>QPKB01000005.1:8473362-9949121 GCA_003546025.1 Camphora micrantha | reverse complement strand
TTTCAAACCTTCATATGCTTTCTTGAGATTAGACCAAAGTTTTTAAACCTTTTAAAAAATTCCGCAAACAGTATCTAAATAGAAATTACCACAAAACTTAGGGACTAAATAGTAAATTCCCCTTCTGCACTTTCACATCTCCCTCCTCTTAAAACCCTAATCCCCAGAAACCCTAATCCCCATTGAAAAAGATCTGCAATTTGGGGATTTCTCTCTACTAAATGCGTTCAATTCTGGGTTTATGACGATTCTGGGGTTTCCCTAGCCATGTCTTCTCATCCTTCTTCCAATGAATTCCTGCTCCTCTTCTTCTTCCTAGCCCTCTCGCTCCTACAGAGCTGCTTCCATGGCGCCACACCTTCCGCCTCGATCTCCACCACCGCTTCTCCGAACCCGTCAAGCGGTGGGCAGCGGAGAGGTCCTTGGTGGCGGATTCCGCCCCGAGGACTGGCCCGAAAGGGGCTCCGTCGATTACTACGCCACCTTGGCTGCTCAGGACCGCGCAGTCCTCGGCCACCGGGTGATGAGCTTCTCCGAAGGGAATTCGACGTTTCAGATCAGCACTTTGGGATTGTATGGTTTTGTTGGTTTCTCTGTCTCTGTGGTTTTGGTTTTATTCTTATTGGATTAGGGTTTTTAGTGGGCTGCAGAGGATTTGGGATTGGAATTGAAGTTCTTTATTGGTTTGTTTGGGGGGGAATTCAGCTTGCATTACACAACTGTTGCGCTGGGGATGCCGAGCCAGACGTATATGGTGGCACTCGACACCGGGAGCGATCTGTTTTGGGTGCCTTGTGATTGCATCAATTGCGCCCCTACTTCATCTGCCAGTTATGGATTTGTAAGTTTTTCTTGTTTCCTTGTTTGATTGTTAATTTTTTTGTTTTTTTTTTTTTGTTGTCTTCATCTGTTGTCTTGTTATTTGTAATATGATTAGTACGTCTGAACTTTGTTTTTTTGTAGAAATCATATATATGTCCCTACTTCCTACACTGTTATGATGGTGACTTTTTAGATTGGGAGTGAAATGAGTCTTTGCCTTTTGGTGTTAAGAGTTTGTTTTGTGGGGTAGGCCATGGTCCAAAGGTTGCACCAATTGAGCAATCATGATTGTTTGTTTAGTGGGCAATCATGATTTAAGACAGGGTCTGCATTTTATTTGCTGAATTCTTCATTTTGTGGAAGTTATGGATCATTCAGTTTGTGTGATTTTCATAGTGCTTCCCTTTGATTGACCTGATCAGGGATGGACTATTGTTTCATCTTGTACACAGAAATGCATATAGTGTTGATGTTGCTTTTCTGATTGGCCTCACATAAGTTGGATACATGCACAATAATTTTTTTGTTCTTCTCCTTTTGAATTGGGACTTGGGACATCATCATCATCATGGCCTTATCCTTTCTGTCCTGTCAGCCTTTTTTGGATTTGGATACTCTTAGACCAGTTTTGTAATTCAGCATGTCTGAAATTTTGTTAGCAGTAACCTTTTCTGGATGTCTGTTTTCAATTCTATGTCTTTTGTTTTATTCCTTGTTATTTTCGTGATGTTTTTAATAGTAGGATGCCTTGTTATTTTTATTATAATTAGTACATTGATGTCCCTTATTCCTACAATATTGTGTTAGTATTTAAATCATTAAACGGGTTTTTCTTTTGGGATTGAGTTCTCTGGGCATCATTAAATTTGGACATCGTGATCATGATCATCTTTGTGATGTTATCCTATCTATTTGGTCTACCTTTGAATTTGGATAATCTTATTAATTTAGTATGCGTGAAATTCTTTTTATTCTATTGTTTACTGGATGTCTATTTCACTTATTTGTTTTCTTTTCCCTTATCCTTCCCTTTTAGGTGGTGAGCCATACCGCATTTACAGAAAATTAAAACATATGTGTGAAAATAAATGAGAAAATTAGAGTGTAAGATGAAGAGATGGGCTGGAACTTAAATGGTCGTCCTTAAAGTATTTTAAGTTATACCTAACCATCTCGTGAATGTGTGGTTCTGTTTGGTGATTTTTTATGTATGTTTGTGACCAACTGACCATGTTTGAGAATATTGAATTTATTGGATTTTCTATGTGAATTATATAAATATATATATATTTTTAACTTAAAATTCCATATGGATTGGATTTTTTTCTTGATGACTGCAGCTTTTACGAGATCATCATTTGATTCTTTGTTGTCTGAATGCTGCTAGTTTATCCATCTGTGGCAAGGTTGACCATGCTAATGAGAACAGATGGATCTATTGCAACCTATGAGAGCACAATAAATGAGGAAGCTGGAAGGTCTCACTCTTAAATGTAATGATGAGGACACCCCTCGAGGTGGCATCCCTTCAAATTTATGTAAATTTAGAAAAATGTAAAAAAAAGTTTAATCATATAAACTATAAATCTATAATTCATTCTACTTAATTAACAGTGCAATATGTTATATATACATGCCAAATAAATGCATCACCATCTTTATTATGGTGAATGAAGAGAAGAAAGAAAGTAAAAGGAGCCTTCTGAGTTGCACAAGAAGAATAAGCAGAACTTTTGAATGGTGACATGACTCAAATGAAGAAGCAAAACAACGAAGGGAACAACTTCCTACATAAGGCTTTTTCATCAAAAAACCATGCATGCTGAGTCCTAATGGAGGGCATATTAGTAAAACACCAACTCAAATTAAAAGAAAAACAAACGAGCTCCTCGTCTTTGTGAATTTCGGCTCAAATTTGAATCTCAGCCTGTGCAGCCATAATCTTTGATTTTGGTAGGAGATGCCAACTGGTTGGGTTTGGTATTGGTTGGGCTAAATCCTAATCTGCCTTGACTCACGTAGTCACACACCCACAGACCAAAACAAACGAAAACGACAACCAGGTGAGGGATGCTTTCCTTTATAACCAGTTCCCGGTACGCTTCACCTAGCTGCCCACTCTAGTCCTCTTGTTAATGACCATATGGAAGCTGTTTGTGGATACATGGTCTGGAGTTTGACTTTTAGGTTCATCTCAATGGTGTGGAATTTGACCAGCTTGTGTTGCTTCTATGACTCCTTGGTTCTGTTTATATTTCTAGCTTAGGGGAAGACAAACGTATCTAGGCAAGTGATCCATTTGAACAGTTCTCTGTGCACTTCCTCTCTAGACCTATTGGGAGGAGGTCTCCCACCACTCCCTTTAGCCAACATTTATGGTACACTGAGTCTCCTCCGAAGTCATTCGCTTTCAGCTGACTAGCCCTCCAAGGCATCCAAGACAGTTTCCTTACCATCAAGCACCTTAGAGTTGTCACAAATATGATAAACAAACAAAAAGGAAAAGGGGAAGAACAAACAAACAAAAAACTTCAGGAGCTGATAGCTTATCATTGTAAATGGCTGCCTCCCTTATATCTTGCGGGGACTAAGTCTGTGAACTATCTCTTCCATGCAAGGTTACCAGCTCTATGCGGACCTCTATTTTCTTATTGTTTGGGGTCTCTTGGGAGCCCTGAAGACCTCAGAGACTGCCTCATTATCTGGAGATTTGGCACTAGGCCTGCTAGAGGCAATATTCTCTGGATGGTATCATTTTTGGCTACATTATGGTGTGCGTATTTGGAGCAAAAACGAACAACAAGTCTTCTGAATTGAAATGGCCTCCATGGCTCCACCCCATCTGTTATATAACTATCATCAGTAAGCAATCACTATCTTGGGCTTTGGCCTATTTTCATGCATTTTCAGCTAACATGTTGAAATCTTGGCTAGTAAGTAATTTCTGATTTTCATTTGTATCCTATGCCAAAATGGTGTCTGCCTCCTCCAGGCTCCTACAAGCTAAATTTTGATGCTTGTGTGTTGGGGAATCCTAGATTGGCAGGGGTAGAAGGGCTATTCGCAATTCAAGTTCATCAGATATATGCCTCGCGGGTCTTATTAGTCTCAAGTGGGTCAATACAAGGTGACGATGATGTTGATTGGACTTTGAGAGGCAGTCAGACTCCACCTTGCCCTTCTTATACCAGAAGGTGACTCTTCTTATGTAATCAAATGGGCCACTGGTTCTTGTGCGGTTTTGTGGCAGTTAGAGAATGTCTTTAAGGAGCTCTCATTATCTCTCATGGCACATCCATGTCTCCTTCTAACATACTCTGAGAAGTGCAATGAGGCTGCTGATGCCTAGAGAAAGGTTCTCATATTTTCTTTTGTTTCCTTTGCCTTAGGAGGTTTATGTAGTCTTTGCCCTCTTTGTAGTGGGTCCCTTTGTCTACCACCAGCGACCTCTGCTATTTCACATTTTCCTTTCTCTTTTCATCAACAAAACTCCTGCCATTTACCATTCAAAAATAAAAAGGTAACTAAGCTGTCTTGCAAAACATGCATGGGCTCTTAACTTGTTCATGCAAATTTTCCAATCTAATCTGAATGCAGATTTGCTGTTATGAACGTTTTGTGCAATGCATGTCTGCTCAAAGCCCTTTTTGAATCTTTTGGATCGGTGTCCGCTTAGCAGATTCATGTAAATATTTCCAAGATGTGTCTCACACCCTCAAGAACACCACCATAATTATTGACATGAACCACTGAAAGGCATCTCCTAAATTTGCCTAAATGGTAAAAATCAGACAAAAAAAGCACACACTGATTTTCACATGAAACAGAAATTACTTCAGACAAAACTAGTTATTGATAATATCTGCCTCTTGAGGTTCTTTATTTGTTCCATTACCATGGGAAGTGAAAAAAAAGAGAGGAAGAAAAGACAAGCTGCGTTACTGAAGTAAATTATAATCAAATGTTTAGGATTTGTTCCATGCTCTAATTTATGTTCCCTTATTTTCTTGATCACTTGCAGTGGAATCACCTTTTCTTTTTCTTTTCTTTATTGATTTTATTGTTTCTAATTAGCATTTCAGACTTAATAGTGATTTCAAGCATCTTTCTAATGAACATTTATTCTCCTGTATGTGCTTATTGTTTGTTTAACTACTTGTACAGTTGCAGAATTTCGAGCTAAATATTTACAGCCCTAATACATCATTAACAAGCAAAAAGATCTTATGCACCAACAGTTTATGTGAAGCCCAACCTAAATGCTCCGGAGATTCCGATGTTTGTCCTTATAAGGTTGCATATGTTTCTAGCGATACCTCATCTGCTGGGGTTTTAGTGGAAGATGTTATGTACTTGACAACAGAAGATAGTTTACATGAAGTTGTTAATGCCCGGATAATATTTGGGTAGGATGCCTTTCCATTTCATGCCAGAATTTTTTCATTAAACTTTACTTCTTTTGAATTATTTGAGAACCTCATTTAAGTTATTTCCCATAAACTATGCTGATGCGGGTGTTTAGGGTGCATATTTAAATAATTATGCCAAGTGAACACAATTGCTTGGTAGAGTGGCTTTTTACCTGTTTCTGTATGTTGGAACAGATATAGGGAATTGCACCAGGGGTTACTGTTTCTCTACCCTAAATGAAGACTGGCTACATTTTGGGCTAGACATCTAACATAGCCAACTTTATATTGGGTGGAGAAACACTCAATCTGCGGGATAAACTCAGGCTATTCAGTCACAGCCGTAATCATTCTTGCTATTTTTTTTTCTCTTTCTTTCTTGTTCTTAGCATCCCAACAACTCAAGTTTTCAGGTAGTGTCACTTTGGGTTTTGCAGTTGTGGGCAGGTTCAGAGTGGTTCATTTCTTGATACTGCTGCTCCTAATGGTTTATTGGGGCTTGGTATGGATAAACTATCTGTTCCAAGCATTTTATCAGCTGCGGGCCTGACAACAGATTCCTTCTCCATGTGCTTTGGAAGTGATGGAGTTGGAAGAATACTTTTTGGAGACCAAGGGAGCCCAGATCAAGCTGTGACTCCATTCAACCATAGAGAATCACAGTGAGTGGGTAGAACTTAATTTACTTGTTGCCATGTGCTTAGGAGTCTCAGCAATAGCTTCCACCAAACAGGTGTTGATCATTCTACTTTCCCTGTTTGAATTTATTTGCCAGCCCAACATACAATGTCAATGTGACTGGACTGCTTGTGGGGACAAGTGTTATTGATACAACCTTCAGTGCTCTCTTTGACACTGGTACCTCATTCACATATTTGGCGGATCCAGCTTATAAACTTCTTTCTGAGAGCGTAAGTTTTAATGCTTCATCTTGAGTTTGGTCAGTGTTGAAAATGTTGTTTTACATGTCATATAAGAACGCGTTTCACAATAAATCCAAAATAAATTTGATATTTTGCTTGATATACAATTCTTTCTCTCTAACTCTCTCTCCCTCTCTCTCTCGTGTGTGTTTCTAGCTCAAACTATCAAGGACAAATTCTGTTATATATAGAACCTCCTACATTTAACAGAATTATTTCTTATTTTTCCAAAAAACACAGAATTATTTATTAATTATATGATTTTAACTTTCAAAAATTAATGAAATGATTATAAACAAGAGGGGTGAGAATAGTTACAAATAAAAATCTAATGCATGCCAAGATAGCTTACCTCGATTACACTACAAGCTGTATACAGTACATTTAGTCCTAGCAAAATATTAAATGTGCTTGTATTCATGCATTTTGCAGTTCAATTCTCAGGCACGAGATAAGAGGCATTCACCTGATTCTAGGATCCCCTTCGAATACTGTTATTTTAGGAGGTGATCAACTTAAACTCAAATTTATGCTTTTGCGAAATGCCCTTCCGTGTGCTCTCTCCTTGCTTCGCTCTTGTTTCTTTCCATGTGGTGATCCAAACCGCTTGTCTGGGAGGTCCCAGCATCAATGAATTGAGTTCTTTAACATCCTTAATGTTCATGCAAGAAACGGTCTTTCATATTTCTGCATTTCACTTCTATATGAATTTTATGTCAGGTTAGTATATCTAAGGTTTTTCCTGCTAGTGACCTATCCAAAGGAGGACCTTCTAGATCAGTAGTTTGGAATTTTGATTCCCACATAGAAAGGACAAGGGCAATCAGAAAGGAACACAAGCCTAGCTTTCTGTGTTTTTTCTTTTCACCATTTCTGAAACATACTTAATTGGTTGAAGAATTTTTGCAGTCCCGTTGAGAATGATAGTGTGATACCCAGCATTAGTCTGACAATGAAAGGTGGAGGCCTGTTTTCTGTCTCCGAACCAGTATTTGTGATCTCTACGCGGGTAAGATCAAGATTCTGCCAAAGATTAGTGCAATATCTCTTCGAACCTGGATAAATAATTTTCTGTCATTATTTTGCAGGTCGAAGTTTTATATTGCTTGGCTGTTATTAAGAGTAGCAGTTTGAATATTATTGGCCGTAAGTTTTTCATTTCAAGTTCAAGTAACATTTATATGTAGTATGCTGTCATTATTGACCATAGGATCTGGAATGGGTGTGAGGTTTCGGTAGGGGATTTCGGTGGCTCGATTGGGGCCTAGGTAGGTTGCTGGGGTGATGGGGATTGGCAGAGATGGGTTTCGGGTGCTGGGGTCTGACGGAGTTGGATTCTGGGAGGGTTGGGTAATGGGGATGGATGGATGGATATGCTTCGATCACCGATCGGAGCGATGTGGATCTTCACTCTAATGCAAGCCCTAACCCTAGGGCTTGCATCATTTATCTTATTAATTGTCACAAATATCCCTGTTGTACTGAAAATACCCTGTTATTTTCATGTTTCTGTCTTAAATGAAGATGTGAAGATATTACAATAAATTAAAAAAATGCTTTCAGAAATGTGATAATGGTGTGATATTTACTTAAAATACCAATATATTTAGATATGTATACATTTAAAGGAATTTAAATGTTTTCTATTTTTTTTATTTTCCACTATTTTCTCATTAATATCATGAGAGAATCCTGAGATTTTGAAAGCATCCGGTATTTGTGACAATGATCTTGATGTGATTTCCATGTGCTTATTAATGGTGATCGTGTGAATTTAGGGTGGATTTGGCACCTTATGCTGCAATATTTGCCATGGGTTTGATAAACTTGAGTTCAATACATATTGGTGGATTCTGAAACATGAAGGCATAAATTTTGCATACCTGCTAAACATTGCCATTTATTGATTGGAGTTGAATTTCCTATTTCATTTCATATGGTAATATTTGGCTGGCGACAGAAGCCTTGAAATATTTAATTCTCTGGAAAATAGTATTATGCCTCTGAAGTAGCAAGGTTGATCCTATTTTTTACCCAACTACGTCTCGAAGGCACACGACTGATGTGGCAGGGACTAAATTGTACACTTAAAATGAAGTGTCATATTTGACATGATATGGATGTGTTGTTTTTACGTGTGTGGGCACCATAGTCACATCTGCTGATTTTCAGACTCTTGATTTTGATGCCCAACCATGGATAGTGGATGTCTTCAAAATTTCCCAGATTGGATCATCCTAGTTCACTATTTTTGAATTATCCCATTCTTGTCTATCAATGATGGTTTAGGGACAGGATGATATCCTTCCAAAGACTACCGACTTTATAATGGATGTATCACTGGATATAGGTATGGGTATGGGATCAATCTGTGATCAGTATGGCTGTTGTTTTTTGAATTTATTAACTTTAAAATAAAATTATGCAAATGGTTTTTTAATATTAAATACAGTAAGTATAAATGTATGTAAAAATGAAAAAAATATAAATGTCAGCAATATAGCCATGCCCATGTTTTCAGGGTAAATGAGTTTGCTGCCTGTCCTCATCCTCTTATCTCTACCCAACACCATTATCATATTTTAAAAAAAAGTGACAGCATTTGGACACGTCAAAACAAGCTTCAGTGCAGAGCCCCAAAGATCTAATTTTGCAAATAATGTTGCGCTTTTGCATCTGTACTATGCATGTCTATCTGGGTAATGGTTATCTCTCTGCATGCAGAAAATTATATGACTGGCCAGCGCATTGTGTTTGATCGGGAAAAGCTTGTCTTGGGTTGGAAGAAGTTTGACTGTAAGTGCAGTAATGCCAAGATTTTATTACCATAGATTTTCATATGTCCACTACGTCCTGTAACCTTCACTTTATCTGCTAGGTTATGCTATGGAAGATTCAAGTACTCTCCCTATGAACCCAGAAAACCCTACTGCCCCAGGTAGTTACACGCCAGAAGCAACTAGGCAAACCACGAATGAGTCTCAGGTTTCAGTATTACCAGTACCACCTATCCTCAGCTGTTCTTCCCACGTTGGTTCATTGTTTGCACTCACTCACTTGATGGCATTTTTATTCTTGGCAGCCATTCTTTGATTTTTCCCTGTAGTCATACAAGAATGTATATTAACCTCAGTATCATAATATATATAATACCACTGTTCAGGTTTAGTTTATACTAACTAAATTTATTGCATCTCTGGCATTTTTTTGAAAAAAATTCTTTTGAGGTATGACGGATCATCTTGAACATGGTGGTTGTTAATATGGCTCAAATAATATAATACAGCAACACGCAGTTCAATTTCTCATGTGAAGTTCTGATCTGGGATTTGTTCCCTGCATGTTTGTTTGCACCAGGAGAGTAGAGTAAAATAAATAGTCAAATCATGAGAAAGAAAGAGGAGGGGGTTGAGAGTAAAAAAAGGTCTAAATGACCAAAAAAAAAAAAAAAAAAAAAAAAAAACCTACTCTTAACAAGCACTAAATTACAAAAAACTATAAACTTTAGAGTAACTTTTTTTTTGTTATTTAATGCCTTTTACTCAACCCCCTCTTCTTTCCTTTACTCTTGATTTAACCCTTTATTTTATGCAAACAAAACAATACTTGAAATATCGTGGTGGTTTTTGTTCCTGGGCCATTCTATTGAGTTTGGAGTGTGGTCTGTTGGGATGTATTATTCAAAAAATTATAAACATCAGCAAGGTCCTGACTAAGCAATTTGCTAGGCTGTCTAGTGGGGCCTGCTTGGATGTATGGCCATCATTGAGAATTACGTGGGCGTGGGAACCAAATGGTCTATGCAAACATTGTGGGGCTGAATCATGTTCCTAACTCAAGATATAATGGCCGAGTTTGAGAATTTTCAGCCTTTACATGAAGTGGATGGGGCAAAGGTTAGTTAAGGTGTCTATCATGGTTCTGTGGTGCATACAGAACAGCCATTAATTAACTGTGATCTGGCTGCCATCCATAATCCACTCATTGTACTAATACTTGGTCAGAGGAAAATGTGTTTCTTAGGTGACCATTTGGATTTCCAAAATGCAGTTTTACTGGTATAGTGTTTCTTCAAGATTTTATTTAGATAAAAAGGGAGAGAAATTGATGCAACAATATCCCTTTTGGGTTGAGAAATCTGGACCATATCTATTCCTATGATGCTCGGGAAATGACATGAATGGGTCAGGGAGGAAAATTTTGTTTCTTTCTTTTTTGGAGTTTACTCAAAGAATCAGTATCTTCCCTGTTTGGGTATCCTCCAATCCAATAATCAAGCAGGTTCATTTATTGAGGTGGCTGGGAAAACCTTTTCAATTGGCTTCTGCAAATCAAGTACCCATTTT
Organism: Camphora micrantha; assembly: GCA_003546025.1. Classification (NCBI taxonomy): domain Eukaryota; kingdom Viridiplantae; phylum Streptophyta; class Magnoliopsida; order Laurales; family Lauraceae; genus Camphora; species Camphora micrantha. The sequence goes on along the minus strand of QPKB01000005.1, from coordinate 9,938,621 downwards.
TTTTTTCCTTTGAGTTCTTTTACACATTATTTACTTAGAAATAATATGAAATATCAGGTCTATTATAATTCTAGCCGTAGTTTTAGACCCTCAAAATTTAATGATTCTATGCATATTTATTATATTAAAATTCAATGTTGACCAATATCTTCCACGGTAAGAAATTACATCATTGCCAAGTCACTGTATGGAGAGTTCAGATTTATCAAAGGTACATGTGGGATTATCCAGGGAATTGCCAGTGGTGACTTCATCAGTGGGTCGGCCCAACATGATTCAGGCATCACATTGCTAACCAATCCCCCACCAACAAACCCTCCCTTTTCTCTGAGTTGTGAACATGTATTTCATCATTAGGTGGGTGCACTATGAGGATTAGGTGGGTGCACTATGAGGACATGTAACATGGGATGCAGGTGGCCTTTACAAAGTTACGAGAGATTTGAGGCCTGAGAACGTCAAATCCATCATCATTCATCACCCACCAAAAAGTGATTAAAGTAGTAGGCAGATAGAAAGAAACAAATGGAGAGAGCGAGAGAGGAGAGAGGTGGGCGATAGATATAGATATAAATAAGAGGATTTTACGGAAAAATTCCCGGTAAATAGTCGTTGCACGGAAAGATTTTCTCGTAGTTGGTGCCTTACGAAAGGATTCCTTCATCCCATTTTTCATTTTTTTTTTTTTTTTTTTTTTTAACTTTAAGAGGAGTGACGCTAGCGTCACTCATCTCTGACTTAGGCGACGCTAGCGTCGCTCCTCGTTTCTTACGGAGAGGATTTTCCAGGCAAGTCCCGAGAAAGAAAGGAATCAAATTGATGACCTATACCTCAAAAGACCTCCTTAATTCGAAAATGGGCTCTAGTTGCTGTCGTGCTTAGAGTCGTTTTTCTTCTCTTTTGGGTTATAAAGAAGATCTTGTAATTTCATTTCCTTGATAGCACCACCCTTTCTGCAGGCTATCTGCCAACTGCCTTTTGTTAAAAACCAATGTTGTTCCCATTATATGTTGCCCAACCACTGTGAAATGGGTTGCATCCATATCGCCACGTCAATGATATTCCAGGCAGCATGAGGTTTGTGGATGCGAATTCCAGTAAGAGGTTGATTGAGTGGATTTGACCTGGTGCCGGCTACATTTACAAAGAGGAAAAAAATCTTCTGGAAGTTTAGATTCAGTTGATTCTTTAATATTTAGTTAGAATACATCGAGACTGAGTAGTAGGCATCGGAGGTCCTTTGAGAGACAGGACCATCAATTTGCTTCCTTGTTTTTTTTTGGACTTGCCTGAAAAATCCTTTCCGTACAAGAAACGAGAAGCGACGCTAGTGTAGCCTAAGTCAGAGACGAGCGACGTTAGCGTCACTCTTGTCAAAGTTAAAAAAAAAAAATGAAAATTGAATGACAGAACTCTTTCGTAAGGCCCGAACTATAGGGAACTTTTTCGTGCAACTACGGTATACCGAGAATTTTCCCGTAAAATCCTCTATAAATAAAGTGAGAATGATGAAAAAATTCGCTAGATAGACAGAGACAGAGAAAGAGGCAAATTCAACTATTTTGGATTTGGGTTCACAATTCGTAATATTACATTATCAGAAAAATTGAGTAAGGTTTGTAAAGCAACAGTGGGCTCTACAAAATGATCATTCATCTCCTTGTCTCCACCCTGTTCCGACAATCTCCTTGTCTCCACTTATTTCTAGAAGCATCTATTGTTTACATGTCTCTAGAATTCACTGCAAGGAAAGCTAACCGACATTGATGTATGGTCCACAAGTACGTCACTTGGACCATTCCACAACCACAAGCCTCCCCCTCCACCGACTTTCTAATGGCTATACATAGGTGGTGCTGCCTCATAACCAAGATAGAGATGTGAGTTATGCGGGTGTAGAGTACAAGCATCATTGCCTTAGTGCAATGTCTACTGAGTTCTTAAAGTAAAAGTGTATGTGATTAGTGGGTGAGTGTGATGCTCAGAGAGTGTACTAAAGCATAGTGAGTGGAAAGGCCCTATACATGGGTAGTGTGTAGTCCATCCAACGTGTCTAATATTAGTGTTGTGAGTGTGTATGTCATATGCCCATTTATATAACTTGTATTAATAGAATTCAACTTTATATGAGTGTGTTGTCTTGAGTCTTGGGTTCACCACATGTGGGGTTGGGCTTCCCTACAAGGTTCATTTGATTTGCTTTTCCATTATTTTAATTTGGAGCTCGAGTTTGACAAGTTCAATGAACTAATTCTTCTGTGTTCATGGTGCAAACCACACTGGATTCACATCTAAAATTTAAACCACTCAAAATAAATACCTATGGTCTAAATTTTAGACCAATGAAAATTAGGCGTACCATTTGGTCACTTATAGAACGCATGGTTAAAATATTAACCAAAGTAAAATTCCATGTTTAAGTAGGTGATCAATCTTAAGGTAAGGCCAACGGGGATTGGAGTTTGGTATGGACTAATCTTAATACATAGGGTTGCAGTTCTTATGAGCGGCTTGGACTTCTTAGGTGGGACCACATGATGGATTTAAGGACTCAACTCAGAAAACTGTGCCACAATAGTTCACAAATCAAACTGCTAATTGTTCAAATGGGACTCTTTGCTGGCCTTCTCTCGATGTATATCAATGCAGTAAGAACTGTATTTTTGAAAATGCAGACCCAAGTGAAATTTCTAAAAACGTTTGAACTGCGGGGATGACTTACTGGCCGTTGGATCCGGAAACACTCTCCCTCCTGGCCTTCCCTTGATATGAAGGCCTAGCTAGACAACATGGTTAAAGTTAAAGTAGATAGCTAGATAGACAAGATAGAAGCACAAGTCTTAGGACAGTGTGAGAGAGTATAGATGGCTAAAGAAGAACCCAATGAGCTGTTGCAGTCACAAACTACTGTATGGAACCTCACATACAGCTTCATAAGCTCGATGTCTCTCAAGTGAGCCATCCAACCAGGCATACCAGACTTCATCTACAACCATGGCCAACCCATCACCTCTCTCAATTGGCCGCTTCCATTCTGATCACCCCGACGAAAACCGCCTTCCTGCATGCAACGGCTCATGCGCCTTCTGGTCCACTAAGGCATCTTTGCTGAAGATGATATGGTAGAAAAAGAGAAAGGTTATGTGTTCACACCATCATCTAAGATCAACTTGTAACATCCCATTCCACATGCATGTATGATATTGTCTGCTTTGGCTCACGAGCCTCACAGTTGGTTTTGTTTTTGGTAGGCCTCAACCCACCAAAAGGCATCATGCAAGGTATGGGTGCAAGCTTTAAATTATTCCAGTCACTTTCATGGCCCGCCCACATGAAAACCAGCCCACGACAGGGACCGGCTCAATTTGTAACGCCCCACCTCACATGCATAGATGATATTGTCCGCTTTTGCCCGTGAGCCTCACGTTTTGTTTCTGGTAGGCCTTAACCCACCAAAAGGCCTCATGTAAGGTAAGGGTGCATGCTCTCCATATAATCCATGTCACTTTCCTCTTTATAGTCGATGTGAGACTCCAAGGCATCACACTTCCTCTCTAAAAACACCGGTTTGTCACCACTTTTATTAATGGCGACGGACCACCCAGTTGAAGTGTCACCATGGCACTTTCTGAGCACTCGGTTCATAGGAGATGAGCCCACTGCCTTTGAGACCATGCATGGGATTAGCATTTGGGCCTACGCTGTCAGTCACCCTGAGTTCTAAATTTAGTCATTACTATTAAAATCATAAGGCGTTAGTAGAGGATATTGTATAAATACTTTTTAATACTCTGCCTCGGGTGGAGCCCACTCCCTCAACATTAACATCGAGGCCATGGCCAGTGACACATAGTTTCTGATGAGCATCGTCATTAAGGAGTCTGCACTGGTCTTCCAAGGGCTTCGATCGTCCGTCGATGTTGGTGGCGGCACCGGTACTACAACGATGATCATCGCCGAGGCCTTCCCTGAAGTGCACCGTGTTCGGCCTCCCACATGCAATCGATACCTTGCCAAAAAGTAGCATTGTCAATGCTGTTTGGTTTGGGGGGTGTGGGGGGGTAGCATTGTCAATGCTGTTTGGTTTTGGGGTGGGGGGGGCGGCGGTGGTTGGGGTTTGGACATAATTGAATCCATCCCTCATGCAGAGATGCAGTTTCCTTAAATGCAATTCTCTGCTTAGTAACTGAGTCTCCCCAAAAACAGTTGATTTTCACTTCCCTGCTCTCACATTTGGTTCATGCTTCCACATAGATGATACTATTCAAAATGTATCAAGATGAGGCACATTCATGCATTCGCCTTCTCGCATTTCTGTCCTGTGTTCATGCATTTTTCTATTGTGATAATTATATGCTTCTTTCTTTACTTTCGTGGTGGGCATATGAATTTGTTCAATGTATCAGAAGCAGATTATAAAGTGATTACTGCATTAGGAAAAGGTTTAATGACATTTTGGAAGTCTCCTACCATTGAAACAGTAGGAATTGGACCTTCCATGATTTGCTGAATCTTCTTTTGAAAATGTTGTCATTCAATACCTCGTAGTCACGTTTTGTTTAATAAAATTTAACCCTTTTACCACAAAAAAGAGAAATTTAATTACCAGCAGAATCCCTTTACACCCTGTGAACAATAAAAAAAAGTCCTCAAAACTTCAATATCGATAAAAAAAAAAAAAAAGGCCCCTGACCGGGGATATTCTCGCTTGTGTATGAGGTGCAATACAAAAAATGAACGACGACATCCTCATTCAAGACAATCTTGGCCAATATTGAAGTTTAAGGATCTTTTTGCTCTTGACAAAGTTTAAGGGAATTCTTTTGTGTAAAATCCTAAAACAATAGTGTTATTTGTCCTTTCATGGACAACTAATTAACTCCTTTTTTTTTTTTTGATCGGTAACAAAGCCTTACACCAACACAAAAGAAAAAAAAAATAATAAAGGCTACAAGCGGAATAACTCTATGCACTCCTTGTTTGGTCAGAGAGTCTGCCATATCATTTGCTGACTGAGAACTAACCCCTGATACTTGAAATTAGGAGGAAAAAGAATCATTGCTTCTAGAATTGGATTTGGGCAATGGGGCCAAGCAGGACTCAGAACTCAGAAGGCTTTTGTGGTGGTTATATGCATGAAAACATAAATTTTGGAGGTTGATTTCACCCTAGTTTTTTCTTTTTTTTGGGCAACAGTATGTGTATGCCACGAAATCTAAAGAGCAATAACGATTCCTCATTCAAAATTTGAAGCCACCTCCTATTGATGAAAATAAAAAGCAAGCTCAGGTACTTGCATATGGTTGGCCTGCACTGAATAGGTTTTGCAAACTCAATTCGGATCTTCCCAAGGCCCTAACTGGCCTCTTAATAACCCTAAGCCCATATGGGTTCATTAATGAAGTGCCAGTTTGATATTCTTTTTGTGAATTAGTAGTCTAGTCCTGCATGTGCAATGCACGTAGACCGAACACACAGTTTCGTTAAGAAAATCTTAAAAAAATAATGTTCTTAAAAAATTCAGTAGAAGCTTCAATACATTTAAAAATATAATTTCAAAAGAAAATGAGTGATTGTAAATTGCAAGGCCCGTGCAATGTCCAAATACAGCTGACACTACTTTTTTCCTATACATTTGAAAATAATAAAACAATGATATAGTGAGAAAAATGAGATCTCAAAAGACAATCGATATGGAGTTTATATAACTTTTTGATAATATAAATCACATATTTCTAGATATTTTAATGTTTACAAAGAAATTTAAATTTACTTTTTTTTAACCTGTGAGGTCGACTTATTAGTTTCCTGGTAGACTTGACCTGCTAAAGTTGGAGTCCAGTAGAAAGTATAGTCAAATTAATAACCTGCAGTTTTATAAAAAACAAAAATAAAAACTAAGAACCAGATCAGCTTAATGTTCTAACCAATTACCATGAACGTTACATGTTCACTACAAAATCAGATTTTTTTAAGAAAAAAAGATTAATAATATCATACTTAAGGACATCAGAATAAAAAAACTGAGATGGTGGTTTTAGTCTTAACTTACAAATAAGAATAACATCTCACATCGACCGTCAAGAATAATGAAGTAATCTGGCTTGTCCTCAAGCGACATAGATCAACAATGGCGGAACTATGATATGAACTCTAACAGGTAAGATTTGCAAAGCATATGTTGATCAATATTAGTATTTAACATGTGTTTTGTTTTATTTTTATAAGACGGGCCACTATCGGGTAAAAAGAGGCAATACCTCTCCAAGAGTCGGCATCTTCTTTTGCTTGATACAAAGTGCTAAATTTTATACCCTGTAAGAAAAAGAATAATACAAAGTAATCATATAAGTTCAATTAAATGAAAGCTCACAAATAGAGATATCCATAGGGAAAAAATACCAAAAAATAAAAAGCTACAAATACAAATCTGTCAAAAGAATTGACCTTCCTTTTAAGAAATACATAAGAATGTAACATAGGTATTTTAGATCAATTCTTCTGCTCTATTATGTTTAGAGGATGAGAGTGCTAAACAAAGTAAGAAAAATTCGAAAAGAACAAAGACAAACTGAATTTATTGCAGCTCAGCATCAAATACTTATTTTAGTTGTTTACACTTAAAACGATCACTTCATTCACTGACTTTAAAGTTAGTAGTAACGCTAGCATAACAAGCAGTTTCTATGAGATTCTCATTTTCCCTTTATAGATATACATGACGCTTCATTGAAATATATAAAAAGAAGAAGAAGAACAAGAAGCTTGCAATGATGAAAGAAATAAATGTGATAGAAAATTGTTAAAGTTTTTCAATTTAAACCTCATTAGTAAGACCAATAATAAATAAATATATTCATGCCCTTGAAATGCCCTTTTATAATAAAAAAAATTCACAACAGTTGTATATTAAGAAACTAAAAATTGGACAGAACAACAACAATTTTACGACAACAATCTATAAGACCTACCATTAAATTGTATTTATGGAATTATCTTTGGCAGTAACTAATATTAGAAGAGAACCAATATTTAGTAGTAGTTATCACATTATCCAACTTGTAATTATTCTTCCAACAAGAGTATAAATAAAGATCAATACAACTATTATGTCATATTAAAAACTTAATTATTCTAACAAAATAAAATACAAACACATGAAACAAAAGGGGAAATAATATTTAAATTTTTTTTAATGGTAACTTTCATTAAAAGAGAGAAAAAAATAGGATTGACATAAAATGGGTTTAAGTTTGTACATTTCACTTTCTTATTTATGATATTTTGTCAATTGCTATTTTTTTTCTAAAAAAGAAAAAGAAAAAACTAAACATAAAGCAATAATGCAAATGAAGTACGTGTATATATGGGATGTGCTTATAAGTTTTGGAGGTCCCTATACCTTTTTCAAAGGCCATAATCAATAATATACAACTGAAGGAATATTAAATTACAAATATTTAAGGTTAGTGTACAAATGATTAAAGGGTTAATATGTAAAAATAGTAATAAAGGGTTACATATCCGTATAAAGAAAATGTTCTCATATCTTCTGGAAACCTACCGGAGCCCTTTGATGTTCTTAACCCTTGAATTTCAAATACAAATACCACCCAAATATCTTTTAGTTCCACAAAAAAAATAAAAATAAAAATAAATACATAAATAAATAGAAACTATTTGCACAATTAGTATTGTTTTAGGTAAAAAAAAAAAAAAGAGAATGTTAATTCTCTTGTGTGTAGTCAATTTGGTATTTGAATTATAACACAACCACCAATTGGCCACCAGCAATAATAACAAAAGTAGAAAGCTAGCTAATAACTTTTGTCGCGACTTTTAAATTGATTTTTAAGCTGATGGCGAAGTATTTAAATTGCCCATAAAATTGTAAGTATTGAACACAAAAAGGTAGTAAGTAAAATACACCTAATTTTTTTTATTTTGATCAATTATAAAATACACTAATTTTAGACTTTTGAGATTATGGTACCATTGGGTAGATATTTTTAATTCCTAAACTTTAGTCTTTTAGCTCATCTTGATCCGGATCCTCAATACCCCTCTAAATCCATATATATATAATTATAATTGGAGCATTGCACTTTATATATAAAATTATAAGTGGGCCATGGTGTGTAGTGAAAAACATTGTCATTTTGTTCTCTTTTATAAGAGTAGAGAATATAAAATTATAAGTGGGCCATGGTGTGTAGTGAAAAGCATTGCACTTTATATATAAAATTATAAGTGGGCCATGGTATGCAGTAAAAATCATTATCATTTTAAAATTATAAGTTGGCCATGATGTGTAATGAAAAGCATTGTACTTTATATATAAAATTATAAGAGGGCCATGGTGTGTAATGAAAATTATTGTCATTTTGTTCTCTTTTATAAGAGTAGAGAATATAAAATGTGGGCCATAGTGTGTATTGAAAATCATTGTCATTTTAAAATTATAAATGAGTCATGATGTATAGTGAAAAACATTACACTATATATAAAAAATTATAAGTGAGTAATGGTGTGTAGTGAAAATCACGGTCATTTTATTATCTTTTACAAGAAAAATAGAGAATATTATGGAGTTTGCCAACTTCATGGTCAATTCGGAGAAATTTACAGCAATGCAGATTGAAGGAAAGAAAAAAAAAAAAAAAAAAAAGGAGAGAGAAAGGTAACAAGTGAAGGGTGTAAGTTGAAGATACATGTTGAAGATGTGGATGGATCATTGAGAGAGAGAGAGAGAGAGAGAGAGAGAGAGGCATTATTTATGAACTGCAGAAGAAGAATAGAAAGCAAGCTCAGGTTAGTGCATATGGCTGAACTGTCGTACTTGTTGTCTCACCTTACTCAATGATCGTTAAAGTCACGTCAACTTGTAAAAACTTGACAGGATGAGAAGGAGGAAATGACAATGAGATTTGAGAAATCCCTATAAGATTTTAAATAATTTAATTTTATTATTTGACTTATTCACTTGAGCATTATCCACACCACCCATATGAAAAATCTAAGTCCACCATTGAGCACTTGACATGTTAGTTGATCTCACTGATAAGACAAATTTATTGGGGCCTGTGAGTTATCTTGTACAGTAGTACTAAACAAAGCTTTATTTCTTTTTTATGAAAAATACTGCTTCACTAGATTTGTTAGCCATTATAACTCTTCATTATTTTACCTGAAATAGAGGATTTTGCCAAAAAAAACAATTCCCTTAGATTTAGTGAAGACAAAATAAAGGCCTTGAATGGGATATTGCCCCTTATTTCCTTTTTTCTATTTTGTTGCCAGGAGGAGCAGAGCAATATTGCCGCTAAACAAAATAAGAAAGAAAAAAGAAAATAAAATAATTTTTACCAAAACAATCTCCTTAGAATTAGTGGAGACAAAAAAAAAAAGCCCTAAGCGGAGATATCGCATCTCGCTTCTTCTTTGTTTTGTTATTTTGTTGAGCGGCAATGTTGTTGTCACCTGTCATGAGCTGCAATATCGCTATTAAGCAAATAAATAAATAAATAAACAAACAGCTCATGGCCTTTTTGATTGATATTAAAACTCAATGGCCTTTTTTGTTTTCACCAAGTCTAAAGAAATTTTTTGCAAAATCCCTGAAAAGGAAACAAACGAGCCGGAATAACCCCACTGAAGGGGTGTTTTTTTTTTTTTTTTTTTTTTTTTTTTGTGAAATTTGAGGGTCTTTTTGGCCTTCGCTAAATGTAAGAGGATTTTACCAAGAAATTTACTTTGCAACGTTTGCCATGTTTTATGGACAGTGCACCTCTCTCCTTTATGTCCCAAAAAAGAAAAAAACAAAGGGAAAATTACTGTACCAACGACCTCAAATCCAACATTTATTCAGTAAAAGATAAAAGAATGTAATTTACTAGATGGAAGATCGTATACAAAAGATGCCCAAAATAGGACGGAAATACCCTTTTTCCTGCGATATCCTATGGCTGTAGGATATTGCATGATTCGATATCCCAGAATCTTAGGATATCGCACAGTTCGATATCCTAGACCTGTAGGATATCATACAGTTACCTACTTCCATCACATCACGTACCACAGTTTTCACCACAAAAGGTCCGTTTCATCTTCTCCGTTTTCGCTGAGGAGGTCGGTTTCCATCTCCATTTTCGCTGAAGACCTCTGTTTCCATCTCCGTTCCGATTGGATGTTACCATTCCATCTTTTTTCATTTGTACTTTATACATCTTATTTATCACAGCAGGTATGTGGGACCATAAAATTTCTGAATGTGTTAAAAAGATAGTCCATAAATGTGGTATTGATGTCAAATTTCTCTTTTAGGGTGACAAATGTTGTTGGAGCTGACATCGTTGGATTTGTAGGTAAATCCCAGACTTCAGTTGTGCCTTTGAGCAGCAAGGACCAGTCATGATGATATCTAGGGTCACACACGAAGCCCGCTAATTTGCAAGCTGAGCTTAGAGCATTGATTCTATAAGGCAATCTTTTCTTTGTTTTTTTTTTTTAAATGTATTTTTGAATTTGAATTTTGATTCTTTTTCGTAGCAAATCTCAATTATTATATTTGGGTTTAGTTGTAATTGGCCTTGTCAATGTGATCAGAGCCTTTTTTGTAAGTGCATTGCATGTTTGAAATTTGTATTGTAGGCTGTATATGGAAACAACAAATATCTCTACTCGTCTTCAGCCTCAATCACATTCATCACCACAACCACTTGTTTTCCATGAGAGGAGTCTTGTAGACTTCAACTCCTCCTTCTCTCATCTCAACACCCTTTTACTCCCCCCATCATCATCAAACTGTTCCCAGCATGGCATTCTTCCTTTCACCGCTATAGCGAGAATACAGTCTCGCTGTAGCGAGAAGCGAGAACAGGTCTCGCTACAGCTCCCTCAATTCTGGGGATGTTCTCGCTATAGCGAATTTTCTTGCTATAGCAAGAATATGTCTCGCTTTAGCGAGACCACTCTCTGTGGAAAAGGGGCTAAGTGGGAAGAGAGGGCTTTGGAAAGCGCATTAGAGGCAAGTATAAGCATTAATTAAGAATACATGGCGTTTAATCCCTTGATTGGGTTATCAAATTCTATTTTATTTCAATTCACTAAGATTAGCCTCTTGGTTATAGCTTAAGAATGAATATGATTTGAAATTTGTGGTTTGGTTTAAAAAAATGAAAAACTAAGATTGGATGGAATAAGAGGTAAAGTGATGTATGTAGCATAGAGATGTTTGTAGCTTTTGGCATGTGTAAAGGTGATGTGTCTTCAAATGGGTGGTGAATTGGAAGAAAACCATGTGTTTTATGCATAGAGAAATGTGTTGAAATGGACACCTTGTAGTATTTAATATGGATGGAAACAGGTGGAGACCTTCAAATAAAACAAAAGGGGATGGCTGATCTAGACACAGAACGTGTCCTCACTATAGCGAGGATGGATCTCGCTATAGCGAGACCACCTTCTGGGTGGGCTCGCTATAGAGGGCCACAAGCTCTCTATAGCGAGGTGAGGTTCTGTTGGGCCCAGAGGTTTTGACCAAAATGTCTCCTTTTGACCACTAAAAGTTGACGAATACCCCTAATTTGTATATTTACTAAACCAATTAGGATCTTGGACTCTGAAGTACTTGTGGGACCCTAGAAATGGCACCTTTAATAAGATCAACGAACCAATGGTAATGGACCACATGAGAAATCATTAAGGCTAAGATTTTTTTAAAAAAATTTAAATTGTTTTTAACAAGCAAATAGGAAAAAAGCCTCATGCAGCTCTACAAAAATTTGGTTTTACTTGGTTTCACTCTTCACATAAAATATATGAAAATTCTCTATTATTTCTTCCCATCATTTAAAGCGATAAATCTGGTGGTGGGCTCAACTTCCATTGATCTGAATTTTGGCCAGTGCCTTACAAGAGGGTGTCATTTCTATAAGCAATTTAGATTTGTAACTGGTCCTCATTGTGGGCCTCATGAATTTCTAAGGAGTAAAAAATACACAATTCAACTGAAACCGTGTGAATGTGTGTAAAAAATGAACTGTATTCTGTGTAAGTTCTGGCAGCAACTATAACATTAACATATACTAATTTTTAAGAATCCATCTTTCCCATTGCTGCAAGTTACACAAAAAAGCCCCTGAAAAAAATGAAACTCCATATACATGTATACTATAAATTGAATTGTTCTCTACATTGCAGCAAGTTAAATAAAATAAAATTGGAACTAAAAAAACTCCATCGCCTGGCATTTGAAACCAAAATTTAACTAAAGAACTCCATATACATGTAACTTAAAAACATGATATCTAAAAAACTAATAAGGTTTTTACATCCCTCGACGGCTCTCTCAGCATGGCTACCCTTCATCATATGTCGTCTGTTCGAGGAAACCACTGTTTTCCCACTACTTGTAATATACATCATGTACGATCTTTTGCCTGTAAAACCACATGTCTGATTGTGTGAACTGCATGGGTCGACCAAGTACTAGATGCTCAGTGAATACCATCACAAATACTCCACAATCATCCGTGCACAAATTTCAGCATATGAGAACATGTATCCCATCATCCAATAATGCAAACACTTAATATTTGCAACTTAAAACTCACTTATTATCATGTTACTAATAAACAAGCATTTTAATTAATACATCTGTGTGTGTGTGTAGAGAAAGAGAGAGGAGTTAAAGGATGTCCAATGAATCCAAGAGGCAGACAAGGTAAACTGAATCGTTATAAACAAGCACTCAACTTGAATGGATTGCAGAAATGTACATTTCACCTGATGCATACATTTATTGGGCCCGACCAAAGCATCACTTAATTGGATCAGATCATCTTAAACCACTCATTTTATTGTGCTAAAAAACTACAATAGTTGGGCTAGCTAGAGCAAATGACCACGTGTTAAGAGGGCAAAACCTTAGTCACAGTGAAAACATACTACTCCCATCCACCATCCTGCAACTACCACATGCCCAACGGCCAATTGCAACTACCACATGCCCAAGGGCCAACTACCACATGAGTATCAGTACGGACATTATACCATGCACTGAAACTACTCACAGGTCTCGCTATAGCGAGAATACAAGACTATTCTCTGTTTCTTTGCGCATCATGTTCCCCAGTTCAACCCATTTCAACCTTTCCCACTAACAACAATATTTTCCATAGAAAAATGGTAAAATAAGTTGACAACAACATCACTACTGGATTTTTTGCAGGGGATTTCCAATAATCAGAGAGAGTGAAAGACGAATAAGATTCGTAGAAAAAGAGGTGAGATGGGTCGTGCTGTGATTGAATCGGCAGCTGCGATGGGGCTGGAGTTGGAGTTGAAGTTGAAACCATGGCTCTTTCGAATCCATGGGGTTTGTGAGGTTTAGCACAAGATAAAACCAGGAGAAAAAGAGGGTTGGGGAGACAAGAGAGTTTGAGAGAGATGAGACTTAATGAAAGTTACGGGAAGAAAGACCGAAAGAGACAAAGAGGAGTAGAGTTTTTTCATCGCTGGAAAAGTCGAGCGGGAAGATGAAAACTTTGGGCGGGAGAATGGGAGCAGGTAACTGTGTGATATCCTATAAGCTTAGGATATTGAACTGTGCGATATTCTACAGGCTTAGGATATCGAACTGTGCGATATCCTACTGCCCTAGGATATCGCTGGAAAAAGGGTATTTCCGTCCCATTTTGGGTGTCTTTTGTGTACGATCTTCCATCCGGTAAATTACATTCTTTCATCTTTTACTGGGTAAATATCGGGTTTTGGGCCGTCCGTACGGTAAGTTTCCCAAAAACAAAACAGGAACTGATTTGAGAAGATAGGATTGGGAATGGGTCCTGTCCCTAACTTGCAGTAACAAGTCCTTTTCTGAGTCTACCCAGAAAGAGAGAGTATACTGACTCCAGGCTGGAGCTGGTGATGGCGGCATTAGGGGCATCCACAATAATATTAGGGTTTTCACATGATTTGACACTTTCACAATAATATTCCAATTTTATCAAAGGGGGTTATTCAAGTGCATTTATCCCTCACCATAGGATGATAAACACTCCCCTTTTTAAAAAGTTTCAAATATAAAAGCACTCTTGTACTTTTTGGAAAGATTCCTTTTTGTACTTGAAACTTTCCAAAAAAAATGAGTGTCCCCCATCATATATTGGGGGATAGATGCACTTGAATATTTTCCCTTATCAAAAGCTCACATTAATATTATTCTTTTGAAAGTGACTTATTTCCCTCAACATTTTCCCTTGTAATATACCCACTAAGAAAACCTCCAAATTTGTAAATAATGGACTAGTGAGATGATAATATCTAGAACGTACTAGCAGTCAAGATAGACATTGTGGAATTTCTAGCCATTCAATTTATTGGCGATGATTTTGAGGCAGGCACTTGACTGGCAAAGACTCTCTCACTCCTATTATTTCTCTTGGCATGGCATGAAGGTGTAGACAACATGGTTGAAGTTATAAATAGATAGATCTATGGAAAATAGATTTGAGTCTAATTAAGATGAGTGAAGAAGGGGTAGGAATGGCACAAGAAGAGGAATCCAATGATAATGATCTGTTGCAAGCAGAAGCTCATGTGTTGAACCTCACATTCAGCTTCATAACCTCCATGTCTCTCAAGTGTGCCATTCAGCTAGGCATACCAGACATTATCCAAAACCATGGCCAACCCATCACCCTCTCTGAATTGGCAGCTTCCATTCCGATCACCCCCACAAAAACCGCCTTCCTGCAGCGGCTCATGCGCCTTCTGGTTCACTCAGGCATCTTTGCTATACAGGAAAATGAAGAAAACAGGGTAGAAAAAGAGCAAGGTTATGTGCTCACACCATCATCTAAGATCTTGCTGTCGACGAGAACGGGTGTGTCACCATTTTTGTTAATGACGACGGACTCAGTCCTAGTGTTGCCATGGCACTTCCTCAGCAGTTGGTTCATAGGCAATGAGCCTACTGCCTTTGAGACTGCGCATGGGACGAGTCTTTGGGGTTACACTGCCAATCACCCTGAGTTCAACAACCTGTTTAATAAGGCCATGGCTAGTGACACACAGCTTGTGATGAGCATCATCGTTAAGGAGCTTGCACCAGTCTTCCATGGGCTTCGATCTTTGGTCGATGTCGGCGGCGGCACTGGGACTGCTGCGACGATCATCGCAGAGGCCTTCCCACAGGTGAAGTGCACTGTATTTGATCTCCCGCATGTTGTTGAAACCTTGCCAAAGGATAGCATTATACATGCTGTTGGAGGGGACATGTTTGAATCCATCCCTCATGCTGATGCTGTTTTACTCAAGGTACTTAAATTCTCTACATTATGCGAATATTCATTTTATGCATATATGACCATATATGGCTTTTCCGACTTTTTCTCTTCCGACTTTCCCTCTTTTGCACATAGAAATTTTCAATTATGAAATTATCCCTCACCCTATGGTGAGGGATTCTCAAACCCTATGGTGAGGGACCATAGGGAAAACACACAACACCCCACACCCCAACCCCTCAACCTCCCGTGTTAAAACGCAAAATATAAACACTGGATTTTCACTTTCCTATCCTCACATTTCTTTCTTGACAAAATGTTGCCTTTTGAATGGTCGGGTGCAAATGCGTATCCGAAGTCTCCGATATTGAATAAAGCAGGTTCAAAACCTACTCTTTAAAAAAAAAAAAAGAATTTCCGGAGGAATTCAGATCCAGATCTGTTGGTTGGTGTGGAACTGGATCCTAGTATGTTCCCACCCAAGGCTTTGAATACATGACAATAAAGTTTACATATAAACTTTATATAGATTCTCACTTCTAATGGCCTACATAGCTTGAGTTATATTCATATTTGAAAGCAAAGCTGACTTAACTTTAAGTATATAGTACCATTTATTATTCCTACTTTTAAATCTAAAAGATATTTATTTTAAGCTCTTTTATCCAATTATACTAATGCAATGTGTATTTTATTTTGGATCGGGATTCATTTTTCTAAGTTGAAGCTGGAACCATATATGTAAAAAATAGGTTACGAGTCGGAACCGAAACCGGTTCTAATTTATTAAAACGGGTACAGGTCTGATCCACCATAGTTTCATCCCCAGATCCGACCCATTTGCATCCCTTCTCCCATTGCATCCTGTATCCATTTCCTAGTGTGGCAACTATATATGGTTCTCTATTTACCTTGGGTGACACATGCATTTGTTCAATGTAAGAGAAGCTGATTCTGAAGCTGTTACACCAGGAAAGGCCCAATCATACTTGGGTAGTTTCCAACCATCCCATTAAACACAGTAGGAAAAGGCTAGAACAAACTTTGACTATCCACCAAATAGGTTCCAAAACTGCTTTAGCTAAAGATGCTGCAAATGTCTTATCTCATAAGCATATATATAGAATCTTGGATAAAGTTCCTGATGTTAGAATTCTGTTATTCCTATATCTACTTTTTTTTTTTTGGTTGGATTCTGTATCTACTATTAAACCCTGGAATGATCTGAAATTGAATAATCATTGAAGTTACACAAATTTTAAAGAATGAGGGTACCCGTTTGGTAAGGATCCTCAGCAAGGAAAACTACCTGATTTTCCTCAGATTTTCAGAAAATCCACATTTGGTAAAAGTCCACGCGGAGGAAGAGGAAAACCTAAATCTTCAAATATTAGTTGATTTTGCAAGTTCGAAACACCCCACCCCAATTGGAACAGGCAAATCTGTGCAAGCAGGGCTACAGTAAAAATAAAATAAAAATAAAAAGCAATATTTTTGGAGGGACCTTTTTTTACACCTTTTTTTTCTCTTGTTGGCCCCTAGATAACAATCCAAACTGTTCATCTTCTTTGGAAGGCTGAAAATGGCTAGGGGGTCAACTTTGATGTTTTAATTCATTATGGATCTTAAAAAACCTACAAAAAGCTCCAGATCACCGTTGATCTATAAGGTCCATCACACCCTTCTACATGCAGTCCTTAATTCTTTTGACTTTATTCATTCCTGTGGGCCTCTAATCCCAATCAAAACCTTTCATCATCTACGGAAGGCCAAAATCTGCCAAGGGGCCAAGTTTCAACCATTGATTCATCATGGATTTTGAGATTATTGTGAAAAACTCCTAACCAATAGATGACCATGTTTGGACTTTTGTGGGCCCTAAATCACAATGTGAGCTGTTCAATTTTTTTTTTTATTATAACCCAGTGTATCTCCCTCCCAGCCCAAGAGCCTTCAGTTCTTAAGCCTAAGAGACACTCGATTCTAACAGTTAAGATCTAATCCCTATCCTATACACATGCATCAGGTAAAACTATGGAAGGTGGCCAATGGATGTAGGTGTCGAATACAAGACCTCTCCGCTTCCTGAGGCGCAGAGTAAAAAAGAAAGTCTATTTTCCCATAGGGCCCAACTGGATTCAAACCAGTGACTCTTAAATTTAAGGTTAAAAACACGTGAAAAATGGTGAATCGTTGGATCTAGTATAGTGTCAACGGTTTGATTCCACTGTGCTATCCATACATGGAATGTGATGATTCCTCCTCTTAAAAATCCGCAGTGAGGATAGCCTAATTTCAGAGGATGCAAATAATCTTCTAAACTACCAAACGTGCCCTGCTACTAGAAAATTTCAGCTAGAATCCTACTACCGACAACATCATATCATTACTAGAAAATTTTCTTAGTGGGATGTGAATGTTGTGTAAAATAGGAAGTAATGGAAATTCATGGAGTCTATTAGATTCCATCCACAACCATTGATCTATAGGAAGTGATTACTTGGCCAAGCAGTAATGAATAAAGTTAAAAAAAGAATTTTCATATCTTGTACGGCTCTACAAAGCCATCAAATAGTTTCTCCTACTGTCAGAAGTGATTACTTGGCCATCACCCTAGTAAATCAAATCCTAGAAAATCAAATCCTAGGAAATTGGAAAACATGGTCTTTAATATTTCTTTCTTTATAATTCTATTCTCTATGAATTCATCGGAATTCAATATCAAGCAAACAAACAGACGCTTAAAATGGTAAGATGCACCAAAGAAAATTACATGTGAAACTAATTTTACTCACCATTACTTGAAAATTTGTCTACCCTCACAACTACTTGTGTTCCTCACTTTCTGTTTCACGCATTTCTTTAATGCTTTTACATTAATATCGTAACAAATCAGGCACTTAAGGCATTTGCTTCTAGCATATATATCATTTCTCACATTGATTGCTTAGTTCAGCAACTACTGTTTTACTAAAAGTCATTAAAAAGAATGAGAGAACTTCATACATAGAACTGTTTGATGATGCTTAAAAAGCATAGTATCACTACTTGCAGTGGCTTCTACACATTTGCAGTGATGAGGAATGTGTTAAGATACTGAGACGATGCAAGGAAGCGATTCCCTCAAAAGAAGAGGGAGGAAAAGTGATCATCTTGGAAATGGTACTGAATGCTAATAAAGATCACAAGCTGATGGAGACACAACTTTACTTTGATGTTCTGATGTTGGTGAATACAAAGGGAAGGGAGAGAGAAGAACACGAATGGCGGAAAATCTTCATGGATGCAGGTTTTGATGATTACAAGATTTCACCAGTGTTGGGTCTTAGGTCCCTTATTGAGGTCTACCCCTCCTGAGCATGAGGATCTAAAGTTGTTGGTGATGCTGCTATTATTATGTTCTGTTCTATGATTGTGTATTTATGTATGGTTTGCATGGTTTACATTCTATGAAATGGAATAAATAGCTATATGTTTCTAGTATTACAATAAGAAAAGACTGCTTAGTGTTTTTTTTTTTTTGGGTAACTGCAGAGACATACCACGTTTGTCACAACTCTAACAAGAATCATTAAGCACATTTATCATATGCAAGCTTCCGTTGATTATATATGTTACATAATTATATCATACATGATTTATTGTGTGATGATATGTATAACATAGAATAAAATAAGAAACAGGCAAAGCAAAATAGGCTCTAGCTTGAGCTCGGCTTGATTAGCACAAAAAAGTTGTGCTTACTTGACTCATTCAAGTCTCTACTAACACATACACCCCCCTCTAAACTTGTGTGACAAATAAGGTTTCATTTAACGTGATAGATTCTTTACCAAATTGGGAAGACAAATGTATGATATGTTCATACGGTTAATGTAAAAGTCCTGAGGTTGTAACAGCCTAGATTTTAATTCTCAGGAAAGGGAACTGAAACAGGATAAAAATCAACTTTTTAGATATAAGACCATCACAGTTTTAGCGATTGGAAAAAAAAAAAATTGTCATTGTGTTTTGTTAATGATGAAGAATGGGCAAGTAAAATTTTGAAAGAGCAAACTAACAAGGATGCAATGAGAAAAGAATTCTCAAGCACAGACAAGAACCTTGGGACCAATTAAGGAAATGATTTTCAATGGAGGTATCATAATGAAGATGGGGTGTCATCACAGTTAAGAAAACCATACAAGGAGTGATTTATAAAGGCAAGATGGCCAAACCAAGTCAATTTGAGAGGGGTCCAGTTATCAGAATTGATGATCAAATATCATAACATTTTCAATTTGCTTGACAAGCAGGATGCCTGGTCCAGTTCGAGAAGATGAGAAGGGGCTAACTTTGTACATTATCAACTTAACCAAACTAGCTCATGTCTAACTTGGGACAAAGGAACCATGCATCTACATCAGCCCATGACTGTGGATGAGAATACAGAAGTACTCGAGTTAGAAACACAATTGGGTCTTGACGCTGGGTGATTAACAGTCAATGAAATAGATTGTAGGAAGTTAAATTAATAACATTTCATGCTCTAGCAGCTCCAGTAATAGATAGTTGAAAAGGCTACAAGTTACATATTGGAATTGCAAATTGTATAAGAGGTGTGGAAGGAAAGAAATAAAATAACATTAGAAGGGAAATGTTCATTCTTTGGTATCAATTCTTTGTAAACCATTCATTCATTCATTCATTGACGGACACTTTCTCCAAATTTCAGCTTTTGGATCTAAATTGGGATTCCACAGGTTCAATTGATGGTTCAGTAGTTGACTCTAAAACCACCATCCTATTGGGATCCTTCCTCTGGCCAGAGGGCTAAAGTTGAACATCGATCAGAGTCAAAAGGGAAAGCAGGATTATTTTGTATGGCTCGACGATGGGGTTATTAGAGATGAACTCAGTGAGATAATTTGAGAGTTCTCAACCCCATTGCTGTACCAGATATGATAGAGCAGAAATCCAAGGAATGCATAAGCATTATCCTAGTGGAAAAGGTATAGGAACCACTTAAAAGAATGCCAGATGCTGAATAGAAGTGTTGTTTCAAACCACCTTCCCAGTTTTTACGATGGAGTGAAAAAAATTCAAGTTGAATTGAGCAAGATATCTGATGCATGGAACAATCTCATCTCTGGAAAGTAATCGGAGATGGATGCTTCTCAGAGATGGTTCTAAGAGGTTTGCTTCTTCCTCTTTTGTTTGGAAGAGGGCTCGCACTCAGTGAATTTTGAAAGGATAGGAGAGGATCTGCAAATTTGCAATTTCTGCTTATAAAGAAGTAGGAAGGTAGGTTTAGGTAGCCAATCAGCTGAAAAAAAAGTAGAGAGGGGAGACAGAAGCAGAGCTGATGCCATTGCACCCAAAGCCATCCCAAATCCCAAATTCCATAGCACTTGGTCAAGTCCCTTCAGACCTGACTCATCCTTGACAAAATTCGGGTCAACTCAGCCTTGGCCGAGTTTTAAAACACTGCTGCTTAACAAAATCAGGAATTTCGAGACCATCTTCTCATTGGAATCCTGCAAAATGCATTGGCCTGTGCTTGTATTATCTTTATGTTGTTTATACAACTTAATGTTTTATTCTCTCCCTCCCTCAAAAGAAAAAGAAAAAACATTCACACACAAAACACACGTACGTATGCATATTAGGTAAGTAGTGTGCAAGATAAGAATGGAGTTAGCAGAAGGGACAAGAGTTATAACAGGAATGCTAAGATTTTGCTTTAGGAAGTTCACGATGAAAACTACGCCTTCTCTTCTGTTTCTCCTCCATCTATATCATAATTTCTCATATTCTATTTTACATATGAATCTACACTCGCTTTATCTTGGATCATTGCAGACACCTGAACAGTCTCGTGACAATAAAACCTGACAACAAGTATACTATTGCAGTGCGGAGAATAACAAGAAGCACCAGGAAAACTGCTGCTAAAGTCCGATAGCAGACATCCATTTTAATGCTGACTCTATCAGAAGGGTGTACACAGACTCTCCTAGGAGATAAGGGAACTAAGTCATGGAAGAAGTGGTCATCCAAAAGCTAGTACGAATGAACAACCATGAACCATGGAAATAATTGCAAAGGAATATGAAACTCCATGAAAACTATAATAATTTTAGTTAAACTTTCTCTTCTTTGAAAGTTAGTAGTAAGAAAAATTATAATATTTATATTTGAAATTCCATATACTTCTAGTGTTTTAATACAGAGACAGGCACATGCACACATATTCTGATTCCCGTTGGGGAAACTTCTGCTGATGAAGTGTCTCCTATTTCTGTGAAAATCACATTTTGTAGTGGACCTTACCATTCATATATACTCCTGTGCCTTTTCAAATCATTTTAACATGTTGGGATTTTTTTCTTCCATCACAAGATTCTTTTTCTTTCCCTTATTTGAGACTTTCCAAAATTTTACAAAGAGCTCAAAATCGATTTCCTAATGCAGTAAAGAGAGGAAGTAGAGATTAAGAATCTTTTGAGGAATCAAATTGAAGATTTCCATTGAGAATCACTCATTCCAAAAACTAATGGTTCACTCATTTCAGCACTCATCATTCTTTTTAAAATCATTATACCTAAAGAAAAATAATAAAAGAAAATAACCACATTTTCATACCATTTCTCCGAAACGCTGAAACATGTTCAGTTTCCTTTATAGATTCATCTAGTCCTACAAATTGATCTTTCTGCATACAACTAAATAAAACCCGAAAGAGCGTACAGATGAGAAATCAAAATTAAAATACCATCATCTCTCCTGTTCAAGCTCTATCTGAATTCAAAGGTCTTTAAACTTAAACAAAATAAATAACCCACAAAGAAAGCAATGGATTCCAAGGTTTAGCCCTTTCTTTTCATTTGTATATCCTATTTTGAGAGAGAGAGAGAGAGAGAGATCATACATGGTTCTTAATGATTCTCCGCCTAGCAAGGAATCTTGATACAGCTGGGGTAAGAAAGATAGTGATTGGAACCCGAACAGGAAACAATGCCTTGTTGCAAAGGACAGCAAGGGCGAGGGCACCACCGCTAGAAACAGCCAATTCAGTACTTCGGTTCTTCTTTTGCTCTGGCAGATCTGAAACTGGTGGGCGGTCTTCAAAGACGACATCATCAGGCAAGTCGGGAAGGGAGGCAGGGGCAGGGGTATTAGAAGCAGGATCTTGTTTGGAGTCACCAGAGAGACCAACCTTGCTGAGGAGGGATTCGACATCGACGTTGTTCTTAATTGCAACATAGAGGCCGCTGATGGAGACAGCAGAGACCGAAAGGTGGACCCCAAGGGCGACCTTCCCGTACTTCTTCAATAAGTCCCGAAAGCGACCACCGAATGCCATTTTGTCAGAGGCGAATGAGGAAAAAGGCTTGGAGTTTGGGGTTTAGGGATACAGGTTTTGGTTTTATGAAGGGAATAGAGGAAGAGAAAAGGTACAAGTGTTTTTGGTTGGGAGGTGATGCAGCGTAAGAGTTCTGTGAGGCATTGGCACAAATAACAGTAAGGTCTTAATAGAGATGGAGTTAATAATGGAAAACTTTCAAAAAAATTCCCAAAATAGTAATGAAAAAAAATACCGTAGAAGAAACAAGGGCCCAAAGCAGTCAACCACAAGGTTGCAGGTTGAGTCATGTTACATTTTAAAAATAAAATAAAATAAAAATTGCCAAGACAAAGTATTTGAATAATGATAAGACATATCATGTATAAATATATAAAGCCAAATATATGAACATTAGTTTATTTCTAAATGATACAAGAAAATAAAATAAAAAAGAAAAATTGAAACTATAATCCTTACATAGGCCTCTTTCTATCAAAGAATTCATGACTGGAGAATTAGTAAATTCTCCAAAAGCTGTCCCCTGGGTGGAATTCCTGAACCCTCCTCTTGGCTGGAGCAAATGCTTGAGGAGGTTGGAATTTGAGAATTCCAAAAGATAAAAAAGACTTTTCCGGTGGTTGAAATACGGAATTCTAGCAAAAAAAAAGGGAATTTGGAAATGCCAATGGGACAGCCATCACATCATTTGTCCAGAAATCCCCGACACCACAAATTCCTGTTAGGAATTCTCCTAAAGAAATAGCCCTACATGTCCAAATCAGAAATCTGTTTTACATATAAACCATTATTAATTGTGTCTTAATCAACATCAAATATAACTTCAACAAAAGCATCATCCAAAAGAACACCTCACTAAATATGATTATGTGAAACTAGGGAGTACAGAGGGGTTTGGGTTGGGTTGACGGTGGACCCAAGTGTAAACCCCAATTAGGGCATGTTTGTGTAACACGTTTTATGTGGACTCCGTCTTCCCATGTTTGTAGAGGTTTACTTTCCTTGAGGAAAAATGTCAAAAGCAGTCCAATTTTTTTCAAATTTGCGGAAAACTGTTTCTAATTAGGGTTGGGGATTGGATTGGAGGGTGATTTGGAAAGGCACCTTCGAAAAGCATAAGTCTGCAGAAGTAGCACAAACATGCCCATATTGTGTCCTGTGTACAATTGAAGTCTAATGTATCAAGTATAGGACATGGACCCAACTCCGATGCACTCCACCAGACCTGGACCTAACTCAAAGCCCCAGTATATTGTTTCGTGTTAAACTTTATATGCAGGGAAGTGCACATGTAGCCATCTATAATTTTTAACAATTACATACAACTACTTATTACAAATAACCATCTCCATCTCGCTCCACTACCATGACTCACAATCGAAGACCAATTTTACTAGCAGATTAATCTGTTATGTAGTTTACTTAAAAGCAAGAATTTTTTCCTAGATTTAACCAGATTTAGATTAAATTGAGTGTTTAATGCTGATTGAAATGACAAGGATTTAATGGGTGCTTTTTTTCATTAACCTCTGACATTAAACTGGGTTATGCTAAGAACTGTGGAAGATCTTTTTCTTCAATGGCGCATGGGGTGTAAATTTATTCGTGATAAAATTTTATGGAAGTAAGTGTTATATGCTACTGTTTGGAAGCTTTGGTAGGAGCGGAATAATAGATTTTTCAAGAATAAAAGTAAAACTACAGAGGAAATTATTGAGGCCATCGTTTGGACAGTGTCGGAGCGGGTGAGTATGAAAAAGGAGATAAAAGGATTTCAATTGGAAGCTATCAATAAATCTTGGAATTCAGTTTTTCAAGGGGGATGGCATTATAAATTCGTAAAAAGAATAATGTGGCATATAAGTTGGATTTTGATGGTAGTTTCTTATAAAGCATTCAAAGGGGAGGTATCGGTGGTGTCATTAGGAATTGGAATGGAAATGTTTTAAGGAATTGTTCAGGGCCAGTGGATTCCTTAGATGCCAATGAAGCTGAAGTTTTTGCTTTGTTGATTGGATGTTGTGACTTGTGAGCAAGGATCAAAATAGCAATTGTGGCAGGTGTAGCAGTCACTAGCCAAAAAGTTGCAAAGCGACGTAGTAGTGTGAATCGAAAAGGATATACAAAAACTTTGAAAAAAATTCTAAAAAATCTAGAATATTGGAAAATGTTAGAATTTGATGCCTTTTTCCTTATAATAACTAAGCTAGGGGGTGTAACGGTCCCTTCAGTGCATAGAAGTTCTGTATCGCTGAATGATTATTTTAAAAAAATATTGATCTAATTTTTCCCATGTATTCATGTTAGTTAGCATTACTAGGTAACAAACTATTATGCATTTCTAAATTTTGGAGAGGAGAAGAAAAGAAATAAACCTTATTATGCATTTTAAAAAGTTTTAGAAAGTAGCACTCAATCTCACTCCGTAGTGACCCGACAGCGGGTGTAGGGGCCCCATAGCGGCCGCTACAAATGAGAGCGGCGCTAAAACCATTTAGAGTAGCGGTCTTGACTGTAGCGCATCAGCCACTATTTTGATCCATGATTGTGAGTTGGCTAAGATGGGATGTTTAAATCCTGTTCTTGAAGGTGATTCTTTTTCATCTATCCAATGCGGCTCTAGGAGGGCTATTCATCCTTAGAGGATTGCAAATTGGGAGAGGAGGTGCATGATATCTCAAGGCAGTTGAATGCTTCTTTCCATCATATTTTAAGAGAAGCTAATGCATTGGCGCCTGGCGGACGGCCTTACTTGGGAAAGAGTTTTTCGACCTTCTATTTCATTTGATGTTTAGAATTTTTTAAGTAATTGGTTTTGATTGCGTTGTGGCTCTTGTATTTTTCTTCTTTTTGTTGAAATAAAAGTTTAACTTCATCAAGAAAAAAAACATACACAATGGATGTTGTCAAGGAAAATAGTTATTGATGGTCAAGGAGGTTGGCCAAGATTTTTTTAGATTGGCAGAGTGATGTAGTTAAGGGAAGCCAAATACGACTGATGGTGAGCCTAAATAGCCCAATCTTTAATCAAACATAAAAACCACTAAAAAAATAAGAAAATTAGATACCCACTTGCCGTTGATCGTAAAAATCCACAGTAGATATCTTCAATCAAATGGAAGACACTCAACCAATAAGAGGAGACAGAAATTTATGAAGAAATTTTCTTGAAGATAAAAATATCATAAACAAGTCTAGGGTTAGATGTCCCTTTGCAATAATTAAGTAGTACTTAAAAGTCCGTAAAACCCTAAAACATATCTAAATCATTCATTTCATTACTTAACAAATTAAATATAACATCTCAGCCATTGAAGAACTTCTAACAAAAGGGATGCATCTCTTGAATCCACATTGGTGACACTCATATTCTTAGATAGTGTGTGTGTGTGTGTGTGTGTGTGTATTTACTTTCAATTGAAGGAAATAAGGTTGTCTGACCTTTTATCCCTTCCCTTTTTTCCGAACTACAACTGAAAAATCTGATCAAAGATCAGTTCTATACAGCACAGTTCTTTAGTTTAAGACTTGTTTTGAACATTTGTGGGTATTTATTGGGAATGTTGATAACATTAGAGTTTCATAATCTCCTCATTTGGATCATCATGACTATTCTTTGGAGAGTTATTCAATCAAAAAAACTATCCTTTGCCATTCCAAAAAAATACTCCTTTTGTGTGATTTGTATTTATAATCTATCATATGACAATCTATGGGACAATTACTTTAAACAAATCCCTCCATGAATTACTGCAACTTCCACAGGCATTGGACCTTCCTTTGATGTTGACAAATACTCATATATAATAGTATTTTGGGTATACATTAGCTACATGCATTCTTGAAGGTTTCCTTTGCTCATGGACCAAGGAATCATTACCTAGTTTTTAGGTCTTGAAATACCCAGATCCAAGAAAGGGATTTGTATTAATCAGCACAAGTATACCGAGGATATAACACTATTGCTCCATTGAATGATGCTAAACCAGTTGACACATCTTTGGAGTTGAATGTTAAGTACAGAAAGAATGAAGGGAACTTTATTTCCAATCCTATTCTTAATTGAAAAATAGTTGGAACCTGGAAGCCTTATAGATTTGACTAAGGCAAACACGGCATCGCTCATGTAGTTCATAGTCAGCATAAGTTTCCAACCAAGTGGGTTGACCAAATTCGACTGGTAACACAGTCGAGTTGACCAAGAGACTTAGCAGGTTATTAAATTAATTTTTATGAAAATATAAACATTATGATAGGTAACAAAGAAAACATGTAAAATAATAATAAACATATATATACGCACTATCACATAAAAAAATGTATGATGAATTCTATATTCTAATGTATATATAGGTTACATAATTTTGCAAGTGACGCCTAGAAGAATATTCTACTGAAAAAAAGGCATTGATGATGGCAGAACTACAAAAGAATATTCTATTGACAAATAGCATTTGCAAGATGCAAATTTCAAAATCCTTGGTTCTCTCTCTAGTGCTTGTGAATAACTGACAACATAGAAGGCCAAATAAAAAAAAAAAAGGTCAGAAAGAAATCTAAGGATTTTCACTTGCAAACACAGAATGTCAGAAAGCAAAGAAAATTAATCTAATGATTGTTTTCTTCTTAAAAAGAAAAGAAAAGGAGGAAAAGGAGCTTTTTTATTTCGGGCTAAACTAAAGAGAAAGAAAGAGGGAAAGAAAAATATAAATATTTTCAATTTAGGTTCCAAGCCAATTGCAAGGGGAACAAGAAGAAGTAAAATAATACAGATAGTTTTCATAATCACATTAATTCCAAAAGGAGATCATAGAGAAAAAAATTCAAAAAAATAAATATATATATATATATATAAGAGATAGAGAGTTTCATTTTTATTCCACTCACAAAATGTGATCAGAAGAGATAGAAGGCTGTGTGTGAGATTTTATGGAGGGAAGTACAAAAAAGGGCAGTGTTTGGCTAGTTAGATTCTTGATGTGGGTGTTTTCTTTTTAACTTTTACTTGACTTCGATTTGGCAGACTCATCTCAACCAGGAGAGTTGGGCGAGTTCCTAGTTGTCCAGCAGATCAATCAAGTTTGGGGCACAATCGCCCCAGCTGGGTTATACCTGACCCAGTCACCCCGTTAGCAACATACCCTACTCAAATTGTTTGAGTTCCCAGACACTAGGTCAGAAAACTATTGTTCATAAAAACAAAACAAAACAAAAAAAAATCTCAACTCTTACCTATAATCAATAATTTTCACATCCACAGTGGCAAAGAGATCAAAAAGTTTAAAGTTCAATCCAATGGTTAATACCATTCAGATGAGTGTAAACATGAGTATGTTGTATATGCAAAAGAGAAACTTAGTGCGAGGGGAGAACAGTGCAAGCAGTGGACCACCCACAGGCCAATGCTCAGGATGGTCCTATGTATGATGCAGCTCATAGGACCATTTTAGTGAGTGCGCGCGCAAGCGCTGCACTCACCCACCCATGTGCATATGGGTGATGATCCTCAGAATGGGACATGTGAACTTCTTCCAAAATAATCAAAGTTCTTGTGCATCATTGAACCTTGTCGTCTTTTATCCTGCACTAATCTTTCAAATCATTTAACAGTCCAAACTCTACCCCTCTAAAAAAAGAAAGGAGAGAAAAGAAAGAAGAAGTCATTAGATCGCCAATAATAGCTTTGAAACAAGCACACTGCACAAACAAACAGAAGGTTCGGCAATCTATATGCATCCAACAAAAAACCCAACACATTCCCTGTATATGCACTATAAACCCAAGCCATAAATCAAAAACCCAAACAGATGCCTAACTGATTCAATCTTCAGTACCAAGAAAGCATCAAACTCTTAACATTCAAAAAGAAAAGCATCAAACTTTACCATGCAAACAACACTCAATCATCACCCACCCATTCATCAATCAAACCCATGCCCATAAAATAATCACAGCAGAAGAAATCAAGACCCATGGCTTTTGGCTTGGGGCATGTACACATTAAAAAAAACTACCACACCAATCATCTCGAAAGAGGAAGAAGAAGAAGAAGAAGAAGAGGAATTAGAAGTATTGGGATTTGGGTTTTGTTACCTGCAGCTGAGAGAATCGGCGAGAGGGTCTGGCTCTTCCTAAAACCCTAGCAGAGAGAGCTTAAAAGTATAGCCCCTGAGTGGAGGATATTAGTGGGAAAGCCCTACATAATGTGGGTTAGAAAGTAAGTATGAACTAATATGGTAATATTAACCCCGGGGGGTTTGCCGTGTGGTTAGTAGCACGGTTCGTCCCTCTTCCGGAGCTGATATCGACCCCGGTTCTTTCTTCTCCAGGAATCGAATGTTGAGTCCACTAGTGCTACTATTTAGGGGTAGGTCTGTCAATGAGACGCGTTGAAACGAGTAAAAAGCCTGGCCTGGCCTGGCTCGTCTCAAGCTTGAAAATATAGGGTTTTTAAAAAAAAAATTGAGCCTAGTGGGCTGGGCTTGGACAATATATTTTAAAGTCCGGCCAAAATGGGACTGGGACTGGGCAGAAACAACCCAATCCGTTCAGGCCCGACCCGCTACAAAGTCATTTAATAGTAATTATTTATATATTACAGTGGTGGAAAATAAATTCAACTAAATATCATATTTTATCTCGAATGGCTCGTGATTTTTGAACTATTCCAGTTTCTAGCGTTGCTTCAGAGTGAGCATTTAGCACTGGAAGGAGGGTACTTGACCCACATAGGACTTTTTTGAAACCAAATACGGTAGAAGCATTAGTTTGTGCCCAAGATTGGTTTAGTCATGACCCAACTAGTGATGGTGATTTAGACAATGATGGGAATGCACTAACTGATATTTTAGACATATTAAAAGAAAAACAATTTTTATTGATTTCTTTTTTAGATAACTTGACCCATATAGGATATTCATTCCCATTTATTTTATTGATTTTTTGATTTTCTACTTTCAACGACCCAAAAAAAAAAAAAGAAGTTTTTAACCAATTATACATTACTTTAACTTGATTAATATAAGATACTCATTCTCATTCATTTCTATTGATTTTCTGATTTTCTACTTTCACCGGCAAAAAAAAAAAAAAGAGGTTTTAACCGTTCTTGACTCGTATAGCCTATAGGATATTCATTCATTTCTATTGATTTTTTTATTTTCTACTGTCATCGGCCAAAAAAAAAAAAAAAAAACTCCGCCATGTTGTTTGTTGCTTTGCATTGCCGGTCCCAAACTTGGCAAAAAGGAAGAGGGTTTAAAATCCGGTTCACACTGGGTGTCTGGTGACAGTATGAATAATTAAATAATATTTTGCTTATGTCCAAGATCGGGATAAGCTCAGGCCCGGCCCTATCCCAGCCCGAGCTCGTACCGGGATGGGATTTAATGTAGGCCCGTTCAACTTAGGGCCGGGATTGGATAACACCTGGCAGGCGCGTCCTATTTTCAGGATGGGATTGGATAACCCAAGCCAAGGCCCGGCCCGGCCCATTGACAGGCCTACTTAGGGGCCACAGAGGTGTTTACCCGATTTCCCTTTGGGCCAGAGGGATGAACCTTCCGATGTCCAAAAAATTAAAAATTGTTACTTTAGAAGATTTTTTCCTTCCTCGGTGTGATTGCTTTCAAAACCTGACCCCGAACCTTAATATTGTCAGTTAGGGTCACGCGAACCTGAGCCGCAATTAAATGAGTCGGATTTGGGTTAAACAACATAGTACACGTAACCCGTTTTAATGGGTTTGTTTAGGGTTGACCGGTATATGTATGGACTTAGTCACGCTTGTGATAGGTTTTTTTTTTGTTTTTTAGCATGCAACTTAACCCAAATATAGCCTTAATATTAAAGTGAAATGTGGGCAAGTTTTTAGTAGGGTCAGGTTAAATGGGCTGACTCGCATTGAATATAGGTTATGCGGGTCAGATCAAGTTACTCAACTAGTTTTAGCAAGAGATTGGATACAGTTGGACTTTAATCCGTAAAATACCCCGTATCAAGTTGACCCATTTTGAATAAATTCGATCCATTTATCACTCTTAGTTTCAAGTTTCAAATTGTGTAGACTATACATCTTTTGATTCCACAATATTAGCATAAAAACCTTCGAATTTGAGAGTGATATAGACCGTTGGATCGAGTATGTGAAGAAAGAATAATTATATATTTTACAAATAACATAATTTGTTAATAGTCCTAATTACAATGAAATTTGGATTATTATCTAAAATCAAGAAGGCATTTGATAAGGTCGCCCAATATAGACCCAACACAAATAACACGATTGTAGCGAAATTCAAGTTATCGTCTAAAATTCAGAGGATATTTAATAAGGTTATATAATATTGATTTCGCATAAATTAAATTAGGTGTACATTGCTGTTAGCATTGTAATAATGGCAACGCATTATTGTTTTAGCTTTCTCAAATTGGAGAATCTTGAAAGTATTGTTCTAATCTATGGAATGGTTAGAATGATGTAATCTTTGAGGTACAAATGATTCTAATGGTCTCTATAGCCCAATAAAAAAAATAAATAAGGAAAATATTCAAGTGACAACTAGTTCTCACCTATTATATAAGGACTTTTTTTCCGAGCCCAACTTGTAACCCATCCAAAACTAGCAACAAATAGAAAACCCTTGATAATCACTAATCCCAAGGATTGTCACACATCCGAATGGATTGAATCGTTAAATCGAGAGTTGAATATTTTTTTGAATATGAAGCCATTAAACTTGTAGGCTACGGATGAAGGGTTAGGGGCATGGTTTGGGATCAAACTTGATACTTGGGGTGGTTTCACATAGATCTTTCCATCCCCCCTTGGTCCCATCCCTAAATGGGCCTGGTTTCTTGGCTCCAGAACAGGAACCATAACCACATATAGGATGGGTCTGAATCCTAGTCCGGATCTAGGTAGAGAATGATATTAAAAACCATGGCTTTTAGAAAAAAAATAATAAAAAATTGAGGTAATATGTCAGGTCTCGGGTCCATAGGTCCGAACTAAGGTAGAATCGGACCTAGACCCATTTTTAACGGGTTTTTAAATAAGAACAATTGAGGCCTAAATAACAACTCAGACCTGATTTTTAACGGGTTGAAATCTCCAGGTAATCAGAGAATCGGGTATCCATTTACATGCTTATAATGTCCATGTAAGATCCTAATTTGAAATCCCATTCATTCAAAACGACGAAATCATAATAATGAAAAGATTTTTTTACCATTCAAAAATAAGGAAAAAGATAAAATTAACTAATTTTTAATCTCCCCCAGTTAACCAATAAAGCATTTGTGGTCCCAGAACATAACAATTGTCTACGAAATCCCGATCTTCAGCGAACAAATTGTGCATTTTACAAGATATATAAATATGCCAAAATTGTAAGATCATTATCAGGATACATTTATGTGTCACACACTTTTCGCATGCACATCCTAAGCTGGGGCTCATCATTGACCATTTCAACTCTATAATGCTAACTATCCCCTGTGACTTCTTGGGACCGGAGTTAACCTAATTTTTGGTGGGAACTACATCACATGGTAATGTTTGTTTCTAGAGGATTTTACGGAAAAATTCTCAGTAAATGACCGTTGCACTAAAAGGTTTTCCGTAGTTGAGGCCTTACGAAATGGTTCATTCATCCTATTTTTTTTTTTTACTTTGAGAAGAGTGACGCTAGCGTCGTGCGTCTCTGACTCAGGCGACGTTAGCATCGCTCCGCGTTTCTTACTGAAAGGATTTTTCAGGCAAGTCCCAAGAAAGAAAGGAAGCAAATTGATGACCTGATGAATTTTCAGGCAAATCACAAGAAAAAAAAGGGAATCAAATTGATGTCCCTCAAAAGACCTCCTTAATTCAGAAATGGGCTCCAGTTGTTGTTGTGCTTAGAGTCGTTTTTCTTCTCTTCTGGGTCAGAAAGAAGATCTTGTGATTTCATTTCCTTGATAGCACCCTTTCGGGCTCCAGTTGCTATTGTGCTTAGAGTCGTTTTTCTTCTCTTCTGGGTCAGAAAGAAGATTTTGTGATTTCATTTCCTCAATAACACCCTTTCTGCAGGCTATCTGCCAACTGCCTTTTGTAACAGACCGATGTTGCTCACGTTGTATGTTTCCCAACCACTGTGAAATGGGTTGCATGCATATCGCCACTTCAATGATATAAATAAGGAAGGGGAGAGAAAGGAAGGGAAGAGAAATGAATGGAAATAGAAAGGGTTTGGGGTATAAATAAAAAGCCGAAGAATGATGCTAGCGTCACTAAAAAAACACTGAGTGACGCAAATTAATTTTAAAATATTAGTTTTTTTTAAACAAATTAATTTTAAAAAAAGAGCATAATATGATTTTTTTCTTTTATAAAAAAAATAAACTCAAAAGAAGATGAGAAATGAATACCTAGCCTTTAGTCTTCTTTTTTAACTACTTAAAAAAGTTTTCGAAGTATTGAATTCCTATATATTTTAATGCAAACAAACAAGCACACTATGTTTATCAATAAAAAAAAATTGTTGAACTTCTAAACTATTAAATAAAGGATATATTGGTATGATTTTTAACATCTAATAAGTCCATCGTCTATGGACAATTTTTGCTATCGGAGGGTTCCCAATCCTCCCAATCTTTTGGGCTGGACTAATCCCTCTGAGCCCAGAGGGAAGCCAGGTAAATTCCCTTGTAGCCCCAGTATAGTAGTGCAGTTTCGAACCTATAACCTCCGGGTGTAAACCGCGGTCTTAGGCCAACTGAGCTACCGCTTGAGGTAACCAAGATATCCCACGTTAATGTCCAATATTGTCCATGTAGGATGTCCCTTGTTAGATTTTCTCCCAATTAGAGTAGCACTCTCCATTATATGGCACATATAAATTTTGTAGAAGGTTTTTTTTTGGCTAGGTTTGATATAAATTTCAATTAAGTTTTTTTTTTTTCAATCTGCATGCAACCAAGGTTTTTAGATGATTTAGGCATGTTGAACATAAATTGACAATGGCACTAATAAGATAAAGTTTGACTATGCAGGTTAATGGCCTACCAAGAAAAAGGGATAGGCCGAAAAAGGAAAGGCAGTAAAAATATATCTAAAGACGTACAACTTCTCTAATGATTTGATCTCAAGATAGATTAGGATGAAAAAAAAAAAAAAAAATTTATGAAGCCGACTCCAATATAATTGGGAAAAAGCTTTAATGATGTTGATGATGGAGAAGAATAATAATTCAACAAAGATTTTATTATGATAAAAATGACAATGTAGCCTTGTTTATAAAGCTTGAATGTATTATATTTATGCATGTGAATTGGCTCGGATGGGTATAAGGTGGGCTTACGATGATTCCACCCAATAATTCTACCCTCACTGCTGCATACAGGAGCTTCCCATTTTGCCATCGTATTCGCTCCACTATTTTGCTCCCCATGCCATTTCCTGTAACCTTTTTGTTCTTCTGCTTCAACCCATCTTCACCTCTTTCATTTCCTTGTTCATCTCATACCAAAAAAGCGCATATCTTTGATCCATTTAATGTTCCGCAAGACTAGTATGTACAGGTCTGATCTCCTCTTCTCTACCCCATTACTTAGAATTTTCATTTTCTCAACTAAAAGTTCTCAATTCACTGTAAAGTCTTTGGGATTGATTACAGAATGGAAGCTTGATTTCATTCTATCAATTAACAAATGATATATGTGAGGCACTCCTTAATGCATCCAATCACAGGGTTAGAGGAAGATAAAAAGCACATTTTGGATTTGGTGTTAGCCAATTATCACACTAATCAAATCATTCTCACCATTATTAGGCTCCCAGAGTTCATATTTTATCATGATTCAATCCAACTGTGCATAATGGCTGGATCAGTGTATTTTCCATGTGTGATAAGGCCTTGGTATTGATTTTGGTATTTCCTCAAATAATATGCTTGATTAGATGATCACCTAATTCATGGGTTCCTATTTTCTTGCTCAATTCATGTTCAAATCAATTGCATACACTTTTAGAAGCACATTCTATTATTCTTAGAGCTAATGTATAATATAATATGTAAATACACTAATAATCATCAGTACATGACACTTCTTGTCTTTTTAATGATTTGGGCTTGGATTATTAACTTTTGTAATTTCGTCACTTTACATCCATTTGATAACCTGCATTGCCTAGTAAATGCAAATCGTTCTTTTTTTTTTTTGGTTTTTGATGGGCGACAGAAAGAACTTAATTTTAAAGAAAGAAGTACAAAATACAAGTTATACAGTATTTTTTATATACTGTAGATGAAGACAAGAAGAGAAATGCACCCTTCCTGTGACATGGTTTTTTTGTTTTTGAATAAATCCTGTGACACAGCTTTTGCCTGCTCCAATTCCCTGTTTTGCTAAAGCATTAGCCTCTATATTAGCTTCTCTATAAACATGAGAAAAAGTCATTGTCATTTATGAAGGTATATGTGTATCTCATAAGTTGTATCTCCCTAAAAATGGAAGCCAGCCACCATGGTTTTTTCTTTTCCTTGCCCTCTTAATTGCCTTCTTTGAATCCCCTTCAATTATTGAATCGCATACATGTCTTTCCTTTGATTGTTCCAAATCAGTTTTACGTGGTTGATATTTCCTTTATTGGAAGATAAGATATTGCTTTCTTTTGTTTACCGTTTTTTGCCATTTTTAAGTGCTTTGAGTTGATGATATTGGTAGTTACTTTCCAGCGGAACTTGAGCAAGATAATAATGTTTGATCAAGTAAACTTTGTTTTCTCCATTTTTGTTACTAACCTGCATTGGTTCATCATTTGATATGGGAAGTTAGATGAGTCAACCAGCTATCTCTATTTTTATTTTATGTATGATTGATGGCTTTGCCGCTGTTGTGTATTTTATTTTTTAGCAAGGGCAGAGCTGTGATGGTCTATAGGTGGATTAGCTGCTAGTGCTTTTACAGAAATGAAACATGTGCTGGTTCCAATTACTGATTAGATATGCATCTTTCTGATGGAACAAAACAGGCCACTATGTTTATGCAAATTGCATATTGTTAATAGTTACGCGTACTTATTTCGTAGTTAATAGAAAATTTGAAGAGTCCTTTGAGTTGGAAAAATCCTATGCATGAATGTTTAGTGAAGTTTCCTTTAATTGCTCCCATATTTTGATGAGTTGTAAATTGTCTTAAACCCAATAAACTTTTTCAATCCAACAGTTGATATTCCTTTCTTTTGAGAAGAGCTGAACTCTCCTCTGGATGAACAGGGTGGGGCTACAACTTGAATGCTTTGGATCTTTGAAAGTTGGAGGAAACCTGTATATGTTTCATTTGACCTTACTTGACCACACTATGTGGTCTATGTTTTGTTGTCACTCTCCTATATAAATAGGTATATTTTATAATATCATGTATCATTCGAGGATTTGGCCTCGTATAGACTGGAATGGAGAAACAGAGTTCGTCTAGCTGATCCCAACATAGTTGGGACCAGATTTTGACGATGATGTAATATCATATTACTACATCCAAAGGATAACATATTTTTGTATATCAACTGATTCCAAAATAAAGAACCAGTTACATCCATATGATGGCTATTCCTATTTAAGCCTTGACTCTAATAGACTGGTAATTGTGGTGGATCTACAATAGAACTGCCTGTCTTAACTGCTGTTATGTTTATTAACTGTGTAGGTCTTGCTAGTGAGATGAGTGTACAGGAAAGACAAAAAGAGAAACCTTGCCACTTTGTACATGTGGCATTTCGGTGGCCCAGTTGTTCCCATCAGATGCAATATTGTAGCTGATGCACATTTGTCAAAAAATGTCTCGTATGGACCCGAATTTTACTACATATTCTTTTGAATCCTGGCCTGAGCGCATGTCCAAGCTTGTCATGGCTGTAGTGGGTCTGATTAGAGTTTCAGGAATTAATGATAGTCTGGTTTGGCTTAATGGTGCTCTACTTGAAAAAAGCTATGAAAGAAGTCTCATATTTCTGATGGCTAAAAAAGGCATTGCTGTTTTATGCATATTATTTTTTTTTTTTTTTGGGGTATTGGGGGGTGGGGTGTGAAACTTCTTATGCATATTATAACTTACAATACATATGATTTGAATGGAATAGATTTTCACGGAAAAGGATTGCAAAAATTTGGTCGGTTGAACTTTTCATGCTCGTGTCAAGGTGACTTGGAGATGTGTGATCGTGTGAACTTGTTGTCCAGGTTGAACAATGAACTTCTTTGAAAGAAAATTTGATCATTCTCCAACTTCCAGACGGGACAGATTGTTGAAAGCCTTAGTGGATTGATTTTCTCTTATCCCCATCGTTTTTTCTTTTGACACCAAATTATCTCCTTGGTGCACAATATTTTCTGGAATTTACCTTTTTCTTCCGATTTTGTTTCAGCCCTTTGGTTGCTCCTAATGCCCCTTCCTTTATTATAATTTAAATTCTCTCCTTTTTTTCAATCATTTTACTCTCTTACTTAATTAATTCAAGAACCTCTATTCCAAGTTATTTTTGTTCAGACTTCCAAATGTTTGTGATTCCTTTTAAGTCTGCATCAAATTTTATCTTGTATCTCAATTCACCGATCCTCATGACCTATCGGAGTTTGGGGAGCTGAACAGCAACTTCGAAGTGAATTGACTCTTGTTCCAACTATCATTTCCTGTCATTAGTGTCATAAGAAGATGGTCTAATGAAGAAAATTTCAAAGTAGAGCAAGCCACGAGTGACCAAATTATATTTTTGAAGTCTACTGCAATTTCCATGTACATATCATTGGTCTTAAATTTTTTTCCTCTCATTGCCTCTGAATTGTATTCGTCCTAGGATAAACTGAAGACAAAGTAGTAAAGGGCTTCTATATTCACATTTGAATTTCAAATTCTGTAACTTCTCCTGAACTTTAGTGAAAGAAAATTAAAGATCTTGATATGAACTTAGATGTGAATGCCACTAGACACAATTCAAACAAACAAGAAATGATTACATGTTATATACTGTCTTTCCAAGTATCAGCCGTCACCCTAATACATGTACATCTGGCACATCCAGGAATAACTATAAGCTTACATCCTGAGTTAGATAGAGAGAGGGTATTTTGTATTAAGTATTGACTACCTGAATTTTTTAAGTGGATTTTCTCTTTTCTCCTCCATTTTTTTCCTTTTTCTCTAAAAGTTGTTTGGAGGGGAATCAACTTCAATCTTATTATTATTTCAGTTGTTTTCTCAATCCTTTTGAAAGCTAAATATGAGACAAATGACATTTCATCTTGTTACTGTTTCTAAAACTTCGGAACTCTGTCGGTCTTTTATAACTCCAACCGTTTAATCATTAGATCCATTAACTATCACATCCTTATTTAAGCTGGTGTTAATTCTTCCAATTTTTCTCTTTGACTGTGTATTCTGTATTGAATCTTCAATTATCCGAAGCAGCTGCTTATTTTTCTCAATAGTTTCCTCTGCTATATCCCCTGCGTCATCTTGGTATTCTCTTCATTATTTGGAGCTGGATTGAACACAAGCTCTTTATATATATATATTTTTAGAATAAGGTTGGATGTGGGGTCACTTTGTTGAAACAATTTTGATCTTCCTATTGATTTGGCTTTTACATTTTTAGGTACCTATGTTAGGGTGTCCAGGCAGTCAATTTGGTTGGCATGGAAGAAAAAAATGCATCATTAATGGTTATATACAAAATAAACTAAGGCATGTAACTGACATGATACTTCATTTTATTCATGAATGTAACAGAAAAGCAATACCATATGAAAGCTGAAGTATGGGACTACTTCAATGGTGAGCTACAAAATTTGTAATAAATGAAAGCAAGAATATATGATAAGGAATTTAGAAGAAGGTGCGATAAATGTTTCTAGTTATTGAGCTCTAGATAGAAATTTGGAGAATTAGACTATTTGGACATCATACCTAAAAGCTAAAACAGTAGATAAAATAGAAAACATAACCCAAACATAATATAGAGTTGAGATTTGAACATAGTACAGTACAACTAAAATGTGAAGGTAGGAGCTTGTAATTATGCTTATAATGCTCAAAACTAACCTTCAACACTGTAAAGAAGCGTTTCGCCAACTCTTCTCTGGGAAAGCAATGGAAACCAAGTGAAGAAAAATTGAAAAAGGTAAAATTTCACTTTCAAGTTTGTTGCTTTGGCATGTAGCAGTCTGTATGAGTCCTCATATTGCTCCGTATTGGCATGACCCTCATCAAAACAGCATCCCGGTTAGGTTCAGTATGTGCTTCTCAGCCACACTATGTTATGCATGATTGCTTGATTTCAAAGAAAATGACTTTAAAAAGGTTTAAGTGGACAATAAAATAGAACCACTAAGCTGACCCCATATAGATGAGATAAGGCTTTCATGATGGTGATGATAAACGAACTACATTCTTAAAAACAAAAGAGATGAAGAAAGAGTATCTTCTTACCACGAAAGAGAAAAAAAAGGTAAGGAAGAGAAAAGAAAGAAAGACTATCTTCTTTCAAAAGGTATAGAGGTCTAATACATGCAGTCGGTGGCACTTTAATAACATGGGAGTTTACCATCAGCAAATATGTTGTACTGAAATTAGATGAAGACTCGGATTGTAGTTCGGAATGACGGTGAACTGAGTGAAAGAAGACATGACTTCAACTAGGTTGAGTGGAAAATTAGAATTCATGAAGCTGGCCTAGAATGGATAGGATAAGTTTCAATGATGGACAAGGGCCTGTAGCATAGTTGGGAGGGTGCTCAGTATTGCAACCACAAGGTTGTGGGTTCGGGTCTTGTTACCATTCGGAAAAAAAAATCAGGGATAATGATGATAATAATGAAATTAGGTATAAATGTAGTTTGTGGGGGAAAGATGAACTTCCAAGAAGGACCACTCAGTATGTAAAAGACTAAGATACTCTTGTTTAACGAGGCTAAAGTTTCTTGCTTTATCTGCCATCTGTTGGATGGCTAGGGTTGCTTGAACGGTGCAATTTCTTTCTTTGGAGCCCATCCACTGTATGAACCATGTAGTGGGCGATCCAATTTAACTAAAAACTATCATTCTTAGTGTATGTTGGAAATCAGTGCGATGAAATTAAAGAAAGAAAATATAGTAGGGGTCCTCAATGTAGAAGGAAAAATACACATGTCTTCATCAATTAATAATGTCACTCATATCAATACAAAGAAAAGTAACTGCAAGTTATATACATAACCCTTCTCTTTTTTCTTACTTTTTTTCTTGGAGGAGCATCAGGGATCAAGATTGTTGCATGCTGTCCTTTTCACATATTTACACACTGTTCATGTACATTTTTTCCCTCACGGGAATGCTAGTGCCAAGTATTATATGGATGTACAAAATATACAGCGAAAGAAAAAAGGAAGGCACCAATAGTAGAAATTACAAAGAAATCTTCAATGCTGATATCATGATGAGTGCTGATGGTTCACTGCCATCTCTTTGATAACTAGCCTTCTCGCTTTGTTGATTGTAAGAAAGCACAGGTACAGATGTTCCTCCAGCTCATCTAAATGCTCTAGAAAGCATGACTCATTGTTTCTAAGCTCCTTCACCACTTCTTTCAGTAGGCTATTATTCCCAGTCCCCAGGCACATCTCAACAATAGCTTTGTTGTGATTTATCTCATCACACAACCTAGTTGTGAGTCGACTGATAGTGTCAAAATCCCTGTCAAGAATGTATGCCCCTTTGCCCGCAGCATCAAGCTGTGCAAGTCTCACAAGAGACCTCTCTTTAAACTTTTTGATGTTTACAAACTTGTACTTCAAGAAGGGATTAGCATAACCAATGACAGTTGGTGTGGCTACAAGGCCGATAAATGTATGGGCGAGAACTATTGTCAAGGCAGTAAGTGCTCCGTATCCAGCTACAAGGCTCAGTCCTGTTGCCTTCTTGCAGACGTTGATGATCTTCACTTTTCTCTTTAGCTTCCTGCGTGTGCTCATGAGCTTTTTGAGCATTGACCCATAAAGGTCATGAGTTTGCTGGAAGTCTACTGAGCTTGAGCCCGACAGAGGGTTTTTGAGCTTTGCAAATGACATGAACGCCTCAGTTATGAACTGGCATTGCTCATCGGTATAGTTGCCTTTCGCCTGTTTGGTATGCTGAAGAACTGTTTGAATTATGTGATAATTAGTGCGCATTTGAGTGATACAGTGCAGAAGGAAGTCACAAATCCGGCAGGCCTCCAAGCTGCCATTGAAGTCGTCGACGACGAGCGTGTGGGGTTGTGAGTCATCGATCATCGCAAGCAGGGTTTCTTGTTGAGGTTCAAGAAGGAAGTCTGAAAGGTGGAAGCAAGGAGGGAAGGGAGATGATGAGTGGCATTCTTCTTCTCTTCTTTGGATTTGTGATTGAGCTTTGCTCCACATGTCCAGGTATGACTTTGTTCTAAAGGCTTGCATGTATTCCTCATTGACGTTTGACTTGCTGAACATGGTTGTGATGTCCCTTTCTTCTGAAAATCGATATACAAAGTATATAAAAAACCTTGTAACCAATTGAAATGGGATAATTTATGTTGTATTGAAACTCATTAAATGGTACTCCTTTTTATATGCAGTGTCAATCTGCAAAATAGAAGGTATTTATACTAGGAAAAACCTATCTAGGGGCTAAAACAATCTCCTGGAGTATAATTTGTGAGGTTTAGTGGAGTTTCAGCTGAGATTCGTAGCACCTATCACTCCTTGTTTAAAGAAGGGAGAACGAGATGCTGTTTTTAGTAGGGATGATTCTGAGGCAATTGAAGAGTTTAAGAGGTAACATGTGTCTTGCAAAGTAAAGGTTTTGGTGGTTATATGATCTTGTGACTTATCAAGAACCTATTAAATTGCTTCAGTAATCTGATATTAGGAAGAGGAATCGGAATAACCAAATCCCAAATAGTAGGATATGTGGTTTCAAACAACATTAAACCTCAGTTTATAAGATGGCTATTAAAAGTTAAAAAACTTCCTATGCAAAAATAGCATGTAGTGATCTGTGTGTGAACAAAAAACCAGTCCAGGGATTTTAATGTCCCTGCGTGCATGGCATGGTGTCAAGGACACAAAATGAAAAACGTAACACTACGTCATTATTGGCAGGAACAATTTCCTGATAAATTAGATATGATATCTAGTTTTATAAGTTTTTATGGATAGCTGCATGTCTTTTAGTATACAACCGTCATATGTTGAGGCACAACACATAAAAGGAGTATTTCCAAGCTGAAGGATCAAATAGAACATGAATATGGTACATATGAGGGTCCATTTCTACATGACACCACCATCATCATTTGGTAATCTGTAACTATTTTCAAAAGACAACAATCTATATCATATCCTATTCAAGATTGAACACAATTAACACTAAAGGGAAAGAAAAATTCAAGAATCTTCAGTGGCCATGAAAGGACTTGATCCTCTTTCTAGATTGGTCAAGTAAATGAAAACATGAAGAAAGCCTGCACCAAGACATTATATATCATTCCTTTCCCCACTCCATATGGTGAAGAAAAAAGTAGAAGGGGAGAGAGACAAAATCAATTTATCTACCCAAGGTTGTTTGGTTGCATGATTTCCATTTCATACCCAAATGGAAAGAGAGCATGTTTCTCATTGCCCATCTGCAATTCCATGTTTATGAAGAATTGCAATGGGGGCAAAGGATTGACATGTATTCATGTGCTTCCAATAGGGCTGCTATCTATTGGTGAGTATTGTTGTGTTTTATTTTCAACTAAATAGACCCTCATGGCTATACCAACCTATAACAGCAATATGTATCTGTGATATAGGTGTGAATTGGGTATCAACCATGATTAATGGAGAAAAAGATGGATGCTTTAATTCTAACACTAGTGCGAGACACATTATGAGGCCCACAAACACAAGGAGGGGAGCAGCAAAGAAGGATTGAATTTGGACTGGATACCATTAACTAATCCTCTTTTAGGAGTAGGTAGAGGATTGAATGATCTTAGCCATCTAACAACGGCTCACCGCAAAACAGCTGGTTAGAACCACTGGGCTGAAATAGTCAATTTTCAGGCCCTCAGGCCCTTGATTGATCATACAATTAAGATGACCCGAGCCCATATCCAATCTGCAGTTTCACCTAAATTGTAGGAATAATCACATAATAATAGATCCAAGAGGAGGCTTTTACATAACATAATAATACCTTCCACACTTATCTCTTGAAATGTCTCAAGTCCCGACTGATGATTCCTTTTAGCTAGAGAGGAATGTTATTTATATGGCTTCTCTTCTTTCCTAGGAACAATGGAAGTGTCCTTCCAACGTCACCTGCCCCTTATGTATACATATTTGTTGCCACCCAAGTCTTCCTTTTATCTTATTTCTTCTTCTTTTGGGCTTTTGATGGAAAAAAAAAGGCTCCTTTCTGTTGTTGAGATTTCTTTTCTTCCACACTGCTACAATGCCAACTGCTGAGAAGTTATATAGAAATGAAACAGACAATTCTCTCTAATTTGCCCTTGATTTTGGCTGTTTCACACGATTTCCTAACTCCTTGTCCCCTTGTCCCCTTATTTTTTTTCATTTTTTTCCTCACTTAATAATTTGTGTCAAAATTTGGGCAGGGGGATGCTCATGGGCCTGCATGAAATTGCAATTTGTATATTTTTATATTAACTAACCCACCTGGAAGTTGTTGGAGTGGCATAAGGGATGAACAAAGCATTTTGTAGTATTTCATTGGATGATTATTTCCAACACAGTTGCTTTGATGATGATGATGATGATGATGATAATGATGATAATTAATGTCTTATAAGATTGTGTTTTTATGACTGGCTAACTTATAAAGCTTCCTATATTTAGATGTGGCTAGTTGATTTTCGAAAACTTGCCACATGTCTTAATTTTAAGAGATTGCATGGAAATCATGCAGCTAAAGCAGCTGATCCAGATGGAATTCAGAGTTTTGAAATGGATTTTATCTATTTTTTTTTTTTTGATGATGTGGGTATCTGTACGGTCTTTAATCCAATAAGACTAATCTTCCGGATGGCACCTGCTAAACCCACACAAATGCATGCCGGATAAATCTAGGGCAAATTTTGAACACATATAAATCAAAACCTTCTTTTTAAGTTACTAGGGTCATTAGATCAATCACATATCATGTGTCACACCCCTGGTTTTGGAATGACTACTGTTCAATATTTATTACATCATACATGTGTTTTGTGTTTGAACTTTGAACATGTTGCGTGTGTTGTGCAGTGTGTTTTTGTCACATGCTTTTTATGTGAGGGCAGGGTCTGTCCGGATTAGCCATGAATGTTCATTACCATTCACTTTTTTTCATGTACAATGTGGGCCCACCTACACACTCAGGGTCCCACATGTTGGGGCCTGTTTCGACCTCCACATGGGTTTTGCCTATGACTACATCACATGGAGAGGTTTTAGGTCAAGGATTTGGCACCCAACTGCTATGGTAAATCCAATCCATTCACAAACATCTAATTCCTTTTAACTTGCACTGGTCCTAGTCTAGCTAACACTAATCTAGAAGTAAAGTTGGATGGATTTTAATTACAATGTATTTGCATGATATGTAGCCATTGAACTTTGAGGAGACGAAATCAAGGGTTAAGATCTTTTGATGAGATTGAGATTAAGGCCACCCCTAATCTATGTCATCACTTGTTGATCCCTCAATTTCTCTTGATTGGCACTTATCTAGTGGGGCTTTCATTGATTTGCAGCATTAAAGATTATTGATTTCAAAGGAGACATAGTAAATGAAATATTCCTGAGGATGCTACATTTATTTGAAAATCTTAGTATGCTCATCAAGTTTGTATCTTGCATGCACAATCAAGGCATC
Source organism: Camphora micrantha (assembly GCA_003546025.1). Taxonomy (NCBI): domain Eukaryota; kingdom Viridiplantae; phylum Streptophyta; class Magnoliopsida; order Laurales; family Lauraceae; genus Camphora; species Camphora micrantha. The sequence goes on along the minus strand of QPKB01000005.1, from coordinate 9,894,101 downwards.
TCATCAACTTAGGTATTTTCACCGAACATCCACCACCCAAGTCCAACAGACCCTATTTCTTGCAGTTTAGTTCTTCCTTGTCTTCCTTGTTTGTATGCTGTCCACAAAACATGCCTCCAGGATCATGAAGTCCTCAAATTTGGCTAGGGTACACTTTTGCTAATTGAGGTGCTGCAACATGGGCCAATGGGTGTAGTAATGGAAAACCGAAAGAATTAAGGGAAGTTTTCAAATATCGCCTTTAAGTTTTTACCTTATTTCAAAAAAAGGACACAAGTTTTGAAACTTCTAAAATTAGTCTCTAAGCTTTCCAGTAAATTTTCAATTAAGGACATCCGGCCATCCGGCCATTTAAACATATTCTCTGGTGACTTTTTCCCTCAATATTTTGAAAACACCCAACTTACCCTTCATTTAAAGCCATGACATGGATTCGGCAGCCACTACATGCAGCCAATCGCTGTGGAAATACTGTGTGTCCTTGATCACCGTGAGGACATTGACGAGAGAAATGAGGAGAATATAGAGGAAATGAATGAGAAGTTTTATTACAATGAAGGATAATTTGAGTATTTAAAAAAAAAACAGAAAAAACGTTGCCAAAAATAACTTTAAATAGATGGATATCCTTAATTGAAAACTTTCTGAAAAACTTAGGGACTATTTTGAAAAGTTTTGAAACTATGTCCTTTATTGAAATAAGGCCGACACTTAAGGACTTTTTTGAAATTCTTCCAAGAATAATTAAGAACATGGATCATCACATTATGGTTGTTAAAAACATAACAATGACTTATATAGCACCCCACGATTCTATCTTTCCCAAAAGTAGCAAAAGTTACTGAAAGCAGTAAAAAAAAATCCAAATTACGTAAAAAATTCTTGAACTAGACTCTAAGTTACCATTCAAGATCTTTCATGGGAACTCAAATTCAAAAAGACTTGAATACCTCTAAACTGAGAATAATAAAACATATTAGCAATAATAGAAAGTTTTATAGCGTTTTGATCCTCGAAATGGTCTCATTTTGTACTCGCGAAGAGCAAAATCACTTTGTCCATGTCATCATCTTGATAACTTCAAAATGAGTACTTGTGTGTAGCGAGGCAATATCGGGTTGATCAAAAGTTATAGCCATTTAAAGTTGATACTATTATCTTCAACATTTGGGATTTATGGGGCTACCTACTGACCTTGGAATCCATTAGACAAAATGGTGAGATAGTTGTACATTATCAAGCAGGGCCAATGGGACCATCTTCCTTGTTTTCAATTTTCTTGATGTAATCATTCAATGGTCAAATTTCACTAAGAGCCATTAAAATGGGTCTTTTGGGATGAAGTTCAGTCTGTTAGAGTCTCTAAATGGTGGGCTACACAATGGTCGTTAATAAGAAGAAGCTATACTGAAACTGATACACCATTGCCAACTCAACTGCTCATGGAAAGAAACAGTTAGGACATGGGGGGATAGAGATCCTAACAAGCAAATCAGATAGATTAGGTCAAGGGGAAAGATGGGGCGTTGGTTGAAGAAAGCATTGATTGTGGGGGATCAGTTGTCAACTTGTCATATAAAATCATGGAAAAGTTGCTAAGGAAAGAAAGAGAATGTGGAAAAGATGGAAGGATTTGGTTTGGCCATTGCAGGTTGCGTGCACGTACGGTTGAGATTTTAGAGGGAGAAATCATCAGATGGCCTTTCTCTTGTTATCATGCTTTTGATTTTCATCTCATGCTTTTGATGTATTATACAAGAGCACCATCTTTACTCAAAAGTTTTGCTGATCTTCAGTTTAATTTTATTTATGATTTGACTCTTACTTTTCCTTATTACTCTTTTTCATGGCAAACAAACAAGCCCCTAGTTAAAATTAATTTGCTCTATTTACGACGGTGAGCTTAAATAGAATTGATATGTGGCAAATTAAGGAAGTTTGTAGGATTGTGATTTGAACACAACCATTCAATCAGAATTCAGACACAGCCTTTTTAAATAAATGAGAAATGACAAAAATGTTCCCTCCAGAAATCTCATATTCTCTATGTTTCTGGTCCAGAAGAATATAGTAAACAAGAAATGACACACAGTAAATAATTTAAAGTTGGTTTTACTTTTTGGCTTCCCATGGCTAATCCACCGAGCCTTTTGTGTCAAGGATGGAACTTAGCCCAAGACTAGTGAGACTCCAGGATGGAACTTAGCCCAAGACTGAACCAAATTGTATGGTGGTAAGCTCAAGCCTAAACCCCAGTTTTATATATAATTTGAGCCCAAGTGTAAGCACAAGCAAGACCAAGTTTTTATAAATCATATTATATAAATCCAATTTGGTCCTGTGCATCTGTCTCACACATTCTTACAATGCAATGCAGCATATTGGCCCACCTTGTGATTAATCTGAATGGACCATATGAACCAACTCTCTCCCCATCCCAAAAGTAAATAAATAAATAAATAAATAAATAATAAAAGCTTATATGTGATGAATCTTATGGAGTTTGCACCGATCAGTTGGGAATGGACGGTTGAATCAAGCATCAATAAAAAAATTTGATTTAAAATCGTTGAACTTGTGGGCAACAGATGAAGGGATTAGAAACATTGGATTGTTGGATCAAATGTCAACAGAAACAATTTAATTTAAAATAATTGAAATTGTGGGTAACACATGAAGGGGTTTGGATCACCATATCGACTTGAAACTTGAGTCCCACCTTGATCTTTCCATCCCTACCCCTCCCATGATCTATGGGGCCTCAGGTGGGCCCCAGCAACCGGTACCATAAGGATGCACATGAGCATTCCCTTATTTAAATATTGTTATATGTACCCAAATTGTTATTACACGTTTTAATATTAGCCATAGTTTTTTTTTTTTTTTTTTTGGAACAGTAATGTTAGCCATAGTATATGTAATTCATATACTCAAGCCCAATTAATGAAAAACACACAAGGCAACGAGACACCCAATGATAGGTTGGAGGCTTATTGGAGTCACTTGTGCATTATAATCATCCAAACGGGGCACACACATATGATGGATGGACAGAATAACTCAGATTGATCAATGGGACAAGGGACTGGAAAAATCTAGAAGACTCTAGGGTAGCCCTGAGTTATGTAGAAATATGAGGGCACATGTAGAAGGATATGGACGAGTGATCTAGAAAGTTCTTTTTCTTTAGATGAGTGACATATGGAATGATCTTAGCCATTGGTTGTATAAGTATGACCATAAATAAGAGTCTTCACAACCATTCATAACAAAAACAATCAAGCTACAGAAGCTTTCATTTCTATCTTTCGTGGTGGGTAGAGTGATTTAGACTAATAGTTAAGACCGCCATCGAGAATTGCTAACTCTTAATGCATAGGGCACAATCAACTGCGCACGAGCTTTAATCAAGTAGATCACTTGGTCTGTGAGACTCAGTTCGATGTCAACTTGATTCAAGCCCGTGCGGCATTTGTATATCCAATGCACTATCAAGTTAGCCTTCCCAAATGATGATTTAACTCTTAGATTAAAACTCACTAATGCATGGGGCACAATCGAGTGTGCACGAGCTTTAATCAAGTAGATTCACTCAGTCTATGAGACTCAACTTGATGTCAACTTGATTCTAGCCCGTGCAGCACTCGTATATCCCATGCGATAGCAAGTTAGCCTTGCTAAATGGTGATTTAACTTTTAGACCAAAACTTTCTAATGCATGGGGTAAAGTCGAGCGCGCACGAGCTTTAATCAAGTAGATCACTTGGTCTGTGAGACCCAGTTCGATGTCAACTTGATTCAAGCCCGTGCAGCATTCTTATATCCATTAATGCACTATCAAGTTAGCCTTCCCAAATGATGATTTAACTGACCAAACCTTGCTCAAGTCATTAAGCTAGATCCAAAATCCTCTCAGGCTTCAAAATTCAAAGAGCTGTGAAACAAAGCTCAGCCTCAACTGGGTTTTCATGCAAGCCAAGTAGCAATTCTTGACCTGACCCAAGCCCGACTTGGTAATATAAGGTTCGAGTTGACCCTACTCATTTCAAGTCGGGCTCAGGTTACATATTTTATCTGATTCATAAATGGGTTAGGGTTAAGCCTTCTATTCTTGCAATTTAAACTGCCAACCTGGGCTCACAAGTCACAACCAACTAATTGCACTATGACCCATCTACCAAATCCAGAACCACTTGATTAATTAATAGGTCACTTGACCCTTTAAAATTTTGGATTGGTTCTGAATTGACATTCTCAACCTGATTAACAAAATGGGTCAGATTGATTATCTACATGTTACCCATTAGTGATCAGCCCAGACCAAGCCCACCTGTCTATCGTGCACTCAAGTGGGCTGAAAGCTGTGTTTAGCAGATCATAATATACTCTAATATAATTAGAATCATACACAGAACACTGATCCAATATTCAGATCCTCAGATATAAAATCCATGGACCCACCTAAACTCATACTCATTTATTGGGTCAATGCAGTGGACCAAACCAGGCCAAAATAATATATAGGCTCAAATTTTGGATACCCATTTTTCTCAATTTGGGCATTCAGGTATTAGGGGGCCCATTTTATTCATGGGGAAAATCCATCAAAGATTTGAGTGCAGTTGGTGTTGAAAACTGATTTCAAAGAAAATTTATGTTTTGAGTGAGATTAATTAATGCTACTGATGCCATGCTCTAGGCATTGGTTCGTCATATGTCTTGATGTTTGTTTTGAAAGAAAAAAAAAGCCAAGAAAAATTTGTCCCTAACCTGCGCCCTGACCTTTTGCATTTGCTGGGCCATCAGCGTGTGCAACAAAAGAGGTGCCCATGTGGGCACTATTTTCTACATTATAGAACATCAAGGTCCAAAGAGGTCCACACACAAAAAGAAGAAAGTGAGAGTCGTCCTAAAATTGAGGATACTTGAGGCTTGAAATAGGAGTCCAGATCTTCTCAGGATTTCTTTCATGGTGATCTTGAGTGGACCAATAAAAGTCCGTCCCATTACTACTGGCAGCTTGGCATACATCCGGACAAGGGCTGCCTACAATGACATGGCGGATCATGATTGATCCACTCGCGGTCAGGGGTAATTCTTAGATGATCCTCTGTAAAAACTAGTGGAACCTTTATATGAAGTAAAAACAGAATCTTTGCTGTTGCTCCTCTGTTATGGACACCAAATGCCACCCAGAGAGGTAAAGTGCACAAGAATTTGACACACAAGAAAAAAAAAACAGAAAAAAAGGGGTCCAAAATAAATACTCAAGATCCTATTTTCATGGGTAGAGACTCTAGTCCCAGTAAATGCCTAAATGGACACTCATGAGTCATGACCACCCTTTAGCCATCCCCACATGATGATATGTTTTTTTTTTTTAAAGAGAGAAAGAGGAAATCCATCACACAATCACAGAGGAGCACAGGATACCAAGACAAAAATCAGACACTCAACCACTCCAAACAGCAACCAGAGTAACTACACCCAACAGAAGTTGTACCAGGAATGAGAGAGATAAAAAAGAGAGACCCAAAAACAAAGTGCAAGTTTTCTTGGGAATCAGTAGTAATCTCCATCACATAATGCTGCTTTCTTTCAGTATATTTGAACAGAAACATGAAATCTCTCTCTCTCTCTCTCTCTCTCTCTATATATATATATATATATATATATCTTTTGGCCATTTCTAGTCATCATGAATAAAGGGAACTGCCATCCATGTGACAACTCTATCCGTGACAAACGGAAAGAGGCCACGTGTCAGTTGCAGGCTCTAACATGCCTGGCAGCAGCAGCAGGAGCATGCAGCTATGAAGAAGGCCTAGAACAGAATCGTTTTAGAGCAAATATTGGTTTGTCGCTTAAAAATAAAGGGAGAGGAACTACCTCTTTGTCTTTACACCAACTTTTGAAATGAGAAAAGATTTCATGTTGATAGCTTTACAGATAATAAGATGATTAAAAAGAAGAGTAAAAGAGGGACCACATAGAAAGGTTCTGGGTTTCTCTCCCTTTCTCATGTGATATGCCACCAAATTCGTCTTATCATCAATGTCTCATTCATGGTATCTTTGCTCCCACGCCATGCCATGACCCTCTTCATTTCTTTTCTTTCTGGTGGTGGGGTGGCCACTGGCCAGGGACTAGGCAGAGGCTACTGCCCACCACGATACCATGTGAAAGGACCCTACCTCAAAGAAAGTAGGGCATTTGGTTTACTAATTGCCGGGCTCATGCTTATTTGAATTCTGATAACTTTTTATGGGAGTTAGATTTTGAATTTGAATCCATGAGAATCATATTTGGATTTTTTTTTCTCTTTTACTATGGGAGGGTTTCCAACCCTCTGGGATGGACTAATTCCTCCGGGCCTATAGGGAAGCCTGGTAAACACCCTTGTGGCCTGGTAGCACTAGTGGACTCAATCTTTAATTCCTGAAGAAGAAAGAACCAGGGGTCGATATTATGACTTCTACTTCTAAAAGAGGGAGGAACCGTGGTCTTGACTACTCGGCCAACCCCTTGGGGTTTGAATCATATTTGGATATAGGTCTGTATTTGGGACATTAATTTGAGTTTGGAGTTTGGTCATCAAATAAGATTTTCAGGACTTGAAACTAAGGGTGGTAATAATTTGATTGGCTTAATATCTCATATTAGTCTCCTCTAGGTTTAAACGTTTTTTTTTTTTTTTTTTTAATATATTATTATTGTCATGGCCTCCCTTGATTGTTATGAATTCAGATGAGCCCCAATGAATGGGGGATTTTCATGTCAGCTTAGCTTTCTATAGAAAGCTTATATAAGTTCCCTTTTTGCTGAGAGGCACATCTCACACTTGTGTGAGAGGTAAAAATCTAAGCTGTTTATGGAATTCACTTGGATTCCAAGAAAGGCATAGATTAATGTCATGGCATGGAAATAATAAATATTTGTCTTGTAAAATTGAGTTTGGATCAAAATCTTTGCTGGCGCATTATATAAAGTATCATATATCTTGTGATTCCCAATCTTAAGTAGTCTTAACTGGAAACTCAAAATAGGTAGAAACTAGAGATAAAAAAATATTAAAAAAAAAAAATCAACCATCTTTGTGCATGGGATGAGAATCTGGATTCACGTAGATTTGATAATTTCAAAGCCTAATTTCAAAGCCTAAGCCCACCCGTGTTTTTATCCAAATAAGAGGATTCTATGCTCGGTATGGGAAAGAATAAATGTGGGATCTCACTCTTTTCGTAGGAAATCAAAATCTTTTCTATAAAAAAAAAAAATAACTTTTTTCCAGTACAATAAAGTAACACACCAAACCATAAGAAGGGGCTAGAGGGAATATCACAAGAAAAAAATAACTTTTTTCCAGTACAATAAAGTAACACACCAAACCATAAGAAGGGGCTAGAGGGAATATCACAAGAAAAAAAATAACTTTTTTCCAGTACAATAAAGTAACACACCAAACCATAAGAAGGGGCTAGAGGGAATATCACTTCAATTTCTCTATTACAAAATCCTTTTGTCACATAATAAAGGTACCTTAAAAAAAAAAAAAAAAAAAAAAAAAAAAACACACTTCTATGAGTCTGTTGTGTGGTCTTTCTATGTAATGTCTCTGCTCATTCATGGTTGATTGTTAGGAAAACTTCCTTTGTTATTTGTTGTCCAGAAGACTTATTTAACCACTGACATGCCAATGACTTCACCAAATAAGCTAACCATCAAACCAAATGGACATTCAGGAGGAATAGAAAAGTTTTAGACCATACAAACTGTTCTTATGCAGTTCAGCTCATGAGGGGCCACCTGGATGCATGCCTTTTATAGTAGAGATGCAAGAGTACTCCACTTTCAGAAACAATTCTCTCCGACCAGCCTACAACAAACTGTTCTTATGCAGTTCAGCTTATGGGGCCCCACACATACAGGCTCATTTATGCTAACATGCATCTCTATCATTGAGAGTACCGGATTGGAACCATCATTTAATTCTAACCCTTGATTTATAAAGATTTAAATTGAAGTGAAGATCAGATGACTGTAAAAGTTCTCCTACAAGCAGACTTGTCCAACTTGTGGGGGCCTTAAATTTGAATTGCCTCATTTATAATGATTTAATTTGAAGTGAAGGTCAGATGACAGTAAAGTTTTCTGATAAGCAGACTTGTCCAACTTGTAGGGCCACTCTTAGATGGGAGGGTCAGCCAAAAAAATATGCTCCACCAGATTATCTTAGACTTTAATTTAACGACCTTAAAAGGTGGGCACCTGTAGTGATCCAAGGTGAGCTGGAATGCACTTAAGAGAGCATTTTCCAGCATATGACATGAGATGGAGTGATCAATTGTATGCAAGAGTCCCGGGGTGATTTATTGCAGTTCTTCTATAGAATGAACAAATATGCCCAAGAGCCCCATGGGATTCTTCTAAGTATGTGAGTGTCCAGATGCCCTTTCCTTTTCTTTTGAAACAGCCTTATTTTGTAAGCTAATTGAATACTATTACTCACACCATCTACATACTACCTGTTAAACTAACATTTCTTCTGTCTCATATGACATTTGACAAAGGGAAGGGAGAGGAAGGGAGAAACTTTCAGAAAGAATTCATCTTCATAATTCACATAGAGAGTAAATAGCAAACACAGTAAAGGGCAAGGAAACAAAAGACCCCCAATAATACAGAACACCACCTAATAAAAGACCCAACAACAACAAGAAGATGAAAAAAAAAGGAGTAAAATAAAACTCTTCCTCTCTCTTTCCACTTTTTCCAGTTTTCACTCCCACACATGCAAACAAATGGAAGTACTTCAGTTGGTAGGGTTGCTGCGGAAGGATCCAAGAGCTTTAATGGCTGCTGCTCTCAGAATGTATTGATGGTAGGCAGCTGCTGCCAGTGCCCCAACAAATGGCCCAACCCAGAAAATCCACTGCACACATCACAAGGAAAAAACCAATCAGAACCCAAAAAATACATCCAACCAAATGAGAAAATGTAGCATAGAGAGAGAATATGAAATATATACATATACATATATATATATATATATATAGAGAGAGAGAGAGAGAGAGAGAGTTTACATGGTCATCCCAGGCCTTGTGATTGTTGTAGATGACAGCAGCTCCAAAGCTCCTTGCAGGGTTGATACCAGTTCCAGTGATGGGAATCGTCGCTAGGTGGACCATGAACACAGCAAACCCAATTGGCAGTGGGGCCAGGACCTGCATATAACAAAATATGTTTTTTCAGAACACAGACACTGTATCGGCCGACATATCGGTACTTTAAATGATGTAGTTAGAATACGATTGAAGTGACAAAATCAACGGAAACCCAGCATTGGGACTTGGCTAAAAAGTTATATCGGGTGATAAAAACGATTTCGGCCGTGTTCTGTGACAGAACGACGGAAGCCAAAAGCCTTACGTTTCGGCCTAAATAACGGTTCCACACTGATACATGAGATTGTTTCAGCCCTTCTTTTTTTCTTTTCATATGAAAGGAGGAGATGTATGAAAAACCGGTACCGTTCATATCCCAAAAGCTTTACGTATCGGGAGATACAATATTTTTCAGCCGAGTTTGAGATTTTCAAGCGAGACCCACATGAAATCACTAGTTCTCTTAAACCTTCCCCTGCTTCAAAGGCAAGAAAGCTGTGAAGAGAGACGTTACGGTAACACGTACCGGTACATGGGAGTCACGGGCGCTCCTCTTGGGATCAGTGGCGGAGAAGACAGTGTAGACAAGGACGAAGGTGCCGATGATCTCTGCACCCAAGGCCGTGCCTTTGGTGTATCCGTGGGCGACCTCGTTAGCCCCACCTCCCAAACGGTTGTAGGGATGATGCATGAAAGCCTTCACCAGCCCAACCCCGCAGATGGCTCCAAGGCACTGAGCCACCATGTAGAAGATCGCTCGTAGCAGCGACACCTTCCTCGCAAGAAAGAGACCGAATGTAACGGCCGGATTGATGTGTCCACCTGTCCAAAACCCAAAAGAGAGGATCAGAGACAGAGTTACCAACTTACATACACAGGAAAGTGCATTGAGAAGGGGAAGTTGAGAAGAGGATGAGAGCAGGAAGCATGGTCTCAAAACCACGAATATCGGAAAATGCATCTGCCAAAACCGAAACACTTATGTAATAACCGATATATCGGCAAAGAACTAACATATCGGCCTGTCTCAGCCCTCTTTCACATGAAAATCGTTTCAAAAGAGGGCAAAAGCAGAAACCATGGCTTCAGAGACACGTGTTTCGGATTCTGCATCGCAGAAAGCCAAAAACACTCAAGTATCGCCCGATCTATCTCCGTTATTTCCGGAAACGTTACGTATCGGGCGATACGATTAGCTTCGGCCGAAATTTGAAGAATGGAGAAAAGGGTGGGGAGGGTTCGGACCGGAGATGCCGGCGGTGCAGTAGACGAGGATGAAGATCATGCCGCCGAAGGCCCAGGCGATGCCGAGGAGACCGACCCCTCCGCAGGGGCCGGATTGCTCCTTGTGGCCGATGACGGTGGCGATGGTGACGTAGAGGAAGAGCAAGGTGGCGATGAATTCTGCGATGAGAGCTCTGTAAAAGGACCAGAGCTTGAACTCTCCCATGTCAATGAGGGGAGCTGGTGGTGGGTCTCTGTAGTCCTTCCCATGCTGCTCAGACTCTACACTCACTTCCTTAGTCATCTTCTCCTCCTCCTTTCTTCTTCTTCTTCTTCTTCTTCTTCTCTCTCTCTCTCTCTTTCTTTCTTTTTTTTTCCTAAGCTCTTTCTTTCTCTCTGAGCTGTTGCTGAATGAGGAGATGGGAGAGGGGAGTGTGGAGTTTATATGGATAAGAAGAGGAAGGGCTTTGTTGGAAAGAAAGAAATAAATAAAATGGTCTTTTTGTAAAGACCCCCTATAGTGTTTATAAACCTCAAAACGCCCCTTATATATAGTAAGGGGGAGATAATTTTAGTTTTCTTGCTCAGAGAATTATAAAAACTCTTAAGTTTATGTTGGAAACTGGGGTTGTAAACGGGGCGATTCCGGTCTGGGTCCATGGACCGTTAAGGAAAAGGTGGAACTAAATCCAGACGCAGAATTTGTTTCTTGGTTCTGGAACCAGAACAAGAACCATATATGAAAATGGTTTGAGTCTATATAGAGAATAATACTAAAAAAAAACATGAATTTTAGGAAAGATTATCGAAAACTGAAGTAATATGTTGAGTCTTGGGTCCACGGGTCCGAAATAAGGTGGAACCGGACCGATTTACTTATCGAGACCTAAATAAGGACCCAGACCCAGTTTTTAACGAGTTGGAACCTCCTGGTAATCGGAGAATCGAGACCCATTTACATCCCTAACTTTATCATTTTAGTTTGTAAAAAACGTTTTTTAAATTCCCCTCACCATATGGATCAAACAAGCAAATTTTCTCTCCTAAGATGCGCGCTTTTTTTTTTTTCTTTACTAATCTTTTTGTAAATGTTAAAAATATAAAATTTCACCTAGGATCATTGCATATCAGTGAAGTTCTTGCAGTCTTACTTTGATGCTTTATACTTACTACTAATCCGCACTGAATTACCAATTGACCCAATTCAACACGTGTGTAAATCTTTACTAGATTATTTTTTTTAATGAAATATAAATGATGTGCTATAATTAAAACTTAAAGGCTATTAAGTTGAATATTATGAGTCATTGGGTGAGGTGATTTTCTACCCACCTTTTATCCAAGGTTAAACCTTTCTATTTGTCCTGCACCAACTATTACCAAACCAGACTGCATATAAGTAATATGCACTTAGGGTGGCTGCACAAATTTATAAGATACTTCATATGATATAAATGCCTATTTTCTTTAGTTACCAAACCCACCATTTTTATTCAATTCTTCTAAACCAAGGCACCAAATAAAATTGAATCCGGATCCGGAAACCCTGTTTGGACCAATCAAGGGGTGATGCATTGTTTTGTATTTGGCCAGCCTCTTCTTTTTAACTCAACAAGTTCATGTGTCACCCCCTGATTGGTCCAAACAGGGTTTCTCTATTTGGTCCAAGTAGGGAATCCGGATTCAATAAAATTGGGTGAAAGAAATGTCCCTATTAGAATAGGCTTAAACTCAACTCATTCTTCTACTTCTCTTTTGGCCTTACAAGTTACTTTTCCTCCAATTGGGGCCTTCATGTTATATTTGTCACAGTCATTCCTTCTCTTCACTTTGAAGATTGACACCATCATTTTTATGCTTACTAATGCAAAAATCCACCAGATAACTCATGGAAGTCATTCAAAAGTAGAGTAGTTTCATAGAGATTTCATTTTTTGAACTTAAAAAAGACACATCAGCTCTGCATAATTAGTTTTACAGGAGGCATTTTTAGAGATTGTTAGAGAGAACAGGGTCCTTGGTGTAAATAACCAATAATAGCACAATAAAGGGCTGTGAGGTGGGTTAGGTTGGGCCCAAGTGACAGCAAGACCATGTGAAGGCTAATCATCTGTTGCAGACTGGTCAGCCTGGCATCCAACCAAAAGCCATGTTTGATTTTCTAACCGTTACATGTTGCCCTTTTCAGTTTTCTCTCTCTATCTTCTCTCACTGGAAAGTGTTTTCTCAGTCTTGTTTGGCTGGTGGACTCTTGGTAGGTAAATTACGGTTACTTTACTTCCTAGGGGCATGTGACAGGGTGATGTACAACAGGGTATTGTACAATGAAAAGACAAAAATGCCTTAAAAAAGTTGGAATATTTGCGGTGTTGGGGGGTTTGCCTCAATGCCCTCTTTGTTTCATGAGATTTAATTGAATTTTAAGAATTTCTTGAAATTGTGTTTTTAAAAGTGATTAAAATATATAAAAACCTATTGTCGAAGTTCCAATGATATCAATGAAAAAATAAAATAGTTTCACTTTTATGTGGATTTTGAAATCCTCCCTATCGAGGAAAATTAATTCATTTTTTATTTCTCATAAGAAATGTGTATTGCATCGAACAATTGAAAAATAAATTGTATGGAAACTCAGAATTTCCCTTGTAATGAGTATTCATTTTGTCACACAAACGCACTCTTAGGGTCTGCTTAGTTGCAAGACTTTGAAATATCTTGTTTAGGGGAATTTGGAGTTCTCTACAATGCTGTATCTTTAAGTAGAATTTCAAATGCTGAGGTTCTTCTAGCATTTTAAATTTTAGAATTATGAGAATTCAAAGAGCTAAAAAATTGGCCTTTTGGCAGGTAGATATTTGGGATTCTAAAACCAAACACCATATTTGGAATTATTCTGTTGAAAAACTGAAACTAGTGTCGGAAACCCTCATCCACCCAAATTCTTGTAAAAAATGACTTGAACCAAATTGATCCTTGACAAAATGACTCAAAAAAAAAAAAAAAAAAAGAGAATGAAAATGAATACTCGTCTATGGTAAATCACATCCTAGCTACTAATATCCAGAGCTTATCTTTTTCTTTTCTGTTATAATTTTGACATACTGATGCTCCATTGCTCCATTAAGTGAGACTAGATGTAAGCTTACTTGCCTAGGGATTGACCCCTTGAGGTCATGTGATACTAGGATGCCAACTCAACTTATAAGCTCGCAGTGTATTCGTTTTATAGATTCCTACTTAATATGGTTCGTTTCTCATCTCTTTAATGTGTACATGCAAGATCTAAATTGACCATTGATTTCTAGAGATTAAAAAAAAAGAAAAAAGAAAAAGGCAAACGAATGACCACAAAATATTGTCATGTTATATTTGTACAAGCTATTTTCTCCTACGATAGTCTTGCACGGCAAAAAATATTATCATATGATATTTGAAGCCATTTTCTCCGATGGGAGCCCTGCATGCAGTGTGAGATTTCCCTTTTTTTATTTTAAGAAAATGCAATTTCTACAAGCCTTTTCTTTCTCAATACTTGCTAGCTTGACCGAGCTGCATCTCTAATCATACAATAGTTGTGTCCAATGGAGTTCTGTTCATGAAGCTAGATAGCTAATGGAGGGCACTGCCAAGTTGTTTATTAATTATGAATTGAAGGATGACAATACAAGGTACAATTGAGGCTGGCCAAACTTCAAAATGGATGACCCAACATGGCCCATAATAAAAAAAATTTAAGTTGGGGGTTTCCTAACATTATGTTCAAGTTTCAATGGGGCCAAGTTTGAATTCAAATTCACCCACAAGCAATTCGGGGGCCTTAGCACCATATTTTAAATAAATACCTCCACTTGTGCACTTGAATTGGTAATTGATGAAGAGTTTGCATCACATCTTAACATTTTCTTCTTGTCTGTTTTCTTCATTTATCAGATGAACAGAAGGGAATGACAGGTGTTGGGTAGGACTTAGCAGCTAAAGATTTCCAAGTGGATTCCACATGTATAAGGTAGGCCACACCCACACACCCACCACATCATTCTCTGCTCAGCTGGTCTATCTGTAAACGTCTTTTATGTGCATGATTGTTTTTCTTGTGTGAACTCATTTGTGGTTGGTCACATGCAAATTGAAAATTAAAGTTCTAACCACCAAAGATTTTGGGTCTCTCTCAAATTATTTTGCAAAGATTTCACCAGCAGCCAAAAAGTTTTTATCTCATTAAAAAAAATTTAAACGGTTACTTTTCCACACTCTCTCTAATTGTATTACACCACTTTACAAAAAAATTCATACAAAAAATAAATCGTTAAAATAAGTCCCCTCCAAAAAAATTACTGGATTATGTCCATATGACTATCCATAATTAGACCTTACGTTTGCCCGAAAACAATTGAAGTTTAAATATTACATACAATTATATTTGTATAATAAAGGTACGATATTGCACGACCGTAAAATATCGTATATGGGGGATATTGCACTGCCCCAGTACATTGCACGGTATAATCTATGTGAAATCGCACGGTCTTAAAATATCGTACGAACAACCCTATAAGAAATACTTAAATTTCAACTAATGACAGTCGAACTTCTGGTGTAAAAATAGGTGTATGGGGCAATTTCCCAAAAAATTATCTCATTAAAAATTAAATAATTTTTTTAAATAAATCTCTTTAATTGATTGGACCTTTGATAATAGAAGGCATGCTCTCCCCATTTAAATGATCTTTTTAATTTCAGAATTATTTGCACATCATTCACCATAGAATCTCATTAAATTAAGTGTGCATCATATGCAGCAGTTGAAATTGACATTCAATCTCATGCAGGTGGGCCACCCCCACACACGGGGGATGGAATCCATATGGAAAAAGCTCTCGAACTTGAAGCATGCGTTCCGGGACAAGTCGATTTGATTTTTTAGTAGTTCATCATGTCACCATCATCTTCGCTTGCAAAAGCCGTTATGTATGCCACGTGTCCGTTTCCATCAACTTCTAGAGACTTCTTCTTGTGACCGTTGGTAG
Source organism: Camphora micrantha (assembly GCA_003546025.1). Classification (NCBI taxonomy): domain Eukaryota; kingdom Viridiplantae; phylum Streptophyta; class Magnoliopsida; order Laurales; family Lauraceae; genus Camphora; species Camphora micrantha. The sequence goes on along the minus strand of QPKB01000005.1, from coordinate 9,878,686 downwards.
GCAAAAGGGTTTGCGGGGAGCTCCATTCTCCTTCCAACGGGAAAGAAACGAAATGTGTCTCTGAGGATGCATTTGATTTTGATTTTGATTTCGAACGTTAAATCTGTCCCGTTGAAATTAAATGCAGGCACTGAAACCTGAAAGCGACCCTCCATTTTCCACAGCAGAGAAAGAGAGAGAGCGCGAGAGAGAGTAAAAAAAAACAAGAAGATGAGTATTAGGATATTGCTTTTCTGTCTGCCATGGATACATAGCTTTCAACCTTATTCTTCCATCTTGGTTCTCCCCAAAATATCCCCCCTCCCCCCTCTCTCTCTCTCAATCAATAGAGTTTTCCCACTGCATGTTTCCGAAAAAAAAAAAAGGTTTCTTTTATCAAAACAAATTTTGAAATTAACATCCATGAGCTGACATAAATAGATATTAATATATAATAGAGAGATATAAGAGATTAAAGGTTTAGGATTTAGGGTTTATGTTTTAGGGTTCCGAATCTTGTAACACGATGATTGTGTGTGTCACGACCTGTCATGTCGCCATAGGCAGCCTGCCCTTATCCATGGCACGGTTTGTCTACGATAATGTGGCAGACCATGAATGATATACTCACAGTTGTCATGGGTAGAACACTTAAAATGATCCCGATTTAATGAAAATGAGTGTTTCATTTGATGTAACCCACCTATAAATTGAACTTTTGGACCTATATCTTTATTAGAATTAAGAGGGTTTTTAATTGAGAAATTTTTGAATTCCCCGACAGAGTGGAAATCTTGAATACTCGTTTATACTTGAGCATGTAGAAGTTTTATCAAAAAGCAAATGAGTTGGAATGTAAAAACTCTACCAAGGCATTTGAGAACTTTTTGAGTGAGTGAGATTTTGAGATTCTTATGAAGAAAATAAGGCATTTGCAAATGCGATGGGATGAGCCATTACATAATGTCCAAAAAATCTAAACAACACAAACTCTTGTAAAAAATTCTAACAAAGATTCCGGCCATTAGTCCGACTTATATTTCTTTTTGAGAGTTTTATTTTTGTTCTTTTTTTTTAGTTCTTTTTTAGAGTACTTTATTTAATCTCAATGGTCAACAATATTCCTTGGTCTCAATAATATTTCTTTCATATTCTTTGGCTGCCGTTATGATGATGATCTTCTTTTGGGGTTGTTTGCCTTTTACACTTGGTGTGAAAGTGAGTTTTGTATTTGTAAAGGACTTATATGGAAATATTTCATATGTCGGATGCATTATCTTGTTTGTCAAAATCACAATTTTCACATGAGTAAATGATTATGTCCAACAATTTTAGATGTGTTTGATTTTCTTCTTATGTTTTTTAAATTCATGAAAATCTAAGATATGAGACTAAATGTCTTGATACACATTTTTAAAATTTGAATATTGAACAATTTGGATTAGGAATTACAGGCCCCATAAAAAGTTCAAAAAATTGGATTTCTAGGTTGAGATTTCTTGGATGCTTTCCACAGTTTTCTCAAAATCTTCGAGGAGTTAAAATATGAGATTAAATTTCTTAGGGTTAACAAGGAAAATAAAGAAGAACAAGCCAAATTATAAATTTAGGGTCCTCAAAAGCACAAAAATTATGGTTGAAGGGGTTTGGACCCACAACTTTAACCTGTACCACTGCTTCTTCTCATTTACATATGTAATTGATTACATCATTTACATATGTAAATGAGTACGGCAAACATACAACCCATTTACAAACGGTGTGTGCCAATATAAAGATGAAGTAAGGAGGATTGGCCTGAAAGCCATAAAACTTTTCCAAACCAAATTTTGAGTATACAAATCTATGAAATACCATTAGATCACTTGCAACATATTTGTGAGAGTGTTTTTTTTTTCCCTCGGTACCCCAACCAATGATTTTTTTTTTTCTGCTGCTATCGGAGGGTTCTCAACTCTTTGGGCTGGACTAATCCCTCCGGGCTCAAAGAGAAGTCGGGTAAATACCTTGTGGCCCAATGTGGTAGCACTAATGAATTCAACCTTCAATTCTTGAAGAATGGAGAACCGGGAGTTGATACCAAGACCTCTAGCTCCAGAAGAAGGAGAAACCGTTGTCTTGACCACTCGGCCAACCTCTTGGGATTAACCAATGAGGTTGGTACCTAAAAGAGCTCACACAAATGAGATGGAGTACCCACGGAAGAGAAGCCCATAGAGGTGAAAAGAGTGTCATAACCAGATCCTTGGGTAATTCATGCAACTATCTCCAAATTCCTACGACACACAATTTTCTCCCACAATAATAATCGGGTGGGATTTTCAATGCTCTCTCCACAAAAGCAGACACGCTGAGTTAAAGGTGCCTACCGAAAGCACATATGCCATGAGGGATCTCATCTAGGAGAAATTCTTCTTTCAAATGACCCCAAAATGACATGTCCTGATCAAGTTCTAATCCAAGTGGTATACATCAGGTGGGCTGGTGAACGGAGTTTTTGAGCAGTTTCTCTCCGGACACAATAATCATCATCATCATCATCATTATCATCATCATCGTCATCATCATCTAGAACAACATCTATACCAACCTACTGAAGAATTTAGGGCTCTAATGGGCAAAGCTGGCATATGGCCTTTAAGCCCAGCCCATTTCAGATCGGTTTTTACGTGTCTTTAAGGCCTGTGGGCTACGGCTAGTTTCTAGTTTCTGTTTGAGAAAAATGTTCTCCTACGAGCAAATGATGCATCCAAGAATATGTAAGCAACCCCCCTTCTTTATCCATGTTCCAGTTGGAGGTTGGTGTCTCTAACTAGCTAAGTTACAGCGTGAAACTTCTAAATGAATTTAGTTAAAAAATAAAACAATACACGCATTGTAGAAGGCCTAAGATTCGAATGTGGCACATGTAGAGCACATCCGTCTTGCTTAATTGGTCCCAATAAAAAAAGAGGGTTCTCATGGGCAGGGCTAGCCCGTACCAGGCGCTATTGGGCTGTATGTGGCCTCTATCTTTAGGCCCATGGGCTATACCTAGCATATTGTTTTGGACTAATTATTAATTTAAATGGACCAGGCCGTAGCGTATGTGTACTTAAAGGCCCGCCCGACCTTGTATATTTTACACAATGAGGTGTATATTTTTGGGACTGGGCTCAGCCTAAGCCTAGGCCTGATATTCAGCACAATGAGCTGTATATTTTTGCAAATGGGCTCAGCCTAGTCCTGATTTTCAGGCATGTAGGCCTGACTGGGAACTGAATATGAATATTAGGTCAGAATGGACTTGTGGACAAGCTTCAACCCAGCTGGCCTGTGAACACCCCTACTTTGTTAGATAGTAAATCAACTATAATTAAAAATCATTGATGTCAGTAAGAAATTCTAAAGCCTCTTAATGACCAATATGGATGAGGAGATTTAACTTGTATGAATTGCTACTTGTTTGATACCAATAATGACAGTCGTTTTGGTGCATGATCCAAAGATTATGAAACTAAGTGGTCCCATACAGGTTCTAGATGCGCAAAGAATCAAAAGAAGATTATGAACAGGTTTCAAATTATTGGAGAAGGTGTGTTCGAGGGTAAGACCTCACCCGAAGTCTCCTTCCGTCACCAAAGGGCTCCCTACCTCTACTTCCCTCATAAGAGGGCTGGGTTCAGCCCCTAAGTCTGGGGAAAATAAGAGAGTAAGGGTAGCTCTTTTAACTTTGGGATTGAGTTTGGGTTCAGTATTTTAACCTGATTAACAAGTGAGATGGTTTTCATTGTGCCTATAAATGTTACATCAATAGTGACCCTAACCAGATGCATGCTAATTCAGTGGCTATGATTTTAAAAAATTGCATAAATCTGTGTAGAGAACATTCAAGGTGAGACTCTAAGAATGAACGGATCACATCTTTATTTGCTAAATAAAATATATCACAAGCACCACCTATAACATGTCCTTTTTATGGGTTTTAGGTTTTGAAACTGCATTACCATATTGGGGCTACTAGGGAGTTTATCCGACTTCCTTTTGATCCCGGAGGGATATAGTCCAACGTAAAAGATTGAGAACCCTCCGGTTGCAAAAAAATAAAAGAAAGAAAGAAAAAAAAAAAGAAAAAAACACACAGGCCAGCATGAACATCAAAGAGGGATGGTGGAATAAAAGTGTAGGAATAATATCACTGCATGGGATCAAGTAATCTTAGCCATTAATTTTTTTTTTTAGGGATAGGACTGGTTGATTATATCTGAGTACCACTGGAAAGTCAAGAAAAAACAAGACTTCTTTTTCTGGACTGTCTTGGAAATGTAATTCCGAGCCGTCTCTACTCTCTATGCATCAATCAGACAGAGTAGTACTGTTCCACTTCATTGCCATCTCAAGTGTGGAAGGCATGTAGAGTTAAACGCTGCAATCTCCACTCCCCAAAAAGGAGCAAGTAGGCAGCCAAGACCAACAAATCCCTGGAGCTGTCTTATCCAACCAGAGTCCATTTTTTGGAATTTTCATCCCTGGTTTTGTCGTCTTCTCCTTCCCTCAATATAAATAATATAATCTACAATAGCTTGGTTCCTGGTAAAATAGTTGGGTGAAAAGGTCAGTGAATCAATAACTGATCATCTCTCAAACCAGCATGATTAGATGATTAAAGTAATAACTTTTTAGGCTTTAAGAGCACGTTTGTTTGCGCCGGGGTTGGATTCCCATAACTGTGAGAAATGTCTTCATATCAAATTGAAATGTATTAATATCAAATTTATTATAAAAGGGCATGCCATAATTTTTCCCATTGCCCCCCAACCCCTATAAAGATGGATTTTCCATTCTTTTGCGCCGAACTAATCCCTTTAAGTCCTGAGAGAGCTGGGTAAATTCCATGTGGACCCCGTATGATAGCGCAGTTTCGAACTCTCAATTTTCGGGAGCAAACCATAATCTCAGATCAACTGAGCTAATGAATACTTCAACTAACACTAGGGTGCGTTTGTGAGCTTCCTCGGATGGTTTCCTCTTCAAAGAAATTGCATAAAATTTAGTGACCTCCAAAAGCTTTTCAAATAGGTCTTGGGCCTATGATACCTAGATATTTGTACAAGCCCAACGTAGCCGTATCAAATTGATACAATACTTGTATTTGTACTTAATACTGCACCGATACTTCTATGGTATAAGTTTAGCATAAATTACTTACCAAGCTCATTATTTCCTATATTTCTTTAAATTTTCTTACTTCTCAACATAGAAAATGTTAGAAAGGCATATTTTTAAAAATCGATATTGTATCGCAAATTGTTCACAACCACGAATCGAATTGAATCACAATTCGTATCACGAATTGTAAGATTTTTATTTTTCTAATAAAAATAAAAAATAATTAAATATTAAAAGAAAAATAAAAAAAATTATCCATAACTATCCATTTTTCCATTCATAGCAGTATAAATATAATAAAAGTCTATCATACAATCATATCAAGAACATAATGACATATATTAATTTATATATATATATATATATGAAACAAATGATGTATAAATAGTTAAATAAGTTTAAAGTATCAATATATATATTTTTATTACCTTTAAATATAAATTTAAATATAAAAATAAAATCCAAATCAACAATCTACACAGCAGAATATCTCTTGAAGTTATGAAAGTGATTATGAAGAAAAAAACTAAAATAGATTAAAAAGAAGAAGAAGATATAGACAAGTACCATATGTACATTTGAATGCTTTACTTAAATGCATGTTTTTATTCATCTTTAAAACCTTATCGAAGCCGTAAAAAATTCTTAGGGGATTTCGTTAATAAATAAATAACTTTTTAAAAATAAAATTGCTAAAAGAAAGAAAGAATAAATAAAAAAGGTAAAAGATTATTAATATTAACTTATTGGTTGTAGCTACTTTCACTTAGCTGAATGACTTGAATCATAAGATTCAATGAAATGAGGATCCAATCGTAGGATTCACACCTAAATCCTAAAACTCATTTGTAAATAGGATTCGTTGTATAAATACAAATCGCTTTCCTTAAGATTCAGGATACAAATCATAGGATTCTGATAACTACGTAGAAAGGAACATAAACATGTTAATTTCATTAATTCAAAATTAATCTAAAGAAAAAATTAAGACACCCAAATCCGCATTCGTCCCACTAGATCAGATCTATTATGATCCTCCATAGGAATATTAAGTCTTATATTCGAGGATAGATCGAGTTTCTGCTGCAGGAGCGAGTTTTAAATGTAGGGACATAATTTCATAGTGTGGAAGCGGGTGTTATATTTGATGACGGAGTCTCTATTGGTTCCCAACCTCTTACAAAGAAAAAAAAAGAAAAGAAAAGAAAAGAAGAAATAATTCACTTAGGACACGCTGGTGTGCTAGTTTTTCACTGACAAAATAAGAATTGTAGAAATGCTTTTTCATACTATGGTAAAATATATGATTAGTGCAGCAACAAAAAAGAGATGAGATTTTTGCGATTTTAGCTTCAAAAAGAGCAAATAATTAATGACTGTGCAAGATATCAAGAGGGATCAAGGGTTTGTATTATTTTAAAGGTAACGATTGCACGATCCATTTTACATGAAAGAACAGTGATTAAGTGAGAGGGTGTTAGTTAGATATAAATAATTATTATAGTTTGTTAGAGGCATGTATTGGTTTGAATTTTGTAGGATCTTACACCCCATTGTGCTACCACTTATCACAAAATCAATTTGTGATAGGAAACGGTACAACAATAGTTTTATGGTAAGAGCGAGGGCTCGATCACGATTACGACCGTTCAGGAGTGAGGGTGGACGTTGACCTCAACGAATTTGAATTATGATTTTCTCTAATATATAAAGAGAAGTTTGTGTGAATAAAATGCACTGTGAAATTATCCCAAATGCTACTGCCGTATGAAAGTTTGTGTATGCTCATCCATGTGAGCCTTACAAGCTATTTTTTACAGAACTTATGTGAAGTTCTTATAGAAATTCTATTTTGTATATATAAACACTGCCATGAGTATTTTGGGGCGATCTTGCCAACGAACCTGTGTCTGGATCTACCTGGGTCCGTGGCCAGTACCAATAAATGTAAGTTAATTACAAATATATATATTATGGAAGGGCTACAACAAAAAAGCATGCGATTGACTGGTCCAAAACAATAAAAGCTGATTCTACAAGTCGCAAGTCTCAAGTACTGATGCAGCACTTGGCAGCTTTTAAGAGGAGATGCAAACCAGAAAAAAACAAGACAAACTGAAGTCCAAAGAGATTCTAATTTGGAAATATAAAAATACAGAAGACTGCAACAGTAGTGCCTGTAGAATTTAGATAGAGTACCAGTTACACAACAAGTGACTTCCTCCTTTTCTACCCTACTCTTGCAACCATGAAAAGAAGAGATACTACGCAGAGAGAGAGAGAAAGAGAGAGAGAGAGCATGGGTCATTCACTTAAACCGTTATAGTTGGTGGAAGTGGAACATGGGAAGGGCTTGGATGGCTTGAACTCTTCCTTAAGGCCAGTGCTTTTAATAGGGAAGAGTTCTAGGGTCTTGAGAGGCCTGCAACAATTTGTGGGACACACATCCATCATCACCACCCAATCCTGTCCATATGCCATTGCAGGGTTCCTCATCTCCATCTCCATTCCTTCTTTTTTCCAAATATTTGTTTGGCAGGTGAAGTTCACTTGGTTTGTTGTGTCCTCTAGAGCTCCCTGAAAAGTGGAGACAAAATAAATGAGAGAATGTGTGAACATAAAAATGCAATATCATTAGATAATCAAACCTAGAGTAACTCGTTATGGTCAGCTGAAGTAGCCCACAGGCCCATTGGATCGAGATTGGATGGCTCTATTACGCTAATTGAGTTTGACCAAGCCAATTATCAACCCACAGAATCTAATCTAAATCCAAGTCTTTTTATTTGGGAGCCTTTTATTCCTAACAAAATAACAACTAGAGTTTGAACTCTGATCTTTCCGGCGGGGATTTGTGCTTGATTGTATTACTTTACAAGCTCATGTCTTCCATTGTGGCTAAATCACAGCCATTCAAGATTTGATTATTTTAATTGTTGTTTCTGATAATAACAATATGCACTAGATTAAAAAATATGTTAAAATAATAATTTTCTCTCACTCCTATCTTTGCTAAGAAACCCCAAGTCCTAAAAAGCTGTATGGCAGTTACTATATTTTGTACTATATTGTCTCAACAAAATCCCAATTTATGGCAAATGAAGCTATTTACACTTAAGACACCTACCTAGTACCTGGTCTGACTCTGGTAGCTCATGCAACCATAGCTTACAAAAAGCTATGTTCGTTGTAGTCTCGAGTCGGGTGCTCTAGGGATTGACATGCTTTAGTCACCTTTCTTTTGTTGAACACTTCGAGGTTTTCACCAAAAGATTGTGTAATCTGCAATGAAATATGTGAACTCTCTAGTCTCACGCAGCTTATCAATCAGTTTAGGGACTTTGGGCTGACTAGAATAGTAAGGTCTTCGTGCAAATCTAACCACATACTATCTTATTTGCTTCTTCAAACGAGTCAACTTGTTTGGTAGTCATCAAATAGTTATCTAGCTATCAAGAAGATGTTCAACCACCCCACCCCACCCCAAACCAAAACCAAAAAAAAAAAAAAAAAAAAAAAAAAAAAAAAAAAAAAAAAACAAAGATGAAAAAGAAGAAGCTAGCAACAATATGGAGGTCACAGTGCTTAGGAAAGTGCATCTACCTATAAAAGTCCATCAATAGGGAGTCAACAGTGTGCATTACTGCAATACTGATGAGCGGTTCTGATCATCTTCAAAGCAAATGCATTTAAAGATTTTGAGCTTTGCATTGGCATGCTTATGTTAAATGCACATGTATACCTCTTTTTTGTTTTTTCGCCCCATGAATGCATGTCTCCGTGTACCAGTTCTAAATGTTTCTATCAATCCTTGAGTTGTTTTCAGGAATAAACTACTTGATGGGTTGTTTCTCTTTTCTCCCTTAGCTGCCACTAAATCTCTTGTCAATGACAGTGAATCTAAGCTTGATACAAGTTATTTGAACATAACATAAGAAAACTTTGTATTAAAATCAGATGGTAGATGATCCCTCATGTGCTGACTTGTTAAAAAGAAGTATGACAAACTAATCCAAGGCTACATGCATGGGCCATACCATAAACAATGGCTAGATTAATCACAAATCCTAACCTTTCATCTTGTGGGAGAAGTAGAGAGTTAACTACAAAGACACTCCATAATTCTCTCTTACATCTTCCAATCAAACGGTTGTGATCATAACCTCCAAGGAGTGTGATTCTACTTCCTATTTCATGACCCATCCAATTCAAGGCCTGCACACTATACATGCACCCATTACATGTGGATATGTAAACAAAAATAAAAAAAAAACTAGTATTTGCTTGTAGTATCCATTATAAAATGGAGAATAGATGGATGGAATGCTTCAGGACATACTATTGTCAATCAACCTGCACTGAAGTATATGTTTATTATTATAGCCTTTCACCTTTTCAGTAAGCCTTTGGGTACTACTTCAGGTATAAATAAACATCACAATCCTTCTTGTCATGAACAGTTCATTAATGGCGACGTTAAGCACCATGGTCACATCATCATCTATTCATATGAAAGTCCATTACAAGAAACAAAGCCCAGAGAGAAAAAAAAAAAAAAAAACAAAAGCATGAGAAAAAAGGGAAGAGAATATCCAAAATAAACGAACAACAAAATGATAATGGAATGATACCTGGTGAAGAAACTGAGGTGGGTTTTCATTTGGAAGTCTAATGGCAGCAGCAGAATCTTCCATCTGCTGTTGTGGTGGTTGTTGTTGGTTCTGCTGGTGCTGCTGCTGTCTAATGAGTCTCCTTCTAAGCTTTTGCCTGTCTCTGGCCTTGTGGTTCTGAAACCAGTAAAAAACGTTCTTACCTTCAATCCTCCCATAAAAGGAAAGATGGGCAGTTATCTGTTGAATCTGAGACGCATTTGGAGTCCTTATCCCACCCCTATACATCTCTTCCAAGATCATCAGCTGCTCAGGTGTGGGGCACCATCTTGTTGAAGCTACCTGAGGCATCTCTTTTGCTGGATTTTATTCAAACAATCGGCTCTTCAGACCGCAGAGAATGTGAAGAAAGACAAAAGAGAAACAAGGGTAGCAGAGACAAAGATGAAGAAAAGAGAAAGGGATGGAAAGAGAGACAAAATGGATTGAGAGTTGAGACACAAGAGCTGATAATAATAAAATCAACGGGTTGAAGACAGGAAAAGTACTGATGCTTGTCATGCTGATGTTTGGCTAAAGAGTCATTGAATTGTCTCCTTTTTCCTCCTCTTTTACTACTACTGCTTTTTTCCTATCCAGAGAGAGAGAGAGAGAGAGAGAGAGAGAGAGAGTACTCATATTACAGGCCTTGTGTGCAAGGGCTTTTCTGTTGGGTAGTAAATGATATGGTGATGATGACGAAATCATTCAAAGGAAACTAAGCTCGGTCTCTCTCTATCTATCTACAAGCATTTGGAGTGTGTGACCTGGACCTCTTGACCACAAATGCGTGATGGGTTGAGCCCCGACAGCTTCTGCGATGAATATGTGCTTTAGGCCATTGATAATTAATGGTTGACACTGACAGGAAATTGATGAGCGGCACCACCCCTTGCGGATGCATGTGATCAGTCAATTAGTGCAGATGATATAGTACCTAGATTAGCTTGATTGGATGATCAAAGTCATCAGCAATAGAGATAGGAAGATGGCTAAGACACTTTTGGTCAAGCCTAAATTTTGTCGAGCACTCATTTGTTTTAATTTTGGCCTCTCAAGTAGTGGTTAGATTTGCTTATGAAGTGATTTGTGTCCAGCGAATTTTAATAAGTCCAAAGGAAAATTTTTATAAAATAGTGATTAGACAAATTATAACCAATGGAGTAAAATGCTGGCTAAACAAAAAGTAATATACGTACAAAATGAAGGGTAGTAAAGATGGAAATGTTGAGATACATGTGGTCAAGTTAGAAAGAATAAAAATTAGAAATGAGTGTTTTTGAAAGAATTTAAAATTAGCATCAACGAAGGATAAAATTAGAAAAACTAGTTTGGAATAGTTTTGGTGTATATATATATATATATATTCAATGTAGGCCGACAATGACGCTAATAAGAAAAAGTTTGGCTATGCAGATTGATGGCCAACCAAGGGGATGGAGTAGACTGAAGAGGACATGGATGAATGTTGTAAAAATAGACCTGAAGAAATGCAACTTATCTACAGATTTTACTTGAGATAGATTGGAATGGAAAAAATCGAATTTATATAGCCGACCCCAATATAGTTGGAATATGGCTTTGATGATGGTGATGATGATGATTGATCAATCAGTGAAATGTGGGATGTAGTGCTATCAAAGGTCTGAGCCCAAGATTATCGTTACCCTGCTCTCAATATATGTTACTTAGGCGTTTTACCCTACCTTTGCAGGTTAGGGTTGGGCTCAAGACTTAAAAACAAGAAAATCGATTTTTAATATTTTCTATATTGGCACCAGGCATTAGTGTCAACTGAACGTTAACCGCATCTTTTATTTGGGCTTGGCGCTAAAAATGCTTGCAATTAGCTGTGTGGTGGAGTTATTTTCTTTTTGCGTTGTTCGATGGCGATAGCATATTAGAAAGTATTTATTATGTTAAAACAATATGCAATAGAAATATGTCACTAATTAACAGTAGATCCTTTTCTTTCTGTTTGAAATAGGCAATATAGATTAGAGCCTTTTATCATTATACTTCTCTTTTTAATTCATCACTTCAATTTTACATTGTTTGATGTGATTTTTACCTGTGGAGATTATTTGGAGGGACCCTTTTCTAATTTTAGCTTAACATTTCTTTCCATGATAAAAGACAAAAGGAAATCTAGAGTTGAAATCTAAACTAATACAATTCTAATTCCGATCATATCATAACATGATTCTAATCTAATCTTAATGTAATATAAGCTCATATTTATCATAAAATATCCAACTTTCTTAATATTCTCAGTCTGAAATAAAATTACATTAATAGCTGCTTAGATGTAGCTAGCTAGAGCTGCAGAATCAACAGCTTGGTTAATTAACAACATAAATGCCATAGCCATTTCAACTCTAGCTAGGCCTGTTTGGATATATGGTGAATTGAAGTATGGTGAGGTGAAGCATCAAATCAAGAGAGAATAAAATAGAAGGTGTTATGATGGTATTTTGTTTTTAGTTGTTTGATATGAAATCTTTTTAGACTTTTTGTATAGAAAAGTGGAGTCTTTTTTTTTTTTTTTTTAGTGGAGAAAGGAGGTTGTTGCTTTTTTGACTTTTTTTGAAAAATAATTCAGAGGGAATTTTGAAATTGTGTCCTTTTGATATGACTCCTTGTTATTTCTTGTCTGGATTCACTTTACTTCACTTTAACTAGTTTAAGTGCCGAACAAGCAGACAACCCCCCGCTCCCGTCCGCGGATATTTTTGTGTTTCCTATAAGGTTAAAAGAAGAAAGAAAGTGATGATAAACTTCATGACCATGGATGAAACCTTTTTCTAAAATTCGAAACCATGATCTGGATCCCCCATCACTAGCCATGAGCCCTACTTGTAGAGATGAAAGGCTGAAAATGAGTACTGTATGTATAGTTTAATTATCTGCTTTGATAAAGAAAAGAAGAGAAAGGGAAAAGAAATCCCAGGCAGAGAAGCAGTCAGTCTTAGGGGGGGCAAAATTAGGAAAGGGAGAGGTTCTATGTATGCAGTAAAGGACACATCCATGCAGGGAGCAGAGAATTAGTGGTTGCAGTGGATCTTTAATTAAATAACTGTGTTGTCTAATATTATTAAGTGGCACGTGAAGTTTTTTAAACACCCTACTGTTTGCAGGACATCTTATGCTACTCTACATAAGATTGGCACCCAAAGAGTCACATTTATGTGGGGGCGCACCTGGGGCCTCTTATGATCTATCCAATCCTGTCACCAACAGCAAGCTGAATGGGACCGAATTTTGGATTAAGATCCAAAAAAATGACTACTAAGGGGTCGTTTGTTTCTTGTGAAAGTGATTCACATGTGTAAATGACCCACATGTGAGTCATTTGCATAGGTAAATGACTCACATGTGGATCAGATTCCACTGTTTGTTACGAGTATAACATTTCACATGTGTATCTATGAATGGGTTGTATATTGTTTGATGATATCTCAACAACCAAGACACATCAACGGTTGAAAATTGGAACACATGGTCGTGCTTGAGCTTCTAAAGAATGTGAACGGTCCTGATTTTACAGGTGGGGCCCAGAACATTAACGAAATCATAAAAGGTGGACTGGGTAAGTTAGTAACAATAGGTTGTATATTGTTTGATGATATCTCAACATCCAAGCCACATCAACGGTTGAAAATTGGACACATGGCCATGTTCGAGCTTCAGAAGAATATGAATGGTCTTGATTTTACAGGTGGGGCCCAGAAAATCAAAGAAATCATATAAGGCGGACTGGGTATGTTAGTAACAATAGATTAATCTACCGGCTGTAATTATGTTGATGATATCTCAACCTCCATGCATCATCAACGGTTGAAAATTGGACACATGGCCGTGTTTGAGCTTCTTAAGAGAATGAATGGTCCGGATGTTATAAGTGGGGCCCAAAAAAATAAAAAATAAAAATAAAAAGGCGGACTGCTCATTGAGGTACTGTAGCAGTCCGCCTTGTAATAGTAACATGTGATTCTCTTTCACATCTCTTGAGGTGTGAAAATGTAAGGCACAAAAAGGGCCAAATTTCACACCATTTACGTAGCTATTTTACACATGTGAATCAAAATCACACCAAACAAACATGATTTATGTGTATCCATTACCCATGTGATTCCATTACATATGTAAATGAAAAAAACAAACGACCCCTAATGAAATCGATAGATTTTCAGGGTTATGGATCAAAGGATTAGGACTTTCTAATAAATTTGTAATTTTGCTACACGTGAAACATCCAGAGATCTTCTAACCTCCCACCTCCCCCCATGATTGGTAGGGGCCTCTACTGCTCCACATTTGTCTCACAGAGTAGATGCATGAGACATCTGCACATGAGCACATCCCCATATATATGTGTGCGTGTGAGATCTCGGGTCAAAATGTTTGAGGAGGTTTAATGGCTATACACTTGCAATTTTGCTGTGATAAAATCTCATGATGAATAATGACTAAATATTAGTATCACATACAATGGCCCAAGGATTGATTGATCCCTGGGCATTGATCAAGTTGAACGTAGTACTTTGGCTAGTAGGCCAACCTAGCAATATATAGATAGACACACACCCAAAAAATGTGAATAATATATAATTATGTAATAGTATGTTTAAATTTTGAGTCCAGTACTTCTAACTATATCAAGTCAATCAGGTCCTTGCTATAGGTCAGGATACATGGTTCTAGCAATTCAGATGCTAAAAGAAGCCAATGGTATGTGAAAAGATCCCAATTGAAAAAAGAAGTGTACAAATTGAAGGGAAAGCTTTTGTGCTTGTCGAGGAATTCCTCTGTTGTGTAAGGAGATTGTCAACATATCGACACTGCTCATCTGCTACCATTCGGTTGTGAAATACTGTTCTAATGTTTATATTGTTTCCAAGCCTGCAGGTTTTTGTTAATTCACCTGCCCTTCTAAATTATTATTTCCTCACAAGGCCCTGTTTGGATCCTTTGAACTTGGGCACTCTGGAATTTGGGGTAGCCCCCAGTTTATATGATTGAACTGAAAATTGGTCCATATAGGTGATCTTGGGTGGATCCATCTTTTGATGCTTTGGATGTGTCAAAGTGCATGTGCAATATTTGTGCATGACTTGAGTTTACTTGAGCTTGTTATTAAAGCCAAACTTGTTTACTCCCCTAATACAACAAAGTCCATGAGAAAGAGTATGTATAGTTTAAAACCATGACAAGAATGTAGAGTTTAGGGGTTTGAAAGGTCTCCATATGAAGTAACTGTGTAAAAAAAAATGGTAACCGTTTTGAGGGCTTCAACTTTATCCAAATCTAGCTTCTAATTAAAGTGAAATGGTGTCGAAATTTCTATGACCAATTGGAGGGCCTTCACATTAGCTCGGCTGTGTCATATTTGGGTTATTGTTAAATTTGTGGAGAAGAATGTGAAGGCCTTAGATTGATCATAAGAAGGGGTATGTGGGACCCACAGGCTGTCCCTACTCAGACATGGCATGTTCCCACTCCTACTTTCATGTACACACCCCTCTGTTAGAATTGAGCATGGGCCACCAGGCATATGTCCGGCCCATGAAGCACCGGGCTTGGGAACAAGAATATCCGTTCTGGGTCAGGAGAGGGCCAGGATTTTGCAAGCCCGATTAGTACGTAGTTGGGTTGGGCATGGACTCAACACAACAGGTCTAGAAGCCCGATGAGCCCAGCCCAAATTCAAAGTCTTTATATAGAAGATTTAGAACAGACCTTAAAGAGGGCTATATCAAGATTCTTCTGGGCTTTTCTAGGGCTTGACACGGGCCTTAATCAGTCTGTTTCTTGGGCTTTAAACGGGTACCTATTGACATCAACGAGATGGTTCTTACCAAAAATTAGATAGAAAGGAAAAAAAGGTCCCTATTGGGCTGCACTTGTTCTGGGCTTTAGCCTCAGCATTATTATTCGGCAGGCCTCATACGCCTCCCTTAGAGGGTCATTTCAGGCTCAGACCAAGCTTATGGCTAGGGATTCCAGATGTGGGTTGGGCTTGACACAAGCCCTGTCCACTGAGGGGCCCGTTACCATCTGTATGCATGAAATGCTTCACTCATGTTAATAAGTGTCACAATATCATGAAACATAAATTAAGTCTACTAAGTAGTAAAACCAGAAAAAAGGGGCTCTCTGTATTAATGTGTAATTTGAAAGAACCAAGAAGTAAGAGGTTCAGAGAATGAATCTTAGTACAAGCTAAAACTACGTTACAAGCGAACACTTTTTTTTGGTACCCCAGCCAAGGAGGCTGTGACCCAAGAAAGAGCCCGAGTACACGGGAAGACAGCCCTCTCATGCAGGAAAGGAGCCAGCACACGTGGAAAGAAAGCCCTTATAAGTAGTGGGAAGGGAGCCGGCACACGCGGGAATGGTCTAACCTTGGGCAGTCAGGTGAGAACTACCGCCACTCGGTTAAAGAGCCATTAAGAGAACACTTATCAATTTTGAACATGTTAACCTTTCAAATGTATGCATATGTACAAGTCAAGCCATAGTTTTTCAACTGGCCATGTATACTTCATGTTCACTCCTCCGTTTAAAAAAAAAAAAAAAAAAAACTTCATGTGTGCTCCTTCGTATGATGAACTGATTCTTGTGTACATGTTTCTAATTTTAGCTGTATATTCCTGTAGATATGTCCTAGAAGTTCTCCTTATGGAATTGGAAGCGCGTCGTGGTGTCATGGCTGAATTCGAGTGAAAGTTCTCTCAATTGTTCAACAAGTGTTGGGGGTCCACAATAGAAAACACCTGCAGTTCCATGGATATGAAAATGAATGCAGAACATTCAAAATTATGAAATAGAAATGAGCCGAAGCTCACCGATTCGAGAAGATTTATGGGCGTTAGCCACCTGAGTGAACACATTTCTCCAGTTAGGCCTTGCAAAGTGCGTTTGAATCTGCAATGATTTTGTAGAGAGAGAAGATCAAAATGCACTCCGCGACATGAAATAAAGTTGTAGGTTTTTCATGGAAGAATGTAACCAATTACCCGGCTTCCTGAAACAATATCTAGTCCATCTTTGGCATGTTGCAGTGATTGAATCATGGCGATGACCGCTGATCGCACATCGCCTTCTTCATACACACTAGTCAAGTAGTTATGCATTTCTATAATATTCTGCATCCACAGGACCTTTATGGTTAGCTTTCCTCACCTGTATGTATTCAGTGATGGCCAGCAAAGAGACAATTTAATAAGATCTACTGGTAGGAAATTCACATTTTTATCACTCTCGGCGACATCATTCATGACTCCTTTGAACCAATCGAAGGAGTCTTGTTCCCTTGTAACCCAATAAAAGTAGGCTCTTGAAGGACCTTTGCCTGTTTTTCTGTTCGGGTCGACCGAATTTGTGACTAGACTTCCCTGCATTGTAAGAGTCCCGCTCACATGTTAGTAAAAAGTATAGTGATAGCTGCATATTCATTAAGGTCATGTTTGCCTACTTCCTGTTGAATTTCTAGAACTCCATATTTGGTCCCATAATTTGAAAATCTGAGTGGTTAAAAATGAAGTATCTTTCCTTCATTAGGTGTCACCAAATTTCACTCCAATTGCAGTTGGTCCTAGCGTACGATTAAGCATAAGATTAAAAATGTAATGTGCTCGATCTGCAAGCTTTTGTGAGTGCTATTATTTTTGTAATTCAGCTGTCCTCACAAAATTTCGAGAAATAATATCTTCAAAAGTATTGAGATATTTTCAAATTTAGGATTCTCTTTGGATATCAAAAAATCTGTAGACTTTTTTAAATGATTGGGAGCCCTAGAAGAAAACCATGGTTTCTCTATTGCTTATATAAAGGGCCTTAAGGAAAGGGGCTAGGAGTAGCAAACTAAAAATGGAGATCCATCTAAGTATCTTTCCTATGATGGGATATGACTGCCCCCTTCACACCTATGAAGGTAAATACTGGGAATTTGATGTTCCCTTGTAGACCTCCACCTTTCACTCTATATAGATTATAGCCCTTTCCCATGACATTCTAGGAATTCAGTTGGAATTTTCACAAACATTCACTAAAAGCCTGTTTACTTATATTCCTCATTAGTTTCAGGATTTCCAAAGAAATAGGCTTCCGTCGGGGGTGAGAGTGGAGTATGAAGGGTAGAGATATACATAGGGCTATAAACAAATGTGTGGCCTTTGATAGGAAATAGCTTCCCCATCACCCTATGAAATTAAACCCAAAGAACTTGATGGCCTCATCTAGATCTCCACCCTCAACCACTTTTCACCCCTTCAATACCCCTAAAGCCACGTCTCTATGGTTCCTAGAAAAATGGTACAAATTAAGCAAACAGGACCTTATAGTGTTTACTCACCTGATTGGTATAATTGGACTTAATGTTGTTAAGGAGATCCTTTAGTATGCTGATAAATGGCGTTGCACCAATTCCAAGACCAATAAGCAAAAGAATGTCATACTTCTTATAATTCTGAGCAGGGGCCCCATAAGGGCCATCAATGAGTAGTCTTGGAAATCTACGACAGTAAAGAATTAGGACCTAATAAACAACGACACAATTGATTATTACTGATTTGAGAAAAACTGGTTGAAGTTATTTAGTTCCAATCACCTTTCTTGGGGAAGGGAATCATCTGCAAATAGTGAGGTTTCTAATTTAGTGAGATCAGTCCTGTTTGCATTAACAGAAGGTTCACAAGCCTACAAAAGAGAGTCAAAATTATGCATTACCACCTATAAAATGATGTACACAGAGATTTTATATCAGTTGGTTCATTAATACTAAACCTCAGCAAATTTCTTCCCAAGCTCTGACGTCCAGTCACCAGAAGTTCGGATATGTACGCTAAGATAGTCATCTCCTGGTGCAGAAGTGATCGAGAAGGGATGCCTGTGAATATTTTTCATAAAAGCACAAGTGAGCAATCTAGAAGGAAAGTGATATGTAGATTGGATATGTTTTTCCAAGCTAAAACATATGTTCAGTTACCATTCAAATGTCGACACATTAGGACACTTGACAAATAAGTACATTCCACTCTTATACGTGAATCCTGGAGGTTTGCTCATATATAATGCAAGTACATTTCCTGGATGTATTGCGGCCTGCACAATGCATGGTGAGGTGATCACTCTGATATGTGCTGGTTTGGACAAATTTAAACACTCTATACTAATATTGGTAAAACCTAGTTATGAATATCATTGGCTCCCAAAAGAACAGGAGCCCGAACGCAACATAAAGTCAAAAGCCACATTCTACAACTAATTTTCCACAAACCATTTTATAATCACAGACCTTCACGATGCTGACAGTGTAGTAGGTCGAGCGAAATGCTCTGACTATTCTCTCGCTAGTGTAAAGGGAGACTGGTACTACAATATAGATCCATGTCTGTAAATTTGTTGGTAAATTAGTCCATATAACAACAATTGAGGATACTGATCTATTTGAAATTTGTATGTGAGAAATGCAAGACATTACATTTTTTGGACATGCGCAAGCACACACAAAAAGTGAATTTCTTAGCACTTTTATTCCTTCTTTTTTATAATTAGAATATAAGATGTCATAGTTTTCTACATGTATACATCTTATAAAGTAAAACTCTTTTAAATGGACCCAGAAAGATGAGATAATGCTAATATGATGATGATAATGAAGGCCATGACTTACTGATTTTTTAAACCACTCCTTTGCAAGGAAAATGAAGGAGCCATGAATGATGAGGAGGATGTAGACGAAAGCCAACAAGTGATGGGCATACCAGAAGGCATTGAAGCCAGCCAATCGATGGAAAGGCGACGGGAACTTGATGACATTTCTCCTGAACCAGTGTGTTGCTAATATGAAGGAATAAGACATTATAATGATTATGATGATACCAGTAACACCAGGAGGACTCGCCAATAGAGAAGCATATGAGGGTTGCTTGTAATCGAAAACTGATCCTAGAGTTCTATTGAATACAGAAACATCGCATAAAATTAGCCTTGGAAAATTACATGCTAGATGAACTACCGTATGAACCAAACTCCACACTGCAATTCCTAATGCAATGACCTGCATTCTCCTCAAACAAAAACAAAAAATGAAAATCATTAGAATTATGGGTGATTCTTGAGCATTTAATCAATGTAGTTGAAAGAGAATAGTACCTTGTGAAAATTGATGTTGTCATCAAAAGGAACTACGGAGCTGATAAAGGTCGATCTAAGCTGAGTTATGATGTTTCGACATATAGGGAGGAGTATGATTGCCATGTTTAGATTTAGCGCCTCAGCAGCGCCCTTTGCCACGCAGACACAGTAGCCCATTACTTCGAATGCAGGCTTATATCTATACTGACTAAATTTCCAACCAAACAGAAGCATATTTGCACTAGACCATAGTAGAAGAATCCATATCCGCTTCCGATTCTCATGTAAGAAATCTGACATCCTCATGAGGAATATGTCAATTGAGTTTCTATATTGTTTTGGGAACATTTTGGCTGTTGTCGAGTTACGTCCAACAGATGGTTCGCTTGTTTGTGTGCTCAGCATTCCTTTTAGTAAGGTTGCAAGCTGCCATATCTAGAGACAGAACAGTGCCATCTCTACTCATTCCAAACATTTCATGTTTAAACACATCTGTTCTAATATTTTTAGTAAGGATTTAGATTCTCAAAATACCTGAATGTAACCCAATTTGTCGGGATCGAGTTCCTCCATTATCAACGAGGCATAGGTAGCAGCATGTCGCTTGAGCTTCGCTAGTTTGTTTGTAGAGGCACTCATCATAATCACCTTCAATTCAAGATACGAGTTAATTATTTTGAGTGAAGATGAGAAGGATCTGAGAGAAGTTTATATGGTTTTCGATCTCACCTCCTCCACTTCGTCTTCGGAAAGTTTTCCATCACCGTTCTTATCGCACCTACAATTAAGATAAAAGAAAACATAAAGAAACCAATTGAACCAACTGTTCCAACTAGTATCATTTTTGTTTATCCCTTTAAACAGGGCAGAGGATGATTCTTACAAATCGAAAAAAATTTGAAGCCGGGACTCGAACTTTTGATCTGACATTTTGCTCCAAAACCCCTTTAGCTCATCTATCATTATACCATCGGCGCTTTCTACTTTCTGACGCCTTGCCAAGGCATCAAAGAGTTGAGCCGCAAACTCATTAGAATCAGCCATTCCTTCAAAATATAGAGTAAATAAGGAACCTAAAGAAGGTGGCTAATTATATTCAAATTGCTCTTAAAATTCTTTTAAAAGAATGTCCAATTCTCACCAATGCAACGCCCGAAATTCGCTCGAGAGAGCCTCCCATCGACGGCATACTGCTTGAACCGCTTTTCAACGTTCTTCCATGCATCTGGATTCTTCCCACAAGTAGCTTTGTCCAGGAACTTTAAGCTTCTAATCCTGCCTTCTTTTAGTTTTGGTTGAATGGAATCGCCTTGGGATTTTACTGACGATGATTGTCGACTCAACGATATTGATAGCCGATTCAGATTCAACAATGATGATAGCCGATTCAACGTCAATGATAGCCGATTTGTGCTACTAGATTGAGGAGAATTAGATGAATTTAAGTCGACGAGAACTGACATCCTTTCAGGCTTGGAGTAGAGAGGATACTCATCGGAAGACACAGTTAAGTTATCCAATTTTTCGTCGACGACGAACTTTTCAAACACTCATTTGGAGGGGTTGCTTATAGATGGATCTTTTAGGCCAGAGGCCGCTTCTTTGGTTCTCTACAATGCCTCACATGAAAACTAGTCGGTTAACTTACTTTTTAAAAACTTCCATATTTGGTGTCTGGTTAGGTAATTCAGTTATGAATTCATTTATAGACCATCCAGGTCAGTTACTAATACTTGGCATATATATATTGAACAATCTAAGTCATCTAAATTGTCATGGGTTCGGTATAGCACAAAACTTTCTTGAATCATATCTTCCTAAAGTGTCAAATAGGTATGACTCCAAATTTGATGGTTTAGATGAATGGCTAGAATTCACTCCACCAGTTTAAACTTTGTTGTTTTTAGTGCCATTCCCAACCCTGATTAAAAGGTTGCATTAGGTAGGATGACGGCCAGCATAAAACTTTTATCGCAACGCAAGAATGAATTATAAAAAATAACATTACGTGAGATTAAAAATGGAGAAATAGATTCATGCACCGAATCCAATACAGTTGGAACAAGACTTTGATGGTGAGAGTAATAGTTGGGATTGCTTGATCTACGTGATGAATTGATCTAGTTTAAAAAGCTATTAATTCGTCGAGCCCAAGTTTGACTGTTAGAGAAAAGGATGTTTCTTTTTTTTTTTTTTTGCTATCATCGCCCAATGAGGATAGTTACTCAGCCAAGTAACGTTCTAATCCCATCAAGTCCCACACATATAGGAAAATCTTGGAAATTATCATTATAATTACCAAATGTCAATTCCCAATAATATCATTATTTCTCCAAATATAGGCAAAATTGTAAATATCACGAGTAAAAATCAAGAAAATTGTAGTATTGATGGTAAAATTTCAATGCTCATGGTAGTTTTATATTTATTTGTCTAGGTTTTTCATTTTAAAATATATAAAAATTATTTTAGTTCTCATATAGTTTCCAGATAAACATCTCGAGAAACCACCAAATTTGAAAGTATATATCCTGAAACTCTCCCCAGATGATAATATCGTCAGTGTAGCTGCCATGCACGTGAAGAAGTGATTCCAAGTTTCACCTCCAAAGGGTGGGGCCCATTTTTCAGGAATCAAGAACTTGGATTATGTGGGACCTACTTTGTCAACAAGGATCCCTTGAATGGGGCAAAGGTAAATCCAACCCTTCATTTGGAGGCCACAGACATCACAGGTGGGGCCATACTATACGTATCGTATTCGATAATTCACTTTTTATGAGTAAAATTGATGGTGATGCTATCATCATGAAGTGTCCCTGCCGGATTCATGCTGTTTCTCGGCATCATAGGCTATGACAAGTGGCAATCACAACCCTTCATTAGGGAGCCAGAGATCATCATGGGTGGGCCATCCTGCCGATCAAAGAAAGAAGGGTGGGGCAATCCTATTCCTGTCCATTTTTTTTTGGATCATCGAAAACAAATCTCACCTTTACGTGATTAGTAGCTTTTGTGGAGCGTAATGACTCAATGATCAATGCCTTCAAGAAGTTCCATCTATGTATTGGTTTTGAGGTTGGAGAATGAGGGATGAATGGGAGTTGTCACAGCTGTTCTCTTCTTCACAAATAAACTTTTTCATGGCTGTGAAAAGAAAAGGTCAGAGAGAGAGAGAGAGAGAGAGAGATACCTTTCTGTTCTCTTGAGGGTTGCTAATACTCCGGCTTTGGAAATGGGCTGGTAATGCTTTGCAATGGGAATTGACAGGAGGTGGAGAAAAATGGAGGACGTTAGGCAGGTTAAATAGGGTCCTAAATTTGGATTGAAGGGGTAAAATACTAAATAATAAAATTTTATTATGAATGGTTGTGTGGCAATGAGTTGGGTAAGGTTTGGGTCGAATTTGATGAAAAGGTTGTACTCGAGTTGGGTTCAATAGAATTGGTTGGTTTAATTCAAGTTGGCAGGTCAAATAACAAGAATGTTCTTAACACATATGACCTTTTATTCATTGTTTGAGAAACATCAAACCATACCTTGAATGACATGGTTGGATAAATGGATGAGTCAGGAATTACCCGTCTTGATAAAAGTCTAAAATCTGGTTTAATACTCCATACTTAATTCTAAAGCCTATTCTAAAATGGAAACAATTGTCGACAAATATTATGCAAATAATGGGAGAGCTGAAGTATGGAAAGATCTCAATGGAACTTATGAGTGCAAAATATCAACATGGTTAGATAATTTATAATGCCTTGATCTCGCCCTCAAATTAAATGGTTTTAGTAGACATCATTAATTTTTACTTGAGTTGTGCTTGATCATAGGTAGCCAGATGACCCAAAAAAATTATGATGGATTGCACGCAAGAACCATGCGATTATTTCTCATTCAAATATTTCTTTCCATTATATTGTTTAACAGTTTTTTTTTTTTCCTTTTTTGACTCGCCCTAATTGCCCTATTCGACATGGCATGATAAGTCACCGAATCAGGCAAATCTAAGATCAGCTGAATCATGTAAAATTACTTCATAGAAGTTCCTTTGTATTTTTGGTACCAAAAGATAATATCCTTTAAGAAGAAGAAAACAACAAGAAGAAGTCAAAGAAAGCAAGAAGGAGTACCTTCTAACAATGCTACAAGCTCTTCTTTTTAATGATTGGAAAACATGTTTCTGTTCGTTACTATCGATTTCCATAATTATCTACAATTATGTTGGCTTGTTTGCCTGCATTAAAATACATAGGGATTGAATGCATAAGATTAATGCCATTAGCAGTTAAAAAGAAAGGCCATTGGTCAATTTAAAAAAAAAAAAAGCATCAAACAACCTTTCCTTGCGTGGAAATAGAAATAGAAAAAATACAAAGTGAATAACCAATCATCACCTTAGTTCTTTATTTTTCCATCTTCTTTTAATTCTATTTCTATAAAAGGAAAGACTGTTTGATGCTTATTTTTAAGAATTTAATTTGATTCTACAAGCTAGCCCAACTCATTTAGCTTTTAGCTAAAACTCAGGCCCAGCCCTTGGAACAACAGTGTCTCTCTCATGTAGCCCAGTGTGGTCTGTGTGAGAGTGTGTTTTTTACCTGAAAATGGTGAGGTTAGTAGTAGTTGATATTCCTAGGTCCATTTAGAAGGAGGAAGGAAAACATTGATACGGAAAACTTCAAAATTCTTAGTTCTATCAAACATGGTTAAGAGAATCATTTAAGGAAGGCACACACATCCCTCTACCAAGGGGAAGATACAAACCCTAGCTCTTATTTTATTATTTTAATATTTTCGAGAACGTAAGGATCGATCCCTGGACTACTGGGCAAGTTAGTTTGTGAGACCCAATGCCACTCAGTTGTGTTCGCAAAGAGGTCGTTCACTTGATGGTTCTCAAAGTGTGTCTAAATGCTTAGAATTCTCTTTAATAACAATTTAAAATATAGATTTTCTTCCTAACATAATTTGAAATCAGTTTTCAACAGCGGCTGCAATCAAATCTTTGCTGGATTCTTCCTATGAATAAAATGGGTCCCGAATACCGAAAGGACCCTAATTGAGAAAAAAATGGGCTTGCAAAACTTGAGCCTGCTTATTATTTTGGCATGCATTTGGTCCACTGCATAGACCTGATGATAAAATCTGAATTATGAGTTTGGGTGCATGAATTTCATATCTGAGGATCTCAATATTGGACATGAGGATGTATAAATAGAATTTATATTAGAGTATGTTATGTATTTTATGATCTGCTAAGCATCATGCTCTGCATACTACTTAGTTTGAGTGCGTTACAGTCATGAGCAGGGGAGACAGAAAGATCAGGTTGCCCAATAGCTGTGGAAAAAGAAATCAGCATGGGGTTAGCAGGTCCTCACATTTAGGAGTGGGAATGGCTTGGGCTGGGTTGAGCACTGATTTTAACATGTTGAGAATCAAACCAAATCTGACCCATTTTTGTTAATCAGATTTAAAAGGTAGACTTAGACTCAACCCAATATATATATAATTTGTTTAGAAAACCCAAAAGCTAAAATGGTCAACTGAGTAACAAATTGGATTTGAATTGAGTTGATGGGTATTAGGTCAGGTTGGTAAGTTGAATAGTAAGAATAGAAGGCTCAACCTCGTATCCATTTATGAATTAGATAAAATATGTGACTAGAACCCAACTTGAAATAAGTAGGGTCAACTCGAACCCTACATTACCAGGTTGGGCTCGGGATCACCTTGCCCATGGCTTACTTCAAGTCTGCATGTCCTGGTTTGCATGAAAACCCAATAAAGGCTGCGCTTGCATGAGATGCTTGAATTTTGAAGCGTGAGTGAAATTTGGATCAAGCTTAATAATGGGTTGAGTGAGTTTTTGGTCTAAGAGTTTCTTTCTTTCTTTTTTTTTTTTTTTATGAAAAAAAATACATTAAGACGAAAAAAATTGGGACAAGAAGACATGAAAACAACCAAAAAACAACAAAAAAAACCCAACAAAATGAAAAAGAAAAACAAAAGAAAAGTCGTTTTACGGATGAATACAACCCCAAAATACTCAAAATTCTTGGTTCAAGAGCTTAATCATCATTTGGGAGGATGACTTGCTAATGCATGGGATGAACAAATGCCGCATGGGCTAGAATCAAGCTGACATCGAGCTGGGTCTCACAGACCAAGTGATCTACTTGATTAAAGCTCGTGCGCACTCGACTTTCCCCCATGCATTAGAAAGTTTTGGTCTAAGAGTTAAATCACCATTTAGCAAAGCTAACTTGCTAGCGCATGGGATATACGAGTGCTGCACGGGCTAGAATCAAGTTGACATCGAGTTGAGTCTCATAGACTGAGCGAATCTACTTGATTAAAGCTCGTGCGCACTCGATTGTGCCCCATGCATTAGTGGGTTTTAGCCTAGGACTTAAATTGCCATTTGAAAAAGGCTATAGAGCCCCTGCATTTGCGAGTTTGGAAAGGCTACATTGCTGCTTGATTGTGCCCGATGCATTAGAGGTTAGGAATTCTTGATTGTGCCCTAAGTGGGGTGGGGGGTGGGGGTTTGTTTTTGTGGTTGTAAAAGGGAGAAATGAAAGCTTTTATTGTGTAGGGGGGAGGGAGAAATGAAAGCTTTTATTGTGTGTAGGGGGGGGTGGTTCACACCACACGCCAGAAAGAGTAGGGGGGGCGCCCAAATCACACTCCACACCAGTAAAGGAGAGAAATGAAAGCTTCTATGGCTTGAATGCCTTGGTAATAAATGAATGTGGGAATACTCCTATTTATAGTCATACTTTATAGAACCAATGGCTAAGATCATTGCACATATCACTCATCTAATGGTGCACATATCACTCATCTAATGGAAAAGAACTTTCTAGACCCTTTCAAGAATCTTATCCAGAACTCTACCCTATTACTCATCCCTACCATCCTACAATACTCTACGTACACATCTTTATACATTTCTACAATTTGCTAAGTAACCCATATCATGTTTCTACATAACTCAAGGCTATCCTAGGGTCTTTCTAGACTCTTCCAAGCCGTTGTTCATTCATCAATCTGAGTTATTCTTTCTATCCATCATATGTAGGGGTGTACACAGATTAGAAGTCACCAATCCGTGGTTGTTAAAATATGATCCGATCGGATTAATCCATTCGATCTAATGTTAAAAAAAATTGTCAAACATATTGTAAAAAAATTCAGTATACAAGCTAACAATCTACAAAAAAAATATAAAATACAAATTCAGATTACCAATTGATCAATATAAAGAGTTATTTTTATTTATATTACAACCAAAAGATATATAATCAACAAAATAGTGCAAGAACATGGGTTTGGGAGATGAAGCCATGAATGGGGATAAGGTGCTGGGGATAAAGATTTGTAGGGAATTACGTTTTGCCCACTTAAATTTTTTTTATTTTATATTTAGACTTCTTAATTTATATTTAGACCTCTTATGTTTTTTTTTATTTATATTTAATGTCAACAGATCGGATTGGATTGAATCCGCGGATTGAGGGTGAAATCCTCCACCGATCCGTTGCTAACTGATTATAAAATTTTCAATCTGTCACAAATCCGTTTACCTTTGGATTGGATAAAAATCAACGGATCAAATCGGATCGGATCGGATTTACGGATCAACGGATTTTTTGTATACCCCTAATCATATGTACGTCCCCCCCATTTAGATGATCATAATGCATAAGTGACTTTAGTCAGCCTTCATTCTCCCACTGCGTACCTCATTTTCTCCTATGTGTATCATTAATTGGGCTTGACTATGCTAATTATATATATTATAGCTAAGATGTAAATAGATGTAATAAATAATGCTCATGTGCATGCATACCAGTTGTTGGGGCCCACCTGGGGCCCATACCTCATGGGAGGGGTAGGGATGTAAAAATCAAGGCGACCACCCCAAATATCAAATTTCAAGTCGATGTGGTGATCCTAACCCGTTCATTTGTGGCCAACAAATTAACGGTTTTAAGTCAAAATTTCCTAAATATTCAATTCAACAATTCGAAGATCCTAACTCCTTGACCCAAAGCTTAATGATTTTTAATAAATTTCTTTACACTCGATCCAACGATCCATTCCCGACTAATCAATGCAAACTCCATTAGATCTTTGGCACACACATGTATGTATGAGGGAGCGGGGCGTTGGGGCTCATATTATTGCATTAAATTGGTTTTATATGATATTGCATTGTTACATATAGAAACTTGGTTCGACTTGGGCTTAATTGGCTCAATTATTAAACTCAGTTTTAGGTTTGAGCTTAGCGAGGTGGGGGGACCCTCTAATGAGGGGAGATGACCTCTGGTGAGGTAGCACAACCTCGGATGAAGAAAGGTGCCCGTCCAGGTTTGAACCATGGGCAGGAAGATAACAACTCACACTTGTTACCACTAGGATAAGAGACCGTTTTTGGGTTAAGTTCCATCCTGGAGTCCCACCGGTCTCTTAATAAAAGGCTTAGTGGATTAGCCATGGGAGATTAGAAAAATAAAATCAATTTAACTATTTATTGCATGTCATTTCTTATTTATTATTATTCTTTTGAACCAGGAACGTCGAGAATATGAAACAAATGTCTTTTTTTTTTTTTTTCTTTTTGAGGGGGAATTTTTTATCATATTTCATTTATTAGAAAGGATTGAATGGGTGTATTCAAGTCACATTCCTCTAAAATTACCTAGAGATACATATCATGTTTTCTTTTAATACTCTTAAGAAAGACATTCAGTATAATTTTATTTTGTTACTAATTATATCTCTTATTAAAATTTCAAAAAGGTTGGCCCAATGATCACAATTTATAAAGGTAGGTCCCATGTTAACAATTACAAAAAGTGGCCCCACTTTGAAATTCCTAAAGGTTGGTCCTATGTCCACAATTACAAAAGGTGTGGGGTTGGGGGGGGGGGGGGGGGGGGGGGCGGGGGAGGACCTACATTGTCATTCCTAAAGTGCCCTATGTTCTAATCACTAAAGGGTGGCTCCATATTGTAAGGTGGGTCCCATTTACAATAATTTATACTGTTGTCCTTGTTGTATTTCCTAAAGGTGGGCCTCATATTCTAGTTGTAATAAGAGTGGGCCCCATGTTCTAATACCTAAAGGCAAGTTCCTTGTTCTAACCTCTTCCCAAAGGTGGGTCTTATGTACACAATCACAAAAGGTGAGTGTTTATTTAAATTCTCATAAAAGAGGGCCCATGCCCCATGTTCTAATTCCTAATGGTGGATCCGATGTTTTTCTAATTATGTGTGCGATGTTATATTTTTATGAGCTCTTATTTGTATGTTTATCAAACACTGTATAGAAAAATGAAAGTTCTTTTTCAAAAATAATTTTACCAAACATGCTAATTGTAAATTAAAACTTAAACTTTAGAGCTTAAGCTTTTATATTAGACCTTAATTTAATTAGCTTATTAGATTAGATTAGAGGTTCCAATCAGCCCCAAACAAGAGAGTTAAAGAAATTAGACCTTGCTTGCTACAAATGAAAGAGGGCTACCATATTTATAGTACTGGTACTCTATATGATCAAGGGCTAGACTCAATCCATCATGTGCCCCTTATTTGAATGGAACATGGCTAATAAAATTACATTGAATGCAGCTCTAGCAGGTCTTCCCTGAGATACATGGATTCCACCACCAGGCAATTAAACAAAGTTAAAGTAATTCTTCTCTCTAGACTCCAAATGTTGTTCCACTAGAGGAATTTCAAATGTTCAAATAGAGTCCAGCATTAACAAAGGTTGAAAGCAACTTCTCAAGTAGGTTGGTGTATAGAATTCTAACAACCAAATACACCATATAGAATGCCTACTGCAGGACATACACCAGCCCCCAGAAATATAATCCCAACTACTACAGTTCTTATCTGAATTACCTCCAAACAAACAGGCCCAAGTCCAACCCAAAGAGATACAAAACAGGGGGGAAAAAGAGCTCAAGACCACTACTATTCTTTTGCATAAAGATCCTAGTACAGGTTAATCCACAGTGGGTCCAAGTCATCATTGACAGTTAGAAGTGGGCCACACCAGTAAAACTGCTACTCCCTCTTTGTTTTCAAAAGTCCGTTGGGCAGTTTTTTTTCCTTTGCCCCACCACACCACACCACACCACACCCACACCTCCCC
This sequence comes from Camphora micrantha, assembly GCA_003546025.1. Classification (NCBI taxonomy): domain Eukaryota; kingdom Viridiplantae; phylum Streptophyta; class Magnoliopsida; order Laurales; family Lauraceae; genus Camphora; species Camphora micrantha. Next base: position 9,848,597 of record QPKB01000005.1, on the reverse strand, counting down.
ACTTCTTCTCTCTTCTAACTACTCCAGTTGCCTTCTGGTACTACTCATGGAACACATCTCAAAGCTCTTTCTCCCTCTCTATCTCTTCTTCCCCCACTCTGCAGCTCTATGTGGAGGCCATCACTATGTAGCCTTTCAAATGAATTAGTAGCTAAAGACCTTATGGTTCATAACATGTGATTTTGTGACCTGGGTCCTGTTTAGAATCTCCACAACCCAATTGAATTTCCTCCTTCCTTAAATCTATTCATGGATGCAGTTCGCAATCTGTGATTTGTGATCTGGGTTCTGCTTTTCCTGCTTATGTTACTCTTTTTAAGGGATATATGAAAAAGAAACCAATTGAGTCCCTTCCTTCCTTATCCTATTTATCATATAGTTTGTGAACTAAGATTTCGTGATCTGGGCTCTGTTTTTAAATTTTCATTGTCATGCTCATTTAACTCAATAAGAAAATTGAGTTTCCTTCTTGTACATGGAGAGATGGGTCCTGGTAATAGTGGAGGAGTTCATGGAGCATAATTAGAGATCTAATAACAGAAATATGCGGCTCTTTTCAAGGTGAATTGGAGCTGCCTTCTCTCCAATGCTGGAGACTCTGTTTGGCTGGCGCAAGGCGTCTAAATGGTACAGAAGAAAGAAAATAAGAACCCCACTGCCTTTTTCCTTTGTTATTTTTATTGAATTTTCTTATGTTCGGATATTTAGTTTTGCTTATTTTTGGTGTGATTGTTGTGGAATCGGGGATGCTATGATTCACAGTAAAGAGTTGATCAAAAGCATCCGACGCCGTCTGAAGCTACTGAGGAGCAAGAGAGACACCATTGTGCGACAACTGCGCGAGGATGTTGTTCAGCTTCTCAAGAATGGACAAGATGAAAGTGCCTTTACCTGGGTTAGTTATTCCTTTTTTTGTTCATTCTCCCTCTGCTATCTCTATATTTCTATTGCCATTTATAACTATTTCTTTAATTTTTCACCATCAATTCCTCACAATTGAGATGGATACTAGAAACTGCATTGCAGGAACTTTTCCCCCTGTATCAATATGATAAAGGTATTCAAGAAAGAACAGTAGATAACGAGCAATTCTAAGGGGCAGTTAATAGGTTTTTCTATGTGATGCCTTTTTATATCACAAGGAAAAAAGTGAAGAATTGAAGTTGAAGATTTACAAGGGTCCATCAAATGATATATCCTTTGATCTGAAATTACTCAAAACTCAACCATCACCTCATTAAATTAAATCCTAGGAAGGTAATGGTCTTGTCTACACCACCTCCTTAGACCCTTTCACTCCTCATTATAGGGGCGGAACCAAGTACAGGGGTCTGGGCTTCAGCCCCCACCTAGACATGAAAAATGCCAAAGATTCTTTGAGAACTCCCTGCAAATTCTAAAAACTAATTTTTTTACATTTTCCCCCACCCCCAAAGATTTTTTTACATCGAGCCCCCAAGGAGAATTTCCTGCATCCACCCCTGCTTCTTGATACCCCTTTACTAATGAAACATGTTGATTTAGGCAAATGGGCTCTACATATGTACTATTGTCATCCATGGCCTGATATAGTGACTTTCTTCACTTTCTATTTTTCACTACTGAAATCCAACTCTGAAAAACCTTTTCTTTTCCCACTTGATGGGCTGCCCCAGTGGCAGCAGGAGTGCAGGACTACTAACAGGGAGAATGAGAACAACCTACCAAGCAGTCGACATCACATTTAATCCTTCAATATTGATGCATGGCATGTCGACTGCCTGAAACTCCAGATGAAACAATTCACAGTTATTCGCTACCACTCATTTAGACATTGCTTGTGTTGGGTTTATGTCTTTTAGTCTGGGTTAACCGGATACGTCCATTCAATTAGCCAGGGACCAGGTTTTGGGTCTGACTTGTAAACCCTCGTATTGCCAAACCATGTAAATCTCCTGTTTATTTGTTTGTGTGATTCGATTGCCAATTGCAGGTTTTGACTTCCATATACACACACACAACAGCTTAATTGGAAGAGTGGCCTCTGGCAACTGATTACGAGCTTTTCAGAAACATTTAAAGGATGCTTTGCAAATTACTTTCCCATTCTATCATGTTAAAACCAAGTTCAAACTTGAAATTGCATTAACTCATCTCATGATTTGCTTGCATACAACTCTCAATAAGAACAGGTTTAATGATCCACACTACTAAGATCTTGGTGTTGTGTTAAACAAGAAGTTAAGCTTATTTGGTGTCTCAAGTATCAAATTGTAGCACTTCCTGATTCCATGCTATGATTTATGAGAATCACAATAGGAACTACTAAATTACTGGCCCTCCTTTAAATTGGGCAGTCATTTAGAAAGTAGATATTTCAGGGTGAGGGGCAAAATCCCAGCTTTTAGTTCATATATAGGCAACAATTTTGCTTACTGTTAAATTATTTTCCTTTGATGGACCTTAGGAGTTTTTTTGAAATAATTATAAAAACTCATTCTAGAAAAGTAGTTGCAGCACCTCTGATAAAAAGAAATTAGTCAGTTGCAGTACCACCGGTAATATTGTTTTTGGCTACTTCTCATCTCTTTTTATCTTTTTCTATCATTCAAGTTCTTATGATCTTCCTCTCTTCTATTATAGATGCAAGATGTTACCTTGATGTCATCAAGTATCTAAGATACAATACAAAAGATAGAACTAGAAAGAAGTACATCAGAAGCAATTTTTTGACAGCTGCAATTGAGGGCAAGGAAAAAAAAAATCAAAGATGTGATTTGAAATAAGTTTGGGCACATTTTCAGAAACGCCAAAAACTTCCCTTATGAGACGAATTGAAGGGTTACTTAAGCAAGCTACCAGGAGAAGATGGAGGCCACCTTGGGTGAAGCAGTGAGGATTGACAAGACATTTTGCGGTGTTTTCGCCCATATATCTGAATGAATTAGTTATAAATAAAAAGGGAGTTTATGGCTCTTTCTAATTGACCAGAGGATCGTCTGCAGTTAAGAGATTCCCTCTTCAGGGTTTGTAATTCAAGTCACAGCTGCACTACTCTTCCATGAGCAAGAGGATCATCACTCAAGGCCTACAACATGAGCGATGATCCCTACCAAGAGAGACAAGAGGATCCATCCAAGCAATAATTTATCCTGTCACTGCCATTTAATGTAATCTAGATTGATTGTTGAGATTTGCTTTTGTTGTTCATCAAGGGCATCATGGTTAAGATATGGCAGTGCAATCAACATGTCCAAACAATTGGTGTCCTCTAAGTATGGCAGAAACTCTGATCTCCACAGCAGAAAATTGAACTATCGAGTGTAATTTTGATGATTGGGTTGAGATCTTCCAGCTGAAGTGTAGAGGATAGCAAAGAAAATCCTAAAAGTAATAACATGGATGGGTGGCTTAGGATAAATCCTCAACAAGGAAAGTTCAATGACAATATAATTAGAAACTCTGAGAACACCACCAAGGTAGCAGCAGGAATTCACTTGGATCTTCAAGAGCACTAAAAAGCAGGAGCACAATGTGGTGACTTGATTTTACTCCATGAGAGGAAACTTCAGCAAGAAGAGGAAACCAGCCTAAGAACCCCTATGCCATGTTGAAGAGCTGATTGGATATTGAAATCCAGAGTTTCAATCTCAAAGTGGATCTATTTGTGGACAGGATTATGAGTTGAATGATGCTTTTATAGATCCCAAATAAATCTGTTACACATGTTAAGGGGCTGACTCAACAACTAAGAAATGGAATGATAGATTCAATATTCAAAATTAAAAATCTTATCTGAATATTATTTCATAATAAATGAATAGGGTTGAATGGAATAACAGAATCACAAAGTTGACTATAAGTAGATGGAATCACAGTGTAAAAGATGAGTTCCTCACAATCTATAGCATCTATCATATGCTAGGAAGAGAGAATTTCTCCTAACGCTAGGAAGAGAGAATTTCTCCTAACACATGGAGAGAGAGAGAGAGAGAGAGCGAGAGAGAGAGAGAGAGAGAGAGAGAGAGAGAGAGAAGGGGGGCTAATGTTTTTGTTCACAATTGTTCTGTGGTCTTGGCTTTATTGGAGGGTGTTCTTTTTCTTTTTTTCTAGTGAGGAGTTTTAGAGCAGAAATGTTTTAGCCCACCCCAGATTCATAGGATAAGGCTATAATTCTGATGATGATGCATTCTACATTAAACTCATTCTGATGCTAATAATCCCTCTGAAACTTAGCCTGCAACTATCCGAATAGCTCATTATTTTCTCCTATGCAGGCTGAGCAGCTCTTCAAGAACCAAAGCATACTTGTAGCATATGATCTATTGGACGACTTTTGTGAATTTATCATCCTAAACCTTCCCTATATTCGCAGACACAGGTATGAGTTATTCATAGGATCATCTACTATAAAGAACTCTGTATTATGATAATTGACAACACTTAGACTTGCTTACAAATCAATCTTTTGAATCCAGCAAATGTTGGTCTTATCAGCTGATATTTTCCTGAACTGTTGTTTCTACAGGGATTGCCCCAATGACCTTAATGAAGCAGTGTCGAGTTTGATATTTGCTGCAACCCGATGTGTGGATCTGCCTGAGTTGCAATCGCTGCAAAAGCTGTTTGGAGAGCGTTACGGGAATGATTTTGTGGTGGCTGCGGTAGAATTATGTCCTGGGAATCATGTGAACCAGAAGGTTTTCTTCTTCATCAGCTTAGACTTGTCTACTATTGCAGCACAATGAATAGTTTCTTAATATAGTCATTTTTATCCATTGAAATATAAAAGCTTCTATTTTGAAAAAATTAGAATTCATCCCTCATTTTCCTACTTTGTATTGAATTCTATGGACTCCATGGTAAATGGGGGTCTAATAAAGTAGCATTAAAAAGGTGAGCAAAGGATAATAAGGTAAAGATTTAGAACATGAACGACCCTCACCTTCCTAGGACTTGATTTACTAGGGTGATGGCTAGGTAATCATTTCCTACCAAACAAAGTGACTATTTGATGGCCCTTCGTGGATCTTCAGTTCAGATTTAGCACCTTCAATAGGAAGGCACTCCTTAGGATTCTAGGAATTTGATTCCTGATCAAACAAACAGCCCCAAAATCCTTATGCTACTATGCATTCTGCAAAAAATACTTGTAAACCAAGCTAGTTTTTTTTTTTTTTTTTCCAATCTATTTGATAAACAATCTCTATTTTCCATGTAGCTAAGTGAGAACCTTCATGTAAGGACAATTTCATATGATGCAAAGTTCAAGTTAGTGGAGGAAATCGCCAAAGCTCACAACCTCCAGCTTGGATCCCAAGAGATAGAGGATGGGTGCAAATTGCAACAACAGCAAGTTCATTTCAATAAAGGATCTGTAAGTTCATCAAAGATGCTATACACTCTTTCCTTTGATACGAGTGAAAATGACATTTTGATGATTTTCCTTTCGTAATTTCTATTCACATCTTCACTGTATAATTTCAGGTGTATAATCCTTCTGTCAAAGGCAGTGATTGTGACTTAGAAAAGCAGTTCTCCAAAAGAATCATTCAAGTCGGTTTTGGAGACGTCATAGGAGATCAGGTGAGATCTTCAAATGACAAAGAGAAGTTGCATAATTATCAGCAGAGGCATCTTGGACTCACCAGGCTTCTGCAGGAGAAGCCTAGAAGTGACTTTTCATTGCATCGCAATAAAACAGTGCCAAGTACTTGTCAGTCTCATGAGGGTTCTGATATTATTAGTTCCATTGATGTCTTGGATGTTTGTAAATGCGCATCATATATAATTCAGCCCCTCAACTCTACCACAATCCATACAAGCATGCAAGAAGTGGAGAAGCTAAACAAATTAGATCCTTCATATGAAAAAACCATAGTCTCTCTTGACGAAGCAGAGGATATTCTCTTCAGCATGCTAGCCTATGACGAAGACAATGATGAGAGATGGTTAGCATCAACCAACTCACTTCCAAGTAGCAAATGCAGGTTACCATACGAAGAGAAACACATCCCACAAAGCAGGTTGAATCGATCTAAAAACAAAATTGGAGTTTCAGGGTCACATGGAGAAGGAAACCATGAAAATAGTTACATTTTCTATTGCAAGAGCCCCTCAAGAGCTAGTAGAGCCAGTTTATCAGGTTTGCATCATTTCAATTGTCCTGAAATGATCAAAAAGTTTGGAGAAATGGATGACGGAAGTGTAAGCTATAGGGATTTTAGCAAGAGGAGGAAATCAGAGAGGACACGGTCAAGAAAGAGTGAATTACATGTTGAATGTCCATATAGACATGAATTGGGTCATCTCTGCAGAATACACGGAACACCATCTAGGAAGATTCACCAACGATGGGACTATTCTATGTCAATGGCCACAAGTGTGACGGATGTGGAATATGCGATGTATTATGATGAGTCCTGCAGAGATCCTGATGTAAATTTTATGAAATTAAATCACAAAATCAGACAAGATCATCATAATCACCACTATATATTGAATTTAGCAGATGGATTGCACATGAACAAGATGTCAAGAAACAGGAGGAAACATTCCCCAGAATGTTATTATGCGCATAAAACATGGGGAGATGATAGCAGCAGCTGCACATCCCATGGATGTAGGGGACAATCATGCAACAGCTGCAGCTGGAAATATGATACAGTGCATGACTGTTGTTTGGAACATCCATGTTATTTCGTTGCTAGTGACCACAAGATTGATTGGAAAAGTCCCTCTCTCAAAAGGAGCTGTGCTACAACATTAACAGGCTCATTCTGTAGCATTCAATTGCAGGAGCGGACAGATCCATGTTATCCACAGAGCCATGAATTTGACAGAATCAAAACAACCTACCGTCGAGCAACTTGCACCCATGTAGCTACTGAGGATGCAATGTGCGCAAGACCATGTGTGGATTTGAATTCCAATATAATTCAATCCCAAAGTCTGAGGTCTCATAATCACAAGGAGGCCTTAAAAGAAGCATCAAATTGCAGCGAGAAAGGTAATGGCTCTTCTTCCATCTCCTACTCAAATGAGAACCTGCCACCTTCATCTGGGTCATGGACAAAGACGCATCCGCCATATTCAAGGGTCATGACAAACAAAACTCCGCGCTCTGCTTCCTTACTGTATCAACAGCCCAACTGCCATGTCCACCCAAAGCTCCCCGACTACGATGACTTAGCAGCCAAATTTACTGCGCTCAAGAAAGAGCATTTGAAAAGCAACCGTTCTTCAGGTAAGTGACACTTATTTTAGCCTGATTCTGACCTGCTGGTATAAGTCATTAGCTGGTTGATACTATAAACAACATATTCATTCCATCTTCACATTCAGTTTACATTCTTAAAGCATACAAGAAATTCTTTTGATACAGATATGTGTATGAATGTTTTATGGTTGGGTCACTGAAACATCCAAACAAATTATAGATTAGCCAGATTTTTTGGGTCTAATATCAGGCCCAGGCCTCTGTGTGTTAGATACAGTTTCATTCCAGAGTTAAAATGAGCTAGGCTCCAATCAAGCCACTACTGGCCTAGTCTGAACGTCCATTTCTGCAACATTCTGCCTCTGCAATTTGGCTTGATCCATGAACATTCATCTTGCACCGCATCGCATGTGCTTTAGATTGAATAGTGCCTGCCATGCCATCCAGGACACCTTGCCAGACATGAATTGTGCCTTCAGCAAAAGAGTTAGTTATTGAAACCAGCAGGAAAGTGAGGGGGTGGAGGTAAAAGCAGTGGTGATCAGGCATTCCTCATTCTCTTCATGGTGAGTATGGGCGAGGACAACTAGACTAGTAGGAACAGTGGGCTTCTGTTCTCATGGGCTACATGGGCTATGTTTTCAGTCCCATGGTCTGTATCCAGGCCTGTTTATCTTTCCCTTTCATCGATTGGAGCTCGCTTATCCAATCATCCTCCAATTCCTCACAGGCCCAGCATTAACTCTCATATTTAACACAAAAAGGTGTATATGTTTTGTAATTGGGCTTGGCCTAAGCTTCAGTTCCAGGACAGTGAGATTGATTTGGGCCTCAATATTAGGCACAATGACGAAATGGACCGGTCTTGGATAATCTGTGAGCCAGCCCGTCACGGCCTAATCCATTAACACCCCTATGTAGACCACTTTACTTACATGAGAAAGTATAACTCCTTTATCCATACTTTATTTCATGGCCAATGATTGAATGGTCAAATCTATGACTACCCATTAATCCACCAACACGAACCGTCCATTTGATGACGTTGGATCTAATAAAGGCTGATATTCGACAAGTTTAAAGTATTTGTCTTTTCTTTCAACAACAACAACACCACCACCACCACCAAAAAAAAAAAAAGAAGAGTGTTCATGGGCCAGGTTGAAACTTGTCCAAACCTGTTCAGTTTAATTATCTCGCCTAATATTCGTGACTTATCCAGTCCATTAGCAACAACTCTATAGGCCTTTGTACTGAAAATGTTGGACCAAGAGAGGCCTCTAAGCAAACATAGGCCCAAACCTGGCCCGTTTAACTTTGTGATGGGAGATCTGGCTCAGGTCTACAGGCCTCAAATCATAGCCCATACCCAAGTCCTTGTGAGCTGAGGTAAGTCAGGTTAATTTGATCTGGCCCAACCCTAGAGCACTCCTAAATTTTATTTTCCTTCGAAAGGACTAGTAAGAGGCAGCAGTTCTTATTTGTTCAAAATTAGGCAGTCACCTTCTCTCACCGGAGGGCTATCTTACCTCTCCAGAGGTCTACTTTCCACACACCTGAGAGCCCCCTTACTTCACCCGAGATCTACTATCGGAGGGCCCACTAAGCTGGGGAAATAAAAAATATATAAATATATATATCACCACCACAACTTTGTCTTATCCTGGGGGCCATATGGGCTGAACCATTCCAAACTAACACAATCAAAATGAGCTACGAAGTCCCAAAACGTCCAAGATCACACCTAAATTAAAAAATGCTCATATTTATAACCTTCTCCTTGTCTGTACAGGCCGATGCAAGACGATTCTCACAATTTGACCTCAAAATGAAATTACACTAATACGACATCAACACCTATATTAATGACACCGATATAGATATAGACTTTGGAAAGAGTTTGCATCCTTCTTTTTTTTTTTCTTCTTCTTCTTCTAATGAGTGGGGTCTTCTTCTAATTGATGATCAATGTAAGAAATGAGCTGCACATGTAAAAAACATCAGAGTCCTTTTTTGTCCTCATCTGGGAAGAAAAAGATGAACTGGAAGGGCACAAGAAATTTCAAGTGTTACAGGTAGAAATGGAGGCTAATGGATTCACTAATGACACCGATATAGATATAGACTTTGGAAAGAGTTTGCTTCCTTCTTTTTTCTTCTTCTTCTTCTTCTAATGAGTGGTGTCTTCTTCTAATTGATGATCAATGTAAGAAATGAGCTGCACATGTAAAAAAACATCAGAGTCCTTTTTTGTCCTCTTCTGGGAAGAAAAAGATGAACTGGAAGGGAACAAGAAATTTCAAGTGTTATAGGTAGAAATGGAGGCTAAGGGATTCACATCAGAAGAAGTTAGGTTTATATCTCATTCTCTGTATCAGGCTGATGGTCATAGATTCAAAGGACCCATTCAAGTATAGTATTCAACAAGGACACTGACACTTCTGCCTCATCTCCCTTCATTTCTCCCTCATTGGTTTCTTGTTGGATGTTGACATTGGTCTGAGATGACCTTACACAGTGATGGATATTAGATGTCATGACTCAAGATTAGGATAAGGGATTGTTTGACAAATCTCACGTGTATCAAATATATCTGTAGATAATAGATCTGTGTATAATAGATATATATATATATATATATATATATAGAATAAATATTTTATAAATAGCCGTTGGGTAAAATAAATAAACAGCTTGAAATAGACACTTCATTAATTTGACTGTTAACATTCTCCACAAATTTCTCAAGAAATATGAGGAATCAAGGGCTAGAATTTGATCTCTTAGGCTTCTTAAGCATTTGAAAGAGGTTCAACGGTTCAGATCTTGCTAAATGGACTCACATAAATCAAGAATTCATATTTAATGGTTTAGATTTTATCACAAATATCTCAATAATGATGCATCATCAATGGCTGATATTTAACTCTATGGTTGTGTTAGATACTTTGAAGAGATTGAATGATCTGGATTATTGGTTTAGACCCAATCATTGAGAAAAATGAGAAAAAACATGACAACTTTGTCATCATGTGCATACCCACCATTTGAGACATAAGAGGATCAATGTTCCACAGTTTGTCAGGAATATCTCGAGATCCATAAGGAGTTAAGAGCTAATATTTGATATTAGTACCATTCTTAGGCTTCTTAAGCGGATCAACAGTTTAGATATTAATTTAGAGGCCCATAAGGTCCAAAAATCCAAATATAAGGGTCCACATTGTTTTCACAAATATCTAGAGATCTGTAAATGATCAACGGTTCAAATTTGGTCGCCTGGCCGTTCTTAGGGTAATGAAGATTTTAAACTGTTCTGATCATCATTTAGGGCCACGGATGTTAAAAAAAAAATAAAGAAAAAACGGACTGCCAAAAAATACACTGTAGCAGCATGGTCTGTCCGCTTCAGACACCGCCATCTGTGTCAAAAAGCTCCATTTTTCAGCCCATATGAAATAGATGAAAAATGTATGTTGTCTGGTTGAAACAGATGTTTGATGTGCACCATCCAAACAGTCTGAATTTCTAAAACATCTGTATCAAACCACTTTAAGACATATAGACCTTGAAACAAGAGATGCCAAACGACACCTAACTCTTTTACCACTCTTTAATTCTGTTTAAGACTTTCCGATCCCACTCTGACTATGCATGATAATCAAGGTAAGCAGACCAATAGAAAAATAATAGGAGTTAATTTTGGGTCCTCAAAGCTTACGGCTATACATAATAAAAACGTACCGTCATAAAAATTCAATGGTGTCTAACGTCTAGATAATTTAAAGTGCAAATTCAAAGGGTTTTTTTTTTTTTTTTTTTTTTTTGGTAAATTTGCTTATAATCATTAAAAGGGAAGAACAACAACGACAGATACAGGTTAAACAAAAAGAATAAGACTAAATTATCCTTCAAACAGAATAACAAAATTACTTTCCCAACCTACATACCATCTAGTAGAGCAACAAAACTTAGCAAGTATATGTGCCTACCTATTCAAGATCCCAAAAATATAATCAAAATCTACAAAACAAAATAAAGAACCCTAGGCTTTAGAATTCAAAGGGTTGATGTGTTCAAAGGAATTGGATTAATCATAGTAATCCATAGACAAATAAAAAACCAAAAGGAGCCCCTACAAAAGTGGGCCTTCTTGAGAATTTACCTTTCGATAGCATTAGTATATGTTGGGATCACGTCTTGTATACCGGGTTAGTCAGATTGGTCCATTAGATTAGCCAGGTACTAAGGTAAGGAGTACTTTGGTAAATATATCAAGACCTTTTTAAGGCTTAATAAAGATTAAGTTGTAAATATGGTGTAACATTTAACTATAAACCTAAAAAAGAGTGCAAGAGTAAAGAGTGGTTTTCCTATTTTTGTGTGATTGATTGTGGATTGTAGGTTATGCTTTTCCACACACACGAGCACATTAGTATATAAATGCTACCTCCTCTCCACATTGAAAAAAAGGAAACTAGAAATATTTGATACATGTTGGTTTGATTAATTTCCTTTGTTTACTCCGTTTTAGAAGACGTATATAAATAAATAATTGTATGATCACTTATATGGTACCACTTTTAGAGCCCTGTTGTGTAATTATATGTTTGATTTGTAGCATTCATGTACTTATGTTCTTGTCGGCACCTTACCAAGTCTTTATAGTGTGTAATATACTCATTTTCTCTTAACAAATTCTAGCTTCAAAGTCCGGAAAAATCTAAGATAATCAGTTTTAAAGTCTTGGGGTTATTAGTTCAATAAACAAGTTAAAGTTAAGTGGTTTGAGCTTTGAACTACAAATATGAGGCCCATAGAAAGAAAAATACAGGTAGTTTTTTTTTTTTTTGGGTATAAGAAAAATATAGGTAGTTGATGAGGCCAACAAGGAAAAAGTTGTCGAGGAGTTGGCTTTGCCCAAGGGGGAATATTGAAAAGTATATATACTACATTTACTTACCTTTTGAGGTTTTGTTAGGAACGGTTAACTAAAGAAATTTAATATGGTATTAAAACCAACCGGTTTTGAGTTCAAGTCTAAGAGGAATGACTTGGTTTCAAAAAAAATAATTGGTGTTGCTAAAAATGCGCCGAGCGGGTTTCACCTGAGGGGGAGTATTGAGGAGTAGGCTCCGCTTGAAGGGGGAAGTATTAAAAATGTATTTATGCTGCTTTTACTAATGCATTAAGGTTTTGGTTAGCTAAAAAAACTTAATAAAAGTCACCTGTAAGAGAGACTATACTAGCGCCATTTTGCAAGAGGGAGTGCGAATCACTTCCACACTGCATAGGCGTGAAACTCTTGGTGTGCAAATCTTGCATAGGGTGTTAAGGAGTGGATTCCACCTGAGAGGGAGTATTTTAAAATATTTATACTGTCTCTACTATCACCTTGAGGCTTTGGCAGCACTGGTTAGCTAAGAAAATTTAATTTGGTATCAGAGTCAATCGGTCGCGAATTCAAATTCCACAATAAACATCTAGGCGTGAAAAAATTTAATATGATATTATAATTAATCGGTCGTGAGTTTCAAATCCCAAAAGAAGCAACTCAGCGTGAAAAAATTCATACCGCCAAAAGCATACCTACTGAATTTGACATCAAAGGGAGTATTGAGAAGTGGGCTTGGTGAGAAGGAGAGTAGTGAAAAAAAATTACGGTGTGTCTCCATCCATCCTCGGTGGAATATCATATTCGGTGATTGAGATGTCCAACATTTGGTACTCAGAACGTGTGTGTAGAAATGAACCAACATCTATCGTTTTCTTTTTTCCCCCTCCTACTACATCCCCTTTATCTCCCATGGATATGATCGTGGTCCATGCGAAAGTTCCTTTAAAATTTAGGTTCTTTGTTTGGAAATTGGCGGCTTCTTCAAAGGCCCGTTTAATGACAAGAGGCCACCTTGCAAATCTGATCTTATCTGTGCCAGCAAATTGTACTAGATTCTCTCAATCACTAGAGACAGAAGACCATTTATTTGTGAATTGGCCTTATTCTAGAAGAAATTTTTTGAAGGCCCTATCTCAAAATATAATCACACCCTACACCGTAAAGCTTCAACTTCTTTGGACAGTGGTTTTGGGGAGCCAAAGGGGATGGTTTCAAGTATGTGAATATCAATATCCTGATTCATCTAGAAATGAATACATTTTTAAATTATGACCTTTAGGATCAGGAGTCCAACACATGCTTGTGACTAGGATTCTAACTGATTGTGACTCTGCTCATTGCGTGACAAACTCTTTTTCTTTTGTTGTCTTAAAGATTATTTAATGAAGAGAGGAGAGTTTAATGAAGCCCCGTCCAAATTAGGCATGCAATTTTCAAAGGGTAGACTTCTCATTCCAACCAAGGTTGGAAGACTAAGTGATTCCGACATATATATATATATATAAATATATATATACTTTCACATGTAATAATAATAATAAGTTTAAATTATTATATTCATCACATTTCAATTAATCATTTTTACAAACCCAAAGCGTTAATTATTTATTTTTGATTCAGCTAATTTTATATTATATTTAACTCGGTCTTTCGTCAAAACGAGGTGATCAGCAGAATCACGAGTCAACTCGCCAAATCTTTTAACCTTGATTTTAACTGTCGGACCACCTTACCTCACATGAGGGTTCTCTTACCAACCCTATAGCTGGATGTCAAAAAAAAGAAAGAAGAAAAATTGCTGGACCACCTTTAACTGTAGCTAATCAAAATTGTTGTTTAACATTGTATTAGCTATATGGCCAAATATCAATCCAAAATGAGTCAAGATGTATGTCAAATATTTGATCAGCTCAAAGATCACATGATTCATCATTACCAACTTCATCATAGTCTAATGCAATTAACTTCATGGCTAAGAACTATGGATTAATTGGTCTAATAAGACTTATTCCATGTTAGATCGATCATTGGTTGCCATCTCCGTTGGAGACTTTTCCATAATTCGGATTACAGTTGTTGGATTGGTGATGAGACTTATCCACTATTGAATTGATGTTCTTAATGTCAATGGTGTGATGTTTTTCTGTAGTAGATCAATTCTTCGCTTCTTTACCATCTTGGATAGATCATATAAAATTGTTGCCTACTAAGAAAGCCAAGAGGAAAACAAGTTAAAAAATGGCAGCTTTGTAAGTGAGAAAGTTTTATTCTAAAATCTGGTTTTCCCTGAAAAGAGGGACAGGTAGAGGGCAGGGAAGTCAAAGCAAGGCGGCTTGAAAAAAGTTGGAACTGGCTTGGGCGGCTCCAAAGTCCAAAAAGACAGACACATGGATGGATGTTCTTTTTCTGACTATATATTGTACCCACCCTGGTCCCTAGCACGTGAAGTTGGCTATCTGTGATCCATCCATTTGGAATCACGAGTCTTACAGTACCACCATTTATTGAGATTGTCGGCAAGGGACAAAGATGGGACACTGAGCTGGGAAGGATCTTCACCTCTAGTTTCACACTTGCACTTACCAGCAGCTGCATTTATATCCATATGTGGAAGGGATTGTGATTGTAGGGGTGCCTGGAGATGGCATTTTGTGTGGTCTAGTGAAGGGTTAGATGTTTAAATACTTTCTATAGAGCTATTGGAGTACCCGTTGTCCGATATTGTATGTTATTTCACTGACCGCTTTTGTGAAAAATATTTAAACTTCGATCATTTAAGGGCAAATGTGAATTTTTAGAGTAGCTGTATAGGCAAAAAACCTATATTAAAATGAAGCCCAATTCTTAAGGTCAACTTGGAGGACAATATTTTTCTTTGAACACATTGCATGTCAATTTATGTCAGTCTAGTTTATATAGGTCCACTTATACACATGTCTATCCATAGGAGTAAGGCAGATGGAAAGGCGAGCGAAGCTGAAAAGTACACCCACCAAATTAAAAATTATCCTAACCTGTGGTTTAGCATTAAAGTTTAACGACGCTTTAATTGTAGATTTTTTATTTTTATTTTTGAGATTAGATCTAACGGTGAATAAATGTTTAGTGAGTGCGAAACTGGTCTTCGTGCCATTTCATGAAATGACAGGAGCATCAAAGGTAAAGCACTGATCAAATGTTGGGCTCAAGTTGGCCCCATGGACTTGGACTGCATATGTAGCACTCGCGGGAGAACATTCTCGCAACTTGGACGCCTTTTTTTTATTTTTTTTTTATCACTGGAGGTAATATAGATGGAAATGTCTCTTTATGGGGAAGGATCATGCCCACAATTAATGGCATCAAATTATCCCAGCCTAACAACCTTAAATTTAATCGGTCCTTTTAACTATAGATTTGTTTCTCAAAGTCAATCCAACAATTAATAAATATTTAATGAGCAAAAAACTAGCCATGATGACATATCATTTGGGGATAAAGAGTGTGAAAAAAGCTGCACTAATTAAGGATGGGTGGTGAGTCTAAGTGGCCCCAATAAAGTTGAACTTCACATTCTAAGACAGTTGCATTTCCTAATTCTGTAAAAAATGCTAATGGGTTAATAAATCTGATTTTTCTTTTGGTAACCCAGCCAAGGGGGCTAGGACTCAAGAGAGAGCTCGCAAACACACAGGAAGGCAGCTCACTCAAGTGGAAAAGAAGCTCGCACAAGCGGGAAGAGAAGTCCACACAAGTGGGAAAGGAGCTTACACAAGCAGAAAGAGGTGACGTACTCAGGGTTTGATAAGAACTGACGCTCCTGACCACTTGGATAAGGAGCCATTCTTGCTAACAAATCTGATTTACTGGAAGAGTAGTCCATTAATCGGATTGGTTGTATATGTTAACAAGTTGTGCGGCAAGAATAGACTACACATTTTATATGTTAATTATACACTAATGAGGTCAAAAATGTTAATTCCAACTCAAATTGATAAAAGAAGTTAATGTTAATTCCAGCCAACCATTTTGCGAGTTGAACTAATGATTATGAGTGATACTTAAATTGGAAGACAACCATACGTCTGATTCAAAGTTGCCAACACTACTCAATCATGAGTGGTTTTTTTCTTCTTCTTTTTTCAAGGTAAACAAACCATGAGCATGTTGGTGACTCATCAAATGTTGCTACTTTCTACCAATAAAATAAAATCAAATCAAATGCTACTATAGATATTTGAAAGAAAACGAAGATTTTTATTTTTCCTTATTTAAAGTAGACAGCAATTCGAGAACAAGCCTTGGCGCAACGGTAAGGTTGCTTCGTTGCGACTTTAGTGTCACGGTTTCAAAATGTGGAAATAACTTCTCTGCTTGTGGGGGGTGAAGGCTGTGTACCAGGCCTGAAGCAGCGGGAGCTTCGTGTACTTGTCTGCCCTTATAAAGTTGACATCAATCCAAGTACTACACTTTGGTCCATGGTCCATTTTGGAACAGGATCGGAAACCAGATCCATGAAGATGGATCCACCATGGTCCCACCTTGAATCCGGCCCATTTACTTCCCTAGTGGCCATGCTTCCCAGAAGTTTGGAAAACTTGGTGCATTTTTTGCACATGGACTCCAAGGTATATTTTTATTGCTCTGCCACATCCTTTTTAGTTGAGTATGATAGTGAGTTAGGAAGCTTTTTATTGCTCTAATTCCATTGCCAAAAAGATCTAGGCAGACACTTTTAAGGTTCTTTTTCTTTTATTTTAATGGGTCGGGCCATAAATTCCATGACAACCTTGAAAGTAAAAGTGAATCCAACACTAAGATGCCATTAATCTAATCAAAAAAAGTTATTAGTATTTTAATGTTATGGCTTACCACTATTGAGTCAACCAGACCTAATTAAATATAAACTGGTTGGAGTTATTTAAAGATACAAGTTTGGGACCTAGACTAGATTTCTTGACACACCCAACCCTTTTCAGTCCTAATAAACAAGTCAAGAATCTTGTTCTCAGGAATTTATGGTATTAAGTAAAAGTTGAGATACTTCCAGATTCTGGGTTTCTGGAGATATTTAGATTATTTTAATTAGGATCATGCAAAGAGTTAAAGCCAATCTCAGTTAACCCAGTCAGGCTCAAACTCAGTTGAAGAACTGACTTTATTTGTCAAATGCTTATCTATCATCTCTGTTAACTATATATCTTCTTTGATATTTCTGCTTCTATTTTATTCCGTTTCTATTTCCTTATAGATAGCTGAGTTGTAATAGAAACACAATATAAATATAATATTTGTGAGCTCTCAACTCCCATGCAGAGAGAAGAATTATTTTCTAACACTGAATTGTTCTAGTGGTATCAGAGCCGACCAATTGTGAGTTTGAGTCACAGGCGGAACAATTCGGCGCTAAAAAGAATGTGCGTCATCGGGTTCCACCCAAGGATTAGTGTTAAAAAAATTCGGGCTCCATCCGAGGGGGAGAATTTAAAAATATTTTCATTACCTCTACTAATGCCTTGAGATCTTAATAAGAATGGTTAGTTGAGGAATCCTTATATATATATGAGAAGGTGTGTTGAAACAGTATTTATGCTTCATCTATTGCCCAAGCTTTTTTACTTTGTCAATGACTAACTTTGTCAATTGCTTCTGTATCATCTCTGTTAACCATCTTCTTTGGTATTTTTGTTTCTATTTTATTCTGTTATACTTCCTATAGATAGTTTGGTTGTAAATGAACCATAGTATAAGTATAATATTTGTGACCTCTACTAACGCTTCTAAATTTTGATAGAAATTGTTAGGTAAGAAAACTTAATATACATCAGAACGAGGAGTGTTAGAAACGTATTTCTGCTTAGCTACTGCCTAGGCTTTTGTGACTTTGTCAATGACTAAGTTGAATGGTAAGTTGTTTATGGGGGGTGTTTATGGGGGTCAAAATGGATACTTTATATACAAAATGTCTCATTTGGAATAGTAAGCTGTTTTTTTTTTTTTTTTTTTCTTTTTCTTTTAACGGTATGATGTTTTTTGAATCGTAAGTTGTTTTTAGTCATCTTAAAAGAAGAATAAACAAAGAAACTTTCCACTTAATTTGTAACATGCATTGCATTGGCACTTGGTTTTTTTTTTTTTTTTTTAATGTTTTTTAAGATGGCTAGTTCTAGAAACCCTTTTGTATGCATTACAATTCATTCTCCAACACTAAAAATTGTATTTTAATAGTAAATTGTTTAAGTGAAAGATTTTGTGTGCATGCCAATTGCCAGCAAGCTTTTCCATGGGAATGGATAAGAACTTGATTTCCTTTTGCTTTTGCAGGAAAGTTAGACCATGGCCTTTTAGTCACGTTGAAATTTCAATTGGTTGGGGTGTAACAGATACGGCGAATCATTTACCTATAATAAAAACAAGAAAGAAAGATACAACGAATCTTCTTGCATTTCACAAAAATGGGCCAACCGAGATGGACCCTCTACACACCAAATATGAGATTAATATGTAATATAAAGAAATCAATGTATTAGCAATAAAATAGAGTAGGACCAAAGTCCTATTGGAGAGATTTGGCCACTGCTAAAAAAATACACAGATAATAATTAATTTTGAGTGATTTTGATTTAATAGGTGACTAACAATGATGAATCCATCCATCAGAGCCAAAATCATTGGCAAACTATTATAAGAAATCAATTATACTATTTTAAAGCTATGGGTTTTGAAGAGAATTTTGACCATATATAACTTATCAAATTTTGATTGAGAGTTATATCCATTCTCAACGACTCCACCGTCAAGTTTTCTTTCCACTTTTTACTCTTTTGCAACATCTTCATTTCTACTCCGAATCTCATAAATCTTTTCTTTTTACCCCATTTTTCATAACTCAGTTTTTAGTCTATGAACTCTTGGATTGAGAGAAGAAGTACCATCATAATCTCCTCTTCTTTTATTTTCTTTTTAAAATTTATGCTCCATCTACACCAAATCATTGTGATTAGTAAGTATTTAATGATTTTGCATGATGTGAGTTTCTTTTTAATGGAACATAGTTTTATGGTTATTTGTGAACATGCCCGTGCTAAGCACGGATTGATTTGCTAGTTACCTTCTATTTTAACATACTTTATTTTTACGTTGAAAGGTTTGATATTCACTTTTATCTTTACTCCTCCAACATGTACGCCTGTCTCAAAATCTATATATATATCCCACTTTTTTTTTTTTTTTTTATTTCTTATAGCAACAAAGAGAGTTTTACTCTTGTAAGAAATAATAATAAAAAAATCATCACATTAATCATGTCTAAGACACATGATTGGATTATTATGTCAATATTGGCTAACAAATTTATTTTCTTTGTAACTAAGAAAGGTAGGATAATAATCTTGTTGGGTTTAAATTTCAAACGCATGCCATGCTCTATTGATGAAATTTATAGCAATTGGAGAAAGAGAATCTCTAGGTCCCACAAAAGTTTGACAATATCAAATGATGCGAACCAAACGTTAAATGGATGAAATCAAACGTTTTCTGCTTTTCTGAGGCTAGCACACGAAATGGTGAGTTGGAGCCATGATATTCATATTTGGTAGCCACCTTTCCTAAATGAAATTCTACAGATGGGTGGGCCCCAACCCCACATGATTAGACAAGTCAAAACCTCATAATTCAAAGTCGTTGGAGGCGCGATAGAAAAAAAGGACACCGGAAAACGTGTGGGAATCATCTCTCTCAGGACCCAAAATTTTCTAGTTATAAAAGCATTCACCACTCCTCTGCAATCACACCATCCAGAGACCATGGCTTTCACCCTGAAAAGCACACCAACCCCTCTCTCTTCCTCCTCTTCAACCCCATTCCATCAGCAAGCCAAGAAGAAGCCTCTTCTCCTTCCAAACCATCGACCCCACCACCTTCCTCAACCAATCTCCTGCAATAGCAGCAACAACAGTGAAAAAAATGAAACCCAAAACCATGGTAGAACTATTGATAGAAGAAATGTTCTTCTAGGCTTGGGAGGACTCTACGGCGCTGCTACCGCCTTCTCCATCGACCCGAAGAAGGCCGCTGCGGCACCAGTACTCCCACCTGATATCTCCCAATGTGGAGCAGCAGATCTCCCGGCTGGTGCCACCCCCACCAACTGCTGTCCCCCCATCACCCAAAAGATTGTGGATTTCAAGCTCCCCCCCCGCTCCTCACCCATGCGCGTTCGCCCCGCCGCTCATCTTGCTGATAAAGAATACATAGCCAAGTATCAGAAGGCAATTGCACTCATGAAGGCTCTCCCAGCTGATGACCCCAGGAACTTCACTCAACAGGTGAATAGATAATTTTAAGCCCTACATTTCAAAAAAAAAATCTGACCCTATTCTGTCTTACTATTATAAGCTGCATTCGTACTCCTCGCATGAGAAATCGAGATCTTTTATAGGCTTGTTTTTTTATATTTTGCACCAAACTACTGAAACAGAGGCAGCACAGAAAATGAGAACAATTTTATCGCGCATTAATCTAACTCAAATCTATTCAAATTCTAATTCGAACCTTTGATATGGCAGGCCAACATCCACTGCGCATACTGCGACGGAGCCTACGACCAGGTTGGATTTCCTGACTTGGAGCTACAAGTTCACAATGGGTGGCTCTTCTTGCCCTTCCATCGTTACTACCTCTACTTCTATGAGAAGATCTTGGGCAAGTTGATTGGAGATGAGACATTTGCTCTCCCCTTCTGGAACTGGGATGCACCGGACGGAATGCCAATGCCGTCCATGTACGCCAATTCATCGTCGCCGCTCTACGACGAGCTGAGAGACGCCAAGCACCAGCCGCCGACGCTGGTGGATTTGGACTACAACTTCCAAGATCCCACCAACACCGACAAGCAGCAGATAGCCAGCAACCTCTCCATCATGTACCGGCAGGTGGTGTCGAATGGCAAGACGGCGCAGCTGTTCATGGGTGCGGCGTACCGGGCCGGCGGGGAACCGGACCCCGGTGCCGGGTCGCTAGAGAACGTGCCGCATGGGCCGGTCCATATCTGGACCGGTGACCGGACTCAGCCCAACACGGAGAACATGGGGAACTTCTACTCGGCGGCGAGGGACCCCATCTTCTTCGCCCACCACTCGAACGTCGACCGGATGTGGAGCGTGTGGAAGACCCTGGGAGGGAAGAGGAAGGACTTCACTGACCCGGATTGGCTCAACTCGGGCTTCCTCTTCTATGATGAGAACAAGCAGCTGGTCCGAGTCAAGGTCAAGGACTGCCTCGACTCGGCTAATCTTCGGTAATTAAAGATCTGTCTTTCTCAGTTTCTTATTCTAACTACTCTTCCAAATGCCTGATCCCAACTACTCTTCCAAATTGGGTTTTAGGTCAGCAAATGGGATATGCTTTTAGTGTTAGTATCCTAGTCTTTTAAGTTTCAACTCTGAATTAACTTGTGAGGTTCCTCAGCGGGGCTCGCTTGAAAAATCTTAAATCCTTACCAAATGAATGTCCGCGAGTTACTCTAAATAGAAGATGGCTTCACCCTCAAATTGGTCACCATAGAACATTTGAATATAGTGATTAAGCTGATGGTGGACTGACTCACATTGAAATTTGATGGGGACTATGCTACAAGAGCATTTATTTTGAACAGTTTAGATGCTCTTCCGAGTGATCTAACTGAGGAGCCTTGTGAATATTGCACCATGTGAGTCTGCCTTGAGGGTCTTTGACTTATAAAATTTTTGGTCAATAAAACTAAGGAGGTGAACACAATTGAGTTACATTTTATTTTAGAGTTGGAAGTTTGATTTTACAACGCTCCTATTAAATCTCACATAAATATCTAGACTTGTCAAAACAAATGCCCTCTCTTGTACAAGTTTCATTCAAATAAGAATTAATTACACATTCATGTCATATTGAAAACTCAGAAAACATTTATTGTAACCAATCTTTTGTTGAAAAAGATAAAATCTTGGGTTGGTTAGGTCTGAGTCAGTCAATAAAGAACCTTGGAAGACTTTTCCCTGTACATTATTATTACTTTGAATTTGGCTTCCTAATCTTATCTGATTAATCTCATGTCCACCAAACGCAGGTACACCTACCAAGATGTTGATATCCCATGGCTCAAGTCCAGGCCAACGCCTCTGAAGAAGAAGGCCGCCGCGAAGAAGGCCTTGGAAGGCAAGACCCCAACTGGGTTCCCTCGAGACCTCGACAGCATAGTGAAGGTTACGGTCAAGAGGCCGAAGAAGGGAAGGAGCAAGAAGCAGAAGGAGGATGAAGAAGAAGTGCTGGTGATACAAGGCATAGAGCTGGAGAGGGACGTCCGGGTGAAGTTCGACGTGTTCTTAAACGTGGCCGAGGAAGATGAGGGCACGTGCGGTCCGGGCTCGTCCGAGTTCGTGGGGAGCTTCGTGAACGTGCCCCACAAGCATGGGAAGAAGACGACCAAGTTGCAGACGTCCCTGAGGCTGGGGATAACGGAGGTGTTGGAGGACCTGGAGGCTGATGATGATGATGATGTGGTGGTGACTCTGGTCCCACGCCAAGGGAAGGATGTGGTGTCTGTTGGAGGGTTGAAGATAGAATTTAGTACCTGAGAAGAAGAATAAGAAGAAGATGAGGACGAGGAGGAGCCTCAGTGAACTGCTTTTGCAGCTGCCACACACATACCTCTTTGTTTCTCATGGTTGATTCCATGTCATTTGTCCTTTTAGTTGTCTACTCATCTTTTGAAGTGATAAATAAACTTTTGCATGTTCAATTTTAAAACTATTTTAAATAAATAAATTGATCATGCATTTGATTTTTAGTTAGCTGGGGCCTGCCTCTTTTTGCTAGAATTTCTGATGAGAATTTAAGTGCTTGGAAATAGTGAGGTGCATTTGGGATATTCTCTTTCTACATTTGCCTTTTTATCACTCCAAATACACATGTGGTTATTTACAAAAAAAAAAAAAAAAAAAAAAAAAAGAAGACATGTGATTTATAGATGACTTGGTGAAAATCTTAACCCATATATTTGTAACTTTGAACCCTGCTTTTTTCGCGTTTATATGAGAGGTTCACCTTTGATCAATTCAACTCATTCACACTCTTGAGTACCGTTTGATTGAAAATGATTCCATTTCAACACATAGAAGTCTATTTTTTTTTTTAAGAAAATGATTCCATTTAGTTAACTAGTTCCCCTTTTGGAGAAAATATATTGGACAAATCACAGCCATTTGAATTTAGAGATTGATAGAAAGGCCAAAAGTGACATTCTAAAAGGCTAAATTAAATTATTATTAGTATTATTTTTTTTTTTTGGAAATTCTAACAATCAGACATTGAATCCTATTCCTACAATGTGTTGAAATTTGTCAACAGCAATGTCGTCTATAAGATTCCTAAAACTCCTTGTTTGATTACTAGCTAGAATTACAAAAACCTAGCCTTTAAAACGTCACTTTCGACCTTTCAAATTCTCCAAATGCCAACATTCTAAATGTTGTGTGTGGAGGAGGAATTAGGGAAGAGGAGATATTATTTGGAGAATTATAAATTCTACTGATAGAAATTCTTGAGTGCTAGCAACCAAACACCCCCTCCAGTTTTCTTCTCTTCTTAAAATGCTTGATGTAGGGATGAATGTTTGCTAACAAGCTGAGCCGAGCTGAACATTACCCAGCTTACACTAGTAGAGCGCGTGAGACAAGATCAGCTTTACACACTTAAATTGAATTCAACTCAGGCTTGCCAAAATCACGTTAAGCTAATCAAGGCTTAAGCTTAGTTAACAGGGTTAAATATAACTCAACACAAGCTCAAATATGTTATGAAATAAATCTATTATGTATGTGTAAACAATCTTACCAAGTGAATTGGATTATAAATCGCCATTAGAGAATCATTCGATATTGCCCACTAGACACGTCTACCCAGTCATTTAATCAGATCAAGGTTGGGTAGGGCTAACCCTGAAAATGAACCCACCCTGGACCCAATTAATCATCAGTAACAATTATATATGGACTTGGACTCTGACCTGATGGACTCAGACCCGGATCATTTGCTCGATTGTTTTAAATATAAAATGATGCATAATGCATAGCTTTTTCTCCTTTATTCCTCCTGAAGGCATAATGCTTAGTTTTATGTACATAAACATGTATGCAATATTTTATCATATACATTTACATATATTTAATTGTACTTGTGTAAACAAGTATTATAAATTAAATTAATGATCTAAACTAAACCTAAAGGTCCATGCAAGAATTTCCCGGGTTCGCTCCGTTGAGAAAGTGCATAGCCTGGGCCCATTTAAAATCCCATTAGGGCAGGGCATATGCTGAGCAAACCCAGGCCCAGCATGAGCCTAGAAAGCAGTTACTAGATTTGGACTCTGTTTTCAGGCCTGTGGGCTGGTATTAGGCTGCCCTGGGCCTATCTATGCATAATGGCCTGTGTATAGGCCCACCCAGTTGAAAATTATCACAAACAAGGACAGAAAAGTTTACAAATGGGCTGGGCCAACATATCATGCCTTACAACTAAACAGTAAACATGCTTTGGTCCGTTTAGGATGGATCTGATCAAGGAAGTAGAGTTCTTCTGCAAGTTATGGTGTGTCCATGTCTCTAGATCAAAATGTACCAAATTTGTGGCCTATTGTTGCTTATTAGCTAGGCAGGGCTGGCATTGAACATGGCCTTGACAAAAGACAGACGGATCATGAATCAATGCTATGAGTTATGCGCCCAGGAGCCCAATCAAAATCTGTAGTATTGACAAACTCTTGGGCCTGTCAGTGGATCGAATTCAAGAGTACTTGACCTGATATTGATTGCAAGACACGAATCCAACTGCTTTTGGCAGATTTATGGGCTGCCAACGGGCTGGATTTGGGCCGGATGCAACTGGAACTGTCGAGGCCCGGTATGGATTACAACACCCAAATCCTGTTGAAGGGTCCAAGTAAAGGCATTGGAACCTAGATCTGAGTATGCCCCATAATGGTTAATGGAAAATGGTTCCATTGGATGCAGGTACGAGTCCAATTCGAATACAGACATGCAAGTTTTTTTTTTCTTTTGTCAAAATGTGTATCTAATAATATTTGCCTCTTTCTTTGATAATTAAAAAATTATTTATCTTCACATTCACTCCAAAGCCTCCCTAAACGGGTCAAGTAACTTCAACCCACACTTTTAGCTGTTCAACTCGAACGACCCACATGACCCACATTCATTGCGGCTCAATCTGCTTTTGGTTCCAGCAGCAGTGTTCTGGCTTCACCCTTTTTATGTTTTTTTGAGGTGGGTTAGTTCAATCCCCTTGTATCTTGGTTTGTTTTCTGGGGCTTAGTTCTCTAAGCTTTCTTCGATTCAATATGCTTTTGCCATTACAACAACCAAAAAATAAAAAATAAAAAATTTGGAACATTAGATCTACCTGCTTTATAAGCATTGAGATGTGAGCCCACATTTTGTGATTGTGAACATGATGTTAAGAATAGACCACACAATTAGAAACAGTTTCATTGCACCATACTTAAATATCTTTTTTCATGGTTATTTATAGATGACACAAACGGATTGGATTATAATTGTTCAATTCTTAGGCTGTAATGACTCATACTAGCTATAATTGAAATACAAGAGATCTATTTAGGAGGATGCATACTCACATAGAGATCATCCAATTTCATTGCAATATTCTTGTTTTTGTATCGGCCAAGTGACACATGAGAACACCCTTAGAAACTAAAACATGGACCCCATCTTTCTAAATGGTTGTACATGGAGCCCACCTTTAGAAAAAATAATATGGAATTCACCTTTGGGAGCTAGAACATAGGACTCATCTTTTTGGAATTTAAATAGTTTCTGAAGTTGTATTTTTTATGAAATTTAATTTGATTGTGATTACTATTAAGATAAGTGCGTGCTAAATTGAGGTGGGTGCTAACTCATAATAAGTTAGTAAGTAAGAAAGAGGTTGGAATTGTTATGAGGTGTCCCATGCATTGTTAAAAAAAATTATTTTTCGTACAAATATGTGAGAGATATCTCTAGTGTAACACGTCTACATTATTGATGCTCATTTTAAGTAGGTTTTTAAATAGGGAGCCCACCTTTCATCAACCCAATTCTTTTACACTTACGAATCATGCTTAAATTAATTTTATACTATTTCATGTCATATACTTACCCAGGCCCTCTTGGTGTTTGGGTCAAATCTAGTCCTAGTCTTTCCTGTCCACTGCCACCATCCTAGTTTCATCCAAAACTGAAAATCCCATGTTAGTTGTCATTCTCCAAGCGCAGGCAATCAGCATGTTACTCTGCCGACATTATTTCTCTGACTGCTTGTACTTGTCTTTGGAGTACCGAAAAGTACAATCCAGCCACCTTTGTTTCCCCATGTGTATGCTATATTATTCAAACATCTACTTCCTCAATGCTAGCTCACCCAACCCGATGTAACCCATTTCCAACCCTAATTAAACCTGTTCGTCACATTGGGGCCTTCTTATCAGATAATCCAAAACCCTTCGCAAAGTGTAACATGTGTGAGTTGGGTCCAGTTTTGAATTACCTTATTTGATAAATTTTTTTAGAATGTGTTTAAGCAACGTTGCGAGAGAAAATACCTATGCTTTTTTCGAGTTTCCTCTCCTACGATGGTTGCTTTCCGACCAAAAGAGATGGGAAACTAAGTCGGGTAATAGCGGAAGAGGAGAACTTCCTAAAATAAAGTGCCGGGAATCACGGAGTCATGAAATTGTCTTTGACCCAAACGGCCCATCTCGCCTCATTTTCGTGGCAAGTTATTTCCGCACAAACGAAACCTTAAACGGGTCAAGGATTCCTTCCTAGTTGGATGGATTTTTAATAGGGAATAGCACATTTACTTTCAGGGATTGTTGGATGGTCAAAACTACAAATGGGATGTGTGTGTGCGCGCGCGCAAAGCTAAAAAACATGCTTTTATCCTTTTTTACATAAATAACTATAAATGGCCTGTTTGGGGGCTTTACTAGTAGAGTCAAGTAAGGTAAAGCCCCAATTTCTATAAAAAAATTCCTACCAAAACACTTTAATTCAAATTTTCCACTATATTTTTTCAAAAAAAAGTAAAAAAGTAACATCATTTCTCTACTAAAAGACAAAAAAACTCTACTTTTCAATAAAAAAAAGTTAAAAAGATTCCATCACAAACAACTAAAAATAAAATACCATCACAACCCACTTATATTTTATTATTTCCTCAAAATAACATTTACCCCACTCAACTCCATTAGTAAAGCCCCCAAACAGACCTGGGAAGAGAGTAAAAGTCAAGGGATAACTAAATAGATGGATTCATTTTTTCTAAGGATGCAAAACCTAAATTCACATGCAAAATACCATTCATAGACCTCCTTTCAAATGAAAATCTTACTATTTGACCTATCAGCTCAATCAAGCCCAACTTATTAAACTATGATCCACCAGACCAACTTATATATTAAATGTATTGTTAGGCTTTGAATTTTGAACCCACTCATAAATGGGTTGGGTCTGTTAATTAACCTGTACATTTGAGCACTAATGTTTGGGAAAGTAATCCAACGGTCATTTTTTATGTACTTTATCCATGTCCGTTTGGTCATTGCGATCCCACTCAATTTCCTTAAACTGGTCAAGAAATTCCTACTTAAAAAGGTTTCTATTGGATGGATTTTCAATAGTTCAATGCACATTTCCTTTCAGGGATTGGATGGTCCACTCCAACAGCATGTGTGTGAAAGACCTAATTAAATCTGTAGTGGGCCGGCCTTTGCTATACCTAATTAGCGGACCCAGCATTTTCGTTTGAGGGGTGATAGGTAGTTTAGTTTTGGGGGTAAATTTAAGATTTTCATATAGATTTTGAGGGTGGATCTACAAATTTTATAGGGTTTTTTTTAAGTGTATTTAGAATTTTCATATAGGTTTTGGAAGCACGGTAACACTTTACGGTTTGATGGGTGTGATTGCACTCACGTCGTTGTATACCTGGAGTCCAACCCTAATCTTATGCTCACCTCATGGCTCATAGTGAGCCCCTCTCATGACCAATAGAAACGGACCACATACATGGGACTCCCTCAACGATATGTCCCGTTTTTTACATCCATCCAAATGATTTGTACCGTTGGATCGACATGTCAACTTTTTTTTTTGCTAATTGGTAAATTTGAATTAAGAGAAAGAAGAAGGGCAAAGCCCCCAGGACAAGGAGAAGAAAAAAAACAACCAAAAGAAAACAACCAGAAAGGCAAACCCGGAAACAAGAAGGACACGAAACAACAGAAAAAAGAGCTAAAAGCAACAGAAACTGAAAGCTAACCAACAAGGAGATGGAAGAAATCTCCTCTACTCCGCAAAGCTCAAGAACAGCAAAACTCTGCGCAAGCCAGCAACAGAAAGAGGGCATCACCACAAAACGAAGCACAGCTCAGCGAAGCAAAACCAAACACAAGCCAGAGCAAAAAGCCAACGAGCCACAACTCTCGCTGAACACAGAACCAACCAGCTACAGAACAGAGAAAGCTCCCCTACACAAGAACAACTGATGAGCACTGAACCGACCAGCAGCAGAGAAGCAAAGAGAAGGCCCAACCCCCATAACAGGGCCCAACTGACAACTGCCCAAACAGAGCCCAACTGCCGACACCCACCAACAGACAGATCTTCCCCCGGGCCTCCCTGACTTCCAAGAAAAGAGCTTCTAAGGAGCCAACCCAAAGGAAGAGGGAAGCAGCTAAGAAGGACTTCAAGCAGCCAAGAAGGGGGACAGCAAAGAGAGAAAACCATCCAAGCAAAGCACTTTCCAACTGAACAGCTGAACCTAAGATGGAGAGGCACAGCACACTGCAAAGCTCCACTCAAAACAGCACCAAACCTCCTCTAACCACCTCTCCACACTCCATTGCCCAGAGCAAACACAAAATTCTGCTGAACACTGAAAGGGAAGAACATCACAACAGAGCATACCAAGATCAAAACCGCCTTGCTCTCCACAACAGAGCACTGGAAACCACAAACCCAGGCAGAGGAAACACTTCATCCCAACACTCCAGCCGCAGCAATTAACCCAGGCAGAGGACCAAAGCAGGCCAAACCAGCTAAATGGCCGAAACTTATGTTATATAGGGGTTAGGATGATGAGATACGGCCTATATTTGGTACACAAACAGGCCCCAACCGTACGAAGAGATGCCCTCCAAACTCATGCCAAAGTAGGGCCTAGTTGAGCTCCATACAGAGGTGTACTCGGAATCTTCCATGCACACTGAGTGTATTGGAAAAGCCCTCTTCTCATGGTACTCCCTCTTACCAAGATTCAATCCAAAATCTCGGAGGCGTTATTAGAGGCTGCATAAATAATTTTCAATACTCCCTTCATGTGAAGCTCACTCCTCAACGCTTCCCCCTCAAGTGCAACCCCATCAGCACACTTTTGGCGGCCTACATTTTTTTTAATGCATAGTCATTCCTTTGCAATTGCCTCTTATATCAAATTAAACTTACTTAGTTATCACTTTAAAAAAATTAGCATAAATACTTTCTAATACTCCCTTTAAAAAGAGCCCAGTCATCAACAATATATAGAGACCTTTGTACAAGGTAATCTCAAACCCATCACAAAGTACAAGATTTACGAGGTTGTCCAATTTTGGTTTGCCTTGACTCACCAAATCTGGGCTTATTATGATCCCTATTTAATTTCCTTAAACTGGTCAAGTATTCCGACAAAGGCATTCAATGGAGAAGACACATCTACTTTCAAGGATTGGATGGTCAACTACAGTGGCATCTGTGCAAGATTTATCTCTTTTGTTTTCTATCAAAAACGGTGCTTTTATCTCATATTCCTAAATAACTGTAAATGGCCCAGCCTCTATGAGGCTGAGGGATATTGAAGTAGAGTAGCTGGACTCTGCTTATATAAAAGCTGGAAAAAGCTCGGTTCACATGCCAATTTGCAACTAAGTCTTGTCCACGTGAGAACGGCTCCTTACCTTAGTAGCAAGGAATCCTAGTTTTTATTGGAAGGTTTTGGGTTAGAACCTTGTTTCCTCTCTCTTTTTATATGTGAGTTTTATTACCTCACACGTGTGAGTTGTGTTTATTTTCCTCGCACGTGTGAGTTTCTATCGCCTTACATGTGATGCCCCAAGATCCGGGCGCCTCGAATCCCTGGACGTTAGGGGAAAGTACCAAAAGAGTATCGGTAGATCCATAGAGTAAGCAAATGTGAATCTCATATGACCAAGTAAATGAGCGAAGCCCTACAATTTTGTTTCATTTTAGGTAGCGTTTGGTTTGCTAGAATGGTTTTAGACAGGAATATAATGGAGAGTGAAATGAGTCTGGAATGGAATGAGACATGAATAGTCATTTTTATTCCAACGTTTGGTTTTACTGAAGAATCAATCCACTGATAAAATTCTTATTCTCGTTCTTACGTTTGGTACGCTGGAATGATGTACGGAATGGAATAAAATTTACATAAAACTGACCAAAATACCCTTGTTAGAATTTTTTATTTTTAAAATTTTTCTTATTTCAAGCTGTCCAAAATATA
The DNA here is from genome assembly GCA_003546025.1 of Camphora micrantha. Taxonomy (NCBI): domain Eukaryota; kingdom Viridiplantae; phylum Streptophyta; class Magnoliopsida; order Laurales; family Lauraceae; genus Camphora; species Camphora micrantha. The sequence continues at coordinate 9,817,911 of QPKB01000005.1, read as the reverse complement.
ATTATTTACCTATTTTAATAGATTATCATTAAAATAATCACAAAATAACATACCTAAAACATCATTTACAATAGTTTAAACATCATCAAAATATCTAAATAACACATTAATAAACTTAAACATCATTTAAATTAGCTAAATTAAGTAATTAAGTTAACATTCATCCAAAAGTTTAAATATAACATTCACATTTTGATGTGATAAAGGGGTATTTTGTTCTCAAGGAAAAATTATAAAGGAATGAAATAACCATTCCTCGCTTGGTCCATGAGCACCCCTAGAAGAATGGATCCATTGGATGAAGGCCTGAGTCCAGTTTGAATACAAGCATGTAAGTAAATCTTCCTTTTTTCAAATGCTTATGTTATAATATTTTCCACTTTCTTTGATGATAAAAACATATATCTTTGTGCTCCAAAGCCTCCCTAAACATGTCAAGTAACTTCAACCCTAACTTAGCCCCTATTTGGACTCTCTCTTTTTAGGCTCTATTTGTCCAAGTGTCTAAAGCGGGCAGATGTTTGGAAAATAAGAGCGTTTAGCAGTCTACTCTCTGCCCACTTTAGAGAAGTAGAGACAGGATGCAGTTGAAAAGTACTAGGAAAAAGAGTGTAGGTAAATTAATGGCTCTATTTTGATGTATATATATATATATATATATATATATATATATGAGAAATATTCAAGTGCATCTATCCCTCACCACTAGGTAAATTAATGGCTCTATTTTGATGTGTATATATATATATATATATATATATGAGAAATATTCAAGTGCATCTATCCCTCACCATGTGTGGTGAGGGACACCCCTTTTTGGGAAGTTTCAAGTACAAGGGCTTGAAACTTCCTAAAAAAAGGTGTCCCTCACCACACATGGTGAGTGATTGATGCACTTGAATACCTTCATATATATCTATATCTATATCTATATATATATATATATATAAAGAATAGTGATATCAAACAAGGCCTTAATGGGTGTCAACTTGAACAACCCACATAACGCACATTCAATGCAGGTCAATATGCTTTTGGCTCTGTAGCAGTGTTCCAGCTTTTTCACTATTTTTTTTTTGTTTATTTTTATTTTTATTTTTATTTTGAGGTGAGTCAGTTCAATTCCCCATTTATGGTTTCTTTCTTTTGTGGGCTCTTGTATCTTTGTTTATTTTCTTGGGCTTAGTTCTCTAGGCTTTCTTTAATCTAATATACTTTTGCCATTGCAGAAAAAAATGTCATTGATAATGAACTAAATTTCCCTTTTCATCTATGTCTACAATTTATGAATGTTTAATTATTTTGCAATATATGAATCTTTGATTTTTCAATATTGATATCTAATGTGTACGTAATATATAATTAAAATTGCCCATTCTCAACACAGGATACCACCTTGTTCAGATTTTAAAAGAACAAAACGGCCATTATCATGCATGTAATGTTATATTACTATTCTTACAGCACACATCACAACAAGTAACATGTGCCCATTATTCCGGCTGTTTATCAGGTGGGACTCACAGAAACAATTCCCTATCCAATTGTCCTGCTTATCTCGTACACGTGTGAGGGAGATCAATACATATATAAGTTGTACAAGAGCACAAGTGTGATGGTTAAAAGTTCAAATTAAAACCACTTAAAACAGGCCCCTATACAGCAGTGTGTTACTCGGGTTTCAAGCAGATGGGGGCCCACCTTTAGCAATGACAAAACTAGGATGGCATAGGGATTGTAGGACGAAGACGAAATATTAGTCCGATCAAATGATTTTCAAATTTTATTACTATGCATAATTTAAATTTGTTGTAATAAATCAAACAGTGAAATAGTATGGGAAATGCGTGGAATTTTAGTTTGGGCAATTCAACAAGGGCGGTGGAAGTGGATTAGATTGATAAAAGGTATTATCATCTGTGAAAGCTAATAAGTAATGCTGAAAAGTAGTCTCTTGGAGGATTCCTCATGTCCATGGGTTAGAATATGTTTCTGGCTTCGACTTGGGGAGGTCATTGTATTTTGAGATAGATTTTGTTTAATTCCCATGTGATAAAGGTGACAGAGAGTATCATAACATACAATATGTCTACTATGATATAGACTACGGTTGTAACGATGAATAAACAATATATCACATAATACGATACAACATATGCATGCATTTTTTTTTAATATACAGTTTGGGTTAGATTACATGGGCACGAAGCTCTATGACCAGACCAAGGTATTAGACCTAAACCTAGACCTAAAATTTAAAGGATGAGAATCAAAGCAGTCTTATGAATAATTTTATTAATCCATCAGTTGGGCACGTGTATAACATCCATAGTGCTTAAAATTATTTGTACAATTCGATTTTGCTCTAACAGAAGTTGGCCTAATAGGTCTTTGTAAAAGAAGTTAATAGATCAAAATAATATGTTTTATAAGTGATTAATTAATTCGATGATGATCTCAGTTTATATTGGAGTAAGACTTTGCCCCAAGCCCATACAATCTAATTGCAAGTCTGAATTTTATAAGTTATAGCTGCATCAATGGATATATTGAAGCAACCATATGATTTCATGTAGGAAAATGATAAGGAGATAAAGCCATGCCTTTCTTTTCCGAGATATGATAAAGAGATTTTCTTAGGAGACAAAATAGTTAAAGAGCCCATTACTCTTTACTTTCTTTTCAAGACTATGCCCTCTTCTTCTCACTCCCTTTTCTAAGTTAGAAATTATATCCTTGTAACATTGGGCCCTTCAATGGGAAATATGACCCTTCTTACTCACTTTTCAAACCTTGTAACAATGGGCCAACCAATTGGTATGGATAACTAGATCAAATGCATGACTTCCTCTTTTATGGAATGTGGCCAAATTTTATTCTATCTTGAACTGTCCCAACCATGAGATCAAACTTATATAAAACACAACACCAAGACCTACTTTCTCAAGCATGTAAATGCAGCCAAGAGAAAACAGAACAAGGGGGAGATGGCAAGAATTTGAGCTCGACCAAATTAACGCATCTGGGACATTTGAGAGAGAGAAGTTGGCCAATAAAGAAGAGATTTCTTCAAAGGCTTCTCACCTTGGAACCCAAGCTCACATAACCCAAGCGTTGGAGCCACAGATTTCTCTTGGCTATATATCTTCTCCTCTCTTTTTTCAATTCAATTTTTCAACTTAGCCAAAAAAAAAAAAAAAAAAGGGTGTGGTAGGGGGTGGAACCCATGACATATGCCACTCCACCAATTCCCAGTGGGTAAGAAGTTGTTAATGGTAGGGATGAAAAATAGTCATAAGAGAAAATCTTTAAATATCTTTTTAGTTGAAAAGTATAAAAATAGCTTATTCTAATTAATAGGAAAAAGAAAAGTACGTTTTTATTTGCAGTGGCTTTTCAATTCCTAAAAATCTCAACTTCATGATTTTACATTCTAGATCGAAATGGGCGTGGAATCTAGCCCTAATATATAAAATTAGGGTAAATTAGCGATAGATCACTGATTATTGAGCTATGAAGTCTCCAGTACAGAGCATAATTGTTTAAAGCTTAAGGTCCTTGTGCATGAGATTAATTTGGGCGGTGGTCCTTGCGTGACACGTTATACTTTTTTATGACTGATTTGCCATTCTAACTGTTTGTATAGTTATCATGCAATCTAATCATGATTTATAGGTCGAGTTCATCGTCTTTCACTGACTACTGACGGATTTAAATGTGGTAAGATGAGTTTTGGATCAAATTTTAAATTTTGAATTGGAGGGATTGACGATTGATGGAAGTTGGCATAGAATGTATCAGTTTCTAGAGCAAGTCGTTTGTAGTGCATGAGGATCCATTTTCTCTTCTTCTTCTTCTTCTTCTTCTTCTTCTTCTTGTTCTGACATTGCTACAAAGCATAGTTTTTCTTAATATGAGTTTATAGATCTGATTCACATTAGAAGATACATGTTAGGTTGTCTGGTGACAGATAAATTTAACAGAAACTCTGATAAACCCGACGAAAACTCAGATAATTTTGCCAAAACTCAGATAAATTTATCTGAGTTTTGGCAAACTTACCTGACGAAAACTCAGATAAATTTTCAAAACTCAGATAAATTTCTCCGAGTTTTCGGCAAACTTACCTGAACATCCGGCAAAACTCAGATAAATTTATCTGAATTTTGAACAGCTATTCTGAGTTTCGAACAAATTTATGTAACTCTCACTTGCTTTTTTTCTTTTGAATTGAGGTTTGTTATAGTCATTATCCACATAGAGTTGAGCATACAGAATAGATAAAATCAGAGAAGAATGAAATCAAATTAGGTTTTTAGTTTTTTTTAGAAGAAATTATCTTATACATCTTCTTTTTAGGAATAGAAGAAGTACTTTTTATAACCAAGTGAAGACGATTCAGATGATGGATGTATTCGATGAGTTGAGTTTGCTTTTAGGTTTTGCAGTTTCTTTCACCTTCGCCTTTTGCTTCTGCGATTCAGAAAAGTCTGGTTTTTTGCTTCTTTGAAATGGTTTGAAGTGGACCATTTTTGCTGACGTGTAGAAGGGCCTTTTTGTCTTTTTTATCCTAAGTCATTTTCATTAGAGGACTGCTGCCGGTATGATAAAATGTTATGTGGAGCTTAGGCTATAAAAGCAAATGACGAGGGACCTGCGGCCAAAAGCCCCATAAAATTACTTTTATGATATGTTCTTCATGTATATTTTATGTAAGTTCAATATTGTGGTGGGCCCCACTTAAACAGAGTAAAATTTGGCCAAAGGCCCATATAAAGGACTTCAACAGAATAGGCGAGCTCACTATTAGATTTTTTATTTCTTATTTCTTATTTTGAGAGAAAAGCAAAAGGAAAAACATGGAAAGCAAATTTTTTTTTTATTTTTAAAGGCACTTTCTTTTTAACTCCCAAAAAAACAGCTCTTGATCTTATCCCAGAAAAGAAGCTACTAATTTTTGGTTCCAATATTTATTTGTTTTCAATATAGGCTTCATCTCCATAACTCGTAATCTTTCATTTACTCCCCACATAATGATCCAAGATCTAGACTTCTCATTAGAAAAAAAAAAAAACAATCTAGGTACATCTCAAATTAATTATGGACACACTAGTTTTGTGGGTGGGGTATATGGACAAAAGGTAGTTAAACGGGTACCCATTGCTATTGTCAGAACGCATGTGCAACGACGAGGGAGGAGCCTTTCCCAGTTCCCTCCCAAAGGTCCTCTCACATGTGGATTGATTCCATTGAAAACACAAAACAAAACCCACGACATCATTTCCCTCCAATTACTCCTAAAATAAGAGAGGGAGAGAGAGAGGAGCTCCAATCTCCAATATCTATTTTTCGTAGACAGATCCTTATTTGGAAGAATAAGGGGACGCTACATGCGGGGGCGGGGGCGGAAAAAAGAGAAAAACAAGTTCACTTTGCTCGCTCTTGCACGTGTTACCCGCTAAGAAAAACAAGGGATCCGGAAACCTATTTTCCACATCTAGCCCTAGAAAGTCCCATCCCAAACCCTTTGGTCCTCTATTTAAGGAGCTCCAAACCTGCATCGTTCTCCACATCCACCCCTAGGAAGACTCATCACTCGTCCCAATACCTTCTTGGTGACCATGACATCCCTCTCCTTCCTTTCCACCACCCAAATCTCTCCCCTCCTCCGCCCCACAAAGCCCCATCATCCATCCCCACCATCATACATTGCTCCCACAAGGCGCTTCCACACCTCTTGCAATAACACCAACAATAACCACAACACTACTAATGCTACTAATGCTACCGACACTTCCACACCTCTCCTGTTAGATAGACGCAACGTTCTCCTCGGCCTGGGAGGCATGTATGGTGCAACCAGCCTTATGGGCCAGGAGAAGGTTGCACTCGGAGTGCCGGTCGGTCCACCGGACCTCACCAAATGCCACCTTGCCCAAGGTGGAGAAGGTGTCAATGAGATTGATTGCTGCCCTTGTTACCCTGCCGACACCCAAATCTACGGCTTCCAATTCCCAGATTCATGTAAGCCAGTGCGGGTGCGCCGCCCGGCTCAGTCACTAAAGTCAGAGGAGCTTCACAAGTATAAGGAGGCCGTCGCGAAGATGAAGGAGCTATCAAATAAGGATCCAAAAGACCCTCTAGGGTGGACGCAGCAAGCCAACATCCATTGCCTGTACTGCAATGGCGCCTATGACCAGTTAAACTCCAACAACGACCCGATACAGATGCACTTCAGCTGGCTCTTCCTTCCATGGCACCGCTGGTACCTCTATTTCCATGAGAGAATTCTTGGGAGCCTCATTGGTGATGATAGCTTTGCGCTCCCTTACTGGAATTGGGACAACCCAAATGGGATGTACATGCCTGACATCTTCGCCGACCCCACATCGTCGCTCTTCAATAGTAATAGGACTCTCAGTCACTACCCTACGGCGCTGCTTGACTACAAGTATAATTATGGTGACCCCATCCCAACCACTCCCGAAGAGAAGGAAAAGGTGATCTTAGATACTTTCTTAATTAATTAGGAGAGTCATGTATAAAGCAAATGTCGTAACCAAAATAAGATGATGCATCCATAGAGAAGATCTTGATTTCCCTTGAGAGAGGTAGGAACACAAAATTTTTCTTTTCCGCGGAACTAAAAATCCACCAGCTGTAGAAACCTCTCTAGCTCAAATGCACCCTTCGTAGAGAGTAGCTTTTTATCCTTTTTTTTTGGGTAAAAAATAGAGTTTTTATTTTTATTTTTTATTTTTTTGTCATTTAGAACTTCTACTTTGTATTCGATTTTTTTTTATTTTCTCTTGATTTGATCATTTATTTTACTTCGCGTTATAACTGATTTTACCAAACAACCCGAGTGGGACCTTAGTCTTGTCTCTCCTTTATTTTCAGCGTTATTCTAAACAGCATGTGTTTTGTAATCTTTGGCAACAGGTTATTGGCAAAAACCTAACGGAGCTAAACTCCATTTACAAGGAGGGGTTACACGAACCTAAGCTGTTCATGGGGTCACCGTTGAGGGCCGGAGGGACAGGTTCACGCGCATTATCTGGAAGGCTAGAGTCCCTACATGGTATAATGCACCAGTGGGTCGGGCGGGACACAGTGCCTCACGTTGACATGGGGCTCTTCTCCACGTCGGCACGAGACCCTCTCTTCTATGGCCACCACTCGAATGTGGATCGGATGTGGCACATGTACAGGTGCATGAGGGGCAACAAGATCGAGTTCGAGGACGATGACTGGCTCAACGCCTCCTTCCTCTTTGTAGATGAGAACAGACACATGGTGAAAGTGAAGGTAGAGTAATATTGGACTGATTAACAATATAGTAAAGCAGTCCCAGATAGGTGAAAGCTTAGATCATGATCTATACCCTAGTTTTTAAAAGATAGACCAAATCTAGTTGTAGTATTGCCTAACATAAAGCTTTGTAAAAATCAGTGAGACCAAATGTTACTATCCAATGTTTATGGTCCTACACTAGAAATGTTCCATTATGGTCATTTTTATAGTCTATTTTTCTGTTTTATTGACATTTTAAATACATTAAATGCCTTTTTTTTTTTTTATAAAGAAAATAAAGAACTACTTTGTGGGTGGCACAGGTGAAGGACTGCCTCAACACCCTTAACCTGAAATATACCTTCGAAGAAGGGGAGCAACCATGGGCCCATGCGAGTGTCCGAAAGAGGCTGGTAGAGGCCAAGGTCAAGCCCGGGACACCGGCCACGGTCCAAGTAAGCGAATTCGGGCCCACGTCCAAGCCCTTGGACAAGGACACCATCCGGGTCCTGGTGAGCCGGCCCAAGAAGTTGAGGTCCAAGATCGAGAAGGAGGAGGTCGCAGAGGTCCTTATCGTCAGTGGCGTCCAGGCGCCCATCTTCAAGCCATCTCGGTTCGATGTCTATGTCACCACCCCCGACGGGGATGACCGAGTCACCCCGAGCCTTGGTGGGTTCGCTGGCAGCTTTGTGATGCTGCCCCACCATGGCGGAAAGGATGCAGATGCGACCAAGACCAGAGAGTTTAACCTCCAGCTCGGGATCACCAACTTGCTTGAGGATCTTGACGCAGACGGGGCCAGTAAGCTGGTGGTATCATTGGTCCCACTCCTGGGGGAGGTGACTGTTGGTGGTGTAAGCATTGTCTCCTGAGCATGAACACTGGAAGTTAAGGTTGAGAGATCTTCATTTGCAATTACTTCTTTCTGTTTGAGTAAAGCAATTGGTGTGGTTCTGTTTGCATTGGGTCTATCTATCTCCTATGTCTTAGGTGCATGGCTCGTATGTGAGTGCATGCTGTGCTATGTTTGATTTTAAATAAAAAAAAAGATCATTCTCTCCTGTTCTTGAATGAAATTTCTTCTTTGTTTGAATTACTTTTCTTCACTTTTCTGTTCTATGTACGCATGTATTGGATTTTCTCCTGCTGACATTTGCTCATTAATTTCATTGCATCACATGCATGAATGTGGATGAGACTATCGACAATCGACATTTGCTCATTAATTTCATTGCATCACATGCATGAATGTGGATAAGACTATCGATAATCGGATGGGTCTTTTCCTTTTATTTTCTTCGTCGGAAGACCCGGGAGTAGTTGGTAGTTGAAGATCTGTAGCAGTTGGACCAGCCTTTCCATATGCAGACATGGTTCTAGTCATTTTATCCTTAAATCTACATCCAACAAGTTGAATAGTAGAGCTTGATTTTGGAAAGCTATATGAACTATTAAATAAAAAAACCCAATTAGAGAAGGTATAGTGATCAATTAATCTCTATAAGCACATTAACTATGATTTCTTAATCAATTCATGCATTTGGATATGGCACGAGAAATTTATGACCAAAAGTTATAAACACATTAAGTCCAAGCAGTTCCAATCCAATAAACTCTTTATTTATTATTTTGTGTTCGTTCATTATTTGTTTTAAACAAATTTTAGAGTTATTTAATCTTGATTAATGGTTTCCTTAAGTTAGTTAGGAATAGATGGATGGTTAGGATTAATTCTAAGATCATTACGATTTCCTGTTGCAAGTCACAATTAAACACTACATAGCGCGGAACATCCAAAACCATCTTGGCTTATTCTATTTCAATCTAATTAAAATAATGGTTCTCTTGTCCATTAGATAGAGAGTGTCTCCGAGGATAAGGTAATCAATCAAATAGGATTTAACAATTTGGGTCAAGCTAATCTCTACTTTTCTCTTGTGTTTGCACATGTAATTGTGATCCGGGTTAAGTTTGGTCTATTTTTTGTTGTTGTTTTTTAATCAATTAGGTTATATTCATTTCGGGCTCATCCTATAATTCAATTTTGCCAATCAGTACTATGTCACTTTTCAAATAGTGTTAAACATTACCCACTTTTCAAATAGCCTAAATCACCAAATCACAACCGAAGTTCATGGTTTATGAGTGGCAATTTACTTCATGTTTATCGTCCTGATTGGCAAGGGGTGATGAGACAATTAATATATTAGTTGGAGCTCGGGATGGTAACTGCTTGTTTGAGGATTTTAGTGTGGCCATTTTCTGGAAGAGAAAACGTTCTCAGCCAACTGATTCTCATAATAGAGTTATTCTCCACCTAGAAATGATGCCTAACGGGCCCAGCAACCCAATTTGGGAAGCACCTGAGGTCATGTCAATCATCCGGGAAGGCAATCGATCAAAAGAACGGAATGAGATCTCGGGATAATGAAAATATCAAAACCATTGGATCATCATAAACCATTGATCTACGACATTCAAATGTAATGATTTTAGAAGGCATCATTTTTTTTTTTTTAATTTCTAATCCAACACAAGTAATAATTTGACAAGTGCATGTAAAACTTGGGTTTGTGTCAATTTTTGGGGTAGTAATTAATGGAGTTGGATTGATCATATGGTTAGAGATAATGTTCTTACTAGGTTGATTAGAGATTTAGCTGGTTTGAATTTGAATAACCTTATTATACCTTTCATAGGATTGTTATTAGCCTGTGCAAATATAGAGGGCTTCCTCCAATGAAAGACAGTGATTTTATGGCATTATAGTGATTTTTAATTTCCACACCCGCGTGCTAGTAAAAAGAGGGGTACTCACAAATAACCTTATTAGATGGTGCTCATTTTTAAGGACTTTCCTTTATCTTAATGAATTAATGAATGAGTCACATTTTTATTTTTAAAGAATGAGTGAGTCACATTTACTACCGGAGTCAGACGGCCTGTCAGACTTTAGATAAAATTTAAAGCCACTTACATGAGGGGCAATGTCTTGTTCCTAAATTGATCTAAAAACTAAATTATGGGCAGGGCTACAATGCAACACTGCTGATTGTAATATGGCGCAACGCCTTATATTCAATGCATGGTGGGGTCTATATTTTCAAAATCCGAGCTAGTCACCAGCCTTAGGAATTGCTTCTTTACTAGAAATTTTTACAAGAACTTACCCATGTTGAGGATTTTGGACATGATGTGACATCTTTTTCCCTTATTTGCAAGTATCACGTTTCTTTACAAGCATTTTAAAATTTTAATCACCTAAAAATCTCAAATGCACTTTGGGAATTTCGAAATTCTATCCTCTTTTTTTTTTTTTGTGGAATTTTTTAATGCTCAAGTACAAGACAACATTTAAAACCATGTCTGAGAATTTCAAAATTCTCTAAATAAGAATTCCATGCATTTCAGTAAAAAAGCATGCCTTTAGATCCTTCGTAATGAACAACTTATAAATTATAATTCAAATATTTAAGATGACCACCATTTAAATTAGATTCTATCTGAAAAAACTGAAAGACGCGATAAACTTGCCTTTTCTATTGTTAGGATTGAATCGGAGGGAGTCACTCCTGCCCGGAGCTGTCAAATTTCTTTCTTTTCATTTTTTTTTTTAGGTCCTTGTTTGCATGTTGTTTGCAGCGATCATGGGTTGCTGAATTTCCAACGTGCTTTTGTTTGCATGCTGCATTTTTACTGGGTTGCTGAACTTGCTGCATGTTGTTTGTTGCAGTCCTGCTTGGTTGTTTGGCTTTCTTGCTTCAGATCATTTTGTTTACTTTCTTGGGTCTTGCCTATTGGCTGCTGGTTTGTCTATCTTTTTTGCTTCTTTTTTTTTTTTCAAGCAGTCTGGCTTTTGTAATTCTTCTATTGGCTCTTCTCCTGTTTTTTATTGGTGGCCTTGTGCTTTGGCCCATCTGTTGGCCTTATCTGGGTGTTGGAATAGGTTAATTAAGAGTAATTCATTTAGTATATACATTGTTGCCTGTCCTTTGTGGGTGTTTCTATCATAATTATACTTAGCTAAAATATAAAAAATTATTCATCCCCAATCAGCAGGAATCACGAGGGGGAACTTCATTTAAAAACCCACTTCTTTATCTAATGCATCTCCTAGTCCTAAAACATCCAATCTATCCCCTCTTTTTATATAACCATCACGTGGTCCACTTTTCGTCGGCATTTGAAAAACTCTTCAGATGTGAGAAAACTGTCATGGCAAAAGGGCATTGGCTTTGAAGATGACTGACAATAAGAGAAGAGATTGACGACAAACAATAACTTTTGATGTTTATGGCAGGTTGTACTTTCCTTTTCTTTTAAGTTCATACAAGACACCCTCAAAACCAAAACACCAGTAACGTTTTGTAGTGCATTGGTTCTTTGTTCCTATGTGTTTAACTTGGTGCATATACGGTTAGGTTTCATGCGTATGCCTGGAGAAATAGTCCTTTTGAATTATACACCATTTATACAGCTCGGGAGCCCAAAGAAAGAACCATGGGCACAAAAATGTACAAAAGGAAAATGTACAAGAGCCTTGAAAACAAATGAGAAGCCAAAAGATACAACTTACAGCTCAAAAGGAGAGAAAAAAAATGGGTCTCACAACTCTGTAGGAAACCTTGCAGAAAGCAAAAGAGAGATGGACAACAGTTAAGGAGTTGCTACTCCCAAAAAAATTTGTAGAAGCAAAAAAGAGTTAAAACCCTTCTTAAAGAACAGTTACTTTAAAGGGGTTCTTACCCAAAAAATTCTATTTAGCGTCTAAAACTACATGGTAATGATGTATGCACTTGTCAAATATTATCAACAAATGCTAGTTTACAAAATGATGCATGGAGTAGGACAAAAATGCCCAATGACGAGACCGATTGGTATTATTTTGGAAATTCTCTCACACAAAATGTCTTCCAAACTAAATCTTCTTCATTTATTCTCAAAATGAGATATTTTCAAAATGATGCCAAATAGACCAGCTCCGGAAAGCCATCCTCCTTCCTCTCCACTCAAACTTCTCTTCAAAAATCAAACAGTAAAACCAAACTTTAAAAATAAGAGAAAAAAAAAAAAACTAAAGAAAAAGCAAATATTTGATATTGCTTCTCAAATGATTTTATTGTAAGAACTAAAAGATAGCTTTAAAAATAAGAAGACAATAGAATTGCTGAAGTGAACTTGTTATTCATTGACTGAAACGTGCTCTTCTCATAGAGGAGCGTACAAACAATTAATTAACAAATAAACAGGAACAACTAAAACACTTCTAACAAACTCCATCCACTAGAGGGATTTCTAAGGACCAGGAAATCAAACAACTGACTCCTATAAAATAAGAGCTAATAACAGAAAACATAATTAAGATAAATCTCAACATCCTCCCTTAAACTGAATGTCATAAGATATCAGTTTAAATAACAACACAACGCATCACAGCTGCTGTTAAACAGTATCCTTGATAGAGCAAATTCCCAACATCTTCCTGAGCTTCAAGAACACTGGCAACTTGAGAGGTTTGGTTAGGATAGCTGCAGCTTGGTCTTCACTTTTACAAAAGATCAAATCAATGGAACCATCATTACACAGATCACGTAGGAAATAGAACCTCACATCTATATGCTTACTCCTCCCATGCAAAACTGGATTTTTGGACAACTTGATTGTAGAAATATTATCACAGAACATTGGTGTGGGATCTTGCTGATGAAAATTGAGCTTTCCAAGTAGCCTCCTTAACCAAACAGCTTGGCATGCACAAGATGCGGCAACAACAAACTCTGCTTCAGTAGTCGATAAAGTCACAATTGGCTGTTTCTTTGACGACCAAGATACAACTGCTGACCCCATTGTAAACATATGTCCAGATGTGCTCCTTCTATCATCCAAGTCCCCAGCATAATCACTGTCACTAAACCCAATCAAACCATCCTTCATACCTTTCTTATAAAATATGCCAAAATTAGAGGTTCATTTTAAATAGCGGAAGATCCTCTTTGCAGCCAGAAGATGCAGACGTGTAGGACATTCCATATAACGATTGATGAGACTGACTGACTGCATGCATTACATCTGGCCTGGTGGCTGTCACATACATCAAACTTCCTACAATTTGCTTGTAGAGGGTGTTGTTTACCTTCTCTCCTTCAAGATCCTTTGTTGGCTTCAAGCCACATTCAGTAGGCGTGCCAACAGGATTGCAATTTGACATCCGAAATCTGTCCAACATAGTATGAACATACTTCTTTTGGGATATGAAAATCCCAGTAGGAGATTGCTTTACTTCAATGCCAAGGAAGTAGTGCATCAAACCAAGATCAGACATTTCAAATTCTGCCATCATAGATTTCTTAAAAACATCAATCATTGTCATACAACAAGAATTTTGTAGATTGAATCATCTACATACAGACAGACAACAAGAATTTTTCCACCAGCACCAATTTTAGTAAACAAAGTGTGTTCATACGGACACTTTTGAAAACCTTCTTTAGCAAAATAAGCATTTATACGGCTGTACCAAGCTCTAGGTGCTTGATTCAGCCTGTACAGAGCTTTTCTCAACTTGTATACCTTCCCTTCCTTTCCGGGCTGCACATATCCGGGAGGTTGATCGACATAGACTTGTTCTTGTAAGCTTCCATGTAAGAACGCTGATTTCACATCCAATTGAAAGATAGATCATGAGTTTTGTGATGCCAGTGAAAGTACCAGTCTGATTGTATTCATCCTTGCAACTGGAGCAAACACTTCAGTATAGTCAATGCCATACTTCTGCTTATATCCTTTAGCCACCAGCCTTGCCTTGTATTTGTCAACACCACCCTCCTTGTTCAGCTTCGTTTTATAGACCCATTTCACACCAATCGACTTCTGCCCTTTAGGAAGATCTGTCAGCTCCCATGTGTTATTTCTCTCAATGGATCTAATTTCCTCATCCATGGCTATTCGCCATTTGGTTTCTCTGTGAGCTTCTTGAAAAGTTATAGGATCAGAGTCTGTAAACAGTGCAAAGTAAGTCTGTCCATCATCTTCGGATTGATCATCACCACTAACTTCATAATCCATCATCCATGCTGGCTTTTTCTTTGTGCGTTGGGGTCGAAAATTAGATGGTTGGCCTTCATTAGAGGGCCGCAATTGCTATTCAGTTTCTTTGCTTGCTGCTTCTTGCAATTGCTTTTCAATTTCTTTGCTTGCTGCTTCTTGCAATTGCTCTTCAATTTCTTTCCTTGCTGCTTCTTCATCAAAGACAACAGAAATCTGTTGCTGCTGCTGCTTTGAGCCTTTATCTGTCCAGTTCCATATTGTTTCTTCATCAAATAATACATCACGACTGATGATGATCTTCCTGGTGGTGGGATTGTACAATTTATGGGCCTTTGAGTGCTCACTAACCCTAAGAAAAATACACTTTTCTCCCTTATCATCAAGCTTCTTCCTCTTCTCATCAGAAACTTGAACATATGCTACACAACCGAAAATTTTGAAGTAATTTACAGCTGGTTTGTGACCATTCCAAGCTTCTTCCGGTGTCATATTTTTGACAACAAGAGTCGGACTTCTGTTTAAGATGTGAATACACCAATTGATTGCTTCTGGCCAAAACGTTTTTGGAACACCACGACTTTTCAGCATGCTTCGAACCATGTTCAAGATTGTTCGGTTCTTCCTTTCACAAATACCATTTTGTTGTGGTGTATGCGGTGCCGTTAGTTGCCTTCGAATTCCATGTGTCTCACAGAAATCCTTAAATTCTTGTGAGATGAATTCTCCACCACGATCAGTTCGAAGAACTTTTATATTTCTTCCAACTTCGTTTTCAACAAGGGCTTTAAAGCTTTTAAAGGTTGAGAAAGCTTCAGATTTTTCCTGCAAGAAATACACCCAGGATTTTCCACTGTAGTCATCAATAAACGTAATGAAATACCTCTTGCCACCATTGGAAGTTGGATTGATGGGTCCACAAATATCTGAGAAAATAAGCACCGAAGGATTTTTGGCTCTCCATGCTTTTCCTTTTGGAAAAGGTTCACAATGCTGCTTCCCAAGAACACACTCTTCACAAATTTGAGTTGGACAATCAATGTTTGGAAGACCTCTCACCATGTTCAGCTTTTGTAGAGTCTTCAATCCCTTGAAATTTAAGTGGCCATAACGATAATGCCACAACCAAGCTGTCTCCTTCACTTTGGCAGAAAAACAAGTCTGGCCCACACTTTGAATATGTAGAGGAAACATACGATTTGGTGTCATTTTGACCTGTGCAATGAGTCCCTTCTTTGAATCTTGAATCTGACACATTCCTTCTTTAATTGTGATCTCATAGCCTTTTTCTTGAAGCTGCCCCACACTCAATAAATTGCCTTTTAAGTCAGGGACATAGAAAACACTAGAGATGGTCTGTGTAGTATTATCCTTAGTTCGTATTGAAATATTGCCTTTTCCCATTACAAAAACTGTAGAATTATCACCAAAACGAATAGTAGATCAAAAAGACTCATCTAAGTAAGAGAATGATGACTTGTTACCGCTCATATGATTACTGCATCCTGTGTCAATGTACCATGCATCCAGATGAGTGTTCTCCACAGCTTGACACACCAACAAGAGTGTAGCTTCTTCTTCTTTCTCTGTAAAATTGGATTTTGCTCCCTGTTCTCTATTCATGTTAGTGTGGCATTCAGAACGGTAGTAAACATACCTACCACACCTGTAGCACTCAATGTTTGATTTGTCAGGCTGCGACTCACGGTAGCTTTGCTGTCTATATCGATCTCTGCCTCTGTTGCTGAAATCAGAATTTCCTCTGTTGTTGTTGGAATCATGATTTCCTCTGTTGTTGGAATCATGATTTCCTCTACCGCCGGACTCATTAGCACCTCTGCCTCTACCTCTTCCTCGGCCTCTATCTCGACCACAACCGGAACCTCTCCATGATGATGATGAGTCATTGCTAGTGGAGACTTTTAAAGCTTTCTCCTCTTTTGAAGTGTCATGAGTTTTGAATTTCTGCTCATGTACCAACAGTGAACTATGCAATTCATCAATTGACATTGTTTCAATATCATTTGCTTCCTCAATTGCACAAACAACGTAGTTAAACTTTGGCAACATTGAACGCAGAATTTTTTCAATGATTGTGACATCATCCATCTTGTCACCATGAAGCCGCATCTTACTTGCAATTGCCATTGTCTTCAAGAAGTATTCATCAACAGAATCTTCTGGTTTCATGTGGAGAGTTTCAAAATCTCTCCGAAGTACTTGAAGCTGTGCACGCTTCACCTTGGTGGAACCTTGATACTTTTTCTTCATAGACTCCCATATCTGCTTGGAAGTGTCCTTCTGGAAAATAGTCTCCAAAATGGATCGATCAATTGCTTGAAAAAGATAGTTCTTCACTTTCAGGTCCTTCAATTTCTGTTCATCAAGCCTTTTCTGTTGCGCTTCCGTCAACAACGCTCTCTCTGTTGGTTCAGCAATTCCATTTTCAATGAGAGTCCAATACTCTTTGGATCTCAGAAAATTCTCCATTAACATGCTCCAATGGTCATAATGACCATCGAAACGAGGTATGGCTGGTTGCACGTAGTTCTCTTGTACATTGTCGGATGCCATTAGTTTTTGCTGCTGCAAGTCAAGAAAGCTGCTGCTTTTTGTAGAATTTTAAGTCAGGCCCAGTGGGGGCTCCGATACCAGATTGTGAGAACTAAAAGATAGCTTTAAAAATAAGAAGACAATAGAATTGCTGAACTGAACTTGTTATTCATTGACTGAAACATGCTCTTCTTATAGAGGAGCGTACAAACAACTAATTAGCAAATAAACAAGAACAACTAAAACACGTCTAACAAACTCCATCCACTAGAGGGATTCTTAAGGACCAGGAAATCAAACAACTGACTCCTATAAAATAGGATCTAACAACAGAAAATATAATTAAGATAAATCTCAACATTTATTTCTATCTAATATACTTCCCCTTTTCCCTCATTTTCAAGCACCCATCCGTTTGATGGAAACGTCTCCCAAAGGAGAAATTAAATTCTACTCTTTCTAAGAAAATACAAAATTCCCTTCTTCTAAAACTACACTAGTAGAGCGCGTGAGAAAAGGTCAGCTTTACACACTTAAATTGAATTCAACTCAGGTTTGCCAAAGTCAAGTTAAGCTAATCAAGGCTTAAGCTTGGCTAACAGGGTTATAAGCTCAACACAAGCTCAAATATGTTATGAAATAAATTTATTATGTATGTGTAAACAATCTTACCAAGTGAATTGGATTGTAAATCGCCATTAGAGAATCATTCGATATTGCCCAACTAGACACGTCTACCCAGTCATTTATTCAGATCAAGGTTGGGTAGGGCTAACCCTGAAAATGAACCCACCCTGGACCCAATTAATCATCAGTAACAATTATAGACTTGGACTCCGACCTGATGGACTCAGACCCGGATCATTTGCTCGATTGTTTTAAATATAAAATGATGCATAATGCATAGCTTTTTCTCCTTTATTTTTCCTGAAGGCATAATGCTTAGTTTTATGTACATAAACATGTATGCAATATTTTATCATATACATTTACATATATTTAATTGTACTTGTGTAAACAAGTACTATAAATTAACGTAATGATCTAAACTAAACCTAAAGGTCCATGCAAGGATTTCCCGGGTTCGCTCCGTTGAGAGAGTGCATAGCCTGGGCCCATTTAAAATCCCATGAGGGCAGGGCATATGCTGCACAAACCCAGGCCCAGCATGAGCCTAGGAAGCAGTTACTAGATTTGGACTCTGTTTTCAGGCCTGTGGGCTGGTATTAGGCTACCCTGGGCCTATCTATGCATAATGGACTGTGTATAGGCCCACCCAGTTGAAAATTATCACAAACAGGGACAGAAAAGTTTACAAATGGGCTCACCCAACATATCATGCCTTACAAGTAAACAGTAAACAGGCTTTGGTCCGTTTAGGATGGATCTGATCAAGGAAGTATAGTTCTGCTGCAAGTTATGGTGTGTCCATGTCTCTAGATCATAATGTACCAAATTTGTGGCCTATTGTTGCTTATTAGGCAGGGCTGGCATTGAACATGGCCTTGACAAAAGGCTGACAGATCATGAATCAATGTTATGAGTTATGCGCCCAGGAGCCCAATCAAATCCTGTAGTAATGACAAACTCTTGGGCCTATCAGCGGATCGTATTCAGGAAGTACCTGACCTGATATTGATTGCAAGACGTGAATCCAACTGCTTTTGGCATATTTATGGGCTGCCAACGGGCTGGATCTGGGCCGGATACAAGTGGAACTGTCGAGGCCCGGTATGGATTACAACACCCAAAGCCTGTTGAAGGGTCCAAGTAAAGACATTGGAACCTAGATCTGAGTATGCCCCATAATGTTTAATGGAAAATGGATCCGTTGGATGAAGGTCCGAGTCCAATTCGAATACAGGCATGCGGTTCAACTCGAACGACCCACATGACCCACATTCATTGCAGCTCAATCTGCTTTTGGTTCCAGCAGCAGTGTTCTGGCTCCACCCTTTTTGTTTTTTTTGAGGTGGGTTAGTTCTAGGGGTGTACAAAAAATCCGTCGATCCGTCAAATCCGATCCGTGGATTTTGATCCGATCCGAAGGCCAACGGATTGGTGACGGATTGTAAATTGTGTAATCCGTTAGCAACGGATTGGAGGCGGATTTCACTCTTAATCCGCGGATTCGATCCGATCCAATCCATTATTATTAAATATAAATAAATAAATAAATATATATATATATATATATAAAATAAGAAATAAAATGTAAGGGGTCAATATGTAACCTTATGAATAGAAGAGGATAGGATAGGTATACAGTTCTCAACTCATGCCCCTTCAATTCAGTGACTTCAGAATTCATGGTTTTTTTTTTTTTCTTTTTTTTTCTTTTTTTCTCCATGTAATGTACAGGAACGGATTGAACGGATTAATCCGATCATTTCCGCTCCTCCACGGATCGAATCGGATCGGATTTCAACAGTCATGGATTGGTGACGGATTTCGAATCCGTCAATCCGTAAGTAATGGATTTGTGACGGATTTCGCCCAATCCGCACCAATCCGATCCGTGTACACTCCTAGTTAGTTCAATCTCCTTGTATCTTTGTTTATTTTCTGGAGCTTAGTTCTCTAAGCTTTCTTTAATTTAATATGCCTTTGCCATTACAACAAAAAAAGTTAATGCCATTGATCATTAACTAAAAGTTTATAAATGTATATTTTGCAATATATGAATCTTTAATTTTTCAACATTGACATCTAATTTGTAATGTATAGAAATGCTTGTTCTCAACACATGATACTGTGCTGGTGTAGAATTTAAAGGAACAAAACCACGATCATGTAATGTTATATTATTCTTATCACAACACGGAACATGTGCCCACTATTCCTGCTATTTATCAGGTGGGACTCACATAAACAATTCTCTATGTGACTGGGTGAAACACTCATGAAAATAATGTACGGTTGGAATCTCATAATGTAAGGTTGGAATCTTACATTAGCGATGGTGCTTTAATAAAAGACCCTCATATATTGGTCAGACATAGCTACAGATGGCCACTTGTGCAAGTCATGTGATGCTCATCTTATCATTAGGGATGTAAATGAGTTCTCGATTTTCCGATTATCCATATGTACTATCCGTTAAAAACCGTATATGGGTCTAGGTTCGGTTTCACCTTGGTTCGGACCCGTGGACTTAAGACCGGACATATTACCTCCATTTTAAAAAATATCTCCTGAAAATTATGGCATATTATTGATTACTAGGCAGGGTTGGAGTTGAACATGCATGGCCTTGACAAATGACAGAGGGATCGTGTGCATCAATGGCATGAGTTCAACACCCAGGAGAACAATCAACATTGTAGTGTAGGCAAATTCTTGGGCCTGTCAGCGGATCGAATTCAGTAAATTATACGAGTCAACAGGAACCCGATATTGATTGCAAGACCCGATTCCAACTGCTTTTGGCATATTTATGGGCTGTCAACAGGCTGGGTTTGGGTAGGATCCATGTGGGGCTGTTGAGGCACAATATGGATTCTCACACCCAAATCCTGGTGAAGGATCAAGTAAAGACATTGGAACCTAAATCTGAGTCTGCCCCATAATGATCAATGAAAAAAATGGACCCATTGGATGAAGGCCCGAGTCCAGTTAGAATACAATCATCTAAGTAAATTTTTCTTTTTTCAAAATGCTTATGTTATAATTTTTGCCACTTCCTTTGATAATAAAAACATAAATCTTCGTACTTCAAAGCCTCACTAAACGGTTCAAGTAACTTCAACCCTAACTTAATTAATACGGGTCAACTTGAACAACCCGCATAACCCACTTTCAAAGCTGGTGAACCTGCTTTTGGCTCCAGCAGCACTGCTTCTCTCTCCACACACTGATTCTCTATATACCCACCACAGATTACCAAAATTACTCTCTACACACCCCTTTTTTTTCCCAAAACTACCCTCTCTAAACATCTCTTTACACTCCCTCTCCCTCCCTCCCTCTAGCTATCCCCCTGTTCCTATCGTCTGCCGCCGGCGGCCCCCGGCCGCTTTTCCTCTCTCCCTTTCCTTGTCTCTCTCCCAGTCCCTCTCATTCTTTTCTCTCCCCCTCGCCCTGTCTCTCTCCCTTTCCCAGCCGCCGCCAGCTCTCCCTCTTCCTCTCTCTCCCTCCCTATCTCTCTCTCTCCCTCCTCCAGCTCGCTTGCCGCCAGCTCTCCCTCTCTCTCTCTCTCTCTCTCTCTCTCTCCCAGTCTCTTTCCTACTTTTATTTTATTATTTCTTCAAAATCAACTTTACTTCACTTGATTCTATTAGTAGAGTTGCCAAACTGGCTCGGGGTGACCCCAAAAGGATGCATCCCAACTCAAGAAGTGTTTTTTTTTTTTTTTTATTAAAGAAAACACAAGAAGGATAGGAGACCCATGGCTAGCTGGATGTACTCTTTGATGATAAAAGAGAAATGATGGACCAATCACAGTGCCGTATAATAGAAAAAAAAAATCCAGGACCTGCCATCAGTGAGACATGATATAAGGAGATCATTGGCAACCGTGGGGTTACGACTATCAATCATGTTGTGTTAACGAATTCAGATTACGGGTTAACGAATTCGTGTTAAAATCACCTCAACCAGTACACGACCTGTTAATTTAACGGGTCAAAAAATCCAACCCAAACACGACCCGTTAATTTAACGGGTTACACGACCCAACCCATTAACTCGTTAAGTAATTAAGTCATTTCAAAAATTAAAAGAAAATCCGTACAAAACTATATAAAGAAAAGAATATATAAGCCACAAAAACTGTAAGTGATGATCTCGAGTGGATTACACCTAAAACCCCACCATAAAACAATAAATTTCAATTTCTTCTTCATAAATATAAATTTATTCTAGCTACACTTAGAGACTAAAATTTTTTTAACAGATTAAGCGAGTTGTTGACGTGTTACTGGTTTAATTTGTACACGACTCGTTAACTTAACGTGTTAACGGGTTTGACCTGTTAACGATCCGAATCCATTAAGAGCCCACCCGAACCCATTAATATCGTGTGAATTCGTATCGTGTTAACATGTCGTGTGGCATTTTGACAGCCCTACGTGGGTTAAGCAAAGAACGAACTATTCTTTTGCCTTTTACAAAAGTAGATCGGTAGGAGTTGGATCAGCCTTTCTGTTCCTTTTTCTAACATTATTCCTGCTATTTTTCATACCTGATGGGTTGAACAAAATTAATTAAAGAAACTCAGAGTAGGGGATCATGCAATTCCTCCATGAAATCTAGTGGCCAATATTTCCTTTATTTATGAAAGGTCCATCCCGCTCCAATGCAACTAGGGAGTTTCTTTTGTTTTCCTTGAAACTACATGGTTTAAAATCTTGATCTCGGTCGCGGTATCGGCCGGGCCGAAAAATCGATATAATATCGGTATCGGTCGCGGATATCGGTCCGTCGCGGTTGTCGTGATGTGAATTTTTTTTAATCCAAAAAAATTCACAAAAATATCCAAAAAATCTTGAATATTAGAAAATGCTGGAAAACAATATTTTTTTTCCATTAGAAACAACAATAAATTAAAATCTCGGTCACCTTAAGTTATGAGTCATGTCTGTGTCGCAGTTCGCTGCGTTCTCCAGTATTTCATATAATACAACTATTATTGATGCTCATGATCAATTTATTAGTGTAAAATATAAAAAAATAAAAATAACATAATAATTATCTATATATTATTAATAAGTTATTAGTATTTACTATTCAGTATCATAAATACTCCAACCAATTTTTTTATAAGTAGAAGATTTAAAAAAATAACCATTTTTCTATACCCAAAATCATGTTTATAAGTAAATCTAGTATGAAAGTGTGTAGATCTAAGTGAATAACACAATACAAACCCAAAAATGACATACCAATGATCGTTTTATTCATTTTTTATGCTTTATCTAAAAATAAAAAATAAAAAACACATAATAGTAAAACTAAGGGAGTTAATTTGATTTTCCCTTACTAAATAAAATGATTTCTTCAAGAAATAGTGTTGGAAGTTGGAAATATATAAGAGAATGAGCTATGGAGACATGGTTGCTCTAAGGAGACGAGGGAAGAAGATAAGAAAATAGAAAAATAGAAAAAAAGTTAAAAAAAATATCCTTTGGTAATCCAGGATCCCGAAGAGAAAAAGTGTTAATTTAAAGATAACTTGAACAAGAGGGAAGAGAAGATCCCAAGAGTTAAACCAGCTTTCACAAGGGCCCGAATTTCGGATAAATGATGGATAAATGAGGGATGACCCTTAATGATGGATGGCCCACCCTACAATCATATTTATGCCCCTTAATTTTTACCAATACCTGACATGAAAACCACATTTGGATTTGTAAGTGGACCTAGCCTGGTCGGGTATTCTCCAACTGACATACCTCTCACGGAATTCCAAACAGGTGAGAGTAAGACTTGCCAAATGGGCTAAAAGTCGCTTGTGACACCCACCTGGATCCAAGGTGAATTTCCATACCTCAGTCAATTCCCAAAGGTGATCAATTTTCATTTCTATCTGAATTTCCAAAGGTCAATTTTGTAGGTGAACTAGATAGAAATGAAAATTCACCTTTCTATCCAAGTAGTGGCTCAACGAAGTTAAGACCAAGGTTCAATTTGCAACTCTATTTTACTTAGCTTTTAGGTTGTTTGGATACGTATTTTGGCATGTCTGTATTTGGATTGATGTTTAGAGAAATTTTCTCTGTTTGAAGAAACGCCAAAAATCTGTGAGGATCGGAATAGAGAAATCCGTCTGAAGCAGAAAGACATTGCATTAAAATATTTGGATAAGTATACCATCATTTTATTTGCTTAATGACAAGTTCACTTATATATAAGGAATGTTCTTTCCATTCTCATGTCTTCCCACACCAACAAAGAAAAAACTCTCGTTCCATCCAAGGATTTTCTCCTTCGAACTTCGTCAATCCCTACCTACCCCACTTCAGCCACCGTCGGGTTTTTCCTGAACTTACTGAAAGATGATCATAATGATATCATGACCAATTATCACTATTATTATCTTAAGATTAAGATACGTGTCCTATTGCTTGTGAAGATAATCTAGAAATGTAAAATTTTACAAAACAATTAGTTATGTTTTAATTTGTATGAACATTAGTGTATACTAATTAAAAAACTTAAAAATATCTAATTGTACAAAAAAAATCAAATATCCCTAATATACTTTTTTTTATGCATGCTAATCAATTCAAATTAATAATTTTTATGTGCAAGAAAAACAGTAAAATAAGAAAAAGAGAGTTGCATATTACATATTTTTTTGGTGCAAACATTGATGGTAAAAGTTCAAATATAGGTCTCCAATTATATTGTAATCATCATTTTTAAAGTACTAACTGCAAACCTCTGGTACTAATTACTTAAACGTAAACTTCAATTTGTTAAAATTGAATCAACGTAGAAAATGGTACAAAATGCAGCACCTCATCAACAAGGAGGTGACTTGGCCATTGTTTTCACTTTATTTGACTCAGTACATTTTTTTAATGGTGAGTTAACTTTTTTATTTCATAAAGAAAATAAAATGCAAGATTGAGTACTCATCATAACAAGGTGACTCAAAAGAGTTTTCCAACCTTGTACCAACTTATGCTATGAAAACCTCACCCAAACCAAACCCACCACATGACTTTTGAAACTAAAATGGATGGAGAAAAATCTATCTCAAACCACTATATCTTAAAAGAATAGCAAATATCATCTCAAAAAGAACCCTATACCTAAATTAATTTTAAAAAATGAAAAGCCCAGATGTCCCGACAAAGGGCAAAAACTGATTGCCAAAAAATTATAGAACTGCTTCCACATGGCATGTATCAAAGAATTAACCAACACTAAAATTAATGTTTTTAAAATGAAAAAACTGATTACCAAAAAAATTATAGAACTGCTTCCACAAGGCATGTATCAAAGAACCCAACACTAAAATTAATGTTTTTAAAATGAAAAAAACTTAATCTAGAAACCCCTAATAGGTACTTATCTACCAAAAAACTTGCCAAAGAATAAAAAAAGACAATGATTTCAACATAAATTATTATTCAAAAGAGATTTTCTCCTACGACTTACCTTTAGAGATTACTTTTCCCTCCTCCTTTGCAAAAACTCTAATTTTCCTTACACCTTCTCCATACTATGGAAAATAACAAAACTGCCCAAACCTTTTTTTTCTTAAGGCATCTTAATTAGTTGATTTTTATTATTTTACACTCTTGGTATAATTTCTCTTTTTCATTTCCTTTTCCAAATCTTTGGTCATTGCAACCTGTGTGGCCCACCTCTGTGTACAAAGCACCTTTACATATTAAAGTGAAATTTGATACAATGAACATATTAGGAGTGGTTGTTCATATGACAAATTTTAAACAAATTTTACATATTAGGTGTGCCTCGAGTAAGAGAAATTAATTATTTCTCCATTTTCTTTTTATAAAAAATACTCCCTTTTCCATGATCCAAAAAATATACATTTTTTTGGGTCCTAACACCAAAAATCACACTTGTTAATAGGTAATAAGGATGAAAGACTCATGGAATTTTAGTTGTACGTCCATCCTGATTAGGGCCGATTTGATTGCATAAAAGTAATTTTTGGAATTATAATTAACCACTTTACCACTAATTTCTTATCCCAAACATATAACAAGGTTTATTTATTTGCATGGGATTTAATTCTCAAGGATTTACAGAAATAAATTCATTATTTTAAAAATATAATTGGGCCAATCTTTTAGTGTGGGTAGGAATTTCTGAAAATTCAAAGGAACCCATTATACCATGAAAGATAGGACCCAGTTATTTGTTCACATGAAATTAAATTCCTACAAGTTGAAAGGAATCATTTAACTATTGATTTCCTTATCTTGAAAATTCATGACATGTTTGTTTGCATGAATAGAGTTCTTAGAAAATCGAAGAAACCCACTAATTTAACATGAATTCCTTATATTGAAAATATAATTGGAGATTTTTTGTTTTCATAGAACTGAATTGAATTCCTAGAAAATATTGTTGTCGTCTTATCATTTAAAGAAAATAACAAAATAAAGTCATAAAGTTATTGGCAATTTCTTTGATTTGGAAATTAAGGTTAATATTGAATTTAGTGCATATATATTATAATATGGGGTGACTGTCGAACACCTTAGTTCAAGATCTATTGAATGTTTTGGAAACAGCCAAACAACAATAATATTATAGTATTATAATATTTAAATATCTTCTTATATAATTTTTTTTATTTTTATAGTATTTAAATCTAGAAATATTTTTATTTCGTACATATCCAACCATTCCCTAAGATTTGAAAGAATATAAGAAAATGCATATTAAATCACCACTTCTTACATAATAACACTATATATTATCACCCAAAACCTATTTCTATCGATCCATTTTCAGCATGCAAATGCAATAATACAAGTTTGAATGTTTTCATTGACCAAAATTCTAAATCCATTTAAAAGAATGTATTTTTCTTATGCCATTGCCTATAGTATGGGTATTTTAGTTCTAAAATTGTGTAATTGTAGTTTTAGAAAAATATTTAAACTTTGGAAAGGATGAGGGAAAAGTCGTCTTTAAAGATAAGGTATAGGAAAAATCCACAAGCCCAAATGGAGGGCTTAACACTCAAAATAATACCATGCATATAAAAGCATTATTGTAACATTAGCAACACCCTTCCAGGTTGCTATAGAATCATCGCACGCCATCAATGTACAAGCTTCTTGTCTTGTAGTCAAGTAGTTCCTTCACAATGATCAAATGGTCTCTATAGTCTATAACCAATCTCGTGCGGATGAATTAGCCCTCTGATTTTATTAACAACACCTCACCTCTTCTGTCAACTACATTACACTCTGATATCAATGGAATAATATATCTTTCCGTGGTAGGAACCGGAAGTCCAAAATGGGGATTTGAAGTGTTTGTGCTTCTGATTTCTCACTGTGTTCTCCAGGTTCTTTAGAGAGGGAATTGGAAAAATCGTGGTGGAGGAAGAACGGTATAAAATGAGGAGGAAAAGGGGCACTTAAGCCTGATAAATGACAATTGACAATTTTAACATGGAGTTGAAGATTAAGGATCGGTATGATAGGATGTTAAATGACAATTATATAATTTAAACTAGAGAGAGGACTGTAACCATTTTATTTATGGGCGACTTAATGAAGCAATGTAAGGACCCAGTAATATGATATTAAATGGCAATTATATGACATATAATTCAGAGAGAGGGTGGTTACCATTCTCCACATGCGACTTGATAAAGTGATGAAACGATCCAAGTGAGGTTATGGTATGAAAGGCTCTCCACAATTGATATGGAGGTGGGGACTTAAAAGAGATTTTTTTTTTTTTTTTTTTACCAACGAGACATTGAAGAAGGAATGTCAAAATAAATTGAGCATATGGTCAAAATCAATTGAGGCTGATTTCAATTCAAATCAGTCTATTTCATATATAATATAATATAATATAATATAATATAATATAATATAATAATTCTAACGCATGTATCCTAATTTAATATGCTTCTATATCCAATATGGGCGTGTGTCGAGATCATCTACGGTGAAATAGATAGTCATGATCTAACTTTGGCCTTTTGTTTTAACTCATGGTTGTATATTCCATATTATTTGTCCTTTGGTGGGCTGAGTTTAGACAGAATCAGCTTACACTACGAAAGTACTTCTGATCATCTCCAATCCATGTTGTTTCCATCAGATGAATGGCCCACGTTACTTATAGAAGGCCTTGTACTGACTAGTGGAAGTAAACCTTATCGACCTGGTAAACTTGAATATTGTTAGTAAGCCACGTTAAAATTATGCAAGATCAATGTGAATAAACTCACCCCCGGTCCTCATCCATGGTGGTCACATTGTGAATTTCTGTATATTGAGCCAGTATGGAGTGATGATAGTTTCTAGAGTTGTATCCTACCAAGTGTGGTTTAGTTTTATTATTTAATTTGAATTAATATCAAAATCATCTCCGTCTTTTTTTTTTTTTTTTTTTCAAGTTATAAAAAAATGATTTTTTTTTTTGTGAAAATTGTTGCAACAAATAAAGAAAACTAGTTCTCACAAAGGAATTATCTGCAGCTGCAACAAACAACACTAACACCAATTCATCGAGATAAAAAAAAAAAAAAAAAATTGGAGCAAACATGAACTTTGATACTTCACATCCATGAATTTTGCTTCTATGACAATTTCCTCTTTCCACAGAGAGGGTTGGTGCACAACCGTGACTTTAGGTTTCTGTTAGGTTTTTTAGTGTTGGCTAAATTTATTGGTTGGACAAAACTCCGGGTCTCTTTAGTTGTAACTCTTTTTAGAAAAAGTCTCAAAAGATAGAAGATTGGAAGGACTCAAAAAACTGAAGAAAATCTACATGTGCTGAATTTTCGGACTAACCTGAAGGGGTCCGCTCGAGCGATCATTTCATTCGCTCGAGCGAAGTCAAGATTGAAAGCTCAGATGCCTGACAGAAGAAATATTTTGCCAAGACAGAACCTCATTCGCTCGAGCGGATGGTGGGTTCGCTCGAGCGAACTGATGCGCAGAAAACGGGAAAGTCTTTATTATAATCTGAATTAGTTTCCCTTTGAGATCGTATTTTTCAATTCAAAAATGCTACTTGTCCCGGGATTTTTGTCCCGGGACATGGCCCGACTCCCCTGGGAGCCGTTGGATCCCAGGCTGCCCTGGGATCCAACGGCTCCCGGGGGAGTCGGGCCATGTCCCGGGACAAAACTCGGGACAAGTAGCACGACTCTTTTCAATTTGAGTCCTACTTGTGCACTAAGTCTTAGGCACGAATTTGGGGCTATAAATAAGGTGTTTCTCTCAACCCTAGAGGTTACCACACAGAGACCACCACTACTCTCATTAATCTAAGTTAGAGATATCTTAGAGAGAGTTTATTCTCTAGAGCTTTTGAGAGACTATTCTAAAGGACTGCTCTAGAAGGTCATTGCTGCTTCTACCTTTCTTGTAGAAGATTGATTGTCAAGGTGCTAGGAGATCAAGTAAGGAGAACGGAGCACGGTGGAAGTCGTGTCAGTGGATTCTTTACAAGAATAACTACAGTCCTTAGGTCAAAGTACAGACTGATGTAAAGGAGCTTGTGAGTATATCTTGTAACTGTTCGTGAACTCTTGATTTTTAGTTCGAGGTTTTTCTCCCTGGATATGGTTTCCACGTTAAATATTGTGTCTGCCTTCTTGTGGTGTGTGATTGGTTTATTTCCGCTGCATCCATTGGCGGACCTAAGTGTATTGGGTTGAGGGCTGAAGCCCCCTCCAAAATTGAAAAATACCCATAAGGTCCTAAAGGCACTTATGTCTTAGCCCCCACTTAAAATTAACCAAAGACCCCGCTTCCATTTCCCAACTCCAAAAACCCACTACCCTTTACCAACTCCAAAAACCAAATCATCAGTTTACATGATGGCTGATGGGGCACACATTGGATATCACAACCATATCCAATTTTTATCTATATTTTTCTTTCTTATGATTATAAATGAATTTGTTGAGGGGGAATTCATGTGCATCCATCCTCGCCATATGAAGAGGGACAAACTAGATAAGGCCCACCTAGATACCCGTTGATCATGGGACTTGGGGGATGGAAAGAGACATCTTGGAAGGGCCCATATATCAAGCTCGGGGTCAATCCCATGCCTCTCTAACTTCTTCATCCGTGGCCCATAAATCTCACGTCGTTATATTAAAGGAAGAAAATTGACCCTTGATCCAACGGCTCAATCTATTCGGATTAGTGAAAATTCAATGGATCCAATATAATTTAGGGGGTCCCATGTGTTCAGATGGTTCAGATATATCATAAAGTTGGCCCCGCTATATTTTCCCTGACCGTGCACATGAATATTTCCCCATTTTGTTAATAATATCGATACTTGGTATATCTTTCACTCTTTCTCATCTTTTAGTCAAAACCAAATCTATTACTAAATCAATGAAACTCGATTTATTATTAAATCAATCACTTCATTTATAAAAGTGATTTCATAATAGGAATTATGGTTTTAAACACAGCTAGCCCAATTGACCTAACTATTAGTACTTCCGAGTTTAGTCTCATTCATATATAAATTAAAAAAGAAAAATTTACCAATTCATGATTTAGTCAAGGAGGACATTTATGTCCCTTGCCTGCTTAGCTAGCTTAAAGCTTCTCATTTGATAGCCATCCAATATGAAGATGTGGTTAATTTTTTTTCCTCATATTTTCTTTTAATTAATTTTGAAATCCAGAATAACATTGATTTTACATTGAGCTCCATTGAAAAGTACAACTCCATTTATTGTGTGAAAGTCTAAATTAGTGGACATGAGAAGGGTGCAACATGTTCGATCAAATTTTTGGCAAACTTAAAATTAACAAAAACCTAAGTTCAACCTGGCCTAACTAATGTTCCCAAATGGCTAACATGAACCTAACCTAAACCGAACAAGAATTGAATTTGTTTCGATTTTTAGGCAACAACCAAAACCTAAATCTGTTAACCTTAGTTTAAAATTTGATTAGTTTGGGCCAATGGAGGTTAGTTTAGGCTCAACCAAAGTTTGGCAAAAGTGTACTTAGTGCAAGAGTGACAAAGATTATCTCTTAATTAAATGAAATATATTTTCTCTTTTGTCATAGTTAACGTGAAGAAAGTATAACAAAATCGTGATTAACTTTTTGAAGTGACCATCGTTAGCCCCCCTCAAGCAAAAATCCTGGGTCCGCCACTGGCTGCATTATTTGGTTAAATTAAGAACTAGTAATCCATTCTAATAACACCTAAAGGGAATTTCAGTTTCCCTTTGGCTCGCCCAACTAAATGACCTATCCAGCCAAGTATAGTTAACCATGTCTAATGCGTTGAGACAAACCGAGCCTTTTTTTTTTTTTTTTTTTTTTTGGGGCCAGAGAGACAAAATGAGCTTCGACACTATGATCCAAGTGAGGCGAAATTGAGCCGGTCTAGACTGAACCACCTACCTACATATCTATCACTCATTCATGCAGGTGGGCCCCACAATTAGATTGGTATATAAGAAGGCATTTGTTATCCTGCTCACATCTACCGACTACCCCGTACGAAGCAGCTGAGTTTGTTCTCTCAACTTTTCAATGCCTGAATGTGACCGTCCATTTTAGGGTCTGCAGCTGCACTGTGATCATTGAAACTGGTGGAAGAGGACTGCATTTGTTACTCAAGGAGAGGGGGCTTTGGAGAGATGCATAAGTAACTAAGAACAAAATTTGACAAACTGGGCCTCTTCCATTCAAAGAGTTCGTGTACGGATAATCTGTACATTTCCAAAAAGCTGGCCAGTGGGTGGAATTCCTAAATCGTCGTTTTAGATGGAGGATTTGCAAGTGCCACCAAAGTTGAGATTTTGAAAATTCTAATTCCAAAAGTTAGAAGGACTTCAGGCTTAGTTGTTTATTGGAATTCAGGTAATTCTCATCTCTAGAAATTGAAAATACCCCAACATAGTGAAATTCTTAAATCCTCTTTTTGTACTTGAGTACTTAGAAATTCTTTAAAAAAGCTAAGTTGCTGACAGTTTAAAATCTCATCCAGCATTTCAGATATTTTTAAGTGGCTGAAATTTTAAAATTCTTTTGGAGAAACATGTATTTGCAAATGCTGAGGACAAGCCATTCCATCGTGTCAAAAAAAAAATAAAACCAAAGAAATTCTGGCAAAGAAAAAAACCCTTCATGTGGCTAAAATATGAAATTCTCGCAAAAAAAAAAAAAAAAAAGACATTCTAAAAGGTTAAAGAGAATAGCAATTACATCATCATGCCTCTGAATTTTCAACATTACAAATTTTAGTAGGAAATTTTTTCAAAGAAACATGCCCTTTGTAAAACTTGTGAGTGCACCTCTCTCCCGTGATCGATTATTTTGTGGGTTCCACTGTGATCCATGTTGCTTAGTAGAACTTAAAATGACACCTACTGCGTAGATATATATCACTTTCTCATTTATTTGAAAATTGTAGATTTTTCATGCCAAGCGTGCTAGTTTCGCAATTACGTAATTGTTTGCTGACAAGAACCCCAAGCTCTATATAAAGAGCTCCAATCTCCTTCTAGTCTTCACATCCAGCCTTGGAAAGACCATCCCAATCCCTTCTGCTTTGTGACCATGACACCCCTCTCCTTCCTTTCCACCACCAAAGCCTGTCCCCTCCTCCACCCCAGAAAGCCCCATCATCCATCCTCATCATCATACATTACCCCCACAAGGCGCTTCCACACCTCTTGCAATAATACCAGCAGTAACCACAACACTGCTAATGCTACTAATACTACGGACACACCCACCAAGAGAAGAGGGCCCGGATCTGGATCTGGATCTGGGTCACCTCTCCGGTTGGACCGGCGCAACGTTCTCCTGGGCCTCGGAGGCCTGTATGGTGCAACCAGCGTCGCTGGTCAGCATAACGTCGCGCTCGGAGAGCCAGTCGTCCCCCCCGACCTCTCCAAATGCCACCCTGCAGACAGCGGCAACATCTGCATCGGCAAACTCGATTGCTGCCCGCCTTACTCTGCCGACACCCCAATCCACGAATGGACGTTCCCGGACGCATCAAAGCCAATGAGGGTGCGGCGCCCAGCTCATTTACTACGGCCGAACGAGATTGACAAGTATAAGAGGGCTGTGGCCAAGCTGCGGGAGCTGACGGAGAAAGATCCGAGCGACCCGAGAGGGTGGATGCAGCAGGCCAACATCCATTGCCAGAACTGCAGTGACGCTTATTACGAGGCTGGCTACGAGGACAGTCATGTCCCCCTGCAGATACACTTCTGTTGGTACTTCCTGCCATGGCACCGCTGGTACCTCCATTTCTATGAGAGAATTCTTGGGAGCCTCATTGGCGACGATAGCTTCGCTCTCCCTTACTGGAATTGGGACCACCCAGATGGGATGTACATGCCCAAAGTCTTCGTCCAGGGCCGATCGTCATCGTCACTCTACGATGACAATCGGACTCAAAGCCACTACCCGCCCGCGGTTTTCGACTACAAGTATTCATATTGTTATCCGGACAGCGTCCCAGACACTGCAGATGAAGAGCGAAAGGTGATCTTTGATACTTCTCTTAGTTAGTTGTAGAAAACAAAAAATCGAGTGATATTATGGAATGGGACTATCTAATACCATTTGACCAGACTAATAGATGATGCTTCTTTATTAGTATTTAGTACTGACGACGGAAATAAGATGATTTTGATTTTCTATGAGAAAGATAGGAATGCAAAATTTCTCTCTTTGGAATCCGCAAATGGTAGAACCCTCTCATCGCTCGAACACATGAGCTAGTAGTATTTTCTTGCCGTTTTGTTTTAAGTATTACTGTAAATTAACAACATGCATGTGTTTGGTAATTTTTCACAACAGGTTAAAGACCAAAACCTGTATGAGATAGACATGTTGTACAGGGAGAGCTTGGCCGTGCCCGAACTGTTCATGGGGGACCCGAAAAGGGCAGGGGAGAGACCTGCGGACCACATAGAATACTCATCGGGTAGGCTCGAGATGATACACAATGTTGTGCACAATTGGACCGGGAAGGAGACGATGCCTTACATTGACATGGGGCTCTTCTCCACGGCAGCGCGGGACCCTATCTTCTTCTCCCACCACTCGAACTTGGATCGGATGTGGCAGATTTACAGGTCCATGAGGGGCCACAAGACCGAGTTCAAGGATGATGACTGGCTCAATGCCTCCTTCCTCTTTGTAGATGAGAACAAAAACCTAGTGAAAGTCAAGGTAGTATTGGACTAACAGTCATCTTATATTGTGAAGTTAAAAGTGAAAGTGGATTTGACAATTCAATATCCTTTAGGCATTTAATCCCCAAATTCATGACTGAAAGTAAGCTAATGTCACCATAGCCCTTTGACTCTGGTCTCCCTTTTTCTTTTTTTTCTTTTTTTTTGTCTTGGATCTCATGATATTATGGATTTTGGATTCTACATGTTAAAAGTTGAAAAGCTACTTGAATCTCATGATATCATGGGTTTTTAAAAACCCATAATATCATGGTATCCAAAGTCAAATGACTATGGTGACATTTAATGCCTTTTAGTCATGAATTTGGTATTGAATTGTTTTTTAGGCATTGAATTGTCAAATCACCAAAGTATAAAATACAAGTAGATTGCTTTAATGATATCTGCCTAAGATCCATTTGCAGCTAGCTGGACGGTGAATTTGAATCTTTCAAACTTTTTAGTAGTTTTTTTTTTTTTTTTCTAATTTATTTAAGTAAATCAAAACTGAAGAAAGCTCTCAGTGTGATCCGGAAAAGGGGATCGATCATCAAAGGAGAGGTCTTCTTTATAGTAGCCGTTTGAATAAATTAAGCAATTAGAAATATATATTGTTCATTGATGATATGATAGTTAAACCTTTGTTGCTGACACAGGTGAGGGACAGCCTAGACCCCCACAAGCTGAAATACACCTACGAAGACACGGAGCTACCAAGGGTTGATAAGGGTGTCCGAAAGAGGCAGCCAAAGTACGAGGCCAAGCCGGGGACATCGGCCCCGGTCGTATTCGGGTCCACGCCTAGGCCCTTGGAGGCCACCATCCGGGTCCTGGTGACCCGGGACAATAAGTTGAGGTACAGGACCGAAAATGATGAGGCTGTGGAGGTCCTCATCATCAATGGAATCCAGGCGCCCATCTCCGACCCATCTCGGTTCGATGTCTTTCTCACCACCCACTCCAAATACGAGCTAGATAACCAGGCCCTCGGCGAGTTTACTGGCAGCTTTGTCAAGCTGCCCCACCACAGCAGTCAGAAGAAATTTATGCTCAAACTTGGGATCACAGCCTTGCTAAAGGATCTCAACGCGGAGGGGGAAGAGAAGTTGGTGGTGTCCTTGGTCCCACGGATGGGGAATGTGACTGTTGGTGGTGTAAGAATTGATCTCCTGAACACTGGAAGTTAGGGTTGAGAGATCTTGATTTGCAATTCCTTCTCTCTATTCGAGAAGAGAGATTTATGTGGTTATGCTTGTTTTGTGTCTTTCTATCTCCTATGTGATATAGGTGGTGCAAGGGTAGTACGTGATGTCTGTGATATTTGTCATGCTGTGTTGTGTTTGTGTTTGTGTTTATTTAATAAGAAAATCATGTTCTACTACTCGGTATCTTTTGCTCTCAATTGAATTTGTTCATTGTTTAAGCTCCTCTTCTATTTGCTTCTCTATTGGTCGTTACTCCACAGCATCACATGCATGCATGTGGGTAAGACTATCGACGTACGAGTAGTTCCGTGAATAGTGGGTAATGAGACGAATGAACTCTTTTATTATTATTATTAGGAAAATTGTATGGCCCGACTGTAATTGGGCCCACGCCACATCGAGCCCGGCAGTGTGGCGCTGATGAACTCCCAATAAGTCTTAATCTAGTTGAGTTAGATAAGGATCAAACTCTTTGTGGTAGAGTTTGAATTAAGTTCAGACTGTGAGTTGGTAGAATTCTTACCCTGATCAGAAGATGTGGAATTCTAGGGGTAGAATTCGTAGTAGTCGTGACTCTTAGGGATTGCTCTATACAAGGAAGATGGGAACTCTTGCTTGATCATTCAGAAGATCTGAGAGCATTCATAGTGAATTCACAGGTATACTTCACACCGGAACGCACAAGGTTCTCGGCGAGTTCGGTTTCGACATCCATTTGAGACCAGCAAGTTCTTTCGATTAATATCAGAGCCTATTATGTGCGTTTGATGGCTCAAATTTAACAATAAGGCTGTAGATTGACAGAATATGAGTTTTCCTATCGATGAGTTCCATCTCGTTTTTCATTCTGTTTTCTGCATCAGAAGCAGAAGGAGGAAGTAGGTTTTCCTTTTCCTTTGGGACCGCGCGCTAGAGGAGGAAGGATTGTTATCTTTTCCCAGCCTCGTGGCAGTTCTGTCGCAAAGCCTCACGAGTCTCAACGTGTTGCCGTTATTTTTAACTTTTCTTTTTGATCACGTGGAGTGTGCCTTCCAACCTCGTGACGCGCGCCAAAGATCTTTTGTTGCAAGTCAATTTTTGGGCCTGGGTACGTTGACCCGACTCGTCTTCAGCACGGCCCACCTGAGAACACTACTATACCAGTTCGAATTAGAGCCCAGAGAAGTTCAAATACTGAACGCTGATAAACATCTAAGCTACAACATATGTTGTAGAATCCTAACCATTTGTTTTGAGGATATTAAGGTTAAAGCCTAAACAACTTTGTACTCAATCCATTGTCCAAAGTCTTGTCTAATGCATCTTAGAACCATTCTTTCTGATCTTTGAATTTGGATTAGCTGGGAAAGCCATCGAATCAAGTAACTCGGGTGAGTCAGACCAATAAATCGTTCAGAGTACAGATCAGATTAGACTTATTCAACTAGTTGACTCAATTAGAATCAGGTGAGCCAAAACAGAACTTTAAAACTAAGCAGTAAAAGACTAGAAACGTGATTAGCTCATCCTTGGCAAGGCACGCTAGCTAGTTGGTTCTTCTAGGGAGATTCTAAATGCAACCCCACCCCTACCCCACAAAAAAAAAAAAAAAAAAAAAATTGCTGTATACGGCCTTATCCCCTTGTGTGAACAGTGATTTTTCAAGGGGATCAATGTGGGTGTGCACAGCAGATAATGGGAGTGCATTTAGAATTACCCGTTCTTCTAACTCTTGTTTGGTTAAAAAGTTCATGTGTTATCTGATGCTTAAGAAGTTGTGCAAGCTATCACTTCAGTCCTTAACATCACCGAAACTTCAGTTATTTTGACGAAAATTATTTTTAATGGGGCTGCCCATGGGCCCAGTGCTGGAATCCTTATCTCAGCTGTTGTCCACGGGCCCGCCAGGCACATCCGTGCCATGGGCCGTGCTGGGCCGAGGGTACTGGGCACGTTAGGCCCATTTGGCACGGCCCGTTTAGCCCGCCAAGCACGTGGGTCGACCCCAAAAATGGCTATTTTTTAAAAAATTGCCCATTTTACCCCCCACCCCCCCTTCCCCCCAATAGCCATAAAACGGTCATATAAGGAATATTTTATGTCCTTTTCAATTTTACAAAGTCTATAAATACTTGAACCCTCCCATTCTTCTCAGTGGGGTAGGTCGACTTTGACCGAACCACTTAAATATCTTTACTTACAATGGATTATATTTATATGCTTTACTAGTCAAGATTCTTCGTGACTTTGTGCATGCATGTTTTAGAATTGTGGTGCTCTTGTTCAAAGTGCTATTAATGGATTAACCATGGTAAGCAAACCTGTGTCGACTTTAGGGGTCATTCATATCTCAGTTCCTATACCTAGTCTCCAATTAGTGGATTGCACTACATAATCTCAGAGCATCGTGCAATTTTCTAAGATCATTACTAGTAAGTTCCTACGCTAAAACGAGGTTAACAAATGTCACCTTTTCCCACATTATCCTCATGTAGGGGGTGAATCTAGGAAGGAACAGAAGATTTGAAAAAACCACCCAAGTCACTAGCCACTCTGGTGGATGTAAATGGAGATTCAGGCAGGAGCAAACCTAATGTGGATCCTCATTATGCATGTACAGACTCCTTTAATTATAAGAATTTACAAGATTCATTTCTGGTGGGTGTCTATAAATTTCAAATGCTGGATTTTTGAATTGTCTAAATCATGCGGGAGATTCTTATTAAAAAACCAAGGCACCATGAGCTTCATAAAGTCCATGTCTATAAATACTCGAACCCTCCCATTCTTCTCAGTGGAATAGGTCGAGTTTGATCGAGCCACTTAAATATCTTTATCTTTCTCCGTGCTTGTGTTCTAATTTTTAATTTCAATACTGAAAAGGAGAAAAAAATTAATCGAAAAAAAATTAAAAGATGCACGCCGAGCATGATAGGCACGAAGGGCCGGCAGGGCCCAGCCAGCTCCATTTGGCGGGCTAGGCCGGCACGGCCCGTTTCATCTGGTGCCGGCCCGGCCCGTGGCACTGGGGGTTGGGATTGGGCTAGCACGGCCCGTTTGACATGCCTAGGTTTGATTTAGAGAAATATGATCCTGGTAGTGCTAAGCCTGAAAACAAACCCAAGCTGGACCCAAATAGTCATCAACAACAATTATAGACTTGGACCCAGGCCTGGATCATTTGCTCGGTTACTTTAAATATAAAATGATGCATAATGCATACTTTATGTACATAACCTTATATAAAATATTTTACTGTATATTTGTATACCATACATATATTTATATTTTACTTGGCATACAAGTATGAGGTATAGTCCATTAACAAAAAACCTAAGGATACCTTAGGGCAGATTTGTGTAACCCGTTTCCGTTGAAAATGTACTGTTTTTTTTTTTTTTTTTTCGGAAAAATGTATTTTCATGCATTTGGTGTGGCATGCGTTTTCTTGTCATGAATTAAATAAATGAATTAAAATGGGGCACATTTAATTGGTTAGTTTGAATTTTAAAAAATCTAGCTGCGTACCAATGGATGTATTAAGATAATTGTGAGTTTTCTTGGAAACACTTTAAAAAACTATAAAACTTTTGGCTCAATTTCAAAGAAGTATTTGAAGATTCGAATATTTCAAGAAAATATAAAAGTTTTTCACAATTCTGTCAATTAAGTCCTCTCCATTAAAAATAAAAAAATAATAACAAATGAGAAAAATGCCCTTCTCTTATAATAGATTTTTGTCTTTTCTATCTCTTTCCTTTCTAAAGCTGGTTACGTATTTTGATTTTGATAATCATAACCATTTAATAAAGCTAGCTTTTTATTCATTAAAAGTCTTTTTTTTTAACAATTCATGCATAAAGGTTGTCGAATCGGGCCCCATTAGGTCATTTGGGTTGGTAATCTTCATGCACTTTTAGAAAATGAACCAAAAATCTTATACCTTTTGAAGATTTTCTTTTTGTTTATTCCCAACGTAATAAGAACCGACACCCTATTTTTGTGGATGGGTTATGGATTAGGGACAAAAATGATAGGGATGCTCATGTGCCGGGCCGGGCTTGGATAAGTAATTAGGGCCTGTTTAAGAATTGGATCGGGCTTGAGTTAAATGATAGAAAGCCCAAAGCCTGGCCGGCCTGTGTAAGAAATGCATTTAAATTAATTTAATTAGTCCAAACAATTCCTCAAATGCTCACAAAGTTGAAATTAAAAAAAAAAAAAAAAGCCAGTTTGGCCCGGCCTGATTGATTAAATGGGCCAGCTCAGGCCTTACTTTAACAACCCATGTCGGCCTTGGGCCCAGCCTGGTCCAATATTTCTAAAGTCAGGTCGGGCCTTGATATACCTTAGCCTACCCCGGCCCAGCCCCTGAACACCCTTAACAAATTAGCCAGATTCGGGAAAGAAACACAGTAGTAAACCCAGACCGGATCTGTTTCATAAATCTAGTTTCTGAACTGAACTTGAATCCAACACGAAACCTACATGTTGTATTTGAATCCAGCACCAACTTCAATGAAAAAAAAAAAAAAAGGAAAAATCGGTTTCGAAACTGAAGTTGAAATAAGGTGTACATTGCATTAAGCATAATTGTATAAACGACCTTCCAAAAAAAAAAACCTTTTTTTGTATAATTTGAGAAATAATGAAATACAAGTAAGTGGTATATGATTAAAACTAAGTAGATTCTCAAAAGTATTTATATAACTAAATCCATTTAAGGCCCTTAAAACCTATACATGTCTTTTTAATATGTGAATGTATAAATTATCCGATCGAATCCTCAGAACAAAACATCCGAGGATCATTGCATATCCACTTTAATTGAAATCGGTGGCGTTGGGTTTTCAAACTGTGAATATAATTTTGATCCTGTTTGAATTCCAAAACTTAGGCCCAACTCGCTTTGGACTCGGTTTTGGGCTTGATTTTTAGTATTCGAGTTCGGCCTGGATATAATACTTTGGCCCATTAACACATGGGTCTGTCTTGTATAAAGTAATTGAAAGCCCGAAGCCCACTCTTCCCTGTCCAAATAACTAATGCATGTATTCTAGTGGTTTATTTACCCAAACAAGCGATTAGAAAGCCCAAATGAATGATAGAAAGCGTGAATGACTGACAGAAAGCCCGGCCCAATTGAGTAAAGTCTGTGTTTCTATATTCGGGGTGGGCCGTAAAACTTACAGGGCAGCCCACGTTGCATAACCATGGTAATTAGTGCAGCTCACCCTGTGAAACTCACAGTAACGGTATAAGGGGATATTTATGGAAAGATTAATTTTAAATATTAATTCAATAGTTTTATGAAGAAAAATTATAAAATGACGAGAGAGTTGTTCGTGCATTTGTTTTACAAAACTACCCCAGGCGACAATATCGTCAACTTCTATTGCAAAAAAAACTATGTGTTGCTTCATCTTTCTCTATCTAGTAATGGAAAGGTTGTAAAAGCTATTGCATTTTGTGTCTCGGTTGTCTTCCTTAGGTGGTCTCGGCAATCTTCCTCAGATGTATGGGTCCCATACTTGGTTTTCACGCATTTCTCGCCCCTTTTGTAAAGTGTATTCTCATGAATTTTGATGGTGTGAATTCAAAGTACAAGGTGTTCAATAAAATGCGAAATGAGGATTTTCTCTTCATTTAGTTGGTCGCTTCGAGGGGATAGATTTAGATATGCTTTGTGAAAATTTAGGGTCTCAGAACTGTTTATTTAGGGGAATCTCATAAATCTTAATGTTTGTAAGCACTGTTGGGACAATCTCTAGGCAGTAGAGGTATCATTAACGATTATGAAAATCATTGCATTTTCTGGGAAATACTGAGTTTGTTTCACCCGTTACTTGATTCTTTTCCATCTTGCTTATGTTCCTTTTGTGTTTGTAGTGGAAGGAGATAAAGTGCAAGGGAAGTTTTGAGTTTTTTCGTGTAAGTGGAAATTGGCGATATCAACAACTCAGGTGGCGATATCATCAACTATAGGCTAACAATATTATCAACTGGGGTGATTTCATGAGAAAAAATGTACGAACAACTTACTCGTCATTTTTCTTTTTCTTCACAAAATCGTTTAATTAAAATTTAAGCTTAGTTTTTTAGTAAAAATCCCATGATATTATACAGTAATCCAACATGTGCATTTATTTTTCCTGTTTTTAATATTCAACCCTAGGTTTGACTTCATGGGTACCAAGCTACATGACAAAACCAAGATGTTAGCCGCAGCTCACCCCGTGAAACTCAAAGTAATAATGTAAAATAGTAATCCAACATGTGCATTTATTTTTCCTGTTTTTAATATTCAACCCTAGCTTTGATTTCATGGATACCAAGCTACATGACAAATTAACTGAGAAAAACGTTCAGCAGCCTTCCTATTCAGTGGATCTTCGACCTTTTGGGATTTCAAATTCCTTAGTTCCACCTCTTCTCAGATATATATATCTTTTGTTTGATCATGTTTTGTATAACCCTCCCCTGTTTTTTTTGTGGGCCTCTTTGTTCACTGATATACATTGGGGCTGGCTTCCAGCTCATGTAAATCTTTTTTTTTTTTTTTTTTGTTTCTTAATACAAATACACTTGCCTTACATCAAAATAATAATAATAATAATTCTGATGATGATCTCAGCTTATATTAGACTAAAATTTGACTCCAGGCCTATACAATTTGACACATTTAATTGCCTAGCTTTGAATTTTATAAGCTCCAGCTGCATCAATGGATGCATTTGAACAACCATAGGACACTTTTATTACCCCTCCACGTAATAAGCATCAGTAGTCAGTACCCTACTTATGTGGGTGGGGTATATGGATCGAAAAAGTCTACTTGAACCGAATTTTGGGATCAATCATTGGACCGGTCCCAAAATTCGGTCCATGTAGCATGACTCGTATGGATTGACTCTAGTTAAACGGGTACCCATTGCCATCTCTACAGTTAGAACATATGTGCCACGTGGGCGGAGATTAATCCCCTCCCCTCATTTTCTCATATGCATGGATGGATCCCCAGAAAACATAAACCAGTATCCCCATTCCCACCCATACCCTTCCTCCAATTACTACTACAAAACAAAAGAAGGAAGAGAGAGAGAGAGAGAGAGAGAGAGAGAGAGAGAGAGAGAGCCCCCCTTCCCACAACCTCTATACCTCTATATAAAGAGCTCATATCACCCTCTAGTCTACACACCCAGCCCTAGAAAGACCCATTTGGTGACCATGGCATCTCTTTCCTTCCTTTCCACCACCCAAACCTCTCCCCTCCTTCACCCCAGAAAGTCCCATCCAACCTACATTGCCCCCACAAGGCGTTTCCACACATCTTGCAATAGTACCAGCAGTAACAACAACACTCCTAATACTACTAATACTACTGATACTTCTACCAAGAGAGGAGTACCCGGATCCGGATCCGGATCCGGGTCTCCTCTCCGGTTGGACAGGCGCAATGTTCTCCTAGGCCTAGGAGGCCTCTATGGTGCAACCAGCCTCCCAGGCCGGGAGAACATTGCTCTTGGAGCGCCAGTATCTCCACCAGACCTCTCCAAATGTCACCTTGCCGACGGTGGCACCGGCGTCGGCAATGTCCAATGCTGCCCTCCTTACTCTAGTGACACTGCAACTATTGACTATGAGTTCCCGGCATCATCAAAGCCGCTGCGGCTTCGCCGCCCAGCTCATCTGCTAGAGAAGGAGGAGATTGAGAAGTATAAGGAGGCACTTGCCAAGATGCGGGAACTGACTACCAAGGATCCGAGTGACCCAAGAGGGTGGATGCAGCAGGCCAATGTCCATTGCCAGTACTGCAATGGCGCCTATGACCAGGTTGGCTACGAAGGTGTCCGGCTGCAGGTGCACTTCAGCTGGCTGTTCCTGCCGTGGCACCGCTGGTACCTCCATTTCTATGAGAGAATTCTGGGAAACCTCATCGGCGACGATAGCTTCGCGCTCCCTTACTGGAATTGGGACACCCCAGATGGGATGTACACACCAAGCATATTCGTCGACACCACCTCGTCGCTCTACGATGAGAATCGTAATCTTAGCCACTACCCGCCGGCGGTGCTCGACTACAAGTATGCCTATGGTGACACCGTCCCATCCACAGAGGAAGCAGTGCAAGAGGTGATCTTTGATACTATCTTAATTTGGAGCTTTTGAAAACAAAAATCAATAGACATGGAAGTATAGATGATCCATGCCTCATAAGAAGCATACATGATCCATGTCTTTAGAGTTTTCTTTTTCTAGAGTAGTGATGTGTGCTAACATGGTCTCTTGTGAGGTTAGGTGTAGGACTAAGACATTCTTCTTTAAAAAAATGTGGTTAATTAAGAATTTAGTGTGAGTGCTTTATGTGACCCTTTAATATTAACTATGACTTTTCGTTAAATGCATGTGTAAAAAGTATTAGAACACCTTTTCATTTCTCCAGTCTTTTTGTGTTGTTCATTATGGGGACAACTTTTTGTACAACAAGAGGATTTTGTGATAAGTGATTTTCCATATAGCATGCTTTTCTCTTATTTGATGCCACACTCTTTCACGCGGAAAAGAGAAAAAATGAACTAATAGACCTAGGTAGAAAGATTCCAATTTCCTATCAAAGAGGCAGATCAACAGCATGTTGTATGTGATTTTTTTTTTTTTTTTTTTTTTCAACAGGTTGTTAATCAAAACCTATTGAACCTGAGCAAGACGTACAAGGAGAGCTTGACCCTGCCCGAGCTGTTCATGGGGGACCCAATAAGGGCCGGGGAGGCAACTGAGACAGACACGAGCACCTCATCAGGAGGGCTTGAGATCATACACAATGGGGTGCACCAGTGGACCGGGCCAGACTCGGTCCCTTACATGGACATGGGCAACTTCTACTCGGCGGGCCGAGACCCTATCTTCTTCTGCCACCACTCGAACGTGGATCGGATGTGGCAGATTTACAGGTCCATGAGGGGCAACAAGACCGAGTTCAAGGATGATGACTGGCTCAATGCCTCCTTCCTCTTTGTAGATGAGAACAAACAACTGGTGAAAGTGAAGGTACTAGGTAGTCATTATATTAAAGTGTCCTACATCATAGTAGTTTTGGTTTTACCTTTTCTCTTTCCACACCCAAGTCATACATTGCATTTGTCCTTTTCTTTGCTTTTCTAGTGGATCACTGAAGAAGATGCCTGATTGATGCCACTAAGCCCCCTATAGAAGACAAAGACCTCACCCACCCAAGCAATAGCTAGTCAAGAAAGTTCTTCTTTTTAATTCATAAAGAAACCAACGAATCTAAAATTAAAAGAAAAATACAAGTGGATGATTTTCATGATATTCGCCTAGGATCCATTTGCAGGTGGACAATGATTTCAAACTATCTATTATTTTCAATAGTGTTTCCGTACAAAATCAAAAATTTAAAAGCACAGACCTTGATCAAGAAAAGAAAATTAAGAAGGAACTATAATCCTTAAAGTAGTTAGATGAATGGATTAAACAATTAGAGAGGTATAATTTGCTGTTGATGATATTTGAACATTTGTGGGCAGGTGAAGGACTGCTTCAACCCCATCAAACTGAAATACTCCTACGAAGAAGTGGAGCTACCATGGGCCGAGTTGGGTATCCGCAAGAAACTGGTCAAGGTCAAGGCCACGGCCAAGACACTGTCCTTGATCAAAGTAAGCGAGTTCGGGTCCGATCC
The DNA here is from genome assembly GCA_003546025.1 of Camphora micrantha. Lineage (NCBI taxonomy): Eukaryota > Viridiplantae > Streptophyta > Magnoliopsida > Laurales > Lauraceae > Camphora > Camphora micrantha. The sequence continues at coordinate 9,773,279 of QPKB01000005.1, read as the reverse complement.
GAAGACCCTTGACAAGGCCACCATCCGGGTCCTGGTGACCCGGCCCAAGAAGTCAAGATCCAAGACTGAGAAGGAGGATGCAGTGGAGGTTCTTGTCATCAGCGGCATCCAGGCACCCATCTTCGAGCCATCTAGGTTCGACGTCTACATCACCACCCCGTATCAGGGTGACCTAGTCTCCCCAAGCCTTGGTGAGTTTGCAGGCAGCTTTGTGAAGCTGCCCCACCATGGCAGTGGGAAGGATACAAGTGCGACCAAGACCAAGAAGTCTAAGCTCAAGCTTGGTATCAACAACTTGCTGGAGGATATTGATGCTGAAGCGGCTGAGAAGCTGGTGGTGTCCTTGGTCCCACGTTTAGGGCAGATTACTGTTGGTGGTGTAAGCATTGATCTCCTGAACACTGGAAGTTAAGATTGAGAGATCTTGACTTCAATTGCTCCTACTTTATTGAAGTAGAAATAAAGTTGTTCTTCTGTTTGTATTGGGTAGCTATCTCCCATATCTAGGTGCATGGCTAGTATAGTATGTAATGTATGTTTAATTGGTCATGCTGTGTTTTGTTTGATTTTGTAATAAGAAAATTATCATGCACTACTACTGGGTGTGAATTTTTCGTAAGTTGGTCTGTTTGTTATTCAAGCTTCTTTTCTTTTCTATATACATTGTCCTAAGTAATGTTAGCAGGTTTTTAATGGCAGAGTTAAAAAAAAAAAAAAGGAGGTTTTAAGAAATAATAATAATAATAATAATAATAATTATTATTATTATTATTATTATTATTATTATTATATATTTAACTTCTTCTAAACAAAAATAAAGGTGATTATATTAAATGGCCTCTTGCATAGTAATTAAATTAGCTTTTGTTCTTAATCATTTTGGCTGTGGACTGTCCTTTGGTGGAAAGATTTGATTTGCTGACCATAAATCATTAGCTTTTAGTGGAAATCCTAACCATTTGCACCTGTGCATGTCGGGGTGCATATAGAATGGTTTTAAACTCTACGCTCCCTACGAAAGAATAGAATTACATCAAGCTCCTTTACGAAACTTAAAAAGTGAAAACAACTCTATTCTTGCTGTCTATTTCAGCAAATGATACCTACCAATCTCTTAGTTGCTTACTTTTGACAATGGCCTAGTTAGCACTATCTTCGGTGGGGTGTGGTCCATGTGGTTCAGTAGGAGGATCCATTTCTAGCACATGTAAAATATAACAAGTTAGGGCATCAATAATGGATTGACTTTTTCATTTCTCGTTCTAGTGTTTTTACTTTTCATTTCTTTGATACCAAAAAAGAGCCACTTGCGACCCAATTAAAACTTTAGTAAAGTATGACAGTGAAACATATGGGTAGAGCTCAAGCTAAGGTAAAAAAAAAAAACATGTGGGTAGAGCCCAAGGGCTAACCTAGGAAATTTTCATTGGGGTGGCTGAATGTGAAAAAAGAAACCTTGGGGAAGGGGAACATGTGAAAAAATCATTAATTTTTAAAATTTTATAGGGTTTTTTCTAGGCTTTTTTCCCCATTTGATTCCCGTGATATAAGTGAGATTTGAGGATAATTGTAAGCTGTTCACTAGCTTTTATCTTGGCCATCATTTTATTAGCTTATGACTGATAGAGTTGTTTTCATGTAGATGCATTTGATGTTAATTATGATTTAATTAGAGAAGTGAAGCCCATCAAATTGTTTCTTGTCAGATTTGAAAGAATCATGATGTCTAAAATAACTCATCATGCAGCACTACCAGTAGATGCAGCAAGAACCAAGGGTTGCTTGGCTAGCAACTTCATCTCTCAGTCAATTGGTCAGGGTTGGATCCTTCCATGCATGTACTGCACTCTTCCTACGGGTTCTCTTCTCATGTGATGGGCCATCTCCCCATGTGTGCATGCTCCCTTCTCACATGGGTGGTCTCTCTCATAGGTCTTAGCCCAGGACCTATGAGAAGAAAAGAAAAAAAAATCGGTTTACAAATGTTGGGGAGAGTATAAATTAAATAGATGGCAAAAAAATATATCTTCATGGATGTTTTCATGATCCATGAGATGACGACAACAAACAAAAAAGGAAAACAAGAAAAAAGAAAAAAGCAGATGCCGGGTAGATATTATAAACAAATGTTGGGAAGATTTCCATGGAGATTTGCCCACTGTTTCCACTTCTCTGGTACTGGACTCCTCTCTTAAGTGTAGGTTGGTAATGCACAAACTGACAAGGGCATCGTCCCAAAAGGATTTATTAAGGACAAACAAGATTAGATATTATCCCCTTGGGTTGGAAAAAAGGATGACATTAGTGGATTTGGATGGGCTGAAAATCTTTCATCACTTATTACCATATTTTCAAAAAAACTCAGCTTCATCCTCCCTCTAACTTGGCACAATCAACTCAGGTTAAAAGCCTGTCGAGTCTAATTAAGCCTATCAAAAGTACAACCACACTCAATCTCCCATACAGTCACTCAAGTGTAGCAACTCAGGTTTCCAAACCACACTGTGGAGTCCCATTTGATGTGAGGACCAGATAAATATGATCAGCACCAACCAGAATAACACATGTTGGGATGTTAATTAAACCATGGTCACAACGCCATTTTGGGCTCTGTTTTTGCATTGAATTCAATTCCTATGAATTCTAAGAAATATGTTCCTAAAGAAGTGGTTAAAATTGAAAAAATAGAGGTCGAGATCCACAAATAGCCATCAAATAATTTCTCCTTCAGCGAAAATTGAATTCAAGCCATCTCGCTTGTTAATTAAATCGTAAAAAAGTGAAAGTTCCATCAACCTTCTATCCTTGACCTCTCATCTCTTTAGTATCCCTCCATTGCAAACCTAATTTACATGAACAGCTTGCACTTTAGTTTCATGAAAGAAATTGGACTAAACAATAAAATACATCGACATCGAAGGGTTGTTAGGTTGGTTGGCAACCATAAATGTTACCCAGCTTTGAACCCTGGATATGTCACTATGCCCACGTGTGTCGGCAAGGGCAGACCCATAAAATCTCCCTTGAGAGGCCCGCTGTATAAAAAAGTCCTTGGGAAAAGGGGGCATTATGTAAAACATGCATGATATGGCCATATGCAGAAACATGTATAAGATTCTTGAACTCCCAAGAGGGCTTTCAAAAATCAGGCTTCTGTCTCTCTTCAGCCACAGCCCCAGCGTACCAATAACATACATCTGAGTGAAAATCTGCAAGCATGTTTAGTTTTTGGGTAGCATGTGTTAGATCTGGGTCACACTCAGCTAAGTCCAAAGGGTACATTTTACCAAAAAAATTCTCCAAAGGGGATTTTTTAGGTACCCTTCCTTCACTCCTCTTACCCATAACTGTTCTACGAGATCAGTTGTCATTGGCACAATAACGGAGGTGTATTTATAGCAGTTTGAGTGGTTGAGATACTGGGGTCCACATCAATGGTCAGGATCTGGCACTATGCTGGGTGGCAAGCATTTGGTTAAGAGTTAAGACTATTGACCCGGAACCCCTATTTGGTTGGACCAAGCTGGGGTGCTATATGGGGAAGAAGATGTCAAATCAGATGACATCTCATCTACTCCAATAAAGAAATTTTCCTCTCCCCCCATGTAGCACCCCTTGATTGGCCCCAACAGAATTTCCATATTTAGTCCAAACAGGAAATCCGTTTCCCTATTAACCCCTGGTCCTGAGGGTTGTTTTTTTTTTTTTTTTTTCCCTATTAGAAGACCTTTTTTCCGCTAATGAAGTGTTTAGCCGTTTTAGAGTACCCGACTAATCTTTGAGTCGTGTAGTCCATAGTTGTCAATTTTATTTCACTTCAGCCAGATCAGCCTGAATTTTTTGTTTAGGTCCTTTGGCCGAAACAGAATGGGGCCAAAAAAAAATTCGGTTTGAATTCTGATCCATTCCGGCAATTTCGGTTGTCCATTTCGGTCCGTTCCGAACCATTTCAATTTTTACTATTTTTTAGATTTTCTTCTCAATATTCATATCAAAAAACGTGCATAATTTATATTTTATTTTTATTTTTCTATTTTTTTAATATATGTATATATTTTTAATTTTGTAATATTTTGAAAAGTTACTTTGAAAAGCTTTGCCAAAATTTTAAAATATCATAATATTCCATCTTGGACGTGAGATCGAAATGAAATTGACAACTATAATACAATCCCTCTATCCCACATAACCGGATAAAGCCACAGAATAAATTCCTAAGGTGGCCCCAAATGGAAGCATTGCAACTCAAGAAGGTTTTTTTTTTTTTTTTAGAACTATGACTAGCTGATAGTTGAGATGAATGTACTCTTGATGATAAAAGAAAAATGATGGACCAATCAAAGTGACTGAATGAAAAAAAAAAAAAAAAATTCAGGACCTGCCATCAGTGACACATTATATAAGAAAATCGGAGCATAGAGCGAACTATTCTTTCACCTTTTAGTGACCCTTTTACTTAAGAATAAATTAATTGAAGAATTTCAGAGTGGGGAGCTTTCTTTTGTTTTCCTTGAAAGATTCTCGGATAATATTAACCTCTATCGAAAAGGAAGATTGGTTCTCCACATCTCCACGCTGCCTTTTCTTTCTTTCTTTTTTTTTTTTTTTGGCCATCCTAACATGCGCTTTTATTATTTGTCGTTTGTAAGGTAAGAGTTTTTGGAGTTCTCATTTTATTTCTGCCTTCTTTAAATCCTAGAAGTTCGCTTTAGAGGTGTCTTCTAAGCTAGGAAAACTTCATTTTCTCATTCTTTTGGTAAGAGAATTTTCTTTAGGACATATTTATTTGCATTACAATATATATGAATTGAATAAATATGATTTTATTTCATGAGTTGTTAAAGATGAAGACAAACGTGAATGTATTTAAAAAAAAAAAGTGAATGTTAAATGGCCTTTCCTTTTTTGGAAATATACATATGCAACCATCTTAACTATCCATGCACTCGGAATCCCATGAAATGCATTCGATCCATTGAGTTTTAACCGATCTGAATTGGCTGGACTATTGGTTCATTGGTCAATTTTTTTTAAATATAAAGTCGTTAAACTTGTGCGCAATAGATGATGGAATTAAAAATATGGATCTCAAACCTTATATTTGAGCCCAACTAAAATGCCTCATTCCATCCTGCCCCCTATTCAATGGGGCCCATCTGGTTTTTCCTCACTATAATGCGGTGAGGGATGCATACAAATGAAGATCCCTCATATAAAAATGCCATGCTTACCTAGGACCCTACAAAACTTTATAAAAATGCTGTAGGGCTAGGCCCTATTTTTATCCATTCGGCCAATATCTAGTGCTGGATTTCATAATGAAGGCCATAGCCTTTTCAAATGTTTAGAAAGGCCAATCTTCGTTTTCAATGGTGGATAAATTTGTGTGAAACTTTACCCACTTTGAGTTACCTAATTCACCAAAGCTCTCTACCAAAATAAATAAAACAACCAAAGCACAATGGAAGCTCCCATTAAAAAAAAATAGTGACTGTTCTCTTCATCTTAATCAATCATATTAACGGTCCCTTATCTCATCTATATAAGAAAAAACTGATAGCAGAAACTCCATGTCAGTGATTTTAGACGACATTTTTTTTTTTTTTTTTAATTTCAACTTTAGTTTAATGGTAAATAACAGTTGGATGAGTGTTGAATCTTAAGCCGGTTTCAATTTATAATGGATGAACAAGTGGAGTGGGACTTTAGGTCTAAGATTTTAAGACACTGATCTGATAGGACTATTTATTGTTTCTAATCAATTCTCAATCTAGATGATAAATTAAGAAAAGATTTATTCATATGATGAAGCGCAATTAGGAATCATGGGGTGGTACAAAATTAATTTTTGACTACCTCACGAACAAATAAAATTACATTTTTTTCATTTTTTTTTTCCTTATTTTTTGACTATCCAAATAAGAGGAGGTAAAATCCATTTTTCCTCTCCTTCTCTTTCCTTCCCTCCCTTTCATTTTCTTACCCCCTCAAATTTCCCTCCCCCTCCCTCCTTCCCAAACATATTTTAAAGCCCACTTGTATACTAATTCCCACATTTCTCCAATCATGTGAGAAAACAGTGCCATGGAAAGAGAGTGATCATCTTCAAAGTTTTCGTTTTTCAACCAAACAGGCAGAAAGTTGATTTAAAAGTGGTGGGCATGTGCTTTGAACTTGAGTTAGAAAGACAGCACAACAATAAAATAGCTTGACCCACCAACTTTTGTACGGTTTCATTGTAGCCATTGAAGCTAGTTGATAAGGTAACTATTGGAAGCCGTACGTCTTGGTATTATTCATGTCAGAGGTGGGTCCACTTTCTCCTTTCATGGCCAGTGGGAATCACTGTGCACCGACAAGTCTAGCGCTATCAATGGGCTCAATTCTAGTCGGACTGAGTTGGGCTGACCCAAAGGACCATGGAATGCAAAACTCATTCTTGACAAGTGAATTCATATTACGATGTGATAATTTATCCCCTCGCATTTTTAAACATTATAATTTTTTTTTCCACCTAAAAGATATCAAATGACTTTGAAATTTCTGCAATTACAGCCCCTTTACTTTTATGTAAGATTTTTGAATGATTAAGTAATAACTATTATTCGTGAATTTCACTATGCCTGAGAATTTCAAAAGTTCTCTAAATAGAAATTAATTGAATTCTAGAGAAGAAATAGGTCATTGGGTGGAGGATTTGTAAATGTTAAGAAGGTTGAAATTCGAAGAATTTCAGAGGCCATTTCAAACTTTTTGGATAGCTAGAATTTAGAATCTAATAAATAAATATGACATTTGTAAATGCTAAAGAAACAAGCCATCACATTATGTCTATAAATTTCTAACGTCACAAATGCTGATTATTAATTCCAGCAGATGAACATACCCTAGAGTTCAAACTCCTAATGGGTAAGACTTAGACCTTAGGCCTTAGGATCATTGACTCATTTTGGTCTTACCTGTTGGACTAAATATCTTGTATTCTACGTCTATTGGTCTTTTGGGTCAATCAGGGCATTGTAAGCCAAGGTAATAACAAAAATGCAGTCTTTACCGTAAACAGATCTTCTTTCTCAACATGAGAGTAAAAGGGACAGCTTTTTGAGAATTTATAAATTCTCTGTAACAAAAGTTCCCTGAATTTTATTAAAGAAACATGTCCTAAGCTTTAGCTCCAAATCGCCCACCGGACATGTCCAAAAATCCAAATCATGGTTTTCATTTTTTATTGTGCTCGAAATATAATAGGTATTATTCATAGAGTAATAGTTAGATCTTTTTCAAATTCAGTTTAACAATTTATTAATCTTATAAAATGAACTCTCTCTCTCTCTCTCTCTCTCTCTCTCTTCAATTTTTTTGATCTCAGAATAAACACCCCCCCTCCATCCCACTCCGTGTTTTTTTTTTTTTTTTTTTATTTTCTTTGTTTACATTATAGTTGCAGTCGCTGTTACATGCAGTAAGCATTAATTATCTTAATAATCCTCTTAATACCCAATTATATACATATTTTCAAAAATATTATGGAAAATCAAGATTAGGCTTGCATGATAATGTTTTAATTTGCTACGGAACCTCCTTTTCTTTCTTTCTTTGTTTTCATTATAGTTGCGGTCGCAGTCACTTGCAGTAAGCATTGTCTTCATAATCCTCTTAATACCCAATTATATTCATATTTTCAAAAATATTATAGAAAATCAAGATTAGGCTTGCATGATAATGTTTTAATCTGCTACGGAAACTCCTTTTTTTTTTCTTTCTTTGTTTTCATTATAGTTGCAGTCGCTATCACGGGCAGTAAGCATTGTCTTCATAATCCTCTTAATACCCAATTATATACATATTTTCAAAAATATTATAGAAAATCAAGATTAAGGCTTACATGATAATGTTTTAATCTGCTACGGAACCTTGTTTTGTTGGATAAATCCGGGGTTTGTCTATGCAGGTGGCGTTTGCTGTTTTGTTATGGTTGTCAAATTAGTAATTTGAAAAAAGAAATCCAATGGACAATCATTTGATTGAGACACTTTTGTTGTATCAATTGACAAGAGAAATGAACATGATTTTCATGTTTGGACTTTTTTCGTATTGTATCTCACCTATTCAAAATATAAAGAGAGAGTGAGAAATTCTCAAAAACTCCTAAATTTCTAAAGGAGCGTTTTTGCCCTCTTTGACTCATCCAGAGAGATAATTTCACCTCAGACCGTTAATGCCACTTCAGACCATTTACACCTCAGAATGCCGATTAGGAAAGCTTGAACTGTCTGGGGAAATATGTCTTGCTGGTTGTTCTCATGTCTATATCAAAAGATCGCCAACAAGATCCCACCTTACCCACCAATAATGGAGATCACATGTCAAATCATGAAGAGATATTGGAGCTTCCTACTGATCATCCAAACTCCCTTCCTCTTCCTTGAATCAACGTTAGTTTTTGTGAATGAAAAGCTTGTGGTGGGCTATTTCAATTAGACATCAATCCTTTATAAAGTAACAATCTCCCATATGTGGCTTAGGGATTTATTATAGGAATGTCATCAAAGAAGATCTAAGGGCTTCATGCATATCTCCTTGAATCAACGTTAGTCATTATTGATTAATGACATGTGGCGGGCCACTTCTATTAGACTTCAACCATTTGTGAAGTAATTATCTCCCTTGGGAAGTGTATGGATTTATTATAGGAATGCCATTAAATAAAATCTAAGCGCTTCATGCATATCGTTAGGTTATGAGTTTTTTATGGATTAATATATGGTGGGCCACTTCAATTAGATTTCAAGCCCTTTGTGAAGTAGCATGTGGGGCCTAGGGATTTATTATAAGATTTTCATTAATAAAGAAAATCTAAGGGCTTTATGCATCTCGTTGGGTTATGAATTGTCATGGATTAATGGCATGTGGTGGGCCACATCAATTAGACTTCAAGCCTTTGTAAAGTAACAATGTTCCATGTAGGGCCTAGGAATTTATTAGAAAATTTCCATCAAAGAAAAACGTTAGGATTCATGCATATTGTATGAATGCACCAAGGAAAGATTAATAAAGTGTGTTATATTAGCTAATTTTAAGGATATGAAATTGAGTGTATAAAAAACGAAAAGTAGATTTAGCTAGTTTTAATGAGGAGAGAATGGAAGTTGGAAATGGGCATTTAAGATTCTTATGCTAACTTCTTACATGAGCACATCACTATCTCAACTCTTAGTTCTCATTGGCTATTGGGAAGGGGTGTTTTCTCCATCAAAACGCCCGAGAAGGTCCTTACGATCTTACTGTGCAAACCGAGTAGAGCCCACATTGAGACCCCACTGATCATGGTAAGACGAGGATCGAAAGATCCAAGTGGGGTGAATGTAGATATCAAAATTGAAGTCAATCTAATACCCCTAACCCCTTCTTCCGTGGTCTACAAGTTTAATGACTTTATATCAAATAATAAAGATTAACTCTCAATCTAGCAATCCAATCCATTCGAATTGGTGCAAATCCATGTGATTTGGTGACTGTATTGGGGTTGGTATGTGTGGTCCATTTGGATGGTCCTAAGGTGGGCGCCACTAGGCGATACTCGATGTGTGGACTATAAGGATTGTCCTTATAGGACCCGTTCCCATGTATATATATATATATGTATGTATGTATATACTTGAGCAAGGCTTTCTTAAGCTAACACAGTGCCGGTCCTATAAATCAAAATTGATTATCTTTGTTTTTGACATGATGGAACTGAAAAATCAAATTCTGATTGAATTTATCTTGATTTTGGAGATCATCATCATGCCAAAAGCAGAAATAATCGACTTTGATTTGTGGGACCAGCACTGTTTCAGCTTGTTAGAGCGCCCCGCCCCCAGCACTGTTTCAGCTTGTTAGAGCGCCCCCCCCCCCCCCTATATATATATATATATATATATATATATATGGGAGATGCTTGCAGAAGGAAATATTTTCTGCATTGTATCCATATCGTTTATCCCTATGACAGATGAAATGGAACAATCTTAGACTTGGAAGGGATATAATAAAATTCCTTGATTTGCTCTTCCTAGAAGAACGATCTATTTTATTTGATTGATGGTTCGCATATCATAATGAATTCCAAAAGAGAATATTCTTGTTCAAACCTCCTTGCAATTTTCAACCAATTATGTGCTTTAATAAAATTACCTGGAGTAAGCGTTATAGCTTGTTTCCAATATTCAACAGCTAGATTGGACCAAGCCTCTACAATTACAAAATCTCCTTGTCGATTGGCCTGTTCTCCCCGGTTGGAATAGGTGGGTCAATTCCTTCCCTTAGAACAGTACTTGAGAGTTTCCTACCTTATACGACTTGACATTCTTTGAGTGTTCCATCCCGATATATCATTTCTAACTGAGATATGAGGGCCCTCACCCCTTACTCTCATAGTACTACTATGAGAGTAGCTCTCACAAAAGCATCTTCATATATATATATATATATATATACACACACACACACACACACATATATATATATATATATTCAATTTTAAATGTGTTCTACCAAATTCTTTTTATTTGAAACTTCATTGGACAATCACAACGCATTTCGCAGACAAAATGAAGGGAAGATATTGATAGGAGGGTGAAATTCTTTATTATAAAGAAGGTTATAAAAAATACCACAAAAATTAAGCATTTATTCAACTAACCTGAGAAAGGAACAATCCACTCAGAATCATGGCTCCAAGAATAACTAGCTTTAGCGAGAAGATGAGTAGCCCCATTAGACTACTTTTCTTTACCGTTTATGGCTTGCACAGCCTCAAAGTTCAGATTTGTCGAATGCTTTGAGGCCGTGCAAACCATAAACAATAAAGAAAAGTAGTCTAATGATTTTGAGTGGAATATTGTTCCTTTCTCAGGTTGGTTGAATAAATGCTTAATTTTGCGTGATTTATTATGTTTTATTTCATTTGTCTTTAAGATATATATCTTTTATAAAAGAAAAAAAACCCTTAAAACACTATAAATTCATTAAATAATAGGAAACCAAGGAGCAGTTAGCAATCCCATGCATTTATAGCTCAATACACATGTTTAATTTTGTGGACCACTCTCATTTTATTGTCAAAATGGAACATGATACTATTCTCTTGACCTAGAATCTTTGAAGTGGATGACTAAATTCCTCTCTTGATGTTCTATTATTTATTTATTTGATTCTTTTCAGTGAATGATATTCCTTCCAAAAAGAAAAAAGAAAAAAGAAAAATAATCACTCAACATTTGTATCTTTAAATGGTTAGCAACTTAGCAATGACTAGGTGGTTGCAAGTGAAAAATCAGAGCAAAAAATATATAGATATGGAATAAAAGTAAATCATGAAACTAAGATTTCCCCGCCACTAATCCATCTGTGATAGTGGGATTCACTAAAATTTGAATCTAGGTTGGAATGAGTAATTCTTTTTCATATTTAATCACTTCACAAGAAAGATTATAATAAAGGGAAAATTTATGTACAGTCACCTACAGTTCTCGATTTCTCCCCCTTATTACCAAAATTGGACATATTATCCAGACGTTCTCCGTACAGCTCGTACAGCTTCATAGGCAGAAATTGCTGGTTTTTTTTTTGGCGATATCATAACAACTGTTGCGATACCGCAGGTGTATAATTGCGATACTGCAATTTTTTAGTTGCGATTACGCAATTTACGTTGCGATAATCTGAACATCCGATGGAGATCATCACCACCTCTTATGGTTATGAACGTGAAGCTTCGGCCATTATGATACTGATACTGCATATTTATATGCTCATCATGAAGCTCCCAACCAGTTTCTTCATTTATCTTTCTGAGTAGTTGATTGAAGGTTATATTGATATCGACCCATATTACCTTCTGCTCACCACCATTGTAGACTGGAAGTAGATTGCTTACATCTAATATACCATTAAAATGACATATTATACATATCTCAATATTATCCATCCTACGAAGGAGAACACAGAATAATAAGATTTACTTTTGAATATTTTTGAAATTACTCACAAACATTCATATAATCCATGAATATTTAACGTGTGAAAATAAATATCGGAATAAGTATTTCTTTAGTAAATAAGATGAATGTTAGAAATTACTAAGATTTGAAGGTTGTTAAATATAAAATAAAAAACTACTCTATGCATATATGGAAAATTAAAAGAGTTAAAATCTAAGCATTGAAATTTAGGATATCATGAAGCTACATATTTCTATAACATTAACAATCAAATAACAACGCATTATCCGTTCAAAAAATAAATAAATAAATGCATTATCTTAATCAATTATACACTTAGATATTCTAGCAGATTTATTTTACATCTCATTGGTACTAATTCTCTACCTTTAGTAAAAGTATATATATATATATATATAGACATACAGAAACACCCCCCATAAAACACCCATTTAAATAAAATAATAATGACAACATGGGGTTTTGTCAGTTGGTGCTATATCTTTGGGGTTTTGATGTTAGATGGTCACAAATGTCTTTAACTGTTATCTAGGCAAACTGCAAAGTCAGACCTCAATTGTGAAATCAATCAAGACCATTCATCTAATGAATATCACCATTCGTTGATAACTATTAAAGAATCTAAACCATTTAATCCTTTGCTTTCTTATATATAGCATTAAAAAAATCATTAAAAGTTTAAGATAATGATCAAAATGATGTCTGTAATGCCACAAGAAGGCTAAAAGAATATGTGGACATTCTGAGTTTGTGCTGGGGCCCACCATAGGACGGGATGAACAAGACATGCCACATTGTTTTTTGCGACCGGACGTCCAAGCCAAATCCAGTTGTTGGTAATTCATGATGAGAACAAGGAGATTTTTTAATATATCAACAACATGATGTTCATAAAAAAGTGAGGCTCCACAAGTCTCACCTAAGGTCACTATTAATATTTACACAAAATATTTCAAATATTTCTACAAGTGGGATTCCTTGTATTTTAACTTTTTTCTTTAAAAAGACACAAAAGTAGAAAAAAATAATACAATAAATAACAGGGAGATACATATAAGGTGGGAAACATGAAATATATGAATACATAAGATAGAGATGTGGCAGGAGATTCAATTGCTATATATGATAATGGCCTAAGGTTGACATGCAGAAAATGTGGTAAGAGATCACTTGTTATATATGGCAAGAGATCACTTGTTATGTGGTAGGAGCTGCACTTGAAGAGCAGGGAAGTAGAAAACCTGAGATGAAAGTAACGGAACTGAAAGAACTTATAAACAGAAACGCATTCGTTGACTTTTAACCTTTCATTTTTTGTAATATCGCAACGTAAATTGCGATATCGCAACTAAAACATTGTGGCATCGTAACTATACACTTGCGGTATCGCAACAATTGTTGTGATATCGCAAAAAAAAAAAAAAAAAAAATTGCAATTTTTGCCTGTGAAGTTATACGGATTGTATGGAAAATGTCTGTGTAATATGTTCAACTTTGATGATAAGGGAGAGAAATCGAGTACTGTAGGTGACGCACAAATTTTTTTCCAATAATAGATGTAGTTATCAAATATCAATAATGACCATATAATATAAGGCAAAGAGGCAAAAATAATAAATGAAACGTGTTTTCACGGGCCCACCTGCCACAACTTATACGATAGTACGAGAAAGTTGGGCAATGACTAATGACTAATGAGAGGATGGTTCTCACAGGCAGCGCGTGGGCTGGTAAAAGAAAACCACGTGGGTTCGTCGGGTGCATTTGGCAAATTTTATTATAGAAAGTAAGGTGAAAGTAGAGTAAAGTGAATGGTTAATTTTAATTTAAGAGAATAGATAGAAGAAGTCGATGTTATAAAAAATAATAATAATAACAAAATTTTATGATATCATGACTTGTATGTAGAAAATTTTTTGAATGATAGAACGTAAGAAATGGTAGTTAGATATATATTTACTTTTCACGTAATATCATTTTTTGTGTTTTATAAAAGCTAATTTTACTTGTTGACTGCCGAAAGTATATTTTATAGATATTGATAAATCCCTTAATATCATGAGATTTGAGAAAGAAAAAGAAATTGAAAAAAAAAAAATACATGATCAGAGGGTCAAGCAACTCTGATGACATTATGTGAGTTTCAATTATTAAATTGAAAAAGCCGCGTTTAGAAAGAGTTAATATGTCAAAACCCCAATAAAAGTGTTTAAAAGATATAACTTGAACAATAGGGAAGAGAAGATTCCAAAGAGTTAAACCAGGTTTCACAAGGGGCCGGGGCCGGGGCCGGGGCCGGGGCCAGGCACATGGGCTGCTTTCGATCCGAGTCAACACTCACAACAAGGGCTAAATCTATTGTGACACAAATTTCGGTGCATCAGTACTTTTAGGATAAATGATGGATGGCCCACCCTACAATCATATTTATGCCCCTTAATTTTTAAGAGGATGAGGCATTTATACATTGAACCAATACCTGACATGAAAACCACATTTGGATTTATAAGTGGACCTAGCCTTGTCGGGTATTCTCCAACTGACGTGCCTCTCACGGAAGAAAAATTCTATTTGGACGGACTTTTGGGATCCATCCGTGGACCGGTCCCAAAGTCCCAAACCAAATATCAGAGGATATTTGGTTTGGGACTTTCGGGACCGGTCCACGGATGGGTCCCAAAATCCGTCCAAATAGCAGGACTGCTCACGGAATTCCAAACAAGTAAGAGTAACACTTGCCAAATGGGCTCTAGTGGCTTGTGAAATCGACCCACATGCATCCAAGCAATCAAAGGTCTAGCTGTGGATTAGATTTTAGAGGTGAAAACATCATTCCAATCGATCATTAGTGGAAAATTAAAGTCATGTTCTTTTACTAGATACGAGGGCATTTATGTTTAGAGAATTTGTAAATTCTCAACAAGCTGTCCATTGAGTGGAATTCCCCAATCCACCTCCAAATGACAATACCACTGAGATTTGAAAATCTCAAATATAACATTTCGGTCTTTTAGGTGGTTGGGATTTAAAAATCTACTGGAGAAACATTGCATCCGGAAATGCCATGGGTGGTAAAGAATTCCTATCCTGATGAATTCTAGTAAAAGATTCCACTAAAAGAACAAGCTCTAAGCTAAGGGTTCCTTAAGTTTTATCTACTTTTTCTTTGTGAATTTCTTTCTTACAATTTATTTAGGTAAGTATCAAATTTGGATGAGCATCAATTTATTTGTGTTAGGGGAGAGCTCTAGCGGGAGAGGTGAGAGACATCTCTCTCATAAAGATTTTAATTTATATAATATATATATATATATATATAAAGAGAGTTGTCGTTGTCTTGACTTTTCTCATTTGATTTTCATGGCATTCGTGTAAAGTGGGAGATTGTTAGGAAAATTATATGGCCCAACTGCCATTGGGCCTACGCCAGATCGAATCCCGCGATATGTCACGGATGAACTTCCAACAAGTCTTGATCTGATTGAGTAAGATAATAATCAAACTCTTGGTGGTAGAATTGGGATCAAGTTCAGATTCTCAGAATTCTCATGCTGGTCAAGAGATGTGAGATTCTAGAAGGGATAGAGTCCATAGTAATTATGACTCTTAGGGATTGCTCTATATAAGAGAGATGGGAACTCTTGCTTGACCGGAACACATTAGGTTATCGGCGAGTTCGGTTCCGACACCCATATGGAACAAATTAGTTCTTTCAATATTTCAAATCATCTTCAACTCTCCTTTAATTTATTGTATACCGATGCTTCCCCTCTTAGGATAAGACCAAAATGAAGAAATATAATTTATATAGTCAACCCCAACATAATTGGAACAAAGATTTTACGATGATATTAATGCTGCCCCAAAATGCTTCTGGAGTTGAAAATGACTTGTTGAATGTCAAATTTGTAGGTATGTTTGGCCCCGATAGGCTCCATGTGGATTGACCATAGAGCCTCAGTAGCTCCTTCATTGTAAGGATCACATTAACTTCCTTAGTTTCACACACATATTACCAATAATCGGGAGAGTACTGTTTCAATGGATTGAGGGAGAATACCGATCTGTTGAGCATTATATACGTAGAAACTGAGATTCATGAAAAATACATAAAAATCTAGAGAGAGAGAGAGAGAACCCATTGGCCGGAGATCTCCAGCCCCCATGGCATTCTCTTAATTGCACACGCAGTTCTTTCAGAATTTAGGCTCATGAAAGTTTAGTAGTAAGAGAAAAACCAAGGGCTAATTAATATATGCAAGGAGGAGACCGTAAAAGGTTGCCATCCGATTGAGCAACTCTAGGATGTGTGCACTCTCCCGTTGACTTAGGTACAAAAAAAAAATATTATATTTCGTAATGAACTAACCAATCATGTCAAAACCTTGAGGCTTTAGTAGAGGTAGCATAAATACTTTTCAATACTCTCACTCGGGTCGAACTTGGTCGGTCCACATTTCACAACATGCATATTTTCCCCAGCATCGAGACGTTTTTCATGGGACTCGAATTCGCGAACTTTTCTTTAGACCACTATTCATAACGAAACGCTTTAATAGAAAAGGCATAAATACCTTTCAATAAAAAAAATTGTGAGGGTAACTCAGTGGAGAGTTTTTTGCTTCATTGGGTAAGTGGTCCAAGAGTGATACTTATATATGATGACTGAGGGATCTATCCCCCGGCGTGTGTGGAACTAAGATGGCACCACCACCCAACCATGAGTGCTTTGGCTTGTCTTGTAACTACGCATAAATTAATCTTCGATCAATAACACAGTAAGATTTTTAGATATCCAGTACTAAAGTCACATACGGCCTGTTCCTATTGAAGTGAATCTCCACGGAAATGAATTTCTATGTCAAGGGGCCAGGAATGAAGATCAAAGGTAGAGATCACTTTCCACTGGTCATAGAATGATATTAAATCCTAGGAATTTGGTGGGCTCTTGTAGATTTCCACTCTTGACCCTTCACTCTTCATTCCTTGGAAAATAGGCCCTAATAATTTGTTGGTCTGCTAGCTTTGCCAATGAGGTTAGACCGAGCTGAAGCTTGTATGCCCATGTTCAATCCAGACCACTCATTAAGTGTATCGGGTCCAAAGCCTAAGACCTGGGCCTCAGACTCAGAGTCATCAAAGTCCAAAGAAACAAAACCAAACCGAGCCAAACCGGCCCTGTTAGGACTTTAGGTGAAGGCCAGTTAACTAAACCGCATGGCGCATGCATTCCTACTCCACTCTAAAAAAAACAGGTCCAAGGTCCAGGCCCAGTAGTGAGTCTAGTTGCTGGCAAGAAAAGCTTAGGACAAAAATGCAAGAGCGACCACAACTGTTAATCCACTGTGCGACCACATGCACAAGTAGAACCTGTTGCTAGCAAGCTATTTCTGTTGTTGCAGCAATGTCATACAAATGAACCTCTTAAAAAGAAGGCACAAAAATGAGAAACAGCATAAATTGACTGGACACAATTTCTTAAGCAAACCACTTGACCTGTGATCAACAAATTTCCCAACAATTGCATGTCTGAGATTCACTAACTAGTGTGGATTCTGGGTCACCCTGAAATCAAGGTTCAGTCATACTAGAAATACACAGAGGGAGATTGGGCTGAACCACAAACCAGGCGTGTGCAGTTTGGCTGATGGATCAAGACTGCGGCGATCAAACATTTTCAAATGGTCCTGCTTTCTATTGCAAAGATTTAAAGAAAAAGTCCCGAATGCTTTATTAAGTTTCACTAATCATGATCGAAAAACAGGACCATCAAATAATACCTGCGACAGATGCATACTCCTAAAACATTGTATCTACACCAAAATATTCAAAGCACTGGGTTTCTTCTTTATTTAATATCATAAGAACACATACATACTAATTCTCACATTGTAACCACAGACAAGAATAGAACTGGAGATGTGGTCACCATTGAAGGCTGCACCAGATCGAAAGGTTTGGCTACTTTCAGACAACAACAATCAAGCACAAGGCACACAATTAATACGTAAAATCTGCAAAGAGAATCAATCAATAGTGATTAGTAAATGTCTCTATTTCTTGAGCCAATTCTTTAGTCAACTTGTCAGCTCGATCATCCTGTCCACCGGCAAAATTATAGACTCGATATGCCAGCTGAAACGCCTTCCAAAGAGACTGAGAGCAAGCCTTCAGACGAGCATTTAGCTTGGTTCCACCTTCTATATCAGCATCTGCCTTAACTTCATTGCTCTCCTGCAGAACAAGCCAGAAATTTGTTGAAAAATCATAGGTGCCAAGTCTGACTCAGTAGTTTCTGGTTTATCCTTAAAATGCTTTGACTGTATTGGATTTAGATATTGGCCTTCTAAGGCTAGGACCAGATTGTTTTCTCCATTTTTGTGATTGAAAAACAGCTACTGCAAGGTCCATCAAGAACTTGCAGGAAATTTATTTAAAAGGCAAACAAATTAAAAACAGATTCAATGTGCCTGAGGTTTGATATATTTAAGAAGTATATGTTCCTCTTTTGGATTCTTTTTGTTAGAGACGGGACCAAAGCAATGATCCAGGCCCAAACTGAGCCCTTAATTGATAGTTGGCAAGAACTAGGAGGCACAACTAAAAAGAACTCGCATCTATCACCCTCTGTGCACGCATGGGAGTAGACAACTTAAAGCTAATGAGATTCTGGATTTAAGTATAAGTATAAAAGAGATTGGTTTGCCATGACATTGACCTACTCCAATTTATATTAGCACAATATCTCAAGAGCTGGACATGACACTGGCTCGTGAAGGGTTTTGAATAGAAGTGAACGCCTCCTATTCCAAGGTCCCTAAAGCTAGCTTCTTTGGCTCAAAACATTGGCTGCTACGTAATGGACCAACTGGAAATTGCAAAGTCTTCAAATAGTAGAAATTTATAGTTTCAATGATTTTTATGTTCTTCTTTTTCTGGGTACACAAATGCACTAAACCAACTAGTCGTCTACAATAGAAACTAGAGTTCTTATGTCCTGTCCCTTCTGATAGTAAATGGTACAAAGGAAGAGAGAGAGAGAGAGAGAGAGAGAGAGAGAGAGAGAGAGAGAGAGAGAGAGAGAGAGAGAGGTTTCTTGAAGATTGAAAATTCTTTTCTGAGTGAGAAATGAAATATTGGTCCGACATGGATATGTTGGACTTATACAAGTATCCGGGTATCATAGGTTTTGAGATGAAAGTTTTGCAGGTTCGCTATAGTTGGGGTTAAACTGGGGACAGGAATTGAGGGTTTTGAACATGGTTTGGGAAGTGTAATTTGGAATTAACTCTAGGGTTACGCATTTGGATATTTCAGAATTTTCTTGATGGGAAGATTTATGAGGAGTTTTTTTTTTCATAAAGTTAAGTAGTTTCTTGGTGATGGCTATTTAGTTAAAAGATTCCTTGATAGGTCTCTCTCTCTCTCTCTCTCTCTCTCTCTCTCTCTCTCTCTCCAGCTAGCACTCACAACAGCATTTCCATATATATAGATATATATATATATATATATGAAAATTATTCTATGAACGCCTCGTGCACAGTGTGAACCCCTAGTAGGGCCCACCTGATGATAGGGTTGGGTTGATCGGATGGGGCTGGCTTTTTTTACATAGGAGGGCCCCAACCAGATCTTCAAATCCTCATAGCTCCAATCCTGAGGTGGGCCCCACAGTGTGGTGCGCATGGAGCATAGGATAACGACTATATATATACACCCATTAATTTCATTTACTCTTTTCTACAATCAAGAAGAGGCACTGATTTCATTTCTATAAAAAACCGAAACAAGATGAGTACTCTTCTTCCTCTCATCTAGCGTGAATAGAGTATTGATTCTAGTACACCAGCAAAGCATGATATCTCGAATCTGTGATTCTCTAGATAACTACTTATAAATTAGATCTTCCCAAATTATCTTTGTACATATCCTCTCTTTAAACCCTTTCAAAAGGGCATTCATATAATCGTACTTTCTGAACATTAATATAAACACAGGGCCCTCCCTCTAAAAGGATACAAAGGGGTAGTTTTTATGCCACTTCCAAGATTGTCATGGTAGCAAAGCATTAAAATTAAGGTTTAGGTTTCTGGTACTCTCTTCACATCTTGTTCTTTGTGGGGTTCTTCCTGAGTTCATTTTCCCTGAGTGGTCTTCTTAAGGTTGTACATGCTTTCATTTTCATTGTGGGATGTTGTTCTTTGACTAGCTTTTTGTTGAATGGCATCTCAAAAAAATAAAATAAAATAAAATAAAAATAAAATAAAATAAATAAATAAATAAATAAAAGGATCTCAAGGAAGGAAAATCTGACAAGAATCATAAGCATATCCCTCTGACATAAGTCAGTTGATTCACATACCTTAAGCACCATCTCAATGCAGTTAGAAGAAACATCCACCATGAATTCCTTGATCCGCAACAGAAAATCAAAATTAAATTCAATGTTATGACTTCGAAACCGCCTAGCTTCTTCATCCTTCTTGCATTCAATTGCATCCACTTCTGTTTTAATCTGTCCATGTTTATGGATAATGCAAAGTACATGAAGAAGACAATGATGGTATCACACGAAGAAAGATAGATGTTAATATTTAAAAACATACCTTGTTGAAGTAGCATTCAACCTTTTTGAGGTGCTGAGCCATAGGAGCGTCTACCTTCCAGCTCTCCAAGTTGGTGGCAATACCATCAAGCCTTGAAAGCATTACTGCTGCAGTCCTTATTGTTTCCAACTTCTTTGTAGGAAAATCATCGAACCTTGCTAGCACCTGAAAATCTTAGAAGGCATGGACATGGTTACATAAGGAGAAAGAGGCCAATGACAGCCAAGAACAATAAAATCCAATTGAAAGAGTTCATCCCAAGTATGACCTGTGTTTCATCAGTAAGATTTTCAAGATGAAATTCCAAATATTGGTGAAATTTTTGCAAATCAACCATGTTGTTAGTTTGAAATGAATTGATAGCGGATTTCATCTCCATGATTGAAGTTGCGTGCTTCTGAACATCTTCTTCAATTTTTTGGAAGTAAGCCGATCTGATAGGAAAAACAGATAGAATCCAGATTAAGAGTAAGCATCAGCTCAAACATTCTTACTCCATATCTTTTGATTCTGTCGTAAAATGTTAGAAAAAGGCACACCTCTTTGTTATCTCTGCCAGTGCATCAGCCATCCCCTGTGCCTTTTTATCCGCAGAACCTCCAAAAATTTTCCCATGAGACAAATTTCCACTGAGATTAGATCCTTCAACTTTCCCCTTGAGTAGTCTGTACAGGCTCCCCATCTGGGTTGATCTCTTCAACTTTGTAGTTGCTTTCTTGGGGCGTAAGGATTTGTTTGCGCCAAGTGGAGGAGGTGGCGGCGGCGCTAATCCCTTCACCAGCATCACAGGTGATGATGGTAGTGGTGGGGCTGCAGATTTTTCTGGTGGAATCACTGGAGGTGAAGGTGGAGGTGGAAGGAATGTGGATTCTTTAGGTGGAAGCATTGGTAGCTGTGGCAGTGTTGAGCATGTAGATTGTTTTGCCAAAGGTAGTGGAAATGGTGATGAAGATTGCTTTAGTGGAAGCATAGGCGGTGGAGGTGCTGGTGGTGCAGATTGTTTTGGCTGAAGTAGTGGTGGTGTTGCAGATTGTATTGACTTAAGTGTTAGTCGAGGCTGTGGTAGTGGTGGAAGTGCAGATTCTTTTGCCAGAAGTATAGGTAGCGGCAGTGGATTTGGTGGCTGCATGCTTGATTTGGTAGACGTTCTGACATTATCATCAACTTTCTCACTCGTGATATCATGAGAAATATGATTCAGGACTTTTGAAGTCTCATCCATTTGTGTCATGGAATTTTCTAAAGCAACTGATACATCCATGGGCAGAGCCTTGGAATTGCTACTTGTCTCACAGTGATCAGGCTCCGATATCACGTTACATTGATTCGCTGGACTGAAGTTTTGAATAGATGCATGAGGCAATGCGTGGAACGAAAAGCAATTTACATCAGTGGGCATCAACTTCTTTATGGCCTTTAGTCTGAGAGGCAAGAGAAGAGGTTGTGAATAAGAAACATTTGGTAACTTCCCAATATTTAGAGAATAGGGGGTTGCATCAGTTAGGACTGAAGTTGGGGTGTGAGGAGATGTGGAGAGTTTGTTAAAAAAACCAGAATTCTTTAAGTCTTCAGATGCAGAATCTGGTGTACTCTCAACAATGGGTGCATTTTCCTCATCTTTCTCATCCATCACATATAAAAATTCTTTTGCTACTGCATTCATATAACCAAGCCTGTCCATGACCATTTCACCTTCAACATAGCAAATCATCAATTACAACAGAGGAAAATACTTCCAATAAATTGTGACAGAAGAACAAAAGTTACAAAAATAGAAGCTTCCATACCAAGCTGCTCCAAACTGGTGTCCTCAATGACATCTTTCTCATTATTGAATTCGTTACACCAATTATGAGTCTCAGTCCATGAATCTCCAACAGATTTAAGGGCCTCGTAGAAATAATGGAGTACCTATATGGAGATTATTTTTCTCAATTAATTAACAAAATATACAATTAACAATCTTAGAAGAAATAAATAAATTGTTAAACCTGATATGAAGAGGCTGTTATCATATCAGACATTGGAGGACATGAGACAAAGTTGGGATACAGCTTTTGTAGGTTCTCCACTGTAACCATCAGTAACTGCAAGAAAATGGCCCACAAACAAGTGTAAAAATGTAGCTTTCTTTGAGAAAAGCAACTATCTTTTAAATATTTGGGTGTGTGCATAATCAAACGCAGCGTAGGTGTTCTCTATGATTTTTTTCTGAAAAGAAAAACACTCATCAAGAAAACCTCATTCATGGGAGTGGATGCTTTGCAAGGAGAAAGGTCAAGAATGTCTCTGAATCTCATGATCCTGCTCCTGAGCTCCACCATCAGGACGAAGTTTCCTGCCCGCCCACAAGAACCACTCGATGCCAAGCCTTGTTGATGTTGGAACACACCGGGGCTCCTGACTGGCTGCATTACAGTGCACATATATATAAATATTCATACATACATGCTGGGCTATGTTAAGAGGTACCTTTCACGGACTTGCATGAGAGGTAACCTTTTTACCACCACCTGAGACACCGTGTCAAATCCATCCCCCTCATGTTCACTAATCCCGAACGAATTAATGCTCTCCAAAAGTTGGCACTAACCTGAATAAGAATCACCGTCGGATTAAATTTCATGAAAAAATTAACTTATAAATTGTTGAAATTTAACCCGACGGTAATGATTATTTAGATTAGTGCCAAATTTGGGGAGTGCTAATTCATGAGGGGTTAGTGAGTGTGAGGGGCTTGGATTTGTCATGGGGTGTCCCATGCAATCGTAAAAAAGTTAACTATTGCCCAAGTCGGTGAGAGGTACCTCGTAGTTAAATGTCACCCATATAACATCACTAACATTGCCACTCTATACTAGATAGGTACCATATAAGAGATGACTATATCAATTAAGTTCTATAATTATCAACCATGATTAGAAAACAGGTTTAGTATAGTATAGCTCAACAAGCTTGAACTCAAGATTCATCACCGGAGTTGGACTATTAGATATTATCATCATCATCAAAGCCTTGTCCCAACTATGTTTGGGTCAGCACATGAATTATGTTTCTCCATTCTGATCTATCTTGAGCTAAATTTTCAAATAAGTTGCACTTCTTCAAATTTATTTTTACTATCTCCATCCATGTCCTCTTCTGGCTACCCCTTCTCCTTAGTGGGCCATCAACTTGCATACCCAAACTTTTTCTTACCGGCGTCGTTGCCGGCCTTCGTTGGACGTGCCCAAACCCCAATTGATGCTACCCTTAAATGCTTTCAAAATCGCTCATTTCTAATTTTATCCTTCATAGTTTTATTACACATCCACCTCAACATTCTCATCTCTACTAGCTCCATTTTGTGCATACATTGCTTTTTGATTGACCAACATTCTGCTTCGTAGGAGACATGATTGATATCAACGATAATATAAAATAACAATCAAACTCTAAAAATATTATAAAATATATATATGCATATACACATTTCTCATGCCAATCTTAGATAGTTGGGATGAGGTTTTGATGATGAGCCTTGTCACCCACTACATTGGGGTAAGCTAAATAATTGTATTTCTTCATTCAAGTCTACCCTAGGCCAAATCCTTGGATAGGTTGTACTTTTTCAAATCTATCCTTATTCTACTTCCATCCGTTTCTTCTTTGGCCTATCCCAGCCCCTTTGATGTTAATTGTATTTGTCAATATAATAAATTCTGCCCTGTATACTTTTACTGAATATATCAGAAAGTACACATTCACAAAATATTAAAAGTAGATGTCACATGTGAGATATCAGAAGTGTTCCAAGGTGCCAGCCCCTTTAAATCCTTATGACGATTGGATAGATGGCTAGGTCATTGCAGGCTACGCTCTTTAGAGACAGAACGAGGGCTTGGTCGTCCAATTGTTATTTTTTATTTGATTGACATATTGGTCTTATTGAAACTGTAAAAGAGCTCGAGTACATAAGTTTTAGCAGTTGCCAGATTCACAATTCAACTCAGTTTGGCTTCATTTGACAGCCCAGAATCCATGATTCCCTATGAATCCAGTTCATACCATTTTCATTCCACTGATAGGAACAATTCAATAAGTTCATATGTTCATTTGTCATGATTCATGACATCAGTTCGCATTATTCGGAAACTTCTACTTCAGTCGTTCAGATTTTCATCAGTATGCTAGCACTTAAGAATCAATGATTCACAAATTATAATGGATTTGATAGAAAAGAAATAAAGAAATAGTAACAAATTTTGGAGGGAGAGAGAGATAGGACTTGTGAATAAAACCAAGATGACTGCACAATTTGAATGAAACTATTCACATACTCTAATAAAAACCATACTTTCATTATTAGATAGGCAACATCAGTCGAACCTATGATGCCTAGATACAACATGGATACAACAAGGACATGCAATGGACACAGCAGGGACATGGATGTTACACATTAAGATGATACATTGAATGAGATATGATTCAGACACATTGTCAAGTTTGAAGTATCCGGTATCATAGAACAAACAAACTCATGGTTGTGACAATGAGTGAGCATTGAAGCATGGCGATGAATCTCACTTGCAAGATAGGAGCACAAATCCTAAAACATGCCTCCCCTTCTATACCTCCATGCCCATTCGGCGAATTGACCATGACTTGTTCTATTTTTTGTGTTCAAAGCAAAACATGGTGTAATTTGTTTTTACATGAAATCCATAATGGGTTCCTCCCTTAGCATGGCCCATCAAATTCCAGTTTACGGCAGGAAAAAAATTTCACATAATGTCATCGTTCAAAGTCATTTGAAACAATTCATGTTCTCTACAGCTACTGTGTCAAATTCTAAATGGATCATCTTAACATGAATCTACAAATTAAGAGAAAAACATAGGATGAGATGCTGAAAACATCCAAACCCATTACCAAATTTCTCTGATAAATGAATAACAACGCACCTCCTCTGCCCAAGAGCGAGGAAGCAACAAGGGCGGCACACGGAAGAACCCCAAAGCCATTGCCTCCTCCTCCTCCTTGTTGGAAAGCAAAGAAGAACAAGTAAAAGACGAATACAACAACGACGACGAAGACGAAACAAGGGGACCCTCCTTCCACCTTCAAATCTGCTGCTTCTCTGACCCAACTGAATGCTGATAAATCAACTGCAACAGGTAGCATTTAAAGTTCACCCTTTCTATCCTGTCTCTCTGTACTATTAATTAGTATGTAATGTTCCTATGACAAATCTAATAAAACCCAAGAGTGCCTTGATTCTCAAAAGAAGAAGAAGGGGAGAGTGGGGAATGGGGACTCTCACTTTCCCTATCTCTCTTCTCTCTCTTCCACAACCACAACCTCAGCAACAATTACAATAACAAGCACAACAACAACAAGAAGAAGAAGAAAAGAAAACAAAGATTACCCTTTTGGGGTGGGGTCCGTGGGGAGCTCCCAGGTGGAATCAAGATTTGGAGGAGTTGGGTTTGGCAGGGAAAAGAGATTGGGAGGAAATTTCTCCACACTTTTCTCCTTTGGATGCTATTCTTAGGAGGGGAAGAGAACGCCATTCCCCGCAAACAGCACAGGCAATCTCTCAAACAGCTATGCATGCAGAAGAAGAAGATAACTAAAAGAGACAGAGAGCAACAGCATTCTGGTGGGATTGAAAGGATCTAACGTCTTTCTTGCCCCCTTTTTAAGCCATTACCCCTCTTGTTTGAACAGTGTTTTTAAGTACTTTATATATATCTTAGCTTAGGGAATATTGCTGTGCATATATTCCTCGCTTTGTGCATATATTCCTCGCTGTAGGGTGAGAGACACTTTCATAAATAGAAATTTTTAAGTATACAAGTAAATTTTTAAGTACATAGGGTGAGATACACTTCCTCATCTTTATATACAAAAAGGGAAAGTGCCCCTCACCCTATGTTGAGAGATAGATGCACATGAATATTCTCTCCTAAGCTTTATATAGTCTATTTCTAAATAGGCCTCCACCTTTCATGTCCCCGTAATGCATAATGCGCAGTAGTGATGAAAATGGGCAACCACCATAAAGTTTGTGGTGAATTTTTTTATATAAAATGACAGATTTAGCCTTACATCCAATAAATAAAAAGGGGATTTTGGGCGGATGTGCGAGAATATTTGATTTTAAAGGCTAAGTTCCACAATGACTTTTTGTAACGGCTGCAGTCCTCTTGTAAAATTGATGTAGTGAAAATGACAAAAAAACCCTTGTACACGTCAGCAAAAGTAGAACTCAAACAAATTTATCTGAGTTTTGGCAAAACTCAGATAATACTCAGATAAATTAGTTCTTATGCACTGGAATAATAGTGATCCATCATCTAGTTTCTACGTTTATTAATGATAACCAATCAACTTATATACTAGAATGTTACATGAAGTCACAAAGAAAACATGAATTTGTTACTAAGCATTGTATCTATTGTGGGCATTAAATAAAGAAGTGAAGTGTTAAAAGGACAAGGTACAAAGAGAAAGGGCGAAGCAATTCTAAATTAATTTTTTTTTTTGTGTTCTCTTTTTAACTTGGAAGATTTGATAATGATTTGTTTACCACCTTCTTTGTTTGAGTTGTTTATATTTGTTTTATGTTGCATGCATGCTCCTGATGTACTGTTGTGTTGTATATGTGCACCAGGGGATTCTATGTGCCTAATAACATGAAGTGCAGATTAGTCTGTGAAGTTGTGGAATGTTCAGACTTGGAGCTCAGCTTTACTCTTTTAGTTTTGATACTCCAGCTAGGTCTGTGGATTTTTCTGTTGGCAATAAGCACGCTGTGATCACTACTGATGCATTCATGGAGCAGACTGTTGTCATCCATGTGAAACGTATTGCAGAGGACCCTAGTGAACGTATGAATTTTCCATCTCTTTATAATGGGTTTGGAGAGAGGTTAGAGGTAGCTGATGAGCAAAAGTTGTTCAAAACTAAGATAAATTTATCAGAGTTTTTGTTCAATTTATCAGAAATTATGGGAAATTTATTTGAGCTCAGCGACACCAAAAGTTAGAATAAGGAAAATCAGATTCTAATAAAAAATCGAAACCCAAAACAAGAATACTTGATGACTATGATCCAAACGAGAAAAGAGAGAGGGAAAATAAGAAAAAGAGTAAACTGCTCTCTTTCAAATCATTTGTAGAAAGAGAGATTTGGAAGAGACTTCAGATGAAAGAGTAAGATAAAGTAAAATTGTTTCCATCTTTGAAGAAATGAAAGAGAGAGAATCGGAAGTCATGGTGGTGACAGAAGGTGCTCTGCAACGATACTCTACAACCATGGAAAGGAATGGAGAATGGAAAATGAGAGAGAAGAAGAATGAAGGACCTCTCTGGCACAACAGAGAATAAGAGATAACTTGGTCTAGGAATAAGGTTTGAAAGGGGCAAATTAGTCATGAAAATATATGACGTGGCATATTAGGGACCTCTCACTAAAATATCTCCAGTTGTCTGGACTATAGATATTAGAGAAAAAGTTGTTGTCATTGATGTCTTAGAAGACCGTGTTCAAGAACTGTTGGCTAATTTACCCAAAATAAAATGGGGTATGTCATTATTTACACAAATATCTATAGTTTTATTCCAAGTCCCAATGGTTTATCTCTACATAGTCCTCTCATGCACATGAAGGTCAATAATGATGTATTTTAAAGCCAATGGCGGACTCATGATTTTCATTTGGGTGGTGCGGTCCATGATCAAATTAAGAAGTTAAATAATAAAATAAAAATTTTTAAGGTGTCATTTAATAAATTTCTTAAATCTCGCAGGTGCAGTCGCACCTGTGTGGTAACGTACATGTAGGTCTGCCCCTGCTTAAAGCTTCCATCAAGCCAATGGTGGGCCATGCATGGATTGGGTCACTGGTAATTAATTGTAATCTTTGGAGAGCCCTTTACGCCCTTAAGAGCTAAGAATGTTGTTGAGTCTGAAGGCCAATATATATGTACAAAAGAAAATCGATCCATCGCCAAGATCTAGAGAAATAAATAAGTTCCTATCTTTACTATTCACAACAACAACAACAACAACAACAACATCAAAAACATGCATCATATATGTGTAAAAATTATAACAAAAGGATCTACGAATTCCATGACGTTCACATCTTAGCCGTAACTTTATAATCACTGGACAGTATCTTGATCTCCTCATTTGGTGACAAGCTATTCACAATTAGATGGCAATCAACCAGCACCTTCACCTCCATCGTCTTGAGAGACCCAAAATCTAGTGCTATTGGGGCCTTCACAGAGATGTCCAAGGGAATTCGACCAGTTTTCTTATTGCCCATGAGGGCTTCTTGAGGCCCAGACCCAAACACACTCTTCCCTTTTAGCACCAAATTCATGACTCTGGTGTTCTTATGGCCTTGTCGAAAACCTGGGAGTTTTCCAGAGCAGAGAGTTGAGTCCCTGTAAGAGACCGAAACACTGCTCTTCTCGCCGTAAATGATGCTGATCTTCTCATTTGGGTTCTGGGCTTTCGCTGTGATAACCAATTCGGTGTTGAGGTCGAAGCTTTCGTCGACCTGGAACCTGGTGATGTTTA
Source organism: Camphora micrantha (assembly GCA_003546025.1). Lineage (NCBI taxonomy): Eukaryota > Viridiplantae > Streptophyta > Magnoliopsida > Laurales > Lauraceae > Camphora > Camphora micrantha. The sequence continues at coordinate 9,744,089 of QPKB01000005.1, read as the reverse complement.
GCTTCTCCACCTGTAGGAGGGGATCTTGGGTTGGTAAAGGGTGTAGAGGTAGGCGGTGAGTGCGACAATGATTAAGATGAAGATGAGGAGGAAGCAACAACAGCAGCAGATGCATCTACAGCAGCCACCCATGCGATTGGAGTTGGAGTTGTAGCGGGGTACCTTGCGGCGTTGTGGCCGGACGTCCATGATATATGTGAAAGGTGCACTTAAAATGAGTTTACTGTGGAAGTAGACCAGGAGCGATGTCTGATCTAGACCGCTGCGGTTCACACTAAGTGCTTCTAATTTTTTTGAAATGCAGTAATCAGAACAACAAAAACTCTTATATATAGATCCCACCGTCCAACTCTTCACAACCTAATGGGACTATGATATAAAGGAATTGAATTACATTTGGGAGTCTTAAAAGCATCAAAGGCGCGCCTCTAGCACATGGGATGAGCCCTTTGGTGGTGGTTATGGTCCAAGCACCAGATCTTGAGAGAGAGAGATAGGATCCAGGTGCAGGACAATGAGAATCTCACTCCCTCCTCCTCCTCTCAATGATAGAGACCTGGTGGATGGAGAGAATGAGAAGTGGTGCTTCTTGTTCTTTTGTGTTGTTTGAAGAATGGAAGGAGGTAATGTGATTCTATTCTCTCTGCCTTGGCATGGGGGGGTGCCCTGCATGTGTGGAGAGGGGAAAGATGAGAATGGAGGAGAAAGGGGAGCTGGTGGTTGGGCATGGATGGCTCCCTTTCCTTTGACCAGGGATGTGAATGGACCCCAGACTACCCGATTATCCAAAGGACCTGGCTGGAAAATCCAGGTATGGACCTTCTTTTTTGACCCGATTGATAATAAAGCCCAGGTCAATTCATATTTGTACGCGTGATTAACATTGATAATGATGGTTGGGATGATCTGATTTGATTAGTTATTGCCCAAAATTTAATCCACAATGATACCCTTCTATGATCCTATTCCACACAATTGATATACATCTAAGTAGGCTCACAAGGGCTAACCTATTATTGAATCTGTGGTAAGGCAACTATCATTTTATTGGACAGTGAGTACAATCATGCCAATAAAAATGAAGACTTGCTAGCCATTTGGGCAAGTGCCGGGCCAAGCGAGCGAAAAAATAAAAAATAAAAATGGAGGAACCATACAGAGTTCTAAAGTCGTCTTCTCCGGTCCATTGGAGTCTGGTCTAGAGATATTAGTTTGTAACTCGACCCCCTCAAATCCCTACCTTTGATGACTGAATCAAGAGGAATCGAAGGTTTTCACAAAGTAAAATCCATGCGAGTGATTCTTCTAATGCGATTGCATGGGTGTCTAATAGGAAGCCTTTTCCTTGGAAATTTCAATTCCCTCTTTAACGAAATTCGATCTTTTGCTACTACCATTAATGTTGTCTTTCATCACGAGCTTAGATCAGCCAACAGTATGGCTGATGCTTTAGCCAAGCAAGGGGTGGAGAGAAGCTATCCTTGGGAGGGTTTTATTATGTAATTGGGGTTGAGTAGGGTACATTGCTCTTGTACCCTTTAGTTTGTTTTTCTTTTCTCCTTCTTTCTTGTATTCTGACCTCTTTGTTGTTCTTCTTTTTGTATTATTTCCTTCTCTTAATGAAAGTTTCAGTTACCGATCAAAAAAAAAAAAAAAAATCCATGCAGAGGAGCACGTATATTCTCTGCGGGTGGCTCACTAAATTCTCTAAGTCACTTAAGTGCATGCGTCCTACTTCTTAAGTACACACGAATGGTCACCTGCATTGATATCTGAATGGCCAAAATCTCACTGCCATGAAGCCTAGAGATTCCTTCTATGGTTTAGTTAGTGTTTAAATCACATGCATTGGTGTCCCATCATCTGTTATATATCCTACCTTGTGGCCTACTTTTCTTGAAATCCTTATTCCATAAATTCGATTATCAGTTAAAATAAATGCCTCTCAATCACAATGTTGAAAAGGTTAAAGTTCCTTTGATAATCCATCAACTTAAAGTATGATTTCCCAGCAAGGGAATTATTAATCCAAAAGCCTAATTAGGTAAACTAGAGCTAGCAAGCTAGAACGCAGTAATTATTCCAAAACACCCAAAGTACAATTTTAATTCCTTTTGTATCATATTATTCCATAACATATTAATTCTTCAGGTATGTTCTGCTTCAACATGTATCAGTCACAAATCCATACAATAAGAGGAAGAGGGTAGGCATTAAATAACCAAATAGCCAATGGCCTATTTTCGCATTAAGAGATTACCTTTATTTCTTTAATTTTAGCCTTTTTGCCGAACTATAGCACCATAAACTATATTGGAGGTGGGCTATATGAATTCTCTTTCTCCATTTCGATCTATCTAAAACTAAATCTTCAGACAATATATACTTCTACATATCTATTTTTACTACTTCCATCAACGTCCTTTTTCGCCTATCTCTTTTGCTAGATGTAAGTGGTCCCCGTTACCACATGTCTAATGATATTAGGGCCCCATTTTAGGCCAGATGAAATTTTTATAAGCTTTCCCATTTATTTTTTATGTTAATAAAATCTAGCTTGGATTCACTTTAAGAAAGGCCAATTTATACGGGACTCTTGTTTGGTTAATATTTGAGGGAATGATGAAAGAAGTCTCTTTAGGGTTATTTATAAAAGGGTTTTTTGATTCCCTTTCTCAACTCGTGATTTATGTAAAAGTACTCATTTACTGTAACGCATATCAGAGTGAGTGACAAAGGAGATAGGAGAAAAACCAAACAACTCATCATCAAGATCCTGGCGCACGGTATGATTTTAGAATTTCTAATTATAAATTATTTAATGCATAAATCAAAATCCTTATGTTTATTTGTGTAGCAAACCATATTAGATTATATAACTTCTCCTTAGTGGGCCATCAATTTGCATATCCAAAGTCTTCAAACGCCATTGATGGCCTGCGTTGGATACGCTGACACTATTCCAAATAGATTTCTCTAATTTAATCTCCCTATTGATGCTATCTCTAAATGCTCTTGAAAGTGCTTGTTTATAATTTAATCCTTCAAACTTAAATAAATCAAAAGTGTCTTAAAAAAACTAATAGATTCCTTTTCCTTTTCCTTTTCCTTTTCTCATTGTAATGAAATTTTAGAAGAATTAACTTATTTCTTTTCTTTTGTCATTATAAAAGTGCCCCAAAGAGTAACGGACACTAGCATCCTCTCAAAAAAAAAAAAAAAAAATTCAAGGTGCGCCAAATCAAGTTTTCCATTAATATTAAACCAACTTTTTTTCATGATGATATATATATTAATACAACTTAATTCTCGAATAATGTCAACTGGAAACTAAACACAATGAAGTAGATTTAGGTGGTCTTCTCTCCACTCCCAATAGATTCTTTTCGTGCTTGGAATCACCCCGCATGTACTGTGTGACATATGACACCCATTGGGGAGAGAGAGAGAGAGAGAGAGAGAGAGAGAGAGAGAGAGTAATGGCAGTCACATTACATTCACTTTCCTTTGTTGTTTCTATTAAATAGCTAGTTTGGACATTTATGATGAGAAACTGGATGGAGGAAGAGACCAACATTTTCATTGCTTGCTTTCATTGATGAGCTTGTCCAGACATCTATTCTGGGAAAGGGAAGAAACATCCGCGCCCCGTGTACCACTAACAGAAATCATGCAACATCACATGTTGAGCATTCTTTCTTCACAACTCTCCTGCCTAGAGAGTTGTGACATCTCTCTCTCTCAAACCAACCCTGTTCATGTGATCCCAACATACTCTGCCTGTGATGCTCTTCAATAGCCAATCCCTCTAATCCCACCTATCCTTCATATATATATACGCCTCTTCTCTTCCCTTTCTCTTCAATCCATCCCCACAGCAATTGATCTACTCAGGCAATACATCTTCTGCACCTACATGAAGATTTCTGTATGTGCTGCTGCCCTTGTGGCATGTCTAGTTGTCCTTCCAGTGCTTGTCCTAGCAAGGCCCGTTGCCCGGACACACCCACGTATGTTCTGCTCTCTCATCATTTCCTTGCTCTGCTTTGAAGACTTTTAATATTCTCACTTACATTGCTAATTCCTATTAAACGTTGAAAGTTGCTCATAACTGAGCCAGGCCTTGCCAAAGCTTCTCCAAATCCAGTCCATTTAGTTATTGGTCTTAGAATATTAGTCCATGAGCCTAAATGACCCGGGTCTATCCCTTTTCAACTTGCTATAAATGACGCCTAGCCATTTAATCAACTCAGGCTGGAACAGTCTGGAAAAACAGTTCTAATTGAGCCCCAGTGTCGGTTGGCAATTGGCATAGCCCACAAACTATCTTGCTTGAATATATGTCTGGAGTCTGGATTTATATACTTTCGCCCATACATATGCATATATGTACCATATGTTATGGCTTGCAATGGGTCACATTAAGTGCAACCTGCCCCAACTAGGGGCAGATTTAGTAGGTTTTTTTTTCTAATGGAGAACGCAAAAGGTACCTAGTTGAAGGAGTCCAGCTGAGTTTGCCAAAGAAACTCATATAAGCTGGCCCAAGTAATCCACTCCATGCCTTCCGAGTCACTCTTAAACAATGCTTCAATTAGTCACCTGCAGAACCTTAAACAGGAACCTTTTTTTTTTCCATGTTTCAGATCATAGTCGTCATCATCAATCCACACATCCCAGACCAGTGAAAGGGGAGGCGGCAAAACTGAACTTGTACCAGGAGAGGGGGCAAGTGAGAGAAAGGAGACCAGACACTGTTGAAGTTGCCGGATCAAGCTTACCCGACTGCTCGCACGCCTGCGGGTCATGCTCGCCTTGCCGGCTGGTGATGGTGAGCTTCATCTGCGCGGCAGAGGCAGAGACATGTCCAATGGCATATAAATGCATGTGTCATAGCAAATCATACCCTGTTCCATGAGCAGAGTTTCCCTGTTCAGGCCGCATTACACAATACAATCTCACTTCTATGTAGCATAGCGATAGTGTAGAAGAACTCTTTAACATCAGTGACAGAATTTCTTGTATTCAACTTCTCATCAAACAGCTAACTTTTTATGGATTCATACATGAAGACTTCAGGATTTATATTTCACATATTCTACTTGTTGAGGCCTACCCCTGATCAATGTTTTATTTTTTTGTTGCAGTAAGGATTTTAGGTCTATCTTGTAATTCTTTGTTTTCGTTTTAATATAATGCCTTCTCTTGGAAAGGAAAAAAAGAAAAAAGATATCTACCCAAAAGAATTCCACAAGCAATGCCCGATTCCCCACCCTTAGCAAGACTATGAGCTATATTGTTCATATGCAGAGGAATATGTTTAAAGTCAAAAACATCAAGGTCTCAATAAAATAGGCTGAATAGACTAATCCTTGTCATTGAACACATTGACAACATTGAACACGTCAGAGAATATCCCCACTCTTGATAATCAGTGATTCCATGTGGGTTTGTATCAAAATGATAGCTTTGCACTTACATCCATTAAACAAAAAATTAATCTCATTATTTTTAAAAATACCATATTTTTATCCCTAGTGCCAATGGCCTCTCCCTTCCTTTCTATTTCTCAATAACCCTCTTGTGCACATGAAGCCAATCATGTAATTTGAAACTTTCATCAATCCAATGGTAGGTTGTGGATGGCTTATGTCAATTATAATCATTTATAAGTGTAGATGTTGATTGTCATTATGATCAAGGGATAATAGCAGAATACCTATCTGAACTTTAGTTATATTTCAGACTACCCCCTGCACTTTGGCCTTTTGTACTAAACATACCTATAGTTCTAATTAATATGCGAAACTCACGGATTTTGTCAGTATTAACAGTGTAGGTCGTATAAATTGTGTCTGGTGGATACTAGCAGCAAATTACTCGCTCAAAAAGACTTATTTGCCCTTGGGGAGAAAAAAATCCCACGCCCGCTTTTTTTTTTTTTTTCCTCATTCACCCCTTTCCAAATTTCTGAATAGAAAAAAACCCATTTTTATATAAGCTCTTCTATCTCAATTTGTGATTTTGAGCAAATCTTTAAACAAGACAAAAACTTGAGATCCATAACTTGGTTATTTGATGAACTGAGGCTGGGAATTGCTGGAACTCACGTTCAAAGAGATCGATCAAATCCTTAAGAACACTGACAAATTTTGCATTTTCTGAGGCATCTTGGGTGATCATTGAAGAAGTAGAATATTAGATGCAGAACTGGATTTTGCCTTGAATGATGTGGGGAAGGTTCTGAGGTTTGAGCCGAATAATCTCATGGCACAAGAGATTGTGGAAAGGGTTAGGAAAGAGCTTGAGAGAAAAGGCATTCAGATTGATGATAAACAGATCCTGGCTCTTAAATGCAAAGAACCTGCTTGTCATTCACCAACGTCAACAGTTGCGAAAGAGAAGACTAAAAAGAAGAAGAACCAGAGCAGCAAAACAAAGGATAAGGCAGTTGTAGAGGAACAACCCAAGTCTAATGACCAAGAGGGTGATTTGGTAACAATCATCACAACAAAAGAGCTAAGATTGGCTAATGCATATGCCAATGTGCAAGCTGCTCGGTTCTCCATTGTAGAAGTTGATCCTGAGCAAGATCCTTTGTTTCTTCATAAATCAGAAAATGGGAAAGAACCAAAAAAGCTTGATGGCGGATCTTCTTATATTGATGATTGGATCATTGAATATGCTCAACTTTTCAAGAACCATGTGGGCTTTGATTCTGATGGGTATTTGGAACTTCACGATGTTGGAATGAAGCTCTATTCAGAAGCAATAGAGGATACCATTACCTGTGATGATGCTCGGTACCTTTTTGACATTGCTGTAGATAAGTTTTAAGAGATGGCAGCTCTAGCACTCTTCAATTGGGGTAATGTTCACATGTCGAGCGCAAGGAAGAGAGTGCCTTTGAGAGGAGATGCTTCAACGGAATCGGTACTTGCTGAGGTTTGAAAAGCAAATCAATAGGCAGAAACAAAATATGAGAATAGGAATTTCTGGTCGAAAAAGATTGACTGTAGGGGTTGGAGAAGAATTGATCTGGAGGTTAGAAAAGCAAATGAATAGGCAAAAACAGAATATGAGAATAGGAATTTCTGGTTGAAGAAGATTCGCTGTAGGGGTTAGAGAGAATTGATCTGAATATGCAGAGGAGAGAGGGAGAAGAGTCAATTTGGGGAAACCCCAAGACACATCTTATATATGGAGGGTTAAATTTGTCATTCCACATTTTCTGTCACTGTCGTCATTATTTGCATTGTGATTTAAAATATAAGTAGATTTAGTACAAAAGACCAAAGTACAAGGAGGTAGTCAGAAATATAACCAAAGTTCAGGTAGGTATATTTGCTATTATCCCTGTGACCAATTCATATTTTATTAATAAAATGAGTCTCACATTGCTAAAAATGTATTTATGTAGGGTTATTTCCTCCTACTCGATGCACTATAGTAATTATCAATGTTACAAGCTTCAGAGATCTAACCTTTTGAAATTAGGGGTAGATCAGGACAAGTATCCTCATTTCACTCTTAACTAGTGGTTGAAGGCTATAGGTATTGGGGGCATGGAATGTGATGGGTCAGACCCAAATGACTCAGTCCATAACGACGGGTCAGGCCCAAACCATGATGACGGGTCAAGTTCAAGAGATTCAGTTCACGAAGTTGGGTCAGGTCTGAATGACCCGGGTCCGTGTCGAGCCCAGATCCGGATCCACTCGTCTTGGGTAGGTCCGGGTCCGAATCCACGAAGTACGAAGTCAGAGCGTCGTTACCTCTAAACCTGCTTTTACCAAGTCTTGCGGAGGATATCTTATCTGCCTCGTCACTTGAGGGCGGTTCGGAGACTCCGCCAAAAGGTAGCGTCCGCTGCTGAAGAGTCTCCCCATCTGTTAGGGGACGACTATAAAACCCAGAACCCCTCTAGCACTGAGGGGCAAGCAAATTGTTGCAATCAATCTTTACCACCATCTTTCCATCTGTAATCGCTACACACTTGATAAATACAATCTTCACCTTAAAGTGGACGTAGGTCACACTGGACCGAACCACTATAAACCTCTCTCTGTCATTTTCTCTCTCTATTTCTCACATTAATTATCTTACACTTGACCGGTGGTGCCCGAAACCACTTTTTGGCATCATCAGAATGTATTAAATGTAAACCAGGGATGTATTACTTAGATACTGAAACAAATAGGAGTCTATTTAGAAATTATAGCCGGAAAACTCGGTCAACTCACTCTATAGAACGAATTCCTAGGAATTCATAGGAAAGAGGCAAAGGAAAGGAGGGGCCCAAGTGTTTTCGCAAATTTATTGTAGCAATAGCAAAATGAAATGGAGAAAACAGGAAGGATATAAGCACATGAAATGAAATTTCATGGCAGTGCTTCTGCAGAAACAATCTCACTAATAAGACAACGTTTTGAGACCATCTGCCATTACTTCTACGCAGGGAAGGTTGGAATGATCTGGGAAGCTTCAAGCAAGAAACAACTAAGCAATGTCTCTTAACGTACGCGTTCATCTCAAACGGCATGCATGTGATTTCCCTTTCATATCATCATTTTTGTTTTTCAACTACTAGTTTTGAATGGATGGTATGCATTCCCCACAGATCCTATTTACTGCCTAGGACTGTCAACAAGCAGAGCTGGCTAACCCAACAAATGTTCAGCTTAAGTTCTGCTAGATTCTGATGAGAGAACTGCCGCCATGTGCTTATATTATGAGCATTTAATCCTATGTTTTTTGGCCACCTAACCCACCTATGAATCAATTTCCTCCCTCAATTAATGTTCTAACCACAGTGAATTTACAAAGGTAGAAAAATTTAACACTTATCCAATGGCTATTATGGGATTGAAATTCAAAGAAATGATGGTTTCTAAGACCATTAATAGATCAAAGGGTTAGCATGAAAATGACTTTGACGAATCCAACCAAAGTGAGGACGGTTTACACTATCCTATATCACAACACCCTGTCCATCCTGTCCCCTGCATTAACCTGTTTTGTCCATAATGTAGGGCCCACTTTGAGCTGGATTTCAAAGGGCCTTCAGGTTTGAGGGCTCATAAAAAAGGGTTTATTTAGTAGCTCAAGCTGAATATGCTGAGCCTGGGCTTGGTCCAAACTTCATGATTACATATCCTAGCCTGGCCGTGCAATTCTAAAACAAGTGGGTCTTATCAATTTTCAAAGCAACGGGCCCTGTCCTAGCCTCACCTGATGGATGGATCCAGGCCTACATATAAGACATACCCAATGTCGAATGAGGATGATCTTTGGTAAGCTTATAATCAGCCTGCATGAAGCCCTAATTTGCAGATCATCGATCAAATGGTGACAATTCCTCATTGAATTATCCATCCACAGTGGTCCTCATCCTATCAACCATCAGACCCCTCATAATATGATCCCATATCATTAGGGTCCTCCATCAGTGACGAACAACTCTTAAAATCGCAACCCTCCCACCCTCCCACTGGATCTGGGCCTACTCATGATGAAATTAGGCCCATCATCCAATTGATCATTTGTTAAACATATGACTAATCGAACATAATCAATTTTTTCATACATGACAAATCTGATCACGGGCTTAACTTTGACCTATTAAATTTATTTAGCTAACCATTCCTAATAAAACCTCGAAGCGTTAGTAGAGGCAGCGGAAATACTTTTCAATATTATCCCTCCAATAGAGCCCATTCCTCGATACTCCCCCTCAGGCGGACCCGCGAGAGTTTTTTTTTTTTTTAACCTCAAGGCGTTAGTAGAGGCACTGGAAATACTTTTCAATCCCCCTCAGGTGGAACCTGGCCGGCACACTTTTGGCGACACTAATTTTATTTTTTTTAGCCAAGTCATTCCTCTTGAGATTCGAACTCACGATCGGTTGACTCTGATACCATATTAAATTTCTTCAGTTAACTATTTCTACTAAAATCTCGACGCGTTAGTAGAGACGGTGAAAATACTTTTTAATATTTTCCTTCGGGTAGAGTCCACTCCTTAATACAACCGGAGTAAAATTTTGGAAGTAGGGTTGGGATTTTGAGTTATTTGAATTGAAGTGGTGGGACCCACTGAGGGGTCAACAAAACTTTCTCAGCACGAACTGAACCATGATACACACATAGGCCCACTATCAGACAACATTTGTCTTTTCCTGATGTTGAAAGATCCATCCGTACGGCAGCCCAAGAACAGGTAAAACTTTTGAGTTCCAACTTTCCAGAATGCAGAAACGTTCAAAACTTCGTTATACATGCAGTAAACAAGGAAAGTGAGACTGTCCCAGGTCCAACTACGTTCCTACACATGAGATTTGAAAATAGAAAAGATTCTTTGGCATGGGAAACCGGCACAAAACCCTCGTCAAAACAAATCCCAGAGAGAGAGAGAAGACATGATAACAAAAGGCCCAAGGCCGTGTTTGAAGGTTTGGCATTAGCTTAACCCTCAAGCCGTTTGGAATTTCATACCACCCCAACATTCAAACATCCTATTCTTTTTCCTCCCCACCACTAAAGAATCAAAACAAGGAAGACGGATTCTTTGAAATCAAAACCATTCAGAAACGGACCCTTATCATGCATATATAAGACTCATAGCACATGGAACCACCACACATTAAAATCACCTTAAAACACTTGCAGCAACCAACATAATTCTATTTCCTTCCTTTTGCAGTAAGACCATGCAACGTTTTATCCCTAGCAGACTCTCACACACCGTGAAACAAATTGGGCAAGTGGGGATGGCGGGTCGGCCCTGCGACGTGTTCATCAACCACCGGGGGGTCGACACGAAGCGAACCGTCGCCGGTTTGCTCTATGACCGCCTCCTCCAGCATGACCTCCACCCCTTCTTGGATAACAAGAGCATGGAGCCGGGTGATAAGCTGTTTGATAGTATTACGTCGGCGATTAAGCGGTGTAAGGTCGGGATCGCCGTCTTCTCTCCCCGGTACTGCGAGTCCTATTTCTGTTTGCTTGAGTTGGCTAGGTTGGTTGAGGCCAAGAAAAAGGTGGTCCCAATATTTTGTGATGTTAAGCCATCGGAGCTACAGCTTTTGGAGCATGAGAAATGTACACCCAACGAGATTGAGAGGTTTAGAAGAGCTCTGGAGGAGGCCAAATACACTGTAGGGCTTACTTTCGACTCACAAAATGGGTAAGAACTATAAGGACTCAAGTTCCCTCATTTTTTTTTTTTTTTTAGAGTAGATGGCCTTAAATGGGTTTAATATATAATAGAAGCCATGCAAAAATACAAGCTATAATAGACTAAATGAATTACTTACTTTGGGTTTAAGGTAAAATAATGGTTAATTTAGAATGCATATCGGCCGATATATCGATCCTGTCATTTTGTTTCATCGCTCTTTTTACTACATGAAAAGATTTTAAATGATGCTCAGAAATTAAAATTTTGCAAGTCTTTGATCGTTTTCATTCATTGCTACAGTTTTTAGGTGTTAAAAAAAAATGAAAGAAATGGAATGCAAGGGTGTTGATTTGGACTAGTCCGTATAAAATGAGTGTCATTATGGTCAAAACCTTGATATGAATTAGTTTTAGATGAGTTTTAAAACCATCAATAATATGTGTAATGTGATCAAATCTACTAACTTGATAAAATCATCTCAATCCAGCAGGCAACTTTATTCTTTGTGGTATAGACATTCTAGGCATCTGTTAATTTGAACAATAATATAAGATATTGACGTTACTGTGGTAAATAATATAGTACTCGTAGCAATATTATTTAAAGGGTGGTGTTCCTGTGAGAGCAACCCCACCTTTTCTTTCATAGTAAAGTGAAAGCATCTCTCATAGGAGCATTTTTCCTATTTAAAATATTCTATTATACTTTTTTTATTCTCTGTAAATAACGAAACAATCTCTCATGCTTAGTCGAATTAGTCTGACAACAACTAACATTTGATTTGACCTGTCTGGTGGGGTAAGAACATGGTGTCACTCAATGCCAAAACCTTTTGTATTTCCCAATAAATTAGTTCAAAAATTATTTTGAGTTTTTTTTTGGCTCCTTTTAAAAAAACTTAAATCATAGAAGAGTTCTTCAATCTTCCTTTTTTTTTTTTTTTTCTTTATTAGGTATTTTCGATGTAGTAATAATATAATAGCATTATATAATATAAAGGTGATCAGAATATAGGTGACATAAAATCTGCGGTTAAGATGCCATTAAGACTTTGAGGCTGGTAATCGTAGGAGAACAAGCTCGACATATTTTATGCATACCTCAGTGTGTGGAAAGTGAGTCAAATGAAAGTCCAACATCATAAACCATTATATGGTTGATCATGAATTAATCATGGTTGATCATGAATTAAAAAAGAAAAAGATTATATATGTCACTTATGATCAATCCAAAAGCCTATGCCGCTCTGACTAGAGTGAAATCTGTGCATTGCCTTCACATAACAAGGTGTCTGATATGAGTCATGTTTGATCAAACAGAGGTGTGCCTCGAAGTGGTGAAATCTGATTTTAGCTGCTGTTAGCACAATAGTGATGGATCATCTCTCTTTCCAAACTTCTATCAAAATCCTCTTACTAAAACTATTTCAAAGAAATGTTGACAGTAATGCTTTCAGTGAAAAATTTCACTGAAATGCAAACTTGTCTTTGTTGTGTCCTCAACCTTGATTGTAAATTGTAACTATAGCGCATTTGTTCATCGGCCCCCACCTTTTCTCATGTTGTAGTATAAGTGCCATTTGGCAAATGGACGGAAGTTTTGAAACTCTTTTTATTTTCATTTTTTCCCTGGAAAAACTTGAAACACATTTTATTATTTCTATCATCTGTTTGTCATTGATATTTGGGTTTTGATTAGATGTTGAAGTACTAAACCTGAGCATCTCAATCATAGGTTTTGTGTGCATGATAATGACTAATCTTCTTGAAAAATCATACTCATGACCATCTTCTTGAAAAGTCATACTCAAGACCATCTTCTTGAAAAATTAATCATATATACTCACCGAACCCTAACAATTTGTTTAAGATATTTAGACATTATAGTAGACGACTCTGATAATTTCTCTGGTCAACGCATAATATGACTATTCTCTCACTGATACTTTTATTAAATGTTAGAGAATTTCTAGGTAGCATAGCTACTCAGGGTATTTTGCATACACACCCCTGCTTAATTTTAATGGCACTAGGTAATTGTAGAAAACCTCTACCTTTTTGTGAAATGTTTTAAAAAGCCCCGTTTGAATGTTGGTCAAAATTCTTTGATGGATTTAAAGAGGATTTTGATCCAGTCTTTTTTTTTTTTTTTGCTCAAAAGATTAAATATGATTGCTTATTTAAAATAAAAGGTCTTTTTTTTTTTTTTTATAAAGGAAGATTGTATTTAGAACTGCTTGAGAAAATGTATAAAATCATTTTGCATGGGATTGGGCTATGAAATGATTCAAACACAATGTGGCCACCCACAGCTGATCAGCACCGTCTGTAGCTCATAGGACAGATGAACGACGCTATTTGAAAGGATGGACGTTGGGTGATGAGTTTCAGCTTGGTATAACCATTGAGTTTGGATTATTTTCTTACCATGTCACCTTAACACAAGGGTTCTTTTATAATCAATAACTCATCAGTTGTTTTTATCACCAAATTCAACTTGCTATGGAGTTTCTCTCTCAAAGTAAATTAAACTCTCTCCCTCCTTTTTTTTTGATCCTTCAGGAACTGGCCAGAGTTGATTAGAAGCGCCACGGACATCATCCTTAGGAGTGTATACGACGGCATATAAATGAAAGAGAGATATTGACAGTAAAAGAAACGCCCATTCCCTTGATTTGAATTATTCTTCTCTGTACACAGTAGACTCAACAAATAAAGTAGTGATAGGAAATGACCATTCTTTAAATCTTTTATTTATAGTTGTATATGTTTACCAAGTCCAAGTTCGAACATTCCTCATGTACGAAATAAGCTGTCAATTTAACGGCGACTTTTTGTAGTGAGACTGTCTCTCCCTAAGAAGCCACAGGTAGCGCGTCGGATTTCTTGGTCAGAGGCCCAAGGGCTTGCTTGGACAAGGGACAGGAGTAGAATAAGTGAGACGTGTACACAGCAATCGAAACCATTCTTTTGTAATAAGAACTAATAAACAAACTTTGATGTTAATGTGCAGCATTGTGTATTTTTTTTTTTTTTTTTAAATCTTTAATAGGACAATTGTAAGTTGTAACTTTGTACCACTTCTTAATGTAAGAAGCTTCATTACTGTTGCCTTCCCCCACCCCCACCCCCTCTCTCTCTCTGCGCTTGTGAGTAGGGTGGCAATGTAAGTGTATAACTCCAAGGGGTAGTTCAGTTGATCTAGGACCACGATTTGCACCCAGAGGCTGTAGGTTCGAAACAACACTTCTCTCTCTCTCTCTCTCTCTCTCTCTCTCTCTCTCTCCTTGTGAGTAGGATGACAATGTGTATAACTTCAAGGAGTAACTCAGTTGGTTTAGGACCACGGTTTATACCTGAAGGTTGTAGGTTCAAAACTGCACTACTGGAGTTACAGGGAAGTTTACCCGGCCCCCCACTGGATCCGAATGGATTAGTCCAATCCAAAGGGTTGGAAACCTCCAATAGCCAAAAAAAAAAAAAAAAAAAGAAAAAGACAAAAAAATGTGGCAATGTGTACCGATGCATGCCTAACCAATAAAAAGATGGTCAAGTACTTATTTTGGACGGTCGAACCTTAATAACCTTCATGCCCAATTTTGGGTATGATGTTTTAGACCTGGAAAGTTTTGGATTTTGGGTTTGGGTCCATGAATATCCGGATCTATAGACCCAGATGTGGACTTGAATAGAATTGTATAGCAAAAACAATGTATAGAATTTACATACTGCCTTGTGAGGCTCACTTGGGGCCACCTCATGTCATGGATATAATCCACACGTGCAAAATCTTGTGTCCACTAAATCATCCTAACCCTTGGATCTATGACCGTCAAGTTTAACATTGGTTTTGCAATCCATTATTTTATCACTTCAATCCAACGGTTAATGTATGAGGTTCTTTTTCGTGCATGGGCCACTTAAGGGATTTTTTCATGTAAAATCTTCTAATAAATAAGAAGTTCTAAATAAATTTAAAATCAATGTTATGTATCAAATCAATGTTTAGCACATAATACCTTAACAAACTAGTAGACTATTATATTAATGTATAACGTGTGTGTGTGTATTATGATAGTTTTCATGGATCCATAGGTGCGTGCCTCTTGACCGGGATGCAAACAAGTCAAATTCAGAATTCGGGAACTTGACCTGGACTTGTCTCTATAGACTAGATCAGAATTTGAGTCGATCGGACACCTACTTGCTAAATCCTGCAGATATTGCATGAACTATAAAAAGGGGGTTCCAATTTCATAATAAGATGTGAAGCTACATTCGTATAATTGGATAAAACGGCTTCAAAATAGAACGTAATTAATTAAAGCTAAGTAGACTATCTCAAATATCAATATGACTCGAGTTATGTAAGCCCTTAAAACTTATATATAATATTTGATAAGTGGATGTAATTAAAGTCCTAAATCTAGATCTAGATCCATATCTGAACGCACTTGATCGATCCTAAATCATGGATACAATTTTGGATCCAAATTTCTCAAGGATGCAAAAGTAGGATCCATGCCCACTTTACTGCGATTAGAGAGTTGAATGCTCGGATAATCAAACATCCATTTGCAACCATTCCTCTCATATATGTTATAAGAGGTAAAAATTTAAGTTTCTTATGTGAATGCTTTTTAATCACCGGGCCGGGGATGGTTTCATGGGAATGTCTAATGGTGGATAAGATTTTGGATAAAGCACACACCACCTTCTGTCGGATCTAGAACCACCATAATGTGGGTCACCAATAAAATACATGATTACATGTGATCAATCCTAGGTGGGGCCCACTCTTGTTGCTGTGAAATTAATTTGGCCCTACCATGCCAATGGGTCTATATGATGCTGTGTACATGTGCAGACCAAAGCGGGCTTGGGCTTAAAGTAATGACAGGCCAGAGTGGCCCATTTCCATTTTGTGTATTTAAAATTGATTTTGCAATCAAGAGCGGGGCACACTATTATGTCATTGCAATGAGATGATTCCAACCCCTGACTTCTTTTAGGGCCTCAGAGTTTCATGGCCCCACATAATGTATAGCACTTTTCTTGACTCAATCAGAAAGTGTCAAATTTGAGTGAAACACTATCACTCTGCCAGTGCAACCTTTTTTCCACTAAAGCCTTCCTAGCCAATCAATTAGATCTATTATCTTGCCAAAATACTATAGTGTCCGGATATCAACATATTCCTAGCCTTTCAATTAAATCAAAGGTATAACTCCAACTGATCCAATGTAAAGATAAAGATTTGATTCAAAAATAGCACGACAAATAACTCACCAGAAGATTGGAGTATGAGTCCAGATCGACCAATGAGGGGTTGACACATGGAGGAGATGTTTTTTCTTTTATTCATTGGAGGAGATGAGTTGTCAGCTAATTTAACATCCTCCTCCCACCCATGTGTCACCCCCTTATTAGTCCAAACAGGGGATCTAGAATTTTGGAGAGTTTGGACTATATGAATGAAGGGATCATGATCAAACCCCATACTTCAAAATCACAAATGATAGGTGCTAAATTTGTGGCAAATGCCTATCATAGCCCACAAAAGAAAAGAGGTTGATAAAGGTTGGTTCCATGGTTAGTGCAATTTTGTAATTGGGGTTGGGAGTTGTGCATCAAGAATTCTTGCACCTTCTTCGTCAATTTTCTTTGGTGTTGGTATGCTCTGTATTTTATCTCTCTTTTAATGATATCATTTGTTACTGTTAAAAGAGAAAACTCCTAGCCCATGAATAATTCCAAAGAATGAATAAATCTTTTTTCCTTCTCTCTCTCTTCTCCTCATTTCTCCCTCTTGTAAGTGATTTCCACTTTCATATATCATAGAAAATCCAAACAATAAAACCAATGGTTTTGGTCACTGAGCTGCACATCTCAAGTGACCATCACGGTTGCTCATGTGGAGCTCAACTTTGATCATCAAAAACATATCTCTACTGTTGGATTTCACATTGTTCTCTAGTTTTTTTTTTTTTTTTTTTTTTTTTTTTTTTTTTTGGGATGATTTTGGCAACATCTTCTCAAATCATTTGGATATGAGGTTTGATGGATGCCTATCTAAAGCCCTTCCCTACCCCAACTCCCAACTCCCAGGTGGGCCCCACTTTTCACACATAAATTACATTGGCCACTCAAGAAAAGACAAAAATATCCAGGTGCCCATGAATGAGGGAAAACAAAGAAGAAACACAAGCAGCAGAATGATCCTACAAAAGGGATCTTCTTGATTCCTTTACTCTCTTTAAATTTGCATGAGAACAGATCAAACAGAAGATTTGGCATGGGGTATTAGATGCTAAAAGCATTAAACAAAGTGATAAGAGGTATTTCAATACAAATACAAGAAAGAAGCAGAGTAGGGAAGATAGGTGGCCGGAACCAAAGAAGGCCTCCCTCTCACAATCCTGTACATGGCCCTGCACATAACTTCTGCCAGCTCTCCTGCATATCTCATCAGCAAAGGGCGTATGAACACTCCCCATAGACCAAACGCTGCAAGCAATATCTCTGCTCCAAGGCTCATTTTTTCCTTCTCCTGCATCTCTTCTTTTCTCCCTCTTCTGCTTTAAACAGGAGTTCCAGTTTATTTTCTCTTGCTGACAAGGCCTTATCACAGATTATGGTTTTTTTTTTTTTTTTTTTTTGGGAGAAGGAAAGCACAACTAGAATTGTCTAACGTAGTCATGCCACCTGACCCTGTAACCATAAGCGCAATATCTGCCATTCTAACCTTACAGTCTTCTTTCCACTTCACTTTGAGAGGCCTTGACTTTAATTTGGTGCACCCCCGGTGATTATTGGAATAGGTGAGATGATCTGGATTTTTTATTTTCTTTCGACTGTCCAAGAAGGCGAGGTCCACATAGAAATGTATCAGAATCAGATGGGGTACTTCTCATTTTGTGGGGCCTCAGTAGTTAAGGGATTTTGGATGAATGGGTCTTTTGTTTGACACTTTACTAAATTAGTAAAAGTTAAGTAAAGTCTTCATTTTATAGATTAGGGATCACATTAATAGCATTTTAATTCTAAATTCCCTCTCGATCCGTTTCCTTCCGAGGATTGGTATTGCTGAGAAGTAATATTCCGTCTATAATCCCCTATGTGATGGATCCCATTTTTTCATTTTTTTCATTCCGTCTATAACCTACTTAACCAAGTGGTTAGAGTATTGCTTTCATACGACGAGAGTCATTGGTTCAAATCCAATAGTAGGTAGAACTTGTAGAACTTATTAAATACTGGCGCCCATGGTATCTAATAAATTTTTCTACCCACCTTCTTCTCCTCTTCATTTTTTTTTAAATTTTTTTATGGAATCTTTTTCAAAAGAATGTCAAAAAGTAACCTCCATTCTTTACTAAAAGACAAAAAATGTCAAATTTTTTATGCAAAAAGTTAAAAGGATTTCATACCAAACTATTAAAAATAAAATACCATCATAATCTCATTATATGTTATTCTCTTAATTTGATCTTTACTACACTTTATTTTATATGTAAAATTACCAAGCGGATGGAAAAATTAGGTCATTGTGGAGCACATCATGGCTCGAAAAACTAGGAACCATCCGATCAGATGTACATACCGTGAAAATAGGGTGCCAACCTGCTAGATTTGGGCAATCTGGGCCTGACATGCGGCCCCAGGTGAAAATCCAGCGAAGAAGCTAGATCTAATGTCCGGGCCTGCCCAATAAGAAAAGGGGCTTCAGCCCACCTGTTAAATGCACAAGTCTGATTAAGGACTGACCATCTGAGACCCTCAATCCATTGATTAGAAAGCCTGCCCGTCTTCACAAGTTTTTACCACTTACCCATATTGGAAAAAGACACAAAAAAAAAATAATAATAATAATAATAATAAATAAAATAAATTTGTAGCGGGCCCAACATAGTTGGGACATTGCTTTGATAATGATCATGATGATGGTTTAACTTCTTTTCTCTTTTTCTTATAAATTCGTAAGTAGGCACCTAAGTTTGGATAAAGGATGAAGGTTGCATTAGGTAGGATGATGGCAAGCGTAAAATTTTGTCACTAACCCAAATAACTTATATGGGGATTTAATTCAAAATAGATCGAAATGGAAAAACAAAATTCATATAGCCGACTCCAACATAGTTGGAATAAGGCTTTGATACCTAGTTGAAACAAGGCTTTGATGTTGATGGCGACGACGAGTACGTAAGTAGTCACACACATTAAAATCTATCTGCACTTGAATTGGCCTATTGAGTCCTCTGGAAAGTGTGAATCCGTAATTAGCAGACTTGGTACCGACTGTTCCAATAAGGTTGCTTTGGGCTAGCATAGTTAGGTAGTCTATCTGCTGAATTGGGTAGTTTGTTGTATAGTTGTGTGGTGTAGCTTTTTTCCTTTTGTTTTCTTTTGTACAATCCTGTTATAGGGTCTTCTATTGGTGTTTTTATTGTAGGCTGTGAGGCCATGTTTTCTCTCTACTGATTATAAAAAAAAAAAAAAAAAAAAACTGTACAGGACCATACTGAACATTAACAATTATTATTGGGTTATAAAAATGTAAACCATGAGCCCAACTAGGAAGTCAAACCCAACACAATCCTTGTCCTACTCAATGGGGTGGTTCGGATTTGGTTGACAGGTCATTTTATGAATTTGGTTGTGTTGGGTTTAGGTCAAGTTGGTAGATTTATGGACTAACCCTAATCCAACTTCTTTTTTTTTTTTTTTTTTTTTTTTTTTTTTTTTTTTTTTTTTTTCAGTTTGGTTGGAATTATAACCAGATCCCATTACGGACAAAAGGATCAACCAGAAATCTAGGTTCATTAGCCAAAAAAAAAAAAACCTGAAATCTAGATTACCAAATTAGGTTCTGATCAGGTTAGTGGGTCAGATCTTGCCACCCCAAAGTACATGGCAGTAAATTAGAAGAATAGCTCTCAAATTTAAATAGAGGAAAGGTTTGGTGGTGGATCCAACAGTTAGTCTAACAGACCGATGACCACTTCAGAGTCTCCCAAGTAGGCTAGAAAAGGAGGAATTCTGTGGGGTTAGGTACATGAATTCCGTTTTCTAAGATAATTTATTTATTTTATGGTGAGGGTTCTTAAGAAATATTTACCATCGAAGAGAGGAAAGAACAGAGCACTCCCAATGCAAAGGGCCAACCCAAACCCTGAATTACCCTGGTCATAATTAGGTTTAAGTTGGCGGATTGGTTAGGAATTGCCGGCCTTAAATTGCAATGGCAGAACATAACTATGGCAACTTTGGATCTATTAACACAAATTTCCTATCAAGATTGTGTATCTCAAAGATTTTTCCAGCTCTTAGAATTCAATTCATTCCAACAATCAGATCAACGTTCAACAAAAGCAACATTTACAACCCAACTCATTGTTCTTGGCTTCTCTGTTCATCTCGTTTCAGATTTCTATAGCATGTAATTCAGTAGTACAAACAAACTGGCCTTCATAGTTTATAACTCAAAACTAATGGACAATCCACCCCTTGCATCATAGGGAAGGAAAAATGACGCTGAGAAATACAAAATAAATGAAAAACAGCCCCCCTGAGACTAGCACAACCGCAATATCTCATCAAGGCAAAATACTAGGAGATCTAGAGCTGTATGTTTAATCAGGGTACTTGTGTCTCAACTCTTATGATGTCACACCCACCCTCATTAAGGCAAAATACGCAATTAGCCGGTAGCCGATGGTCATGATAAGCAATGCGATGATGGAGATTGCAATATGGTCGAACCCGACGAGCTTAATGGGTGGGAATTCAGACACAGGACAGAGGGAGAAAGACCCACATGGGTACATTTCCCCTGGTGAATACTGAGAGGCCAACAGAAGCTTGTAGGAGTAATGGCTGATGGAAATGTACTTGACCCAGGCAATGAACGCAGGGACATGTTGCACGTAGTACCCACCGGCGAGCATGAACGATAACATGATGACCGATCCAAGCGTTGTCGCAGACTTGAGGTCCATGACTAGAGCGCCGAGGGCCAGCCCAAGGCCCTCAGCAACCACCACATTAAAGAGGAGAACAAACAGGGTCATGAAGTAGCCGGCTGCTGTGGGCTGGAGGCCCGCCATCCAGTAGGTTATGGTCACAAAACAGGTTGGGAGGACAAGCTCCATGGGCATGTCGCCGGCCATCCTAGCCATGAAGTAAGAGGAGAGGCGATACATGCCAGAAGACCGCTCCTTTGTTAGCAATGCACGCTCTTGAGGGAAGGTGAAGATAGCTTGGTAGAGAGGGAAGAAAGCCCAGAATCCAGTGTAGAAGAAAAGCAGCCCAATCTGTTGAATCACACCTAGACAAAATTAGTGTGAATGGAGAACTACTACATTCAGGTGAAGATAAAAAAAATGCATAATAATAGGCTACTACAGTGAAGAATCCTTAATGAACGAGTTCAGGCCAGGCCCATGGCTCTATTGGGCCTTGTGTGTATTCAAGGAAGCTCCAGTACAAGGCCCAACTGGAACCACAAAACCCAACCCTTCAGGCCTATAGAATATCTGAAACCCCCACACAAAAAGGCAACATAAAAATATACTTCTGCTGCTAATCTACTCGTTCAAGAACCATCAGTACATTACGGCCAGATCTGGCCTGAACTGATAATGAAAAATATTCAAGCAAATCATAAAACATACCGTTTGTATCCCATATCTAGATTATATGTTGATATTATTTTGTTTGCTATATATACATATAAAACACAAATGAAATGAACATAATATGAGTTTATGGTCTTAAGACCATAGGCCCAAATCTAGACCGTCAAGGGTTTTGGATTCTGAACATGGAACTGACTCCGACTGATCAGACCCAAATGTATGTTGTGGCCAGCCTACATGGACCAATTTCGGGCTGAACTCCCTCTATATTCAGGACTATTGATAATCACCCCTTCACTTAGTCAACCAAAATAAATTCAAGTGATGTGGGTTTTGGGACCCTTCCTTTGATCTATAGAATGGTACTTTTTATGCATTGCACTAGGTTAGTTAGTCGTCTATCTGAGGAAAGAGTATTTATAAAGAGAGTTGTTTGGGTTTTGAACCTGATCTTGCAAGTGTGCAATGTCAGATTGCCACCATAAAAGACCTGCAATGACAGAAACGATTAGGACTTCGCAGATCTTAACGCCGGAGAAGGTTTCATGTCTCCTTTCTTTCACACCCCTTCTCAGTAAAACTGTAAATTGCTGCCACCAAGTTGTGCTCCATCTGCCAATCTTCTTATCATCACTGCTTTCTTGGCATTGACTAGTGATCTTTTTAAGGTCCACTTTTAGTTTATTCCTCAGATTATGGTCATAAGCAGAGATCAAGGCTTCCTTCACAGCCATCTGGCTCTCCTCTGAATCATTGAAAGATATGCCTGCAAAAAAAAAAAAAAAAAAAAGAAGTGAAAACCATTCATTCCTAATTGAGTCATATTTACAAATTTTAATGATTTTCCAAGTCCAATACTGATGTTGATACAATCCATTTGTGCATATGGGTCGAATATATGTCACATTGTGTTGGCACCAATTCATGGGGTCATTGGGTGAGATGGCCTTAAAGTATCCCAAAATAGTGACTCCATGGTTCAAAAATTCCAAGGCTCAAGTAGGAGTCCTTGTCCCTTGCAGAAGCTACACGCCTACGCCCAGGTCTGAGCCAATCTCGATAAGAAACATAATAGGCCCGGCCCGGCTGTTAAAGTTCTGAGTTCTGGGCTTGAAGCCCAATATTAACATAGCAGGTGGCTAGCCCCATGCATAGAACTTATCTTGGTGGGATGAGACAATAGTGTGAAGAACATATTCAAATGGTCAATGCATAATCAAATCAATATATACAATTCGTTTCATGTAAACTGGATACTAGTATCCAGTTCTTCTGCCGACGGTGAAAAAGGTCACTTTTTGCACTGGATATTGTGCTCTGGAATC
This sequence comes from Camphora micrantha, assembly GCA_003546025.1. Taxonomy (NCBI): domain Eukaryota; kingdom Viridiplantae; phylum Streptophyta; class Magnoliopsida; order Laurales; family Lauraceae; genus Camphora; species Camphora micrantha. Next base: position 9,720,950 of record QPKB01000005.1, on the reverse strand, counting down.
ATCAACCACAAAATGACGGTGGTTGGGAATCCCTTCCACTATTTCAATTGAGGGAAGAACATGGGCCCAGGGACAAATCGAGTTTGGTAAACACCGACCAGTTTTCCATTTGGCCTCCATTTAGATTTATAAATATGTGTGTGATGAATTGGATCTTGACCTTTTAACTTAGACCCAAGTTGGGTCCTGACCCAGGCAAAAGTCCCTTTTTGGTGATTTGGCTCAACGTCATAGTACAATTGAGGATTTTACCCGTTTTCATTCCATCCAAGTGGGAGAGAATCTTTTCCCGTACAGATGGTAACATCCCCAAACAGCTGAAAGGCCCAGGACCCAAATTGAAAAAAGGTCTGAGTAGAGGTCCACTATTTGGAATCATTTGTAATTCGGGTATGGGTTCCAATCTAGATTTGGGTTTCATATTGAAACTAAGATAATTTTTAAACATATCTAAATTTTATATATGATAATTTGCATTTGATTAGATCAGGTTTGGGTCTTTTATTTAAATTCGAGTTTGTATAAGAGAATGAATGTCTGATGCATGATCAGTGTGATAAAAAATGGGACGAACTTTGAAATTAACAAAATATTATTATGAAGAGTTATTCCTCTCAAAGAGATTGCAATGTTCTCATGATAAGCAAAATAAAAAATGTGTCAAGACCAAGACAGTTAAGAAAAAAAATTAATAACCATTGTATAAAACCCGTCTTTTGTACCGTAACTAATATTTTTAATTCTTTTTCTTCTATTTTTTTTATTTAAAAAATATTTTCTTTAGAATAAATCTTCAATACAACTACCATGGAACAATACTTGTGACAATATTCATCATTAGAAAGTGAAATTTAATATAACTACCTATGTGTTTGAGGATTACAAATAATTAATTACCTGCTTTTCTTACTTTATATAGTAATTACTTTTATATAAATTACAAAAGAAAAAACATTTAGATCAACCAACTTGACTCACAACCATAGTCCATTTCTCTTAGCGGCTGATCAAGTGTGACATGTTGGTATAAGAGGAGAAAACTTTACTTAGATGAGTCTAATAAAATCGACTCAAACTTGATAATCTTTCCATGTTGTCAACCCCATTGAATCCAAATTAGACTCGATCTAAGGAATCTTGTATCCTAGAGATTTATCAATCGATTAAAACTGGCCAATGATTGACAATGAAGGTGGTCTAATGAGATTACATACTTTAGGGAAGTAACTATTTTGTGGGATAAAAGAGGCATGGTTATACATTTATAACTTACACAAAAAAAAGTATGTCTTAGGAATAGTTATATGCAGCCACATTCTACAAGAGCAGCTATGTGTACATACAAGTTTTAATGCAACAGAATTCCAAGGATATGATGCTAAAAGGCACATTTCAAATTTCAAGTTTTCAAAAACTTCATCCGCCTTTGATCATTGCACTAACCACAAATTTTAGATTCCATGGATTGCGGAATTCACACCATAGAACAAAAAACATACAATTAATTTTGTAATCCATGGAATCATGAGCTGCTTCAACATGCATCAATGATTATCAACGAAGTATTCGCAGAAAAAATTCCATACCATTTGCAAGATCGAGAAGGAAATCTGCTGGGTTCATCGGAACAGAAGGAGTATGCCCAGTGCCCTCAAAGTACCCTAATGCATCAGACCCTCTCCCAAAATAGATAGGATGCCCCTCACATAGGAGAAGAACCTTGTGGAACACGTAGAAGAGCCTGCTTGATGGCTGATGTATGGTCATCACCACTGTCCTTCCTCCTAGAGCTAGCTCCAATAGCATCGACACAATCCGTTGGGCTGTGGTAGAGTCCAAACCTGAAGTGGGTTCATCCAAAAGGAGCAAACTAGGGTTTATGAGCATCTCCTGCCCTATACTGACCCTCTTCCTCTCTCCCCCAGAAACCCCCCTCACAAATTGCCCACCTATGATGCTGTCCTTACACTTGGTAAGCCCCAATTGGGCTAAGACTGCTTTGGCATGGTTCTCTTTCTCCCCTTTTGTGAGGCTGTTGGGAAGCCTCAACAGTGCAGTGAACACCAATGTCTCTGTCACGGTGAGGTGGGGGTAGAGGACATCATCCTGGGTCACAAAGCCGGTGTTCCGCTTCATCGCGTTTGAGAAGGGCTTGTCATTGTAGGTGATTGTCCCCGAGAGCTTTCCACCTAGACGGCCTCCAAGGGCAGTGAGGAGTGTAGTCTTGCCACTGCCAGATGGGCCTAGCATGGCCAGCATCTCACCTGGCTTCACTGACCCAGTCACCCCTTTAAGGATTGTCTTCTTCTCAATTTGGGATTTTTGGTGGCCTACACTGCAATATTGATTGAGAAAGCTGCTCTTGTTGATCTTGATCTTATAGACCACATCTTCGAACTACACCATATACAAATACTCTAATGAATATAAATGGATCTAGAAAAAGTGCATGATTGATTGACTGCATGGTATACATGGAGTGTTGGTAATAAATGTGTCTTGTTTCAGCAAAACCAAAAATATAAAAAATGTAATCTTGCTATCCAATCTTACACTAGAATAAAAAATAAAAAAGTGTAGTTTCTACTGACAATATGTGCAATTTATGTTAGAACTTAGAAGAGACGTCTTACCATGTATGTTCTTCCATGTAAGACTGTAGTGAATGCATGTGAATGGGGAACCAAATAATTCATGCATGGCTTGTTTGCTAAAAGGGAAGGGAAAAGATCGAAAGTAGCACTTTTCCAAAATGGTCTGTGATTTGTACTTCTAATGACATTGAAATTATATCTTATTATTTTTTATTCCACCCTATATGAATGCTCTTTCTTTCCTTTTACACTACTTTTATTTTCTAATTTGGTTTCTTCCTTTTTCAATATATGGTTGCCTTTAAAAACCCAAAAGTTTTGAAAAGAGAAAAAAAACGTAAAGATGCTTAATTGCATAAAAGGGAGAGAGTTTGACAGAGAAGATGGGATGTTTTCTCTTATCAAGAAAACAAATGAACCATCATTAAAAGGAGGGTGGGGTATAGGTTTCACTCAAAACATGAGTGAACCCTAACAAGAGTTATAATTATTTATAATGAAAGTTTACAAGGAAAAACATAAACCTTGAAATGTAGAAATTATAAAGTTCATAAACTAGAAGTAGATGCAATCTTAGAAAGCTTACAAATAAAATAAACTCAGATTATTTCAAGGGATATCACCCTCATTTTAAAAAACATCTTTATCTTTATCAGTGCTAGATCAAAGAGAAGATGAATCATAGAGAAGATGGTTCTTTTGTTTTTATAAGAAAACACAAGGAAAAAAAAAAAAGAAGATTAGAGAGAGGACCTTAAGAGTAACGGGACGGTTGGCTCTCCCAAAAATACATTGAGCTTCTGCTATGTTGGGCATGGGCTCCAACTGCACCTCTGTCCTCATTTCTCTCTCACTTTCTCGTTTTGCTTTTCTCCTTATGAGAGCCGCTCCTTTTATGCACTCACTCTCTCCTCTCTTTCCTTCTTCCTCCTTATATACAAACTTCTCTCTGCCTTTGCGTACGTTCTGGCTGCGAGCCTCTCTCGTATTATTTAATTTGATACTAAAATCGCTAAAATCAGTTCCAAAAATACTAAGGTGATCATGGACTGGAGTCCACTTTTGAGCGAGCCAGACCTGAATGTATGATTTGGGGGTTTATTTAATAATTGGGCTGATCTTCTATTAAGTGATTGAAAGCCGAAAGTTCGGCCTGATTAGTGATAATAGTATGGCTTGGCCCGGCCCATTTGACCAAACAAGTGTGGATCACGGTTTTTGAGCATGAGTAATTCTTGGCATTAAAATTTTAGAAATTCTGCCTGTGGAGTATCTGGATCCAATGTCTCATTGCATCACGTGGAATTGCTGTGTACTACGTCGTTTCTTTGTTTGTTTGTTTTTTTTTCACCTCACCTTTGGCTTAGGTTATACAAACATCCAACCAAGTTATTTTCTATTCCACGATGGTTTCGCTCTAGTCTTTGAACCAAGGAAACCAATTCGCAAGGTGACACCCGCTAAATCCACTCAAATGCACATGGGGTGAATTTAGGGCGGGTTTCGAACAAAAGAGGTGGGGAGCAAACCCAGCCATATGTCACTCCACTAATTACCTAGGTGGGTGGGTACGAACTCAGTTATCTGTTAATCGAAGGCAAGATAGTGAAAATATTTGTAAGTGAATCAAGGGGCCGTCTGGCAAATTTTCTTGATATTGATAAAATCATCCTAATTCTAAATTTTATCTGTCTCAAATGCTAATGGTTAAAATCAAAACGTAATTCATGCCCGAATGATCAGTGTTAAAACAGGACAATAGGGACCTATTTCAGGGTTAGATATGTCTAAGATGAATCCATTAATCATAGGTAGGTCCTCAAAAAAATTCGGAAAAAGGCATTTTGGAAAATTGTGCTCCTACTTTTTTATGCTTATTAAATGCTAATCTAATGGTTGAAATCTGACGGTGTAGATCACTTTGATCGGATCAAAATTCAACTCAGTGCACAGTAAGGGAAGGGGCTGTGGCATGAATGCCTTAGATCAACTAAAGAGAGAATCCATTAGATGGGGACAACCTAACTGATAAGTCGGCCTTTATCCTCATCCTTCCTAACATACTCATCTTTGTTATTTACTTCCAGATGTGAGATTTGCATCAGTTGACATTTTTCTTGTTCCTTCATTTGATGGATGGACATAAAAATAGTAGATAGAATTATAACTTCCCACAAACCTTTTAAAGAAACCCATCCATTAGCTTTATTAGGAAAAAGGATTTCAAGTTACAGAAAAGAAACAAAAGATTTGCAATTCAAGTTTCTCTCCTAATATCCCCTTCTCTCTCTTCTCATCTCAGCAAATCAAACCCAATATACCTGACAAAGTAACATACATCTTTAACGAAAGAGACTGTTACCGGCACTCGTATCTTTCTATCTGACCACCTTGGCCAGGTGGACCCCACTTAACATCCTTAGTTTGGCAAGAGGGTTTGAAACACAGCTAAAATTGTTGATGTTCCACGTCCACTTGAGACACACTGATGCCTTAAAAAAGGAAGATGGATCATAGACAGCCTCTATTAGAGGCTGAGGTGACAATACACTCATGGTTGAGTGTTGCCGGTGGCACCCCAGTTTCACATACATGCCAAAGTTTTGAAGTATCATCACTACTCCTGCTTCAGCTTAACTTAAAATCTAACTTAAAGTTTAAGGCTTAGGCTTGCAAAAGCTTAAAATAAATGCCCCTTTGATATATATAATTGGTCCTAGTCAAAACTCACACAGATAAGATTTGGACCCACTGTTCATCACTATAACTATTTGATTTCTTTTACAATGTTTTATTGATGCGATTTAACAGTGATCAATCGATGTTTGGACCAGCTCCTTTAGGAGGCTAAGTTTTCATGGGCTCATGTAAGTTAGAGAGTTAGTTTACCCAGAGTGGCAGAAGGTATGGGTTTGCTCCCCATATCTTGTGTTCAACATACAACCCAAATTACCTAGTGTGTGTTTGTGTGGAATTAGCGGTGCCACGTGGGGGAATAGTCTTGTTTAGTCAAAGACCTAAGAAATACTAATGTCATGTTGAGAGAGGGATATATACTGTTTCTCTTTAGTGGTTTATTGGTGAATTTCACATTGGATCCTCATTGCTTTGAGGATTAAGATTCTTTAAATAAAGCCGAACTATTCCATTATCCCTACTAGTCCACTTTAGCAGAAGAAGAATATATTTAAATTATCTATTTAATGGCCTTAAATCAATTATTCAGCATTGTTATTTACCAATATGATATTTTTATACCTAGCTAAACAACAAACCCTCATTTCATCTGGTGGGGCTAGAGTGACCCACAAAGACACATCATGCTCTATTTAAGTAAGGCCAAAGGGAATTATCCCTCCAAGACAATAAACATGGGCAGACCTACACATACAGTTGTGGGGGTGGTCTCCCCCATTGGACTTGGCCTGCTTCTAAAATACATATGAAGGTCTTGGTTCTGCTTTCAAAATTCACAAGACAATCAGGGGTTTGCCCTCAAAATCCAAATGAAAATCTTGAATTGCGCTCAAAATCCAACTACCTATTTGGATCTACCCCTCTCAAAAGAAAATTCCGGATTCACCACTAATAGTAGAGGAACCAAACTCCTAAACTGGTACCAATCTTATGATATTTTAGATGAGAGGGGCCAGAAGAAAGTGCCTCTGTCCATTTTCTGTTGATATCATGTGCCACGATGAAACAAAGAGAAACAATGATGGTGAGGAGGAATGGGAATATTCACCCAAAAGAAGGGCAAAACATAAAAGAGGGGAGTGCAAATGGGCCACTTTCTTTGTGACACTTCTGGTCTTTTTTCTGTGACCAAATTGATAAGGATGCGATGCCTCTGTTCTAAACGGTAGGGATTCGATCTCCATTCATGATTCCCGCACATTTATGGGCTCGTGCGTCTCACTCACTCTCTCTATAAAGGCTCTCAACACGCCTTACTGGGTTGGGGTTGGATTCATATAAGCTAGGATCTTGGGCCCAAAATACATAGGACCTATGCAGCTTGACCTGAGCCAAAAAGAAAAGAAAGAAACACACATGACACGTGTATTAGTGTGCCCATTGACCTGTTTGTTTTAGGCTTATTGGTAGGTTTAGGCCCATTCATTAGTCCATTTATAATACATCAGCCCATTTCTAATCTATTTGGGACCCTGGATGTTTTTTGGGTTGACCTTTTTGGTGCTGGTTGTTCTTCTCATTTCCCTTCTTCTCATTATCCTTTTTTTTTTTTTTTTTTTTTTTTGCCCAATTCGTTTTTTTGTAATGGCTTTTTTTTTTTTTCTTCTTGTATGGCAAGCCTTGATTGTAGGTTGCTTTCTCAACTCTGTGCACAACTTGTTTTCATCAAATATATAGAAATAATACTTGAAATTTAATACCATAAGTGGTTAAAAATGAAGATTAAAAGTATATTTTTGAAAAAATAGTTTTCGGAGGGTGGAAAATGAATACCTAGGTATTTCAATACAAAGAAAAGTGAAGATCTTTATCTACATCTCTACCTTATATTATTCACCTCTCACATCTTTAATAATCCTTTAGTAGAAATTAATTCACCATGAATCTTTATATATTTTAATACAAACAAACAGTCTCTAAAGGTTGCTTCTGATGTACACATTTCAATAACAGTCTCTTAAGGTTCCTTTCGATATATACTCATTTCAATTTATAGCATGAAATCCTATATATTAATAGAAACAAATAGGCACTTGATGACCCTTTTTGATGTACACATTTCACCTTTGCATCTTCTATAGTTACTATTACATTTAATTTATATATAATGCTTACTTTCTTTCAATAATATGGAAATGTAACTTGATAAAGAATGTTACCATCGGAGAATATTTCACCTACAAGCAAACCGCATGTACATTCCAGCTCTCTGGAGGCCCACTAAATCCCACATTTGATCAATGCAGCTCCTTGCACACTCTTATCCCTATGTGATCTAGTACCATATGCATGCCCATAATTAAACAGAGGTGAGTTCCATTTAAATTAGGTGGTCCATTTCTATCCACTAATGGAGCTCATCTTCAAACTCGAAAGTCAAAAAAATTTCAAGATTATCCTTGTTTCATCATCAAGGAAAATTATACTTGATTTCAATTAGAGTTATTTCAAGCATCAAATTGTTCAAAGTCAAAGACATTAGCAGAAGCCCCCCAAAGAAAAAAAATAAAAATTTGTGGTGAATGTATAAAGACCTTAAATAAATGAATTCTTCTGTGGTCCCTATGTAGATACAAATAAAGCGAACAGAGAGTACCAATAAATGGTACATTGTTTGCTGCAATTACTTTTTATTTACAATGCATGTGGAATGTTTGTGCATGAAAATTGTTTTCATAGAAAAACAACTTCGGCAAGATGATGCGTGAAGGCCAAGGGATTGTAACAAATATAGGCATATTTTGAAAAAAAGTCATGTGACAAAATCATGAAATTTATTTTCATGGAAAAACAACTTCAGCGATGCGACATTGGATTGAATATATGAAATGTTTTTCGTTTTTTTTTGGAAGTACCATGCCAAGGGAGCTGGACCCCATGAGAGACCCCAGCCAAAGAAAGAAAAGAAACATGATGCTGCAGAAGAAATGCCAACTCATGCAACTCATGCAACAAGGAAAGCTTGCTCATGCAAAAAGGGTACCCATGGATCATTGATACCTTGAACCAACGATATATATTCACTCTATATGGATAGCTTTCAGAAACACTGCCGATGGTAAGATCTTTCCATTGATTCAACACCCTGTTGCAGTTGGAGGTACCAAAACGGCCCCAACATGCGACCATAATATGCTCATCATATTCATATATACAATGGACACCGTATATTAGGATTTATAAAGTAAAATTTTCATTCAACTCAATTGTATGCGTTGTATGGTACTTGTACATAAAAATCATTGAAATGGATCATTTTCTTATATTTTAGCTTCATAATTTTTGAGCAACGGACACATGTCTAAGCATTAACCCGAAGGATCTGCAAAAGCGGCAGATGCTAGGTCCATCCTTCATGTTGTCCCTCCCAATCGGCAAGAGGGAATAGTTTGAATCATCTTCCACTATTTAGTGATAAGAGAGAGAGAGTGTGTGAGAGAGTGATATATATATATATGAGTAAGGCTCTCCAAAGCTTAAGTTTAGGATAAAATCTTGTAAGCTAATGCTTGTGGGGCCTACCTTTGGACCATCCAAATGGACCAAACACATGACTCTTCCAAATTGTACATGTCCACCAACTTTTGGTCAAATTCAAATTTACTAGACCGTTGGATCGGCTATGAATTGATTCGAATGGACTATTGACCATTAAACTTTTGGGCTCATATGGAGATGATAGAAATCACGATTAGGGCTGATTTTTTGCAGAAAGGAAGATCTTAGGGAGTCCTTGAAATCCCCCACATACCCATCCCCATGTGGGTCCCCAGGTAGGCCCCACCACACACTTGAGCTTACCTTATCCTAAGCTTGACCTTATAAGAGCTAGCCCCTATATATATATATATATATATATAAATATAAAGGCTTTGTCGTCACACTCTTATTCCCATGAATGTAGAATATGATATCATGGGAATAGTGTATGTAACAGATATTGATAAATTCCATGATATCTCGGGACTGTCCCATGATGTCATAGCTTTTATGCAAGCATCTTAGGATTTTTTTTTTTTCCTAAATGATAGAACTTGAGAAATAGTGGTCAGATGTGAATTTACTTTTTACAAAATGTCATTTTTTTTTATTCTGTAAAATAGCAAATTTCCTTTCTGGTTGGAAAAAGTATATGATATAGAAATTGAGAAATCCCTTAATATTATGAGACTATCTCATGATATAATACAATATGGTGCAAAAGGCTTTAGAAAAAACATTAACCAAAGTCAAGCGACTCGGATGACATTATTTGAGTTTTGATCATAAAATGAGACAATAAGGTTTAAAACGGGCGACATGTCAAAACTCTCTATATTTTTTTATCTCAACACCACACGTGGAGATAAAATCAGGTCTTCACGTATCAACAGCTGTTGCAATAGCTTTCCTACAATCATGTGATCTCATCTAATCCTCCACGAGTCTGTTGCTACTAAATTCAGATATCACATCATTTAAATGGGCTGCTGTAACCTTGATATATAAGCAATGTCTATACGATAACAGAGTCCATCTTCACACGCTGAGAGAGAGAGAACATTACTCTTCATTGTCAGTCCACACTTGATATATACTTGTCTTTAAAACCCACTCAGCTAATCTCATAAAACACTTTCCATGTAGAGTAGAGAATAAAATGATTCTATCTAAAGATACTTGCCATAGGTTAGGGTTGTATGTTCCCTTCATGCTATATCGAAAGATAATGTAATATCTTAGTCCTATGAAAGTGAAATGGAAAGGGAAAGGCACCAAGTGGTTGGGGTCATTTTAAGTCTATGTACCTTGTGTCTAAGGAAGATGCCTGTCCATTTGAAACGTCTTGGGAAGTCGCCCATGTGCTTGATGTTTGCTTCTTTCAATCAATCATTAACTATACATGCCTTGGATTCATTAATTCATGTGTACATGTGTCATGTGCCCATATAATGCATAGATATTAAGGGACAACTATCTCAAAAATGGTGTATTGATTCCAGAGTCTCACTTTCTAAAATTTATAACAGAGTAATACTTCACCGATAAAAATAGGGGTATAAAAAAAATCGATAAATCATCTTACCGACCTAAACCGAACCTACGGTTACTAACCGTATTTCACAGTTACGATTACAGTTACAATTATTAAAATAGAGAAACCGTGCTACACGATTTTGTTTGAGTTTTTGGTCTCGATTCACGATTATTAACGGAACTGAACCGTAAAATATGATTCGATTAACCATTTTTTCCAAAACACACGGTTAACTGAACTTTTACACTCCCATTTTAAAACAAAAAAAAAACATGTACAGGACCAACCTAAACATTAACAATTATTATTGGGTTATAAAAATATAAAGCATGTTGAGGTCAAGTCCACCCTCGCTCCTGAGCTGTCATAATTGTCGTTGAGCCCGAACCCTCACCATAAAACTATTGTTGTGTTGTTTCCTATCACCAATTGATTTTGAGATAAGTGGTACTACAAGTGGCATCAGAGCCTAATAGGTGGAGTGCTCGAGTCACGAGAGACGCGTTTTGAGAGTTCGCAGCAGAAGTCGCGGCGGGTGTGCAGTTGAGGGATGGATTATTGTGGTCGAGCCCTTTTAAAACTGTAATGGTTCGGATTTGGTTGGCAGGTCATATTATGAAGTTGGTTGTATTGGGTTCAGGTCAAGTTGGTAGATTTATGGACTAACCCTTACCCAACTTCTTTTGCATTTTTTTTTTTTTTTTTTTTTTTCCTTTTTTTCAGTTTGGTTAGAATTGTAAACCAGATCCAATTACGGACAAAAGGATCAGCCTAAAATCTAGATTACCAAGTTAGGTTCTTATCAGGTTAGTGGGTCAGATCTTGCCACCCAAAAGTACATGGCAGTAAATTAGAAGAGTAGCTCTCAAATTTAAATAGACCAAAGATTTGGTGGTGGATCCAACAGTTAGTCCAGCAGACCTACGACCACTTCAGGGTCTCCCAAGTAGACTAGAGAAAGAGGAATTCCGTAGGGTCAGCCACATGAATTTCGTATTCTAAGATATTTTATTTATTTTACAGTGAGGGTTCTTAAGATATTTTTGCCATCCGAAAAGAAGAAAGAACAGAGAGCTCCCAATGCATAGGGCCAACCCAAACCCTGAATTACCCTAGTCATAATTAGGTTTAAGTTGGCGGATTGGTTAGGAATTGCCGGCCTTAAATTGCAATGGCAGAACAAAACTTTGGCAACTTTGGATCTATTCTCAAAGTTTTATCCAGCTCTTAGAATTCAATTCATTCCAACAATCAGATCACCGTTCAGCAAAAGCAACATTTACAACCCGACTCAATGTTCTTGGCTTCTCTGTTCATCTCGTTTCAGATTTCTATAGCATGTAATTCAGTAGTACAAACAAACTGGCCTTCATAGATTATAACTCAAAACTAATGGACAATCTACCCCTTGCATCATAGGGAAGGAAAAATGATGCTGAGAAATACATAATAAATGAAAAGCAGTCCCCCTGAGACTAGCACAACCGCAATATCTCATTAAGGCAAAATACTAGGAGATCTAGAGCTATATGTTTAATCAGGGTACTTGTGTCTCAACTCTTATGATGTCACACCCACCCTCATTAAGGCAAAATACGCAATTAGCCGGTAGCCGACCGTCATGATAAGCAATGCGATGATGGAGATTGCAACATGGTCGAACCCGACGAGCTTAATGGGTGGGAATTCAGACACAGGACAGAGGGAGCTAGACCCACATGGGTACATTTCCCCTGGTGAATACTGAGAGGCCAACAGAAGCTTGTAGGAGTAATGGCTGATGGAAATGTACTTGACCCAGGCAATGAACGCAGGGACATGTTGCACGTAGTACCCACCGGCGAGCATGAATGATAGCATGATGACCGATCCAAGCGTTATCGCAGACTTGAGGTCAATGACTAGAGCGCCGAGGGCCAGCCCAAGGCCCTCGGCAACCACCACACTGAAGAGGAGAACAAACAGGGTCATGAAGTAGCTGGCTGCCGTGGGCTGGAGGCCTGCCATCCAATAGGTTATGGTCACAAAACAGGTTGGGAGGACAAGCTTCATGGGCATGTCGCCAGCCATCCTAGCCATGAAGTAAGAGGAGAGGCGATACATGCCAGAAGACCGCTCCTTTGTTAGCACTGCACGCTCTTGAGGGAAGGTGAAGATAGCTTGGGAGACAGGGATGAAGCCCCAGAATCCAGTGCAGAAGAAAAGCAGCCCAATCTGTTGAATCACACCAAGACAAAGTTAGTGTGAATGGAAAACTACTACATTCAGGTGAAGAAAAAAGATGCTTACTAATAGGCTACTACAGTGAAGAATCCTTAATGAATGAGTTCAGGCCAGGGCCATGGCTCTAATGGACCTTGCGTGTATTCAAGGAAGCTCCAGGACAAGGCCCAATTAGGACCACAAAATCCCAACCCTTCAGGCCTATACAATATCTGAAACCCCCACACAAAAAGGCAACATAAAAATATACTTCTGCTGCATGCTAATTTACCCGTTCAAGAACCATCAGTACATTACGGCCAGATCTCGCCTGAACTGATAATGAAAAATATGCAAGCAAATCATAAAACATATCGTTTGTATGGCATATCTAGATTATATGTTGATATTATTTTGTTTGCTATATATACATATAAAACACAAATGGAATGAACATAATATGATTTTATGGTCTTAAGACCACAGGCCCAAATCTAGACTGTAAAGGGTTTTGGATTCTGAACATGGAACTGAGTCCGACTGATCAGACCCAAATGCATGTTGTGGCCCGCCTACATGGACCAATTTCGGCCTGAACTCCCTCTATATTCAGGACCATTGATAATCACCCCTACACTTAGTCAACCAAAATATATTCAAGTGATGTGGGTTTTGGGACCCTTCCTTTGCTCTATAGAATGGTAATTTTTAGGCATTGCACTAGGCTAGTTAGTCGTCTATCTTTAGTCTATTCAAGAGGAAAGAGTATTTTTAAAGAGAGTTGTTTGGGTTTTGAACCTGATCTTGTAAGTGTGCAATGTCAGATTGCCACCATAAAAGCCCTGCAATGACAGAAACGATTAGGACTTGGCAGATCTTAATGCCGGAGAAGGTTTCATGTCTCCTTTCTTTCACACCCCTTCTCAGTAAAACTGTAAATTGCTGCCACCAAGTTGTGCTCCATCTGCCAATCTTCTTATCATCACTGCTTTCTTGGCTTTGACTGCTGCTCTCTTTAAGGTCCTCTTTTAGTTTATTCCTCAGGTTATGGTCATAAGCAGAGATCAAGGCTTCCTTCACAGCCATCTGGCTCACCTCTGAATCATTGAAAGATACGCCTGCAAAAAAAAGTGAAAACCATTCATTCCTAATTGAGTTATATTTACAAATTTTAATGATTTTCCAAGTTCAATACTGATGTTGATACATTCCCTTTGTGCATATGGGTCGAATATATGTCACATTGTGGTGTCACCAATTCATGGGGTCATTGGGTGAGATGGCCCTAATGTATCCCAAAATAGTGACTCCAAGGTTCAAAAATTCCAAGGCTCAAGTAGAAGTCCTTGTCCCTTGCAGACGCTACACGCCTACGCCCAGGTCTGAGCCAATCTCGGTAAGAAACATAATAGGCCCGGCGCGGCTGTTAAAGTTCTGAGTTCTGGTCTTGAGGCCCAATATTAACATAGCAGGTGGCTAGCCCCGTGCATAGAAGTTGTCCTGGTGGGATGAGACAATAGTGTGAAGAACATATTCAAATGGTCAGTGCATAATCAAATCAGTATATACAATTCGTTTCATGTAAACTGGATGCTAGTATCCAGTTCTTCTGCCAAAGGTGAAAAAAGCCACTTTTTGCACTGGATGTTGTGCTCTGGAATCATCAACCACAAAATGACAGTGGCTGGGAATCCCTTCCACTATTCCAATAGAGGGAAGAACATGGGCCCGGGGACAAATCGGGTTTGGTTTAAACACCGACCAGTTTTCCATTTTGCCTCCACTGAGATTTATAAATGTGTGTGTGATGAATTGGATCTTGACCTTTTAACTTAGACCCAAGTTGGGTCCTGATCCAGGCAAAAGTCCCTTTTGGTGATTTGGCTCAACGTCATAGTACAATTGAGGATTTGACCTGTTTTCATTCCATCCAAGTGGGAGAGAATCTTTTCTGTACAGATGTTAACATCCCCAAACAGCTGTAAGGCCGAAGACCCAAATTGAAAAAAGGTGTGAGTAGAGGTCCACTATTTGGAATCATTTGTAATTCGGGTATAGTTTCATATTGAAACTAAGATAATTTTTAAAAATATCTGAAGTTTGCATATGAGAATTTGCATTTGATTCAGATCAGGTTTGGGTCTTTTGTTTAAATTCGAGTTCGTATAAGAGAGTGAATGTCTGATGCATGATCAGTGTGAAAAAAAAAAAAATGGACGAATTTTGAAATCAACAAAATATTAATATGAAGAGTGATTCTTTTCAAAGAGATTGCAATATTCTCATGATAAAAAAAAATAAAAAATGTGTCAAGATCAAGACAGTTAAGAAAAGAAATTAATAACCATTGTCTAAAACCTGTCTTTTGTATGGTAACTAATATTTTTAATTTGTTTTCTTGTATTTTTGTTATTTAAAAACAATTTATCTTTAGAATAAATCTTCAATACAACTATCATGGAACAATACTTGCGACAATATTCATCATTAGAAAGTGAAATTTAATATAACTACCTATGTATTTGAGGATTACAAATAATTAATTACCTACTTTTCTTACTTTATATAGTAATTACTTTTATATAAATTACAAAAGAAAAAACATTTAGATCAACCATCTTGACTCACAATCATAGCCATTTCTCTTATCGCTGATCAAGTGTGACATGTTGGTATAAGAGGAAAAAACTTTTCTTAGATGAATGTAATAAAATTGACTCAAACTTGATAATCTTTCCATGTTGTCACCCCCAATGAATCCAAATTAGACTCGATCTAAGGAATCTTGTATCCTAGAGATTTATCAATCGATCAAAACAGGCCAATGATTGACAATCAAGGTGGTTTAATGAAAAATCCTACTTTAGGGAAGTAACTATTTTGTGGGATAAAAGAGGCATGGTTATATATTTATAACTTACACACAAAAAAGTATGTCTTAGGAATGGTTATGCAGCCACATTCTACAAGAGCAGATATGTGTACATACAATTTTTTATGCATCAGAATTCCAAGGATATGATGCTAAAAGGCACATTTCAAATTTGAAGTTTTCAAAAATTTCATCCGCCTTTGATCATTGCACTAACTACAAATTTTAGATTCCATGGATTGCGGAATTCACACCAAAGAATAAAAAACATACAATTAATTTTGAAATCCATGGAATCATGAGCTGCTTCAACATGCATCAATGATGATAAGTATTCGCAGAAAAAAATTCCATACCATTTGCAAGATCCAGAAGGAAATCTGCTGGGTTCATAGGAACAGAAGGAGCATGCCCAACGCCCTCAAAGTACCGTAATGCATCAGATCCTCCTCCAAAATAGATAGGATGCCCCTCACATAGGAGAAGAACCTTGTGGAACATGTAGAAGAGCCTGCTTGATGGCTGGTGTATGGTCATCACCACAGTCCTTCCTCCTCGAGCTAGCTCCAATAGCATCGACACAATCCGTTGGGCTGTGGTGGAGTCCAAACCTGAAGTGGGCTCATCCAAAAGGAGCAAACTAGGGTTTATGAGCATCTCCTGCCCTATACTGACCCTCTTCCTCTCTCCCCCAGAAACCCCCCTCACAAATTGCCCACCTATGATGCTGTCCTTACACTTGGTAAGCCCCAATTGGGCTAAGACTGCTTTGGCATGATTCTCTTTCTCCCCTTTTGTGAGGCTGTTGGGAAGCCTCAACAGTGCAGTGAACACTAATGTCTCTGTCACTGTGAGGTGGGGGTAGAGGACATCATCTTGGGTCACAAAGCCGGTTTTCCGCTTCATGCCGTTGGAGAAGGGCTTGTCATTGTAGGTGATAGTCCCTGAGAGCTTTCCACCTAGACGGCCTCCGAGTGCAGTGAGGAGTGTAGTCTTGCCACAACCAGATGGGCCTAGCATGGCCAGCATCTCACCCGGCTGCACTGAGCCAGTCACCCTTTTAAGGATTGTCTTCTTCTCAATTTGGGATTTTTGGTTGCCTACACCGCAATATTGATTGAGAAAGCTACTCTTGTTGATCTTGATCTTATAGACCACATCTTCAAACTACACCATATACAAATAATATAAATGGATCTAGAAAAAGTGCATGACTGATTGATTGCATGGAATACATGGAGTGTGGGTAATAAATGTGTCTTGTTTTAGCAAAACCAAAAAAATAAAAAATGTAATCTTGCTATCCAATCTTACACTAGAATAAAAAATAAAAAAAAGTGCAGTTTGTACTGACAATGTATGCAATTTATGTTAGAAGAGACATCTTACCATGTATGTTATTCCATGTAAGTCTGTAGTGAGTGCATGTGAATGGGGAACCAAATAATTCATGCATGGCTTGTTTCCTAAGAGGGAAGGGAACAGATACAAAGTAGCACTTTTCCAAAAGGGTCGTATGTGATTTGTACTTCTAATGATATTGAAATTCTATCTTATTATTTTTTATTCCACCTTATATGAATGCTATTTTTTTCCTTTTACACTCCTTTTATTTTCAAATTTGGTTTCCTCCTTTTCTTCAACAAATGGTTGCCCTTAAAAACCCAAAGGTTGTTTGAAAGAAAAACGCGTAAAGATGCTTAATTGAATAAATAAAATGGTAACAACCAAAAAAATAAAGACCATCTGGATGGATCCCTTAAATATAACAATAAATGCACACCCAACAAAGGAGAGAGTTTGACAGAGATGAGAAGATGGGATTTTTCTCTGATCAAGAAAACAAATGGACCATCATTAAAAGGGTGGACCATCATTAAAAGGGTGGGGTCTAGGTTTCACTCAAAACATGAGGGAACCATAACAAGAGTTATTATTATTTATAATGAAAGTTTACAAAGAAAAACATAAACCTTGAAATGTAGAAATTAAAAAGTTCAATCTTAGAAAGTTTACAAATAAAATAAACTTAGATTGTTTCAACGGATATCACCCTCATTTTGAAAAACATCTTTATCTTTATCAGTTACAGATCAAAGAGAAGATGGATTATAGAGAAGATGGTTCTTTAGTTTTTATAAGAAAATACATGCACAAAAAAAAAAAAAAAAAAAGAAGGATGAGAGAGAGAGGACCTTAAGAGTAACGGGACGATTGGCTCTCCCAAAAGTACATTGAGCTTCTTCATCTGCTATGTTGGGCATGTGCTCCAACTGCACCTCTGTCCTCATTTCTCTCTCACTTTCTCCTTTTCCTTTTCTTCACCC
The DNA here is from genome assembly GCA_003546025.1 of Camphora micrantha. Taxonomy (NCBI): domain Eukaryota; kingdom Viridiplantae; phylum Streptophyta; class Magnoliopsida; order Laurales; family Lauraceae; genus Camphora; species Camphora micrantha. The sequence goes on along the minus strand of QPKB01000005.1, from coordinate 9,703,241 downwards.
AATGAAACTCAAGGAAGGGAGAAACAGAGAGATAGAGAGAGAGATAGATTTTTGATGGGGTTGCTTCAAAGAAAAAATATCCCAGAGAGAGATGCGTGGCTCGATCCAAGAGATGGAAATTGAAATGGAGAGATGGTGAGGTTGCGCGCCGGTCTCTACTCACGCATGAGAGATGAGAAAGGGGTTAGTTACAGCATTAATCGGCTCCTTCCGGTACGCACGCGCTCACTCACTCACTCCTTTCTTCCCCTTCTTTCTTGTTATATGCACACTTCGCTCCTGCGCTCTTTTCGCCCTATTAGCGTTGCCTTTTATTCTGATGATCTCACCTGAAACATGTTGGATTGGATCGCCCATTGGTTTTTAAAGTCATGAGCTCGAACAGACCGGCCCGATTAGTAATAAAAGTCGCTTGGCCCGGCCCGGCCCATTTGACTAAATGCGTGTGGAGGAACGTTTTTGAGCATGAGTAATTCTTGGCCTCAAAATTTTAGAAATTCTTCCTGTGGAGTATCTAGATCCAATATCTCTTTCTATCACGTGGAATTACTGTGTACAACCTGTTGTTTTTTTTTTTTTTTTTTTTTTTTTTTCACTTCTGGCATAGGTTATACAAACAACCAACTAAGTTATTATCTATTCCACGACGGTATCGCTGTAGTCTTTGACCAAGGGAACCAATCCACAAGGTGGCACCTGCTAAACCCACTTAAATGTACATGGGGTGAATTTAGAGGGCGGGTTTCGAACAAAAGTAGGGAGAGCCTTATGTCACTCCACTAATTACCTAGGTGTGTGGGTACCAACTCGGTTATCTGTTAATCTAAGGCAAGATGGTGAAGATATTATTTGTAAGTGAATCAAGGGGTCTGTCAAATTTTCTTGATATTGATAAAATCATCCTAATTCTAAATTTTTTTTGTCTCAAATGCTAATGGTTAAAATCAAAACGTAATTCATGCCCGAATGAGCAGTGTCAAAGCAGGACAATATGGACCCATTTCAGGGTTATATATGTCTAAGATAAATCCAATGATCATAGGTAGGTCCTCAAAATAAAAAAATCGGAAAAAGGCATTTTGGAAAATTGTGCTCCTACTTTTTTATGCTTAATAAATGCTAATCTAATGGTTGAAATCTGACGGTGTAGATCACTTTGATCGGATCAAAATTCAACTCAGTGCACAGTAAGGGAATGGGCTGTGGCATGAATGCCTTGGATCAACTAAAGAGAGAATCCACTAGATAGGGACAACCTAACTGGTAAGTTGGCCTTTATCCTCATCCTTCCTAACATACTCATCTTTGTTATTTACTTGCAGATGTGAGATTTGCATCAGTTAACATTTTTCTTGTTCCTTCATTTGATGGATGGACATAAATAGAATTAGATAGAATCCCATCTATCTGCCCCCAAACTTTTTAAAGAAACCCATCCATTAGCTTTATTAGGAAAAAGGATTTCAAGTAATAGAAAAGAAACAAAAGATTTGCAATTCAAGTTTCTCTCCTAAAATCCCTGTCTCTGTTCTTATCTCAGCAAATCAAACCCAATATACCTGACAAAGTCAACAGAGATCTTTAACGAGAGAGACTGTTACCAGCAATCGTATCTTTCTATCTGACCACCTTGCTAGTTGGACCCCACTTAACATACTTAGTTTGGCAAGAGGGTTTGAAACACAGCTAAAATTGTTGATGTTCCACGTCCAATTGAGACACACTGATGCCTTAAAAAAGGAGGATGGATCATAGACAGCCCCTAATTAGAGGCTGAGGTGGCACTAGACTCATGGTTGAGTGTTGCTGGTGGTACCCCACTATCACACACATTTTTTTTTGCAAACGGAAGATTCTCAATCCTTTGAGCTTGACTATTCCCTCCGGGCCCAAAGAGAAGCCAGGTAAAACCCCTGTGGCCCCTAGGTGGTAGTATAAGTGGACTCAACCTTTAGATCCTGAAGAGGGGAAACCCGAAGTCGATACCAAGACCTCTAACTCCAAAAGAGGGAGGAACTGTAGTTTTGATCACTCGGGTAAGTATCACACACAAGCCAAGTTTTGAAGTATCATCACTACTCCTACTTCAACTTAACTTAAAATCTAACTTTGAGTTTAAGGCTTCGGCTTGCAAAAGCTTAAAATAAATGCCCCTTTGATCTGGTGGGGCTAGAGGGGCCCACAAAGACACATCATGCTCTATTTAAGTAAGGCCAAAGGGAATTATCCAGCCAAGACAATAAACATGGCCAGACCTACATATGCAGTTACGGGGCCGTCTCCCACATTGGACTTGGGCAGGCGTCTAAAATACACTTGAAGGTCTTGGTTCTGCTTCCAAAACTCACAAGAGAATCATGGGTCTGCCCCCAAAATCCAAATTAAAATCACTCAAAATCCAACTACCTGCTTGGATTCATCCCTCTCGAATGAAAATCCCAAATCCACCGCTGATAGTAGAGGAACCAAACTCCTAAACTGGTACCAATCTTATGATATTTTAGATGAGAGGGGCCCAGAAGAAAGTGCCTCTTTCCATTTTCTGTTGATATCATGGGCCACGATGAAACAAAGAAAAACAATGATAGTGAGGAGGAATGCGAATATTCACCCAAAAGAAGGGCAATACATGAAAAGAGGGGAGTGCAAATGGGCCACTTTCTTGTGACACTTTTGGTCTATTTTCTGTGACCAAATTGATAATGATGTGATGCCTTTGTTCTAAACGTGGGATTCGATCTCCATTCACGATTCTGGCACATTTATGGGCTCGTGCGTCTCAGTCACTCTCTCTGTAAAGGCTCTCAACAGGCCTTCCTGGGGTTGGATTCATATGAGCTAGATCTAGGGGCCAAAAATATATAGGACCTATGCAGTTTGACCTGAGCCAAAAAGAAAAAAGAAAGAAACACATGACTCATGTATTAGTGTGCCCATTGACCTGTTTGTTTTAGGCTTATTGGTAGGTTTAGGAGCATTCATTAGTCCATTTATAATACATCAGCCCATTTCTAAGGGACCCTGGATGTTTTTTGGGTTGACCTTTTTGGTGCTGGTTTTTCTTCTCATTATCCTTTTTTTTTTTTTTTTTTTTTTGCCCAATTCGTTGTTTTGTAATGGCTTTTTTTTTCTTCTTCTCGTATGGCAAGCCTTGATTGTAGGTTGCTTTCTAAACTCTGTGCACAACTTGTTTTCATCAAATATATAGAAATAATACATGAAATTTATTTTCATAAGTGGTTAAAAATGAAGATCGAAGGTAAATGTTTTAAATAAAATGGTCTTCGGAGGATGAAAATCGAATACCTAGCTATCACCCTAGTATTTCAATACATAAAAAACTGAAGATATTTATCTACATCTCTACCTTATATCCTTCACCTCTCACCTCTTTAATAATTCTTTGGTAGAGTTTATTTCACCATGAAATTTTATGTATTTTAATGAAAACAAGCAGTCTCTTAAGATTTCTTTTGATACACACATTTCAATTTATAGCATGAAATCCTATGTATTCAGTGGAAAAAAATAGGCCCTTGATGTCCCTTTTTGATGTACACATTTCACCTTTGCATCTTCTATAGTTACTATTACATACATATATAAAATTTTAATTTATATGTAATGCTCACTTTCTTCCAATAATATGGAAATCTATCCTGATAAAGCATGCTCGAGAATTTTCGACTACAAGCGAACCGCATGTGCATTCTAGCTCTTTGGGGCTCACTTATGCCTACATTTGATCAATGCAACTCCTTGCACACTCTTATCTCTCTGTGATAAGCAACCATATGCATGCCCATAATTAAACAAAGTTGAGTTCTAGTTAAATTAGGTGGTCCATTTCTATCCACTAATGGAGCTCATCTTTAAAGTCGAAAGTCAAAACACACTCAAGATTATCCTTGTTTCATCATCAAGGAAAATTATACTTGATTTCAATTCGAGTTATTTCAAGCATCAAATTGCTCAAAATCAAAGACAGTAGCAGAAGCCCCTCAAAAAAAAAAAAAAAATGTGGTGAATGTATATAGACCTTAAATAAATGAATTCCTCTATGGTCCCTATGTAGATACAAATAATGCGAACAGAGTACCAATAAATGGTACAGTGTTTGCTGCAATTACTTTTTATTTACAATGCATGTGGAATGTTTGTGCATGAAAATTGTTTTCATAGAAAAACAACTTCGGCCAGAGGATGCGTGGACGCCAAGGGATTGTTACAAATATAGGCAAATTTTGAAAGAAAAAAAGTCATGTGACAAAACCATGAAATTTACTTTCATGGAAAAACAACTTCAGCAATGCACCATTGGATTGAATATATGTAATGTTTTTTCTTTCTAAAGTACCAAGCCAAGGGGGCTGGGACCCATAAGAGACCCCAACCAAGGAAAGTAAAGAAACATGATGCTGCAGAAGGAATGCCAACTCAAGAAGAAAAGCATGCTCTTGCAAGAAGGGTACCCATGGATCATTGATACCTGGAACCAACATATATATTCATTCTATATGGATAGCTTTTAGAAACACTGCTGATGGTTAGATCTTTCCATTGATTCAACACCCTGTTGCAGTTGGAGGTACCAAAACGGCCCCAACATGGGACCATAATATGCTCATCATATTCATATATACAATGGACTGAGAACAGGACACCGTATATCAGGATTTATAAAGTAAAATTTTCATTCAACTCAATTGCATGCGTTTTATGGTACTTGTACATAAAAATCATTGAAATGGCTCATTTTCTTATATCTTAGCTTCAGAATTTTTGAGCCACGGACACATGTCTAAGCATTAACCTGAAGGATCTGCAAAAGCCGCAGATGCTTTGTCCACAGAGTTTATCCTTCATGTTGTCCATTCCAATCCGCAACAGGGAATAGTTTGAATCGTCTTCCACTATTTTGTGATGATATAAATATATATATATAAAGGCTTTGTCGTCCCATACTCTTATTTCTATGAATGTAGAATATGATATCATGGGAATAGTGTATGTCACAAAAATGGATAAATTTCATGATACAAGGGACTATCCGATGATGTCATAGCTTTTATGCAAGTATCTTCGGATTTTTCTTTTTTTCTAAATGATAGAACTTGAGAAATGGTGGTCAGATGTAAATTTATTTTTTACAAAATGTCATTTTTCTTATTATGTAAAATAGCGAAGTTCCTTGCTGGTTGGAAAAAGTATATGATATAGAAATTGATAAATCCCTTAATATTATATGACTATCTCATGATATCATAAAATATGGTGCCAAACACTTTAGAAAAAATATTAACCAGAGTCAAGCGACTCAGATGACCATATTTGAATTTTGATCATAAAATGAGACAATAAGGCTTAAAATGGGCAACATGTCAAAACTCTATATTTTTTCATCTCAACACTACACGTGGAGATAAAATCAAGTCTTCACGTATCAACAGCTTTTGCAATAGCTTTCCTACAATCATGTGATCTCATCTAATCCTCCACGAGTCTGTTGCTACTAAATTCAGATATCACATCATTTAAATGGGCTGCTGTAACCTTGATATATAAGCAATGTCTATAAGATAACAGAGTCCATCTTCACACGCTGAGAGAGATAGAACATTACTCTTCATTGTCAGTCCACATTTTTAATATACTTGTCTTTAAAACCCACTCAGCTAATCTCATAAAACACTTTCCAGTAATCTTCCTCCAAATACGAAGAAACTCGTCTCAAAATCCTATCATTCATCTACTTCCATGTGGACTAGAGAATAAAAGGATTCTATCTTAAGATACTTGCCATAGGTTATGGTTGTCTGGTCCCTTCATGCTATATCGAAAGATAATATAATATCATAGTCCTATGAAAGTGAAATGGAAAGGGACAGGCACCAAGCGGTTGGGGTCATTTTAAGTCTATGTACCTTGTGTCAAAGGAAGATGCCTGTCCATTTGAAACGTCGTGGGAAGTCGCACATGTGCTTGATGTTTGCTTCTTTCAATCATTCATTAACTATACATGCCTTGGATTCTTTAATTCATGTGTATATGTGTCATGTGCGCATGTAATGCATGGATATTAAGGGAAAACTATCTAAAAAATGGTGTACTGATGGCAGAGTTTCACTTTCTAAAATTTAAAACAGAGTAATACTTTACCAATAAAAATATGGGTATAAAAAAAATCTATTAATCATCTTACTGACATGGACCGAACCAACGGTTAATTGCCGTATTTCACAATTTTGATTACGGTTACAATTATTAAAATAGAGAAACCGTGATTTGCGATTCTGTTTCGGTTTTTTAACTCAATTCACGATTATTAACCGAACTGAACCGTAAAATATGATTCGATTAACCATTTTTTTCAAAACACATGGTTAACCGAACTGTTACACTCCCATTTTAAGAGAAAAAAAACATGTACAGGACCAACATGAACATTAACAATTATTATTGGGTTATAAAAATGTAAACCATGATTAGGTCAAGCTCCACTCTCGCTCCTGAGCGGTCATAATTGTGGTTGAACCCTCACCCTCACCATAAAACTATTATTGTGCCGTTTCCTATCACCAACTGGTTTTTGGATAAATGGTACTACAAGTGGTATCAGCGCCTGGTAGGTCAGGTGCTTGAGTCACGAGACACGCATTTTACGAGTTCGCAGCTGTGGTCGCAGCGAGTGTACCGTTGAGAGAGGGATTGTTGTGGTCGAGCCCTTGTGCCTTGGTTTTTAGATAACTGGTAACTAAATGGGGTGAAAGATCCTACAAACCATGAGCCCAACTCAGTTCCGATTTGGGTGGCAGGTCATATTATGAATTTGGTTGTGTTGGGTTCAGGTCAAGTTGGTAGATTTATGGACTAACCCTAATCCAACTTCTTTTGTTTCTATTTTTCCTTTTTTTCAGTTTGGTTGGAATTGTAAACCAGATCCAGTTACGGACAAAAGGATCAACCTGAAATCTAGATTACCAAGTTAGGTTCTGATCAGGTTAGTGGGTCAGAACTTGCCACCCTAAAGTACATGGCAGTAAATTAGAAGAACAGCTCTCAAATTTAAATAGACCAAAGGTTTGGTGGTGGATCCAACAGTTGGTCTAGCAGACCGATGACCATTTCAGAGTCTCCCAAATAGCCTAGAAAAGGAGGAATTCCGTAGTGTCAGCTACATGAATTCCGCTTTCTAAGATATTTTATTTATTTTATGGTGAGGGTTCTTAAGAAATATTTACCAACTGAAAAGAGGAAAGAACAGAGCGCTCCCAATGCAAAGGGCCAATCCAAACCCGTAATTACCCTAGTCATAATTAGGTTTAAGTTGGCACATTGGTTAGGAATTGCCGGCCTTAAATTGCAATGGCAGAACATAACTTTGGCGACATTGGATCTATTAACACAAATTTCCTTTCAGGATTGTTTATCTCAAAGATTTTTCCAGCTCTTAGAACTCAATTCATTCAAACAGTCAGATCACCGTTCATCAAAAGCAGCATTTACAACCCAACTCAATGTTATTGGCTTCTCTGTTCATCTCGTTTCAGATTTCTATAACATGTAATTCAGTAGTACAAACAAACTGACCTTCATAGATTATTAACTCAAAACTAATTGACAATCTACCCCTTGCATCAAAGGTAAGGAAAAATGATGCTGAGATATACAAAATAAATGAAAAAAAAGCCCCTGAGACTAGCACAACCGCAATATCTCATAAAGGCATATACTTGGAGAACTAGAACTATATGTATATTCAGGGTACTTGTTTCAACTCTTATGATGTCACACACACCCTAATTAAGGCAATATACGCAATTAGCCGGTAGCCGACGGTCATGATAAGCAATGCGATGATGGAGATTGCAACATGGTCGAACCCGACGAGCTTAATGGGTGGGAATTCAGACACAGGACAGAGGGAGCTAGACGCACACGGATACATTTCCCTTGGTGAATACTGAGAGGCCAACAGAAGCTTGTAGGAGTAATGGCTAATGGAAACGTACTTGACCCAGGCAAACGCAGGGACATGTTGCACGTAGTACCCACCAGGCGAGCATGAACGATAGCATGATGACCGATCCTAGCGTTGTCGCAGACTTGAGGTCCATGACTAGAGCGCCGAGGGCCAACCCAAGGCCCTCAGCAACCACCACACTGAAGAGGAGAACAAACAGGGTCATGAAGTTGCTGGCTGCTGTGGGCAGGAGGGCCGCCATCCTGTAGGTTATGGTCACAAAACAGTTTGGGAGGACAAGCTTGTTACACCCCGACACGAGTTAATCAAGATTAACTCTAATTAATCGAGCTTAATGTGGATTAAGCATGATTAATCAACTTAATGGTGATTAATGACTAAAATGGATTGAATTTGTCTCATTTGAATGGATTACACCATAATGAACAAATTTGAGAGAGATTAATTCAATAGAGTTGAGTTTAGACTCAAATTAGAGAAGTTGAGGACTTTTTCGTAAATACGGATTTTAGCATATTTCATCGAATGTAGAGGAAATCAATACCAACATGTGTATCTCAATGAGTACAATAACTTTCATAATATACTCTTATTCATTTGACTTAAGATGAAGCAATTGAGTCTTAATTTGACTCAAATTAAGAATAATCAAAGAAGATGGGTTTATGTGCAAAAGTGCATGTGATATGTGTCAAATGGACTCAGCTCCATGTCATTTGAATGTTTCATTCGGTGCTTTCATCACAGCAACAGAGAGAGAGAGAGAGAGAGAGAGAGAGAGAGAGAGAGAGAGAACTATCTTCTTCTTCATTTCCTTGTAGTTCTTCATCAAAAGTGTTTTATGAGATTAAGTTGGTGTGGGAGTTAGAGTTTTCTTCATCTTCTTCATCTCCTTGCTTGGATTTCTTGGGGTAAAGTTTAAAGGAAATCTCAAATTTCCTTTCCACAAGTTATCAAGTAAGTGTTAAGAGTAAATTTAATTGTAAATGAGTTCTTTAAACCCTTTTCCATCTCAAAAGATCATTGAGTTTGGATTTGAATGATTTGATGATGATAGGGTTTGAATTGAGTAGATTTGTATCAAGTGAAGCTTGGAAAAGAGAGGTGTTTTTGTGTTAAATAACAGCTAAAGGCAAGTATAAGCAATACTTGAGATTAATTTGCTATTATGAGTTTCGTGTCATTAGTTGTGGTTTTATTTGATTTATGTAGAAAAGATTTGATTTGTGGATCATTTGAATGGTGATTGAAGTGATTATATGATAAGTAGAAGTGTTAATCTTATGAGAAATGATGTTTGAGGAAGGGAACAGGAGGTTCCAGAATTTTATTGCAGGAAGAAAAATCAGTTCATGTGTATGTAGACTTGTATGGTTCATTAAATTTGATTTTTGTGAACAATTTCCATTGGTTATAAATGATGGATAAATTGTTTATGGAATATTAGAGACTCAAAGTATGTTTAAATGGTCTTTGAAAAGACCTACAAATGAGTAGAAAAGGTTAGAAAAAAATCCAGTGCAAAACAGAACTTTAAAGGCTCTGTTTTGAAAATTCTGCACTCGAACGTTCGAACTCTGTACAGGAACGTTCGAACTCTTGTCTGAACGTTCGAACTCTGTACAGGAACATTCGAACTCTTGTCATCGCTGGATTTTGGCTTGGAACGTACTGCACAGGAACGTTCGAACTCTGTACAGTAACGTTCGAACTCTTGGCAGACCATTAATTTTGGCAGATTTTCAATCGGCCATAACTTTTTAACCGTACGTCGGATTTTGGAGTTCTATATATCGATGGAAAGCTCTTGGAACGTAGAATCTAATGGTCTACATTTCCAATCGATTGTATGACTCAAAATGAGTCCGAACTTAGGTGATTCTATTTGAATCAAAAACTCTTCCTATGCGTTTAAATATGTCTGTAAATTAGTCTTGAGACTAATTATAAAGTAATTGAGAGTTATTAACCTTAATAGACAATAAAAAGGAGCATTATTGATAACTTGAATGTTGTTTTACCTCCATGGGTGTGAATTAAGGGGACTTTAATGTACAAAATACACATTAATTGTGATGCCATCGAGAATAACATGTACATTAAACAACTGAGGATTTCACCTGAATAGTTGGTATTATTTATTTGAAATTGTAAAAAAAAAGAATTGTTTATTGAATTGCACCCGTTAATTTGTAATTTAACGGAAATAATGTGTTATTCATTGAGTCTGGCACTACATAGTGATTTCTATAAGCTCTTTGGAGTTGTTACTGCTGCAGCAGATTATTTGGGAGTGTTCCGGAACTCCGTGGTGATATCAGTCGTCCCTGGCCCGGGCACTGATAAATCCCACAATATATGATTTCTTCCGTTTGGAAGATGTGATTCCTTCCTTTTTAGGAAGATGTGATATGAATTGAAATGAAATGCTATTGTAGGCTTGCCAACTATGAAAGACTCATGTTGATTTGAATTAAATGGTAAATTGTATTAGTCTAACTTGGCTTAGACAAATGAAATGATGTGTTAGCATGTTAAATCAGGTAATTGTTTATACATTGCTGAATTGTCAAATTCATAGTGTTATTGATGGCATTACAGGCAAAGCTGCCCATGCCGGCTCTTCTAAGGCCTCAACGTCAACGGAGAAGACCACTCAGGTTTCTCCAGGAGGATTGTAGAGTGGAAATGAAATGAAAACTTGAGTTAAATGAGTTTGGAACGTTTCACACTTTTGATCCTTGCATTGTATTTAAATATGCAAGTGATGATGTAAATGAACTTTTGTTTTAACATAAGCAATGTATCGTTGTTTATATTCCGCATAATATGTAATTGATATCCCTTTTGAATTTTTATGGTGATTGGAATTCACGGGAGTAAGTATGCGTCACGACTCGGGATTAACTCGGATTTGATCTTAATCTCGGGCTCGGGTCGTGACCTCCATGGGCATGTCGCTGGCCATCCTAGCCACGAAGTAAGAGGAGAGGCGATACATGCCAGAAGACCGCTCCTTTGTTAGCACTTAGTGGCGGACCCAAGATTTTAAGTTGATGGGTGCGGACCTTAATAGGTAGTTTGGTTTAAGGAGCAAATCGAGGATTTTCATGTGGATCTTGAGGGTAGACTTATAATTTTTTATGAATTTTTTTAAGCGCACGCAATTTAACGGGTGCGACCGCACCCACATAATTGTGTTTGGGTCCGCCCCTGTTAGCACTGCACGCTCTTGAGAGAAGGTGAAGATAGCTTGGAAGAGAGGGAAGAAGCCCCAGAATCCAGTGTAGAAGAAAAGCAGTCCAATCTGTTGAATCACACCAAGACAAAATTAGTGTGAATGGAGAACTACTACATTCAGGTGAAGAAAAAAAGATGCATACTAATAGGCTACTACACTGAAGAATCCTTAATGAATGAGTTCAGGCCAGGCCCATGGCCCTATTGGGCCTTGTGTGTATTCAAGGAAGCTCCAGGACAAGGCCCAATTAGAACCACAAAACCCAACCCTTCAGGCCTATACAATGTCTGAAACCCCCACGCAAAAAGGCAACGTAAAAATATACTTATGCTGCTAATCTACCCGTTCAAGAACCATCAGTACATTACGGCCAGATCTTGCCTGAACTGATAATGAAAAAATATTCAAGCAAATCATAAAAGATACCGTTTGTTTGATATTATTTTTTTTGCTATATATACATATAAAACACAAATGTAATGGACATAATAAGAGTTTATGGCCTTAAGACCATAGGCCCAAATCTAGGCTGTTAAGGGTTTTGGATTCTGAACATGGAACAGAGACACTGATCAGACCCAAATGCATGTTGAGGCCTGCCTACATGGACCAATAGTCGGGCTGAACTCCCTCTATATTTAGGCCTATTCATAATCACCCCTTCACTACTTGCCGACCAAAATATATTCAAGTGATATGGGTTTTGGGAACCACCCTTTGTACTATAGAATGGTACTTTTTATGCATTGCACTAGGCTAGTTAATCGTCTATCTTTAGTCTATTCAAGAGGAAAGAGTATTTATAAAGAGAGTTGTTTGGGTTTTGAACCTGATCTTGTAAGTGTGCAATGTCAGATTGCCACCATATATAACAGAAACGATTAGGACTTGGCAGATCTTAATGCCAGAGAAGGTTTCATGTCTCCTTCCTTTCACACCCTTTCTCAGTAAAACTGTAAATTTCTGCCACCAAGTTGTGCTCCATCTGCCAATCTTCTTTTCATCACTGCTTCCTTGGCTTTGACTGTTGATCTCTTTAAGGTCCTCTTTTAGTTTATTCCTCAGGTTATGGTCATAAGCAGAGATCAATGCTTCCTTCACTGCCATCTGGCTCTCCTCTGAATCATTGAAAGCTATGCCTGCAAAAAAAAAGTGAAACCCATTCATTCCTAATTGAGTTATATTTACAAATTTTAATGATTTTCCAAGTGCAATACTGATGGTGATACAATCCATTTGTGCATACTAGTAAAACCCCATGCAATGCACAGACAATCGATCCAACAAATGCACGGACTAATATGAATTATTTTTATTAAAATTTTTAATTAGTAGACTTGTAGTCCTTCGTTTTGTTGCTAATTTGATCTTTATGTATTTTTATTGAGATGTTTTATTCTTTACGTGAGGTGTAAATAGAGTTTGGTGAAGCTCAGGCACGCATAAAAATAAATAAATAAAAGACATATTCACACTAAAATAATAGAATAAAGCAAGTAAATTTAATTTGAATAACACGGGGTTCACAATATACACATTCATATGAATTATAGAAATTAAAAGACAGTGAATTGAACATGTAACACGATTACATTAACCTTTAGAAATATAAAATATGTACAAATTCAAATACAGACAATATCAAACAAAATATTCATGCCGACTATTTGAAACTCCATCTTTCATTTAGGCCAAGTGGGACTATACAGTTAAGAGGTCTCATTAGGCAACTACATTATTGTGTAATATAAATTTTAATTTATTATTAATTTTTTGTTTGGCCTAAGTTTGGTCTTTATCCTTTTATTTTATTTTATTTTTTTGTTATGAGCTTTAAATTTTAAGAATATGTTAATTTTCGTTGATTAGAAAGGGTTTTTATTTATTTCAAATATCTTTTATATGGAAAGGAATTAAATCATAGTATACTTTTCCCGAGCGAAAAATCCTAAATATGTTGAGATATATATGTTTTTTTGGACTGTATTTCAATTAGGCCAAGTGAGACCATACAGTTAAGAGGTCTCGTAAGGCAACTACATTATTGTGTAATATAAATTTTAATTTCTTAAACATAAGCATGGAATGAAAATTTTAAAAATATACAGTAAGAAGGATACAACAAAGGATAGGTTGATGTGTATGGCTTTCCAACTAATGAAAACATCTCTTAATATCTGATGAGATTAAGTTTTAAATTTGCGGATAAAAATCTATAAGATGTTTTCATTAAGAGTGGGGTCATAATGCAAGACCCCGTCACAGATTTGGAATTATAGAGATGTGAAAATTCCTAGCAAATAGTGGGGTCTTAAAAATTTTCACATATGATTTGGGCCACTCTTACTGAATAGATTTATAATTTCAAACATGATTTGGGCCACCAAATGCACAGACCCCTAGCAAATAGTGGGGTCTTAAAAATCCATCCATAGATTTGGAAAAATAGAGATGTGAATTAATCTATTCACAGATGATGTCTGTTCCAAGCCCTAATCCAATGGTCCCCATATGCCATAAACCAAAAACCAAACTACTCTCATTTCCTTAAACTTTCCTTTCCTCATCTCTCACTGTATAACGAAGAAACCCACGAACTCCCTATTCATCGTCTCCCACACGATTGGATTCTCCCTTTATAACGAATAAATCCACCTGAAATCTTCTTCATTCAGAATGCAAGAAATGTCGAAGGGCATTTTGGCATTGGAATGCTCACTTTTTAAGCATTTGGAGTTCTTGTGTCCAGGGATTCAGCCCTGAAGCCCTTTTTTCATTCAGCATGTCTTTCTCAATTTTTATATTTTTTTATAGGTGATGTAATCTGTTTATATGGGAATCTTTTTTTTTTTTAATTTTCTTTACTGATGATACAATCGTAATCTTTTTTTATTGAGATCCCCTTTTTTTTTCCAGGGGATTGTGCACAAAGAGAGTAGATGGAGGGGGAATCAATTAATGTCATCCTCACGGAGAATGAGTCTGCTATCCCCTTCAAGCATTCTCTCGCTTTGATTAATCGAAACCCGTGAATACAACTTGGGTGGGCTAGAATCCCAAGCAGCCCTCGCCCTCGCCCTCCCTTTCTGGATGGTCTCTGCATATAATGTATTTCAGTATAGTTGAGGCTTTGTACTAAACTCATGATAAAAGTACCATATCAATTCACGAAGGATACGTGAATCTGAATCAATTAAGGATATGTAAATATAGATGACCATTATAATTTCATTTTATCATGCATTTTTAATGCACCAAAAGTATATTATACTTGATGAATGACATAACAATATCTGTGACTTACTTTCACATCTTTTTCATGATATTTGTTTATTTATTCAATCATTTTTTATTTTGTTTCTTTTCATATATGTTTTAGAGTTTTGATGAGTTCCAACCAAATAAAAAAAATAAATGCACAGTACATTTCAAATTTTGGTAGCTTGCGAGTTACAATATACTTTCCAGTGTATGTAGGTAGGTAAATTATTTTTCATTAGCTTATATATTAAGATCAAAATTGTAATTTTTATTATCGTGTTACTAAACTTTCTTCTCAATTTGTTTCAAGGCAGGACTAAAAATATAATTAAGATATTGGAGGCAACTAAAATGATAAGGTAAAAGTTGTATACATTTATTCTTATATAAAATTTATATTTTTCATTTATATTAAAGTTTTGATAATTATTTCCATTTATATATATATATATATAATTTCTCAAGAAGAATGGCTCATAGCCAGTTATAGCAGTTCTATTAGAGTCATTAAAATATTGAAAATAGTTAATGATTATCAAGAAAGTATTTGTAGAAAAAAGTCCATACCATTTGCAAGATCGAGCTTCCTTTTTTTTGTCCATGTGTTTTCTTATAAAAACAAAAAAACCATCTTCTCTATGATCCATATTCTCTTGGATCTAGCACCGAAAAAGAAAAAGATATTTTTCAAAATGAGGCTGATATCCCTTAAAATAATCTAAGTTTATTTTATTTGTAAACTTTCTAAGATTGCATCTACTTCAAGTTTATGAACTTTCTAGTTTCTACATTTCAAGGTTTATGTTTTTCTTTGTAAACTTTCATTATAAATAATAATAACTCTTGTTAGGGTTCACTCATGTTTTGAGTGAAACCCAAACCCACTCTTTTAATGATGGTTCATTTGTTTTCTTGATCAGTGAAAACATCCCATCTTCTCGTCTCCGTGAAACTCACTCCTTTTTGGGTGCGCATTTTCTATTTAAGGGGATCCCGATGGTCTTTATTTTTTGGGTGTTACCATTTTATTAATTCAATTAAGCATCTTTATTGTTTTTCTTTTCAAACAACCTTCAGGCTTTTAAAGGCAACCATTTGTTGAAAAAAATGAAGAAACCAAATTAGAAAAATAAAAGTAGTGTAAAAGGAAAAAAAGAGCATTCATATAAGCTGGAATAAAAAATAATAAGGTAGAATTTCAATGTCATTAGAAGTACAAATCACAGACCCTTTTGGAAATTCTAACATAAATTGCATATATTGCATATATTGTCAGTACAAACTACACTTTTTTATTTTTGTTCTAGTGTAAGATTGGATAGCAAGATTACATTTTTTATTTTTTTTGGTTTTGCTGAAACAAGACACATTTATTATCTAACACTCCATGCATGGCATGCAATCAATCATTCATGCACTTTTTCTGGATCCATTTATATTCATTAGAGTATTTGTATATGGTGTAGTTTGAAGATGTGGTCTACAAGATCAAGATCAACAAGAACAGCTTTCTCAAAAATCCCAAATTGAGAAGACGACAATCCTTAGAGGGGTGACTGGGTCAGTGCACCTGTCACTCCTACAATAACTCCGACATACTCCTTTGATTGGGTTTGTCTCAATGAACTGATGGAAGTGATGGAGACTTACGTGGTGGGTATATATTGGCTGGTGCGGCCTCTACTCACGCATGCGCCTCATGCCTGAGAGATGAGAAAGCATGCAGTTGGCGTGATCTTACCTCTTGCATTAAGATTTACCTTTTGGCTGGGATCCTCTTATTGTTTGATTTGTTAGTAGAATCTCTAAAATCAGTTCTCATAAAAACTAAGGTGATTATGGGCTGGAAATTAACCACTTTGAGCGAATTTATGATATGGGGTTCATTTAATATTTGGGCTGATCTTCTATTAAGTGATTGAAAGCCGAAAGTTCGGCCCGATTAGTGATAAAACCTGGTTTGGCCTGGCCCATTTGATTAAATGCATGTGGATCAAGGGTTTTGAGCCTGAGTAATTCTTGGCGTTAAAATTTTAGAAATTCTGTGGAGTATCTGGATCCAATATCTCTGTGGAATTACTGTATGCAACATGTTTTTTTTTTTTTTTTTTTCCACCTTTGGCTTAGGTTATACAAACAGCCCCTTCCCTTATTGTGCACTAAGTCTTTGATATACGGGCTCATCCAAAATGTCTCTTCCTATCCTCCATAAGTCCATGATCAGTGGGTCCCTAGGTTGGTACCATTAAGTTTGTCCCTCACCATATAGTGGGGGAAAGATGCATATGAATATCCTCATATATATATATATATATATGAGAATATTCATGTGCATCCATCCATCACCATGTTATGGTGAGAAACAACATAGTAGGATTGATTTTATAATACATCCGAACCATCCGCACACATGAGACCTCCTTAAGTACACTAGACCCATTAAATTTTTACTTATCCAAATGGATTATAGACCGTTGGATCGAGGGTCAAGTTTTTTCCTTTAATATAAAGTCGTTAAATTTGTAGGGCACGGATGAAGGAGTTAGAGACATGGGATTGATCTCAAATTTGATATATGGGCTCATCCAAGATGTCTCTTTCCATCCCCCACATGTCCCATGATCAGTGGGTTCCTAAGAGGGCCCTATTAAGTTTGTCCCTCACCAAATGTTGAGGGAAAGATGCACAAGAATATCCCCCATCTGATACCAATCTTATGATATTTTAGATGACAGGGGCCCAAAAGAAAGTGCCTCTGTCACATTTTCTGTTGACATCATGGGGCACGATAAAACAAACAGAAACAATGATGGTGAGGAGGAATGCGAATATTCAACCAGAAAGAAGGGCTAAACATGAAAGAGGGGAGTGCAAATTGGCCACTTTCTTTGTGCAAAAATTCTACATGGACAAACAGAAAATCCCACGTTTGTCCATGTAGCAGGACTCTAATTTGTGATACAGTTTTGGTCTATTTTCTGTGACCAAGTTGATAATGATGTGATGCGTTTGTTCTAAACGTGGGATTCGATCTCCATTCATGATTCCCGCACATTTATGGGCTCGTGCGTCTGACTCACTCTCTCTATATAGGCTCTCAACAGGCCTTACTGGGGTTGGATTCATATGAGCTAGCCTCCATTGGCTGCAGAAATCCTAGAACAATTTCAGAATAAAGGCCCCAGGCTTGAGAGAAATTCGTGAGGCTTTCCAGTAGGACCATTTATAAAAAATCTCAATCACTCAAAATAAATACCAATATTTTGTTCGGACGCTCCAAATTTTACTTTAATAAGAGTTGAGTTTACCACCATATTATTTACTTGTAAAATACATGAACAAAATATCCTTTTATGAAATTGGTCAAATACTTTATAGTAATCAGTCTAATGGTAGGTCAAGTCCAATATAAGAGTGAAAATTTGCAAGTGCCCTTATTTTGGGTAGGGTGGAGTGTGTTTTTTTTTTTTTTTTTTCTAATTAATAAGTGAACCTCGTTATGGAGCCTCAAAAATTCCTCACGAGTTTGAGCCATAAGGACCCGGCCCTTTAAATCACCTCAGCAGCTAAAAATGGGGTGGAAAGATCAGAAATGCTACTTGTCCCGGGACTTGGCCCGGATCCCATGGGGAGTCGGCCATGTCCCGGGACAAAACCCGGGACAAGTAGCCCGACTCTGGAAAGATTAGCTATCAATTTAAAGTCAGCGTGAAACAGCTACCAGCACATTTGATGCCCTCAATTCAGATGTCTAGCAACTTTTTCTCACTTTTTTGGTTAAAAGAATGAGAGTTTTTGTCTTTTAGTGGAAAGAGATATTGACTTTTGACATTTAAAAGAGTGGAGGTTATTTTTAAGTTTTAAATGTTTTGATAAGACCATCCTCTTTTATTGTTTATTGACGTGACTCTTGAATGCAATTCACTTTATAAGTGATTTATGCAAATGGGAGTAGCATTTTTTTTCACAAGGCTAAATCACAAACTTTTTTTTTTTTTTTTTTTGGGTAGACACAAGGGAAGTTCTATATGCACCCCTATTTTTGCTGAGCACACCCATCTTCAGAAGAAAAAAAAATTTCACGTGAAAAAAGAATATAGGTGTGCTCAGCAAAAAGGGTGGGTGCATATAGATCGAATTTCCCCGGACACAACATCATCTATTTAAGAAAAGCCATATGTATATTTTAGGGCACCAGCAGTAGTGGATTCCATTCTAATCATATAATATTTTAGATGAATGGCCATAAGAAAATGCCCTGGCCAATTTTCTATTGATACTGTGGGATGCAATCAAACAGACAGAAAATGGCTGTGAGAAGGAATCAAATATTCGCTTAAAAGAAGGGGAAAACATATATAGAGCACAAATGGGCGCATGAGATTTAACCTCTGCATCACATGGGCTTCAATGCATGTAAGTATCTCACTAAGGCAAAAATACTAGGAGATCTAACACTATATATGTTTCATAAAGGGTACTTGTGGTGTCCCAGCTCTTATGATATCACACCCACCCTCATTAAGGCAAAATATGCAATTAGCCGGTAGCTGACAGTCATGATAAGCAATGCGATGATGGAGATCCCAACATTGTCCAATCCTACAAGCTTAATGGATGGGAATTCAGACACAGGACAAAGGGAACTAGACCCACATGGGTACATTTCCCCTGCTGAATACTGAGAGGCCAACAGAAGCTTGTAGGAGTATTGGCTGATGGAGATGTACTTCACCCAGGCAATGAAAACAGGGACATGTTGCACATAGTACCCACCCGCGAGCATGAACGTTAGCATGATGACCGATCCAAGCGTTGTTGCAGACTTGAGGTCCATGACAAGTGCTCCGAGAGCGAGCCCAAGGCTTTGAGCAACCACCACAATGAAGAGGAGAACAGAGAGGGTCATGAAGTAGTTGGCAGCTGCGGGCTGGAGGCCCGCCATCCAATAGGTTATGGTCAAAAAACAGGCTGGGAGGACGAGCTCCATGGGCATGTCACCGGCCATCCTAGCCATGAAGTAAGAGGAGAGGCGATACATGCCAGAAGACCGCTCCTTTGTTAACATTGCGCGCTCTTGAGGGAAGGTGAGGATAGCTTGAAAGAGAGGGAAGAATGCCCAGAATACAGTGTAGAAGAAAAGAAGCCCGATCTGTAGAATTACACCAATAAAATATCAGTGTGGATGGAGAACATCCTCATTTAGGTGATGAAAGTAGATTCACACAAATAGACTACAACAAGGATAGAATTCATAAAGTAAGTTCAATCCAGGCCAAGCTCATGGCCTTGTTGCCTATGAGCATAGAGCGACCACATGTAGCCTTTCAAACCGCGTCCGAACTGATATGACTACATATAAAACACAAATGAGATGGGTGTAGTTTAGTTTCTGGTCTTAAACCTGAGGGTTTTGGATCTTGAGCATGGATTTGAGCCCAACTGATCAGCCCCTTTGAAATCTAAGCCACGAGAATCATAGGCTTTTAGTGGTATCAGCACTCTAACAAACATTGGTCCAACCAAATCTTAAGATTAATTATGATTATGATGGTTGGCACAATTGAGAGATCTCCAAGAATAATCCGCTTGTAGAAGATTATAAGTACATAATTTTTGAAATAGAGAAATGTTTGGACAAAGATTTCGAAGTTGTATCATCATCATCATTAAAGTCTTGTTTTCACTATAATGGAGTCAACTACATGCATTCTATTTCTCCATTCCAATCTATCCTGAGTCAAATCCTCATGTAAGTTACACCTCTTCAAATCTATTTTTATTACATTCATTTATGTCTCATTCGGCCTACCCCTTATAATCTTCTACTAGCATATTATCCTTGGGGATCTCTCAATTGTGCCAACCATCATAATTAATCTTAAGATTTGGTTGGACTCACGTTTGTTAGAGTGCCAATATCACAGAATAAGAGACCAAGACCAGACATGGGATTTTAACAGGGTGTTCAATGTGATTACTGTGGAAGAAACCAAGACACTGGCACATGCCATCATAGGAGCCACTCATCCTTTGAGCGTTGTGAGTTTGGTTATATTGTTAGTTAGATTTACTTTTATGAGAAAATTGATATGAAGAAGTGTGACTTATCTGAGAATTTGGCTTAAGATAGATCAGAACGGAGAAAAAGAATTCGTGTAGCCGATCCCAACAAAATTGGGATAAGGCTTTGATGATGATGATGATGATGATAATGATGATGATTTGCTTTTATAAAAGCAGGACCTAGTTGCAAGTGCTCCACTTCAAGCGCCATCAAGGCCACAGTTGCCTACACCACCTGATTTAACATGGATTTACATATATAGAATTGCCTGTCCAAAGCACAGCACATTTGCTAGTATATCCTTGGAACTATTATATTTAGGACACAAAAACTTCTTTATTATTGTTATTGTTGTCTTTATTCTTTTAGGTAGAGGCTTACTGGACAAGTAGTTCATAGTAGAATGGGTAGAGCAAGAGTAAACCATCGTCCAACCATAAAGCTATAATGTCCAAGCATTCTCAGTAAAACAAACAAGGGTCAGACCTCACTAAAAAAAACAGGGGTGGTGGGTAGAGTCTTCTTTTGATAGATTAAGAATCTGTTAAGAGGTGAATAAGTAGAGTCTATTTAATTGTGAGGATTCTTGTCTGAGAAATCATAACAAGCATGGCAAGGGTTGTCCTCTTCATCTTCTTTTCACTTTGTCTCAGTCCATTGCTCTAAGTTTGCTTGGCTAAGGCGCTCCTCAACTCCATCTTGATCTTTGGCAGACCATCTATATTTATCTCCATTAACATAGTGATAAGGCCCTACATCTCTCTCCCTCGCATTATATCCAGGCCCATTGATAACCTTTGGTTCATAGAAAACCAGACAATCACCACCCATTCAACAAAAGTAATTGAGTGGTGTGGATTTTGGGACACTTCCCTTCCTCGCTAGAATGCTACTTTTTATGCATTCCACTAGGGCGATTAATCATCTCCACATTTTCCAGAGAAGGGAAAAATACAAATAAAGAATTATCTTTGGTGATTATAGGCTTTAGTCTATTGGAGAGGAAAGAAAAGTTACAGAAAGAGTAGTTGTTTGGATTTTGAACCTGATCTTGTAAGTGTGCAATATCAGATTGCCACCATAGTAGACCTGTAATCACAGAAGAGACTAGGACTTGGAAGCTCTTAAGCCCAGAGAAGGTTTCATGTCTCCTTTCCTTCACACCCCTTCTCAGTAAAACTGTAAACTGCTGCCACCATGTTGTGCTCCATCTTCCAATCTTCTTATCGTCACTGCTTTCTTGCCTTTGACTGTTTATCTTTTTAAGGTCTTCTTTTAGTTTATTCCTCAGGCTATGGTCATAAGCACAGATCAAGGCTTCCTTCACAGCCATCCGCCTCTCCTCTGAATCATTGAAAGAAATGCCTGAAACAAAAAAATGAGGGCCATTCTTACCTAATTGGATAAAATGAACCATAAGAAGAGGGGGTTTGGATTGGAAGGTCATAATGTAGATGAGAGTTGGGCCAAAGATGGTCCCATTGGACCCACCATTTTATATGTACAAAATTTAATGATTTTCCAAGAGCAAGACTGATGTTGATATAATTCATTTGTGTAGATGGATAGTAAAAATGTCACATTGTGGTGGTTCCAATTCATGGGGTCATTGGGTCAAATGGACCTTATGCATCCCAAAATATTGACTCCTAAGACTCATAAATTCAAAAGGTCCTAGTATAATTCTTTTTTCCCTTGCAGACGCTACAGCCAGGTCTGAGCCCATCTCGATGAGAAACAAGTAGGCTCAGCCCCCCACTGTTAAAGTTCTGAGTTCTGGGCTTGAAGCCCAAGATTAACATAGCAAGTGGCTGGCCTCATGGATTGAAGTTGTACTGGTGGGATGAGCCACTAGTGTGAAGAACATATTCAAATGGTCAAAGCATAATCAAATCCAAATCATAAATTCGCTTCATGTAAACTGGATGCTAGTATCAAGTTCTGCTGCTAAGCGAGAAAAAGGCCTTTTTCTTTAGCATAATAGGATATTGGAATCATCCACCACAAAATGAAAGTGGCTGAGAGTCCCTTCCACCATTCCACCTGAGGGATGCAAATGGGCCTTTGGACGAATCAGGTTTGGTTTCAACACCGACCCATTTTCTATTTGACCTCTGTTCAGATGTATAAATGTATTTAAGTACATGATGGGTCTTGACCTTTTAACTTGGACCCAAGTCGGGTCCTGATCCAGGTCAAAGTCCCTTTAAGTGAAGTTAAATTAATTTTTCTAAATAGCATAAATTTGTATTGGCGACTTTTGAAATTAACAAAATATTATGATAAAAAGGTATATTCTAAAAGAGATTGCAATATTCTCATGATAAAAAAAAAAAAAAAAGTATTAGGAAAAAAGTAATTAGCATTGCATAAAAACCCATCTTTTGTACGATAACTTCTATCATTCTATTTTTTTTATTTAAAAATAATTAATCTTTGCAATAAATTTCAAAAAATATCCAGAAAATCCCAAAATCCTTATAATGACATGATATTTTCCATAATAACTTCCATCGAACAAAACATGTGTAAATGTTCATCATTTGGAAAATGAAATTAAGAATAACTTCCTTTGCATTTGATGATTACACATAATTAACTGCTTTTCTTATTTTATATAGTAACTACTTTACCATAAATATGTATGCTATCTCTTCCTCCACTTTCAATCATTAAAAATTGTAGATTCTATGGATTGCAGAATTCACACAGAAGAATAAAAATATTCAATCCATTTTGCAAACCATGGAATCATGAACTGCTTCAACATGCACCAATAATGATCAACCAAGTATGATTAGCATAAAAAAGGAATACCATTTGCAAGATCGAGAAGGAAATCTGCTGGGTTCATAGGAACAGAAGGAGCATGCCCCACGCTCTTGAAGTATTCCAATGCATCAGATCCTCCTCCAAAATATATTGGATGACCCTCTGACAAGAGAAGAACCTTGTGGATCATGGAGAAGATCATGTTGGAGGGCTGGTGTATGGTCATAACCACAGTCCTCCCTCCTTGAGCCAGCTCCATCAGCATTGACACGATCCGTTGGGCCGTGGTCGAGTCCAAACCCGAAGTGGGCTCGTCCAAAAGGAGCAGACTAGGGTTTATAAGAATTTCCTGACCTATGCTGACCCTCCTCCTCTCTCCCCCAGAAACCCCCTTCACGAAGTGCCCTCCTACAATGTTGTCCTTACACTTGGTGAGCCCCAATTGGGCCAAGACTGCTTTTGCCTGCTTCTCTTTCTCCTCTTTTGTGAGGCTATTTGGAAGCCTTAACAGTGCAGTGAAAACCAATGTCTCAGTCACTGTGAGGTGGGGGTAGAGCACGTCATCTTGAGTCACAAAGCCCATGTTCCTCTTCATGGCGTTTGAGAAGGGCTTGCCATTGTAGGTAATGGTCCCCAAGAGCTTTCCGCCTAGCCGACCTCCAAGAGCAGTGAGGAGTGTAGTCTTGCCGCTGCCAGATGGACCAAGCATGGCCATCATCTCACGCGGCTGCACTACTCCGGTCACCCCTTTAAGGATCATCTTCGTCTGTTGGTTGCCTGTGCCGCCGCAGCTAAGATAGCTGCTCTTGTTAATGTTGATCTTATAGACCAAATCTTCAAACTGCACCATATGCAAATACTAAAATAAATATGAATGGATCTAGAAAGAGTGCATGGTTAATAGATTGCATGCACTTGGATAGAGTGTGTGTATTAAATGTAAATAATATTGTTTTGAGATTCATTTGAACTTCTGTATGATTTATAGGTGATGAAATGAAATGACTTTGGATGTAATCACAAGAATAAAATGTGTCGTTTGCACTTACATATGCAACTCATGTTAAAAAGGGAGACCTTACCATATAATGTTCATGTAAGTAAGCCTATGATGAGTACATATAAATGTAAAAAAAAAAAATGGCTGGTTTCCTAAACGGAAGAGGAAAGATCCTAAAGAGCACTTTCCTAAAAGGCTCTGTAATTTATCTTTTGGTGACACCTTTAAATGACTGTTTTTTCTAATTTTGTTTCTTTCTTTTTCAACAAATGATTGCCTTATTTGAAAAAAAAAAAAAAACACAATGGTAATGATGCTTAATTGAATAAATAAGAATTTTTTTTAAATAATAAGTTAGATTCTATTCAAAGAGGTGGGTTAAACCCAAAATACAAAAACCTTGTCCTGATAAGTGATAAAGGAGAAGGTTAAAAAAAAAAAAAAAACTTGTCCCACAATTGGCAACAACAAAAAAGAAAGACCTATCTGGATCCCTTTATATATTATATAGAAAACTAAATGCACACCCAAGATAGAGAGAAACCTTAAGAGTAACGGGACGGTTGGCTCTCCCAAAAATACATTGATTTTCTTCATAATCTGCTCTGTTGGGCATGGGCTCCAACTGCACCTCTGTCTTCATTTCTCTCACTTTCTCCTTTTTCTTTGCTTCACCTCTCACTCCTACAATAACCCTCAGATACACCTTTGATTGGGTTTGTCTCAATGAAACTCTCAAGGAAGGGAGAAAGAGAGATATAGAGATTTTTGATGGGTTGCTTCAAAGAACAAAAATCCCAAGAGAGATGCATGAGGCAATTATTGCGCGCCGGTCTCTACTCACGCATGAGAGATGAGAAGGCGGTTAATTACAGCATTAATCGGCTCCTTCCGTTACGCACGCACTCATTCACTCCCTCCTTTCTTCCCTTCTTCCGTGTTATATTCACACTTCTCTCCTGCGCTCTTTTCGCCCTATTAGCGTTGCCTTTTCTTCTGATGATCTCACCTGAAACATTTTGGATTGGATCGCTCGCCCATTGTTTTTAAAGTCATGAACCCGGACAGACCGGGACCAATCGTTCGCACCCAAGCCCATTTTGGGCTGTGCCTGAATACATAATTTGGGGCTGTTTAATATTTGGTCTGGGGTTCGAATTAAGTGATAGAAAAGCCCAAATTCCGGCCCAATAAAGGAGCACTTGTAATTTAGTAATTGATTTTTCTAAGCAATTACTAGAAAACCCAAACAAGTGATAAAAACCAGGCTTACTCCAGCCCAATTGACTAAATGGACGGGCTCAGCATTGACACTTATGACCCGTGTAGGGATCAGGCAAAATACGGGCTTGTGTTTCTCAAGTCGGGTTTCATTTTATGCTTTCTGATGGATAAACTTCATTTATATAGATGATCTTCGATAAAGCTTAGAAGGCCCCACTCACATGTCCTAGTTGTCAATGGTGGACCCAAGATTTTTAATTGAGTGGTGTGGTATAACATCAATTGATCACGTTAATTCTACCCCAAAAAAAAACTGATCACATTAAATAATAAAATTATTTTTTTACAATATTATCTAAGGGGTTTCTAGAATCATGCAGGTACAAGCGCACCTGCATGATAACCGCTGCTAGTTGTATAACTTTTAATTAGTTGGGGTTTTTGTAGTTCCGATTTCCAAGGAGACGTGAGAAAGTCTGAGGGGGCCACTCATACAAAGTCGATTTTACCATCTTGTCATTAACAACAACAGCGTGGGATTTACTGCGTACAAGTTTTTTTAATTTACCATTAATCTAAAGTTATCACCCTCATCATTAAATCCATGCACCAACTATACGTTGGAGTCAGCTAGACGAAGTTTTCTCCATTCTCAACTTTAGACTAACTTTAAAATATTTCTTTTTCTACCGAGCTGCCAGCCGATAACCTGAAAATCTAACTCAAAGATGGTGAAGATATTTCCATGTGGATCAGGGGTCGGCAAAATATAATTTTTTTCAAATCATCCTAAAAGTTTATAGATATATAAAATCCAATGATAATTCATGCCCAAATCAGTGTCAAGAAGGACAGCAGAGACCAATTCCAGGGGCAAGGTGGTGTGACTAGATTGCACTGATCATAGTTAGGCACTTAGGACCCTACATGAAAAATAAAAAACATGGCATTTTGGAAACTTCTGCTCTACTTTTATTGTGGTTACTAATTGTATTTCTAGTTCCAATGAGAGTCTCTCTACTTCAGCAGTTTTTCGAGAGCCAATCAGGGACAGTCGTGTCTGTGTAAACTTAATTTCTCTACCCATAGCTCATGGCCCAAAATCTAATGGTGTATATCTTTTTGATTGGATTGAAATTTGGCATAGTATCATTGCACATATGCACGGTGTGCGGGGGACTGTGGTATAAATGGCTTGGATTAACTAAATGAGAACTTATTTAGGTCGATCGACCTAACTCGTATGCTAACATATAAACATTTCCCTTTCCCAAGGATAAACATCTGTTCTGTTAGAAAAAATTTTAATTTTTCAAATATATTTCAAAATTTCCTACATCCCTATCCTTCCTAACACACTAATCTTTGTTATTAACATGTGTGAATCTTTACCCAAAAAAAAAAAAACATGTGTGAGATTTGAATCAGTTAACATTTCTCTTGCCCCTTCAGTTGTGTGTGAAATTTGAATCAGTTAACATCTCTCTTGCCCCTTCAGTTGATGGGCAGAAAACAGAAGATATAATACTATCAGTCCCCCAAACCTTTTGAAGAAACACATATATTGCATTTACCACTATACTATATTAAAGTAATTTGCCAGTTTTGTATTCAATTTTAACTAAATTCCTTTTAATTTTGACATTTTTTTTTAATGAGTTGTTATAAGAAGCTAAAATATATAGCTTGCGAGATTTTAACCCATAACTCATTGTTTCTTTTTAATTAATAGCTGACACAACCACTATACCATATAATACGTATATGTAATTATTTATCCAAAAAAAAAAATTCAAAAAGTAGTTAGATGGAGCCGGGACCTAGCTCAATCATGTCCGTGCTCAGCAAAAGAAACCAGCAACAGACATATTTAGTGAAAGAAACTGTGGGCAGCCCGAGTATATTTTGTATCCGGCCACCTTGTTAGGTGGACCCACTTAACATACATATTTTGTTAAAGAGGTCTGAATTACTGCTGAATTGTTAATGTTCCACAGCCACTTGGGAACCAGTACTGATGCCTTTAGAAAAGGAAGTTGGATCCACGACAGCCTCAATTATCTGAGGATGAGGTTCAGGTTCCTCCCTCATTCGGTGCGAGAGGATAAAAGAATTTGGCCCGACATAGTTTATGGAAAACTCCCCACATAATCAGTCTATAAACCATTACTAGCAACTAAAGGAAATCTCAACACCAATGCCCATGATTGGAAATCATTTTGGAAGAGTTTCATCTCCTCGCCAGCTTTTATTTTTGGGAAAGTCGCAAAATGAGGCCTAACTTTTTAGTTCTTTTAGAACTAGATAAAGATGATACATTTTAAAATAGGCTTTAAGTTTTACAAAAAGTTCTTTTGGAAAAAGAACATCATCCATTCATTTCTCCCCTCCGTTGGCCACTTTTTTCTAGAAAGATTCTGACAATGCCCCTTTTAAAATATCCCAACCAGACCGCAGCACCATCGGTCCAGCTGAACCCACTTCAACCCGACCCTCTCCACGAAAAGCACAGCCTCTCTAATCTTGATCTCTCCAACCAAACAGCCTGCACAATCGACCCATCCCTTCATCCCTCCACCATCCATCTTTGATCCTGTTCATTTTCATCAAGGGCGGACCAAGGTATAAGAGGGTGGGGGGTTTACCTAAAAAGAGCTTAGAATTTTAACGAAACCCCTGAAAATTCCAAAAGTTAATATATATATATATATATATATATTTACACTTGTCCATTCTCCTAATATTTATTTTACATAAAGGCCATGTTCAATTTCCTGGTCCACCCTAATCATCTCTCTACTCATCTCCGTACATCATCTACACTTAACCAATTGCATTTAATCCCGAGACGTCCCATGCATCTTTCTAATTCCAAACCGAGACCCACACCATCAAAGAAGCAAACACATCATCACCTCCACTCACCACTTCACATGCAAACTACTTTACAGAACCAAACCAGATGCCATCAACCATCGATTCATCAGCCCATCCAAACAACCACGTTCAGTTCAAACCGAACCTGAACTAAACCCTTTTCCTCCCTCTTATCCCTCTAACCAAACAACACTCCACAAATCATACCAAGCCCCACTTCCCTCCTATCTCATCCTTCCATCACGCATTGCCCACCTTCATTTCCACTGTTAGTATTTTTGTGTTGGTTAATTTTATGGGTTGGACAAAACTCTGGGTCCATTGAGTTGTATTTTCTAATTTATTTCAGAATGGACTATGGTTGTATCGCCGGAAGAGCTGAAGCGAAGAATAGAAGAAAAGAGAAGAGCGGGCGATTACTCCGAGGCCCGATTGATCGAAGCCTCAGTCCGATCAATCGGACTGTAATCGCGCCCAATTATTTCGGTAGTCCGATCGATGGAATGCACTGTCCGATCGATCGGACAGGCGCGCTGAAATGGAAAAGTCTCCTATTTTGTTGCAAATTGGTTTCCTTTTGAGACTTTATTCCCAATTTGAGTCATATTTGTACACTAAGTTTAAGGCACAAATTTGGGGCTATATATATATATATATGGTGTTACTCTCAACCCTAAAGGTATGGGTGTGCATATTGAAGATTAGAAACACCACGACTCCCATTAATATGAGTCAGAAATATTTTATTGAGAGATTATTCTCTAAAGCCATTGAGAGATCGTTCTGAAATGCTGCTCTAGAAGGTTTTTACTGCTTCTACCTTTCTTATAGAAGATAGTTCATCTTGACTGGCAAGGTGCGAGGATATCAAGTAAGGAAAACGGGGCACGGTGGATGTCGTGCCAGTGGATTATCTGCAAGAACAACTACAGTCTTTAGGTCGAGGTATAGATTGAGGTAAAGGAACTTGCGAGTATATCATGTAACTGTTCGTGAACTCTTAATTTCTAGTTTGTGGTTTTTCTCCCTGGATAGAATTTTCACGCTAAATACTTTGTTTGCCTTCTTGTGGTGTGTGATTAGTAGATAGCTAGTTCTATATTATCTGATTGGTTTTTTCGTTGCATTAATTGGTTAAATTAAAACTAGTAATCCATTCTGGTAGCCTGCAAAAACTTCCACCCACTCATCTATCCTGACTTCATACATCAACACATCAAACCCATCATCCTTCTTCACTTCATCTCCATCTCATCTTACTGTCATCTAAACACCTCAACTAAACACATGATGGCTCACCTTTTCTCATCAGGCCATTTTTCTCGTTAACACCTCACCACCCAAAAGGACATTCTCAGAGTTTTAAAAAAATTTGAGAAAAGTGGCTGGTCGGTGGGTGGGGAGGAATGAAAGGGTGTCCTGATTTGAAAGAACTTTCAAAAACTTAAAAAATGCCATTTTGAAATGTATCTTCTTTCTTTGTATTCTTGATTTTGAAGTTTTTCCATTAGTTTTTCACTGGAAGTGATTAAGGAAACTTATTCACGTTAGATCTATATTAAAAGCTAGAACTGGAGACCCAAATTTAAATTTGGACATGTCCTTTTATGTAAAAGTAAAGAAGAAACTTTGGGTCATATGTTGCTCCAATGAGAGTTTGCTAGAGTGGTTTGCAGTTTGCGACTCATTTGGGTGTGTTAACTCATAACTTCCATCATTCGGATATGGTTTATTGGTAACTCCAAGAGGTTGGCCGAGTGGTCAGGACCACGGTTCCTCCCTCTTCTGGAGCTAGAGATCTTGGTATCGACCTCCGGTTCCCTCCTCTTTAGGAACAGAAGGTTGAGTCCACTTGTGCTACCACCTATGGGCCACAGGGGTTTCACCAGGCTTCTCTCTGAGCCCGGAGGGAATTGTCCAGTCCAAAGGGTTGAGAACCCTCCATTAGCAAAAAAGAAAAAAAAATGATATGGTGTATTGGTGGCGGTGGTGGAAATACAAAGGTTAATATAGAGCGCAATCTACTCCGTAAGGCCGGATCCCTTGCTCTGTCCATTGCAAATTCATGGGCTATTTGGAAGGTAAGAAATAAGTCTATAGTTAAAAGGGAATTAAATCTCCAAACTCATTGTGGGCTACTCCACTTGCCAATAGCATTCTCTTTCCACCTAGAATTAGCTTACTTCCTCCAATTGTTTTCATTCCCTTCCAACTCCCCCATCTTGGAGAAAGAGATCTGGAGAGTGATGCCCCGCTATTTAGAGATGTGGTTTTTAATATGTCCACTAGCCAATTAATCAACCTTTGATTTTGCTCTGTTTCATGATGGTTCTCTTGTGATTGTAGGCGCAGCTTATGGACCCCTAGCCTTTTCCGCTAAAGAGGCTAAAGCAAGGTCGGCACTTTTCGCCTTGCATATGATTAGAGAGTGCGGGCAATCAAGAATTATTTTGTGCTTGGATGCTCTCGAAGTGGTGCAAGCCTTTAAAGGAGAATCTGATTAGCGGATTCCCTCCATTATTAGCAAGCATCAGGTTGCTCCCCCTTTTTTTTGGTTCAATTAACTTAAAGCGTTTAATATTTCTAGAAAGTTCAATGTATTGGTCCACTATCTCGCCAAGTGGGGCTGGCTCATGGTCTAGGGGTTGGCCGAATTTTGGGGGTGGGTCTAGGTAATGCTTTTGGCTGATATTTTTGTGCTTGTGGGCTTGTTTTTGTTTGTTGTTGTTGTTGAATGTTATTTTCTTTCTAAAATAAAATAAAATAACTGATGAGGCTATTTGTTGCTTTATGAAATGAGTCAAGGGCCTGTTTCCTTGGGCCCGTTTGGTAATTTACTTTTAAAATAAAGTGGAGTGAAGTGAAATAAAAAGAATGAATAAAATATAAGTGAGTTATGATGGTATTTTATTTTTAGTTGTTTGGAATGGAATATTTTTTACTTTTTGTATGGGGAAATGAAATTTTTTTGTCTTTTAGTGAGTAAATGTAGTTGTTTTTTGACTTTTTTTGGAAAAGATGGAGGGAATTTTGGTAAAAAGTGCTTTTGATGGGATGTTTAATTTGACTTCACTTCACTTGACTATATTAGTAAAATTACCAAACGGGTCGGATATCTCTGATAGAAAATTCTCACATGGTTTTTACATTGATATTATAGCTATTTCCTTGGTGTTTTGAGAGCTGTCTCAAAAGTCAGGGGTAGCCCTTTAGAAAGCTCAGAATTTAACATTTCAAATGTTGGATGGGTTGAAACTTCATATAGGGGTCAAACACTTGAAAAATTCAAGTTCTCCGTACAAGAATTCTGGAATCTTAGATGAGCAAGGTTTCAACGGTTCAAACAAGTAAGAAAATTTACTTTGGTGGTTTAAATCGTTTTCATTAGTAAATTTTAGATTGGATCCTCATAAATTTCTTGTCTCATCTTAAGGATCCCGATTCTTTAAACAAATGAAACAGAGTACCTATAAAAATATATAAGAAGTACACATGGTATATAGAACTAATCTAGTATCCCCAATTGCCCACTTTAGAGGGAGGAGTACATATTTCAATTGTCTATTTAATGGCCATAAATCAGTTATCTATGCATCATGACTCCGATAATATGCATTCCTACGATTTTATCTATCATTTACTTTATTTAGTACTGCATATCTTTGATGATTTTTATATATATTGTTTGACGACCTTCGTGTCTGACAGTGCTACTCGTATCGAGCTCTTCTATATCGAGAAGGAGATGATGGAGGAAGTTCAAGTGGATCAGCATGATGACCTCTTAGATTATAGTACGGACGGCATTGTATAGCCATATCGACCCCATACTCAAGAGCATTCATACTTACTTGGATAGATTCATCTTTTGGTTACTTTTGTTTATCTTTTGATTAGGCCCAATTTTTAGTGTGGCCTTTTGTGTAAATAATACTTTTAGTTAAGCTGTTTCAAAATTTGAACTCTAGTTAATATATTTCAGTATTTGTTCTTAACTATACATCTTGAGATACCAATTGTATGTTTGTAGCTTCCGCTATTTGTTATACATATTCGAGGAAATGTTTATACCTTACAACAGTCTTCGATCCAGATGGGACATGATTAGGACCAGATTACATTTGATTAATGTTGAAAAAAATTTAATTGGCTCTAATCACACATATAACCATTGTTTCATGTTTCGGGGCGTGACAATCATGTTTCAGGTTTGCTATAACATGTAATTAGATAGTACCAAAACAAACTGACCTTACATTACTACTTAAAACTAATGCACTATCTACCCCTATATATACTTTTCCATGATAGGGGAAAACGGTGCTGAGAGATATTATACAAGAAAGCTCTAGGACGAACAGAACTAAACATAACTCATGGATAAATGCTAGAAGAGATTTTAATAGGTACATGGTTTTTATAAGGGTACTTGTGCACAGGTGAACACTGAGATGCTAACTCACAGCATGAATGTCTCGGTCCCCATCCCAGGTCTTTATCTCTTCACACCCACCCTCATTAGGCCAAGATATGCTGCAAGCCAAAAGGAGATAGTCAGGACAGCCAACATGATACCGGAGAATACAGCATGGTCAAGCCCAACAAGCTTAATGGCCGGAAATTCAGACACAAGACAGAAGGAGCTACCACATGGGTACATTTGCCCCACTGAATATTGAGAGGCCAACAGAAGCTTGTAGGTATAATTGAAAAGGGAGATGTACTTGATCCAGGCAATGAAAGCAGGGACATGTTGCACAAGGAATCCGCCAGCAAGCATGAATGTTAGCATGACCACGGATGCAAGCGTCGACGCAGACTTTAAGTCCATGATTAGCGCCCCGAGGGCAAGCCCAAGGCCCTGACTAGCTATCACATTGAGAAGGAGAAAAAAGAGTGTCTTGAAGTAGCTGTCTGCAGTGCGCCGGAGGCCCCCCATCCAATAGGTTATGTTGATAAAAACAGTTGGGAGGAGGAGCTCCATGGGCATGGTCCCAGCCAACCTAGCAAAGAAGTAAGCGGAGAGGCGATACATGCCAGAAGACCTCTCCTTTATTAGCATTGCACGCTCTTGAGGGAACATGAAAAGAGCTGTTGAGAGAGCGAAGAAGGACCAGAAAGTAATGTCAAAGTAAAGCATCCCAATCTGCAGAATTACATAGAACAAAATCATTGAAGAAGATAGATACAAATATTACCATCCAAAAAAAAAAAAAGATAGATACAAATATGCATATTGCTAAGTGACAGTTTCTTCTTCTTCTTCTTTTTTTTTTTTTTTTTTTTTTTTTTTTTTTTTGCTAAGTTGTAAATTGAATTAAGAAAGGGGAAGGGAGAAACAACAAACGAAAGCAAACCAGAAGAAAGGGGACCCAGAGTTCAACCTATCTCCTAGCAAGAGAAAGCTAATTACAAAGAGAAAAGAAAGAGTCTAGAGAAAAGCTATAAAAAGGAGAAGACATTTTACCAAAAGAGTGGGAAGCATCTGCCAAGAAGAAGGAGATAACATTGTCAAAAGTAGGCTTCATCTTGTTGAAAACTGCCAAGTTCCTAACCTTCCATAAGCTGAAAATTGCCACAAAGAAGATGGCTCCCAAACCTTTTTTGGCTTTGAGGCAAGAGTTGGTTGAAAAGGAGCTCCATTTGGCAGCAGCTGAACTAGAAGGGGAAGAGCTGATGTTGTCTTTATCTTCTATCCATGCCCAGAATTCTTTTGCAAAAGGACAGAGGAAGAATAAACTGAATGAAATCTCTTAGTGGTTGTCGAATAGGTAGCAGGAAGAGGCCAGCTGCACCGATTGATTGGGCCCATTCATTGGTTAGAAGTTTGTTGTGGAACAATTTCCAAGCAAAGCAAGCTATGGAAGGCCTGAGGAGACTGTTCCAAGCAAACTCAGACCAAACTCTAGGAAGGCTCCTGGCTCTAATGGATTCCTAGGCAGTAGCAAAAGGAAGATGACTAGAGCTGTAACTAGTCCAAATTAGCGTGTCAGGGATATTAGAGAGGGAGCAGTCCATCAATAGAGAGGAGGAAAGAAGGACAACCTACTACGGATAGGAAGAACTGGAGAGCCATTGAGGGTTGGAGAAAATATCTTGCACAGATTCAGATCAAGGAAAACATATTTCTGGGAACTTCTGCGCCAATGAAAGGGGACCGTGCCACTTATCATGCCAGAAGCTTGTACTTCCAGGATCCAGTGGTTGTTTTGGAACAAGAAATGGGCTTTTCTCTTGATATTCCACCAGATGCAGGAACCATGGAGTAAGGCTCTTGGGTGCCAAGGAGAGAAACCTTTGACATATTTAGCTTTGAACCAGGAAGCCCATAGGGAGGCCCAATCAAATCCTTACTAAAACCAAAAAATTCTAGAACCTTAAAAAGGAAGGCCCAATCAAGTTTGTCAAAAGCTTTAGAGATGTCCAGCTTCAGACAAATGCCTTTACCTTTGACCCCCTTTTGAAGTTTTTAAGTCAACTCATGCGCCAGGGCAATGTGATCATGGATTTTCCTCCCTTTTAAGAAAGCTACTTGATGAAGAGACATGAGGTCAAGGAGAACAGAAGCTAGTCTAGAAGCCAAGATCTTGGAGATAACCTTGTAGGTAAAGTTTAGCAAGCTGATTGGGCGGTAATCTTCAAAGGAGGAGGGGGCTGCAACCTTAGGAATAAGGGAGATAAAGAAAGAATTTGAAGCCTTTAGAAGCTTTTTGGTAAGTAAGAAAATTTTTACAGCTGCTATGACAGTTTTTCCTACTATGTCCCAACAACTATGGAAGATGCTACCAGAGAAGTCATCGGGACCTAAAGAGCTAGAACTCTTGAGGCTGAACACAGAAGCTCTAATTTCTTCATCGGAGGGGGGGGGGGGGGGCGGCGCGGCTGAAGCAAGGAATTTTGAACTGGGGAAACCTGACCTCTGCTAACTTGAAAGAGCATAGGGTCAAACTAAGCTTGAGAAGGCTAGAAAATGCTTGAAAAAAATTCCACTACAGCTTCTTTAATTTGAGAATGATCATCAATAGAATTGTCATTGAACTCTACTTTATCAATTCTTTTTTTTGAGCCTTTGATTTTTGCTGCAAGGTGAAAGAAGCTTGTATTTCTATCTCCATCCTGCAGCCACTTTTCTTAAGATTTTTGTTTCCAGTGGGTTTCTTCCTCCTGGAGCAGGTTTTGCAGGGAGCTTCTTGCTTGGCTAAGGGCTGCTTTGGTAGAATCTGAAGGGGCTGCGACCATGCTATTTTGCAGATTGAGAATACTTGATTCAGCTGCATAGATGTTAGCTTTAAGTAAGCCAAAAACTTCCTTGTTCCATGTCTTGAGCTTGAGTTTGAGGGACTTGAGTTTCTGACTGAGAATAAACTGGGGGATTGCCTTGAACAGGGATGCTCCAGATCATTGACACCAGGTCCTTAAAAGAAGGGTGACAAATCCACATTTCCTCAAACTTAAAGGGGATGAAATTAGCAGAAATTGGAGGACGGCTGGAGAGAAGAATGGGGCTGTGATCAGAACTTTGCCTAACTAGGTGTCAAGGAAGAGAGTCAGGATGGGAAAAGGACCAGGCTTGGTTGATAAGAGAACGGTCCAATCTCGCTGCAACGTAGGCCCTGCCTTGTCTATTGTTCGACCAAGTAAACCTACTGCCAGAGAAGCCTATATCTAGGAGACCAGAAGTAGCCAGCATGTTATTGAAATCGGAAGAAGCAGGGGAATTAATAGGGTGTATACTAAGTTTCTCTGCTACTAATGAGACTACATTGAAGTCTCCAATGACAGCCCATGGGTAATGAGAAGGGAAAGGGGAGGAGCTGAGATACTGCCAGAGGGATCTTCTTTGGATGGTAGTTGTGGAGGCATAAATGCCAGTGAAGTAGGTAGAAGGACCATTTAGGGAGGAAGAGAGGGATATAGTTAGGTGTTGACTAGAGAAGTCTACCAAAGAGGAAGATGAGTTGGGAGAAGATTTGGTGAAGCAAAAGATTGAAGAAATTTCAGAGGAGTGGGGAGAATTAGAGGAAAAAGTATTGTGGCAAAGAGAATCAAGCTTTTGGTGAAGGGGAATGGAGGAAGAGGTTTTCGGTTCAGAAAGGAAGAGAATATCAGGGAAGTGGGATTTGGCCAAAAAGATCAAGGTCCTGGAAGTTGGGGAGTTTGCAATTCCCCTGCTAAGTGACAGTTGGGGTTCACCTGTAATAAGTTAATGAATTGATCTGTAATTATGAAAATAAGTTCGTCATAAATTATGATTAGATTAAATCTGTGTTTTATAGGTTAGTGTTATTATACCGATAAAAAAAATATGTTAGTTCCATTATGTGCTTAAAACTTCCAATAATAATAGGGTTATACTATAATTATGATTAATTTTC
Organism: Camphora micrantha; assembly: GCA_003546025.1. NCBI lineage: Eukaryota > Viridiplantae > Streptophyta > Magnoliopsida > Laurales > Lauraceae > Camphora > Camphora micrantha. The sequence goes on along the minus strand of QPKB01000005.1, from coordinate 9,666,440 downwards.
AACACTCAGACACTATGGTTTTAAAACTCAAACACAACCCGAGATGCAAGTGTTGGGGTATGTCTTGTAATTCAGTTTAACCAAATCTATTCATCTAGGTTAGCCAATATAGAAGTTCAAGGTTCGAAGGTATTTTTGCTTAGGGCTTAAAAATAAATATATAATGATGTATAGTAACCCTAACTTGTAAGAGATGTATGGAAGAAGCAATTAAAGAGGTTTGTCTTCCCAATAGACGTAAGCAATCTTGCAAAATCACATATATTATAGTGCTCATATATGTTCGTGCATCATGTGATTGTTGATCGTAGGTATTTCCTGTTGCGCCACCCAGTAGCATAGAAAACTAAATAACCACCCATTCATTTATGCAACCAAATATTCAAATGATGTGGGATTTGAGACCCTAACATTTTTATCTTAAAAAGGCTTTTCTTCTAAATTGCACTAGGGTGGTTAATTATGATCTCTACACTTTTCTTGAGAGAGAAGACTCAAATAAATAATCACCTCTTTGGGATTAAAGATCTCAGCCTAAGGAAGAGGAAATAGCAGATATTTAAGAGAGCAAAAGTTTAGGTTTTGAACCTGATCTTGTAAGTGTGATATGTTGGATCGCCACCATAAGAGACCAATAATGAAACTGCTGAATAAAACTAGGATGATATTGAAAATAGAGAAGATCTCATGTCTGTTTTCCTTCACACTCCTCCTTAGTAGAACTGTAAATTGTTGCCACCAATTCGTACTCCAAGCCGCAATATTCTTTTCATCAATGCCTTCTTGGCTTTGATTGTTGATCCCTTCATGGTCCCCTTTTAGTTTATTCCTGATGTTATGCTCATAAGCTAAAATCAAGGCTTGCTTTACAGCCTTCTGGCTCTCCTCTGAATCATTCTCCTCCAAATCATTGGAAGATATACCTGCAATGAAATGAGATTCTTAATTTTGTTTTTGTCTCATCAATTGAGAAACTCATGTTAGAAAAAAGTGAAATCCATTATTATCAAATTTCGAAAATAATCTAATTTTTTTAAATTAACTTTGTCAACTTTTACTGCCAATCCCAAATGCAGATAAAGAAGGATGGTTGTGTAGGTAGGTTGATGGCCAATGCAAAACCTTTTTAAAATCCAAAATAGATATTCTGAGGTAACAACATTCTATGATGATACCAATTCATGAATTTGTTAATTACCAAATAGACAGTGGCAACTTTGTATTCACATAGAAAAGCCATACCATTTGCCAAGTCTAGAAGGAAATCCGCCGGGTTCATAGGAACAGAAGGAGCATGCCCAACACTCTCAAAGTATCCCATTGCATCGGATCCTCGTCCAAAATACACAGGATGTCCATCACACAATAGAAGAACCTTGTGGAACATGTAGAAGATTTTACCCGAGGGTTGGTGTATGGTCAACACCACAGTCCTCCCTTTTCGAACCAGCTCCAACAACATCGACATGAGGTGCTGGGCCGTGGTCGAGTCCAAACCCGAAGTGGGCTCATCTAAAAACAGCAGACTAGGGTTTATCAGCATCTCCTGACCTATGCTGACCCTCTTCCTCTCTCCCCCAGAAACTCCCCTCACAAACTGCCCTCCTATGATGTTGTTCCTGCACTTGGTGAGCCCCAATTGGACCATCACTGCTCTCGCATGGTTCTCTTTCTCCTCTTTTGTGAGGCTGTTGGGAAGTCTAAGCAATGCAGTGTACACCAATGTCTCAGTCACTGTGAGGTGGGGGAAGAGCACATCATCTTGGGTCACAAAACCCGTATTCCGCTTAATCGCGTTGGAGAAGGGTCTGCCATTATAGGTGATGGTCCCTGAGAGCTTTCCGCCCAGCCGGCCTCCAAGGGCTGTGAGCAGCGTCGTCTTGCCACTGCCAGATGGGCCTAGCATGGCCAGCATCTCACCTGGCAACACCGCACCGGAAATCCTTTTAAGGATGGTCTTCTTCTCGATTTTCAGCATTTGGTTACCAACTGTGCAGCATCGACTAAAATAGCTGCTGTTGTTGATCTGGACCTCGTAGACCACATCTTCAAACTGCATCAAATTCGAGTGACATGAAAATGAATGGATGTAGAAAGAGTGCGTAATTGATTGAATGCATGCAGTAATTAGTGTAGTATTGTTATAAGATGATTTTGAAGTTTTCTATGATCTACTGGGTGATATATCTCATCACACTTTTTATTTGAGGCTTTGGATCATTCACCAAAATAAGAATTGTGGTTTTGTGTTGGTTGAGAATTTTATAAGAAAGGTTCTTTCTTTTTTTTGGAAGAAATATGCAACTCTTTTAAAAAGGGAGATCTTACCGTCTATATTCTTACATTTGTCTTTAAAGAGTGCAAGTGAATGAAAAACAAAAGAATTCAGGCATGGCTTGTTCCTGTACCCGATGAGGAAATATACAAAAGAGCACTCTTCAGAAAGGGACTTGAATTTTGAACGTTTGATGAAATCAAAGTTCTACCTTGTTTTTCTAATCCATTCCTTTATAGGCCGAAAAAACCTTTTAAAAATACAATGGAAAAAAAGATGCTTATATATATATATATATATATATATATGAGCAGGACTGTCCTAAGCTGAAGCTTATCTTATCCTAAAGTGGAATAGTGCTGGTCCCACAAATCAAAGTCGATTGTATCTATTTTTTGCATGATAGAACTGAAAAATCCAATCTTGATTGGATTTATCTTGATTTTGGAGACCATCTTGCATGATAGAACTGAAAAATCCAATTTTGATTGAATTTATCTTGATTTTGGAGACCATCATCATGCAAAAAATAACGATAATTGACTTTGATTTGTGAAACTAACATTGTTTCAGCTTAGAGTAAGGTAAGTTTCAGCTTAAGAGAGCTAACTCATATATATATATATATATATATATGGATATGCTCCTATGAAAGTTCCTCTTAGGATACTATGAGAGTAAGGTTGGGGCCCTCACATCCATAGACAATGCCAACAGCCTAAATATGAGGACTCCGACCCCTTACTCTCACAGTACCATAAGAGTTACTCTCACAGAAACGTCTCTCATATATATATATATATATATATCATCCTAACCTTTTGATCCATGGCCTTAAGATTTAATGGTTTAGAGGTGTCATTTTATTATAATTTCAATCCAATGGTGAGACACAGTTGGATGGGTATCAAACTTGGACTTAGTAACTATTCATATGGGATAGTGTGTGTGAAAAGATTAGATTGAGGAATATTCTTGTGCATCAATGCCTCACCATAAGGTGAGGGACATTTATGTGGCTTTTATTCTTTGCACATGAACATAAATAATCATATATGGATTTTCCTCTTTTGCACACAAGTGTTTTTAATTATGTATGTGTTCTTCACACTATGGTAAGGGATACATGCACATGAATATTCATATATATATATATATATATAGAGAGAGAGAGAGAGAGAGAAATCAATGAGAAGATGAGTTTTTTCTTTAAAAAAATATGTGCACATAATGGGATAGAGAGAACAAGAAAAAAGAATTCTTTCTCTTTAAAGCTGCATAGCGGTTGGAAAAAAAAAAAAAAAAACTCAATTCTAGCCTTAAGAGATGCCACATGAGGTTCTTGGGGCCCACTTATGAATGTGTCTTTCCAAATTTACATATGTGCATTTTCAATAAAATGTGCCCCTTCTTGGAACCCATTTGTTAACGTGTCTTTTCAATAAAATTTGTCTCTTGAGACCTATTTGTTAATGTATTTTCTTAAAAATACACTTGTGCCTTTTCAATAAAATGTGTTTCTTGGGCCCATTTATATGGATGTGACCCAATTCAAAGAGATGCCTTCCAATTCTATAAATTAATGTTATTTTTAAAGTTTTATATAGTATTTAAAATGAGCAGAAATGCATACGAATCATTTATTTTTAAGATAAAACGTGTATGCCGACGTGGATTAAGGGAGTAAATGTTTGATTTTCATAATTTGTTGGTTGGTTTGAAAATTTTAATTATTCTATTATATATAAATGGATTTATATGAAAGGAATATTAGTTTTAATATATTACTCGGGTAGCACAAGACTTAACTTATGCATCACACAGGGCTTCATTGTACATGGGCTTCATACTAGTGAAAGAGAAAGAAGATGGCCTTCAAAGATCTAATAAGCCTTTTTCTCCCCAAGCTACAAAGAGAACGAAAGAAAACCAAAACTGAAAATTATTCTATCTATATATATATGCAAAAGAAGAAAGAGAGGACCATAAGAGTAAGGGGACGATTTGTTTTTCCGAGAACACAATGCGTTTCTTCACCATCTGCTGCGTTGCGCGGTGCCTCCAACTGCACCTCTGCCATCATTTCTCTCTCACTCATTACTACCAACAGAGATACACCTTTGATATTCTTCTTTCAAAGCAAATAGAGAGAGAGAGAGAGAGAGAGAGAGAGAGGATTGATGGAGAGATCCAAGAGAAGATATATATAGAGAGAGAAAGAGAGGCAGATGGTGGTGGTGATTGTGGCAATTGTGTTCACGCGTAAGATATGAGAAATCTTTTAATGGACCTGATTTCTCTGTTTGTGTGAGATTATCTACTTAGATTTTCCAAAAGATAACTAAAGCTATTTGACATCCTGTTCTCGCTTTCGTTGCCAACAGTGAAACTCTGCAATCTATTGAATATTTGAACCTCTCAATCTTTAATCTAATTTTATATATTATGGAAAATTTTCAACAAAAATATAAAACTTTTGGCTCATTTTCAAAAAAGCACATGAAGTTTTGAGTAATTTAAAAAAATACAAAAGTTTTCCACAATGGTTTTCAATAAAAACTGTGAAAGACTTTTATATTTTTTTGAAATATTAAAATTTTTATATAGTCTTTTGAAAATTAGCCAAAGATTTTATACTTTTTTTAGATTTTCCTACATCTATTAAAGCAATAAAGGAGCATCCCAAGCAGACATGTTTTGATGCCATGTCAGCTGTTGAGAAAGAAGAAGCTCATTCTGCCTTCTCCTTTGGCCATTTCATCATTAGATCTCTAAGTGGCCGTGCGTGGACCACTCAGTGTCTGCTACGTCACCGCAAACAGTTCCTGCCTAGATGTATTATAGGCTGTCCACGATGACGCAGCAGACCGTAAATGATCCCACTCACAGGTCACCGTAGGATTTTATCGATCCAGACTTCATTTATAGATAGAGCGAGTCCTCATCCCCTCACTTGATTGAGTTGCTGATAGAGAAACTGAAACGGTTTCAGTAGTTACATGTGCTCTCCTCATAATTTCCTCTTACTCAGATCCGTCTCAGTTGTGGAAAGCATTTCGTAGTCAGTTGTGGAAAGCATTTCGTAGCTTGGGTTCTCTTCAATAGGTTGCCTACATAGAAATTGAAACTGTCCTCTCTCCACAGTCCACGTTAACTCAGTCAACTGTGGCTGATGGTTTTCAACTTGATATTAAATCATTCATTGGTCAGTTACTAGCATAACCTTTTCTTTTTTTTAACGGTAACCAAAACTTCTTAATTAATTAAAAGAAGGCTACAAAAAAAGGAAAACAAAAAGGAAGAGATAATAAAGAACATAAAAGAAAGCATCAGCTTATTAGAGACATAGGATTAGTTAGGATTTGTTGGAAATAATGATTCCTTAATTTGCTTTTAAAACTAAGTCGAAAAGATATAGAAAAAGTTCAAGATTAAAAGGCTAAAAAATGAGATTTGGGTAATAATTTTAATTTTTTAAGAAATTATGTTTGCAACTAATGTTTAAACACATTTTAATTTGAGAAATGTGATATAAATTAATGAAAATCAAGTGTGTATTTGAAAATAATTAGGCTTGAATGTGTGTATAAATTGAATTCAAATATGAGGTTAGGCTAACCCCACGAGATAAATTGCAACCCGTCATCAGAGAACATTCTCCTTTTTTGTTTTAATAGAAAAGTATTAAAGAAGCTTTTTTGAGAATTATTTTACACTATTAGTTCTCAGTCCTTTTTGAGTCCCTAAAAATCCAGGCTCCATGATTTCAATGCTTTAGATTGAAATGGAGTAGACCATATTTACACTTAGGAGAAAGTACATGTGGATGTATAAAACACAGAAGACTTTTTGGATGTTTTATTTATATGTTTTATATAAGCTCAATTTTTTGGTGGGGTCAACTTATATTAGAATAAAATTTGGCCACATCCTACAAAAGAGGAGAATCCACACTTGGACTATTAATATTTTTAGTCAGCGGTGCCACTATAAAATTATAATTCTCTAAATTAGGCCATTAGAATGAGAACAAGAAGAAAAAATAACAATTTTAGAAAGAAAAAAGAAAGGAGAAAAAGCGCTTTTCCTTGGGTTAAAAAAAAATCATCTCGCAATTTATTTTTTTATGGCATGTGTATCTTTGAGGCCTTTGACCGAACAGGACTTATCCCCCAGTGGCACCCGTTAAACCCATATAAACACATACCTGACGAATCTAGGGCGAGTTTCGAATACAAGACATAGAAAACAAATCTATGCTTATATGTAAGATTTTAATTAAATATACTAAAACATCTCAAACTTAAATGAACATTTAACTAAAGGGGAGCGCTGCACAGCACCCGGGTATTTTTTTTCTTAAGTAGAAAACACCCCTCATAGTTGGCCAACTGGAATGCATGATGACCATGGAAGTCCATTTGATGGAAAAATCTATGTGAGGCCTACCTATATGCAAAATTTTGAATCCATAAGATCATCTTAACCATTTGATCCATGACCCTAAAACTTAATGGTTTAAAGACATTATTTTATCATGATTTCAACCCAACGCTGAGGAAAAGTCAGATAAGTGTCAAACTTGGACTTATGACTATTTATTTGGGGGGGTTGTAAAAATGCTAGATTGACTCAACATGGCCCCATGACCAAAAAAAAAAAGGCGTAAAAAGGGGGAATTTTTAAAGTGGGGCGTTTTTTAGAATTTCCCTTAACTAAATGTAGAACAAGCAGTGTGTGTAGGAGAAATCTCAAATTATTTACATATATTTGTCACACTCTGTTGAAGCTTTGCATACAGATTTGTTTTTAATTAATTGTGTTATAATATGAATTTATTATGATTATAAAAATGTATTTATCATCACTCAATTGATGTGTTTCATATTAATTAGTATATATTAAAAGGCTAATTTTAATTTATAATACAATTTGCATGAGGATGCACAGGCTTTATGCTGTTAAACCCTTATCACTTTGTCTAATCATCAAAGATTCCTTAACTAGTTATAATTTGAAGGTGTATATGTTCAAAGAAAGTATATATAGTTATAATTTTATTTTATTTTTTAAAGTATGATGAATCTAACGTGAGATTCGCTTCAGATAGAGCTTTTGTTTTTTTTTTTAACGATGATTTCATTAAAATAAAAAAAATACAACTATTTCGCTAATTTCACCTATGTAAGTGGTGACTGCAAGAATTTGCTTGAACAAATCTTTTCATTTTTCAAGATGATATGATCAGATCAATTCATTCCTATTTTAGACATTTCTAAAACAGCTCTCAATCTAGAAAGAACTTAATTGTCAGCTTATTTTAGATATGAATCTAACCTGATTTAGTAGAGACTCTAGCATCACTCACTTTCACTTGAAATTTTAAAATAAACAAATATAAGATCAACCTGAACCCTGAAATATACCTGGATCAGAATCAGTTTAGTAGCCAAGTTGTGCCTGGAAGTGGCAGGGCTAAAATTGAATTAGTGTGAACATTTTTAAACTGTCTTTATCAATGTGAACATCAATGTCCAACAAACTCTCACTCTGAACACTTTTTATTCATTCCAAAAGCAATCAAATCATCATTCATCAAAAGCAACATTTATAGACAAACTCAAATTTTTTTTTTTATTTTTTTAATCTTTGTTCATCTGGTTTCATGTTTAGTTGGCATTTTTTGTAAGCCTTCCCTTCCTGTTTTTCCTCCGTTTTTTGGGGGCTTTTGCCCAATACTCCTTTCTTCTCTTAATACAAATTTACCTTATAGAAAAAAAATCTGGTTTCATGTTTCTGTAACATGTAACCTGACATTACCATCTTAGATTACATCTCAACTAATGGACTATCTACCTCTTTACTTTTGCATTGCTGAGAATTACATAAGCAAGTCCCAAGGCTAGCTAGCTGAACTAAATTAACATATCTCAAAGCTAAATACGAAAAGAGATTTAGGAGAAACATGATTTTAGAAGGGTACTAGTGCACATGTGACTGAACAATGAGAAACCAACTCCCAGCATGAATGTCCTGGTCCGCATCCCAGCTCTTATGCTGTCACACCAACCCTCATTAGGCCAAAATATGCTATGAGCCAAAAGACGAGAGTCAGGACAACCAACATGACAATGGAGAACGCAGCATTATCAAGCTGAACGAGCTTAATGGATGGGAATTCAGATACAAGACAGTGGGAACTAGGCCCACATGGGTACATTTCCCCTGCTGGATACTGAGAGATCAACAGAAGCTTGTAGGCATACTGGACAAAGGAGATGTACTTGATCCAGGCAATGAAAGCAGGGACATGTTGCACAAGGAAGCCACCCGCGAGCAAGAATGTTAGCATGATGATGGATGCAAACGTCGCTGCGGACTTCAAGTCAAATATCAACGCTCCGACGGCGAGCCCAAGGCCCTCGCTAGACATCACAGCGAGGAGGATAATAAAGAGGGTCTTGAAGAAGGCGTCTGCAGCATGCCGGAGGCCCCCCATCCAATAGGTTATGTTGACAAAAATGGTTGGGAGGAGGAACTCCATGGGCATGGCCCCGACCACCCTAGCCATGAAGTAAGAGGAGAGTCTATACATGCCGGAAGACCTCTCTTTTGCTAGCATCGCACGCTCTTTAGGGAAGGTGTAGAGAGCTGATGAGACACCGTAGAAGCCCCAAAAAGATACCATGAAGAAAATCAGCCCAACCTGCAGAATTAAAAAGAACAAAATCAAGAAAAGAAGATGCATACAAATACACTACTGCTAAGAAACTGTTGGCGCGGGTTTATTTGTAGTAAGTTAATGAACTAAGTGACACTGAATGTCTCAATCACCATGGTTTTAAAATTCAAATGAAACCAGCCATTCATTTATTTAATCAAATGTTCCAAATGTTGTGGGATTTGGGACAGGTTTAGCTTTTTATCTAGAAAGGCTTCTCTTCTAAAGTGCACTAGAGTGGTCAATTCTCTCTCCCTTGATAAAGAATACTCAAATAAAGAATCAGAGGATACTCAAATAAAGAATCATCTCGTTGTTGATTAAAGGCCTTGATCTAAGGCAGAGGAACTAGGAGATAAATAGAGAGTAGAAGTTTGGGTTTTGTACCTGATCTTGTAAATGCGATATGTCGGATTGCCACCATAAGAGACCAATAATGAAAGCAGCAAATATAACTTGGAAGATATTAAAGAAGGAGAAGATATCGTGTCTGCTTTCTTTCACACCTCTTCTTAGTAGGACTGAAAATTGCTGCCACCAAGTTGTACTCCACTTCCCAATCTTCTTATCATCAATGATTTCTTGGCTTTGACCGTCGATCCCTTTAAGGTCCTCTTTTAGTTTATTCCTGATGTTATGCTCATAAGCTGAAACCAATGCTTGCTTTATAGCCATCTGGCTCTCCTCTGAATGATTAAAAGATACACCTGCAAAGAAATGAAATTCTTTATTTGATTCTCATCTCATCAATTGAGCAACTCATGTTAGAAAAAAGTGAGATCCATTGTCATCTCATCTCATCAATTTGCTTTTGATCGAAAAGTCAGCTATAGCCAAAAGATGGTCCCAGCTGGTCTTTCATTTTATATGTAAAAAAACTTAATGTTCTACTTACCACAATACCAATTTCATACAATCCAAGTGTTGCTAAGGGTCGAATAAGTATATCATTGTAGATGTGCCAATTCATCATCATCAAAGTCTCATCTTGACTAGTATATGAATCATCTTTCGCCATTTTGTTCTATCCTAAGCCAATTAATCTTCCAATAGGTTATGCTTGTTCGAATTCATCATTAATTACTATTTCCATCCATGTCCCCTTCAGATCGATCCATGAATTCTTTATTTTTTTTTATCTATGTCCACTTTTACTGCTAGTCCCAAATGCGGCTAAAGGAGGATATATCATTCTGCGATAATACCAATTTATGAATTGTTAATTACGAAATAGCGAGTCCAAGGCTCAAAAAAAAAAAAAAATAGGGGTAGCATTGTAAGTGAAATAATGCATCGTCTCTCTCCCTCTACTTAGTACTCGCATAGAAATTAAAAACCATACCATTTGCCAAGTCCAGAAGGAAATCCGCCGGGTTCATAGGAACAGAAGGAGCATACCCGACACTCTCAAAGTATCCCATTGCATCGGATCCTTGTCCAAAATACACAGGATTTCCATCACACAAAAGAAGAACCTTATGGAACATGTAGAAGATGTTACTCGAGGGTTGGTGTATGGTCATCACCACAGTCTTCCCTCTTTGAACCAGCTCCAACAGCAGCGACACTATTTGTTGTGCCGTGGTCGAGTCCAAACCCGAAGTTGGCTCATCCAAAAAGAGCATACTAGGGTTTATGAGCATCTCCTGACCTATGCTGACCCTCTTCCTCTCACCCCCAGAAACTCCCCTCACAAACTGCCCTCCTATGATGTTGTTCCTGCACTTGGTGAGCCCCAATTGGGCCATCACTGCTCTCGCATGGTTCTCTTTCTCCTCTTTTGTAAGGCTGTTGGGAAGTCTAAGCAATGCAGTGTACACCAATGTCTCAGTCACTGTGAGGTGGGGGAAGAGCACATCATCTTGGGTCACAAAACCCGTATTCCGCTTAATCGCGTTGGAGAAGGGTCTGCCATTGTAGGTGATGGCCCCTGAGAGCTTTCCGCCCAGCCGGCCTCCAAGGGCTGTGAGCAGCGTCGTCTTGCCACTGCCAGATGGACCTAGCATGGCCAGCATCTCACCTGGCAACACCGCACCAGAAATCCTTTTAAGGATTGTCTTCCTCTCGATTTCCACCGTTTGACATCGACTAAAACAGTTGTCGTTGTTGTTGATCTTGATCTCGTAGACCACATCTTCAAACTGCATCAAGTTCAAGTCATACGAAAATGAATGGATATAGAAAGAGCGTGTAATTGATTGATTGCATGCATTAATTAGTGTAATATTGTTACAAGACTATTTTGAACTTTTCTATGATCAACTGCCTACTGGGTGATAAATCTCATCATACTTTTTATTTGAGGCTTTGAATCTTTCACCCAAATAAGAGCTGTGGTTTATGGTTTTGACGTTGAAACTTTTATTAGAAAGATTTTTAATGTTTGTTTTGGAAGTAATATGCAAATCTTTTAAAAAAGGGAGATCTTACTATTTATATTCAGTGGAGGGTTTTCCAATACAGAGGGCAAGTAATTAATGGTTGAATCATTTGAGTGTACCTTGTTCAAAGTACTCTGCATTGTTTCAGAATTGGACTCTTAGCAGAGCCTACTCATGAAAAATCTAAACCACGCAAAATTTATCACCGTATCGTGGCATGAAAATCCTTGTGAGGTCAACTCAACAATATGCAGTCTGAGAGAAAAAAATGAGTGACATTCCACTTTGACTTGATTAACAAAACACCAAACTTTTGTATGTCCTTTAACCCAAAGGGTTTGGCCGAGTGGTCAGGATCACGGTTCATCCCTCCTCCGGAACTAGAGGTCTTGGTATCGATCTCTGGTTCTCCCTTCTTCAGGAATCGAAGGTTGAGTCCACTAGTGCTACCACCTTGGAGCCACAAGGGTGTTTACCCGGCTTCCCTCTGGGACCCGGAGAGATTAGTTCCGCTCAAAGAATTGGAAACCCTTCGATAGCAAAAAAAAAAAATGTTTTGTATGTCCTTTCATATATCATATACATCAATCAATGGGACCCGTATTTAAAATCTAATCCACTAAAAAATTGGGGCCAGCTATTTTTCATCATATTAAAATAGCCCAACTCCAATGACACTTCACTGAACTGTCATATAATCTTGTGCAAAGCAGATGTATTTTTAACATTAAAGAATCACTATTCTTTTTTACTCTAGGAAGCGTAATAGAAATTAGGTAGGCAATAGTAGTTTTGGATGACTCAAATTTCAAACAAATATAGGTACTGTTAATTGATGGACTAGGTTTTTTATTAGATTTCTAGTTGCAAATATATACGTGAAATGCTTGAATGGGTTCTCCTCTGCTTATAACTGAGAAAAAGCCAGTATGATAGGGGCCAATAACTAATGGAATGACCTAATTAAAGATGATGGCCATGGATGTAGTTATTGTGCAGGGGCCACAAAGACAATCAGTGTCATTTATAGCATATGATTAGAGTGGTGCAAATGGGTTGGACATGCAGGTCTAATGGGCTGGGTTTAAATGGGGCTTGTGGATTGGGGCTCATGTTGCCAACCCCCAATTTCACAAGTTGTGGCTACAAAAGATTCCATGATGGGCCACACCACATCAACGATTTTGATATCAACACCATCATCATTTACTGTAGAAAATAGGAGAATCTTAGTGATACATTCTTGCAAAAGAATAATAACAGGTCATGATGAATGAAAAACAAAACAAAATGTTCTTTTAAAAAAGAGTGCAAGTGCATGAAAAACAAAAGAACTCAAGCATGGCTTGTTCCCATGCCAAGAATAGGAAAGATACAAAAGAGCACTTTTCAGAAAGGGACTCTTGTTTTTACTTTTGATGAAATCAATGTTTGTCTTATTTTTTTCAATTCCATCCTTTAAAAGCACAACAAATATTTTAAAAATACAATGGAATGGAAAGGAAGATGCTTAATGAATCAATAAAAATAGGGGATTTGACATTTAAATGCCCCTAAAATATTTAATTTTCAATTTCATGACTAAAATTCTGTAAATGTCGTCAGAGTCATTTGTCCCATAATATCAAAGGTTATTAAACTCCCATGGTATCATAGGATCAAGGGCAAAAAAGTTATAAAAAAAAAAAAAAAAGTATACCAAAGTCAACTGACTCAGGTGACATTTATAGAATTTTAGTCATAAAATTGAAAATTGAGTGTTTTAGGGGTATTGAAATGTCAAATCCCCATAAGAATATTGTATCGACAAAAAAGAAAGACCATTGGATGCATGCCCTTAAATAGAAAAAAAATACATACTCAGGGAGAGAGAGAGAGAGACAAAAAAGAAAGACCATTGGATGCATGCCCTTAAATAGAAAAAAAATACATACTCAGGGAGAGAGAGAGAGAGAGAGAGAACATGAGAATATAGGGTTTTTCTTTGTTGAGGAAACCGAGAGAGGGAGGGAGAGAGATCAAAAGGAAGATGGTTTTTTCCCCTAGGAAACACACACAGAATGAGAAAGAGAGAGAACAAGAAAAAAGAATGAGAGAGAAAATACTGCCTTCAAAGATGTGATAAGCTGTTTTTCTCCCCGAGCTACAAAGAGAACGAAAGAAAACGAAAAATGAAAACCAATCTATCCAATATATATATATATATACATGCATATACATATATGAGAGGTGCCCTTGTGAGAAACACTCTCACCACCTTACTATGAGAGATAAAGGTAGGCCCTTACATTTAAGTTGTTGACATTAGATATAGATGTGAGGGCCCCCACCGTATCTCTCATAGTAAAGTGGTGAGTGTGTCTCTCACAAGAGTACCTCCATATACATACATACATATATATACATACTTACATATATATGTATATATATGTAGAAGAGGAAGAAAAGACCTTAAGAGTAACAGGACGGTTGGCTCTTCCGAGAACACGAGTTTCTTCACCATCTGCTGCGTTGTGCTGCACTGCCTCCAACTGCACCTCTGCCCTCATTTCTCTTTCTTTCACTTACTACTTCCTTTGCTTTCAACAAAGCCTAGATGCACCTTTGGTATTATTCTTTCAGGAAAATTTAAGTGAGAGAGAGATAGAGAGAGGCAAGATGGAGAGATCTAAGGGAAGATATATATATAGGGAGAGAAAGAGAGAAATGGTGTTTTTAATGTTGGCACATTGTGCTCACGCGCAAGATATGTGAGATCCTTCAATGGGTATCATGGATTTCTCTTTTGTACAAGATTTAACTACCTAGACTTTTCTAGAAGACAACAAAAGGACTATTTGTCATCCTGATCTCTGCTCAAATCAAGGATCCAAGTGAAACTCTGCAATCTCTTGTACCTTCTCTTTTAATTTTACTCTCTTTTACTTTTTCAGCTTTGTACTTATTTTCTCTTTTTAATAAAATTTTATTACGGTTTCAAAAAAAAAAAATAGTTAAACCTCTCAAGCTTTAATCTAATTTTATATATTAAGTATAACTAAATATACAAGTAGTTTGAGCAGGTTGATTATCAAATTGTTTTCATATATTTGTCACATATTGTTGAAGTGTTGTATATGGATTTCTTTTTAATAAATTATGTTATAAATGACCAATAGTTTTAATAAAACTTTTTCTTTCATCTTTCAAATAAAATTCCTTGCACTTCACTTCCAGACACCCAATTTGTTCAGAGAATTTAAAATTAAGTCATTTTACCATAAAGGAAAATGACTTTAGGCATATCTGGAAAAAGATTCTAAAATGCCTATATTTTAAAAAAAAAATATTTAGAAAATCTTATATACAAAATTAAGTGGGGGCAAATCTAAGGGACAAAATAATGGTGGGTCCCATCACATTTAATTATAGAGATATTGTGGGCCGTCTAATGATCCAAACATGGTGGTACTCAGCAAAACATGGGCGGTGCTACATTGATCTCTGTGTGGTCAATTGACCTGACTGAGATCTGAAAATATATTAAAGAAAAAAATATCCCTTCATGAATTGAACTTATGCGATACTTTTGACCCCACTCAATGCCTAAGTTAATGGGTCATCTGTCTACCAAAACAAAAACAAATAAATAATGGGCCCAACTTTTATTTCTTAAAGAAAATTCTCTTTTTTAGACATTCTATTAGTAACTCTTCATTTACCCTAAGATAACCTCTAAATAAAGTAATCTCCCCGCATTAGAAGGAGAAAAACCCTAACATTCAGTTTCAGGCATATAGACTCCCAACCCCAGCCGAGCAGCAGAGAAAAAAAAAAAAAAGAAAAAGCACACTTGAGGTCTTGAATCTCCAAAAAGAAGAAGAAAAGTATAAAGAAAGGCCCCTTTTTTTTTAAATCTTTCCCTTATATACGCTCTAGCAACGAGTTTTAGTTATTAAAGGAATTTGTGACATTGCAGGAAAATTAGTGGAGACGAAGAAGGATATCGTATACCCATTGGTTTATTTGTTTCTAAAATTGGCGTCGAGGTTACCAGTATCGACTGCAACGGTAGAAAGACCTTTTTCAGCAATGAAGTACATTAAAAATAAGCTGCGTAACCGAATAGGAGATCAATTGATGAATGACTGTTTGGTCACATATATTGAAAAGGATATGTTTGCTAATGTTGATAATGAAGCTATTATACAATGATTTCAATACATAAAAACCCATCGAGGGCAACTGTAGGAGTTTATGTACTTGGATTTTCTTTTTGGATTAAGAACTATTAATAATAATGTATTAAAGGCTATGTCTATTTTTGTTTGAGAATAAAATATTATCTTTGTCAGATTGTTGGAAATAGATTATTTGAGAATTTTATATTATATTTGTCGAATTATCGAAAGTAGATGACAGATGTTGATAAAGGGGAAAACAAATTTATTTGTGGAAGATAAGTCTTTTGTTGACTTTACTGACTCGAACTCCTGGAGCCACCACTGCAGCAAAATGTTAAAAATTATTTCAAAACTGATGAGGCCTTCTCACAAATTATGGTCACTATCCATCTATCTAAAATGCACTAATGCCCCAATGTGATTCGCAATGGATGGCGATAATGAGTTGCAGGTAGCTAAATTGCATTTTGATAATTTTAAGACCTGTTTAAATGACCCAGCAAGATTTCAATTTCGGGTGCATTAGCTCAAAATGGTACAGGCATTTGGTTGGATATATTTTTTATTCAATGAAGACCTCTTATTTTAAGTAAATTGGCACTTTACTAGAAAAGGAACTTAAAGATGAAGCCCCCTAGCCTAATCAGAGGGAAAGATCAAAGCTTTGGGCAGTTTGGATTTTTGAAACACTCAGTTAGTGTATATGGCATCTTAAGATATGAAAATTCAGGAAAAGGAAAGAAAACTTGAAGTGTGTATATGTTCAAAGAAAAGTATAGTTATACATTTTTTTAGTATGACAAATCTTGTTTACGAAAAAAAGGTATGATGAATGTAATAGTGAGAATCACTTTAGATAGTTTTTTTTTTTTTGGGCCAGTAATGGGTTAAATCAGGTAGTCAGCTACTGCCATCTTAGGAGCATTTCTCATTTGTAAATTCCAAAAAGAAACGGCATTATTTATGGTCCGTTTGGCATTGTTTTCGTGTTGTTCCTAATTTTATACTCAAATCGGGTTTTACCGAAATCGGAGTTGTGCCGAGAATATACTATGCAAAATTTGTTTGTCAACATTATATTAAATTATTCTACTGAGAATATGCTATATAGAACTTGTTTGCAGACATTATAAGAGTGTTGCTCCAAAAAACGGAAGCAAAAGAATCATAAGATTTATAATGTGGGACCCATCTTTTATCGTTTGTGGCACTTTATTATCATCGTATATGGAGCCTACCTATAAAATTATAATGTAGTACACACCTTTAAAAATTAGAATATGGGGTATTATTAGGATTTTGAGTGTTTGCTAATTCATAGGTTAGACAAAACTCTGGGTCTTTTGAGTTGTAATTTTTATTTAGATAAGGACTCTGAAGTTAGAAGGATGGAAGGACTAAAAAGAAGAAAGCCTGAAAGAATTAGAAGAGGAAAGATGGAGAGTTCGTGCTGAAATTTCATATCGGACAGAGAGGGGTCCACTCGAGCGACCATTACATTCGCTCGAGCGAACAGAGTCGGACTAGCCCAGTTCTGAAACAGAGACTGGTCCGCTCGAGCGAACATGTTGACCACTCGAGCGAACAAGGCGTAGAGTTGGACAAATTTTGGAAACTTGATATTCTAATTGTGCTCAATCTGATTGTTTTAATTCTAATCAAGTTAGGCAACTTTAAGCATGTTCCAAGAGCTATTTAAAGGTCTCAAAGGCTATTGAAAAGGAAGACACCTCACCTCTCAAAGTTTTGAGTTAGAGATTATTATTGATAGAATTCTTCTCTAGAGTTTTTATGAAGTTGTGCTGCCAAGTTCTCTAGTGTCAGATCTTCTGCATCCTTTGTAGAAGATTATCTTCCTGCGAGAAGATTTGAGGAGTCAAGTGCTGGTTGGAATTTGTTACAATCAATGGTGTGAAGTCGTTGAAGCGTTAAGCGACACAAGGTAACTTCAGTCTTTGGGTGGGGAATATCTAGGGAAGAGATCTGAGTTTCTTGTAATTGCGAGATTCATAGTGCTTGATTTAATCCAGTTCAGATCGGTAGTTTTTCACCCAGTTAGGGTTTTCCACCTTAAATTTGGTGTCCTTGTGGTGTGTGCTTGTTGATTTATTTTCTGCTGCATAGTGTTAATTTCTGCACACTTTTTGGTTGATTGTTTGAGTAGAACAATCTAGAAATCGCAGACTCTAAAAAATTTTCAGGCCCATATTCATATGATTTATAATATGGGCCCACTTTATAATGTGGGGCCATCTTTTTGTGAATGTAAATATAGAACCCACCTTTATAAATTACAACATCCTATAGACCTTTAGAAATTAGAATATGAACCCACATTCATAGATTTACAATGTGGATCCACCTTTTGTAATCATGACCATGTGACCCACATTTAGGAACTATAAAGTGGAGCCACATTTTTTTGTGATTGTGGACACAAGACCTATCTTTAGAAATTACAATGTGGTGCCCACCTTTAGAAATTAGAACATTGGGGCAGATTCATAGATTTATATTGTGGGTCCACCTTTATAGAAATCACAACATGAGACCATCTTTTTTATCGATTATGAAAACATTTAAAAATTACAACGTGGCACCCACCTTTAGAAATTAAAACATATGGTCATATTCAGAGGATTCACAATGTGTGCCTACATTTTGACGCAATCCAGATTTGATGCAATTGGACTGTCTAGGGCCCGAATAACCAAAACCAGAAATATACCAACACTTCACCAATATGCAGTACAGAAAAATAGAAATTTAGAATTTTAACGGTGAAGGAACAATGCTGAAAAATCACCAAACTCACCTTTAAAGAGCCTTCTCAATCTCCTAGCCTCTACATGATACAAGAGAGAGGAAAAAACAAAGCAAAACTATGCTTTTCGAAACTTTTTATTTTCAGGTACTGTAGCATGAACAGTACTGACGACCCAAACATCCCTTATATAATGCTTAAAACCACAAAAAAAACACTAGTAATCCTACTCTAATAGGTTGCCAACAATAATTAAAAGTCCTCGGAAGAGTTTCCTACTAAAACATGCTAGAGATTAGAACCATCCTTTGATGGAAGCGCCTGCACTATTTGAAAGAGCCCTCATGGTCGACTCTGTTGGTGGTTTCCTTTTCTAGATTGGGTCCAGTTTGACCCACCAAACTATGGCTTGAAAACAGTACATGTGAGACCCCTTTTATGTTTTGAGTTATTCTGTAAAATTGTAAAACAGTCCTTATATTTCTCCACATTCCCAAAACAGTCCCTGGTGTATAATTTTAAACTAAAATCTGAACTATTTGGGCGCAAGTTTTCAATCAAAACTTGTCGGTACGATTCTGGCCATGTGACCCACCTTTAAGAATTATAAAGTGAGGTCACCTTTTGTGATTGTGAACACGGGACCTACATTTAGAAATTATAATGTGATGCTTACCTTTAGAATGGGAATGTGGGGCCTTATAATGTGGTCCCGCCATTATAGGAATTATAAAATGGGCCCACCTTTTGTTATTGTGACCATATGACCCACCTTTAGGAATTGCAAAGTGATGTCATATTTTTTAAGATTGTAAACATAGGGCCTACCTTTAGGATAAGTGAGGATTTGGAGTCTTTAAATGGTCTTCCTTAAAAGATAAGAGACGAGAGATAAGTATGAAACAACTGCCAGCAAGTTATATTCAAAAAATGAAGTTTTTTTTCGTTCAACTCTCTTACGCTAGCGGGTTAAGATTTTAAAATTCCTTCGCATGAGAAAAAAAATTGGGAACAGTGATTTACTCTAACCAAACATATTTTGCACAGCCTCATCTCGTAGGAACATGGGAACATCCGAATGGCACCATACCAAACGCACCCTTAGATTGTATAGAAAATATGTTGGGTTTTCTTATAGAGAACTTGTAACAAAGGGAATTAAACATTTCAGAAATTGGATTGAGCTTATCACTATCTCCAATGGGGATCTTGTCCTACTAAGAGGTACCTTTCACTACTTGCCTATCATTTAAGGAAAGGACTTCATGTAGATTTGATTTGATTTGGACAAGAATCACATCAATCGAATCATCACAACTATTCATTTTAGAGCCTTAAGTCTTGTTGAAGAGTAAGCCCTAACAGATGAGAAATATTGAAAAGTATTTATATTGCCTCTACTAATGCCTCAAGAAAAATATTCGTCAGTTTGAATCCCAATAGAAACGACTATATATATATATATGTGTGTGTGTGTGTACGTGGTATTAGAGTCAACCAGTCGCAAGTTCGAATCCCAAGATAAACAACTCTATATGTATGTATGTATGTATATACACATAAATACATAAACATCCGCATAGAGGGCTACTCTCATAGAAGCATTATATATATATATATATGAGAGAGATATCTCTCACCTTATATGAGAGATAGGGGTGGGGACCCTCACATTTAAGTTGTTGGCATTGGATATAGATGTGAGGGCCCCCACCCATGAGAGATTGAATGAGAGATTGGGAAGAAAGGGAGGATGACCTAAACTAGAAGTACCATTGTGACATTGTGGCTTGGTGGGGCAAACTTAGAAGTCTCATTGTGGACTGTAGAAGCACCGATTAGGTATATAAAATATATATATATATATATATATATAGAGAGAGAGAGAGAGAGAGATATGCTCATGATATGACAGATATCTCTCACCTTATATGAGAGATAGGAGTGAGGGGCCTCTACTATTAATTTACAACTAGCACAGTAACTCATGCTGAGCATGAGTATGCCCATACAATGCAAATCAAATATTCGTACAATTAGGAAATAGACATTGATTTGAATAGCAATCCAAATACAATGTACAATAGTATGTTTCTAGAAATAAAAAGAAAAAGAAAAAAGAAACATATGATCGTACCTATTTTCACAATTGAAAGTAGGTAGAGTAGAAAGAGAATATGAGACATGAGGTAAAACAAAATAGGAGGATCTGCAGAATCGAAATAGGAGAGTGGGCAGAGTGAGCAAAAAGGGATTTTACCAAAATCAAAAGAGGAAAAGTGGAAAAAGACATCGGTAGTTATATAAAATAAAATAGGTATTACATAGGATAAGAAGTGGGTATTCATGAGAGATAATTGAGGATAGAAGAATAATTTGCCGTCAAATTGTAACCAACAGTCTAAATCACCTCAAAGACCCTTCAGCTTAGTATCCTATAATAACTGCCCTATTTAATCTCTAAAGACACATTTGTACAATATCGAGGATACTCTAGTAACATATAATAGCCTCCAATTATTTATGTCTGCCATTTTTTCATTGTTTGGTGCATTTAATTCTTTTCCACATAGAAAGAGAAAAAATAAAACTAATTTTTTGTGAATTCCTTTGGGAAATCATTATTATAAGAGGAGAGAGGAATTGCTTTACCATGGCTCTAAAGGGAAATGAATACAATAGTGCTGCGGAATTCCAGCATAGCATTAATGAATAAATGAATACAACTACTACTACACTAAACCCAACCCGGGCCCGACTAATTTAGTGTTGATATTGAAAATGTCAACCTGAACTCTCGGAGCTCTATGGCTGTGCCTGGTTGCTGGTTGAACCGCAAAAGGTGGAGTTGGGTTGGGCTTGAAGATTTGGTTCTGGTTGAAGGTCATTTAACATGTATGGACTCGACCCAAATCCAAACCATGTATTATATGGATTGGAATTGTCTGCAAGAACATGGATTGCCGTGTTGGATTGGCCCGAGTTAGCGAGTTCAGGTCAAGAGTTGCAATTTTCCAAACCAACATGCACCCCCGGATAGATCCTGGGTGGAGCTGTGGGAGCGAGTGCGCTATCCACAGTAACAGCTCTATGTTACCCTTTTCCCTTTTGAGAGAGCCTTTCTGCAAGCCATAAGCCATATTTATCTTCTTTGTGGTCCCTTCTTTTTTAATCTCTTCTGTATAATTTCCTTGTGTGTTTTTGGGCCTTAGGTGCCCATGTTTTTCCTATTTCCTTAATACAAATCTACCATTCAGCTAAAAAATGAAAATAAAAAAATAAATTCAAGAATTGCAATTGGCAAACACACCCCTGGTTCAACACACACTGGACTGCTAGTTTGACATTTTACTAATACAATAAAAGTCAAGTAAAGCTTTTAATTTTCAGACAAGATGTCATATCAAATACACTTTATTCAGAATTCCCTCCATCTTTTTCATATAAAAAGTCAAAAAATAACTACCTTTATCCACTAAAATACAAAAAAAAAAAAAAAAAAATTCACTTTTCCATATAAAAAGTCAAAAAAAATTTATAACGAACAACTAAAAATAAAATACTATTATAACTCACTTATATTTTATTTTTTCTTCAAAATCAACTTAGTCCACTTCACACTATTAATAGAGTTGCCAAACTACGACATTATGCACATACTTTTCGTCCTTGACCATATAACTGATTGCAAGCAGTGCAGTAATGGACGATTGCATCACATATGGCCCACCAAAATAAATCAGTGGTACCAGCACTGAGTCCCTTCCCATCCATCAAAAAGTACAGATCTCAGGAACAAACAGGATTTCCTCCATTGTCTTCTTCCCAAACATCACCCACCCATAACTGAGAGGGACAAGTCCCTTCATTTTCAATATTTCTAGATACTTGCCATAGGGTATACGACTTTTGTGTGGCCACTATTCTTTGTAATTTTCTTGCCATAGGGTTCATATCATAATCATATGAAAGGGGAAGGGGAAAATATCTAAGTGGCTGGCTGAGGTCGGTTTGTGTCAATGTAGCTTGTGTTTGCGGAGATGCCTTTTCTTTCCAAGGGCTTGTGATTTTGTCAAGAGGGCCCATGCCCTTGATGCCAATGGAGTAGATATTTAAGGGGCTTTTAGAATAAAATCATCTCAAAGATTGTGGATTATCATTAGATGTTTTTTTTGTTCTCACTCTCTAGAACTTACAGCAAAGTAATTCTGTACCAATAAAAAGAAAAGCAAATTGGATTTGCAAAGCACAATACCTATAAATTTTGTTCATTATTATTTCTTCAAAGAAAAATGATCATGTGCTGGCATCTGCATGGGAGTTTACATACAGTCTAGTTAATTCCACCCAATTGAGCCCCACAGGTTATTTGTTGATCCAAATCAGTCATATATACTACAGGCCCCTTAATATGGCTTCAGCCAAATTTCATTTCATCATACCTAAGGGGTGTGTAACTCCACAATGAGCTCATCTATTGAACATTCAAACCGCTCAATTTAATCACCATCCCCTTAAATAGATATTTCCCAAATTTTATCCCATGTGCCCGCCCGCCAATATTAGAGTGAAACCACCTCTTATTGATGTAAAATTTGGAAATAGCCCCAATAAAGGATAGGAACTTTAATATTAGCAATCCGGATTTTTAATGTATGGCCCCTTCTTTGGACTACATAGTTGTCAATTTTGTTTGGGACACCATTTTGGTTTGCCCTTCAAAATAAAATGTTTTGGCCAATTCAAGATTTTGGTTAAACATTTCAAAAAATGCTCCACAACATTTTGTTTATTTTGGAAATTTCATCCATTTCAAAATTTCCATTCATTTTGGCAATTTCGGCTGAAAATATAGATTTCGGACAAAAGAAAAATCGAAAAGTTATAGTTTGCATTTCGTTTTGGCTACATGGCTGAAACGAGGTTTCTTCGACCATATTGAAATGATATCGATGAGCGTGGACTCTCACTGCTCTATTTGTACAGAGATTCACTCAAAAAGTTTAGGGGAGACAATTGCTCCACCTCCACCTCCACCTCCACCTCAACTCTCTTTGGCTCTACCCCTAATAGTCTTAACTGATGTTTTCATATGTTAACAAAGTCATGACCCAACTTTTTTCTAGGCTATTAACCTTGTAGCTTAACTTGAATTTAATGATCTTTTTTGTATTTAATTACTATATTTAATGGCAATTAGGTTAGTTAGACACATGGCATGTTCATAATTTGCAACAAAAATATCCTAGATTTCGTTGAGGGCTATTTGCTTGCTTAGTGTTGAATTGTAGGAATTAAAAGCAATTCCTTCCTATCAAAGGAGAGTCTAGATCCCATATTTCGCTGAAACAGGGAGATATTGTTCCGTCCTATTAAATCATGCCAACTAATGCGCCTTCTTTGGAATGAAAAAAGAAAAAAAAAAGATTTTATACAGTTGACTTTATTTTATAAGATGAAATAGCATCTCCCTGTATCGCTCCCTGTTTCAGCGAAACAGGAGTACTCTCCACTCCTAATAGCTGCCAAGCTATGACCCAAATAAATCAAAATCCCATAGCGTCCCATTGACATCTCCACGTTAGATAATTTGCGTGTTTGGATGGATGGTGAATTGTGGTAAAGTGAAGTGAAGCATCAAATTAAGAGAAAATAAAATATTAGGGGTTATGATGGTATTTTATTTTTAATGGCTTGATAGAAAAAAATTTTGACTTTTTGTGTAAAAAGATGATCTTTTTGTCATTTTGTAGAGAAAGAAGGTCGTTTTTTTACTTCTTCTTTTAAAGAATTAGAGAATTTTAAATTTATGTTTTTTTAATATGACCCCTTAGCTTCTTTTTTTCTTTTTTTTTTTGTCTTGATAATGGAGGCTTTACCGCACTTTACTTCAATTCACCGTCCATCCAAACACGCCTATTCCATCCAATCACCTCATTAATACTCACCCTGCTTTCATTATCAACTCATACAAATTCAAAACAAAATAAACTAGGAAGTCTGAAGTGTTCCACAAATGACCCTTGATACGGGTTAAGCTTGTCAATCGAAGCTGTTACGGTAGTTATTTGTAAGCATTGAAAAATTGTATCTAGTGGTAAAACTTCCTACTATATAATGTGCATGTGAAAGCCCAAAACAGAGCAGCAGTGGGGTGTTTGATTTGGTTCTGAAGAATGGAAATCTCAACCTACTTGCCTTTTTTGATCCTTCTCTTGTTGGGTCTGTCTTTTGTTGGCAATTCTCTAGAGCAGATCAATGGAGGTCTGTTTCCAGATGGGTTTCTCTTTGGAACTGCATCCTCATCTTATCAGGTCCCTCCTCCTCCTCTCTTCTTCTTCTTGCTTTTATGATTTGTCGAAAAAAACTATTTTACTTTGGCAGTTTGAAGGAGCAATTCTAGAAGATGGTAAGAGCCTTAGCAACTGGGACATTTTCAGTCACAAACCAGGTATAAACAGGACAAAGTTCAAAATCATGAGAGAGAGAGAGAGAGAGAGAGAGAGCAGAAAAATCTCATGGTTGACTCATAACTTGCATGAGTTGATTCAGTTTCCATTTCTTGTGCTGACATTCTTCAGGAAACATAAAAAGTGGAGAAAATGGAGATATTGCAGACGACCAATACCATCTTTACATGGTAGAACTAGAAGAGATCTTTCTCCTTCATAAGTGAATTTCTTCAGTAACTAAGCCCATGTTTTGTTGGTGTTGCTTGGAATAGGATGACATAGAGCTGATGCATTCCCTCGGCGTAAATTCATACCGTTTCTCTATCTCCTGGGCAAGAATTTTACCAGGTGAGCAGGAAATTTTCATATTCATGTACTAAAATTAGTGGGCACTTCAGCACTAGGAGTTTCAAGAGAGGATGTATTCATTTATTGAATGAGTCAAATACCCACAGGCCCCAACTCTCACTCAACTTGGTCATTTCAACCCAACCCATCTAACACATTATTTTTAATGCAATTTCATATAGGCCTGCCTTCACAAATCAGTAATTAACCATCCTGTTCAAGTTGGAACGGTCATCTTTTAATTTCAGGTCAGAGTTTTCTAAATTGACCCGAGACCCACTCAACGGCTCATATATGATGCCTGTTTGGCACCCTCTGTGACCTTCGGGAGTTGCAATGGTCAGTATTGAAAAGTATTTCCGCCGTCTCTACTAATGCCTTGAGGTTTTGGTAGAAATGGTTAGCTAAAGAAATTTAATAGTTAGGTCGAGTTTGGGTCTGGTTCAACCCTGTGGACATGTATGTGTTCAAACTGAGCCCGACCCGTTTTATCAACTTAATTAAAACCGTCTAACACAACTACTAACTAGAAGTTAAAAGAGTCAACCTAATTCCTATCCTAACCAGTTAGGTCTGCGGGTCAAAGTGCAGGTGCATAGCCTAACCTAAGCCTGAATTACAGGGTGGGGTTCAAGTTGAGTTTGGGGTAGGCCAAGAATTGCCACCCTAGGTGCTGATGATTTTCTTAGACTGTCTTAGGTGGGAGAACAGGAGACATTAACCCTGCTGGGATCATGTTCTATAACAAGCTAATAGATGCTCTTCTACTCAGAGGTAGTCCTAGATCCTTCAGAATTCTGTCAAACAGAAGGAATAAATCTTCAGTTTTCTGATGGAAACTCGACTACAGGAATCCAACCATTTGTTACATTGAACCACTACGACATACCACAAGTACTGGAGGACAGATATGGTTCATGGCAAAGTAGCCAAATGCAGTTGAGTGCTACTTACTATTAGGAGCTTGCATTACCAAAACTACTACTTTTCAATCAATGCCTTAATAATAATTATAATATATGAGTTATGTCTTAACTTGATTGACTTCGGTATTTGGCAGGGAAGAATTTGTGTATTTTGCTGAAATCTGCTTTAGGGAGTTGGGTGACAGGGTGAAGTTGTGGGCTACCTTCAATGAGCCCAATGTGGTGGCCAAATATGGTTATCTCATGGGAACATACCCTCCTGGTCGCTGTTCTGCACCATTTGGCAACTGTTCTGATGGGAATTCTGAGATTGAGCCTTTTGTTGCAGCACACAACATAATACTTTCTCATGCCAAGGCAGTATATAATTATAGAAAGCACTATCAGGTAATGGTAACAGTAATAAATACCCATGTTGATGTCATTGTAAATGAGGCAGGGAAGAAATGAGAAACCCCTTTTCTCTGTTGCCCACTTCCCACAAAGAAGGTGGCTCTGTCTTGTTTTGAATCCCATTATACTATTATACTATATTAAACTGAAAGGTTTTGAAGATAATTTTGACCATAACTTTTAATTTTGACTGAGCCACTGAGATGATTTGGATCCATGGGTCCATGCTTTGCCTTTGCCTTTATCTAAACTATTTTTTTTGCTTAAAGCGCTCATTGACCCCACTTTCTTATTCCAGACAAGGCTCAAACCTAACTACGTCCTTTTCCCTTGGAGGTTTAGCTATATATTTTCGAAAGTGCATTGGTGAAATGGAAATACATTTCACCCATTTTCCTTCTACTTTTACTTAAGGTCACATATGGCAACCAAATTCTCAAGAAAAAGACTTTTGCTTTTTCACAAAGTCGTGGCAAATCCATTTTCGGCAATTATAAATCCCCGAAGATTGGACTTATAGAAATCCTCGTTTTTAATAACTTTTAGATCTGACCTCCCCTCGTAGGATTTGAAAATCCTCACTTTTTCAAATTTGCGCACTTAAACCAATTGTTCTCAATTATATGTATTGATATGCACCAATATCAACGTGAAGTCCTCAGCCAAGAATCCTTACTCTAGGAGTAGTCGAGAATCTTTAGATCGGCGGATTCCTCACCCGTTACCAAACATAAGTCATGTTTGGAAATCAAGTCCTCAAGGATTCCTCATCAGTTTTTCACAAAGTCGTGGAAACCTCACTTTTGAATATTATAAATAATTTAGGATTTGAGCCAGTGGAAATCCTCATTTGTGAAGGTTTTTAAATTCGACCCAACTTCCTTCATATTATTTGGGAAACCTCATTGGCAAATTATTCACCAATAACAAGTTTCTCTCAACTATATGCATCAATATGCACCACTATCAATGTGAGATCCTCACCTATACAAATCCTCGGTAAGGATTCCCTATTTTAGGGATAATAAGGAATCCTTAAATCCATTGATTCTTCAATGATCCACGCATGCTATCAAATATGTCCTTAATCATTAAAATTTTGGTGAAGTTTCACATATGGCTTTGAGAAAAAAAACACACGCACACACACACAATTTTGGTGAAGCAAATGGCCTTCAATCTTAGGATTCTCAACTTCGACCCCCAAATAGGATGTGGAAATCCTCATTGAAAGGGAAAAGATGCATAAAATCCTATTCTTCACCTGTTAAATGTTGACTTAAGGAATCCTCAACCACACAAACTTTGAGTCGGGAAAGCCCTATTTTAAAAGTAACGAGGAATCCTCGTATTTATAAATTCCTCACTTGTTACCTAATATGATCTAAGTCAAAAGACTCTAGAATCCGGAGTCCGGACTCAAGATGTGTATTTTTTTTTCTCATAGATTTTGAAATTGATGGCAGTCCAAACAGGGTGGGCATATTGGGATTGCTGTGCATGCTGTCATGTATGAACCACTCAAGGAAGAAGAGGCAGATCAGAAAGCTGCAGAAAGGGCCCTTGCTTTCTTTGTGGCATGGTATGCACCACACGCACATGGGATATAATTAAATATAAAATTTGGGCTGCATTGTTTTTTTTTCCTACCCTTGTGGAGCCCACTTTAAGACATAAATTACTGACTTGAAAAATCAAAGTGATCTGATGATTGTTTCCTTTTATTAAAAAGCCCCAACATTTAAAAGTTTTATGACTATGGGGCCTTTGAATAAATGGTCACTTAGAATCCACTTTGGCATATAATGATAAGGGTGCCATATGAATGGTCTTGAGAATTGATTTCTCGACCCAAAAAAAACAGTAAAGTTTGGCTAATTTATAGCCATTTTTTTCTTTACATCTAAATTAGGGTTGTACTTGGAGTTGTAAGTGGGCTTGCCCAGCTTTCTTTGGACCCATGGGATGTGAATGTGCTTTTGGCCTTAGAAACAAGATATCCAAGGACTGGGCCATTCACTAAGGGCCGGGCCCGATTACATGGCCCCACTGGCCTGATATAGAATAACTGGTGGGTATTCTCTGTGACTAAATTTAGGCTTTTTCAGACCCATGGGCAAGATTATTGGTCTAGGTGTGTTTTCTTATTAACTGAACCTTCTGTACTTCAAGCTTCAACCGGACTGGCCTGGTTCATTTTAATCTAGTTGCACATTAGCTTCTCCAGCCTTTCATGGCAATGGTTGCTAAAGAACTCAGCTGCTACTCTTGAGAAGTCCTCCATTCATTGTTCTTAGACAACTCTTCAGTTTATATCAAGTGGATGACCTGAATGAATCTACAGCTTGTTTGGGCCTAACATTGTAAGCAAATGGGGGCCCATTTATTGATTATCCAGATCATCCATCTGATCATGTCCACCATCAACCAAAAAAAAAAAGGAACATAGAGTATCTCAACTATATATATCTAAGCAATGGTTGTTATCAGTTGAAATGGACATCTGTTGAGAGGACTCTTAGAATTTCATTGACCATCCACGAAAGGCTCCACTTAGGATATGGATCACCTGAATCTAGGCCCACCATACTTGGACCCAACACATCACACATTCCCTCTTATGGATTCATTCTGGGCTTGAGACACTGTTATTGTGCAGGTTCTTGGATCCCTTCTTCCATGGAGACTACCCTTCTGAAATGCGCCGCATTCTAGGCCATCGACTGCCTATATTCTCTTCAGAGGAATCAAAGAAGCTGAAACATGGGCTCGATTTCATTGGCGTCAATCACTACACAGTTCTATATGCAAAGGACTGCATGTACTCTCCTTGCGACTCTGGTGGTCACTTGATTGAAGGCTTTGTTCAGAGCACAGGAGAAAGAGATGGTGTTCCTATCGGAGAACGGGTACAGAAGTGTCATCTGCTTTACAGAATGATCAAGTTTGCATCATATTGCAGTGATCAAGGCCTGCAAGCATTTTTAAAGGACAATCAGCGTCCCATGAATAGATATGAAATGGCATCAAATTTGGGTCTGGTCCATTGTGTATCCTGTCCCAAATCCACAATGCAGAAAGAGGACCCCTACCAGGACATGCCTGACTCTAGTCCAGGTTACAGGGCTTAGAGCCAGACCCAAATCAAGAACCAAATGCTTCCATATATAATAAATATATGGTTATGGCATCAGGTATTCAGGTCTTTACTATGAGACCATGAACCCAAACCAAGACCTGGATGAAGGGACCAAATTATCCTATTTTCCCAATTTGTGTCCTTTGGGTATTTCCATGATCCATTTTCATTCCCTACCCATGTATGGTAAGATGGAAAGTGGGAAGGAAAGGACTCACCATGCTTGAGTCTTACTTGAGCTTGCTTGGATGATCATGTTATCGGAGGGCCCTAACAGATGCTTAGGATCATCTAATCATGGTCGCAGAGTTGGACCAAGTGGATCCATGGTGGCCCTTCTCCCTATCCAGTGTCTCTTCTTCATCAGGTATGGGCCCATTATCATGGGCCAGATCCTTGAAGGCTGCCTGCTGAATCATTCTTCATTTTTCCCATCTTTGCACTTTCACTTCTTAAGAAGTCTTTTCAGTACAGATTACAAATCCAAACAACAACCAGAAAAATATTAACTTGAGCCTAATCTTTCATTGCAACAGACATCGATTCCAACGTTCTTCATAGTTCCAAATGGGATGGAGAAAATGATCAAGTATCTTGTCACAAGATACAACAATACTACAATGTTTGTGACTGAAAATGGTAAGCAATGAGAAGAACATAAACTGTTACTGGACAATGGTTCTTTCACATCTGATTTTAGTTCACTCAAGTAAATTTTGAAATTGAACTCGATGCGCTAAGCCTAGTGAAACTGAGTCGACTCACCCATTTTCTTTCTACTTGATGGAAGAGTTTCTCATTACATATTTGCTTACCAGGGTTTGCACAGCTGGACCAACCTGGTGACTCCGGGAGTGAGTTACTGAATGATTTCAAGAGAGTAGAATATCATAAGAGCTATCTTGCTTCTTTACAAAGAGCCATCAGGTGAGTCAACAAGAGAAGCAGATCATGGAGGACAACAACTAATCAAGTTTCTTGTTTTGTCCTAGTGCTAAGAAGTGATTAATCTTTGGACCTGTTTTGGTGGGAAATGGGGGAGTTCTGGTTTTGGTATACTAATATTTCTCAATCAATTTCACTAGGAATTTACCCTACTCATAGGACCTTCATTTGGGTTGGGTTGAACCAGAACCCACATGACCCCGCCCGCAAAAGGCGTAGTACGGGTTGCAATTGTCCAGGCTCGAGCCTGGATATGGACAGGCTTGGGTTTGGGATTTCAAGCACCCCAATTGACTTGGATATCTGACTTACATACAACATATGTATAGTACTCTAATTATGCAAGAAAGAACTCAATACTATGTATTAAATACACAAGTTCTCCAAATATTATACCCTTCAAAAGGCAAAGAGAACATCCAAGGGCAGGATATTTACAAATTGGGTTGATCTATGGTCACATACAATCATCATCTGGGTCAAGCTTAGATCGAGCCATTATCGACCAGATCAGCCCGAATTTCACCCTACAAATTCAGCCCCATGAAGATGATATAGTGTGAATAAAATAAAATTGGAGAAGCATTACTTATATGTTAGGTTTTTTTTTTTTTAACTTCCTTTCTTTAAGGGAGGGTGCAGATGTGCGTGGCTACTTCGTATGGTCATTGCTTGATAATTTTGAATGGCGGTATGGTTTTACCAGAAGATTTGGCCTTTACTATGTTGATTACAGAACGCTTATGCGGACTCCCAAATTTTCTGCAACATGGTATAAAGAGTTTCTTGCCAACTATTCTATCACCAATGAAGAAGCAATCAAATGGAATTCATCCAAGTGATGAGATTTTCTTCTTCCTTTAGAGTTTGAAGTTGTTGCATACATGTTAAAAATGCAGAATTGGTCAAGTCTGTAGAAAGAAATATTTACACATGTAATATATTCTTCAGTGTGCCACTTCTTTCCCGATGAAGATCTTTACCTTTCACTCATTCCTACGTGAATTCAGGTTCAATGATGTAAGTTTTTTGCACCCATTTCCCATGTGAATCCGGGTGGCCGAACAATTTCACAGATAGGTACTTTGTTTTCAACCAATAAAATTCGTAGGAATAGAATAAATGAAATTTCATGATCAAATAGAATCCATTCAAAGATTAATAAAGAGGTAAAGTGTGAATGATACAAAATGAGGGATAAAAGAGAAAAGGTAGGAACGTAGATGAGACATTGACTTTTTTAGGATTTAAATTGCTAGGATGTTGGCTGCGTATTCATCTATCATCTCACCTTAAATCAATTTCCATTAAAAGAGATGGTAATTTTTGTATATTCACCTTGAATCTTTATTTTGAACCACTTTATTACTTGACCTCCTATGTAAACTATGCGGACAAACAAACCCTAAAAGATGTTAAAAGATGTTGGAATGATTTCATTTTCGTGCACCGCATTTCTTTCAATATACGATAATCATCACTAATGATAAGGATAGAAATTATCATGAAATAATAAGAGCTAATACAGATATTAATAGACTAGGATACTTATTTTATCTTTTTGTTGTAGCTTGAAAAATATAGGATAACTCTCAATGAGGAAGATAATAGGTGGTTTTCTGGAAATACAGGATAACTCCCATAGTAAAATTCTGATTTGCAAATTTCTGCAGGCAAAAACTGACAGATATGCCTATGGCAGCTCAATTAATCCATATCATTCCAAGTCTCCAACAAGCAATTCTAAAACCAAAACAACCCCCCCCCCCCCCCCCCCCCCCCCCCCAATTTTTATCAAAAATCTCTCTAAAATGCTTACAACCAAACAGAACCTGATTTGTTCCCCGACAAAAGATTTGTCGCCCAACATAAGATAAGCAAGAAAACAAGATACCCCTGTATATTTCCCATCAAATATTTAATGTACATATACTGTACAGGACCTATTACATTCTTGACAGAGTGTAAAAAGGTCAGTTTTTTTTTTTTTTTTTTTTTCCACTACCGTTCAGTACAATCCAGTATATATTAATTAAAAACAAAAAGAAAACCCAATTACATATGTGGATACCATGTATCTTCGGTTCTTTGTGCAACTCATAATTTGATTCCACATCAGTCACAACCGAATCCACTCTTGTAATCATTCAAGATCAGTCGGTAAACACTAACGAAGTCAATAAAAAGTTAATTTATAGCACTTCCTATTGGTTCCTACTATAAAAAAGCATTTCCTTGATACCACACACCGAGAGCATTTAGATTTGCAAAGAATAGTGGTCATTAAATTATCAACACCACCAAGGAACAGTAACATTCAAACCATCAAAAACCAATGTTCCCTTTTGGTTATGATCGGCAACATTGATAAAATTCAACAAACCCCAAAATGAGGGGAAAATAAAAATACAAAGATTTCTTACATACACCATCCAGAGAACCAACCAAATGATACAAAGCCAATAGGACATGCCTTCTATACGAGTAACACTAAGGAGGAGCCTCAAGACACCTATTTACACACAAGTAGACACTTGAAACAGAGAGTTAGCAGCATTTCAGAAAAAAACAAAAACAAAGGATCAAGCCAATCAAAAAAATAATAATAATAATAAAGTTATGACAATTTAGTATTTTTTACACCCAGAAATAACTCCCGACTTACCCAACTATGTTGGGAACAGCTACATGACTTTTATATACGTCCATTCCAATCTAGATGGGTTGCACTTTAATTCTAGTTCTGACCAAACAAAATAAGTAAAACACGGATAGATTGCACTTTAACTCTAAAGTCTGATCAAACTAAATAACTAAAAGAAGTTACAGTCCCGGTCTGGATTCGACATTGCGAATCCCCTAGCAGTGTCACCCCGTGTAATGTTAGGCTCCATGGACCCTAAAACCATGGTTGTCCCATGGAGACTTGGCTTCCGCTGGAAACCGACTTGGTCTTCTGGTCCTAACACCTAGTTGCGCCCTGCTAAGGAGGCTTTTGGTGTGGAACAGTCCCATTGGTCGAGCGAATAAGCGGGACTAAATCCATAGTTTATGACTTCCTTCCAACGCGAGATGCGACGATCACCAAGTCGCCTAAAAAGAAAGAACATTGCTCTCAGATGCAAGATGCTTTATCCTATGAATAGTACCAGTGGAGTAAAGTCAACGCCTTTACATATAGGGGGGGTATAACTTCACAAGTATAGCAAACAATTGAATGTATGTCTTCCTAGTCTTAGAATTTATGGGTTTGTCTGATCACGCTCACCTAAACAGCTTTTCCTCAGACTTCTCCATATAATGTTCCCCTCCATATTTCTTCAGATAGCATGTACTTCGCGCTTCACAGGATGGCAGAACTTTGGTTACAACTAGTTCTTACATTCCCAAGAATAACCAGTCTTCCCAATCAGAAGAGACCAACTAATTCAAAATGCCTGCCTCATGATTCACTAACCAGGGCAATATGCCCAGATAAAGCCTACACTCTCCAACAAACCCCTTCCCTTTCAGATATTAAATTGGCTCATGCCCTGTTAGGCAGAAATTTGGGTAGAGCATAATCTAACTAGATTAGAAAATGATGTGTGGTTTACAGCCTTAATACCGAATTAGAAACTACAATACATAATTCTTACATGATCCAATTCAGAGTGCCTTTCACCAAATGCAATCCAATAATCAACAGCAACAGAGAGGAAGCCATTTTACCATTCAACTGTGCAGGCGATTACACACTGGTGTCATCAATTCATGAGTTAAAAGAGGGGTCGTCAGACTGATCACAGACAGACCCATAAGGTGCACATATAGTAACACGATAATTGTTTCTCAACTAACATTTTTCGTCTCTGTGTAATTGTGTGCGCATGTTCTTTGAGAAATATCAATAAATACCTAATCCACTCTTAGAGAGGAAATATAAGCTAACAAAACCAAAAGTATGAAAGAATAGATTTGGCCAAACTGAATCTCAGTTCCTTAAAAATTCGTCTTTAATCCTCTAGAAGAAATGCAGATAGATAACACCGATATAGACTAACATACACATCAAGAGAAACATTATGCCTATTAAAATAAATATAAAGGGCATCTCAGTAATTATCTCCCCTTTAATTTCATCACTGACAATCAAAGTGCAAGGATAACATTAGGAAATTGAACATCATAGATGCTTGAATAAAGTCTTCAATAAATGGGGGAAAAACAAGACAGAAGTGTTAAGACCACAAGTACTCCAACAAGATCTAATTTCCAAAACAGCAAATAGACGAACTGGTAATTCAAGTGTCAAGACAAGGAGTGAGGTTAAAGCCAACCAATATAACAATATATACACATCCAAGTGCATGATGACTACAGGATTTTGTAGAAATGGATCCACTAAATACATGGAATACTTATGTGCATGCCAATCCAGACTCTCTAAATCAAGGATCCCAATATAGATCAGAAGTCACTGAAAATTGTATTGATCGAAATCAATACAACTAACAAATCTGGTTGGCAGCCAGCAAATGCATGAATGGAAACAAAATAAGATAAAAATTCTCACTGTATTCCTGCAAACCACGACAATATTTGTGTTCCGCACCAATGGTCTACTTTTAGCCCTTATAAACAACTTCATAAAAAATATCAATGAAAGTTGTATGGTAGTATATCCAGGATGAAGTTGTATGGTGTATGTTGGCCACAAATAATGTGCTAATGAGTCAGACAAAATGGAAAGTAAATCATATGAGGTTAGATTTCAACTTCCGAGAAAAACTTAATGTCTGGAAGGCAGTAAATGATAACCATAGAACTTTGGAGAGAAAAACTGGTTTTCATTGGACCAGAAAAAAAAGGATCGAGACAAAATTTAAAACAAGCATGTGCCACGGTTTATTAGGTTCTGATACTAGAGAACTACAGGAGAAATGGAGGGATTACCAATAACAGTATAACTAGATTTGGTGCATGACGTCAAAGTGGACGCAAGCTAGCAGAACAAATGTAAACATCGATTCCCACCTCCATTAAAGAAACATGTTTGTCTGGAGCTTAAAAATGTAAAACAAATAAATGGAAAAGATATTTGTGGAAAGAAGCAGATGCAATGGAGACTCAAGAACGGTTAAAGGACGAATACATAACAGGAATAACAGGAAAGAACAGGTTATAACACGAGAATCCAGCTTAGGCATCTCAGTACGAATGTGCATTTGCATGGAAGGCCAGAAACAACCCTGCATAATAACTGAGCACATGCTAGCATAAAGGATAGACATCTCAGAGAGTAAAGGCATGTACAAAGTCATAGGAGCAGGAGGCCAATGAAGACTTGGAAATAGTTATGCAAGCCAAGTTATATTGCAAGATGAAAGAGAAAAATAGATTGCATTATCCAATTTGACCACTGAGCCAAGCAGCGAAAAAATAAAAAATAAAAAATAAAAAGATTGCATTAGTAGAATTGCAATGAGGCCAAATAAATGGGATAGGCTTGGATGGTCGTACAGGTGATTAGTGTTCTTAAAAATGCACAGAAAGACAGATGAGTGGAGCGATCATTCTGATCGGTCAACCAGACCAAGTTTTAATTAAATCAAAAACTGGAATAGAAAAACATAATACGGAAAAAATATCATCATGAGCATCACAGCCTTGTCCCAACTATCTTGGGGTCAGGTACATGAACTCTGTGTTTTAAAATTATATTATAAAAACCTTATGGGCAAACCCAGTACTTAAAACCAGCTTGATTGAAATTTGCATTGATTCCGGCTGGTTTTGACAGTTTCTATTGGCCAGACACCAGTCCAGATGAAGCCAATTCAACCAGCTGGTCCAGTTTGGGTCTCAAAACTCTGATGTGACCCAGTCTATTATGGCATCAAAGCCACATTCTTGATGGTTCAAGACTCATATTTTTACTCTACAAATCCCCTACTCATTACTGTGACCTCTAATCTTTAGGTAGACTTACTGACATTCATCCAAAGGAAATTAAAGGATGAATAATATACACGAGTTTCACAAGGTTCGAACTTCAGAAGGTACTCCTTCCTGCCAACTTCTGTGATTCTTGAATCTAATAGGCCAAATCTGATTAGATGTGAAAGCTCCTTTTTAGAACTAGCACCCTTTTTTTCAAACGCCTATAGCTACTTATTTGTATTTTCTATTGTTTCCATTTTTCAAAAATGCCATTTCTCATTGAAAATTAATCTCTACAAGTGCTATTTCGAAAATATTCATTAAAAATTGTCACTACACGCCGATTATATTGTCAAATACTGCCTATTTCATTAGTGACAGAATTAGAGTCTTTTTGAACCCGCTTCAACCTTCCTGTTCCTGGAATAAATCAATCTATTTTTCTTTAACAGCAGGCTGTGATTACGGAGTTGCTGCTTCTGGAATAAATCAATCTATTGTGGTCTTTATTTCTTCCCATGCTAACCAAACATAATTAAATCCATGTTTGTAAGAGCAATCAGAAACCTATGATGCCAAGAAATGGCAGGAATACGCCAGGGACAGAGATCTTACACCAAAAAGAAAAAGTCAGATATAGAAAAAG
Source organism: Camphora micrantha (assembly GCA_003546025.1). Taxonomy (NCBI): domain Eukaryota; kingdom Viridiplantae; phylum Streptophyta; class Magnoliopsida; order Laurales; family Lauraceae; genus Camphora; species Camphora micrantha. The sequence continues at coordinate 9,629,365 of QPKB01000005.1, read as the reverse complement.
TCAAGTATCTGATACAGTACGACACAATAGGTTGCCCATTTTGAAGTATCAGTGCATCACAGTCAATAACAATCGTTGAGACACACTAGCCCTATTTAATTAGAACTTTCTGATATAAGAGCCAGAAAATTGTGAAGATAAGTGTATGACAAACAATGACAAGATTCAAACCTGGATCACAAATTCAGATAAGCCGCCGATCAGGATGCCTGTTGGAAAAGTTTGGGAACTGCTAAGGTTGTTTCTCTAACTAATTAAGTGGACTCTGTAAAGTCAAATTTATATCAAATGAAATCTTTGACGGAAAATAAATTTAAAAAATAAAATGTACAGTCAAAAGTTCTTGTTTTGTATCAGTTGGTTAAATTAATAATAATATCAAAGAGAGATTCATCCATAACTTCAACTCTGAAGTTACCAGGAAGGCCTCAGATCTGAATTTGAGCCTTTACATGGATTTATCATAATATCAATTTCTGCTCCTGTCCACCAAAGCCAATATCGCCAAACTAAATGCAGAAAAGACATACATTCTATGCAATTTGAAGATTACAACCTTTGATACTATTCCTATTATCAATCCTAACACAACTCATAAACAACACTATCTAGACAGAAAACAAGGGCATTTCAAGACATTTGAACATTCCCATGATCGAAAGATGTCATTGTTGTCAAAAAAACTAAATAAGATATGGAATTGTTTAACTTGATCTTGAGAGCAAAGGGTCCCAACAACAAACTTTTTTATATTTTTCACAGCTAGTCGCAACTATATCAACCCCAATCAACACAAATTGAGTCAACTTACACCATGCATGATTCCACTCTGTTCACATGTGATGCGGTTTGAGTCAGTGATCTATGTATCTAAAGGCTGAACTCAAAGGGTAAGGGCAATCCAAGTTCAGGGAGAAAGGAGTGCAGAATCTAGCCCAGGTGGATAAAAGGAAAGAATAGAATTAAGTTTATGTTCCAGTTTTCAGTTTCACCATGCAAGTAGGCACAGGGCCTAGGGATTCCCAGGTCCAAGAGAGGCACTGTGCCAACAGTCACAATAATTTACTCCTATACAAGTATGTCTAGTATAATACCTTCAGCCATGCATGTAGTTCAATCTATTTCTGTCTTTCCTTCTGTTTTTTGTTTTTAAAATTTTCAGATCAAGTGCTTTGACTCAAATGATGCCTACGACAAACATTATCCTTCTCTCTTCCCCATTTTCTAATATTGCAAATGGATCAAATACTACCATATCTCACTCCTACAAAAGTATGTCTAGCATAATACCTTCAGCGCATAATGCACTTATGTGGGATGTATGGACAAGCAGTAATAGGCAGCACATAATTAACTTCATGGCTTACTAAGCCATGGGAACCGTTTTTATTTAGTCAGTCAACACATCCAGACATCGCCAGGATGCCGAATACTTACTTAAACATGTTAATAGAAGAAATGATACAGCTAATTGATGGATGGGAAGACGTTGTCCAAGCTGGGACGGACAACGCAGCAAACTTTAAGGCGGCGGGAATGATATTACTTGAGAAGAAGCCACACATTGTTTGTGTGCAATGTGCAGCACATTATGTTGATCTTTTGTTGGAGGACATTGGTAAATTAGAAGATATCCAAAAAACCAATTGAGGGAATGATGATAGCGAGATGATTTATAACCATCAGTTTATGACTTATCTTCTAAGAGAACTCAATCAGGGTCATGACCTTCTGAGGCCAGGTATTACAAGGTTTTCCACTCATTTTGTGGCCCTAGAGAGTCTATGTGGTTACAAGGCCAATCTAATGCAGGTTTTCACGAGTACAGCATAAGAGAACTCAAACTTTCCCCACCTGCCCTTGTCACATTTATCACAAATTATTCTTGCATTAGATTTCCGGTTTAGGGTTGATATGAAATTAGTAGATGTTGATATGAAATCAGTAGATGTTGATATGAAGCCCACAATGGGCTTTGTGTATGATGCCCTAGATTGGGCAAACCTAGCCAAAGAGGAATGGTCGAAAGCAAATATGGGGCTTATTCTAAGAAGTTGTGGAAAATTATTGACCATAGATGGAATAACCAATTACATCAAAATATACATGCTGCAGGCAAAATCTTATTTTTAGTATTTTGGGTTTTGTACAAAGTTATTTATTTTAGAATTTAATGTATTACTAAATCAATATTTTATACATCATGCAGCATATTTCTTGAACCCATCATGCTACTATAGCAAGAACTTTTCTAACCATGAAAGGTACTTTGAGGATTCAAAAATCTTTGGAGACAATGGTTAAAAGCAAGCATAAACAAATTGATATTCTTAATCAGGTAGGTTCAGTTCAATTGATTGTCATAATCTTAGTTTATGAGGTACTGGTTATTGGTTACTAAATTTTTCAGTTTTAACATTTATAATTGAAGAATTATAAAGATGCTCTTGGAAGTTTTGGGTCTAACATTTGTAGATTAGCTCGTACGAAAGATGGACCTAGGTAAATTAATATTATCAATCATTTCTTTCTTATAAGTAATGACTATAACTTATGCGAAAGCTTAAATACAACAAGTACAACTTTATTCAAGTATAGATAGCTTTGTACTATTTTTTTTTAATACAATTGAATGGTGGAACTACTTTTGCGATGATGCTCATGATCTTAGAGATTAGGCAAGGAGAATTTTGAGCCAAACAGCATCATCGTCCGAATGAGAGAGAAACTGGAGCACATTTAGTTTGATCCACGTGGAGAGCCAAAATCGCCTGATAAAATAGAAGTTGGGAAAAATTGGTCTTTGTACATTATAATGAGGTTAGGGGCAAGAAACATGCAAAGAAAAGAAAATAGACTGATCCAATTAATTTGGATTATATATTCGAGGAAGATGACCCTTTGTTTGAATGGTTGGCTACAAAGGAGGACCAATACAGAATTCCTTGATGCAGAAATGCATGATATTGATGAGTCCGGTCGAGATGGTAATCATGGTGACGGTGGTGGTGATAGCGAATTAATAGACATCAATCCCAGAACGTGCATCCCCATCCCCACATCCCCTTCGCAAATCTGCCACTATGAAGGGCAAGAGTGTAGCACCATCATTGTCGCAAGATTCGCAACGTCAGCGTGGGCATAGCCATGACCCAAAGATGACATGTTTTAGATCGGAACGTGTGATGGGGGTTAACAGTCAATTGGCTTCATGTTCAACCATCTCTAAAGCAAAGAAATGTCTTAAGGACCCAATTGTCCACTACAAACAGGAAGACAAAAGGTGGGAAGAGCACTCAGACTCAAAGTCAGAGGTTTGCCACACATGAAGAAAAAGAAGCAACAAAAACAACACAAGACATCGTCTTCTAAGTTCTAACACACAAGATCGTAACGTGAATGAAGAAGTACAAGAAGGTGGTCGTAGTGGCGGTGATGGAGAGTATGAGCACAATGTTCACATCCATGACCCCTTAAATGGTGATCCGCGAGAGCCTGTTAGCGGTTGGGGCAAAAATGGAGGAGAGGTATCAGGAGAGTATTCTAATCGGCGACAAATGGCATCAAGTTCTTGGCCGAAAACTTCTGATAGTTCATATGGGTATGGGCAGCAGTATGAGGGGTACGGTGATCCATCACATAGGTGTAGACAGCAGTATCGTGATCCTCCATATGGCTATGGGCAGCCACAATAAAGGGTCTGGATACTCGTGCAAGTGCAACCACCACCAACATTTTATGGTTATCCTAATCCATCATATGACAAGAACACCTCATGCCTGCAGGTCATGGATATGGACCAGTTCAACAAAAGAGGGAGACTTCTTTGACTTTAGCATTGAATAATAGTATAGTCAAACTCAAAATGATGACGAGGACGACGAAGAGAGCAGCATCCAACTAGAAACGCATTCATTATGATATTAAAATGAGTTAATGTATGGTTACTAGTTGCTACTTATCTATTCATACTTCATACTTCATGGCTTCATGCTTGAATCTTCATTTGGCATTTAATATTTTATTTGCAATTGAATGATTTTTGTCTCTTAATAGTTAATAGTTTATAGGGACATTGCTTTGGTGAAATGGTAAAAGTCTAGGGTGCCATGCGTGATAATGCAGGTTTCAAACCTGCGAGTTGCCACTTTGTGCAAAATTGTCAAAGATTAGGTCTATCTCCAGTCTGGACCCTCCTAGGTCCCTGCTTCAATCGAACCACCCACTGGGTAATAACTTTTTTTAACTAGTTATTAGTAAATTTATCATGATTGATTCATGTAATTGTGGGCGTGGAATATATTGTAGATACTCATACTACTACACACAAAATAGGAAATATAAAGGATTCTATTCATTAAAAAAGTATCATTACATCAAAGTACAACAAATCTCTGTTGATGGAGTCTCCTAGTATATTTTTCTTTATTATTTTTTATTTTTTCTTTATAATTTTAAATTTCCTGAGGTTTTTGTAGGACTCGACTTGACTCAACCGAGTCCTAGCCAACTCGTCAGAGGCAAGTCCCGAGTCGAATTTTTTAATCCTTGGTTTAGACTAAGTCTCCACATTGAAGTACCAGGCGAAGGTTAAATGGAGGAACTCTAGGCAAAATTTACAATGCTACCAAGGGATGACTAATGTATTCGACTGAACAACTGATGCAGGCCGCCAGACCCATGGTCTATTCAACCAAATCCAAAGAGCCCAAGCCCACAAAAGCCCATTAAAGAAGATTTTCAGATCTTCCCGGTAGATTATCGTCCAAGTCAGTATTTCCTGTTCAGTTAAAATAATGAGTAGCTAAATGTTAAAGGATAAAATTTTCATTTTATCAGAAAGTGTTACTCTTTGGTTTAGAGTTTTATTTCAAATAGAATTGTTTCCAAAATAGAATTAGAGTATGAGTCTCTATAAAGGACTGTAATCCCTCTTCTTTCTTTGAGTTGAGTATTATCTCTTGGTGTGAGACCAAGGCGGTTTGGATGTCTATCCGTAGGCTCTTGGAGAGTAATGTTTGGCTACTCTTACCTTACCTGTGCTGCGTCAACAACCAACATAACCAAAAGTTACCAAACCATTGAGATCTTATCCAACTCTCTAAGAAATAGGAAGAAACCAAAACAAGTCACACACACAAAAAAAAATGCTTCACTGAAGAAAAACAATATGAAGCACTAAAGGCTGATTGAATAAATTCTGAATCTATTCACATACAGGTGCTACCTAAGTCCTTTCCTTTTTTTTTTTTTTTTTTTACATACCAGTGTTTGTGTATGTATCAAATCTTCTTTGCTGCTATTTCATGATGTTGCCCAAGTATATAATGCCATAAGAGTTCGTAAAATTCTGTGAGGAAAAAGTTGGGCATTTAATGACATTTTAGCTATAGTCTTCTTGTGTGTGTTTAAGCATGTAAGAGATGATATTCACATATAGTTCCATTGAATGTATTGGGTAAAATGATATATCATAGCTTTGTTGTATGTTTTCGGTGAAATAATGTAATTCAAACTCTCCTTAAAATGCCACAGAATTGGGATATAGAACACAGTACTTCACTTCCACAACCAACAAAACTGTCCACACGAAGATCAGATGTATAATTTTCATGATAGACAAATCAAGAATTACATTTTCAAATAATGGCTGAACTATGTAAGAGACAGGTGACAAACAAATCGCGTTTGACATTTTTTAACAATGAAACAAAAATCTGAAAAGCTAGAAATAAACGCAAAAATAAATTCAAGTTCTATATTGCCAAAATAAATTCAAGTTCTATATTATCCATTTAAACTAGTACGATCTACATGATTTTGTAACAGACTGTTGAGAGCTACTCACAATGACCGCATAATTAAGAAAAAATTCCTTGACAAGAAACAAGGTATGGACCGAGCCCTTTAACAATCCAATTAGGCTGTAGGCTGAAGGTGCTTCAAAGGCTGCCTGAAAAAGTAAAGTCAACAGCTGACTTTTGCCAAAAATAATAATAGAATACAGAAACCCCAACAGTTTCCATACTTCAGTTGGGAGTTGAATAATGGAACGTAGAATCAGAAAAGGAAGTTATATAGATGTCAAGGAACAAGATATCATGGGCACAAGATCAGGATCTAAATCAAATCAAAATAGAAAATGATAATAATAATAATAATAATAATAATAATAACAAGAAAAGGAACAGCTGAGAGGATACAATAATGGTTCCAAATATCAGACGAAATGCTACATATCAGCCAACATAAAAGGTATCCCTGGTACCAAAATGCTTTTTTAATGTTTGTTCCACAACAAATCAAATCCCCAAATTATTGCCTATACCCACCAAATTATTGACACATGCCCGCCAATAAATTCCAGTTATCATTCGTGTAAGCCAGTATCTGTTCAAAATTCCGACGGGTTCATTTATTGCTTCCTTCTCATGGTTGAAAATCGCAGTCATGGTCACAATCGCCTACAAGAAAGTCCAAAAGTAAAACCTCCACCATAGAGAGAGCCAAGCGACAACCAAGATAGGAACCACCCCCAACTTTATTACTTTAAATAATAAACAATGAAGGAGGTCATGCCCTAGTTTAAAGCTTACGAGTTAGGGTGAGATCTCTCATGTGACATATTCACGACCATTCCATCCCATCGCAATGTGAGTTTTTTCAACCACAAAAATAAATTGAAGAAATTACCCCAAAAATAGAAAAAAAAAAAAACTTTTATTTCATTAAAACACACTATAAACCAAAATATCGCTCCCCGGTCACAAAATCCTATATCACAAAATCCTATATCTTTGTTTAATCTTTAATTGTTAAAAATGTTAAGTTTTTTTATTTAATATTTTGCCAATCTTTATAATTCATAAATCCATCAAGGCAGCCCATATGTAAAATCCAAAGCACTCAAATAACTACCCTCCTTTATATCAGATTCGTGAAAATTTCCACTTAAATCAAAGGTGGGACCATCATCAAATTAACCATGTCGCACAATTAGAATCATTGGCCAATAAGATACACTCTGCTTATTATCCATTTAATGACTTTAGATACTTGGAAAGACTTCACGATGGGTCCATCATTAGATTAACCACTATAAGCCACTTGAATTTATCCAAATATTTTAGTGATCAATTGGAGAGGCCCTGATGACCAAATCTCACTCTCTTAGGAGATGTAGCTTGATCAATGTGGCAATGGACTCATATGATATAACTTAAGGGGTCGTTTGTCAATTTCACATGTGATAGAAAAATGATCCACGTGTAAATGATTCACATATGAATCATTTTCATATGCAAATGAGTCACATGTGAAATACATTCCATTGTTTGTCATTTTTACATCTCTTCAAAAGTGAAACTGAGTGCATCCAACAGTTCACAGTTTTTCACAAATTTTGAAAATTCCATGACAAATTAAATGATGAGATTCGACCCACTAGCCATCGTTGGCCTTTTAAAGAGGATCAATGGGTCGGATTGGGAAAAGGAGGCCCACATAAATCAGAACTGAAGATCTAACGGTCTAGACATCACGCAAATAACTCACAATCCATGAAGGATCAGCGGAAGAGATTTGAGCTGGTAGCCCGTTATTGACCATATGAAGAGGGTGTACGGTTCGGATCTTGCATTAGGTGCCCAGATGATTCAAAAACTTTAAGGAAAAAAAAAAAAGTACTGCTTTTTTTTACTCATGGAATACACTGTAGCAACAATATATGCTTCCATCGGCTATCAGTTTTTCGCATGGATTAAAAAATCGGCTAAATCGACTTGGACTCGACCCAAAACGAGTAGGGTACCATGGGACTCAGACTCGAATTATAACACTTGATGAGTCCTATGTGACTCGGCCATTCAACTCGGCCAGCTATTTTTATTTTAAATTGGGACAGCCCGAACCGAGTCAGGTCCCGAGTCTTCCGGTTCTTTTCCTTGGTTTTTCAAAAATATTTTAAGATCCACGGTGAATCAACACCTAAAAAATTTGACCCATGGCCGTAGTTGGCCTTCTAAAGAGGATTAATGGTTAGGATCATGAAAATGGGGCCCACAAAAATCAAATGGCTGAATGTTTTCACAAATATCTCACAATCTATAATGATCCAATGGCTGAAATTTGACAATACAACCTTTTTTGACCATCCTACTATCCTTAGCAGTTCAGATTGTTATTTAGAGACCCACTTTAACCTAAAATTGAAAAGCATAGTGATGGGCATGTTAATGCCTGATTCACTGTTCATTCGCAATATGAGGCGCTGGTGTGATTCGGTTTCAAACCTGTAGAGATGTGAAAAATGAAGGGCACTTTTTCAGGTCATTTACACACCGGAATCACATCTCATTATACACCCAGTGTGGAAATGAGGCGCTTGCGTGAAACAGTTTCACACCTGTGGAGAAGTGAAAAATGAAGGGCACTTTTTCAGGTGATTACATACTGGAATCACATCTCATTACACACCTAGTGTGCAAATGCAGCAAACAAATGTAAATGATGTGTAACTGTTTTACATACGGGTCATTTACATACGCAAACGGGAAGAAAACAATGGCCCCCTAAGCAATCTAACCATAGGCCCTTACATTGTTTTGAAAAATATGATCGTACAACAAATCGTTCTAGGGGATGAATCGAATGGTATTGTGAATCGTATTGCAAATTGTAAGATTTTATCTTCACTTTTCTTATAAAAATTAAAATAAAATAAAAAAAAGGAAAAGGTAAATATTCATAATCCATTCAAAACAACATAAATACCATGGCCTAAAAGATTGTGATAGAATCATATGAAGAACATCAATAAAATATATTAATATATCTTAATTGATATACGCTATTAGTTAAATATGTTTAAGCTGTCATTGTTATTAGAAAGAGAAACAAGTTGCAATAGTTCTTGTTCTCCTTAAATCAAAAATAAAAATAAATCCAAATATTCAATCCAAAGTGTTAGGATTCTCTTGCTGTCATAAAAATCAGAAAAAAAAGAAAAAAGAAAAACAGGATTGCTAATATTATGACTCTCTCTCTCTCTCTAAAATTTTTTGCAATTCAAGAACCAAACCGATAAGTTGTGAATATTGATTCGATTTCTGCTACCAATATCAACAGATATTTTAAACCATGTTCCTACCCTTTTCTTTGACCTTTTTAGGGTTTTTGCTTGTGTAAAGAACATCTGTAATCCTTCCCATCTTGTGAGATTGTGATTATGGGGGAGAAAAATCCAAATCATTGTTGTCATGGTAAGACAAAATATTGTATGTGTACTTCAACTTGAGCAAGCTTTACAAATGTATGTGTGCAAGCTTTGTTTCTGAAATAAGATCAATTATTGTATGCGTACTTAGTTAGAATGGGTTAGTTTATTGTTGCCCTGATGCATACATGAAATATTTGGCAATATGAAACCAACTATAGAGAGAGATAAACATTTTTTAATTCTTTTGGTTAAAAATTTAATTTTGTTTGCATAATACATGGTCTTGTATATATCTACAACTTTTAGCCAATGTATTTCACTCAAATCATTAAATATGCACAAAGTGAACAGATTCTAATGCAACAGTAATACAAAAGGTTTAAAAAAGCAGAATTGAGGGGCAACTAACCCAAATTTAACACGCATAGTTCTATGAAAATAATAATTAAAGATTTTTTTTTCTTTTATGGCTAGATAGGTGAGTGGTACACAACCTTTGAGACAGCCTACCTGCCCAGGGATTGGTGCCTGGGCAGCTGTGCAAGATGAGACACCCTCGCCACTGGGGTGTCTCGAATTTAATATTTTAAGATTTGTTGTGTTTTCTTTATTAATTAAATGAATTCAAAATTGTTAGAGACACCCACATTTGTAATTAAAGGACCTCTGAACTTCAAATGGTATAATAATCCACTGGACCTCTAAACCTCTTCTAAATGTCCAAAGACAACTAACCTATAAATGTCATGTTCCTTTATCCAATTCTCCCTGCTCTAGATGAAACTTTGCAAAGAACCTAAGTGAAGGGCAGTAAAATTAATCAAGGGTCATAAAATGAGGCACAAAGTGGGATGAAAGAGAGGCAAACATGATTGAAAATCTCCTTCCCGACTGATCCCGTGTTGGTTTGGCCTCCAAACCAAAATGTTTGAGCTGATTAAAAATTTCAACTAAGTGTTCTGGAGTTACCTTTCGGAAAAGTATAAAAAATAATATTAATATATACACACATATACATACATGTATTTCTTAAAGTATAAAACAAATATTAAATTTTAAAAATAAAATATAAATAGATACATTAAATCTATTCAAACAAATCAGCAATTTCAATATGTTATTTCTACATGGCCAAGATTTCGGATTTTATCTGAATTTTATTCAAGAAATTCAAATTTTGAGGGCCTTCTAAAAAATTTATTTAAAAAATTTATATTTAATGCGCCATTTACTATTAGATTGAAATTTGGATGAGGCCCTATTTCCTGTTAGAGTGAAATTGGGTTGAACCTCATGCATGAGTGAGATATTGATTTTAAACGGTTTAAATTTTTAATAGGTGGGCTTCACTGTGGAGCCCACCAATCTTACTTGGGGCGCCACGGGGGCTCCCCCAAACCAGGCCCCAATCTCTCTCCCTTTTTCTGTAATTCTTTTCTGGGACACATGCACATCAGTCTCTATGTGCTTTTTTGCTTTTTTCCAATGTTTTTTAAAGGACCGAAATCCTTTGATTTCTTCCATTTCATTGGAAATTCAAGGTTCTGGTCCGAATCCCTACGTTTCAGCTGAATTGATCCGAAATCCAGACCGCATTGTTTCATGGTTGGTTGGTGTTCGATTTTGAAATGAAATTATTCAGCGGTTTCAGATGAAACAAACTGAATATCGCAATTATAGTGATTGTTATGTTAGTGACAAAAACGGTTTGAAATTAGTAGCAACCTAATTACCTAATTTCATCATTTCCCTAGTAGTAGTCTTAGTGACAAAAGCGGTTTGAAATTAGTAGCAACCTAATTACCTAATTTCATCATTTCCCTAGTAGTAGTCCAATCCAAAAAATGGTTTCCCCCAAGTCCAATGTAAAGGACAGGCCCTAGTGCACTACATAGTATTTAATATGTATCAGCTTCAGACACATGGTGATAAAAGAGGACATAAAGGATAAGTAGGTATGAATCACTGGTCAATTTTGGATAGTTATATTTTAGGGGTCGGTGATACTACGACATAACTTTTCCAATCCATGTCTATAATGGAACAACTAAAATAAAAATTAAAAATAACAACAATGAAAGGTACGTGCAAAAGGTCTCAATTATCAATAACTAGCACACTGATGAAAATGAGTTGAAACTGACCAATCTGTGCAAGGCCCCAAGTTTAACAAATTCCTCAAGCACCATAAAGCAGAGTTGACGACATGAAAACTCCAACCATCAAATGAATAATTAGAATGCAATAAGGCACCGTAATCTCTGCATGTGTATCAAATCACTGGAGGAAGACCAAGCAATCATCTACAAAACCACTGTCATGGCCATCAATGGCTGATTATGTATTAAATCACAAGGGGCAGAATCCAAAAGAGTGATTTAGGACGTCGTGAAAAATTAAGATATGTGAGAAAAGGCCCTTGTGCCTTCAGTAAAAGAATAGAAATGATGTGAAATAGACAGAATAGGTTTCCAAACTACAGTCGTGAAGAATACAAGGTAGAGATATGAAACAGATTACCAAGTACTCATGTGTGAGGTTTCTGGTCAGTAAATGATATCACTCTTAATTTCATTCATATGTTTTCACATATTTTCAGAACCCAATTTGTGTTCTAGCAAACATCATTTAGTTGATTTAATATAGAGGCATTCATTTGTATAATTACAATATTTATTTTATAAAAGTGAGCAACAGAGTCCAACAAAATAAATCATTTAGACCTGCCAGTTATCACCTATTTTCTAGCCGGACTTCACCTCAAGCTTCACCAGTCTGAAGAGCCAAGGCAGAGCCCAATCATTGGACACATCAGCAGGGTGCGGAACTTCATAAAGTAAATGCCCAAAAGTTGGTAGATAACTGTTGATCAAAACACAAAAGACTGATATGCTAGTACTGCCACTTAAGGGAAAGGTCTTCGTGTAGAGTGGAGTAAACAAGAAGAATTGCAGACGCAAGTCATGTTATTGTAGAACCATAGTTGAGTTTCCATTTGGGAGCTGGTTATCAAAGAACTTAAAAAGACAGAAGTTTTCTTGACAATTACTACTTGTCCTCCAGGGTTTATCAAATTACGTATGTATCCTGTACTCTTGTGCACTTACAAAATCCCAGTGTAAGCACAAAGCCAGAAATGCATAAAAGTGGCTTCCTTTTTCTTTTTCCCTTTTTTTTTTAATGTTAGCTCTTTTTTTAATGGTGATAGCTAAAATTTTATTAAAAACCAAAAGCCTATGGGGGGGTATACTGAATAGCTATAGGGATACATCAAAGCAAAGAAAAAAGTACCCCTAAGACCAAACAAAAGGAGAGACAAATTGGCAGATTATTAAGCTGTCCCAGTTAACTCCCACTTCTGAAAGAGGTCCGTCATTGAATTTTCATTTCATTTAACAAAGTAAAAGCATGCTTCAAGACACCTAGCTAGGTCCCAGCACCTCTTCAGCAACATCTGCTAACTCCCATGGATGACTGCATTGCCAACTTGCCCATCTAATAAGCACACAAGGAGACGCGTACAACAAAGATGCAGCAGAAACCAAGACGAGAAGCTTCACAGAGCCCCATTCCTAATACTAAAATTTCTACTTTCTTAACTGAACGAGATCCAGCAGGACCTGAAAAGGAAACAATGGAAGATTCCTTGTTGCCTCGGATGAACCCCTAATACCAACCAAGCCTGGATTTCAAAACCTTTCAGCAGAGGAGCCCATCTAGGTTGGGGTGGAACTATAAACAGATGAGAAAGCCACTTCACCCTACCTCTAATGATAGTGCTCAGAGAAATCTCTCTATATAGATGGAGGACGGACACCCACAAGACCAAAAGGAACTTGAATCTATCTACTATAGTCTCCACAAGAGAAAACAAAGCCTTGAAGCATCTCTAATTTCTTGCTTGCCACATCACCGAAATAACCATGAAAAAGAATACCTTCCACATCATTCACCCTCTACTTCTATTTTCCTTTTTTTTTTTAATGAATTATTCTTCCTGTAATTGAGCCAACAACCATTTTCCAAGCCTCAAAAATAAAGGACGGAGCTCTTTCAGGAAAACTCAATTGCAGCCAAAACAATTTAGCCACTTATTTCCACAGGACTTGGGCAAGGTGGCAAATAGAAGATGTACTGATTCTGCTTCCACACATGATGATCATTTTCCACTTTCAAAGAATATCCATCACAAAGATACCACCCAAAACTAAGAAATCATGAACTAGCATGCATTGGTACTGGCTTTCCTCAATCTTGGTTAAATTCCTTCTAAAAACTGGCCCCAAAGACCACTATGCCGCCAAAAGTAGTCACATAGTCGCTAACCAGAGTTCAACCGTCCTAAGCAGTGAAAAAGATCTGGAAACAGCTAATCTAAAGGTTTATTTCCAACCCATGCATCCAGCCAAAAATCTGCTCACCTGAGCCAATCTTTCATCCAAACTTGATATGAAAACTTCCTTCACAGGCATAATACGCCTCCAAAGTCCAGCATAACTATATGGAGAATCTTCAATGTAACAACCATTACTGGATAAACCATACTTAAACATGCTGACCTATTTCTATAACCCATCCGAATCTTGCAATTTTCCATAATCACTTATTCACTTTCCTAAAAGAGATAGATTCATTAGCTCCATTGTTCTTGAACCAAGGTCCACCTCTTTGCACATGCAAAATTGTCTTCCACTTCTGAGATGAAACTTGTGTTTCTCCCACTACCTTGCCAAAAAAAAAAACCCTGAAGGCTCTCAAAACTACCGTAATAGGGCATTTGAATAGAGACATGAAAAAGATGGGAGGATCAAAGGGGGCTGATTTTAGGAGGGTAATGTGACCGTCCAGAGATAAGATATTTAGCTTTCTATGAACTCAATTTCCTCTCAACCATTTCAGTGACCAGGTTTCAAAGGGATTATGAAGCAGCACCCAAGCATAAAAGTAAACGCAAATAAGTAGCTGGAAGAGAGCTAGATATACGCCCCATCAACTCTACAAGCTCCTGATACTGATTAAAATCCTCACTCCTATAATCTCAAGCTTTAAAAAGTTCACCATCGAGTCCTGATGCTGCTTTGAAACACAGCAAAACTGCCTTCGAATTATTACTGATCAATATCCGATGCACAGAAAATTATTGTGTCATTTTCAAATTGTAGATGATTTATGGTAAGAGCCTCACCTGCAGGTTTAAATCCTTCGATCAAATTAGCCTCTCCTGCCACCTCAATCATTCTATTAAGACCTCTACAAATAGAACAGAAAAAAGGAGTTAGTTAATGGGTACCCTTGTCTCGAAACTCCTTTGCTCCTGAAAGAATCATTTAGGAGATATCCAATAATCAAAACTGAAAACATGGCCGACGATATGCATTCTTTGATCCATCTACTCCATTTGATCCCAAACCCTATCCTATAACATGCTTTTTCAAGATCCAACTTGAAAATCAGGTCCGGTGTCCTATCTTTATATTTAAAATGATGGCATTCATTTGCCAAGAGGACTGCATCAAGCAGCCTGAGTCTCCAAAATAATATTTGACAATCTACTTTGAATTATTGGTGCAAGCCTCTTATGCCATCTACATTCGCTTTCTTAACAATAACTGCAATAGAGGTGCCCCCTGCCCCCGCGTTGCGATTATCTACCTCTAGCCTCTAGAATGAAGTTCAGACATAAAAGCCATCATCACTTCCCCTTTAACATCTTTCCAAAATCTCTGAAAAAAACATCATAGGAAACCAATCGGGATCAAGTGCTATATCTGCTTCCCAAATCAAAAACTACTTCCTTAACCTCCTCCTTAAAGGATTTTTCAAGCCTATCTGTATCCAAATTGCCAATGGCAATGTATTCAAGGTCATCCAGAGTAGGCCAACTATAGTCTTGTATCAAGTCTTCCACAATGGACATCATCATCATGATTAAAGCCTTGTCACAACTATTTTAGGGTCAGCTACATGAATTCTCTTTCTCCATTCCAATCTATCCTACGCCAGATCCTCAGAAAGGTTGCACTCTGCAAATCTATTTTTACCACTACAATGAACATGGAACAGATATTGAGATCAGGGGTATAACTTGGATCAGGCAAACATCAAGCCTACATGTACAAGCCCACAAACTAAGTGAGTTTGTTTTAGTTCGGGCATGGCCTAATCATGAAGCTTGTGTGGAACTCCAGCCAAGCTTAAGACTCAGGCACCAAGATAACATATATGTTATACTAATACAAGTGCGAGTGTAGTTCTCCACATAATCCACCTTTTGAGTGCATTTTGTCAGTAATCGTTCTTATTAATCAAGCCAAACCATTCGCACACACCGAACCCCCTTTTAATAGGCATGGATCCTAATTTCACATTGTTCAACATTATTCACCGTTGGATTTTGTCACAACAAATTCACAATGTAGCCACTAAACTTTGAGAACTTAAAGCTAAGAGCTAGGATCATTTAATAGGCATGGTACTTATATTTCCATTAACTACATCCAAACCTTTCCTTTGTTGCACTCTCTAGATTGCCATGCATCTAGGTAGGCTCCACTTAAATGGGTAGTTTTCAAGAAAAAAATGCATGGGAGCACTGTGGCACCCCTACAAGCACACCCACTACACACCGCACATGTACATGCATGCACACAAATCTAGAACACATTGGAAGGTGCTCATTGTCACAACAAGCCATGTTACCTATGCAAAAACATGCCACATGTACATGCATGCACACAAATGTAGAACACGTTGGAAGGTGCTCATTGTCACAACAAGCCATGTTACCTATGCAAAAACATGCGTATATAATGTATGACAAACCAATAATATCACTAGCGCTTAGATTAAAGAACACTAGCACTGTGATTTAGAGTATCTGCCCAAGCAGCATGAGTGCCTAGTTCAGCCAACTCTATTTAAGTTTCAGAGCTTATTTTCTTCATAATATTGAACTTTCCTTTAGGCAGAATTTGGTTCTGTGGTTAAATTCATCTATGAGACTTGAGAGAGATCAACCATGTACTTCTTTCATAGATTAACATGAAGAGGATTGTAAAGTTGAATGAAATAATTTGCCAAAACCCATCTCCATTTCCATGAAAGTGCAAACATCATTTTTGAAAGGAACCTTTCCAAAAAGAGTTGCAAAAACTCTTTCTGATATTCTTCTCAGTGCCTTAATTGGGTGACGATTTTCAATTCACTACCCTCCACAATGAGAAGCATATAAACCCGCAATGGAGAGTTCATTGCTATACCCCAAACAAATGCCCCACCAAACAACTTGCATTTTGGTTTATCTAATAAAATATTGTGCTTTTTTACTGACAATGTGGTTATATTGATGCGGCATTAGAAAAACTTACAAGTGTAAGTAGCACCATCACCAATATCTCCCACATCAACTCCACAACTTTCATTACAGGCAACAATTTATCGACAGGGCTTTTACTTCTTCGCCCATGTGGCGGATGTGTCTCTTCACTAAGATGCGACCCAGTGAAAATAGCATCAAATCAATACAATGTCATGGTCAAATACCCATCACTAAGTAAAATGCATATCTATCGGTCCAACAATTCACCAAAGGGTGTTAGGAGAATCTGACCATCAGTATGATTTGATCCCAAGTAGTAGCATGATCTTCCACCAAACTTCACAATATGCAGTCAAGACTTTGATTCACCACCTCAATTTGTAAGCTGAACCATGAATGGTAGGCACTGGAGAAAGCTTATTTTCAGTATATTCCAAGATCAAGGTATCGCTCCTAACAAGACAATCATCCATAATATCAAAGACAAAGTGATGCCCAATGACACCATGTAGACAACCCACGACAATAGCATTTACATAGCCAATGTTGTACACCAGCAATACAGTATAGAACTATGTCTCATCCATGTACAGAGCCATCTTGTTATGAATTTGTCCCAATACACAAACACAACCATAAATGAAAACTAGATGTTAAAAGGTAGTATTTCCCAAAATAATTAAGGTTTAGAAAACACTAATAACAGGGGATTTTAAGGACTTATTATTAGACTTTCAAAATTATTTCATCCGTAATGCTATCTCTACAAATCATATCACCGTCGTCGTCGTCACCGTCGTCGTCAAAGCCTTGCACCAACTATGTTGGGATTAACTAAATGAATTGTGTTTCTCCATTCCAATCTATCCTAAACCAAATCCTCATCTACAAATTGTCAAATCATATTATTCCTTTTTTCTAAATTACATCACCAATACTGTCAATGCTAGAACTTTGATGTTCTCTGTCATTAAAAATAAGTTCGCTTAATTTTATTATTGGTTATTAAAAAAAAATTAGTGGTCTTATTGGTAATTAAATTTTAAGTCAAAATGCTATTCTTTCTTTCTTTTCTAAAGTAGTAACAAAATTATATTCCTAACCAATAAAAACTATGCCTCAGGCTATCACTTCTCACTAGGGCTATCAAAGGGCCGGGCCGGGCAAGAGTTGTCTTTACCCTACCCGCAATACATGCAGGGCCGGGCCTAGGTGGGCCAAAGCCCTCAGTGGGCCTGCACTACTTAGGCCCTCACCCAGTTACCCTACCCTCAAGGGCCAGTGCCGGGCCAGGGCCAGGCTCAGGGACTCAAAATAAGAAAATCATTATTTATTTCTTTTTACACTATTACGAAGTATTTAGTGCCGGCTGAGCATTATCTTGTTTAACCTCTATTGCGAATGGGCCATTAAGAAAACATTTGGGACAAGGGTGGTTACATCCTCAGATAGGAATCCCCTCCGGTTTTTCTCTCAATCGAGGAAAACCCATGTTTGGTAAGTTTTCTATAATGTAGATTTTCCTCGTCATGGATTTTTAAAATCAATGTATCCAGTTATTTGGGCGGTCCGACCTCCCCCCATAGGAACCGATGAATCCTCCATTAAAGGAGAGCAGGATAAAAGCTGCTTTCTTTGCATAGGAAAGAGGGCTCGACTCTCACTACGCTCATCAACGACTCTTCTATGCCTTGACGATGCCTCCTCTCTCGATCGATTTCTCCGTCTTCATTGCGAAATTGTCGACACCGGCAACGGGTCTCTCCCTAAAACACAGCCCCTACGTGCAGGCCTCTCTCGTGCCCAACCCGGCCCCAAGGTGCAGGCCCCCCTCTCTGTCTTTTGCCCAAATTGCAACCCAGACATGATGAGGTGCAAATGGGTTTTACTTTTTATGCCAGCACAAGCGTTGTTCACGTGGAGGATATATAGTTGTGGCCTGGTGCATACTTGATTCTAACTTAGGACGTGTAATCATTCATATATTGGACTATTAAATTTCTAGTTTTCCATACTCCTGCAAGTCAATTCTTAATTAAATAAAAAAAATAAAAAAAAAAACATGAAATCCAACTTTGGAGCATTTGTCCATGTAGTGAAGGGTGATAACACTACAATGTAACCTATATTTATTCTAAAACTCACATTGATGGAATCATTTGTGGTCTCTTCAAATGGAAATATCAAATATAAATTTCATTTTCTCTTTATTTTATTTTTATCATATATTTCTTTATTTCTGCTCTTACTTGTTGGGTTTTTTCAGTTGAATGTCAGCCGTGGTTTGGTGATACTAATTACGATTGAATGTGAAAGGGAAGTTGATTATGATATAATGTGAGAGCCATGTTTTTTCAGTTGAACGTGAATCAGTGAATGTTTTATTGATTATAAAATGTTAAGAGCCAATTTTTTTCCTGACTTTGATATGCATACCAAGTGTGGATTTAAAGAAATTATCACTGATTCCCCTATGTTAGCCAAACGTGGAATTGAATGAATCCTCTCCCTCAAAAATCCTCACCAAGGAAAGTATGATTCAATGGCACCAAGGATTCCTCCAAAGAGAGGATTCCTCTTTCGTTGCCAAACATTCTCTTGGAGAATAGAAACTATCTCTAAAAACTTTCTTTTATTGGATAAAGTCATACATGTTTTGTTGACTTGGGTTCTAGGTGTACAATTTTATTTATTTTGTCAAAGGAGGGAAATGGTCAACCATGTATAAAATCATTTCAGGAGTCTCGTCTTTGAGAAATTTGAACCATTTACATTCACCTACCTCTTATGAATTGACATTGTTTTCAATTTTAACACTGATTTGACTATGAAGCATTGTTGGATTTTAGTCACAAAAATAATTACCCTTAAAAAATCACTTTTAGTTTGGACTTTTAAAAATTAGGAGTTATAATTATCTAATTAAAAGTATATTTGGATCGCCCTACAAACTATCCATATGAATTAGTTGGCATCCCAAGTTACTCTATGCAAGAAAAAGTATAATGCACTAGTAAATATAGATAAAAATAATATAAAAAGAAGCAACAAAACTAGAAAAAAGGGATTGGAAGCAACCATGCAACACTTATTTCTTATGTATTAAGTATTAATACTTAATGTAAATAATTAAGGAGAGATGAAATGAACCAAGTATGTGTGTAAAGGTTTTTAGGGCACATAATGGTTATTGGGGGTATGAAATTGCCTTCACACTTTCATATCCCCATTTTATTAATGCTAAGTGACTTTTATAAGAGCATTTTAGTATATATTTATATAAATAAATATATATTAAATACAATAGAGAAAAATAGGAGAGCCAGGGCTGGGCTAGTACTGTCCAAGCCCAGCCCTCAAATTTCAGGGTTTGCAAAAGATTGTACGAGCCTGGCCCTAGGGCTTCCTTAGAAACAGAAGCCCTTATTTTAAGAGCTTTTTGAGAGCTGGGCCAAGCCCCCTTTTGTCTCAAGGCCAGATTGACAGGCCTACTTCTAACAATTACCCTATTTAAGGATGTAACAAAACGGGAACTAACAAAACCAAGCCTATCTGGGATAAGGCTACAATTACAATTGTGATGATGAGATGCGAACCAGTTTATAAATTCAATTTTTCCGCAGGATAGAAGTTTTGAGATTTCACTTTATTTTTCCACCCTAGCCAAGAAGCATAAAAATATAAAATCTAGTATGTATTTTTTTTCCACCTCATAGATGGGAGGGAATGAAAACTATCCTAATCCGAAAATAGCCTGGTATAGAATCCCAGGCTCAACCCTAGGGTACTTTGTGCAAGCATATTCCGCAACTGTGCTCCGTCGTAGTATGCATCTTATCCATGATCCAACACAACATGCTCTGGCAGCGCCATGGATCAATCCCCGGCGCCGTCAGTGAGAGTGAGACGGCTTTAAAACTAAGCCATCTCATGTTCCACATTTAGTTTAAAATTTGATTTATCCTCCACCCCAAAAGTTTTCTCTGTCACATTTCATGAGATTTTTCTGGCAAACCAAATGAAGACAGAAACAATGTTAATCTAGTGATACTAATGACACAATCTAGACTTTTACCCAAAGAAGAAGAAGACGAAGAAGAGAGAAAGAAAGAAAGAAAGAAAGAAAGAGCTTAATATCAAAAAAATAAAAATGAATATAGTAAAGGCAGAGAGATAGCTGACAAATAGTTACCATAGATATGGTAAAACACACTTAACCAAGTAGGCAAAATAAAATATTTAGGAAAATATATAGGTATGAATATGATAAAATTAAAAATCATACTCAAAATGGGAAAACCAACACACAGAATTTCACAAAAAGTCAAAATGAACAAAAATGAGATCAGAGTTTTAGGCTATCCTCGTAGACCAAGAGAAATGAGATGGTTTAAATGCTGAGTTTGAGGACCAGGATAGACAAAAAGTGAAAAATGATAGAAAGAACTATAAGTAGTTCATGACACACTTGTAAAAAGGCCATTTGCCAATCAACTGATGGTTCAGTGATAAGGCTTCCCCCTTTCCACCAGGACAACCAGGGATCAATTCCCGCTTGTAGCCCTGTTAGATACAGACTCATGTACTCTGTGTGTGGGGTGGGGGGTTCCATTTCCCAAAAAAAGTTGAAAGAATGCTATCCATGCAATAAAAATCCACATGGGATAGTAAATTTCCAGCAAAAGACTAATAGAACATGCTAAAAGTTAACCCCCAGCAGGCATCAGTTTTTTTAGTAGATCGGTAACTACAAAATTTGAAGAAAAAGGAATGCAAAGACGAGAAGAGGCAATATAAGAGGAATAAATATATTGCCCAAACTGGAAAACAGAGCAAACAATGAATGTCAATGTTAAGAAACAGTTAGGGACTAATTTGTAATTTTCTTATAATTACAGTTAAATTGACTATGGTTGTCTTAGATTAAGAATAGTTAAATTCATGTTAAATAGGTTTCCAGCTTTAGGTTAATGTTTTTGTTCGTACTCAGCCACTCTCAACAAAACAGAATACAGAATTTAGTTAGATGTAGACCATAAATTTCAACTTTGTATCATAGCTTAGTTTCAAGTTTTGAGTTTTCCATTCTTTTTATTTTAGGGCACGTTTTTGTAGCCCATTTCCACAGAAAAGGAGGTGTTTTTCTGCGGAAAACTCCTTTTTCATGTACTTGGTGCAGCAGTTTTCCGCGGAACTGCTTATTTGCCACATCAGCTTTTTCCTTCCTAAGGCCTGGAAATAGACATCATGAGGGGGGGGTTGGTTTCTGGGAACTCCATTTCCACAGAAAAACCAACCCCCCATTTCCTCACTCCCATCCCCGATCCCCCACTCCACCCAGCCACCATCTTTCCCCCTCCCCTCCTCCCAACCCCACCCACCTACCCCACACACATACTGACCCACCCACTAGTAGTTTTCACTAAGAAATCCACAGCTGCACCAAACAACTTTAGAACCAATTTATCGAGGAAAAACTTTTTGCACCAAACATAAATTTCTAACTTCCTCAGAAAACCTTTTTCCAAGGCATTTAAAAACCATAGAATTTGCTGATGTGGCAATTTCATCTTTCCATGGAAGTTGCCTTTACACAAACATGCCCTTTAAGGTTGTGCAGGGGGCTTTCTGCAGAAGTCAAGTGGAAAACCAGTCACATTTCTGCGCCTGATATTTTCTGATGTTCGGTGCAATGAGGATTCGGCGATAAAAAAATTACCAAAGTGACCTAGTTTTCTTAGCTCATAAAGAAACAAGTTTCTTATCTAGATCGGATTTGAGTTTCCAGGGTGCACTTCCGCTTCCGCCGTTGTACACAAACAAGCCCTTGATCACTTCTCTCAATATGCCCAGATGTTCTTCATTTGTCACCCAAAAGGAGTTACCCATATAGCTCTCAACACAAAACCACTCGTTTCGCATAAAGAATCCTTTCTTCCCATTGGAGCTGAAAATACCAAACCACGCCCTACTCTCTATAAATGAGAGAAATCTCAGCCGCAGTTGACAAATCATCAGTTCATTGGTTCACAGATCTGTTTCGTAGATCTGTTTGCCTGGGCAGTTTGTGTATTCTGAAGTTCTCAATCCGCAGTTGCTGCAATCATCAGTTCACATTCTCCAAATGAAGAGAACCCTAAGCAACAAGAGCTTCCATCCCATCTTTGTAAGATTTGTAAGCAAGAAATCCTAGCTTTACAGGGTTTCTTCAGTCCTTTATCATCTTCGTCTGAGTTCCAGATGCAACCCAGGACTGTAATTGGTAATTGGAATAGTTGCAGCCTGCATTGGCTGAATCTTTTCCACGATGAGGAGGCCATTAATGGTTCCTCTAAAAACTCTCATTGCATCGAAGAAACGGGCATCAGTTTTTACCATAAGCAATGCAAACAACTATAAAAAATAAAAATGAAAAAAATAAAGGGCCAACCATGACAATAAACTATCAGAGTAGAACAATAATGTGATCCAGGTATTCAGCATGAGTTTTTACCACAAGCAATACGAACAACTAAAAAAGAAGGGCTGCCACATAAGCCATGGCAAGAAACTATCACGGACTATAACAATCAAATAGAAACTTCAACAAAGAGCATTAAAGTTAGAAAATCCAAAACACAAACTTAACATTGAAACTTTGTTCCAGAGACCATATTATCAAATATGGCAGCAAACCTCAGAAGGAAAAACTGACTTAAACCAACCTGAAAGCTAAAAGCAGTTCTATAATGCCAAAAGACCTATGCAACTCTGATGAAAATTACTGAAGATTGAAGAAATGGAACATAAACCCCAGCAACAGCCAATTCTACTTCAGCATCAACTGTTCCCTGCATGTTGCAGTACTTGACCACAAGTCCTATTTCCTAGTTCCACGAGTATCAAAATTGGTTTTCCTCTTCTTGTTTGCATCTTCACGAGAAACATGTTCTTCAGAAGATCTACAAAATGGGGTCAACTAAAGTAAGCTTACTGCATTGACAAAAATTTGCAAAAGACGAAATAAATATTTGGATCAGATGTTCTTGTCTCAAAACAGCCCAAGCAACTCAGGGACTCACAATGTCTGCTTCTTCGCATTGTCCTGCTTTATGCTTAGAACCACATCCATCGCCGTCTTCTGGTGCTCTCTTGTCTGTGAATGCAGTTCTAGACCCTCAACTGATTCACAGTCAATTTTGCATATTCGGCACCATCCGGTGCTCCCAGGTTTCCTCTTTCTTGAATGATCAAAAGACTCCATATCACCTTGAGGACCACCCTAGTCAAGTAAAAAATAAGCAAATAAATAATTTCTTAAATGGTAAAAAAAGGGCAAATTACATTTAACTCCTACATAATTTTATGGTTTTGTGGTGCTTTGCAGATTCCCATTTGGGAATAACCATTCCTTTGATCTGCTAGAGCTGCAATTGTGCCCCACAATTTCCAAGTTTCGTTGTCTTTTAGCAGAATTCAATGCTTTGTAAGTTTCCCTAGATACCCATGATGGGAACATTCTGTTTCTTGCACATGCTAAAATCAGTCAAACTAATTTCCCTTTGTAATTAAATTCAGTATTTTTTTTTATTGCTTTTGGGGTTCCATATGTATCCAGGTTGTGAAGCTTTTAAATGGTGCCCGCAGCTGTCATTCTTTCATTGATTCTTCTTATGCTATAACTGAAACAGACAAACCCAGTGTACCCATTCCACTTTCTGTTAATCTTCAGCAGAATTTGATGCTGTTCAGTGCTTTTTAAAGATGCCCAATCTATGATGCAAAGATACGGCATGGATATGGCAGGGACACAGATTTTACACATAAAGAGTCAGCTGAATGCATCTCCATCAAGTAGAAATGCAAACTGGATAAGAAGCCTGATATCAGTAACAAGTTAACTGCATTGCATAAACCACCAATGAAAACAAATATTACATTGGTGGATACTTAAAACCTAGGCAGAAGTGAAATACTGAATTTTGCATGACCCTAAATTTAATGCAGAGTCATGGTTGAGAAGACCGGCTATAATGAAAAAAAAAATGCATGGACAGAATATGCTGAAATGAATACCCACTTGGAAACCTTGCATAGGGAAACCACTACCAAATCCTGGCTCAGCAATCCGCAGATGGCTTGGAAAGTTTCCACCTCCGATAGACTCACCAATACGTAAATGTGAAGCCAAATGCCCTGGTCCACCCATTCGTAAATGGCTGGGAATGCCTCCAAAAGTAGTTGGCTCACCAATACGCAACTGACCTGGACCAAGTGGGTCACCAAGATGCAAATGACCAGGCAGATTACGAGGCTCCCCACTCCGCACATGATTTAGCAAACTACCATGTCCGATGGGTTCACCACCACGAAGATGGATGGGCAGCAAATCTGGACCAACCATATCACCACTCCTTAAATGGAGTGGCCTACCAGACCCAAGCTGTTCATTTATTCGTAAACTTCCAGGACCATCAAGTTCAGCTCGGCGTAACCCTGCAGCAAAAGGAAGAAGTAGAACCACTTTCATGGAATGTACCAACATTACAAGTTAAGTAAGAAGGTTAAAAAGTCTTACAACGTTCACCAAAACCATGCAGATCTCGGCCATCCAAATCTTCTAAGCGTGGCTGGCTACCTAAACCAAGACCAGCAGGACTGTTTCCAAATCTACTTGAAGGCAGGCCAGGATGTTCCCTACCAGGACTTCTTGCAGGATGCCGACCAAATTCTGAAACATGCCTAAGAAAGTCGGGAGGAGCCCCAGAAGGATCTGTATTTCTTCCTAAGTTATCAGGAAGAGAACCTGGCCGCAATCTATCACCAGCTTCCACTAGATGTAAAGGACCACCACTGCCGACTGGAAAACGCACTGCCAGATGGAACACCAGCACTTCCATCAGATTTCAGTCCAATATCACGACTTAACACATGAGATGGTCTTTCACCAAAAGTGTGGGGTCCCCGGTCAAGGGGTCTTGACATATTTTCCCCATCCAGATCTGCGGGCCTAGGAAACTGCTTAAGATCTTCTTCAAATTCCCTACGATCAACAACTCGTCGGCCAGAATCCAATGGGAAAGGCTGAAAACGTTCATCTGCATGTGGCTTGAATCCTTCTTCCAAACCAGGTTTATACCTCTCTTCTGGAAAAGGTTTGAATCTTTCCTCCGGCAGACCATGGAGAAATGATGTGTCCTGCATTCCACCTACTGCTCCCTTGCCTGCAAGATCAATCACTTTCATAGTATTAGACTGGATGCCAGAGGGCAGTCCTAAAAGGCAAAATTTTCTGCATTTACAGGAAAACATGAATCAAGTTGATGGCCTTCAGTAAAAAAAACGGCCTCTTGCTTTCAAACATTTCAGCTTCTATGGGATTAGCAGGACAGAACCTACTCATTTGACCTTCAAGGCCAAGAGGACCTGTTGGCATTTGACCTTCAAGGCCAAGAGAACCTGCTGGCATTTGACCATCAAGGCCAAGAGGACCCGTTGGCATCCTGCTTCTAGCAGAATCAAAGGCTACAGGAGGCAATCTAGACAAAGGCTCACCTTGAGAAGTTCTTTGGCTCCCAGCATAAGGTGGGCGCATCAGGCCTTGCCTATGCCCATGAGGACCAGATGGTTGGAGCTCGAAACCCTGTGGCGGGCCCAAAAGACTTGGTTCCCTCCCAAACAGAGGAGGCATGCCTCGGCCTGGGAAGCCACCAGGTGGAATTTCAGAAGGAAAAGAACCATGAGGTTGTTTCGTCATGGGAGTCTGGAAATGCTCTTGTGCAATGGAAGGTTGTCCCTGCTGGTGCTCAGGGAAACCTTCGAGGGCATTACGACCCTGGGGCCTCATGTGGACCATTGGTGGCCCATGCATCTGCATCTGAGGTGCTACAGGTTCCTGGAAGTTCCTTTCATGGCTAGTCCCGGGTAGAGACATCGATGGGGGGAACATTGCACCAGGACCAGGCGGCCTTTGAGATACACGGTCTTGCATGTGGGGAGAAGGCCCGTAAGGTGCAGGCAAATGGTACCGATCCTGATCAGGAACTGGAGCAAGATGAGATGGCTGAACAAAATTCTTGCCTGGCATTTGACCAGGTGACAGCAAGCCCCGGTGTTCATCTGGAACTGACCCTTGATGAGGGAACTGGGGTAAATTTTTGTCATGATAACCAGGATTAGGTACTGGCCTTTCATAACCTGGACCAGCAATTGGAGGACGCAGAAGAGCATGCATGCTCCTCTCCGGCACAGCACCCAGAGCTTGTCCCCGTGGACCTTTATCTGTCCCCGGATGAGAATTCAGACTCCCACTACCATCAGACCACGGTCGGAGTATATGCGAGTCTAATGGATCCTGACGCATTTTAACATCCTTCCCTTCAAGATTCTCTGCAGCTAAAGATGAAAGACTTCTATGTGCTGGACCATCCTGAACTTCCTTAACTGTGTGCTGGGAAGCCTCATCTTTTTCATCACTCCAGCCTCCTTAGATTCGAACTTTTCAGATGTCTCTTCTTTCACCATTTGCTTAATTACCGGCTCCTCTGAATCCCCATCATTTTCCGATGACTTGAGATCCTTTTCAAGCTTCATTGAGGAGTCTATCTCATTTACGGCACGATCAGGTCGGCCTTTATCATCACTTCCATCAACCATCTTCTCCTCACCCTCTGAGGACTTCAAATCATTTTCTGATATTGAAGCCTTCAATTCAGCTACTCTAGATACACTTACATTTGTTCCATCAGCATCTAACTTGGGCACTTCACCAGCTTTCCCAGGCAACAAGTCCCCTTGGTTCTTCTCAGAGAATATTGGTTTTAAGGCAGCTTGAGCTGCAGATACCTGAGCGTTTTTTCGAGTGTGTGAAGAAACTGACAGCAGAGTAGATTGGATATCAGATCGTGGCAGTAAAGACTGTTGCAAGGGACCCGGCTGCTGATCGGAAGCTAACGGGGGGTGATTATTCGTCCATGACAGAATACCTTGATTTGGAGAAGGTTGGCCCGCACCAGGCTGTATTACTTTAGTCACACTATGAATATCTTGTCCAAGAATTGAACCGGCCGACCCAACAGGAGTCTGGTTAGGCAGTTGATGCATCACTGCCTGATTAGGTACCATAGTCCTTCCAGCAGGATTTTGCGAATGATGAGTTGCCAAACCCTGTGCCAGGGGAAAGTTCTGCTGCAGCTGGGGTTGGGAATGAGCTGGCTGCTGCAAAGGCAGGCCTTGAGGACGCAAAGATTGTAGAGACTGAATTGGTTGTGGTGGTGCAAAGGGGCTTTGCTGATGCTGCTGATTGTGAACTGTGCCAGGTGCCTGTCCAGGAAAAGGCTGGGGTTGTTGGACAGGTGCATGACCTTGCTGTTGTGGGAAATGCGGCTGCAGGTGAGGCAGAGGTTGCTGTTGAGGTTGCTGCATTGCTTGATGATGGATTTGTTGACCTGGATGGTATGCAAGCTGCTGCTGCTGCACTGGAGGAACATGTGGATGCTGGCCTTGCATAGGCGTCATGACTGGCTGTTGAGGAAGTTGCTGTGGCACAGGGTTGTGTGGAGGACGCATCTGAGATGGTTGCTGTGAAGGAAACTGAGCCTGCATTTGAACAGGCTGTTGCAACATTTGGTGTGGTGCACCCTGCTGTTGAGGATGGATGTGCGCAGAATGCTGTGGGGCACCAGGCGGCATTTGTTGGTAAGGCTGAGGATGTGGATAAGACTGGTGGCCAGTCACAGCATGTGCTGCTGGATGTTGGGCCTGGGGCTGGGGCTGCAGTTGGGAAGGATGCTGGAGATGGGGCTGAGGATAGGCCTGTGGCTGTGGTTGTGGTTGCTGAGGCCGGGGATGGGGATGGGGATGGGGATGCGGCTGTGGATGCTGCATTTGAGGATGTGGCTGAGGGTGTTGAGTCATTTGGGGATGCTGTTGTGGATGTGGCTGCAGGTGAGGATGACCAACTTGCTGCTGTGCAAGGGGTGGCACATGACCTTGTGGTTGCATTTGAGGATGAGGCTGCACAGGTGCATGCGGTTGCTGTTGTGGGACTTGAGCCTGGATTTGAGGTTGAGATGCTACCTGAGGCTGGACATGAGGGTGGGGTTGGGCCTGTGGTTGAGATTGAGGCTGAGGCTGGGGCTGGGCTGGGCCTGTCCCTGGGATGGTGCCTGAGGCTGGGGCTGCACCTGGGTCTGTGGCTGGGGTTGAGATTGAGGCTGGATAAATGGCTGAGGTTGAGGCTGTCCTAGTATTACCTGCTGAGGATGAGCAGCAAACTGCTGCTGATACTGTACATATTGTTGATACTGCTGCTGATAAGGATCATATCCCGGATATTGCTGATAATACTGTTGATAGTACTGTTGTTGCTGCTGGTACCACTGCTCTGGAGTGGGAGCAACCTGAGGCGTAGCTTGTGGTTGTGCATTTGAAGTACCTTGATTTTGACCTTGTCCAGCACCTGCAGCAGCAGCAGTCTCAGAGGGTTGGGTTTGCGAAGCAGGCACTCCTGCTTGAGTAGCAGCCTGGTTTTGCTCCACAGGAACTGTTGGATTCTCAGCCTGCTGTGCTAAAGGTTGCTCTCCCTGTTTTTTATAAATAAAAGGTCATATTAGCAACAAGAATGTACCATTAGATTGCATATACAGATGGAGAGACTGCATTAGACTTACAGGGCATATTTGCGCATGTTCTTGAACTTGGCGATGCACAATTTGTGTCCCACACCTGTTGCACACAACAGGAGAATTGCCAAATGCACATCCAGCACAATGGGCAGTAGTTTCCGACAGTGTACCCTGCCAGGTGCATCCACTCCTGTGATAGAGACAATTCACTGCTATTCGACCAATGGTTTCAGCAAGTGCTTTATTTGCTTCTGTCACAGGCTGCAGTTATTACAATATTAGACAGTCCAATGGCGATACACAATATGTAGAAGAAACTCAGATAATAGTTAGACAAACCTTGGTGTCTGCTTCTGACACTGGGTAGCCGTCATAGGGGCATGTGCGAGTTGTACTTACGACATATGCTAAGCAAGGTTTGCAGTATAGATGAGTGCATTGTGTGTACAAAGCTTCATCTGGATAAACAAGGAGGCGACAAACGGGACAGAAGTACTCTCCGGCGAGAGACTGAATATTCTGTATGCACTCGTTATCGAAACCCATGACAATTGGAATCAGTTGGGTTTCAGTTCCTCCTATGCATCAGAAAAATAAATCCCAACGCAGGCAAACCTGCAAAACATGAGTCAGTTACTCCAATCTTATCCAATAAAACAAAGAAAATCAATACTACATAAGCTAGCCACAACAATTTACACTACCAGGAAAGATGGAAAGACCCATTAAATGCTCAGGAAGAAGATTTATAACTAGTTTTAAGGGCTTGTTTGTGCGCAAGCCACGGCATAGGAAAGCAGGAGTGGAAATGGCAATTGCAAGGAAGGCGGTGTCCGTCTCCGAAATCTAAGGAAGAAACGAATTAATGGCTATTTATTCGTGATTCACCATGGCAATTTCGGTAGCATAAAAACAAAAGAAAATCAATACTACATAAGCTAGCCACAACATTTTACAGTACCAGGAAAGATGGAAAGACCCATTAAATGGTCAGGAAGAAGATATATAACTCGTTTTAAGGGCTTGTTTGTGAAAAAGGCCACGGCATAGGAAAGCGGGAGCGGAAATGGCAATTGCAAGGAAGGCGGTGTCGGGCTCCAAAATCTAAGGAAGAAACGAATTAATGGCTATTTATTCGCGATTTACCATGGCAATTTTGCGTTGCATAAAACAAAGAAAATCAATACTACATAAGCTAGCCACAACATTTTACACTACCAGGAAAGATGGAAAGACCCATTAAATGGTCAGGAAGAAGATATATAACTCGTTTTAAGGGCTTGTTTGTGAAAAGGCCATAGCATAGGAAAGCGGGAGCGGAAATGGCAATTGCAAGGAAGGCGGTGTCGGGCTCCGAAATCTAAGGAAGAAAGGAATTAATGGCTATTTATTTGCGATTTACCATGGCAACTTCGGTTGCACCCAACAAAGCAATTTGGAAGAGTCATGAAAGGTTGGTAAAGCTAACCATCTTGTTTCAACTTGTGTGGGGCCCAACTTTGCTCGAACTAAGCCACTCATATCAAATGACCGATCTTTATAGAATTTGAGTTAAATTCCACTCCAACCAAAATCATATGCAAGATTTGATTAATCATGTATGAAAGCATGCATATATATATATATATGGAGATGCTCATATGAGACAATCTCTCACCTTACTATGAGAGATAGGGTGGGAGACCTCACATCCATATCCAATGCCAACAATATATATACATGACACGCCAATCCACAGATATATATCAATCCATTTATCACCAAACTATACATTGGAAAGCATGTAAAAGAAGCAGTTAAAACACATTACTGGCATAGAATCGCTTCTTCCATTCTAAACCCAACAATACATGCAACATTTCAGAGGCTTTTTTCTATGGTAACTTGTCTCAAACCCGCAACTTTGAGGTTGTGAGCTTTTTCCAACCACGCAACAGGCTCGTGCCTTCTTCAGTTGCATATGAATGTACCCAACACCACAAGTAAACTGAATATTGAATAAATGGATGCTTTTATGTTCATTGTGCATCATATCAATGCAGGTAATCATTTGCCACACATTACAACTCAAATCAGGATATTGCATCGGTATCCATTTTACAGTACACTCATAGCTTAAACCAGTATCCATTACACTTAACAGGTAGGCATGAAACGCAACATAAGTTTATGTACAAATACATCCCATCTGCCCCTCGTCGCAACTTACTAGAACAAATAATAACAATACCCTTTCAGTTGAAAGCAACCTCAAGGAATCATCATCAACAACAGTATCATCATTATCAACATAACTGAAACATTATCCATTTAATTGGGTAGGCTTTGTGAGTTCACGTCTCGCTTTCAGCAATGTCCACATACATGGTTTTAACTAATTCATTTGAGTCTGTTTAGATCAGGAGAGAATGAAGATAAAATAGAGGTGGAGAAGCCTGCCAATGGTTCAAAATTTCCTCCACATCCAAACAGGCCCTAAAGGTCCTGAAGGTCTTTACTTCTCTCCCTCTTTTCCTAGTTCCTGATTAAAGGTCTTAATAAGGCGAGATCTTGATTAGTCTAGGATGGAAAATGAATAGAGAAATCAATCCCGCACCTTTTCTACAAAACCCAAATCGCAAAAAGGTTGAAAAACCGAGAATCCGAACTAAAAACCACCGAAAAACAAAACCCATCTCAAAGAATAAATAGAAAAGCTAAGAAACAACAACGACAACATCAAAACTTCAGCATATCTGGATATATCGCATAAAAAAAAAAAAAGCACTGGCAAACACCGAGAAATAAAACCCATCTCAGGAATCAATAGAAAAGGCGAAAAAATCAGACACACCCTTCTGAATAACAAGAGAAATCACCAAAAAACTGAAAAACGGCATTGGAAATCACGGAAAAACCAAACCCATCTCAGGAATAAGAGAAGGAAAGAAACCCAGTTCGTAAAAAGGCCGATTTCAGAAGGCGAAGGGCTTCTAATCCTTTTCCTGTTCTGGATCGTTCTAGACTTCCTAAAAAACAAAACTTTCACAGACGAAGCAATCCGAAAAAACAAAACTTTCACAGACGAAGCAATCTCTAGTATCGAGAGAAGCAATCCGAAAAAACAAAACTTTCACAAACGAAGCAATCTCTAGTATCGAGAGAGCGAGAGAGAGAGAGAGAGACCGTTGTATCAAGTAGTGGCCGCGGGAGGTGAAGCTGAAGATCCCTCGCTAGGGTTTGAGTCGATAAAGGAGGTGGGGAGAGAGCGAGGAAGTAAGCGCTGAGGTGAGAAAATGGAGCTGTTAGGGTTTCTAGAGTAGTACTAAAAGGAAGGTCATGCCCTAATCGGGAAAGACCTCGTAATTTCGTTTTATTACAGGTAACACCCTAGTTTCATTCATAATTATGAGAAGGTCCATAGTTGATGATTAAAAAATAAAAACTATTTTTTTTTAATTGGAATAATTGTGATTTTCACATCCTTTTAAAAAATTTAAGGTGCTATTTCTTGTTTTCTTTTTTGATACACTTGACTTAAAACTGATTAAACTAATAATTGAGTGCTTCAAGGGGCATTTGTTTTCGTGAACTATGGTCGTTTTCTTTATGTTGGGAATTTTATATATTCATTAAATTAATAGGCGTTTCGACTTTTTGAGAAAGTACGTGAATTTATTATTGATTCAACATTAAAAGCTTTCATCTCTTTTTTCAGAATGTAAGAAATGAGTTGTAACTTGTTTGGATAGTTAGTTATGTGGATGTGAGGGCCTCCACCCCTTACCCTCACAGTATCATGAGAAAGGAGTATCTCTTGGTTACGTGAGACAGTGCCTCTTATATGTGCGGCATATAAGGCATGTTTGAACATACTCCTCTACATCGTCCCACATCCTTGGCCAGTAATAGCCTCGTTCCAACAAGGTTAACGTGCGATGTATCCTAGGGTGCCCCACCCATGACGTATCGTGGCACTCATTAATAAATCCCTTCCTCAAGTCCCCAAATCCAGGTACAGACAAGCGGTTCCTCTTCGTGACCATGAGTCCATCATCGATCCAGAACCATTGAGTCTTCCCTTCTTCAACAAGCTAAATTAGGGTATTCGCTAATCCTTTGCGTAGTTGGTTGCGCTAATTCATTCTAAAGCTGCTTACTTCAGTTTGCTCTTCTATCTTCAATGCAGCCCAACTCGGCCTTACGGCTTAGCGCGTCTGCCACTTGATTGTTCCGACCAAGCAACTACTCAAGCGCCATGTCAAACTCAGTAAGAAAATCCTACCATCTTGCTTGCTTTGCTGAAGTATCTTCTCTAATGCTTGCACACTCCTCACGGGCAATGATATAATTGTGTCATTTTTAAAAAGTTATACGGTTAAAGATGAATCCTTTACAAAAGCCCGCAAAAACATCTAAACAGATGACAAACCTCTCAAAAGTCCTAGACGTTTGTTTCATTAGATTTCTCATCTCTCTCTCTCTCTCCTTAATAATCCCTTTCCACTCAACTACCTCTCTCCTCTCTTTTCTCTTTGTCCATCTCTCAAACCCTCTCTCTCTCTCTCTCTCAAATGGATGGTCGTCTCTCACAAAATGTCTGAAATATTTCTTTCAGACAGGTTGCCATCTATTTCTGTTGAGTATGTTGTGATTATAAAAAAACAAAAGAAGTCTGTTTAGTGATATTGAGGTTTTTTGAAACCAGCATGTGGCTATAAGATAATTTGCAAACATATATGAAGTAAGAGAATACATTTTCATAAAGATATACTTCTTCTTTTACTGATCACCAAATATATGGATTCAGCTCTTTAAAATACAACATGTCAACCCAATAGTCTATGGAGGAGGCTATACTTATTTCACTGACAGGATCTATCGATAATAGTCCATCAATCCAAGCAAACATAATTTATGATGGCTTCCACACTGAACTTCCATGGGCATTACAAATATTGGATGGAAATTTTTTATATGATGATGATTCTAGTATGAATACACACAGCCCTTGATTTATATAAATAATCCACTAGCTTTGGAAATAATTGATCGACATGAAAAAAAAAAGGGTGAGTATTGAATACTCAAAAGAGAATGGAATTTGTAAGCAAATAGGGTACAATTTTCTTAAAAATTCATAGAGTCTTCAATGCATGGTAAAATATCGTTGTTAAACCTGTGCTACAGCAGATTAGATGATTAATGATCATGCTTTTATTTCTTCAAATTATAAGGGATGTTCCCACATCTATTTGATGAAGCTAAACCATTGCACCTGTGTTATTGTAGCAAACGACGATGGAGATTACTTTTTAGCAAATTTTCTTATTTTTATTTTGATTTCCTAGTCGTTTTCTTGTGATCTTTTCATTTTTTTACCAGTAATTAAAAACTAAATATTTTTGAAACATGAAAAAGAATAAGGTTTTAATATGCAAGAGACTTTCTCTCTTTTTATATCGATCTCTCTTTTGTGCGTCATCTCCATAAGGAGAGAGATGAAGAAGGATGTTGAATGAATAAGAGAACTATAGAGAGCCCGTAACTTTAAAAACTTTAAGGTACTTTAGAACCCCCTGAAAATCCTAAAAAATTAATATGTTTTTCTTTACATCTGCTCCTTCAACCAATACTTTTTTTTACATAGAGCCCCCAAGTTGAGTTTACCAGGTCCGCTCCCAACAAAAAGAGATATGGGTCGAGACCATAGCCAGTATGATTAAATGCGGAGAGAGATAGAGAGAGAGAGAGACGTTTACTTTATTTTGCATAATTAAATTGTCGAGTACTTGTCTCGATTCAAATTGTAGTAATTTCTCACATGCCGGTTCATGCAATAAATGCTTTCTAATAGCAGTAATGAGTGTGAAAAACGTATTCACCTTGAGGGCATATTTCTTCACCAGAATTCAAAGAATTTATGTTATGAGGAATTTCAAATTCTCCAAAAAACTGTCTCCTTGAGGTGAAATTCTAAATCCCTTTTCTTTGTTGAACATTTGGGATTCCAAACAAATGTATAGAGAATAGAGTTTCAAGAACTCCAAAATGTCATTTGGGACTTTTTAAGTGGCTAAAAATTGGATTCCGGTGAAAGAAACACGACACTTTAATTATCAAGGGACAAGATATCACATCATGTTCAGAAAATCCCAACATAGCAAATTCTTGTCAGGAATCCAAACTGTATCATTCTATAATGGGCCACAACAAATCAACTTTAGCGAGTGGTCGACTTCAATAAGATCATAAAGAATGAGTGGGACATTGGCGGACTACACAAATAGGCATCGATCACTAATGCATTCGATAAACATTTTGGCAAGACAACAAACGAAGGAAGCCTAATGTGCAAGAAAGTATTGATATAATATGTTGAGGTTTGAATATTAATTATTATTCTTAATAGGTTTGAATTAAATGTAAATAAGTTTGAACTAGAGTCATTGTTAGATTATGGGTTTGCACCATCTCGCTCTCTTTTGTACAAGTACAATTATTTGTAAATATGGTTTAATTATTTACACTGTCTGCGAAAATCGTAATCTTTCAAAAATTTCACAAGTTATTAATTATTTGCATTAGTTCCTCGTTGAAATACTTCATCTGCCTCGGCTTTTCTTATACTATAAAATATTTGTTTTCTAAGGCAATAAGATGTCTTGACACAAAAGCACAGACAAATCCATCAAAGTAAATTAATGTGGAAGTATAAAAGTTCAACCATTATTGCACGTTTTTAGCAAGATCCACACACACACACACATATATAGGGAGATACTCCTATGAGAGACCTTATTATAAGAGATAAGGTCGGGGCCTTCATATCCATATCCAATGCCAACGATTTAAATGTGAGGGTCCTCACTCATATCTCTCATATAAGGTGAGAGATATCTCTCATAAAAGTATCTCTCCATATATATATGTATATATATATATGTATATATCGCCCTTATTACGCAAGTGGATGCTGCATCTAGCTCCGTCTCAACGGTGGCGGCAATGTCTCCCTACAACACCAAAGGTAATGAGCCAGTGCAAGTAAGCAAATATAATAGCATAAACATATCAAATCAAAAATAAAGCCAAAAAACAATCTACATGTACGACAAGTAGATTCACTCAAAACATATTGCATCAAAATAGAATTAAAGACAGTTAGATTGACATCAATCGATCATGTAAGACGAGTCTAAATATCTGTAAACTAGCAGAATGACAATTCATGTGAGCTCATCGTCCCAACTGCACGTTGCAAGCAAGATGTCCGTGGTGAGAGCTAGATATTATATATAACAAGCAAGGGTATAGTAGGTCTCTCTACGGAAATTCATTTGTGGCCAACAAGTATAATTGAGTATGGTACCGGATTGTATACTTACACCAAAATGAGACTTAACTGTAGCAAGTATAACGAGGCTAAATCCATGCAATTTAGGTCCGACTAAAAATGATACGAAACTAAGTGGCGCCCACACATGGAACAATGATAACTCTAACAAAACACGATAAATAGACATGATAGATACACAACCAACTAATCTAACAAGGCAAGTATATCAAGAGGTTATCACCAAAAGGGTACAACAAGTCCATACTAGAACAAGGGTCGCTAGGTCTATCTTAAGTCCAAGGTACATGCCCATCACGACGAGACATCGAATATGAGTAGGAAGAACATGTATAAATAAGTAAAAAAGTATGTACAAGCCATGTGAGTAATATAATATAATAAAACACATAATACGAGACAATGTAAGACAAGGTAAAAACCCAACATCCAACCTTGCTAGGACCTAGATTGCCATCGGTCAATGCCATCTAACCCTACGTGGCCTGGCCTGTTTGGTAAATTCACTTCACTATTGAAGTAGGGCAAATCATCGTTGCAAGAGACAATAAAATAAAATGGGTCAAATTAGAAAGTACCATATTTAAAGAAACACCTCTACTAAATGACAAAAAAAATAAAAAAATAAGTTACTTTTTCATGCCACTAAATGACAAAAAAAATCATATTTAAAATAAAATAAAAAAAATAAATTCTCATTTCACTAAATGAAAAAAAATCACCTTTTTTATTTGACCTCTTTTTTTTTTTTTTTTCTCTTATTTTCACCTTTCACCTCACTTCATTTTATTAGAATTACACCTTGGCATTTCGAAGTTAGGTGACATCAAAGGCCTTAAACCTTTGCACACTTGACCTATTGATGCAAACCTCTAAATGCTCAAGAATATGCAAGCCAAGTCAATCCATGTACCCTAATCTATCTTCAAACTTATAGATCATAGGGCCTTACTTGACCAGGGTCTGATTGTTTACACGAGAGGGAGAGTAAAAGGAAAGTAAGAATAAAGGAAAGAGGAAGGAGTTAAAGTAAAAGAATAAAGGAAAGAGGAAGGAGTGCAGTAGAAGGAAAAATTCAGCTTCTCTCCAGGTTGTTACACTTTGAAAAGAAGCAATTGAGAGATGCATTAACTGACATAAGACTTTTATACAGTTGGCAAATCATGATTGGATAAAACATATCTCCTTGTTTATTGGGGACGATGGAGGCATAAATCATAAGAAAAATCACTTGTCTTGTCATAGCCAATGCAACTGTGCAAGCTGTTTCACAACTTGGGAACGGAACGGAGGAAATTACTAATCTCGTGAGGACACTGCAAGCTGTTCACAACTTGAGAAGGGAACCGAGAAACTGCTAATCCCATGTAGGGCATAGGGTGATCCATGCCACTAATTTGATGCTTTCATGGATGGAGGTAATCCTAAAGATGCTGACTTCGGAACATCCAAATCGTCTGCAAGCCCCTTTCCTTGGACACATTTTGTAGGGTACGTTTGTGTAGTCCATTTCCGGAGAAAAGGATGTGATTTTCTTCGAAAAAACTCGATTTTCATGTGTTTGGTGCGACAGTTTTCCGCTGAATACTTTTTCGCGCAGAGGGGGGGGGGTATGGGGAGTCCATTTCCTCAGAAAACGGACCCCATTCCACCCAGCCACCGACTTTCTTCTCCCTCCCCTCCCAACCTCACCCACGCACCTACCCTGTAGTTTTTACTAAAAAAATCCACAGCTGCACCAAACAACATTAACGCCAATTCATCAAGAAAAAAACTTTTTGCACTGAACATGAATTTCTAACTTCCTCAAATAAACCTTTTCTAAGGTTTTAAAAAACCATAGAATTTGCTGACGTGACAATTTCATCTTTCCATGGAAGTTGCCTCTACACAAACGTGCCATTAAAGTGTGTTTGGTGCTCATCCACTTCAGAAATGGACAAGGGAATTTGTGCACTTTTTTATGCGAGGTGTCTGAAATCATGCTCAACCTCTTTTGAAAAGCCACAAAAGGAAAAAAGAGTATTCCTCTTTTGTGTCACGTACGTGCACAAATACATCATAAAAAGTTAAACAGTTGCTAGCATATACTTCATTATTTTCCATTTAAGGAGAGTTTCAAATTTCAATATCCCCCCAACCATGGAAGCTGCTCATGTTTTGGCTAGGCGCTGTTATTGGCTGGGTAAGAATTTTTGTTGGAATGTTGATGTTTCTAATTGGGCAAGGCTTTGTAGTTTGTATGCCCCCATTACTCACATATACTTCATTCTTTTCCAATTAAGGAGAGTTTCAAATTTCAAGATCGCTTAGCAATTGAAGCTGCTCGTGTTTTGGCCAAGTGTTGTTATTGGCTTGGTAAGGGTTTTTATTGGAGTGTTGACGTTCCTAATTGGGTGAGGCTCTATTTACCGTCTCATGTGAAATCAATGGTTTTAAGGTTTTTCTTCATTTTTGGTAGCTATACATTAAATCGGAGGCCAATAATTTTATAGTTATCTGTTTTCAGTATTTCAAAGAAGATCTACAATCTTGATTGTAATTATGGGCCCCACAAAAGTTCAAAAAATAAAAAAGGAATTGTGGTTATTCGGTTTTATCAAATACTTAGAGATCCGATATAGATCAATGGTTGAAATTTGGTAAATAGGCCGTGTTTGACCTTATTAATGTTTTTGACGGTTTGGATCATCATTAATGGTCACATAATTTAACAAAAATTAAACAAAGCGTTAGGAGGAGCATTATCATCGAAATAGAGGTGGACATAATCTTTCCAAACGCTCTAAATGTGTTTTGAACTATTTTTAAGCCAATAAGAGGCTGAAATAAGACTACCCAAACACTACCTTAGTTGTTGTTTGGTCTATTTTGATGAATGAAATTCTATTCACCAAAAAGAAAGAGGAGTTTCAAATTTTCAATACATCCCCAATACACGCTTGGAACCATGGCTCATTTATTACCAGCTGAATAAGCTGGATGTCCAGGCGCTCACAAGCCAAAGACACACTTGGGAAAGGAAACATTAAGTTTTGTATGTAATGGCAAACTGAGCCATGATCCAAAAGTAGATCAAGCCTTGAGAAATAAAATTAATTCAAGAGCATCCAATTTCACAAAGTTGAACTAGAGCCTATCTGTTTTGCTTCAAGCAATACCTGGAGTAACTCCCGATATAGCAGTCAAAGCAAGACGTGTAGGTGGTTCGACTCATCAACTTCCTATTAAAATAGAATCTACACAAGAAAAAGCACTTGCCATTCGTTGGTTATTAGGGGCATCTCGAAACATCCGGGTCAAAATATGGCTTTCAAATTAAGTTCCAAATTAGTGGATGCTGCCGAAGGGAGTGGCGATGCCATACGCAAAAAGGAAGAGATGCATAGAATGGCAGAGGCAAATAAGCTTAACAGTATCCTAGCTTACAGG
The DNA here is from genome assembly GCA_003546025.1 of Camphora micrantha. Lineage (NCBI taxonomy): Eukaryota > Viridiplantae > Streptophyta > Magnoliopsida > Laurales > Lauraceae > Camphora > Camphora micrantha. The sequence goes on along the minus strand of QPKB01000005.1, from coordinate 9,589,457 downwards.
GAGAGGGGACCTCATTAATCTTTGCATGTACTTCCCACAAGGCATTTGGAGACCTTTACTTTGCCTCAACTTTACGATGTCGTTGCATCTACCTTTACTTTGCCTCAACTTTACGATGTCGTTGCATCTACCTTTACCACACAAAAACCAAACATGCCCTGTACTAGGTAGAATTTCTTCACTTCGACAGGACACCTGCATTATGTTTCAATTGATGTGCTTACCAGCCAAAAGTTGGGATTGGGCTCCAGGCGTGCCTCGGGACCAAATGGAGGGCCCCAGTGCCCTGCATCTAATTGTGACTATAAATTATTAACCTGTGAAAAGTTGAGACCATTTTTTGTCTCAAACATCCCCTTGGTCCCACCAATCCACAATGCAACTAATGTGAACAAGTAAATGATTTCTTTTCAATGGATGTTCACGAATTGTCTGCCACAGGTTATAATGGTCCACTTTCAAAAGCCGCATGCATCCATCCATAAATATAAGCCTCACATCTGACACAACCATCATACATAGGGAAAGAAAATCACCTCAATTAGAGTGAGAATAGTTGTAGGAATTTTCACATTTAACCCCAATGGAATAATTTGGGCCTTTTATGTGTGATCAATCCAATGGAAGAGTGCTCATTTATGAGGGCATGTGGTACAAGATGGTTTGATCAATCATGGTGGCCCGTTGCACAGATTTTAAAAGCAGGAGAATGTTGGCACTTTCAAAGTAGGAGATAAAATTCAGTACACTAAATCTACAGCGTCCAAAGTGAGAGATGATGATGGAAATTTCCAGTGCAATAACAACTGGTTAACTATCAACAGTCAACAAAAATAATAAATGAGCATTGTAGAACCTATGCCATAAGGACATTCTCTAAACCTTCTCCTTCATGAAAAAGGTGCAACAACAAAATTAAACAGCCGACGAAAAAAGGCATGAAAAACCTCTCAACGGATCATCAAACCCTGAATGGACTGGGCCCCATCGTCGGAAATTTTGTTGGCTTGTATCGTGCTAATAACGCCTGCAATGTTACCCTATAAAAAAAAAAAAAAAAAAAAAAAAACACTGTTAAGGTAATGCAAATCTGATAAAAATAAAAATTCAATTAAGAACATTTCAAAAGAGTGCAGATTCAAGAAAAGGAAATTTCAAAGGTGAATTGTTTTACCCTCCAAACTCCAAGTTTTGATCTGAGGGCTTTCCATTGTGACAGGCCAAACACGCGCTCGGTACATCGACTGCACATCAATAATCAATTAGGATGAAAAGAGAATACTGCAGAAGAAGAAGAAGAAGAAGAAGAAGAAGAAGAAGAAGAAGGAATCTGTTCAAACATGATTAAAATTTCAGTCCACTGACAAAGGAGACGTTGGTCATTGAATTAAGGGATAAAGAATGAATCGTAAGTGACAAATATATATAGAAGTCACCATCAATTTTCCCACTTTTTTTTAATGGAATCAAATTTCCCACCTTCCATAGCTAATAGATTCTCATCCTCCCTATGAAAGTAAAATCCCACAAGTAGGGGAGTTTCACAGTCTCCACACTCAAGCCACCATAGCCAATCAATCTTCTTACCTTCTCCTAGGGCCACTCCATACTACAAAACAGATTGGGCTGCTAGCATCAAGGGGCCAAGATTATATGCGGCTGGAGAAGCAGGAATCTAATTGGAAGGTAACGATCACATGATTGGCTGGATTGTTTCCATTCTTTTTTTTTCCCGTCACAGGGTATCTTAATGAGGAAATTGCACCATAACTTTGAAAAGTTTGCCTAAGGAAGAAAGTTGCTTACTTTGTATTGAATCCCTACGATTCAAAGTAAAGTGAATTTTTTTTTTGTGTTGGTGGGGAATGGGGTGATGCCATGCCCTATTAACTGCAACTTAAAAAAACAGACACTAAAATGGTCGAGGGCAGGACATAGGTCTCTATCCCAACAAGATCATGCCCAAAGGCAACAAATGTGGTTTGAGGTAAGGATACGGGCCCTCTTATCTAAATCAAAAAGATTTCTACTCCACATCACAGGTAATATATATCACAAGCCTGTCCAGAATTGAAAAAAAAAGAAAAAGAAATAAACAATATCCCACAAAAAATTCGTTCAACATGCCATCGGCAGCAGCGGTTCCAATATGATATATAGCAGAATTTTCACCTATGGAAGTCCTGCACAAGAGCAGTGTGAGATTTTCAATCCCCACCATCCACAAGGCGGGACCCTCATGCATTAAAGGCAGGGGCCGAATTTCCCGGAGGGCAGCCATGCAGGAGTCCCTTGGGATTCCATGGAGAATGAATGGTTAGGATGCTGCAAAATTTAAAGGAGAGGCCTGAGTCTTAAACCCTTTTTTAACTTTGCTAAATAGAAGACTTGAATGCATGCACTCTTAAACAGACTCATGTTCCTACATAGTTGAGCAACAGCTGGGGACAGATCCAAGCCTTTTACTAATATGTTTGTTAATAAAATTTAGATTCACAATTCATCATATACAGAGGTTGACAGCTTAGTTTGATTGCATTGTGATCTTTTAACTAAACACTCCACCTATATTAGATGCTATGTTCCTTACCTAGATGAGTATCTACACGACGGTACTTAATTCATCTAAATTTCTACTATAACCATTAAAAAACAAGCCAAGCTCTACATTAAATCTTAGACACACAATGCTAGGAAATGAAAAACAGTGGTAGTGGTTTTCTATCTATCATTTATCCTTGTAAATATTTACATATACGTGTAAGCACACAATACAGGCCATGGTTTTTTGATCTTGAAAATCAGTTGGGCCTCACCACGCACGTCTAACACTAATTAAATGCAGCAATTGTAACAAATATAAGAAACATCCATATCCATAACTGCATTTTTTCTTCAATTTGGTTTTCAAAAGTTTTGTATTACACGAAATCACCAATTGAGTTGCAACCAAAGATACGAAAGACCAATCATTTTTGCAAGAAAATCAATGTCAAGCCAGAAGGGAAGAAAAGTTCTTAAATCAAACAATCATTCACAAGTCTTTCTTTTCTAGAATTCCCACAAACATGAGAACTGATTAGTAGTTTTGGCACTGCAATTGTAATAATATAGAGTGTTTCATAGAGCAATTCCTCGGCACTGATTCAATCCAGTAGTAAAAATTTTTCACATCAATCAGAGATATTTAGGGCCATACCTCAGTAAAGGGAGGAACAAGATGGACATTGGTGGAGACAGAAAGGAACCTCTAATTGGCAGCTGAGTGTTAGGCAATAGAAACTATAGAAATGAAACAGGTTTCAAAGATTTTTAAAATTTTACTGGCTTCAGAAAGAATAGTAGCAGCTTCTGATTGGGAGCTCGGACTTTGGAAATAGAAACTGTAGAGCTGCACCAGGTTCCCAAGATTTTTAAAACTTAATGGGCTTAAAAAAGAATGGTAATAACTTTTAATTGGGAATTGAGAATTAGGCAAAGGAAACTATAGAAAGGATGGAAACTATAGAAAGGTATGTCGTCATTACATATTTCTAAATAATATTATATTGAAACTAAATATCGGGTTGGTGGGGACTCAATGAAAACATTACATATTTTTATTTTTTGAATGGTAACACTATATTATTAGAAAGGTAAGGTGCGAAGAACGGAAGAAGCATGACTGGGGAGAATGACAAGTGTATTCCAAATATAAAATTATGGTTTTTCCATTCAGAGGACATGTGCCACTCTCTCAGAAAAATACTTCCCTTGTTTTAGAGAATAGTGGATTGCAGCATAATGCAAAAAATGTTGTAAATTGAAAGAAAACAAGGAAAAAAGGAGTGGCATCCTTATATAATTTAAGTATATTATTTGTCTATTATACTTGAAAAGTAAATGTTTGAGCATATCGAGCATGGTTTGGAATGGTACAAAGAGCAAAGGGTTCCGATTACAAGGTACATGGGAAAGAGGGAGGCCTAATAGATGTGTAAGTAAGTAATCATAAGCAAAATGCTAGATTGCAGGTTAACAGAAAAGTTAGCCAACTGCAGTTCAAATTATAGAATTACCTCACTATTATAGTTTGGTTCATCTGGTCCATCTTACAGTCAAGTAGCTTCGCTGTTATTGCTTTAACAACCCAAAATTCAACCTCATCGTCACTTACCTGCAATGAGATTTACACCAATTGGTATAGAGAAAGACGCGCACACACATATATATAGAGAGAGGGGGGCAATTAATGCTTACCCTAAGTGTATCCTTGATAACAGCGTATGAAATCACACCAGAATCATTTGAACTGAGATCAGCCAGTGACATCAACCTCATCTTTGTAATGCAATCTTCGTGAACCAGACCTGTAGATCAGTAGATCCATTATTTGAACACACACACACACACACACACACACACACAGAGAAAGGAATCTTTGTGAACTGGACTTCTATAAATGGATCGTCAGAAACAAAGAGTGAGGAAACAAAAGGGGAGGTGGAAAAAAATTCTCACCATAGCTCTTCAATAAAGTGGAATTTGCAGCATGAAAATCTAAGTAGGCATCCAGCCTATGAGTGAGAAAGATCTTCAGGAGCTGATAAACCAAAGCATACTTGCCATCTTTCTCTAATTGCCCTACAGCAGGCATATCTAGCAGATCACACTGCAAGAAAATGACAGGATATGAAATTAACTGTTATACCAACCAAAAACACCAGGAAGACGAAGGACATACATCCTGTAAAGAGAAATTAAAGCATCCATCTCTCACATCCACATTTTATGCACGTCAGACAAATGGTATGCAGGCAGTTTATGCATCACAGTTAATGATGGAACAAAATCCACAGAATGAAGATCATAGCAACACATTTTCTTCTAAGCCCTCAACCACTGATATTCTTAGATTCTTAACAGTCCATTTGAAAACAATGATTAATGGAGTTTCCACTGTTGAAGTCCTTTTATGGGAATTCTATCACCACAAGTCCATCACATAAACGGTCTATATCACAGAGCCATGGCACAGGACATAGTAGCAAACTGCCTGCACTTAAGTGGTCAAACAGGAACCATAACCGAAAGTCCTCTGATCCTCTCAAAAACCACAGTGCATCCAATCTTTGATTGCCTGGATCTTCCACAAAATATTGTTTTAATCCTCTGAAATCCAAGTAAAGGATACCTAGAAGCCTCCAAAGTTTCTTCCAACAAGAAGAAAAAATCTCTTATGTTCCCTTTTTTAAGATTTTGCTGAGTTCCGAATCCTTAAAAGTAAAACCTACAGTCTACATACTACAGTAAATGATTATTTTTATTGAGAGAGAGAGAGAGAGAGAGAGTACACAACATTTGTAAGTATACAGGATTCCCTACCTAAACAAGGATCATAGATCTACCTGGCTTTGAATTCTAGACCACCCAGTTATATAGAAAACAAAGAAACCATATTAACTAGGGCTTGTGATATAGTTATGTGCAATAGTTTACCATGACTATAAATATCTACGGTTGTTGAGGAAAGAATTTGTCAAAACGAGCATATTCTAAGAACAGATCAAAACTCAAGGAAATTGAGCAGTCTCAGTTGAGATGACTAAGACAGTCCCACTGAGTCGAATGTGACTCAGTGCAACTTGTCTGAGTCAGTACTCAACTCGATGCACCTTCTTTTTATATAGTATAAGTCAACGTAAATTGGTCAAGTCTATGACTTGCAGGTGACCAAATCTGTCCCCAAATCAAAGATGTAATTCCACACAACCTGGAAGGTGCCAGCCTCTCCCCCTAAAACTTTACATTCGAGCTTTCCTTCCTTTCTCTTGCTGAAACAAAAACATATGATCTCTCCCACTCTAGTGAGAGAAAGAACCTCAAATTTCACATTCAGCAGCAGGGTTGTGCAAAATTTACTCAATCTTGACCTTTTATTTCCCAACACATCTAAATCCCTCCCTCCCTTTTATGTGTGACAGAACCCATGGAATGTCACTGGAGAAAGAAGCCTTGAACTCATAAATACGTGGTGATAAGATAGAAAGTTGTCCACTGGACCCAAAAAGGCAAAAAAAAAGCATTCAACTTTGGACTTCAAGCATTCTTTGAGTCCCATTTTCGTTGTCATTTCAAATAAATAAATAAATAATCTGGTAATAACACAAACGAGGTACCTGAAAAATGTCGTGTGCTTTCACAAACTCTATGATAGCTCGCACGGCTTCCTCTTTGGCGTCACTAATGGTATAGACATCCTCACTAGAGAAAGTCGCCAAGTACTTTGTCAAAAAACAAAAGGATTCCTTTGCCGAACTGCCAAGTACAAAAACCCCAGTCAAAAACAGAAACATAGTTAGAATAATACAAATAACGAATTCATTTCTACAAGGGTGAAATGTACCTTTTATTTTCCTTTAAAATGTTATAGATGGAGAGAAAGAGTTCCCTCTGATCCAAGATTCCAATATTCCACTCTTTCAAGAAACTGTCAATATTTTTAAAAGAGGGAATGATGTTTTCAGCAACTTTTCCCTCAGCTGCCAAATTAAGGGCCTTTGTGTAAACAAAGAAGCGGCTGTAAGGGGTCTCCAGCAGATTGTAAAGATTGAACAAGCTGTAACAGGCAAGTAAACCTGTAAGAGATGAGAACATAGATCCAAAGGTGAAAAGCACAAAAATAAAAAACATTACATCTTCAAGCGCAATGCAGGCTTCTCATTTGGTTGTTGGGCTACTTTTGCAGATATAAGCTTTGCCATCTCAAGTGCTTCATCTGGACTATCAGTTTTCGTAACAAGGTTGCAGGTAATAGTGAAGATGAACTCCAAATCTGGAATGTGCAAAAATCAATAATGGATCCTGTTAAAGATGGACCATTGGTATTTTGAAGAATCCTGGTTAATTGTTTAATAAGATTCTTAGCAAGCAGAATACTGAATTGTATACATAAATAGACCAGCAGTCTCACCGGCAATCATTACAAATAAGGGTTCATGCTTTTCATCCACATAAGTACATAACAATGCATCCAAAATAAACATGGTGTATATGCGCACAGTTCAGACTCTTTATCCAAATAGTGGTTACAATTGTAGATGAGGGACAACTTGAACCATCAGATCTTCTAATTGAATTTGAACTTCTACATAACCACTCTATTGACAACTTGGTAATAAACACCGTACTGAATGGTAAGGATCAACTAATCAATGTAATCTACCACAACAGGAGTCATCACTCGGACAGTCTGCATTGGAGTAAAGTTGCAATGAAGTTTAATTTGTTGAAAAGGTAAAGAGTATTCATTCCTATAAGAAAAATGATGCCTCAACATTTGGCTGATGTTCTGATTTTGTTAGAACATAATTTTCACCTTGACCTAGCAAAGCTATTATAAGAAATATAACACACAAACAAATATTCTCGTCAACGAGAATAGAATACTATATTGTCAGATCAAGGCAGCTGAAGTAACTTAAACTAAGTACAGTAAATTCAAGCAGCAATGGATGGCAGCTATCATACCTTTCTCTGAAACTCTAGAAAATATCAAGTCTGCTGAAGTGAGCATAAGGGAAACCAAATCTAACCATCTGCCCATAACCATGCATTCTTGTGCCTCAATGCATAGTGTGGTGACCTGAGGCTCTGCAACCTGTCAAAATAAACAATTTTAAAATAGGATAACTACCTGATAACCCAACTGAGATATTTAAGAAAACTGAAGTGAACAAAAAGGGTTTTTTTTCTTCTTTTGAATGGTTACTTTCATTAAATAAAGCAAGCAGTACATGAGGACTATACTGGCAAGCTTAATACACCAAAAACAGGAAGAGACCCACTACAAGGTACAAACAGCAAAAGATATTACCAACACAACAGACCACCCAAAAACAAGCTACATCATAGACCCCCTGCAAAGGAGCAAGCCAAATCCTTCCAGGCCAAAATAATCTGGTCCAAGGAACGACCTTTAAAAGGACTGATTGCCGCACGGAAAGCTACGGTGAACTTATTTTTTTTCTACCAAATGGTTATCACTCATTACAATCCCTTCAAAACACCTAGAATTCCTTTCTTTCCAAATAACTGCAAGAAAAGTCAATCTCCACAGCTTCTTGCCTCTAGGCGATACAGTCAGAGGCTTCCATGCTTGAAAAAGGTTATGATGAATATTGGCTGCAATCAAACCACTTAATAGCAGAGTCCCATATTTCATGAGCGGTCTTGCAATTCAAGAGAAGATGGTCCACCATTTCCTCATCACTTAAACACATGGGGCAGCAATTAACCACCAACTTCCCTCTCAGCCTTAGATTGTCCATGGTGAGAACTCTTTTTCCAGAAATCACCAATCTTGGAGGGGCCTTAATACTTACATAAGCCGGTCACCAAACTCTTACCCTTAGTTCTTCTAGAAATAGCATAGAAGAAAAAGAAGAAACCTAAAAAGAACCATCCTTTGATGCATTCCACACCCTTTCATCTACCCCTCCATCTGGGATGAAGACTCCATTCAGGAGATTATGAACAGAGATGGATTGATACTCATGGTGTTCCTTCACATTTCTCCTCAATCTAGGGCTCAAAACCACCTGATCTCCAACTCTCGTCAAATACCATTGAACCATAGCTTCCTTGTCCGCTGCACAATTGAACAAATCTGGGAACTGGACAGCCAACAGCCGGCCGCATACCCAGCTATCGAGCCAAAAAAGAATCCTCTCACCCATTCCAAAATGATATCTGATGTTCTCCATGAGAAGCTCTTTTTCACTAATAGAATATCTCTCCAAATAGCCGACAATTTATATGAATCGTCCTGGACATCCCACCCATCTCTTGAAAATCCATATTTCCCTCCCATAATTGTCTCCATAGACCCTCCAAATCCTCTCCGAGCCTCCAAAGCCACTCACCCAACAAAGCTTGATTCATTTGTCAAAGAGGCCACCCAAGCCCCCTTCTTCCTTTGATCTACAAACCGAAGACCAATCAACTGATGAAATTTCTTCTCCTTACATCTACCATGCCATAAGAAATCACACTGCAGCTTCTCTATGCAATTAATAATAGAGACTGGGCATACATTAGCAGTGGCGGACCCAGGATTTTCATTTGGGTGGGGCGAATGATGACTATAATATTAAATTCATCATTATTTTGTTGTTTGAGAGAGCAATGGTGGGCTTAATTCTAATGAGTGCATGGGTTTTTTCACTATGTTTTTGGCTTGCATGTTTTACATTTTTTTCAGGTTTGCCATGGGATTTAGGTATTAAGACTTGGGAAAAGAGGAATGTGGTTGGGGTTTTGGGATTAGGGATCGGGGTTTTCGGATTTAGGAGTCTAGGACTGGATTCAGTTTTTGTATGTATGTGAGTGAGAGAGAGGGGGATGGAGGGAGGAATACTCAGCTGCTGTGCCTATGTCAGAGAGAGGGGTTGCTACCGGATCAGGATGGGAAGAAAGTGGTGGGGTGGCAGGTTTTTAAAATGTAAGGGTGAAATGTGAATGGGCCGAATGGACTTAAGACTTTGGCCTTTTCCCCGATTCAACCTGGGGCGTACAATAGGTGGGTCCGCCACTGTACATTAGCAAATTCAACAAAACTGACCTAATAAGGGTGACCGTTCCTCCAAGGAATAGTACACCTTCCTCCAAGTGGAAAAAAAAAGGAATCAAGTTCTACTGAGCAAAAGAACGTAAAATGCACCTTTATTTGGACATATGATTGAGTGTAACCAGTAACCTCTCTCACGTTCACAACAAGGCAGTTCATAAATAGAATTGCTCTAGCTTCTGCAAACCTTTCTATGGGGGAAAAAGAAAAGAATATAATAGAAAGTACCAGTATAAGTATTGTAGACATCCAAAGGATAGTCCTACCATTTAGGGCCCAAAAGAGGTGAACCTGTACTGACCACCAACTGTGGAGGTTGACTTGAAAAATGCCTAGACAGAAACAGCTAATATGCCTTAACTTCAAAATCTCCTCTTCCTTTAAAAAATTTGGGGATCCCGATTGATTCAGAGGCAAGAGCTGACTTTTGGTAGTTACTAGTTACTCTATAAATAGATGGTGCAGGACAAACCCATGATCCATGGGCCAACCAGCCCTTGGGGCCCAGCTCATTCAGTTCATGTTTTGTTTAATTTCATTTAGAGTTAATTTTTTTAATGGTTCATGTTTTAAGTAGTTGGATGTTTTAATAGTGACCATCAATGTGTTTCGAAGGTCTGGATTAGTTCTAGAGTTATATTTTACCTATATTAGTGATGTAATGCCTCATTTGGCTTCAGACTATAATTAATGAAAAAAAGATGTGAGTGCTTTTGCTTTCTTCTTCTCTCCTACAAAAGGATCAGGTGATTAATGAAGAAAGATTCGAGTGCATTTGGTTTCTTCTTCTCTCCTACAAAAGGATCTAGCGTGGGGCCAAGGGTGTGACGCCTATCCAATTCAAGCATGAGGTTTGACGTATCCCAAGCTTCTTCCATCTCCCCCCACCCGCTCAGCATCTCTTCCCCTTTTTGCATCAATACAGAACCAATCTACACTTTAGAGGCATCTAAAACTTACTTGGGGATAGGAATGTTTCAGAACTTTCTTAAGCTCACCAGATCCTCTTTTTTACCTCAATTGTGAAGTGGTGTTGAAGATGCATTTCCATGGGGAAACAGTAGTTTGGCTGCCAAGTGCTCGTACTCAGATCTTAAAAAGAAAAGAGAAAGAATAAAAGCTCTCTCCATTTTTCTGTCTCTTCATATCCCTTCTTACCTTCTTTTTCTTTTTTCCTTTGTTTGTTTACTTTCTCGAAAATCTGCTCATGGAGGTACTAAGACAGTGAGAATCAGCAAGAAGGAAACTCCAAATCCTGATACGTAGGGTACAGGCATAGTTTCCAAAATCGGAATCGTATTGCAAATTGTTCATACCCATGAATCGAATCGAATCGCGAATCGTATCGTGAATCGTATGATTTTTTCTTTTTCTAATAAAATGAAAAATAATTAAAGATTAAAAGAAAAAGAAAATAGTAATTATTCATAACCATCCATTTTTCTATTTATAGTAGTATAAATATAATAACAACTAAGTCTATCATACAATCCTATTAAGGACATCATGACATATATTATTATTATTATTATATATATATATGAAATAAATGATGTGTAAATAATTAAATAAGTTTAAAGTATCAATAGATATATTTTTTTATCTTTAAATCAAAATATAAAAATAAAATAAAATCCAAACCATCAATCTTACACGGTAGGATATTTCTTAAAGTTAAGAAAGTGTTCATAAAGAAAAAAAAAAACCAAAATAGATTAAAAAAAGAAAAAAGATATAAACGAGCACCATACGTACAATCGAATGCTTTAGTTAAATGCATATTCTTTATTCATCTTTAAAACCTTATCAAAGCCGTAAAAAATTCTTACGAGGTTTCGTTAACAACTAAATAACCTTTTAAAAATACCAGCGATAAAAGAAAGAGAGAATGAAGAAAGGAAAAAGGTAAAAGATTATTAATATTAGCTTATTGGCTATAGCTATTCTCGCTTAGTCGAATTGCTTGAATCATAAGATTCATTGAAACGAGTATCGAATCGTAGGATTCACATCTGAATCCCAAGATTCATTTGTAAATGGGATTCATTACATAGATACGAATCGTTTTCCTTAAGATTCGGGATACAAATCGTAGGATTCTGATAACTATGGGTATAGGTTTTCATGATTGATTGAATGACTCACAACTAAAATTATGTTAATATTTTAACAAATAGAAGCATCTATAGACCATTTAGCGAGGATCTAACTTTCAATAACTACTATATAAAGAGTTCATAACTGGGTAGATTATATGAACAAAAAAAAGTGGGAAGCTTTATTTCTTATCAGAGTTAGGTGCGCCAATTTTCTGAAGTACAGTAGTATCTTTGGAAATAAATCGTTAGGGTGTTCACATATTTTCAACTGAAGATAGAAAAAGTGCTCTGATGGGTTCAGGAGATTGAAATGAGGCAAGGGAAAAATCCAAATACGAGTGAGGATATGCACATTTATGTACAGTAGCAGCTTTTATTCAAGGATGAATTGAGAAAATCATCTCCGTGACAACAAACTAGGACTCACGGAAATTTGAGCTTTACCCTTGATGAAGTTAAAAAGTTGTCATATAGATCTAACATTTTATTTTATGTAAAGAGATGGGATAGCATCCATATCATAGCATCATCAGGGAGCACTAGGCCATACTCGAACACTGCACCTGCTCTATGGAGAAGGAGTGCCTAACCAGCGCACAATTTATTCAAACTATCAAGAAGAAGAAATCCAACATAACAGATTGCAGCTTTCAATGTTGGCCCAAATGCTAAGGATGAAACAAAGATTCACCACATTCAATCATATCCCATCAGTTCCACTGAATGGTTGTTCCCATTTGTTTTTGGAAAGGAGTGTTTTAGCTTCTGAACAACCCATTTAAAGAAAGACACAGAAGAAAAATAATATTATTTTTAACAAAAAAAGAAAGAAATTCAAATAGGGTAATGGTAGAAAGCTACTGACATTTAAAAAGGTAGTTCATGGCTTCACGCCACTTAGGGACTGGTTGTTTGCAATAGAATACATGGGAATTTTGAATGCATAGGAATTCACGGTCAAATGAGCTCCACCCAAAGACTTTTAAAGAGGTAAAGTAAGAAGGATATGAGGTAAGGGGTGAAGGATATAAGGTAGCAATCCAATTGGGAATTTCCCATCTTCCCTGATATATGGAAGGTTATTTGATGGTCATTTTTTTTTTTTTTCATATTCACCTTAAATCTTCATTTTTTATTTATTTATTTGAATTCCTCTGAAAAAGTGGCTCGCGATAGATCAGAATGGAGAAATATAATTCATGTAATCAACCCCACCATAGTTGGGATGGGACAAGGCATTGGTGATGATGACTAGAATTCCTACGTATTGTATGCAAACACACAGGCCATTAGTAAAATCCACAGGAAACTTGGTATTTCTTCATGTCAAGTATCAATTTCAAAGTCTACTCTAGGATCTCTTCAAATCAGACCTCAAAATCTATAAATATAATTAAAAAGTGACCAATTCACAATAAGCAGTTAGAAACATAACATCACATCATCATTTCCCACTTTCATTCTTTGTTTTTACCCTCAATGATTAAGGGGATTAAGCAACTAATCCAACCCAATCATAAACCCAAAAACTACTACTTCTGAAAAAGAATAAAAAATTCAAGATGCTCTGCAGAAGGCAAAGGAAAGGGAGAAAAAAGGATGAAACCTCAGGGCCTGCATCAGCCCAAGCGAGCTCCGATGTGAATCGAACTGCCGCAAGCACTGGATCTTCTTCAGTTGTTACCACCACAGTCGTCATCTTCGCTCAATCCAACTATAAGTAGAAAAACAACAACAACATCATCATCATCAACAACAACAACAATAACACTTCATCATATATGGATGTAAAAGGCATTGACAGACACCGGGAGAGAAAACCCATATCAGGAAAAACACAAATACAAACACAAACACAAACACACGATTCAGAATAACGGAAGGAATCACGAACCCCACTCCCCACCCCAAAGTCCTCAATTCAGGAAGCAAAAAAAAAGGCAACACAGATGAAGCAAATCTAGAGAGAGAGACCGTTGTATAAGTAGTGGCCGCTGGAGAAGATCCCTTGCTAGGGTTTAAGACGAGAGGGTGAGAGAGCAAGTGCAGGGGCAAGGACGATAAACACAGCAGCTACGAAAGAGTTTCTAGTTCTACCGAAACTAAGGCGCATCATGCCTTGCCCTAATCGTGAAATACTTCTGGGCCCCAGCATAAGCAACGCCGGTGGCCCCTGCCTGCCTGCCTGCCCCATCCTTAAGACTTTCTTTTTTTTCTTTTTTTCTCTCTTTTGGAAAATATCATAACTTCGAGGGGTAGCTCAGTTGGCCTAAGACCCTATTTAATCCTGGAGGCTGAAGGTTTAAAACTGCACTATCATACTCGAGCCACAAGGAAATTATGCAGCTCCCCTAGGGCCCCGTAGGAATTAGTCTAGTCCCCAGAGGGTTGGGACACCCACCGTTATTAAAAGAAAAAAAAAACTCAAGAAGCATCACACGTAAAATTATTATTTTCTTTTTCTTTTTAACTAGTTAGGCGTCTAATTGTATAAAATATTTAAAGCGGGTATAAGTTTGAAAAATAAAAGCATTTGGCACACGATTCTACTTTGTTCTATTGTCTGCCTACTTTAGATAAACGAAGACGAATACTCTTGAAAATGAAAAGCCCTATTTGTAGCCTCTTTTTTTGTTATAGCTTTGTTAGAACGAGAATAAAGATGCGAAACAAGACCTGTTAATGTAAGTATAAGCATTGATAAAAGTCAGAAATATTCAAGCGAGAACTTATTCCTATGGCTCTCAACACCTGCAAACCATGTGATGGGGCCCACTTATTACCAAATAAGAACCAAGAGAGTTGGCACCCATTTAAATGGACAACATTGTTGCACGAGGGGTCAAAATCTTTCTGCTGTTAAATTTGTGGGCCACTTAGGGGTTAAGGGACATTTGAGGTTAAATTTAATACCTAGAGTGAACCCACATGGATCTTTTCATCCTCCAGTCTCATCCCCAGTGGGCCCCACAACAGGTCCGCACGGAAGGCTCAAACCCTAATAAATCCCAATCAAAATATAAATTGTTAATAGAATATGTCTTCTGGGATTATGACTGAGGGAATGCCACTAGCATTTGGTGATTTGATTTTGGTTGTAGGTGGAGATCAGGGCTTTGGTTTGGATCTCTGGTATTATTTATACTACAAGAATGACCCCCAAAATTTGAAAATCTAAGCCAGAATCTCTGTTTACTTTGATAGGAAAATGAAGGCATTCCAACTGTGCCTCTGCAATTTTCAAACTTTGGGTTGATATCTCCTACCAGTAGTATATTGCAAATTGATATCAGACATCCCTTGCATTGTGGTTTCTAGTTCTACCACAAATGAACTGTGTTTTTTGGGTTTATATGCAAACACACCCATGACCCAAAACCTGAGTGCTCTTGTTATGTAGGTTAAAGGAACTGCACACAGTTACTAAATTGTTTGGCACACTGCAATTCCATCTGATTTGAAAAGTAGTTGTTATAAATTCCAACAGATTCAACCCCCCCCCCCCCCCCCCCCCCCCCTCCTTTTTTTTTTAACTGGTACTTGATATATGACATAGTTCTAAAACCTGTCAACTGGGGTGCCTCAGTTTTGTTGAATCTTGAGGTTTCACTTATTTTTAATACTAGTTCCCATCATTGTTGTCATCAGCGGCGTGGTTGTCATCGTCATCTTTAATTTTGTGTATTGCTACAATTAGCTTGCAACAGTTATCTTATGTATTTGGGCCTGCTTTGTTTGGCACAAACAGAGTCATTATCATATCACAGCCCCATATTTGGTAGCTCTAAATATATCTTATGGCCAAACGGAGGACTAAAAGAACTGTTAATAATCCACCATCAGCAGTCGGTAACAGTAATGACTCAGAGAAGCAGCAGGTTGAAAAGCAACCACCAGCACTGAGTGCTCATGAAGGTAAATTTTAATTTTTCTTTTCTTGTTGATGTATCACTTTGTAAGAATAAATATATACATATTTACCAAACCTTATCAGCAGAAAACAGATTATTTTTGGAACAATATCATTCATTGTACTCATGTACTGTTAAAACAGGTTGCTCACCTTTGTGTTTGATATTTGCTTCACAGAAGTTTCTTACCCATGTCTGTATTGCAGTGATTAGTAAACCAAGTGCAGTTGTCATGTAACCCATATGTGATTCCTCATAGTTGCACTTTTCACCTCAAAAACCAATAGCCACTTTAACTCTCACTGTTCCCTTCCGAATTCTCTTGGCCTCAGTTTTATAGTGAAGTTTGAGATGGGTTGGTTCTGTGCAATAATTATGGTCAGTATCCAAATTGCCTAAACAGATGTTATGGTCCAAATCAGATTTAATTTAGTTTTTCATCAGCAACCTATTCATGTCAGAAAGTTATGGGCTCTTTTGCCATTGCATTCAGTTTGTAATTGAAAGTCTACTTGTAGAGCTTTTATTGACACCCTTATCATCCATATACCATTTTTAGACTCAAGGAAAATGTAGCGTTTTTGTAAGATAGTTACGTGAACGAAGAAGGTAGGGACCTTGGGGATGGATTTAACATTTTCTACCAGGGAAGGCATTGTATTTTGATTGAAAGGACATTTTATGAGATGACAGATTTGCAATATGAGGCCATAGGGATGAAAAAATAAGGATGGTTGATGAAGTCTACGAAATGCAATCATCGAGCGAGACTGAAATAGCGTCTTCAGCAAAACAGAGGTGCAAAAGTGAAAATTCGGGTGCCTAAATGCCTTCATCCAGGCCTATTACATGCGCCCCGGAGGATAAAAGATAAGAACATAAACTGCAGGAGTATAAAATTAGGCCTGATGCCGGATCATGGGATATGACAAGATTATCAAAAGAGGCTGTACTGATCAAAGGTGCGCCCAAGTGGACACCATGGAATTGGACTGCAAATGAGTCACGCTCGCAGGAGAACATGTTCCCTCCATTGACACTGCCGACCCCATGAATTGGAACTTATCCAAACCTTCTGTTTTATTGATTTGTAGAACACATGATTAAGTAATTGGCCTGAAAGTGGAAGTGCTCAATCTTTATCATAGTTTGTTGTACGTTCCAATCAAATAAATGGGTTGAGACCATCCCCAAGCTGTAACACACCTGGTAAGGGACATGACCGTGTGACTTTGAGTTCTGAAAAAAAAAAATTATCACCCCGTGCGGTCCCACTGGACCGAAAAAAGCAGGTTCATGGAAGAGTCCAGATTGGAGAAAGACCTAATCTTTCGCAAGTCTCAAACCTGCATTATCACACATGATATTGGAGACTTTTACCACTGCACGAAAGCAATGACCCCTTTTGAGTTCCCAATGTAGTAGCAAAAAATAAATTAATGGGTTGAGACCTCGCTTCCCAATCTCCACATGCTTTTTAATGGACTGCCTAAGCATGATTCAATTTCTTTTCCCAAAACTTGCTCAATGGGACAGGCTGAGCATGACGCATCATTGAATTGTGATTAAATAGAGGAAGAAAAGCCATGCCAAAATACTTGAAACGCTTGAGTTGTGCTTTTATGAACAAACCGGGAGAAAACATTAAATTCTTCATATCAGCAACCCCTTGGTTTCAAAAGAATACAACTTTTGCTTTTGATTTACGTGCATTGAAAATGGAATCTCTGCCAGTCTGTCTTAAGAAATCTATCTGTCTGTCTGTCTCTCTGTCTTTCTTCTTCTACTTGCTTTGTTTAATTCAAGCTGGGGTCAGTACATACATCTTACAAGCATGAGGATCAACAACAGCTGTTAGCCGGAAACGCAAACTCTTGGATACAAATGCATGCTGTAAGGAAAACAACATGATAAGCATCTAATAAACTGATCATTAGAACACAGGAACATATCACATATTCTGTTTGTGTTTATCAGCTACTAACTAATTGTTTTAAAAAGTTGAGGGAGAAGTTTTATACCGCCCACAAGTCTCGGACTATTACAGGAGAATAGGGAGATAATCCAATTTCTCTCCAACCCACTGTAATGGGCGCCCGCGATCCACTTCTGTTCCATAACACAATGGCTACCCTTCTTCTTGACAGCGGCCCAGCCCAAACCTGTATCATGATAGCACTTGCACCAGTGAGAGAGAACAGTGATTTCCTTTAGTCGTTATCCAAATGTTAAAACATTTGCCATACAAAACAATATTGTTTTGGGTGTTGCTTGGGAAAAAAAAAAGAGCCAGTGTGTGCCAAGAAAAATTTAAGTAGCAGACCATTGTTAATCAGGAATTCCATTACAAAAGGTCCATCCATATATCGATAAAAAATCCTCCAGAAAATATACCAAATCCAGAAAAAAAAAACTATTGAAATCAGTCAATATTTCTACAGTACCATATAAAGTTTTGAATAAAAAAATTCTTTATCAACTTATTGAGAGCTCATAAAACAGAATTCAGTACAAAAACAATAAGATAATAATGTCATATTTTTTATATCTATGTCTTCAATCAGTACTAGACCAGGGCTATTGCCTCACCAAGTTTTATGCAAACCTCCTCTTTTAACAGTTCATTTGAAGAGAAGTAGAAGGTGAAAGGTACCTCTAGGCCAACATATGATCTAATTTTCCTCCCTTGAGCTCCTAGTCGATCCTGATTAACATCAATAACCTCCTTGTTCCCAAGGATTGCAAGTGTCTCTCTACTTGCATGCGGTATATCACAACCAATGAGTAAAGGAGACTGCCAAAGTAAGCATCCTATCATCAGATGTAGATAAAGGGAAGGTAACCACTAACTGTTGCAGAAAAGAAGTGGATGTTGATAATTGACCTTCATAAGAGCCCATATACTAAAGTGAGAACGATACTCCTCAATGTTCATCCCTCCATTGCCTACTTCTAACATGTCAGGATCTGTCAATAACAGAGGTTGTCAGCATGGTAGCGTCCCCTTGAAGAAAATCATCACCAAAAAGTAAATGTAAGGATGCAAATCTACAAGGAAAGCAATCTATAATAGATTATTTAAGCCATCTCTAAACCATTAATGAGCAAAACTCATAAGGCAATTAACCACAGAGAGCCATTAAAAACTATTGGGTTTCCCATTTTACATATGCATTTTAGGTTAATGAAAGTCAGCTGAATCCGAAAGTAGGACTGAAGCATGAAAAATCAGCTGAAACTTGAAAATGATGACAGTCTATTGGCAGAAGTTCATTAATCCTTAAAAGGAGTTGATAACTGGTGTGGGAAAAGGATCCATTGTGAGCCCTCAATGACAAGATGATGGACCCAATCCAAATGTTACGGGCTGATAAGCCCCAACAACTAATTTGTACATTCAAAATCAATTGTAATGTTGATGGCCAACAAACACGAATACCTGCCAGCAACCCTTCAAACCAAAGTCTGTATTTAAGATTTGAGAACCGATGTCCGAGTCTCGATTACCAGAGACACAAAAGGAAAGCAACTACAGGATTTTGTATTATGTGAAGTGGATCCCATAGTGTAGTGTTGCAGCAAATCAGTGACTGTCGTTCATAAGCAAATCCAATCCTTTGCTGAAAGGGATCACTCCAAACAAATGGTATGGGCCACATGGCTCACTCACAAGCTTCATATAGAAACTAAAAGGTCTTCAAACCTGAAGAGTAGAATAGCATTCATCAAAACTGATATGGCCGAGAACCCTATAATGATTAAAATAGTTAAAACAAATAACAATAATCTTAATACTTGATGATAGAGTATTTAATTTCAAGACTGAGCAACTGAAGAGTCTTAGTCACATTTTTCAACTCGGCAAGCGAAGAGACTAAAAAAGGGTATTTAACAAGAAAAATATGCTTATTTAATTGCCAAAAATCATAGGGGGCGTTGCTCAAGTCTTCTAAGTGGGGCTTAGTGATCATGAATTTGCATTATTCTCATCCCTTGAGTTTGGACGCTTTGACTTGTCATAGATCATGTATCTTATCTTCATCCATAATTGTCTGCGACTTGCACACCTTGAGTCATCAAACACTCACTCAAAGGTCATACATCTGTGTGTTATCAAACACTCGCTCGTATCCATGTCTGTATCCATTAGTTAGCATACTGCAAGGAGTTATTGGTGTGTCTTGGTTGCAAAGTTTGATTTTATGGGCGTTTCCATCTATGCCAAAGTCACATAGTTCCAAATAATATTAAATTAGAGTTTTAAACAGAACATCTATACCATTCCATCTGCCTGGCCCAGCAAATCTTCCCCATACATTGTTTTTGTCGGCAATAGATGTGATACTGGAAAAAAAAAAAAAAAAACACCAATCAGCCACTCTTAGGAAATTCCCCTGGGATTAATCCAGAAAAATAAGATGCAAACCTCTCCCACTTGTCTTCAATATCTCCTGTTGTTCTCCATGAATTACCAAATCTGCCAGCCCATTTTGCTGGATTCTGTTCCCCCCTACAGAAATGTCCCATAGTTGAGAGTTTATTAAAATGCTACCATAATTATTAGCAAAGAACTGAAAGCTCATGCCATACAATAAGTCACCAATAGTGTAAGCTTTTGCTGTGAACAGCTTACCATTCACAAATAGAGTACAAGATTGGTCGGCCAACCTTCAGTAATGCGTAACTCATCCTTGGGTATCTGAAAAATGTAATGGGTAAGAAACAAAACAAAGGAACATTTGCATACTGAAATCAAACATTTGATATTAAAAAAGTGAAGAAGATAAGAAAGAGAAGCTTGGTCATATATTAGCTAGTACTATTGCCAGGCACACTGTAGGGATGCCAGTGAAATACTATTTACTTCCCTCTGCCTTTTTTCAACTGAAAAAAAAAAGGGTAAGAGATAGTTTGCAATAAAATTTTATACTACTTTCTTTTTCTTTTCCCCACTTTGCCATAGGAACCTTCAATAGAGATCGAGTCTAATAACCATAGCGGAGTTCTTTCTAATAACCATAGCAGAGTTCTTTGTTTATCCCAAATTGAAAGAACTCTCATCTTACCTGTCTCATTTAAATGATGAATTCATGGACCCTCAAGTGTTCTATTGTCTAATCTTTATTGTTTTAGCAAGAGTGACTGTGCTTCAACCATATCATTGAAATCATTTTTAAAGAAAGAATAGGAAAAACCTGTCAGTTAGTACAGACATTCGCTCCAGTCAGCCATAATAACAGCTTATTGACCAATAGAAATAGTACCTGTCCTGTGGCCTTGACCCGTCATGGTAGCAGTTATCATACTTCAAGTAATCAACTCCCTGCCAGATGACCATACAACTATTCTATGTTAAATATTTAGGGCACATCAAACATGATATAGAGAAAAATCTGGAAAACAAATTATAGTATCATACTACTAACTATTTAAAAAATAAAATCGAATAACGTTTCTCTGAATAGAAAATTGGAAAAGCTAACCCATGAGGCGAACGTTCTTGCATCTCTCTCTTCATGTCCTAGAGAACCTGGCATTGTTTTACTACAGGTTGTGTAACTGAGACAGAGCAAAAAAAATCTCTGTATAAAATTGAGAACAGATGACCAACAATTTTGCTTTCATAAATAAGAACTAGAGATTCTCATCACCTCTCTATGCTGTCTATAAAGAGTAATCACTTTACTTACGCAGCTGGCTTTTATGTTCTAATTATTTGATAGAGTAAATAGAATATGCTCATTTTTTATCCATGACATGACATGACATGAACCCACAACCTCACGGTTCAATATTTTTGCTGTCATTAATAAGAAACTAGAGGTTCTCATCACCTTTCCATGGTGTCTGTATAAGGAAATCATTTTTACCTACACAGCTGTTTTATCTTCTAATTATTTGAGAAGGTAAATAGAATATGCTCATTTTTTTTTTTTATCGGTAACATGACTTGAACCCAACCTCAAGGTGCGACACAATATGCTGATCTAGTACTTCATCTACAATAAGTCAATGTTAAAATGCAACAGACTAACAACACAACTGGCACACTGAAAAGGCACCTCCCATTAGGGGAGCAAAGTCATGTGATTGAGTCCTTGAGGACCATGTAACGATTTTAGTGCTGCTGCAAATTATGATGTAATATTTACCAAAATGAGATACACATATAAAACAGAGATTTAATAAAATAGGAATAAAAAAAACCATAGACATCTATATTATTCCTTCCATATAAACTCAGTTAAAGTTGCAACCCTGTTGAGTAATTATTCCATATGAAGATTTTAATTGTTGCACGTGGTACATGGAGCTGGGAGAAGGGAAAGAATGATAAAGATTTAAGAATAGATACTTATAAATGAAATGCAGATTGTGGAGTGACTGAGAAAATGTCTCTAAATGAGGATGAGTAGAAAAGTAGAACCCACATAGTTAACCCAAACAGATGGGACAAGGCCTTGATGATGAGAAGATTTCCAACATATCATACAATAGAAACTCTTTAAATTGGACTGAAATCTAGAGGTTATTAGTTAATACTAATAACTAAATTGCAATAAGAGATTCTAAAACTTTAAAAGAACAACATAACTGTCTAATCATCCTGAACTAAACTCCACTAGATGTTCATTCAATTTGATAATTCTCTTTACTCTTTAGAGACACAAAAAAGAGAGAATTTGTTTCTACTTTTTCTATATGAAGAGAAAATATCAATAAGGGGATCTGTGTAAAAGGGACAAAAAAGGCATCTTAAGTGACCCAGAAATTTCTGGGGAAAAAAAGGAAGAAGAGAATTCTCCAGTTCTCAAGTGAATATTACAAGAGAAAGTACAAACATTAATCACAATTTATTGACTCTTGAGTAAGGGCAAAAACTGCTACTGAGTTCAGGTTTTCTTTAATGTCGTAAGCATAAAATTTCAGACAGCACCAATAGATTAAAGAGCAGAGTTGGGGGTTTAAACCATAAATTTCCGAATTTTTTTGTAAGAATATGTGATCCTTGACACAAATATGTATAAACATGCAATTGTATACAACCACCATAAGAACCCATGAAGAAGTTCAAAAAAAAGTAAAATGTTATATACCCTGCATCTGAATATATCCCAAGTTTCAATCCTCTTGAGTGAACATAGTCTGCAACAGCTTTAATGCCAGAAGGAAAAGTAGAAGCTCGGGCCACAAGATTCCCTCTCCGGTCTCTACTTCTCTCTCCCCAACAGTCATCTGTGATGGTTGGGTATATATATTGTTAGTAATGCACCATTATATTATTGATTTTAAGGAGTCTAGCATCCAGATCCTTTGTACAATAGTATCATTAGAAACTCATTTGGCAAAAAAAAAAAAAAAAAACTTGAGCTAGGGAGAGTTGGCTCAACTTGATAGTTCAATGAATTGGGTGAGATGAATGAGTTTCTCAATTCTTAAGACACTAGGAAGTAGGGATTCAATGTTTGACACAAAAAGTGGCCACTTAGAGTGTTCATGGTGTTAAGGAGAATCTGTCCACAATCTTCACTACAAAATAGCTATTGGTTATTATCTGTTATTATCTGACCACAGTTGAATGCTGTGTGAGAAAGACATTTAATAGAATTTCTATATTTCAACTCATGGGGCCCATTTGGTTCCACTAGATAAAGAGGGAGTCTCCAAAGTAGGCAACTACATAATTCAACGCCTTTGGCATTTCTAGCCATCCATGCAAGCCATGAAATAGATGGTAAAAATAGAAACTCTCTGTTCATGTACACAATGGACATTTCAAGGCCTTATATCTAATGCCTAGAAATGTTTGGTGAAGGCTTTTTCCCCCTACTTTCTTTTGCTACATGGGAGACTCAAACTCACACCCAAAGACCCATATCCCTAACCAAGTGAGCTACAGCTAGGGACTGGTGAAGCTGAATTTAGCAGATGCTTGATTTGGAGTCTCCCCCTTTATATGCTGGGATGGGTGGGCGCTATGAAGTACACCAGGTGGCCCCCCTTTTTTGTTGTTGTTGTTCTTGGGTGTGTTGAGATGAGGTTTCAATGTTTTTTTGGCGGGGTGGGGGGTTGGGGGGCAACTTGGGTCAGGACCCACCTAAACCCGACCAACCCAAACCGAAATTCTGGTTGGGTTTTGGTTAGGATTGTCAGGCTTGGGCTTGAAGCTCCCTTAACACGACCCAAGAGAAACAACCAACATTCATGGATACAAACATGAGGAAACTTATGATGCACCTACTCCAGCATTGGTGTTGGCTGTAGTTGGCTGAATATATTTGTTCGCATAGAGAGGCAATCTTGCAAACTAAGGGAGACAGCCAACTATTTAGGGCATTTTTTGAACTAAAGCATTGCAACATATGAACTGTCCCTAGATAAGGCACCTACCCGGCTACCCCTATACCACATCAGATTGGTGAAGTGTCTCTAATCAAAGAGTAAGAAATTCTATTGTAGGCCTACATGGAGATGGTTTAGACATGTGTTGGAGAAGTGATGTAAGAAGAAATTCTATTGTAGGCCTCCATGGAGATGGTTTAGACATGTGTTGGAGGCGTGATGTAAGAAGAAATTATATTGTAGGCCTCAATGTAGTGGTTTAGGCATGTATTAGAGGAAAAATGAAAGAAGATGACCTTGCAATATGATGATGCCAAAAATGGATTTCGGGCACCACCGGTCAAGTATAAGATAATTAATGTGAAAAATAGAGAGAGAGAATGAGAGAGAGAGGGTTTATAGTGGTTCGGTCAGTGTGACCTACGTCCACTTTGAAATGGTGATTTTACTTCTCAAATATGTAGCGATTACAGATGGAAAGATGGTGGTAAAGATTGATTGCAAATAGCTTGCCCCTCAGTGTGGAGGGGCTCTGTGTTTTATAGTCGTCCCCTAACAGATGGGGACGACTCTTCAGCAGCGGACGCTACCTTTTGGCGGAGTCTCTGAACCGCCCTCAAGTGACGAGGCAGATAAGATATCCTCCGCAAGACTTGGTAAAAGCAGGTTTAGAGGTAACGACGCTCTGACTTCGTACTTCGTGGATTCGGACCCGGACCTACCCAAGACGAGTGGATCCGGACCTGGGCTCGACACGGACCCGGGTCATTCAGACCTGACCCAACTTCGTGAACTGAATCTCTTGAACTTGACCCGTCATCATGGTTTGGGCCTGACCCGTCGTTATGGACTGAGTCATTTGGGTCTGACCCATCATTTGCCCCTCAATGTCTCGCGCCAAAGGAAGTTTTGAAAGCGAGACATTTTCAAATATCAAGTTTTTTTTTTTTTTTTTTTTGAAAGCGAGACCAGTAAGTTAGTATCTCATATAACTCACAAAAACATACCGCCACTTCGAAATAATATGCTCTTCGCAGAGGGGGTCCGGGGGTGTCCCCCGGCGGTGGTCGAGCTGACCGGTCAGCTCGCGGGGGTCCAGGGGGCAGCGCCCCGACCAAAATTTTGACCTAGGGTTTTGTAAGGATCAGATTTAATTTTTGTTTGCTGTATCTGTCCTTTTTTTTTTTATCCGGAAGAGTCCTCCTAGCTTTGGACACTCTCAGATCCCGGGTTGCAGCAGGTGATAGATTTCAAAGTGGACTGCAGGAGGCGGCAGAGGCGGCGGGCGCCCTGGCGCTGGCGCCCATGGCAGTGGGCGCCCTGGGCAGTGGGCGCCCATGGGCATGGGCGCCCTGGGCAGTGGGCGCCCATGCGGCTTGGGCGCCCTGGGCAGTGGGCGCCCATGGGCTTGGGCGCCCTGGGCAGTGGGCGCCCATGGGCTTGGGCGCCCTGGGCAGCGGGTGCCTTGAGCAGCGGAGGCTAGCAGCGTCCTGGCATGGTGCTGGCCTGGGCGCCCCTTTGAGAGGCAGCAGAGGTCGAGGCTGAGATGCCAGCAGGCGAGAATGCCGAGATAAGAGAAGCTACAGCCGAGGTGAAACAGCAGCGACCGAGCTGGGGGGTTCGCGCGTGGAAAAACAGTAGTGACAGCAAGGGCGCCCAGCTAGACGAGGCATCAGGGTCGCCCAGCTAGGCGAGGCAGCAGCAGCAGCGCCCTGGGCGACCTGGAAGTGACCTGGGCGAGCTGCTTGGGAGAGCCTGGGAGCTTTGGGCGCTATGGAGGAGGCTGGCCTTGGCGTGCAGGCATTAAGAGGCGCCACTTTGGGCGAGGTACGGGGCTAGTTGCCCTGTGGATGCTGGGTTGGCTCATTTGGGCGGCCAGACAGTTGAGCACGCTAATTTAATGTAGTCCCTTGGGTTGAGAGAGCTGTTAAGCTAGAGATAGGCTGCCTGTTTGAGAACAGTGCAGAGGTAGGCCAAGCTTTTGGCGACCCGCAAGAGAGCCGCTAAGCTGGAGATAGGCTGCCTGTTTGAGAACAGTGCAGAGGTAGGCCAAGCTTTTTTGGCGACCCGCGAGAGAGCCGCTAAGCTGGAGATAGGCTGCCTGTTTGAGAACAGTGCAGAGGTAGGCCAAGCTTTTTGGCGACCCGCGAGAGAGCCGCTAAGCTGGAGATAGGCTGCCTGTTTGAGAACAGTGCAGAGGTAGGCCAAGCTTTTTTGGCGACCCGCGAGAGAGCCGCTAAGCTGGAGGTAGATTACATGTTTAAAAACAGTGCAGAGAGGCAGGTTTAGCTTTTGAAAGAGAAAAACCAATGTATACTCTTTTGTCCTGATGTTTTTCAATTAATACAAGAGGGATGAGTCATCATTTCCAAATCTTTATCCGAGAAGGATATGATTTCGTTAGCTTCATGCGTGGGCGCCTTAGACGGGTGTGCTTCATCAGGATGTCTTGCCTTTCTGGCATGAGCCTTCAGGGCGGAGAGTGACTATGCTAGTCCTCCTGAGATAGTTCGGATTTCCCCAATCGGCTGCAGGTCCTCGATATTTCGAGGTGGTGGCGGTGGTGGGGCTTGCCCTCTTCCAGCAACATATTGGCGCAGGTAACCATGCTGAATGAGATCTTCAATCTGCTTCTTGAGTTCAAAGCAGTCGTCAGTGTCATGGCCATGGTCGCGATGAAAGCGACAGTATTTAGTCAGGTTCCTGCGATTTGGAGGGGACTTCATTTTCCCAGGCCATTTTACGGCGGGGTCATCTTGTATTTGGAACAAGATGTGTCCAATAGTGGTGTTGAGAGGAGTGAATACTTGTCTGTCTCTGTGCGGAGCAGGACCGAGTCGGTCTCTAACAGGTACTCTCTCTGTCCTGCCTCGCTTGTCGCTAATGTCCTCCTTTTCATCTCTGTCTCGCTCCTCCTTTCTCTTATCCCCTGTTCTGGAGGACTCTCCCCGCCTGGCTCTGGTTATGTCTTCAGCATTCATATACTTCTGAGCCTTTGCTAGTAGCTCTGGCATATTCTTTGGCGGACGTTTCATCACCGAGAAGAGGAAGCTTGATGAGCAAAGGCCTCCTAGAAAGGCTGTCATTGACACTTTGTCGTCAGGCTCTTCGACCTGAAGTACCTCCTCGTTAAAACGAGTGAGGTAGCTCCTGAGGCTCTCATTTTTGTCCTGCTTTATGCTGAGCAGGTGTGTGGCTGGCTTTTGGTGGCGGCGCCCTCCGATGAAGTGTGAGACGAATGACTTACTCAACTCTCCAAAGGTGGCGATGGAGGCTGGGGCGAGGTTGGCAAACCATTGCCGAGCAGAGCCCTTCAATGTGGTTGGGAACGCCCTGCACATTATCTCGTCAGGGATATTATGCAGTTGCATTTTGCTTTTGTACGTCTCTAAGTGGTCCAACGGATCCTTCCTTCCATCGAAGGTCTCTACGGATGGCATCTTGAATTTTTGAGGGAGTGGGTAGTTCACCACGTCAGGCTTAAACGGTGTATCTGTTCGCCCGACTAGATAATTTACCGTCTCTGGTGCCCGAGCTCTTATGGCGTTGAAGACATCGCCCAGTTGATTCTGCATTTCTTTGATTTTTTCTTCCCAGTGATTGGGAGCTTCTCTGGACCGATCGTAGAAGTGACTCCCCACTTCTATGCTTTGATTTTCATCTTCCTCCTCTTGGAAATGAGGTTCCTCCCCATTGGGAACAGAGGGAGCAGGTGGAAGACCGCCATGATTCGCTCCACCTGAAGGTAGGGGTCCTCCAACATGAGCTCCACCTTGGGGTAGAGGGACTCTGTGATGGGCGCGACCTTGAGGATCGACCAACAGCACTCCGAGAGGGGGGTTACGAGGAGCTCCTTGGGCGCCGGTGCCCGGTGGATGGGCGCCCAAGCCAGGGCCCGGTGGATGGGCGCCCAGGCCTTGGGCCCCATGGTGATGGGCGCCCAGGCCTTGGGCGCCATGCTGATGGTCACCCGGGCGAGGCGCTCCCCTGCGAGGAGCTCCCTGGCGAGGCCCTCCTTGCGTTGCTCCTCCCTGCCCCGCGAGCATGAGCTGCAGAATCTGTTGGTTTTGGGTTACCAACTGCTGCATTGTTGCCAACATCTGTTGAGGAGTGGGATCTGGAGCGGTAGTATTTGGAGGAGGATTATTTGGTGGAGGATTGTCCTCTTCCTCTCGTCTGGAATTGTTTTCTTGTCGCCTCGTTGATCTGGTGGTGGTCACCATAGCTTTCGAAAATGAAGTGTTATGAAGCGGGGATTTTGACGATTCCCACAGACGGCGCCAAACTGATGATGCCAAAAATGGATTTCGGGCACCACCGGTCAAGTATAAGATAATTAATGTGAAAAATAGAGAGAGAGAATGAGAGAGAGAGGGTTTATAGTGGTTCGGTCAGTGTGACCTACGTCCACTTTGAAATGGTGATTTTACTTCTCAAATATGTAGCGATTACAGATGGAAAGATGGTGGTAAAGATTGATTGCAAATAGCTTGCCCCTCAGTGTGGAGGGGCTCTGTGTTTTATAGTCGTCCCCTAACAGATGGGGACGACTCTTCAGCAGCGGACGCTACCTTTTGGCGGAGTCTCTGAACCGCCCTCAAGTGACGAGGCAGATAAGATATCCTCCGCAAGACTTGGTAAAAGCAGGTTTAGAGGTAACGACGCTCTGACTTCGTACTTCGTGGATTCGGACCCGGACCTACCCAAGACGAGTGGATCCGGACCTGGGCTCGACACGGACCCGGGTCATTCAGACCTGACCCAACTTCGTGAACTGAATCTCTTGAACTTGACCCGTCATCATGGTTTGGGCCTGACCCGTCGTTATGGACTGAGTCATTTGGGTCTGACCCATCACAATATAATGACTTAGATTCTAGTAAGTGCATTTTGGCTTTATTTTTGTAAGGGTTTTAGAAGAAAAAAGGAATTTGTCTGAATTTCCTGGTTCATAGATTTAGAATTTGTTCAAGTTTTTAGCTATGATTTCTAGAAAAATAGTTATGATATTCGGGTCATTAGATTAGGTGCCTTAAAGAAATAGGACTAGCAGCATCAATTTTCACTTGACAACCATTCTGGCATTTGAATTGGCATGTTCCTCTACACAGCAAGGATCAGATTTCATGAAATACATACCAATGTTTACATATTTGTATCCGAGTGCTGCCAGACCCGTTGATACCAGAGCATCAGCTGTTTTCAGTCATCACAAAAAGGAATAAACCAACAAACAAATAAAACTATGAGATTAAGTCAGTTGAATGTGTCACAGTCACAGTCCTATTTTAAGTCTATTACAAACAAAAATATGTGGCAATTCATCCACACGTTGCATACATCATACCAATCCAGACAGGTTAAACCATAGGCCCACTGTCAAACTGTCAAACTTAAGGTTAAAACTGTCAAACTTTGAACCCTTAAAAACAAGGGTTCAAATGATGTAATAGAGCCTATGTTTTGACAACCTAACCTGTTACTAGACTTGCAATCCCTCATCTCCCATGATTGGCATGCCTCTAGATGAGTCTCACAAAAAACTTGAATTCAGACAGCCCTCTGTTATCTTCTCAACAATCTATTTGAATGGCTCTAGTCAATGACACTTTCAAGCAATATTTCATCAAGAGCAGGGCCTACCATTTCACAGGCTGGATTGGTATGGATGTGTCACATAAGGAATGGAAAAGTTGCTAGAAAATTGCGAAATAGTAGAAATACTGAGACTGAAGAAATATGTGGCTTGGTATTTTCATGGTGGGACTCATCCTTCAAAAGTTTTGGTTATCATGGTCTCCATGTGAAGTCAATGGACATTTCAAGGCCTTACATCTAATGCCTAGAAATGTTTAATCCGTGAGGATAAAGAACAGAATTTATTCTTGACTCTTGAGGATAAAGAACAGAATTTATTCGTCTTTATTGAACAATCCCAACAAGTACAATTCAATGTCATATTTCTACTATTGTTCAGTGAGAGAATTTATTCCACTGCCATTGTGAACAACAGGCAGACCATAGGAACTGCTGTGTGAAATTCTTAAGTCTACAATAACTTCAAATTCATTTGGGCTGTTCATCAAGTTTTTTGCCTGATTGTATTACAGAGCCAGTACCTGTTCTTTTAACTGTCCATTCGTCGATATTGCACTGAAAGTGATTCCAGCTATTCCATCTGCATTTAAATTTTTTTTATATAATCATTCCTCAAACAAGCAAGATAGATTGGTAAAGTACATAGATGAAGTTTTTTCCACATAGTAACTTATTGATAGGCCTTTTGCAAAAAAAAATAAATTATCCTTGATCTTGATCAGATCCAATAGGCTACCATGCAATTTTTTTTTTTTTTATCTAATTGGACAACTGTAACCTTGAGTAAGGATTTATCAACAAAGGGCAAAGAAAGAGAAACACTGCATATTATAGATGGTTAGAATTTTCCTTAATCTATTGGTCAATTCAGATGTATTGCATATTCCAAAGTGGGGTGATTAGATCAATCGTTTTGAAAACCAAGCAATGGCTGGTTTTTCCATGAACATGAACATGATTAGACTATTATCTTGAATGTGAGGCCTATATGTAGTGCTGCAGTAGAAAGTCTAAGGTAAAAGGAGCATATATACTAATATTATAGATGGGTCAACTTATGGTCAATCTAACGGCGGGTCAACTTCCAATCTAAGTAAAGTTCGGGATATGCTATACAAGGTAAGGGTATCTGTGATTTAAATTAGTGGGCCCCACCAGCCCACTTCTTTTAACTCAAGATTTCTGAAGGTGAAGGACTAGGAGGATCCGGACTCAACAAGAACCTTGTACATTCCTTTCTAAACTTTTCGAGGGGGCCCAACCATTGATGGAGAGAAACCGTCCATCTTAACCTCCCCCATGATTACAATGGGCCCAAATAACATCCTATCAAGTTATATTCACCGTTGGATTCACATCATACAGTGGCCCCCAGATTGAAAAAAGAAGAAAAACAAACTACATATATAGATGGAGAAGGATGGAACATACACCAGAGAATAATGTATAGTAGCAGTCCACTGACTCCCAAAATCAAATGAATGGTTGGGACAGAAAATGGGAGTGAGTAGAGATTGATGAGAAAAGATAAAATAAAATACCCCATGGGAGGTGTACGGCCAACTCCATTGTTGAGAAGGAACCTCCTGTACTGGTGTATTAAATGCCCATTGCTGCTGCTGTTGCTGCTGCTTATGTTTGAAGGAAACGACTCTACATTTGTGCAGAGAACAACAACAGATGAAATGATAAAACATAGCAAAGCCAAGGCCTTCCCCCTCATCACTTCACTTGGTATCTGAAGAAGAGAGAGAAAGAGAGAAATATGTTCAGATATATACTATCTATCTATATATATATATATATATATGGGACTGTCTTGTGTGTATTTGCAAATCATGGGATAAGGGAGATGGAGAAATGAATGGAGAAAAAATGCAGGTACTACGTGTATGAAGGTGGCAGTGGAAGTTTTGATGGGAAAATAAATTCGATTGACAGAAGATGAATGAAAGGTTGTTCGTTTTTAATAGATGGAAATTGAGTGTAGAGAGAGAGAGAGAGAGAGAGAATTATAAGTGTCGGCAGGGTCATGAAGAGGGATGATGCGGTGATGTGGGCCCGGCCCACTCGTGACCTGACCATTTGTGAGATATTTTTCTCGAAGAAATTATCATTGTGATATTTTTCCAATTTTGGGAAAATGTATTAAAAAATAAATAGATTATAAATATTGGATTATTAGATAAAAAAAATAAAAATAGGCCAACATGCTCATAGGTCTTCGAGATATCGTGTTATAAGTATCACTCCAGTCTAGTAGTCCAATATATCTAACAAAAAAGGAAAATTTAAAGTATAATAAACAGGGTGCTTGTCAATTGTCATTACAAATTTTTTTTTATTGATTCTTTTTCTGATTTCCTTGCATTTTTCTCATCCTATTTTCACTTTCTAACAATATTTTACATACATAACTAAATTATAAAAAAAAAAAAAAACAATGAATAGGTATATGCCACAACATTATCATATTTCTTTTGAAAATATCACCCATATTGTGCAATACCACCCTGGTACCACTTATTGATTGAAGTTAGGGATGGCAAAGAGTCGGGTTAAACGTCTTAGTCACCCTAACCTACTCCAATTAAATGAAGATAGTGGCTTTACATGTTTGGAAATATGAGGGTTACCTACTCCAATTAAGTGAAGATGGTGACTTTACATGTTCGGGAATATAAGGGTTACGTTAGTTGGCTTAGGACTATGTTTGTTCCCATATGTTGAGGGTTCGATTTCGAAACTGCGCTATCACATAGGGCCCACATGGGATTTACGTGACTCCCTTTCACCCAAAGAGATTTAAAAGAAAGGCTTTACAGTTTACATGTTCGGGGCATTTATGAATTTATATTTGACATGAGCCAATTTGAAGATGAGTTTAGGTTTTGCCTTTCCTATCTCCTTTCGCTTTGTTGATGTAGTCTTCAATAGGATTACACTACAATATTGTGTAATCAAGTGCATATGGCATGCATATGAAAGAAATTGTTGATGTAGTCTTCAATAGGATTACACTACAATGTTGTGTAATCAAGTGCATATGGCATGCATATGAAAGAAATGAAGTGTTACGGGATGTAATATTTAAAATAAAAACTTTTAATGTTGAACTCAATAGATTTATTGATGTGATTTTATTTTAATTAATTTTTAAAAAATTATATTTTTAATTCAAATCAATTGATATTAAATCATTTCAAGGATATATATTACTATTGTTAGTGATAAGCTCGCATGATTTACTCCTCATTGGCATGCTTAATGGAACGAAGTGATAATAATTTTGAAAGTGATTATGAGACTAAAAAATAGTTTTATTGGTCATTGTGAGCAATTTAATTAAGATGATAAATTAATCACAGGTCTTTTTTGTTCATGTCTAAAATGGTGATCGGGTCATGAAACAATGCTCAATTGACATAATTTAGTTACATACTACCAACCCACTGGATGTAAGGTGGAGACATTAGACCTCACCCATGTGTCATGTGTCTGCTATTTTGGTGCATGGCAGACCCATGTGTTCATAGAACAAGCCTTTGTCTTGGTGGCTTGTATTTAGTTTACATTTTGTAATGGGCAAGTGTCAAAATCAAACATGTGGCTTGTTGGTTGGTAAGGCTTATTATAGGAAAAGGTGTACCGGCTGATTATAGGAAAAGGTGTACAGGGCTTTTGCCCAAATTAGCTCCTCTTTGCACATGCATACTTGATATGTTATTTTAACCTCAATGGATAACTCAGTTGATGTAGAACTACGGTTTGCACAAGAAGGTTGTAGGTTTGAAATTACACTATTATACTAAGGTTATAAGAGAGTTTGCCTGACTTCTTTCTGAGCCTGGAGGTATTAGTTCAGTCCAAAGGATTGAAAACCCTTTGATAACCAAAAAGAAAAAAAATAAAAAGATATGTATTTTCGTTACATGGATAGGATTTCACAGTAGTGAAAAATTAACAATATCAAAGCTCATGCCCTCTCGTAAAATTAAATTTAAGTTTAAATTGTGATTGTTTGTCTATTGCGGATAAAGTAGTATGTAATCATTTTTCTTGAATCAAACAATTATATTTTTAACAAAAAAAATCCATCTATTTTATTTAATTAAAATATTTAAGAATTGGAAAACTTTTATTTTTTAAAATGGTTGAATGAAAGATATCAAGGTAAAATTTCGAAAATGACTATTAGATTATCTCCTCTGGAAGTACAAATGAATGTTATGGGAGATGGAAAAGGAATATTAGCCACTGCTATCATGATAATGCAAATCTTTAAAAACTGAGAATCGCTTCTACATCCTTTTCATATATCATTTACTTTGCTCACCTCTTAAAAGAATTCTAATAGGACCCTTGTGATTTAAATCCTTCAAAGTGATTATTGCTTTGACATCTCCACATTATATCATCGACTCTTCACCTCTTTAATAATTTTAGTTGGAGACCATTGTGAAATCCTACGTATCAATTCCCATGTAAATAGATAGACACTTTATTAGGGCTTACTTGTGTCAAGCTGTTAAAGCAGAAAATCCAAATCCAAACCCCACTCTTTTGAAAATCAATATCCTCCCGTTACTTGTGAGCCACATTTTATTGATGAGATTTTATTGTACTGAATTACACGAATAAAGAAAGTAACTTTTCAATAAAAATTGGTAAGCATCATATCTAATTTGATGAATAAAAATTTCATTCTAACAAAAGAAAGTCTAAACACTTAAAGTAATATAATTATATCAAAAAATTGATGACTAGCTAAAGAAATTGTATGTCATGACTATCTCAAAAGCTTGACTACACATGCTTAACGATGGATAAACATGAGAAACTAAAAGAAAAAATTCGTAACAATAGTATTAACAAGAGTCAACTTTCAAAAAATATAGTTAGCTTTATGAATATATCATGCCTACTAAAGTCTAACAGGCGTGGCGTCAATGTTCAAAAGCAATTATAAGACCGCACGTGGCTAGGGTCCCACGCCATCTAACTACTTTTGAAATTCCTTTCATAAACATTTACATAAAATTATTGTGTGGCGTAGTGGTAAGCTTAATTATTTTAAAACAAACCATATATTAAACCACTAGATATTATTTTTGCATGGGTCAACCATAATTTAACTTGATGGGTTATAAAAAAAAATTGTACCATAATGCCACATGTACTAATGGTTTATATTAATTAATTGTAGAAAGTTTATAAATGAGTATTTTTGTGATCAAGCTTATGCCATATTAAAAGTGTCACAAAATTGTTATGGACATTGGACAACCTCATTCATGCATGATTTATAAATGATTGAACAACACTGTATAAATAAACCATTCTCTCCTATATTCGTAAATACATGTTTAAAGATTTTTAAAGTAGTGAGATGATGAACAAATACAAGAAAGCCATTAAAAGATTATTGAGGTATTGAAAGAAAATTGAAAAATAAAGTAAATGTTATATTTACGAGTCATCAATGGAGTCTCAAAATTTGTTCTAAAAAAACTAAGGGTCAAAATGGAAAGGATTCAAGAGATTTTGTCTTTTTACTTTTTTTAAAATTTTTTTGCTGCTTTTATGAGGATATCATGATGTCAACGGCGGACCTAGGGTTTTTATTTGGGTGCAACGGGCAATGGTCAAGTAAAGAAGTTTAATAATAAATTTTTTTAATATACTATTTAACAAAGGAACGTGCTAGTGTGATAATGTTGGACGATCAGGTCCTAATAACATCTAATAATAACAATGATAAATTAAGCCATGGGAGATGGTGGTGGGCTTAGTGGTGGCACAAGGGTCAGGTTGGGTCAGTTGGTGGGGTCCCCTGTTTGGACCTAAACCCATATCTGACCATTTTCAGAATGGGTCAGAAATTTACAACCTGCGCCTAAATGGTTGGGTCAACCCAACACGACCCACATAACCCGCATTCGATATGGGTTGAATACGGGCCAACCCAACCTGACCCACTCAAACTGATCAACTTTGTGTGGGTCCTAATTCAATGAGGAGACAGCAGATGAACTAAGAATTATGAAAGCTTGGATTGGTTCTTTTATTGTGCCTGCATCAAGAGGAAGAGATGTAGTAGCAGGCCTTGTGGGGATGACAAAGACTGAAGAAGCAAAGAATACAAAGGAGATTTGGGGGCCAATGGTAGTGGAAATTTGCATGCAGATTAGGAAACTGAAAACAAAAACAAGTCTACACCCTTAGAAAGTGGAGGCTGAAATAGAAAGTGTTTGTGTGCACTCATTTAGAATTTAGACTTATCATTACAAATGGCACAGAATACAGATAGTTTCAAAAAAGTTGCAGTTCTCCCCAGTACAATCTCAAAAAGCCCAATGATGGTGATAGTAATGATGTTACTATCTTTCTTATTTTGTTTTTAGTTTTATAAATTAATCTTTATGATCATGACCATCCATAAATTAACCATCAAAATCATATCAACAGAAGGAAGAAGAGAAAATGCCTTTTGCCTCCAAACCTGAAGAAATTTTTTTGAACCAAAGTAATCCATGGATCTCATCTTTCATGAACCCATCTTTCCAACAACAAGACCAAATTTGAAAGCCCTCACTCTCTCTGGATGAACGAAAAGCATGATACAAAAAAAAAAAAAAAAAAAGGCGCAGTAACTTGGGGTGGGCCTGGTCTGGGCTGGGCCAGGTCTACCATGGCAACCCACCAATCTCCCAAAGAGAATTCACCATATCTACTACATTCCCTCAAAGCAAAGTCTCACCAAAAGCACTGCAAAGCCTTCACTTGTTTCACATCTCCCCCAGACAGAGAGAGAACCAAAAAAGGGGAGAGAGCATAAATGAAGAGCTTCTTTTGCTCTAGCAATGGCGAATTCCTGTAAAGTAGTTGAAGTCATGGTGCCGGACCTGGACATTGAGCTGCTTTAGCCATGAATCTGCAGCGCTCAACATTGATATCAATCTTTCCTGGTCCCTCCCAATATCATTTGAGACCCACACGCCCCCATGCATCTTGTAAGTAGCCAAACCAAAAGGAAAAAGTGCTAGCCCTTCTTCCTTTTGCTTCCTTCTGGTGCTTTCAGTATCTTCTTCAGGCCCAGCTTCTGCTCACACCAGTGCAATGTGCACATTGATTCGGTCAAGTCCAATTCCAAATTAACATATAATTCACGAAAGCATAGTAAATAAATAAATATCGACGGAACAGAGAAAAGGGAATGTAAATTACCGAGGAATGACGATGAGAGGGTGTGGTAAGTAAGGAAGCACGCGGATAAATCCTTGACTGTTCTCCCCATGGGAATGTGGTAAATTGGGTACCTGAAAAAATGAGGTTACTTTTTTTACTTTATAAAAAAGTTTCCAAGAATAATTCCACCCTTTCAACGATTTTTAGAAAAAACTGTCTTAATCCAATGGAATATTTTCAGCAATTACACTTTACTATTTTCTCTATGTATTTTGTCCCTGTCTCGAAACAAAAATTCCATTTAGTTGCATGTAGGAAAATATGCAAGTTGATTTGATTGAATAAATTTTTATCATACCAGGAAACTGCCATCCAGCTAGCTGGTGAAAGTTCGGCACTCTTCAATGTCTTTAATCCTGGAAATCTTCGAGATAAAACATTTATCTGAAGTAGATAGTGAATGATCGATCGATGGTTAGAAATAACATACAAATTTTTAGGCAAAATTCTCAAAACCACTTATTTTTGTGGGAAAGATTAAAAGGAGATTCAGTGAAACAATGAACAATTATAAGGTGAGAAAACAACATAATGCGTCGACAATGACCAAACAATAATTTCAAGAAAGATATAAGATTGAATTCTATAAACAGTTCTTGTTCAATAAAGTTCACAAAATCTTGCTATAAACTGAAACTATAGCATAGAATAAAGTTGTACAATGATAAATGCCCTATCACCAAAGACACTTAAAAAAGAGAGAAAAAGTAAAGAATGATGGTTCCCTTCAAAGTCAAAAAGTTGGAGGAAAATGGATGCAAAGAATACCACTTTTTTTTCCTCATGATTTCATAATTTCCTAAACAAAGTGATATCTCAAAAAGGAACCAAATGAACTTAATCAATATCCAGATACTAGCCGCGTTTATTTTAATTAAAGAAGGAATATTCTAAAGTTCAAACTTCCAAACAAAAAATCAGGGAATCTGGAGTTGTTTGTAGTGGTAATGCAAGCAAGGTGTTGGGAAAGAAGAACAGTAAATCTACCTGATCCATGAGAGGAGCCCTTCCATATGGAGCTGATCTCTCAAAGTACTGAAAGTAAAGAGATCCGAGTCGATCACTCAAATGAAATGGGCTCTCTTGCTCCAACCCACAATCCTCTGAAGAACCACCATCCAATCTACACAGCTTCTCACTCTCACTCTCATCGCTATAGGAATCACTGAATGAATCCCTTGTCTCAGAATCACCCGCTTCGCTCTCTTCTCCGAAGCTCCTATCAGATGAAAACTTCTTGCAATTAATTACTAGAGAGGTGCTTTTGTTACCCCACTAGAATGGCATTTGTCAACAAAATCAAGTTACCATATCCTAACACTAGTCCATAAAATGGATTGCCAGAGACATCAAGAAGCAATGAATTTCTTCATAAAGGGATATAATGATCTCTCTTGGGTGGATGAAATATGACACCCATGAGAGATCACCAAAATCAGGTGAGAGTAGTTTAATCACCAAAATCAAGATATATTACTCAACAAATGCCACAGGGCCATTAGAGGAGAATGTCACACAGAAGGTTCCAAAACAGATAATCCATAAATTTGAGCTATTTAAGGAATGACTAAGGGTGAGTTTTACAGGTCATTTCAGGTTGAATTTCATGAACATCAGAAGAAAACTTTCCAAGCTCTAAACCCTTAACGAGCCAAATGCAACTTAATTACTTCCATGGGCATCTTTTCCAAAACAAAATCCAATGAATGCAATGCTTTGGTGATCGATCATACCGGTATAACTAATTTCAATCTTATAATGTCCAAATCTCAATAACTAAATTACAGAAGGTACAGATTGGGAAAATGAAAGGATTACCTGAAATTAGCCGGTAATCTACTGCTGGTGTAGATCTGGATTGCAGAGAGATAAGGAACATAGTACTGAATGACCGTTTCCTCATTGTTCAAGATGATTGGAACTCCCGCTCCATACGCACTCCATTCATCATAACAACCCCAAAGATCTTCCAATGTGAAGTACTCAATGTTTTCTCTCTCCCTTGGATGCCAGAGTCGATTCAAATTTCTCAAAGAAGTCTACCCAATCAATAACAAAATAATATTGAATTTCAATGAAAGGGAGTAACCAAATTAAAACCCAGATGCCAAAACCACAAGCAATAAACAAACCTTAGGAAGAAACTGTGATGGAACAACGGGCGTCGTGCAATGGAGGAAACATTCAAGGTTTGATCTCCCTGATCCTCTTAGAATAGGCATCCTAGAGAGAGAGAGAGAGAGAGAGAGAGAGAGAGAGAGATAGAAAAACCCTTTAAAAGACTTGAGTCTTTGATTTGATGAGAGAGAAAGAGAGATTGTTGGGTTTTTTTTTTTTTTTCTTCTTCTCTTGTTATATTTTCTATTTAAAGGAGAGGAGAGGAGGAGAAATCGGTCCAAAGAAATTCTATTCTTTGACTAGAGACGGCTAATTGTTAGGAAATTGAAGGAATTAACGCCCATCTAATCCTCTCTATCCCCACCTTCAATGGCAGGAACAGGGACTCCTGCAAATCAAATATAAAAGAAAGAGAGACTCATCAAATACAATCCATAAGGAAACATGGGAAATTGAAGAAACCATGAAAGGAATTCAAGGAAAATAAGAACACCCACTAAATGTTTTTTTTGCAGAATCTTTGCCGGAATGATGAAATTTCTCCCTTTGTTCCCAACCGTTTTTCCTTGTAATCTTTACCGGCAAAAGCGTCTCCCACCAAAAATTAATAGGTTTTATTCTCTCTTCTTCTTTTTTTTTTTTTTTTTATCTTCAAGAGAACTCGACTGCTCTGCGTGTGAAGCACAATCCAAGAAACGCGTTTCTTTGTCGAGAATTGCAGGAAATTAGTGTCTGCTACGAAAAGAAAGCAGAGAGAGAGAGGAAAATCAGATTCCTTGGTTACCAGTTCAAACATCAAAAGCATGTAAAATCAACGTTTTCTGCGCAATCGACTACATATCGAAATTCATTACAATGAAGAGTAAAAGAAATGGAACCTATCCAGAGATCCACACCATCAAATTCAATTCCCTCAAAAACGCCACAGCAGTTCTATAAAAATGACAGATACAAAAACCAAAAAATGGGCTCTACT
The DNA here is from genome assembly GCA_003546025.1 of Camphora micrantha. Taxonomy (NCBI): domain Eukaryota; kingdom Viridiplantae; phylum Streptophyta; class Magnoliopsida; order Laurales; family Lauraceae; genus Camphora; species Camphora micrantha. The sequence goes on along the minus strand of QPKB01000005.1, from coordinate 9,549,557 downwards.
TGGGTCTGCAGTTGGACAAGATCAGAGTTTTAAATTAAAAAAAAAAAAAAAAACAGTTCTTCAGATGGAAATGAGAAGAATTCAAACCAGCCCAGAAGCCTGAATTCATCAAATTCAAAGTCTTGAAAGAAAACCCATGTTTCCCCTTAATAGCATAATCGAACCCCACAAACAAACAAGGAAAAAAGATAGAATTTTGAACAAAACCATTTATAATTCAATCAAAACAGAGCTCACCCAGATACCCAAATCCTAAAATTCAAACAACTTGATCAAAATCCCACCACCCCCCAAAAGAAAGAAGAAACACTCAATCTCCATCTCTAGTCTAAGTTCAAAAAAAAAAAAAAAAAAAAACCATTTTTTATTAGAAGAGTGCCTCCAACTTCGAAGCAAACATCTAAACCACTTGCTACTATTTGTAGAAATACTTGATTGATTAACGAAACCCAATTCACAATCCAAGACAAAAAGAGGGCAGATGATCGGATTTTACCTTCTTTTTAATGTGTAGTTTAATACATGTGAAATGCTTGCTTGGGTATGAGCTTGAAAAGCAGAACTCAAAACTGAAACTGGGTTGGAAGCAAAAGCGAATTTAGAGCGGCGTAAGTTGTTACGCGTTTCTCTTGCAACAGAAAAAATGATCACAACACCACCCAAAAACAAAACACTTTCCTCGTCCAGAGAGAGAGAGAGAGAGAGAGAGACAGCGGCGACTCGATTCTTATGTCAGGTAAAGCGTCCACCTTTTCTGGCTATGGAGTTTTATTTTTGAAAACGCTAGGATAAGAAGGTAGTTCTGTTGTTTCTTCTAGTAGACCACGTGGCATGTGATGGGGCCTCTTCTCTCTAGAACTCGGAGGGTTTAATGAGTCCAACTCCAAGGAGTATGAGACTCAATCTTGAAAGAACAGTGGAATTTGGTGGGGGACTAATGTGACACTTTCATCAATCTTGAAAGAAAGAGTGGAATTTGGTGGAGGCACATTCATGGTCATATGATCAGCTAAAAATGAATGTCCTCTCCTCAAATTTGGTTGCAATAAAAGTTGGTCCCACGTTATGATTGTTCACTTTGATTAATAATGCGATTAATATGTTATTGATCATGTTTAGTATCGCTTTTTTTTTTTGATAATGTAGGGTTCTCAGCCCTTTGGATCAGAATAATCCCTATGGATCTGTTAGAGAAAGTCGGGTAAAATTCCCCCGTGGCTTCAGTGTGATGTTTCGTATCACATTATTAATCAATGAATAATCTTATTCTGAGACTAACTCCTATTGCAGTGAAATTTTTTGAACAAACCGTACTGCATTTACGTACGTGGAAGAGCCTCAATTTGTGCGGCTTAAGTTTTCAAAAAGCAGACCCCACTAAGGAGTTTCGATTCTCAATTCAATAATTTTCTAAATCAGAGCTTTAAAGGATCCACCAAGTGGAATATATTTTAAAAACCTTAACCACTAGGGTTCCCCAACCTTACTCTAATAAGAGTTGGTCCCACTATAATATCTACCACCATTGATTTACTAGGTTGTTCATTGTATGGTCAATCTTATGAGGGAGTTGACTCCTATTGGAGAATCTCATACATGGAGAGTGCATTCATTTTGAGAGACTCTATTTTTCAATAGGTGGGCTCCATTATGAGGTTTCACTAAAGGTTTTAAATGTTGATGTCGAATTTTGTGCCGAGACTTAAATGAGTCATTTGTGTCGCTTGTGCAGGCCTTAATATATTACAAAAGAATTTTGAAATAAAAAACAAAAAATACTAAAAATGTTAACATTTGATGATTTAAATACATCTTAAATCAATTATACCAATGCTCAATTTTTTTAAAGGCTTACATAATTTCTAGAGTTTTTTTGTATATACCCTACTAAGGTTTGTAGGATTTGTAAACAGGCCTCTGAGGTTTTAGTATTTGTAAATAGACCCTTACCTTTTCTTTTTAATACCTTTCATGTCTCTAAAATCAATATTCCTAACAAGAATGGCCAGTCACTATGAGATTTGTATTGAGTTTTTATATAAATGACTGCTTTACCGTTAGATCCATTATTTTATCTCGAGTCCCAATAATTTCTCTCAATAACTCTCTCATGTACATGATCAGGAGTGGACCTAAGTAAAAGAGCCTGAGGATTGAATCCCCCACTCATATCTGAGAAAAGTTTAAAATCCCCCTGCAAATTCTAAAAATTAATATATATTTTTTTACATTTGCCCCTTTCCCCTCAATATTTCTTTTACATAGAGCCAAACATCACCCCCCTCGCAAATTAAAAAAATTAATATATATATATATATATTTGCATTTGCATGTTCCCCTTATATGTCTTTTCCACCCATTAGACATGAATCACACTCAATTTATTTTGAAACTTTCATCAATCCAACGGTGGGTCATGTATGGATTTGATAAATCATAACTGGTTATAAGTACAAGTGTTGATTGTTGTCATGATCAATTTGGATTTAATGAAATGAGCTCTAAATTGATAAAAATAAATAAATTTATGTGAGGTTATAATTTTCTTCCACTAAGTACAATTGTTAATGTTACATGCTTTATAAAAAACATTGAGTCCAAGCTTTTGAAATTATGCATATAAGGATAAAAGAGATGGACAAAAGTGTCATTTCGCTCTAAAAACTTATGGGGTTAGAAGACTATTGATTTTGGGGACACAAAATATATTAAAATGAAAATGCAGAAGCGTATTTACAAATCATGGGGGGTATATACAAAAACCTCTAATTTCTATCACTTCTTATAGCTAAAATGGGAAGATCATTTAACAAATCGAAGCATATAAGATTACCAATATTTAATAACTATTTATAACTTAACATTGACCATAAGACTAAAATAACAATCCACAAAATACCATCATATATTAACTAAAATAACATTCTTGGCCCAAGTTTTTTGGATGGATATCTTCTAATTTTCTTTTTAAGTGGTGGCCCCATTAGTCTAAAACATTGTCCGTATTTGATTAACTATATCTTTTGATTAATTTTATTAATTATATTTTCTCTCTATAGATTATTTATCATCTTCTATCCCATTCTTTCCTATAAAACTCAAGTTTGAAAAAGCCAAAAAAAAAAACCCTTCCTACTCAATCTTGAATATTATAATCTTCCTTCTAAACTTCCATTATTTCATAATCAGAAGCATGCAAAAGATGTCAAAGGGTTCAGACATTGGTAAACACTCTCTTCTTCATTAAAAATATTATTCTACTTGTCATTACTTTAAACTTTTTTTCAGCTTTATAGACATTTTCCTTTCTTTGTGGGCCCTTGAATAGGTTTTAATCCTAGTTTTGATCGAGTCCAAGGGAATCACAAGATGAGAAAAATGAATTGAGATGGAACAATAACAATAGTCAGAATCCACCTGACCTTATCCTATCCGTACACCAAACCAGCTCCTGATTTCTGTCTCTAGTCAAAACCTAATCCAGATAAAGAAAAGATCATCAGACACATTCCATCTATAAGTTAATAGATTTAGGTGTAAGTTTAGCCCGGATTTGACTTGATCCAATCCAAACAGATTCTCCTTCCACTTTGGTTCCCTTTATTGTGAAGAGAGAGAATAAAGAGTATTGGGCTGCAGGCATAACTGAGATATTTCAAATCCAAGGTTCAGTAGAAGATAACCATGGGCTGGGCCATTGTTTTAGAATTTTCATTGGAACATATTTACACAGTGGTTTGGGGTGGGTGACCCACTTTTGATGTGCAATTGCCCATAAAGTTGCATAGGAATAGCAATAGGGGAAACCTAAACTTTTGAGTTTTGAATATGTCAAACCGGAAACCATGTCCAACTGAGTCAAAGTTATGGACCAAACTGGCCCATAGATGCCTCTCCATTGGCTCACAGAATGCATGATTGGATAGTGGACCTTATATGCATATAAATTTTGACCAATCTGATGCCGTCATTGTTGGGACAAAAAGTATACTTTGGGATATTGGAAGATATTTTAGGGTGAGATTTCGAACTTGGGTCCTCTAGTGGAACACTCAAGAATCCAGAACCGTTTGTTGGCATGATATTTAATACTTAGGAGTTCATGATAAAATGAGTTTCATTGAGGAATATTCAAGAGGTGAGGGACGAAGGAGAAGATGTGAATATGCTCTAAGCTCCTTATGTTTGTTTTAGTAAGGTGATTGATGGGTAATCGTTTTTCACCGGAAGGCAATTTAATTATTTGATGACCTTTTGTGAATCTTCACATTCATTTATTGGTAGTTCAGTTGATGAGATACATTTCTTACATAAAAACAATTAGGGATGTAACCCTGATGATAGAGACTTGGACGAGTATGTGAACAAAAGGGCCCTCATTATTCGCTTGCCACCCGATATCCTTCGCTCTTAGCCACCAATCTATTATCGTTAAAAACTAGCTTTAGACGAAAACTTAAAAGCTCAAAAAACCAAAAAAATAAATATAAATATAGAAAAGATCATAGAATGTCAACAAAGGGATGCATTATGCATGCCACTTGATAAGTAAATGGATAATTGTTTGATCCATATCAAATTGGTAGCATTGTCAAGTACCAATTGTCAAATGTCAATTGAAGGAGATTGATTGAATTGATCAAATGTGGGTCCCATACAACAGAATAAAATAGATATTTTGGACTTTATGCTGGCCCATATTTGGTTGGATCCAATAAGAGAGTGGTCCCAAAACTCTTAGTCATCAGTCCATGTGTATGGAGCCTGTAATTGTGGGCATAGGAAAGCTCAGTGTCCCTCACATATTAGTTATTTTTCCATTATCTGCAGGGCATCCATTGAAAGGTAAAGATACTTTTCTAGGGTTTGGTATATTACAAAAGACCAAGGCCAGTCCTTAAAAACAAAACATGCTTCTCAGGAACCACTATTTTTCACTTTTGAAAAGTTCAAAGGCCAGAAATAATGTATGCAGAATCTTGGCTTGTGATGGGAACATGGGATCCATGCCATAACCAACACGTGGTACTAGTGAGATCTGGACCATTGGTTCACCCAGTCCAAGTCTTAACAGAATAATTCTGGTGATGGGATGGAGTCAGGTGGAGCACTACAGAGTAGAGAGGGTAACATCTTTGGGCTCTCAGTCTAAAGTAGATTTATTCTATTTTTCAGGTAAAGCATGGGTCCAAGCCTTAATGTTTCTGATGGGTTACAATGCAATTAGTTGGAATTTAAAATTTGACAAATAAATCAAAAAAGGTCGGAATGCGTTTAACCGAGTAATCAAAGTGGTGGCAAGTCAATTTCTAAGTAAATGGGTTTAAATTACCCCTAGGTGGTGCATGTTAAACCAAAAAAAAAAAAAAAAAAAACGCACACGGACAGATATGGGGCGGCTTTTGAACACAAGATGTAAGTCCTATCTTAATAAGTGAAAGTGAGAGATATTCTCAAGATGTGAATGATCTGTCTAGACTGAAATTGAGAGCACATCTGTCATCTCTCCTCTCATTGACTTATAGTGTTCTACAATATTTATTTTTTCCCCACATCTTCTAATTCTTAAAGCATTAAAAGGCAAACGCACACGGGACAAATATGGGGCGGCTTTTGAACACAAGACGTGAGTCCTATCTTAATAAGTGAAAGTGAGAGATATTCTCAAGATGTGAATGACCTGTCTAGAGTGAAATTGAGAGCACATCTGTCATCTCTCCTCTCATTGACTTATAGTGTTCTACAATATTTATTTTCACCCCACATCTTCTAATTCTTAAACGATTAAAGGCAACTTAATTCACATATTTATTGAGGTGGGTGATTTAATCCATTAGGCCCATTTTATTCTCATAATTTTTATATGGGTAATTTAACCCATTAAGGGCACTTAATTTTCATCCACATGAGCTATACCTCATATTTTCATGAGGCTTCTATTGCCATTAGATTTTTATTATCAGAATAAGGATCTTGATAATATCATTCCAAAAAATCTACTCACCCCGGGGCAAACCCCGGCGTGGAGCACGACTCCCCTTGGGGAGCCGTTGGATCCCATGGGCGATGGGATCCAACGGCTCCAAGGGGAGTCGTGCTCCATCCCGGGGTTTGCCCCGGGGTGAGTAGCGCGGCTGATATCATTCACTCACATATTATTTGAGTGCTACACATGAATTTATTCTTTCTTAACTATTTTATAATATTGATGACTACACAAATGGTTTATCCTTCAGTCAAATAATTTTTTTGTTTATTAAGAATTAATTTTAATAATAATATATTTATTACTTAATTTGCATGAGATTTCCACCCATGCATCACACAGGCTTTAGTTCTAACCAAAAACCTCTTAGTTTCTAAAATACCTAATCTAACCACTGCACCATTCTACACTTAATTTATGCAAGTATTTCTAAAAAAATTAAAATGTTAAAGTGGTTATTTGGAGCAACACATGGGATCATGCCCGTGCTTAGTATGGATTATTATGCTGTGGCCAATTATGGGTAAATAGATATGCATGAAACTGAATTTTGTTGATCAAAAGATGGCATGGGTAAAGTGTTGATATAGGTGAAAATGAGTTGAGTTCAACCCAACTCCTACTAGGGATGCGCAACAGGTCGGGTCGGGTTCTTCTTTAGACCGACCCAATTGTGACCTTACTAATATATTCCACTTCTCAAACCCGACCTGAGCTATAGAGGGTTTAGTTTTTGTAATACAAAATCCGACCCAAGAGAGGTATGGGTTTAATAATGTGGACTTCATATTTTAAAAATAACAAATAACTCTCCTTATAAAGGGGGATGAAGGAAAGTCATTGAACTTGTAATCTCAAAATCAAGTAGAGTGTTCGGAAAGAATAACATCTTACCGCAGTGGTAAGAGGTGGCAATTACTACCGGCTAGCCTAAGATGTGAACTTGGCAGTCAACTTCCCTCACCCGAGGGCCGTCCTACCATACCCTAAGTCGATCTAGTTCCCTCACCTGAGGGCTCCCTTATCTTACTTGAGGTTTACTTCTCTCGCGAGAGGACTTGGGTCCCGGCCCTCCTAAGTTGGATACAAAAAAAAAAAAAAAAAAAAAAAGAAAAAGAAAGTAGACTAAGGTTAAAATAATACACAAAATGTGTATAAAATATATAATCGGGGCGGGATATGTCAAGCACACCTAAAATTTTAACCTGTCCCAAATCTGACTTAGGTAAAAAAAAGATATGAGCACCCATACCCTATCCCAAACTTCATAGACCATATGACCAAACCGACCACTAATAGGAACGGCGCGGGGAGAACGGCCTTACCCAGTGGTAAGGATAGGCATTTGGGAAGTCCAAGGTTCGAGCGTGGCCTCCTCCCTCCTTGCATATGTGATCTATTATCATCTCACATGTGTGAGTTATGTCTCCTAGCATATACAAGTTTCCATCACCTTACATGTATGAGTTATGTCTCTTTGCATATGTGAGTGCCCAAAAAATAGAAACGGGAAGGGAGGATAGCCTGTTTTATGCGGACTTCTAGGTAGCTCTAGAGCTTCCCATTTTTTTTTTTTTTTTTTGGTAGAATATGGATCCAAATTTGATGAGAGAGAAGAGGTGCAATGACTTTTTTCCTGTTTCCAGCAGTAAATTAATAGGTGAGAAAGTTGGCACGGCCCATCTTGGACTCCACCATTTAACTTCAGTTTGCCGGAGAGGGCAGATGTTTACTCTTGAAAGCTATCACCTTGTTTTCTTCCTGTGGGGAATTCTGTTCCTGAACAGTTGTGATGATAGCTGCTTTTCTTCTTAATTTGCTAAGCTTCTCTACTTTGTCATGCTTTCTTAGTTTTAAATTAATGTTTAAAGAAGCAATGCTACCTAAAGTTCGGACATTTTTCTTTGGTAAAACAACCAGCTCCTGTGGGCCCTACTGTAAATACTTGTCAATCAAGTGATTAATCATGGTAGGTAGGTTAGGAAGTGAATTAGGGGGTGGGTGCCATATCAGTTTAATCAATTGATGAAATAATATTCCCCGGTTTCAACGAAACAGGGGATCGGGACTCCTTGATTTTAGGTTCTTTAAATGTTAATGGCTACTGTCTAATGGAAATTTATTAGGATAAAATGCAACGGGTATTATCATTTTGATCAAATTAAATGAGACATGTGTCAATTCAAGAGGGATTAGCGAATGTGAAGGGATTCGATTGATCATGTATAGATAGGTTCTTTATAAGAAAAAAGAAAGAGAAACCCTAGTATAAGAGGGTTTTCTAGAGAATTTACCATATTTAAGAACCATAGGAATCCTTTGGCAGAATGTTGCTTATCTATGACTAACTTGTCATTTGGGTACCTCCCAAATTCTCAATTAAAATAATCTAGACATCGGGCATGCAAAACTGGGATGCAGTGGCTTAAAAATCACACTGTTTGGATGTAACTTTCGGATTAGAGAGAGAGAGAGAGAGAGAGAGAGAGAGAGAGCGAGCTTACATTCATGTTTATGATTCTTGGTCATATCATGTTTATGATTCTTGGTCGTAAATTCATTTATGCATATGATTTTTGGTCGTAACATTTAGGGTCCATTTGTTTGCATGGGTATTATTAGATTCGTAGGAATCCTTATAGATGCAATCTTATTGAAGTCGTTTAAATTGAAGAAATAAAACTGTACTATGAAACAAATTCCCTTTGGCATGAATGATTACCCATTCATCATTGTAGCAAGGTATTGATCTAGGTATCGTCTTTTAGGGGCACTCGGTGCAAGCTGAACATGGAGAAAAAGCCTAAGTTTCGTCGGATCTATCGACAATAAGCCATTACCCCTCAAACGATAAAATAATGACAAAATTAGCATTATGGCCATCCCCTCCTGTAAATGAAAATTCCGGGTCCACCACTGCTAGCTGTAGCAAACTAGATACTAAGAAAGTGATACAATAAGAATGTATATGCTCAACTAATTGGAAAAACCCCCAACCCGAATCTACAGAAACTCAATAAATTTCAAAGAGAAAAATAATAAAAAGCTTATCCCAAACACAATCCACAACTTGAAATAATCTTCAATCCTTGAAAGAAATTAGTCTCAAATCAACTGGATAAAATGATAACAATTGGGAAAAAATTTTATTGAATAATATATGAATTATAAGCAAAGTTAGAGTTGGATCTCCTATAGTTTGTTTTTTTATGCTCAATAAATTCGACTTTAAACCTACTTCCAATCATTGCAATCCATCATATATATATATATATATATATAAGCAATATAGAAAAATTGTCAAAAAAATGTCTTTCTTATAATACATTACTTAACTCAAATAAAAGGAATATTTAAAATAGAAAGCCTTGGTAGCAAATCCACTTGCACTTGATGTCCTCTTCCTTATAATTAAGGATCCTCTTGATTTCTTGTTTGACCTTTGTTACTACTTGGTAAGTTTCCTAACTCATGCATCTTCTTTTGAATTTTTTTTTTATTTGATTTGGATCCATCTCAATCATCCAATCTAAAATCTGACCTTTTTCTTGACTTTTCTCTGATTAACTCGTCTCTTTGACTTTTTTTTTTTGTTTTGTTCTAGCCGATCAATAATCAAGTCATATGTCCATATAGATCTGATGCATAAGTTTGTGCATCAGAAAGTCTAGGTCCAAATGTCCGATCTATATTTCTCTTTATATCCTTCATGAACCCGGGTTAGCATTAACTCACCCCTCACCTCTTTAATTTTTCTTAATTGGAGCCGACTTCACCCCTCGAAAGCCAAACCCATTCTTATACCTTATAGCTAGATGGAGGTTGCAAAAGAAGAATCGGTTCTCTCTTTTCCTGAAGCCACATCAACGATGGTTTGAATAGATGCTCAAATTACAAACCAAACAATTCTATGTATTGCTAAGATCCTAAGTAACAAGCCATAATGGTATATATGAGAGATGTTTTTATGAGAGATGTCTCTCATCTTATATGAGAGATAGGAGTGAGGGCTTCTTATTTAAGTTGCTTGCATTGTATATGGATGTGAGGGCCCCCACCATTCTTATCTCTCATAGGAGCATCTCTCAGTATAGATTATATACATATATAATCACAATCATACATCAATCTCTCGATGTACATATATAGGAATTTCTTTCAAACGTGATAAAATCCCAAAATTGGGAAAACATCCGTGGCCAATAAATAACAAAAATTCTACTATTAAAACAAGACGAGAAAATATAATTACAAGAGTTGGTAGAGAGCACTTACCTTTTGGAAAACACTCAAGAACCCATCTTTTTCACCCCAACTTCTCTGCAATTTTTCTTGCAATTTTCTATATTTTATTGTCTCTCTTCTTTTCCTTTTAACCTAAAACGGCCATCTAAATAAATCTTAAATAACAGTTAATGTGCCTCCTTAATACCTCATCTAAAAATTAACAAAAAGCAGCAAAAAGAATTAATAAAAGGAAAAATGGCACACAATCTAAATTGTCATCTAAATAATCTTAAATCACACTCATTGAGGCTCATTGACACCTAATCTAAAACTGCCATCTAAGTAATTCACAGAATGTTGGGCTCATGGTGATCATATTATACGTAATGCCTGATTGGTAATGAACCATTCAACATGTCCAGAATGTTGACCTCGTGTGTTTTTTTTTTCTTGGTAAGGGGGACCTCGTGTTGGGTCATGACCCTTTCAATTAAAGGGTCAAAGTGCGTTGGAGGCTTTTATTTGCAGCTATTCCTCTATGGACAGTTTGAGTGACATGGTCTACATTGGAGTTGAGAGGAATACATATTGCAATGAAAGTCCCAAACCCTTCACTAATTTCTTGATAGGCATTTGTATTGAGTTTACGTCTTGTATTTGGGGTTATCGGATTGGTCCATTGAGATTTTCTAGGTACCAAGTTCAGAATAAAAGGTATTACGCTAATTGTACAAGGTCTTTCTTAGGAATTAAAAAAGAATCGAAATAAAGCTGTATAAAACATTAAAACTCCTTACACCCATGGATCATCACGCGCGGGGCATTTTGCTAGTATACATAGAATACAGCTCCAATAATCTATGGTGGCCCCCCATATTCATGAGGCCTATAAAGCCCCACCCAATCAAATAATAATAAAAGATGAATGGGTTAGGTTCGACTTGTTTGAGTTAGTACTCATTTTGTATTTTAGTACTCATTTTGTATTTTACATTATGTATTTGTAGCACCTAAATTAATTAGTTTTACATAAATAACATAAGTAATACCTGTAAGTTTTATTGGGAGTACTTTCCATTATGTTGGTGTTTATTTATAATTAAATTTCAACTTTTATTTTCATTGACTAATTAATCATTTGGGCTAAATGCTGTATAAGTTCAAGTATATAGCAACAATTGAGCTGTTAATTAGCCTTAGGCTTGCTTGAGTCAAATGGGCTAGGCCTGACTAATGCCCAAGCCTTAAAATATGAATACATGAGGCTGCAAGGCTTGGGCCAAGTATATACAACTGTGGTCCAACTTAAGTAGGTTAGGCTGGTCGGGTCGGATCGACCAGTGTTGGTTACAAGTTTGGATCAGCCCATTTAATAAACGAATATATCCCTTGAAAATCTCTGGAAATGTACTTGTTCTTGTTAAGACACTTTGGGCTTGTTTCTCAATAGGGGGTTCTAATGGGATGGGCCCCAACCCATTATGGACCGGGCTTGGATTAAGTGGTGAAACCCCATCGCCCAACCCAGCATGAATAAAGAATGGTTATAATTTAGTGATAGCCTGTCCAAAACATTACTGGGAAGTCCGTACAGTTCATAAAATTGCACTATACGGCCCGGCCCAGTTGAGTCAGTGGAGGATTGGGCCTAACTTTAATGGCCCCTGTCGGACTTGGGCGGGCCTCATCGCGGCCCGTGAACACCCCTATTTCCAAAAGACTGGGGCACATTATACACAGTGGACAACTATGGGCCCAACAAATGACTATGGGTTATGAGTCCAGTGTTTGTCAAGATCCAACCCATCAGTAGCTACATTTGGGGTGAGCCAATAAAAAGTGTGTGCTTGTAAGAGAGTTGAATTGGTCATATATGGGGCCCTGCATGTTGGAACATTCCCTCTCACTATATATCTTGTGGAGTCTAGGGTCGGACTGGCAATGGAGCCACGTTCGGCCTGTATCTGATTGAGCCCGACCCCATTTCCACTGGAGGCATTGGCCAAGCCCAGATTTAGGTTTAGGGTCTGGATCCTTTATCAAGCTGAAAAGAGCCTTAGAAAGCATCTAATGGACCCAAATGTTATTGGGCGGGCTTGGACCGTATGTCCATAATATACTAACTCAGATTCCGATCCTTCAGTCCTTATTTGGCCCAGATAGAAGCCCAAGTGAATTCAACCCGAATGACTCCACCCAAATTGTGACTAAGAATCTGATTATAATAGAAACATTCGCCTCATGATATTTCAAGAGAAAAATAGTAGTGAATGTTTTCCCTCAGCCATAGTTTTCAGCTGATTAAGTTAAGGACGTGTGTGTGAGTAGAGTTCGTGAGTTCAAGTCCCATGGAAAAACAAAAAGAGCTTTAAAAACGCGTGTAAACTATACCCGACAAAAGCTTCGCACTTTCCACCTGCATATGGCTACATTTTACCCCATGAAAATTCGCAGCAGTCTGTTGAGTGTTCTGGTTTAGTTCAAATGGGTGTCCAATGAGTTGATAATATAAGAGAAGTTGTGAAGTTTTTGATTGAAGCATTTGCACATGCCCTTGGCATTATACCATAATGCCATAAACTACAAGCATACACCACCAACATCTATTTACATTCTCAGACCAAATTCCTCCAACTCACTCATTTTGTGTTTTGGGTTCCATTAACTTTCACACTTCCACTTGTTTACATCTCTTTAGTGGCCATGCAGGTTTTTGTGGCATGTGTATAGGGGTCAGTTGTTTTTTGGGAGTTGACCTGGACCAGGGTGTTGCTTTGGCTTATGTTTTTGGTATTGCTTTGCCTGGTTTTTGTTGGTCGTTGTGGATGTTGATAAATTTTTATCTAACAGAGAAAAAACAAAAAGACTTTCACACCTCCACTTGCTTCATCCTTAATTTATTTTCTTTGGTCATCCCTTTTAAACTTGCCATTTCCTTCTTCCTTTGTTTCCTTTTAATTTCTTCTGCTTTTTCTTCCTATAAAACTTTCCATTTCCTTCTTCTATTGTTTCCTTTTTCTTTTAGGTTTCTTTTCTTCTTTAGTGACTAATGACAGGTAGATTCTAGGTAGTTTTAAGTTCATGTTTTGGAGGATTTGATGAGAGATTAATGTCAGTTTTGGTAAACATCAAATGATAATAAGACTTTTCATTTTCTATAGTTCTTGGAGATAATGAATCCAAGCAGGCTTCACCTTGTGAAGACTTCTTACATGTAAAAATGGTCTTGGGACTTGCAATACAAAAAGGTTAGATTTGTAAAAAGAAAAATCCTACTCATTTTTTCTTCTCTCAGTAAATACTCATGCACACACTTTTATAATGTAATTCATTAAATCCCAATCCATTTTTGAGAACAAGCTTTAAACCTAAAGACTCCTATGAATTTCTCCTTTCACCTCTGCTAGCAATCAGACCAACCTGTCTCCCTCATCAATCTTTATGAAAAGTAGACCCAGAGCACTGAATCCTAGCACTTGGTTGGACGTCTACATTCACTTTTAAATATTATTAAATACATTATCATATAATTCATTTTGCAATTTCATAAACATAAAAATGTATGTAAACATTGCCATAGAAAGTCCATATAAAAACATCCCAAATCTGATCAGTCAGGTAACATTGTAATCAAGAAATTGAAAGACCTGACTCACAAACATCAGACTCTTGGCAGTTGTGCACAAACTTCTATAGTTTGATGTAGTACTTTTTCAGAAAAAAAAAAACAGAGAGTTAATTTTCCTATAAAACTTTTCATACAAGTAAGGAGGATTGGATTGCAAAAACAGACATTATTCACAGAGCCCAGAATCCAAGCATTACACAAGAGTCAGATTTAAAGGCCAGAGACTGCCCCAAGGCCCACAGGAAGCAAAGCAAAAACACATCTTGGCAAATATTGCAGAAACCTTTTAATAATTTTCACCATTCACAAACACAATTATAAGGCCTTAACAAATCAATGGTTCCCATCACCTTATACTATATTAGTTTACAATGAAGATGAGTCCAATAATCCTACCTTGTAAGCAATCTAAGATCCTCCTTCCAGGCCAAAGTATTAACACCCAAAATTGACCCAGCCCATTTGTCCTAAGCCAGAGAAGAGTAGATATGACCCTTTGAGATTATCAATGACTAATAGCGGCTATTCTGTTAATAGTTCTTCCCTCTTTGTCAACCCACTACAGCTCTGATCAGTATATGGCACTATTTCTAAATCCACCAAAAGGGTGTGTGCCCTCAAAATCACAAAACATGAGGGGCCATTTCGAAATTTGTATACCCAAAAGGGCCCAAAGAATTCCTGATAATTACAAGTATACCCCCCTCCAGATCTTCACTGCCGACATCCATAGCTTAAATTCGCAAATTGCGAAGGATATGCTGACACGAACGAGTCGACCCACTGAGTCAACTGTGGGTTCTGGTGCTGAGTCAACCCGTTCTCGAATAGAGCACTCTCGACCTCGTCCTCGACCGAGCTGCCGAGCATCTCCGACGGCGACTCCACCTGACAGAGGGGTGGTATTGCAGGGAAGCTGAAGTGGGCCATGGCCCCTTGGCTCTGGTTCTGACCGTTGGATCCGAATTCCGATCTCTGGCCCATCCAATCAACGTTTCCGATGCTTTGATGGGTCTGCCTGTCGTTCTGGAAGGATTTCAGTGAGTTGATACGTGGGAGGGAGAAGAACCGGTCGTTGATTTCTGGGAGAGATTCGAGCATGACGTCGTCTTGACAGGGTGATGGCGACGGATATCCGATAGCGTTACGTTCCTTGGCCGATTCCGATACTTGCGTGCCGGAGTTCTTCTTGTATATCCGACATAGAACCCAGTCATCCAACTGAAACACATATAAAATGAGATTAGTTGATTGCAAGAAGAGAAATCAATGAAATTCTTAAATATCTATGAAAATTTTCATATGGGTCTTTCTCAATGATGAAATATATTGAATTCAATCAACAAGCATGATAATTGGCTTTTGATTGTCAATCAAGATGGTTTTTAGAATATAGACAGAGTCAGATTAATGGAAACTAGCACACTAACATGTGATAAGCACATGCATATATAAAAATCAATTAAAAAAAATTTAACTTACATAGAATCATCCTCAGATACTTTCCGATAGGAAACAACGAAAAAATGATTATGACAGCCTTTTTTTTTTCTTTTAATCCAAAACTCTGGTGGTGTAGAATTAGAGAAAAAGAATTTTGATTGAAAGAAAATAAGAGTATACGTAGGGTAAGTGTATATGTGACTTGTGATAGAAAATGAAGTGATTGAAAAGAAAAGAGCGAACGGTGGGTGGTCGCATGTGAAAGTGTGGGGATAACGTTGATTAGTTATAGAAGAGGTATATAACTCTCAGCCAAAACCAATTGGTACAATCTAAATTAATTTTAAAATACTTGGCTTTAATATAGTATAATGGCTGTTTATAAAAAAAAAAAAAATTGTTAAAACAGTGAGTGGTTATTTGAAAATGTCAAAAAACTATTCATTGTTGGTCTAAATCTACTATAAACTAATATAAACTAATAGAGATTGATAGATAAGGATGTGTGTAGTTGGTATAAGACTTCTCTGAGTGTAAATTAATATCATTTCTCAATTGAATGGTAAGATGAGATTATGTTTGAGATTCTTTATAAATATTTTTTTTTTTAATTTTTCTAATAAAATTTAGATAAATGGGTTTTATTGTGGTCACAAATGAACTCAGTAATCCAACTAAAGTTCCAAATTTGACAATTCAACTTTGTGGGTCAATTCTTAATTGAATCAAAACCAACAAGATTTATAATGATTTGAAAGTGTATTTGGGTTTCAAACCACTTCTTCTAGTTCTTACCCGAGTGCTTCCTTTCTTCCTTGTGTTCTCCAGAAGCCTATATTCGTGCATGATCCAGTTGGTCTTGCTTCCTTTTGGAGCTTTTCCAATGTAAAACACCAAAGCCTTCTTAATCCCAACCTTCTTCCCTCCTGCTGTAATCAACTTGTCTGTTCCCGTTGCCTTCCAATAACCCGACCCGGCAACCCGATTGGGTCGAGACCCGTTCGGATACTTCCTGTCCCTGGGACTAAAAAAATACCATTCCTTCTCTCCAAACAGAGCCTTATCTGCAAGCAAACAAACAATCAAACACAGAAAAAAAAAAGGGTCCAATTTAATCAATCAAACTCGTTCAATGACTCGGAAAATCAAGGTGCTGAGTCGAACTCGGGAGGGGGGGAGGCTTACTTGGAAGAACCCAAGGGTCGAATTTGTAAAGATCGATATCGCCGATTATTTGAATGGAGAAGTGCTGCCCGGCGACTTTCGGGCAGAGGTAGTGGAGCAGAAGCTCCTCGTCCGTCGGGAAGAAGCGGAACCCGGGAGGGAGAGAGAGCTGCGACACGTCCTCTGCTTGCCCAGGGCCCATTTCCTCGGCTGTCAAATTCACTCGGCGTATGTTAGCTTTCAATAACTCGGGCGTATGCTAGCGATTCCTGTTGTCCGTTTCTCTCTCTCTTTCTTTTTTTCTTTCAGTTTCAGTGGCCCATTGGAGGGTTTATATAGAGCGGTGGGGGTGGATAAAGAGTACGGACGTGCTAAGAATCTACGTGGGGTTTTATCTTGTGGGGCCCCATCAGAGCTGGCCTTTTGACGAGAGGCCGACACGTGTTCTTGTCGATTTATTCGTTTTCGTTCCGACCCGAGCTTATCCAGGAATCCGCGCAGTGTCATCGATAAAGATGAGTTTTTACCGAGAAACGTTTATTACCAGATAATGAGATGATAGTTTTAGGAAGGAGACGAAAAATTGATAATGTCGGCAAAGATGAAAGTCATGTTATGTTATGATTATTGGGTGTATCAATGTATTACATGAAAATTTTTTGTAGTCTTGACTAGAAATTGTGTTCATTGGTTGGGCCTCATGCTGAATTAAGCATTGATTAAAGTCAAAGTTTTAATCCGCCTCAAAAAGAGTTTGGAATGAAATTTAACTCTTTTTGGTGGTTAAAAATTTCTTATAAAGTGTAAATGGAGCTGGCAATTATGATGCGTAACTCTTTTAAAGTCTTATTGATATGGTCTTATATTATCTAAAAAGTATTTAGCTTGTATATTGACTACTATAGCCGTGATTATCTACAAATATGTGAGCAAGAAAGGGGTTTTGGGTGGCCATTGTTGTCCTAAGATTTAGAAATCCCCCAAGTGAAATAAAAATTATAAAGTTTTTTATATTCGCCGCTCCAAAAAATTTAAAATACCTCCTAATGTTATTGTAGAAAAAATTAGTTTTTTTTTTCAATATCATTTCCCCAACATTTTTAATTTTTTCTATACACTGCAACATTTCAAAGGCAAATTTTCTTATTTCACTCCAGCCTACAACATATAAACATGTTCGGATCCGACCCGATGCCATCCTCATTTAGAACTACATGGGTTCTTTAAAAAAAAATAAAATAGGCATTTAGAACTATATGGGTTCTTTAAAAAAAATAAAATAGGCATTTATAAATTTTATTTTCTCATTCATTTTTAATATTTTAATATAAAAGCTAGAAATTTAACCTCTTCTAAAGAAGTGATGATATCTAAATTGATGCTACATGGGACGTACCTAGTTTAATTGAAAGAAAAAATAAGAGAGAATAACTTTGTAAAAAGTGTGGGTTTTTAATTCATGGGTTCTACATGAGATGAAAATCTCAGTTTATTCTGCATTAGAAAGTATGTAAATAGTTTTTTTAACATTTAATCAATAGAATATATCAATTTTATCAGCATTAGAAAGGATTATAAATTCTTCGAGTGTTGCCTCCATTAGTATTTTGAAATTCTTCTATATACCCTAATGCTAGAACTTAGTGAAGTTGAAATGCCAAAAGTGACATTTTTGAAGGTCAAATTTAGTTTTTAATTCCACGAAATTAACAAAAAATTTCAAATATAAAACTTTTATTTTCACGAGAGTTTCTAAAAGAAAGTATCATATAACAAAACACTTGTTTTTATTGTCTTTAAAAGAAGGTGTTGGTAAGATTCAGTAGAAGTTACATTTTACAAATAACTAATCCATCAAATATTCTTTTATATGTTGAGAATAATATCCTACACCCAATATTTGTTATTGAATTTTAACTTTGCTTTCAAGTATTATGTTTCTTTGCCTAACCGATCATACTAAAAACTTGAGGTATTAATTGAGGCAGTATAGATACTTTTCAATATTCCTTGATAGAGCTATACTGTTTAACACTCTTTCTTATGTTGGACTCGGTTTACATACTTTTGGATACACGCACACTTTCGCATCCACCCTTTTTCTTGAGGTTCAAACTTACGACCGATTACATATAATATCATATTAAGTTGCTTATACAACTCATGACATTCGTAGAGATCATATAAATACTTTTCAAAACTCCCTCTCACATAAGTAAAAATATTATAAATACTTTTCAATACTCCATCGGTACTTGGAGCGCCCTTCTTGAAACCAATGCCCTTTTAAACAAGAGATATTACAAAAACCAACTCCATGTGTTATATCTTATCTTAATCCTTTGTTATTTGTTTCTAAAAAAAAAAAAAAAAAAAAAAACTCTTGTTATATGATAATATCCTGAGAATATTCAAAAAGGCTTTACAAGACCAAACTCAAGTCAAAAAGAGATGGAGGACCAATCATAGCTGGCCAAAAAGTGTTTAAAAGAAAGCACCAATATAAAAACGTTTTTCTTTTCTTTTCTTTCTTTTTCGTTCTTTCCTTTAGACCAAAGTGGAAGGGAGAGAGAGAGAGAGAGACTCCGGCGCCGTTTTCAAAACCTGCATTAACTCGGGAATAGAATATATCGAGACCGATAATCGTGGCAGTTTGATTGCGAAAAGTCACCCTCGGTGCATGAACACAGTTTAGAAAGCAAAGCCAGATTGGGTGCTGACTCAGCCAGCGAATCATAACACGTGGCATTTAGCCAAGCAGGGGCATAGGATCGTTCTAGAAGGCGACACGACTTATTTGTGTCGATCGCAAAGCGCCCGAGGTTTTATACACGTGTGGAAAACACGTCGGCAAGAAAAAACCGGAGGCGGTGCGGCGAGGCTCCACGTGTAACCTACGAGGACAGCTGTCCACGGATTAGGCCGGAACGGTAGAAAAGGACGATTTTAGGTTGGTGACAGCTGACACCTGCACACGTATCGTATCGGGTTCCTTTCGCTGCTTTGCTGACTCTTCTCGTTTTACGACTCGTGTCATGTTCTGCTGTGGGGAGTGCGTGCAATCATTCTACTGGCTGGACGGTGGAGATCTATTTGAGCAACAGATGGCTGTGAAAGGGCCACACCCAGAATCTTGGATTTGGGCCCACCTAGATCCATCCAAATCTTTCATTTGGACCCATCTCAATGCATCCAAATTGTTGGATTTGTAGCTTCGTCATTTGAGTAACTGCTAAAAGCTTTGAGCTAAAGAAATTAACGAGCTATCTGGCGGTATTATTATTTTGTTTCCTTTCGTAAGGAGGTTGGATTCTACAATTCTATAAGTGAAATGTTACAAGCGAATGGTTGAAAGTTCACCTTCTTTGGTGGGTATGGTAATGGAATTGGGATTGGGTGTATTACAATATGCTCCTGTAATCTTTCCCTATCTTCTTCCTTTTTTTTTTTTTTTTCCCACCGTTCATTAAAAAAAATGAAAATTTAAGCTTTGATCAAAGGAAAGTTCTCTTTTTACGGGCATACTGTAGTATCAATTCAGCTTATGGGGCCCACGTAGAGCAAGCATACCAATGAGAAAAATAGAGTAGATGGAAAGGCAACATTATCGATAATTGTCATACAAAAGAAAAGAATAACTCCTTCAAAATATCGTAGCTCTTGATTTAATAACAATAAAGTTTAAAAATATTTTAGTCATAGATTTCTTTGAGGCTGAATCCGATGGTAAATGAAGGTTAGATTAGCGTAAAAACAGGCATAGTTCTAACTCAATTTTAGAGCAGCGTGTGAGAGGGGTTGTGCTTTATAGATGGACCCGAGTGGGCCCCATAGAGCTGGACTCCATATACAATATGCTCATTGGAGAAAGTCCTCCTTAATCAAATCCACAAATCATGTCATATAATAATTAATCGTGTGGAGCACATTAACTAATGCATGATCGATTGAAGCTTCCAATCTCTTTCACCTTGTGATTTTCTTGCATACGGGTGGACCGTGGACCACACATCAAGTCCTAAACCTAATGAGAATGGCAGCAGTTCGCACTCACATGTTACACATGAATTCGCATAAAGGATGTCTACTCACAATAAGTCAAATTTCACCGGCATTCAATTAAGGGCTGAAATAATTAGATTAATGGACTTTCTTTACATCGAGGCCACTTACCACTTTCCAATCTACAAATAATTAATATACTCGGAGGTTGGAGGTTCGAAATTGCACTACCACACTGAGGCTACAGAAGAGTTTACCCAGTTTCCCTCTAGGTCCGGAGAGATTAGTCCAGCCTAAAGAATTGAAACCCTCCGATAGAATTTTTTTTTTTTCTCAATATACACACTCGATGTGTTGAGATTTGTGATACAGTTAGAATTGAATCACTATTCACTAGAGGTCTAGGGTCCTTTTGTTGTAGCATTGTATTTAGAGTCAGTTCCCATCACTTGAACATCTCTACTTGATGTTTCTGTGATGATGACTTATGGGGCTTCTACATTTCTGGATCCAAATCATTTTATAATAAACTTCTGACTTGTGATTCAAATTATTGGACTCATCAGTAGCTTGCACCTCCTAATTTTGGATTTGAGTTGATCCTGCATCTAATCCACTTAACAAATTAACGAACCATGTTAATATTGAGTGTATCTTTTCTACTCTTCTTGCTAACTTGAGCTGAAACTAATCTAATTCGAGTAGACTGGTTGCACCACACTTGTCGACCTAATTCAAACTTGACCGATTAATTAAGGGATTGATCCTGATTAATAAATAGGTTGCACTGGAACTTGACTCTACACATTTTACCCCATAGCACAATCTGATCTCCATATTGATCCATTCCAACCTCTACCTAAAACCTGATTCAAAGCCCAGGATTTGAACAGGAAGTATAGAACTTCACATTAAGATATTGAGAATTGATTTATAAATACACTTAAAAAATTATACAAACTCATAGGTTCTGTGCTGGCCACAATATTACTCCATGTGGGCCCTATCCTTCTAAAATTTGATACTGCACATATCAAATATGTATTGGAACAAAAAAAATCCTTCCAGCCAACAGTGTTAGTACCAAATTACTGGTTGTGTGCCATACACATAACGTAATTTTTTTTATAGCGCAGGTTTCTAGTCCTTTGGGCTAGAATAATTCCTACAGGCCTAAGAGTGAAAGCCGGGTAAAATTCCCCTGTGGCCCCAATGTGGTAGTGCAGTTTCGAACCCACAATCTCTGGGTGCAAATCGTGGTCCTAGAACAACTGAGCTACCCCTTATGATTATACACATAACATAATCAAACTAACAGTATATATATTACTTGGTAA
This sequence comes from Camphora micrantha, assembly GCA_003546025.1. Classification (NCBI taxonomy): domain Eukaryota; kingdom Viridiplantae; phylum Streptophyta; class Magnoliopsida; order Laurales; family Lauraceae; genus Camphora; species Camphora micrantha. Next base: position 9,527,770 of record QPKB01000005.1, on the reverse strand, counting down.
GAAAGAAATTCATTAGAAGGATTCGTATATAATTAATAGGGCTCATGAAATATGTATAATAAATCGTGTGGCTCGCAAGCCATGGGTCCTGATGATGCCAAAAAGGGGTTTCGGGCACCACCGGTCAAGTTTAGAGTAATTAATGTGAAAAATAGAGAAATAGAATGAGAGAAAGGGGGTTTATAGTGGTTCGGTCAATGTGACCTACGTCCACTTTAAAATGGTGATTTTACTTCTCAACGTGTAGCGATTACAGAGAATACAGGAAGATGGTGGTAAAAGTTGATTGTAATAGCTTGCTTGCCCCTCAGTGTGGGTGGGGCTCTTGTTTTATAGTCGTCCCCTAACAGATGGGGAGACTCTTCAGCAGCGGACGCTACCTTTTGGCGGAGTCTCCGAACCGCCCTCAAGTGACGAGGCAGATAAGATATCCTCCGCAAGACTTGGTAAAAGCAGGTTAGAGGTAACGACGCTCTGACTTCGTACTTCGTGGATTCGGACCCGGACCTACCCATGACGAGTGGATCTGGACCTGGGCTCGACACGGACCCGGGTCATTCAGACCTGACCCAACATCATGAACTGAATCTCTTGGACTTATGGTTTGGGCCTGACCCGTCATTTGCCCCTCAATGTCTCGCGCCAAAGGAAGTTTTGAAAGCGAGACATTTTCAAATATCATTTTTTTTTTTTTTTTTGGAGGAGTCCTGGCTATGGAGAGGACATTATTACCTGCAAGTTAGTATCTCACAAAAACATGCTGCCACTTTGAAATAATATGCTCTTCGCAGAGGGGGTCCGGGGGTGTCCCCCGGCGGTGGTCGAGCTGACCGGTCAGCTCGCGGGGGCCCAGGGGGCAGCGCCCCCGGCGGGGTGCGGGGGCAGCGCCCCCCGACCAAAATTCTGACCTAGGGTTTTGTAAGGATCAGATTTGATTTTTGTTTGCCTTCTGTATCTGTCCTTGTCTTTTTTTTTTTTTTTTTTATATCCGGAAGAGTCCTCCTAGCTTTGGACACTCTCAGATTCCGGGTTAAAGCAGGTGATAGATTTCAAAATGGACCGTAGGAGGCGGCAGAGGCGGCGGGCGCCCTGGGGTGGGCGCCCATGGGCATGGGCGCCCATGGGCTTGGGCGCCCATGGGCAGCGGGTGCCTTGGGCAGCGGAGGCCAGCAGCGTCCTGGCATGGTGCTGGCCTGGGCGCCCCTTTGAGAGGCAGCAGAGGTCGAGGCCGAGATGCCAGCAGGCGAGAATGCCGAGATAAGAGAAGCTACAGCCGAGGTGAAACAGCAGCGACCGAGCTGGGGCGTTCGCGCGTGGAACAGCAAGGACGCCCAGCTAGGCGAGGCGTCAGGGTCGCCTAGCTAGGCGAGGCAGCAACAGCAGCGCCCTGGGCGACCTGGAAGTGACCTGGGCGAGCTGCTTGGGAGAGCCTGGGAGCTTTGGGCGCTATGGAGGAGGCTGGCCTTGGCGTGCAGGCATTAAGAGGCGCCACTTTGGGCGAGGTAAGGGGCTGGTTGCCCTGTGGATGCTGGGTTGGCTCATTTGGGCGGCCAGACAGTTGAGTACGCTAATTTAATGTAGTCCCTTGGGTTGAGAGAGCTGTTAAGCTGGAGATAGGCTGCCTGTTTGAGAACAGTGCAGAGGTAGGCCAAGCTTTTTTGGCGACCCGCGAGAGAGCCGCTAAGCCGGAGATAGGCTGCCTGTTTGAGAACAGTGCAGAGGTAGGCCAAGCTTTTGGCGACCCGCGAGAGAGCCGCTAAGCTGGAGATAGGCTGCCTGTTTGAGAACAGTGCAAAGGTAGGCCAAGCTTTTGGCGACCCGTGAGAGAGCCGCTAAGCTGGAGATAGGCTGCCTGTTTGAGAACAGTGCAGAGGTGAAGGTCAAGCTTTTGGCGATCCCCGAGATGATTCACCTCGCCTGGACCTGTTGATTTCCTCAGCATTTATATATTTTTGAGCTTTTGCCAACAGTTCTGGCATGCTCTTTGGTGGTCGCTTCACCACTGAAAAGAGAAAGCTCGACGGGCGAAGGCCTCCCAGGAAGGCTGTCATGGAGACCTTGTCGTCGGGTTCTTCAACCTGAAGTACCTTCTCGTTAAAACGAGTGAGGTAGCTTCTGAGACTCTCGTGTTTATCTTGCTTTATGCTGAGCAGGTGTGTAGCAGGCTTCTGGTGGCGGCACCCTCCAATAAAGTGCGAGACGAATGATTTGCTCAACTCTCCAAAGGTGGCGATGGAGGCTGGGGCGAGGTTGGCAAACCACTGCCGAGCGGAGCCCTTCAATGTGGTTGGGAACGCCCTGCACATTATCTCGTCAGGGATATTATGCAGCTGCATTTTGCTTTTGTATGTCTCTAAGTGGTCCAACGGATCCTTCCTTCCATCGAAGGTCTCTACGGATGGCATCTTGAATTTTTGAGGGAGTGGGTAGTTCACCACGTCAGGCTTGAATGGTGTATCCGTTCGCTCGACTAGATAATCTACCGTCTCTGGTGCCCGAGCTCTTATGGCGTTGAAGACATCGCCCAGTTGATTCTGCATTTCTTTCATTTTTTCTTCCCAGTGATTGGGGGCTTCTTTGGACCGATCATAGAAGTGACTCCCCACTTCTATGCTTTGATTTTCATCTTCCTCCTCTTGGAAATGAGGTTCCTCCCCGTTAGAAACAGAGGGAGGAGGTGGAAGACCGCCTTGATTCGCTCCACCTGGAGGTGGGGGTCCTCCAACATGAGCTCCACCTTGGGGTAGAGGGACTCTGTGATGGGCGCGACCTTGAGGATCGACCAACAGCACTCCGAGAGGGGGGTTACGAGGAACTCCTTGGGCGCCGGTGCCCGGTGGATGGGCGCCCAGGCCTTGGGCTACATGGTGATGGGCGCCCAGGCCTTGGGCGCCATGGAGGCGGGCGCCCAGGCCCTGGGCGCCATGCTGATGGTCACCGGGCGAGGCGCTCCCCTGCGAGGAGCTCCCTGGCGAGGCCCTCCTTGCGTTGCTCCTCCCTGCCCCCGCGAGTATGAGCTGCAGGATCTGCTGGTTTTGGGCAACCAGCTGCTGCATTGTCGCCAACATCTGCTGAGGAGTGGGATCTGGAGCGGTAGCATTTGGAGGAGGATTATTTGGTGGAGGATTTTCCTCTTCCTCTCGCCTGGAATTGTTTTCTTGTCGCCTTGTCGATCTGGTGGTGGTCACCATAGCTTTCGAAAATGTAGTGTTATGAAGTGAGAGTTTTGACGTTCCCACAGACGGCGCCAAACTGATGATGCCAAAAAGGGGTTTCGGGCACCACCGGTCAAGTTTAGAGTAATTAATGTGAAAAATAGAGAAATAGAATGAGAGAAAGGGGGTTTATAGTGGTTCGGTCAATGTGACCTACGTCCACTTTAAAAATGGTGATTTTACTTCTCAACGTGTAGCGATTACAGAGAATACAGGAAGATGGTGGTAAAAGTTGATTGTAATAGCTTGCTTGCCCCTCAGTGTGGGTGGGGCTCTTGTTTTATAGTCGTCCCCTAACAGATGGGGAGACTCTTCAGCAGCGGACGCTACCTTTTGACGGAGTCTCCGAACCGCCCTCAAGTGACGAGGCAGATAAGATATCCTCCGCAAGACTTGGTAAAAGCAGGTTAGAGGTAACGACGCTCTGACTTCGTACTTCGTGGATTCGGACCCGGACCTACCCATGACGAGTGGATCTGGACCTGGGCTCGACACGGACCCGGGTCATTCAGACCTGACCCAACATCATGAACTGAATCTCTTGGACTTATGGTTTGGGCCTGACCCGTCAGGTCCCATGTCAGATTTAGTGGTTGGCTATGGCAAGGATAGTCTAACAATTAAGTCTTAATCTGCTGTTGATTCAGATTGGGATCCTTCGATGGTTCGGACTAAACTTGCAGGGTTAGCATCTAACTCAGTGTGGCATAGACTCCCTGCTAGTCAAGAGATGTGGGACTATGACACTTAAGGCCAACTTATTTAAGCGGGTTGGGAAACGACTGTTCAATCACCCAGGGATCTCAACATTAGCAATTTAGCATCAAGTTCGCATTATTTACCCCACTGTCAAAATGTACAAAGATGTCCATATGCACAAATCCGATATCAACATCCCATCTGGGACAAGCAATGTGAATGGGTTGGATCAATGGGACACGTGCATCCCACTCTGATTATGCTGGTTTTGAGCATAAAATGAGACTAATAATGACATCAAATCTAATCGATTGCACATAAATGAAGAATCAAAGACCAATAAGTGTGTTATTTATCATAGGATTTCAACACATGAAACATAAGGAACTGAAATCAGGTTACAAATAATTCAAGGCTAAATAATCCCAAGTAGTCCCTGCCAATGACAACGAGTTTATTTGTCTGATTCTTATTTTTCTTTGTTTTCCTCAAAGTTTCTCAAAGAGTAGTATATAAACAGGTGAAGAATGATAAAAAGGGAATCCAATTAGAAGAACCCATGAAACAAATGTGCAATTAAGAGTTTATAAGCTCTGTTCTTAAGATGTCTGAATCAGTTTAAAACTTCTTCTGTTAAAATCATTATTTACTAATTTGATAGTTGTCTTGATCACAATTATTTTTGGAAACAGACATTTGTGACAATGGTGGAAAGGACCACCAAGTGTGGACTCCAAAGTATGTGAATATGTGGCGACTGGTGGCTTGTTTCTTTCTTTAGGAGAAAGACCTCAATATAAAAGTCCCTGTTGGAAGTTGCAACACATTGCCAACAATAAAGTAATGTTGAAATTGCATCAGTGACATTTATTCCCACTATTTTAAAGATAGTGAACCAATCACTAAAACCAAGCTACAAGTGGACCAGGTTTGGTTGTAGCTCCGGCCTAGCTACAAGTGCATTTAATAATGTTTGGACTGAAAAGTGGACCAGGTTTGGTCGTATGAGCACCCATGTTACTGGACTGAAAAGTGGACCAGGTTTGGTTGTATGAGCACCCATGTTAAGGGGCTGAGACCAATTACAAGTTAATTAATTGGATCCAAGCCTTTGGTCCCAAGCAAAAAACTAGGCCTGGTTGTCCTTTTGTGCTCACATATGTAGTGTATATATATTACATGAATGCTCAATAGGCACATTTTACTACTTTTCGAAAAAGAAAAATAAAGATCTTAAAGCTGTTTGAATTAGAAATTCATAAAGCTTATGTTAGACATTTTAGACTGGTTTGATTAGAAATTCTTGACAGAAATGTTATTGCTGTGTTTCGAAAATCCTAGATTCTGAAATAAATAGTAAGGATTCATGAAATTGGTCCTAATAAATGCCACTTTGCTTGGTAGGAATCTGGATTCAATATGACAAACATCTTAGAATTATTGCAACTCAACCGAATATATTTTAAAGTATTCAAACATCTATTTGAATTAATTGTTTGATAGAGTGTCGGTCGAACACAACCACTAATTTCAAAGCATACTCGGGCCTCGACACAGGTGAGTTGGGCCCAAACCGGACTCAGGAAGATCTTAAAAGCGAGGTAATTAGTTGCTAGATTAAAACCCTAAGGGATAGCTTAGTTAGCTTAGGACCACGGTTTGCACCCAAAGGTCGTAGATTCGAAACTGCGCTACTACATTGGGGCTGCAGGAAATTTTTATTCGACTTTCCTCTAGGCTCGAAGAAATTAGTCCAGTCCAAAAAATTAAAAACCCACTAATTTTTATTTTTTATTTTTTTTTGCTTGATTGCTCCCACGTTGCCCACGCTAGAATGATGGTCTGATTTGAGTATTAACACGAGCCCTGCTACATGGACCGAATTTTGGGACCGATCCTTAGACCGGTCCCAAAGTCCTTATCCAAGTATTGGATAAGAACTTCACTTGGATAAGAACTTTGGGCCCAAAATTCGGTCCAAATAGATTTTTTCTATTAACACATAGCTTGCAAGCAATGTCAGCTTGTGGATTGCCATTGACGATTTAGTCCAATGAATGTGTTACACGTTTGTCCCGCAGGTGGTGTTTTATGCTGGTCAAAGGTCTGGCAGTAGATGCTATTGCTTGCTTTGCTGCACGACTGCATGCTCTACCGACGTATGCGCTTACGTTCGTGCACGCAACACGTGCCCTTGCTTCCTGTGTTGGGCTTGGACCAACTTTCCTTTATGTTTTTTTTTTCTCTCTGTGACATGAGACTTTGGTGCGATAGGGTACATGCATACGTGTTAAGCTGGCGTCATTGCGGCCCACTGGTCTTAAGAGTAAGTGGTTTGGTTTTGATTATTAACAAATGATCAGCTATATTAACATTGTAGGATCTATGTTTGAAATTTGATGTGTCGAAGATTCGATTATAATTAGATACTGAAAACTCTCGCATTCTAACTGCTGAAGTGGGGCTGGACATTTGAAACTCCATTTGAAAAAATGACATTAATTCTCTCAAATTAGATTGGAAAAATCTATTTCATCCTTTATTTAACGCCTATGCATTTTTTCGATTTCTCTTTGAGTAGCTATCAGTACCAAATGAAAATGTGTAGATTTCATTTGTAGGATTAGTTGAAGGATAGCTTACAAGTTTCAAAAGAATTTGCAAAAGTCAGTGTGTCATTATTTTTGCGTGCTTTAAGGATGCCAAAGTACTCCTAGTTGTTAGATAAACTAAAATAATGTCAAGATTTGCATGATTAATCAAATGATATACACAACCTGAATGAAACTTTCTAAGCTAAGGAAGAGTTAAGCCATTATGAAACTTTAGTATATTGAAGTTTGTTATTCTCCCATTAATTTTTGTGATTATGTGGGCTCTAGTGGCATCAAAAGTGAAAGGGAGATTGAGCATTTTGCATGCCTACTTACTGGTAGTAGTGATTAATATATTATAGTATATTTTTTTAGGTGCTAAGAATGCCAGCAAAGCTACCACCCTCACAAGATGCTTCTATCCAACAAATTCTTAATAAAGTTGATTGCTTTGTGTTATTAAAATGTGTATCCTATTATTATATTTATAGTAAGACAGGTTTTGAAAACTAAAGTACAATCAAGAAGAGTCAAAGCATTTTCAACAGATTACATGAGTTTCTTGCGTCTTGGTATCAACAGAACGTAGGCCTTATTTGGCCGATATTATCTATATGAAACAGATGTACACAGATCTAGATTAAATGAACCTATTTGAAATAGACGTCTTAGAAATAGTCTGTTTGGTGGTATAGAAAAACCGATTGAAATAGGCTGTTTACTTTTTTTTAATTGGTGGTTGAAAGTTTTTCGTAAAATTTTCAAAATCTACAAAGATTATAGCTTTGAAATTTGACCCTATATACATGTTTAGCCTTATAAAGAGAAGTAACAGTTGGGATCTTACTTCTGGGGTCCATATATAGATGTAAAAAAGATATAAATGTGTGGATTTTTTTTTTTTTTTTTTAAGAATATCTCGAAATATATGATAAACAATCAAATGAAAATTGGAACCGTAGCTGTGTTTGACCTTCTTAATCTATCCAACAGTTTGAATTATGATTTATGATCATAGAATTTAAGAAAAAGAAAAGACAAGAAAAAATAAACTGCTTATGGACACGTCCACAACCCTACGGTTGAAAGTCTTTTTGCAATTCTTTCGAGATCAATGAGGCATCGAGCCTTGAAATTGGAACCCATAGCTGTATTTATCATTTTAAAGAGGATTTATGGTTTAGAACATGTGTTTGGGGCCCACAGAAGTAAGAAATGTAGATCTAAGTATCTGTAGTGTTTTACAAATACCTCAAAATATACAATGATCAAACAGCTGAAATTTGGACTCAAAGTCGTGTTTGACCTTCTGAATCTTCGGGAATTCTGGCGGGGGATCGAGGCCGATCTATTAACTCACGTGAAAAATCTTAGGAAAACTGATCAGATGAGGGGCCAATAGTACTTTCCTCACTTGAATTCCAAAAGAAGTCAGTCCCAACCGACTATCTAGATTCAGGCCAATTTCTATGTAATAAACAAATCTCAGCCATTGTATCCAACGGTTTGGATCTTGACTTACTCTTTTAGAATTAAAAGAAAAAGGACTGGCCATGAGGACGCCTAAAGTATTGTTCACCTGACATCCTCTGCCTCTACTTTTTTGCCTCTTATTTTGAATTCCCTAGAATTGGGGTAGTTGGTTTTTAAGTGGGTAGATGGTAGAATTGTGTGCCAAACGCTCTTATTTTCTAAACCTCGACCTACTTTAGACATTTAGACAAGTAGTAATTAAAATTAGAGATGTCAAACACAACTTAGTTTTCATGGGAGTGCGCAATGTAATCGGGTTTTGATGGGTCCAAAGGGAAGGATCTAGACTCAAGTATGAGATTTGTTATGGCTTCATTGTCTTCCTGCTTGGATTAGAGATTTGACTTGAAGTCCTGTATATGTTTTTTCCATTCGATGATGAAACTTCTTTTTTACCCAAAAAAAAGAAAAAAGAAAAAGAGAACTTAAGTTCCAAAGTTCCAACATTCTTATCAAACCAGGTGAGCCTATTAAAAACAATTTTTGCAACATAGTGTTAATCGCCTTATTAAAATATATTAAAGTTGAAGGTTTTGGGTTCAAATTTAAAAAGATTCGTCTCAATTTTGACATTTTTATTGATCCTCGGTAAAAAGCTAAAATAATGTAATGTAATGATTTAAATAAGAATAACCTAACCACCATACCGCAATATATAATTATTTATAAAAAAAAAACCCTCAAAAGTATCTAGATGGATCGAGGGACCCTCGCCATATGTGCCTTGTCCATGCTTAGCATGGGTTACTGTTCCGGTAGTTCTTTAAATAACAAAAAAAAAGGTGTTTTTTCCTAATTTCTTTTCATTTTTTATTAACTTGAAATGCAAGAAGATTTGGAATGTAAATGAAAAGAAATTAGGAAAAAAATTACCTTCTAGCTCCTTTTTATATTTCTTGTTACTAAAAAACTATTTAAAACTATCTCAACATTTCCCAGAGGGGCAAACCTATGTATATCAATGTGGGGGTGGTTGCCGGTCGCACCCATTGGACTTCGGTCTGCTTCTAAACCATAATGAAAATTCTGAATCTACATTAAAAACTCATATAAAAATCTTGCATTCGCCTCCATAATCCACCTGAAAATTCTGATTTTGATCCCAAAATCCAATAATCTATTTGAATCCGCACCTCTTAAGAAAATCCTAAGGTCCGCCACTGTTAACCTAAGCACAAGGGCATAGCTAGTGTTGGGAGGTGTAAGTACCCATGGAATAATATTCCATCAAACAAGGAAGGCCTAGTGATGAGTTTTTCTTTTAATTTTCCTATAATAAACCCTAAGAAAGTTTCATGCTCTGCTCTTTATTATTAGCTGAGAAGTGAGAAGATAATCTCTCCACACCAGATTCATGACTAGGATTTCAAGTTCAAACGGAATTGTATTTGAATTGGAGACGACTTCTTATTCTTTCTTTATTAGATGACTGCGAAGACACGAGCCGCTGCAGCAGAGCATGACATCCATACGACTGAAAGAAGACCACTCTCATAAGCTCTCTTTGCCTGTTGGTTGGTCCTGATGAGATTGAAATTGAATACAATAGTTTAATTAATAGAAATTTTCTATTAAAGTGATTTTTTCGTGCGGACGTCTACACAACAATAATATCATGAGATCATCACCATTGTAACATGCACCTGGCCATATCCCTTACCCACTAAATACAAGTTCTTAGGTAAAGGTAATTCTTTTATGGTTCTTACTCATCATGTGATACAGGTGTTTCTCCATTGCCTTTCTTTATTTTTTCTCGAATTGGCATGACTTGGACCCTTTGGTGGAATCTATCAAAAAGTATGAAAATTTGACTTTTTTTTTTTTTTTTTTTATATAGCTGAAAGGTAAATATATTTAAAAAAGAAAAGGGCAAACGCCCCTCCGAATACAAGCTCACAAAAGAGCCAAAGAGAATAAGAAAGATTAAAAAGAAAGCTAGAAAAACGCTTATGTACATATATGTTGATGGCTCCCAGACTAAGCAATTGGGTGGAATGGAGGGACAAAAGGGCCAAGATCGGAAGCTTGAAACCCACTAAAGAACTCCTGAATTCGCTTTGAGAAAAAAGACCTCTAATCTGCTTGGAGGGATGAATTTGTTGTTGAAGGTTGACTGATTTCTAGAATACCATATTGAGGAGATGAGGTGGAAGAATATTGAAGCTGTTGTTTTTCTTCCAATGTCATCTCTACCACAAGGAATGGTCGAATGAAAAATTGACTAGACACACTCATTTTAGATCCATGACTTTGCATACATGGATCTAACGGAGGACATGACCCTAAACAGATTTGATTGGCGTCGGCAAATTCATATAGCCGATCTCACCAAAGTGAGAAAAGACTTGGTTTGATTTGATTTAAATAACTTGAGCCTTGAGGAATTATAGGTTGCTTGAATGAGACAAAAGCCGAGTGGGCCAATTGATGCCATGGATTATCAGAGTTGCATCTTCAATCACTTTCAATAAACACCAACCAAACTTCCATCTGTCTCTCTCTTTTTAAAACTTTTCTTCGTACGACCAAAAGGGTTGGAAAAGGGCCTTGGAATAGAATGTAATAATAATGAGTAATGCTGAGTAATTAAAGTGGGTGTCATGCATATCTAATATAAAGCCAACCAGCAAATCAAAGTGGCCCCAATGTAAGCCATTTGACAAAGATCTCCACCTTCCTCTTGTACGACCACATGTATGGAACAATGGCTACATGCAATGCTCCCTTACCTACCAAAGTAGGGCATGATAAACATTCCCAAACAGTAGAGTCTTCACAGTCTGGGTTTGAGCCTAATGTTGAGGTCCATAAGCGACCCATTCAAAAACTAAGCGAATGTTGGCCCATGCCCCACTTATGTTGGAAATTGGAACAATATATTAGGCCTGGTTGTGGGCTATGGACCTAATTATAGAGCCCAAATCCAGCCCAATGTGGCAAGAGCTATGGTTAGACAGGACGGAAGCGACCCACTCCGTATAAGAATTCACAATAGGGAGGTTAACCAGGCCCTAGTTGTCCAGTCATTCAAAGAATCCAGCCCGAAAGTCCGGTCTTGCGACATCTCTTTAGGATATAGTGATCATTGGGTTTAGGCCCACAGCCTGATTAATAATTGGATCCAGTTCAAGTCTACTGGGTCCAAACCAAATATGCTGGGTCCAAACCAAATATGCATGTGCCCAATGCGTAAGATATATGTGCTCAGAATATATTAAGTATCTCCCTATTGGATAGCCTAGATTTTACATGGAATAGGAATATCACTGCCTTTTATTGATCAACTAAGAAAACATATAAAAGAACTATGAAACTTCATCCCCCATAATGAAGGGCTACAACTGTAATGTGAGTATGAATTTTCGCAGGCCCATGATCCATGACCAGAGCTCGTTAAATCTCAAGATGATCTATTGGTTTTTCACACTAGATTTCCCCCACTCTAAGACTAGATTCTATGAGGCCAGGAGTTGATTAATTCTATGAGTCCATCAGCCACAATTTTTATCAGTAAAATCATCCTTTTGAACTCATTTAGATTGGCCAAGGACTTCTCTGCAACAGTTGCATCAGTATATACTGCATACATTTCTCCTTCGTAATCTCCTATGATTCCACCCACCCCTGCTGGTTGGTTGAAAGGTTTTACAGCTCCATCAAAATTTAATTTAAAAAGGCCTTCCAAGGGATGTCACTGAACTTCAGTTTGCAAACCTGAGAGAGTAACCAGCAGGAGATAAACATGGGTCACTTTCGATTGAAATTAGTCCAGTACTGATTTTTGAGTTTAATGGGGTGAATGTCACAGGGAGTGAAAAGGCAGTGATTTCTCATTTTCCATATAGACCAACAAATTTACAAGGCTATGAAAACATGGAAATGGTGAAGAATTGCAAAAGGAGCCAAAATGATAATGAATTGCAAAAGGAGCACCATAAATTTCCAAACATGCAGTCAAAACCATCATCCACCTAAGCCAACAGGGCGGTGTTGCTGTGGGGGTTCTGCATGGGATGACTAGTAACAGAAAATATTTTGGTGGGTTCCAACACATTTGTACCATTTGGGTGGCCTAAATCACAAGGGGATAGGAGTGCCCCATGTGACTATGAACATTTGGATGAGTGGTCGGGACCACGGTTCCTCCCTCTTTCGGAAATAGAGGGGGTGTCGACCCCCGGATCTCCCTTCTTCAGGAATCAAAGATTGAGTCCACTGGTGCTACCACCTTGGGGTTACATGGGTGTTTACCCGGCTTCCGTCTGGGTTCGGAGCTAGGGATTAGTCCAGCCCAAAGGGTTGAAAACCTTCTGATAGGAAAAAAAAAAAAAAAAAAAACACATTGGACTAATATTTCACCTGACAAGAGACATGCTTTTCTGAAATAATTTTTAATTATAAGAAATGAAAAAAAAACATAGTATCCCTACTGAAGTGAATGACATTTTCTTTCTCTGAGAGAGACTCAACTTTATTACTTGTTATAACTTGTATTGCTAATGCCTACAAGTTCGTACTAGCGCGCTCTATCTGTATGGTTACATGGTTGATACCATTATTCTCTCCTGATAAACATGTCAAGCTATGAGGACCTTCCCTATGGTGATGGCCCATATATGCAGCTCATGAACAGACACTACACCATCCATTTCACAAAGGCTCCTCTCAAGCATTGTTGCATCGATCTCTCTTGGGGTGCTCTCAATCAGAACATGGTACATACTTCGCAGGGTTTTGAATGTGGTGCCACAAACTGACAAACAATTTACTGTAAAGATGAGTGTGCATATCGGATCGACTATCTTCAAATCAGGCTTGTACCATATGATTCCCCCTCTAATCATCACCCCTTTGCTCTGAATCAAGTCTCCAACAATGTGAATATATGCGCCTTGTATGTCGATATTTCGATTATGTCTATACTCTTTGAATGATTGGAACGAGGAAGACTCCAACACGCAGCTGGAGAAAAGTAGTATTTTTTTTACGATGGAAAGACTCTACAGATCTCCTGCTAATCTATTCGATTACTGTAAAGATCCCTATTTTATCTACAACAGATTCAATATTTTATTTTGGTGGGACTCTTATTCTATATTAGTAACTGCCATCTTGATCTATCGTGGGATCAGTGACATGTTGGCCACACGATTTTCTTAAATCTCTTCATGTGTCCCCATATGCATCACGTATTTGACTATCTATACAATATCTCATTAAAAGCCAACAACCAACTCCACTTTTGGGACACTCGAGATGATAATCTCAGTCATTTTTGCCCACATCTCATATACAATGAGATCTTAGTTCAAATGAGGGGCTGTAAAATTAATGTTCCATTTGACTTATATGATGGTGGGCATTTAACACTTGCACGGGCTATTCGGTTCCTACCGACTTTAAAATATCCATGAATGGTTCCAACCTGATCGCTAATTGGACTACTGCATTTTCTAGTTGTGTACTCGACTTTTGCTGCTGATAAAGGTTTCAATATATATCTATTTCTTCTCATGGAAAAAAAGTACTTACTAAGATAAAAGATACAATTAGCTGAGGACCCCCTCTAGTCCAAGTCACTACTTCAACTAGGGCATCTTACAACTATGAAATTCCAAGTAAAAAAATGTCACAAATAACATAGCAAATGTTTTGCCGTACCGTAAATTCCTTTTAGTCACATGCTAAACTGGCACATTCGGATTACTTGGGAATCTGACTACATGACCAAGGCAAGAGAAATTCTAGTCTCGCAAATTTGGTCACGCAACATCCCATACATAATGCTCCTCCCACTATCTACACACAAGACTTGTCTTTTATCAACCGTTTTCCCTTTGTACTAGTGAGACTATGATTGTTTGGAAATTTTCTATTTCCACAAACGGGAGTGTCAATTGGCTTGTCGTTATCATATCAAGTAATTTTAGCATAGTTTTCAAATAAGACCAATTGTGGTAAAGTTAAGAACAGATTCAATGGATCATTGGCCCTATGGGTCCCACATCAAGTGAGAGACCGAAGGAAATCATGTGGCCTACATGCCACGGGTCCCACATCAGACCAAACAAATGACAGTTGCCAGTAGAGCATAAGAGTCCCACTATAGTAAAAGACTTGAACTGCTATAGATAAGGAAGAGATTTTTCAGTAATCAGATAGATTAGTAGGATCGAATATTATCCCCACATAGTAGACTCATACCAGAATTAGGAGATGTGAGTTTCTTGACAGAGAAATCTTTTCGAAACGTGACTCCTTGGAATCAGTTATATAAGGGAGTTGGGAGCCTTGAGTCATGTATTATTATCATCATTGCATTAGATCCAGACGCAGGAGATCCATTGAGATTTCCTACTGTCAAGAATACTGTAAATCTCCAGCTGGATGTCAGAGTCTTCCACATCCCAGTCCTTTACTCTGCACCATGAGCTTTGTCATGATTGTGACTGCTATGGCCAAGGCCATGGTTGTGGCTATCACGACCATGATCATGACTTAACAAGAGAGTCATTACAATATCCACAACTAACCCAGCAGTTTTTTTACCAAAAAAAGAAAAAGAAAAAAAAAAAGCTAACCCAGCAGGTGCTCCAACAAACATTATAAATTCTTTAACCTCTCCCAAGTCATGGACGACTCCAACGATGTCCTTATAAAATAATACGCCAGTAAGATTCCATATCACCATAATGGAAGCAAGAACACCTGATCATCAAACTCTTCTGGTGGGAAGGAAGCAACCCTAACGTGGCATCATGGAAATGTAAGGATTATCTTTGTGTTTTTGTTAGGTATCCAGATCCTCTCTGGGGTAATTTATTTGCACCAATTTACATATGTAAATAATTCACATGTATAATGATTATTCATCATCATGTTTGTTGCCTCTCATTTATATAAAATCTTTACAGCTAAATAAGTATGTAACTCTTTCACATCTCTCACTTTGAAAAAGTTGCAATGCATGCTTCACCTAGTAACCGTATTTGGTTATGCAATTCATCAGGAGATCGAATACTAACTATCATATATGTTTTTTTTTTTTTCATATCTGTACGTATCATATTTGTAATCCAAAAAAATCAGTTTGCTATATTAAATTAATGTACCCCTGGGATCTTTGAGCTGATTATCTTACGTCTTTGAAAATTAAATCCCAAAATCATTAAGCTGATTATCTTACATCTTCATAGATTTTCGATAATTTGTGACAAATGTTATACTTGTAAAATATAAACAGGAGTACGTAATAATAGTTCAACGAGCTTAAGTCCCTAGGCCAAAGGGATCCAGCCTTCTAATGGTTTTGGACCTTAAGCATATATAGGTTCTTGTTCGGTCTATCAGACTCACATGCATCCCAAGGTTCACCTCAATGCCCTAAAATTGCTGATTCATGGTCGTAACTGATTGTCTTCTATTCAAAAGTCTCACACACTGCCCACCCAATGAATGCTTCTTGCAGAATATACCACCCCCCCCCCCCCCCCCCCCCCCCTCTCTCTCTCTCTCTCTCAACTAGGCCTATCAATCCAGCCCTTTGACAAGCCCAGCCATTAGAAAGCCCTTAAAATGAGGGTTTTAGATTTCTTTAAAAGCCCTACGGCCATGCTTGGACTGAATTTTACGGGCCCTCTATTTTGAGGGCTGGGCTTAGACAGTACCAGGCCCAGCCCGGTCCTAGTGTTTTTATTTATTTCTTAATATATATTTTATATATAAATAGCCTTAAAAAACCTTGACTAACAGTCAAATAATAGAAAATGGAGATAAGGATAGACGGTGATGTATGTATCAATAGTGGGTGAAAACCCAAAAAAAGAAAGAAAGAAACAACTAGTAATTGTGATGGGTGTTGAATTTCATTGTTTTTATTTTTCTAAATATTCAACATTTATGGTGCCAATAAATGTTGATCTTTATTTTAATCTTTAATATTTATTCAACTACAGTCGCTTAAAGGTTTTGATATTTTTAATTTTCCTTTGGATATATCTAAATGTGCCAATAGAACTGTTTTTAAATTTTATATGAGCATCAATCCATTTACATTTTTTGAAAGTCTCGTCACCTGTCTTTATTGGTAGGTGTACATTTTTGTATTTTTTGTTTTCTAAGTTTTGGGCAGTATCAACTACAATTATATGAACAAATATTGATGTTTGATGTATAGAAAACAATTAAAATTTGGTATTCTTTTTTTTAAAGCCCAAGGCTCTACTTTGGCCCCTCGAGGGTAAGGGCCTAGGTAGTGCATGCTCTTTAAGGGATTTGGCCCACCTAGGCCTGACCTTGCATATATTGAGGTTAGGGTAGGATAACCCCTGGCCCGTTGGGTCCCTTTGACAAGCCTACCCCTATAACTGCCCAAGCCTTTGTTTAAGGTGTTTTTTCTTACCTATAGTTTGGTATACAGAGTTGAAAGTAAAGAACATGAGCCATGACCATAAGGCCTGTTTGTTTGCAAGAATTCTCATTCGTCTGGAAATTTTTAGCAGCATGTTAGCATATATCTCCCAACCATTTGGAATTCTCTATTTGGTTTGCAATCCCTCCAAATTTATATGGTTTTTCTAGCTTATAGATTTTCCAAACTCTTGAATATTTTATCTCCAAAACGCTCGAGGCCCTTGAGCATTCGTGACTTCATGGGACAACATTTGAAATTCTCAGATCACCCAGACAAGAATTCTCAAATATCCTCCAGCCAAACAGTACCTTAGATTACACAGGAAGATAGCCATATGAGCAGGCAACTGCACCTAGATGCGATCTAGGTCAATCATCTGGAGTTGCCTGCAAAAAAATATTTTGTTCCCAAAAATCTGTTCGACCATGGCCATTTGTGATGGGTCCCAGAGCTGTAAAATTTCTGTGGATATATATGACATAGCGAAAAGTTGCAAATGATGTGAAAACATCACTACTGAAGAGATGAGGATAACCTTCCTTTTTAATTGCTTTAATGGTTATGATTCTATAACTAGTCCCCCATGATTTTGAAGGCTTATAAAGTTTGTCTGTTCTCTTTCCTTGAAATGGAAAGGTATTAGAGGTTGATTATCTTGTTTAGTTTATGGTTAGATTCCTTGTTGGTGAGAAGGACCCATTGTCAACAAGAGGAACGTTCGTGAGGTAGCCCCTGTTGTCAATATGTGTGACCTATAGTTCTTGGAATATACCTTGTTAAGTCCCTTCCACCCATGAAGAGAAAATGACCCCCACAAGTACCTGAATTGTTTTTACCAAAAGATGTATCTGAAAGAATTCAAGATAAATACCAAGGTTGTTGCAAAGGAAGATAAGGAAAACTGACTTTTAATTCAAAGCATTGAAAGCTGTCTAGAAGCATGATTTCTTCTGCATCACACCAGCTTGCATATTACCCAAAAGGAACAGTGTAGTAAAGCCATTAGCAAAAAGAGTTCTGAAGAAGTGCTACATGATGGTATGTTTAGGTTTCTTCCCACCATCAGCTAAAGGCAAACTTCTCCACATCCCATATAAGGTCAATACCAATCTTTAAATTAACCTTTGAACTTTGAAATCTAATTTCAATTTTCAAAAATGGGGTTGAAATTTAAATTCATGAACAGGGTCTAGGCCATGACCAATTGCCTACAGACAGCATATGGTAGGCGTCCACGCTTTCTGGTTAGGCTAATAAAGGTGATTAGGGCTGAAAGAATTTGCTGGATTCTTAACCGCACAAGTGATATTGACCATGGAGAATTACAAGTATTAATCAATGGTGCTTTACAGCTAATGCGATCTCCAACGTGCCGTCTTGAACCTGATTTCCTCAAAAAGCATGTGGAGATTTACCAAGAACAGCATAATATCCATATAGAAGAGGCCATTAACATTTTTTTTTTTTTTTTTTGTGAAACCACTACAATTAGATGACCATTATTTTAAATTCCCTCTTAGTCTAATTAAATCATGGATTTTTTTCAACATAGTAACCAATGAACTACTTGATCTTTTTGACATTGTCTGTGAAGTACTTGCTATAAACATAACAGTCAATGAATAATGCAAATATAATAATATTAGTGATTATCATTTTTCATTTTTTATGATTGAGTGGGTAACAGCACTCATGTGTATAGGGAAGTTATCATGTGTATAGGGAAGTTATGGAATCAACTGATCAGTCCTTTTGTCACTACTTGTAACAGATTCAGACCACCTGAACTAGTATGTTATCATCCATGAGAGAGAAAAAGAAAAGGACACAATAAGAAACCCAAAGTCAATATGTAATAATCAGTCATCTACCAAGATACAGTAAGTTAATTTGTTTTGTATTTCTGAAGATGTGGAACTTAGGTATAGGCTAATGAACTTGTTATCATGGTCTCTTTTGCATGGGCTATTCAAAATATATGCACTGCAACAATGTCATCATGGTGCAATTACACAGTCATAAGCTCCAGCTGCTTTTGGGCTAACCCAATGGTGTGGGATATGCCATTCAATTGAGGGAGAAATATAAGCATCATAATTTCCATAAATAAGTGAAAAAAAAAAAAAAAAAAAGAGGACACAAGACTACTAGTTCTACAGTAGAAATGTTTATACAAGTATCTATTATTCTCTTGATATATCATTTTGCCTGTAATATGAGGTGATGTTATTCTTCCAAAGCTCTCATGTTTAACTCTTCTATCTAACTAAATCTATTACAATATATAAATATGTGAGTATAGATATATGCAATTTCATCAATAATAATAAAATTATCTCTTTATATATGGCTTACCACCTCACCTTTAATTTGTTGAAATAGGTAACTCACAGAATCTAATGGCCTACTATCCTTATCATTGATCTTTACCTGCTCCATCTGCAAGAAGATCTTCGACGCCAAATCCAAAAATATATAAATAGTTACGCAGTTTGATTTGGTCTTCACTTGATTTCCATGCCGATTTGTGGCTCCCAAATATTGATTCTTCATTGTTAAACCTTGTGTACTGAATACAGGAAGATGGATATAATAATGGAGTGGAAATTCTTCTCTTTCTTCTGAAGGCTCATGGCCTTAATTATCACAAGTTCCAATTGAGGCCTTGTAGTTGGTATTGCTGCCGGAAAGTGCCATCGGTGAGGGACCCAAGAAGGGAGTTTTGGTGGAAGGCAGCGCCTCCCTGTGGGAGCTGATTGAGCAGTGTTGCCATGGAGTTGCCTCCACTGTTCCTTCCCCCACCAGTGACATGATCAGTGTTGTTGCCGCCACTTTGGTACCGCTTCGGAGGTGGTCCGGTGGGGACCGTCTCGCTCCAATAAGGAGAATTGAGGGTTCTTTTCATTGGCAGTGCACCAGTGGAAGGGGCCATGGAGAGGTCAGACTTTGTATTGGTAGACGACGTCGCCAATTGGGGCATGGGACTGCTATTGATACCGTCGTCGGTTAATAGCCCTTCGAAGAAGTTCTCGTCGTTGCCCAGCAATGCGCTGAAGTTGGTTGGCTTCTGAGGTGGTGGCTTAGGGTGGTGTTGGCCATTCATTGAAGCTGGCAATGACGCGAGCATGTCATCCATGGAATCATCCTTTTCTCGCTCCATAGGCCTCTGAGAGGAGTTCTTCTTGTAAATCCGGCATAAGACCCAATCATCAAGCTGACCAAGAAGAGAATTTTTGTGAAACAAATCATCATTTACATTTACATGTATGCAATTCAATCCTTTTCACTTTGTTCAATGTCATGTTTGTTATACTTAAAACTGATCAATTTTCATTCCCAATTATCCACTTTTGGGTCAATTTGGGATTGAACCCATGAACCAATATTTATTAGTTATAAAAACAACAATCAAAGTCAGTGATTGAGAATACCCTTAGTGAGTTCTTCTTTGAAGCCATATCAGAATTGGGTGGCTTTGTTGAGTTACTATCAGTAAGACGATATTCATGCATGATCCAATTAGTCTTGATCCCTTTAGGAGGCCTTCCTCCATAAAACACCAGCGCCTTCTTTACACCAACCTTCTGATTACCTCCAGAGCTCAAGATAGGCTTATCAGTTCCAGTAGCCTTCCAATACCCCGATGTCGCCGCCCGATTAGGCCTTGCTCCATTAGGATACTTCCTATCTCTGGGACTGAAAAAATACCATTCCTGCTCTCCAAAAGTCGCCTTACCTACAAAATTTTCATAATTGGTCCCTACTAAAACACCAAAACATAATTGAATTGCATTGAAATAGTTCTAGAATTCAGTAAAAAAAAAAAAACTTAATATTACCTGGAAGCTCCCATGGATCAAACTTGTAGAGATCGATTTCGGCGATGATGGTGACCGGAAGGGGGGCAGAGCTGGCTTTCTTCTTTAAGTAGTGGACGACGAGCTCTTCGTCGGTGGGGTGGAATCTAAAGCCCGGCGGCAGCTGTGGTTGTTGTGACCCAGATGAAGAATCAGTACTCTCCATTGATTCCACTATTCAATTAGTCAAATTGAGTAGAAAAAAAAAAAACTCCAATTCTCTTCTCCTTCTTCCCTCCCTCTCAAAGAAACAGAGTTATGTAGAGAGAGAGAGAGAGAGAGTAGAGCTTTTTATTTTTTTCTTCTGTTTTGGTCTC
Source organism: Camphora micrantha (assembly GCA_003546025.1). Lineage (NCBI taxonomy): Eukaryota > Viridiplantae > Streptophyta > Magnoliopsida > Laurales > Lauraceae > Camphora > Camphora micrantha. The sequence goes on along the minus strand of QPKB01000005.1, from coordinate 9,507,139 downwards.
TCAATGAATAAGAGAGAGAGAGAGAGAGAGAATGTAATGGGGGTGGCAAGGAAAGGGAGGAAGTTTGTTTTAAACGGTGTGGGAGGGAGATGACGTCATGGGGCCGTTGATACCGCTCGGTGTACCGAACGTGCACCACAGATCGCGCGACGCGTGTGAGGCATCGACGAACGAGAGGGAGATACGTGGGTGGGATTGGTTGTTTTTTTCATTGGAGTGGGGACCAGGGAAGCACAAGGCAACAAACGAGCGTAGTTGGGGGTGAGAAGTGCATCTACGCTTTTGATGTCATGCTTTTCTTATGCGGCTGCCAAAATCCGGAACCAACTCATCACTCATGGAACTGTTTGGTGTGGGCCCCATACCTCTCATGCCCACCGTTGGATTTGATTATCAAGGCAAGTTGGGGTCCACCATTTCAACTCTTCCCTCCTTAATATTAGCCACCCAAGGATGGCCCCACCCCTAAATGGGCCTATGTTTGGATAAGATTATTCGTGTACAAATGCGGGCCTTATTGATTACTAGGTTTGCTCTTATCTTTCATCTCACACTCCAGCCATAAAGAAATTTTCTCCTGCGGATGTCCCCGCATGGTGACGTCACAGTCATCATGGTTGGCCAGGGTAGGAAACAGGGTAAGGCAAGTTGGGGCCATAGCTGTCCCTCGTATTTTCGAAAACCTCTTCCTATTATGGGAATTTCTCTATTCCTTTTACATTGCCTTTCCTCAAGGATTTCATGTTTTTATACAAAGCTTACCTATAAATTTTTAGACTCCACTACTGCTATGACCGCCTTTAATTCAGAAAGTTTCTCAATCTTCATGCCTCTTTGATGGTCCGCTATTTAGAACATCCGCAAGCAAAAGTTCATGGACATTCCAGCTGGTGGAAATTACTCCTCGAGCCATTTCCAACCTTACAGCGTGGGACATTTATGCATGAAATAACTATAGCTCTAACATAAATTCTTTTAACCAAAAAAACAAAAAACAAAGATTTTAAAACGTGTTGTAGCTTGCTCAAAATGTATGCGCAAGATTGTATTAATCACATTATTCATCATATGGTTAATCTTAAGATGGGACTAACTCTAATTTGAAAAAATCCGGGGACATCTTACACATAGTGAGGGCATTCATTTCGAACAGCTCGGGTCTTCGGTAGATGGGTTATACTGTAGAGTTACACTCTTTAACTCATGAAATCTCTAATAAGAGACTTAGAGGATCAGGACTTTGTTTGAATGAATCTCAATAATTTCAACCCAAGGAAAACATTCTCCTCCAAGCAGAACGTTTAACATGAATGTGCGGTCCAGCATATGGGATCCATTTGGTAACATGAATGTGGGGTCCAGCACATGGGATCCATTTGGATGTATTCCAATAACTCCTGTCACTGAGGGTAGGTTGGATGGAATGATCTCTTACAAATAAGGATCATGCAAAAAATGGGCCCCATCAGATTATATCCTAACCCTTGATCAACGGCCTTACAATTTAATGGTCAATTAACTATAAGTTTTTTGCAAGATTCAATCAGGGGTGAATAAGGATTCAATGGGCACAAAAATGGGCATACTACCAGATCATGATTCCCAAAATCTTTTCTCTTTTAGCTATCGGATTCGGAGGGTTTCTAACCCTTTGGGCTGAACTGATCCCTCCGGACCTAGAGGGAAGCCGAGTAAACTACCTTATAGCTCCGGTGTGGAAGCGCAGTTTCGAACCTACAATCTCCGGATGCAAACCATGGTTTTAAGCCAACTGAACTACTCCTTGGTGTTCATAATTCCCAAGATGAAAAGGATAAAGGATAATTCATTTAACCGATTTGTGCCCTTCCCTTGACATGGGACATTGTGGAAATTCCCTGCCTGCCAACAAGAATGCCCCACATCATCAAGCCTCTCTACTCAAGTCAAGTACATTGCACTGGTACCTCTTCACCTAAGTTTCAGGTGAAGCATTTTAGGTGATATGTTGCCTAGTCATTGTTGGTATAAAGCAATACTAGGGATAAGGTGATAGTTTGAAGTTCACCAAAATGGATAATGTGTGCCATGGCTGATCTATGCATCAGGACATCTCTGCACAGAGAATCAAAACCAATCCTTAAGTTCATATCCAAACCACACATCACATCCAATGAAAACGACCAAACATTTTCATTGCATTTGTGACGTCCACATCGGACCCATCTTGATGGTTCGGTTGCTTTATCCATTGCCATTGGCCAAGCCTCCATTCAATCATTCCTACTTTAATGTGAATGAGAAGAAAACTCGACAAAAGATAGAAAGCTAGACAATTCTTATCAACTCCTCCTCGATTAAGAACTATGGGTTGTCCAGTTGATTGGATGTCCATTTCTCACCCAACTGCATCAGGATCGATTCTTGGATTTCACATGGATCTCCGCATGCTTACGCTAGGTGCCCAAAAACACTCATCTTTCTATAAGTTAAAACAAGGGATTATGAACATAAATGTCTTATTGGAAGCATTGCATAGACCAGCACATAGAGGGACAATGAATTCAGTTTGCACTTGTTAATGTGGCTAGAAATAAGTATTTTGGAAAAGTGCACCCATTTTATGAAGATGGGCCCCCTTATGTTCAAATCAGATTCTCACAAATGGCACCCACCTACTTCTTGTCTATTTGCAGCTATTTAAATTGGACATTGATATGACTGTTATCGACCACTGCCTCTAAAACAGACAAATTTGGACCCATAATAGGTAGTACCACCATATCTTAAGACTTTGTGGTGAAAGTTTTTGATAATTTGTTTGGGTATAAATGGCCTCATCTCTGATCCATGCCAAATCCTTAATTTTTGTAACTCTTCTGACTACTGTTTTCTAAAAGATTGATCTGGATCCTCCATGGAACCCTATCAGATGGGTCTAGATATGTGGTAAATAGAAAATGAAATATCCCAGGTCAAAACTTGCATTGATTTGGAATCAGATGTGATTTGTTACCAGATCCTAAAATATGTTTCATATTTATATCCTTTTTTTTTTCTTATCAGAACCAAAATAAAATTCCAAACCCTTTTGGCATTGGTTGAAGCTTCACACTGAATCCATTGTCCAGAAAGTAGGGACTTAACTTGGGGTTAATCAAATTCAATTCAGGCTGAACTTGGGTGTGCTTGTTACCCAACCTGACCATGCCCGAAGCAGTTTACCTGCCACTATGATAGTGAGGGAAGCTGGCCTGGGTGAGGTGACTCAAGACCAGATGCTAATAGTGACTTAAACAGATGATATTATTCTTGTCCTCCTCTTTAAGTGCAAGAGGGACCCATTGGAAGTTGCAAGGGCGCCGACCACAGTCCCTATCCAATTTTACCTGCTCAAGCTATTTTCATGAGTGGTACTTCCACTGCATGGATGTTTTTGTGCATCTAAATTACATAGAGCTAAAACTTTGAATTTGGGTCCTAACTGGCTCAAAATAAATGTCATCTTCTTATAAGTTATGACCAGATTTCACACTTGAATAGATAGTTTTGGGTTCTCTTTTTTTTTGGGTACATGTTAAATTAGATTTGCATTGCCTTTGAACATTCTTGGTATCGTGAAATATTGATAAGCTTTTAGCTATGTTTAAGTTATTTGATAAAAAAAAATTTAAATGTGTCCATTCAATCAAAACTAGAATATGCATTAGTTAGATGCGGAAAAAAAAAAAAAAAAAAAAAAAAAAGGAACAATGCCATGGACACGTAAGAGCCATCTAATCCACTATAATAGGCCAAAGTGTAGAGGGAGGGGAAGGGAAGGGAAGGGAATATATTATATTCTTCTAATCAGCATCCAAACCTAAGAACTCAACTTACACAACTTTTAGCCACGGAATCGCCGCTAAAAGTCACTTTTTTTTGTGTGTGTGTATAGAAAAATTCCTCGCACTTAATAGAAAAAGAAAATGATAATAAGAAAATTAAATAAAACATAAAGTTATTATGTTAACTATCCATTTCATAATTATAGATTAGACAAATCAAAGCATCTCCACTTAAAATTTTCTTACATGGGCAGAGCTATCCTCCTGTATGGGAAAGGCCATCGTACAACTGTCCTATCGTGTAAAGAAGTAAAATATTCCATGTATTTCGCTATCAACAGTATCACGATTCATGACAAGCTATTTTTCTCAGAAATCCCAGGCAGTGAATTTGCTAAAGCACTGGATTCACTGACCAAGCAAGTTTGTTTTCCATGAGAGTGACATTTCCCATTCAAAAATTGATAAGACTATGTGCTTGCACCTTTCACTGCTAGCTAGCCAACTTGGCTGATCAATTGAGCCTTCTTGGCTAATAGAACTCGAGCTCAATTGAGCCAAGTTCTAGCAGCTTGAAAGTCTAGCTTAGCTTGTCGGCAAAACCCAACTTTTTGAATTTAGAGAGACGTTGATGGTAGAAACCCAAGCTTAGGGAGGCATTCCTTTAAACAAGTTTCATGAGATTGTTGTGAGAGCCAGGAGTATTAGATTGCTGAACTCACAAAGGAAAAGGCCTACGGAATTGATCACTTTTTACAACAAAAGAACTTACATAACTATTGTTGTAGAGAAAGAACGGCTCGTTACCCCTGTGGTAAGGAGCATCAGTTCTAATTATTTGACTGTTCGGGATTTAAATTTCAAGTACGTCACCTCTTTTCGCTTATGCAAATTCCTTTCTTACTTGTATGAGCTTTCTTTCCACTTGAATGTACTGCTTTCTCGGAGCTGGAGGGCAAAAAAAAAAAACTCTATTGTTGTAGAAAAATGTACCGCCCAACTTCACTTCTCTAACAACAATGACTTCTTCCCTGAAATCATAACAACAGTAGCAGCAGTAACGTCAAATTTTTTTTTTAAAGCCTATATATTAAAAAGGACAAAAAAAAAAAAAAACCATGAAATGATAAATGAACTTGGACAGCGAATCCGAATGGAGGGTTAAGCTCAAGTTGGACCCCAACTTGGACCCAAATAATAATCAGGTCGTCAAAATCACATGTTGATATTCCATAAGATCACGAGGCCATAATTTTTCCCTTTGTCTCTATCATGTCTTTCGATCATGGTCAACATAACAGTAAATACCGGACCAATCGCAGTGATATAAATGACATGACTCTTCATGGGAAGAAGGTTTCATAAATGGTTTGTCCAAGTGAAATGTGAACCCCAGATAAAGAAGGTATTAGGTTGCTTGCATATAGACTGTGAGTGGGTGGTGTTGGTCTGTGATGCGACCTAACCCAACTTGAGAATCCCAAGTATGGGTCCTAGTTCAGAAAAGATGGGTTGGGTCCAATTCGATATGGCCTGGCAAACACGAACACTATGATGATTGATCCGTCTCAATTGGAATATTATGACATGAATGTATTGTTATAGTATTTTTACATTATTTAGGATAGCAAAATTTTCAAAAAAGTATGAAAATTTTGGCTCATTCTCAAAAGAGTGGAGTTAGGTGGCCTCACAGATCCAATACCACCCACTCACAGTCCATATGAATGCAACATAATGCCTTCTCTAGCTAGGGTTCACTTTTCACATAGTGAGACCATCAATGAAACCTTTTTCTCATGAAGAGACATGTCATTTACATCACTATGATTGGTTGTGTAATGTTACGATTCGGGCCCGATATCCAGTAACCCCGAGCCGTGATCAACATACTTACTCCCGTAAACCCCGAATTAACCGAAGTCAAAACGGAATCCACAGGGGATAACATTCTCTATTTATCTGTCAAATACGAAACTTTTCACGGAAACATTCATATTTGACAATATCAACTTACGATTTACATGTATACAAAATAAAGTCCTTATACATATATCATTCCCAATATACATTTATCAACACTGCATATTCAAAACATTATGCAGATGACAAATTAATTACATTCCAAAATGAATTTATAAACAGTTCCTCAAAACATTTTCCCAAAACATTTCAACTTCCATTTCGCATTCGGATATTCATTTCATATGGTATCCCGTCTGTTCCACTCAATCAGTCATCCTGGAGGAACCAGAGCGGTCTCCTCCGCTGGCGCCGAGAGCACTGCTGCACCGGCATGGGCAATATGGCCTGTAATGCCATCAATAACACTAATGAACACGACGATTCAACAATGTATAAACAATTCTTGTAATAGCATATTAACACATTCATATTGCATTAATATCAATTTCAATTCTAGAGAAATCTAGACAATTTCTACAATGACAATAGGAGACACAATGTGAACTAGTAAACATGTACAAAATGGTCACTACCATAGCATTCATTGTATTGTATTTCTTTTCATTACCATCTTCCCTCAAAGGAAGGATTCATTTAATGTAACGACCCGAATCACCTAGTATAATATTGTCCGTTTTGGCCCTATGAGCCGCACGCATAGACTACGTCCTCTATATTAGCGCAGGCTCTGGACGCTTCATGAGCGATGTGAGATCTTACAGGTTGGATACTTACTGTTATGTTGATCATGAGAAAGACTTGATCTAGATAACGGGAAAAAAATTATGGCCTCATGATTTATGGGATGGTAAAGATTGTAGCAAATTTGAACTGCCTAGGGTGGCAATGGTTGTGTTGAATTGGCCTTGGCAGTATATTAGAAAGGCTCAATCGAAACCCGACCACTTATTAATTGGGTTTACATTTTCAATCCAAATATTTAACGAGAACAACTCTTTTCTAGAGTAGTAGGGAGGGGTACGTAGTTTTCACCTAATTGTCCCGGATTTGGACCCGGGTATGCCACCTCTTCTCATGGGTGCAGCATCCCTTCGCACTTGTGTTGGCTTTCTTCCAACGTGTGTAGACTCCTTTCCCACATGAGCGGGCTTTCTTCTTGTGTGTGCGGGCTCTCTCTTGGGCCCTACCCCCTTTGCTGGGGTACTAAAAGAAAAAAACCTAAATATTGATCTAAAAGTTGCAAGGGTCAATCTAAATCCTTCACCAATGTCCCAACTTGGCATTAGGTTGGCATTTTATAGTGCAATTAGCTGGATTCAAGCCAGGTTAACAAGTTGAGTAGCAAAAATGGACTTAATTCAAACCTCACCTATTTAAAATTGGATGACCCAAACCAATGGTAAAAGGGGTCGGCCTGGACCCTAAATTACTAGGATTAGTTGGTGACTTGGCTTAGGAAATCACATACACATATATGTCGGTAAGGTGGCCCACTGGCTGGCACAAATGACTTGACAGTTTGAATGGGATAAACAAAGCTCAAACACAGATGCTCCCTATAAGGATCTGTCTTTTCTCTTTAATTTTCCACCATGCTATGTATACGAAAACTATGTTCATGAGATGATTTTAAGCATAGTTTTGAAAGTTGCATTTGCCAAGGCCAAAATTCTTAGTATTGGCTGATATGTTGGTGTTACAATAATCCATCTTATCATCATTGACTATTATCTCTCAAATTCTACCCATCTTCAACATTCCTCAAAGGCACAAATGAATCATATCATCACAACCAAAATTTTACAACTGTCAAGATACACACAAACAATTCAATCTCCCCCACCCCTCTCATCATAGTGTAGTATGAAACCAATCTTCAATGGTCACAGTACAGACTCATTTCATTGATGTGGATTGAAAAAATCCCATCTGGGTTCTGTTTGTTTGTAGTAGGTATTGTTTAATCAGGTCAATGGAAAAGGTGGCACTTCCCATTTTAAGGCCTTTTTTTACCTCAACCATTTAAAGATGGTTCATCTTCTTTTGGTATTGAGTAAAACAGAAAAAGACCCTTCAAAAGACAGGGCCCTTGGAAGTATGTGTAAGAAATCCCCACGTGGGAATTTCATTGTTTTTCTTCACTACAGTTTACAATGCTTTCAGCATGGGACAGGATTGAGTAAAATTCAAACAAGACCCAAGAAACCTTTGATGGAGAGTGTGAAATCTCACATGGGAAACTCCATTTCTTTTCTTCACTACGGTTTACTATGCTTTTCAGTATAGGTGGGAATGGTACTGCTATGGATACATACAAGACAAAAAACAAGGCATGGAAGAAGGCTCCTTTTCCTCTCTCTTGTCTGCTCTGTCTACATGACTCACACGTGAGAGAGGCAGTTGGACGTTATTTTCCATCTGTTCACAGGCAATCATCATCACTGGCATGTGCACATCCCACGCATGAAACTAATCCCTGGAAGTGTTAAAAATATTTGGGGGCATTTTATTTATATATTTATTTGGTAATTGTAGACATAATTCTGGTCCTAAAACTGAATAAAAAAAGGTGGGTGTTGCGTAAGGTGGGTTGACAGCAAGCATAAAACTTCTCACGATCCAAATATCATCTTGAAAAAAAATAATTTTTCATAATAGGAAAAATGGATGGAAGTAAGGATCTGGCTAAGAGTAGACCGGAAAGGAGAAAGGCTTAGATGATGATGATGATGATGATGATGATAAAACGTGGGCATACTGTAATCCGGATGTAAAAATGCCCCTATGCCCTATTGTGTGTTTGACACGCATATAAGATTTAATCAACAATACTCCTCCATTAGATTAATCATCTGTAAAAGAAAATTTTCCAACATTGGAGTTAATCATTTTACTTTACATGTTTAGATTAATGACAGTTTGAATTGGATATTTTATGGTGACCATAAACATGAAACTCTTAATTCATGACTCACAAGCTCAAAATAAGAATTTGAAAAGGCGAAGCCACATGAACTCACATATATCAATAACAAATTTATTTGTAGTTTATACTAAAAAAATTTTGGTATTCAAAAATCAATTTAGTTTCACCTATATTTTCTCAACAACACCCAGGAAAAAAAAAATCTAGAGAATATATGCCTTCTTTTTTTTGAGAGAATTTGATTTCTGAGAATGGTATTTGTGACGAATGATGCCTAACAATGACCCTTTGACATCAACAACCTGTCCTTAACTCTAACAGAAGTTCTAACCATCTCAATCAATACAATAAATGGGAAAGGACCCTTTATATGGCTTGCGTTTCAAAGATATGGGCCTCTATAACAAGAACCAGTACTGATCATATGTATATATTCTCATCTCCTACAGTCCCTGCCAGCTCTTATGAGTTGGGCTAACTGCCTGTGAACAACTAAGGAGAATGCCAAAATGATGACATGGCATCCTATGTAAGCTCCATTGACCTGTCCGGCCACCTGGCGATTTGTCGTTGGCGACCTTATGGGCACATTCTAATCCTTATCCACCACAAGTTAGGCGCATTGGTCAAAAACTTTGTTCAATTCATTGATTGATTCATTGGAATTGCCTCGAATAATTGCGATCGATTGATGGTCAATAATCAATCGATGCCAGTTATAACAAAAATTCTCTCTGCACTCTTCCTAGTGGTAATGATCGGATTAGAAGTGTGATCTAAAACTTAATCAATTGATCGGTCAAAAGTCCAAGCTCAATCGATATCAAATGACATATCTTGCTTAATTGAATGACTTAGGCGCGCTTTGGGGCATAAGATTGCTGTTCTTAGTAATCAGATTAAGTTCATGCACATCCATATCATATCAAATTGTGACATTAAGGCAATATTTATTGTTTTTTTTTTTTTTTTTTTTTTTGTGGTGGTGGTGGTAGTGGTGTTATTGTCGTCATGGTGGCATCATTAGGATAGCTGAATTAAGTTACATTCAGAGATAATTGAGACAGATGTTTAGGACCAATCGAATGGATTGAAAGATTCGGTGCAATTCATTTATTCAGTGAATTGGGTCAAACCCTAATGAGCATTTGGACTCGGGTCAAGTAAGGTATACGACATTGAAAATCATGGTATACATAGATTGATTTTACATGATTTGATGTTCATTGAACTGAACATACTGATTGGGTTTGATGAGGGAATTTTAGAAGGAAAGAAGGAACGGAAAGAAAAGAGTAGCTGAAAGGGTGGCAATGGGTTGATCAGGTGTTGAGAACTGTGGCTAACATGTATATGCTCAACTTAGATTAAAACAATTTATTAATCAGGTTGGGACTGTCAGCATAAACTGAACAAGAAAGTTAAAATGGTCAACCGTATGTCCTAATTAACTGATTGAGTTAGGGCTGCATAGACGGGTCATAGTGCTTTTTTTTTTTTTTTTTTTTTTTCCAGGTTTAGTCAGGTTCGCTGATCAAATAGTAGGAATTCACCGAACTCGATCCCCACTCATTTACTGATTGTGCCAGAAATATGAGCTGAACCCGGACCAAGTTCTAGGGGGATAAAAAAGAGAAAAAGAACGGGCTCGACCGGAACACTGAATTATGAGGTCTGGTTCGTGTTGGATTGGTCGGTCGGGTTAAGAATTGCCACCCATAGTGAGTAGGAAGGAAGAAGGTGGAAAAGATGTTTATATGATCAACCTAACACTTCCATTATGCATTATGATATGGGTTATAAGTGGGCCCCACCTCTGTCTGCATACAACTTTTGATTGGAGCCAATGTGTTTCATTCACCTTGATTTCCACAACCAGCAGGTGTTGGTACTCACCATTATTTTGGATGAACCCACCTGAAATTGTACATTATGTTGTTTGAAATAGTTTTCCAGATAGTTTCTTTTTTACTTTTCAAAAAGGACCTAACATTTTAACATAAACAAGAGCACATTTTGATCTTTAAAAAAAAAAAAACATTAGTCTTTCTTTTGCTTAAAACCAATCATAATAAGATCATTACCAAAAAAATAAAAACCAATCATAAGATGTTTGGCTGGCCGTCCAAGATATTCCTGAACATATCAATGAAAATTAGGGTTTCCTACAATTATCAATTAATACTTATTAGATCTTTTCATAAATTAGAAAAAACACATGGCTTATATGCCAAAATAACCCTTCATATAAGAAAAATAAGAATAAAAGATATAAGAATCCCCAACCCACAAAACCTTTTATGGAGTGCTTATGCCAGCAACAGACCATTCATTAATGTAGTAGAGCCCATAGTTGAGTTGAATGGTGCATGCAACAATTTTCTTTCTTGAGGATTAAGATCGCATCTTCTCCAAAATGAAATCACTACTAAACCAGTCTCCACACACCCATGAATGAGTTTTGTTAATGGAGTTCATCTGGGCAGTCTTCTACCAAATAAAAAAACACACACATATTAATGATTAAACAGTCATCAACCAAGTTATTATACTTGCAATAAAGGAAAAATGAAGTCACCATACTCACATCTATCTTTTTATAAATGCATTAGTGTTGATGGTTCCACTAATATCAACCCACTAAATGACTCTAATCTACTCTGGTCTGTTTTTCTTGGCTGCCTAGATTGAACTTAACTACTTGATCCAAGAATTAATACATCAATCGAGGGATGCAAACGGGTCTGTTCCATACTGGACCCAAACTGGACCCAATTTGTACAGGCAGTTTCGGTTCCAGCTCATAACCTATTTACATGGTTCTAGACCTAGTTCCGATAAAAGGATTGGGTCCGGGTCAAGAACCAGATCTAATTTATTTTCTTATTTTATTTTATTATTTCTTAAAATAGGTATATCATTCAACCCAAAAGTCTGAAAAATTGATATCATTCAATCCAATAATGGTACATCAAGTCTACCTTCCACGACTGTTAAATTCCAACATCTTCAAAACTAATATATTGGTTGTTATATGAAGTTTTTTATATCAGCATATGCATAGTCAAGAACCATGTCTTCAAAATGCACATCCACAAGCTAAGTCTCGGGTTCATGGATCGGAACATATAGATATCCAAACCTACACCCGTTTACCAATCGAAACCTAAAATGGATTCCAAATCTGGACCCGTTTATGAATCGGAATCTAGTAGAGGTTCTAGACCCAATTTTTCACAGGTCAGGACCTTAATTAGGGCAGTCAAAGAATCAAGTACCCGTTTCCATCCCTACATCCATGTACCATTTCATGCCCTCGAGATGCCTCATCTATAAAAAGATATTAGCTTGATGCTTCATCATCCACCTCTTATGATGGGATTGTCATTTTCTCATTTCGAGACCAAAAGCAAAATGTGAGAAGATGGTGTGCCACAGTCGCATATTTATGCTTGGAGGGTAAAAATTCCCATCAAGATGATTCTAGTGGGGTTGGGTTTGCTTTGCTTTACTCTACAGAGAGAGATTAAAAGTGGGGGTCTAAAGGATGCTTTTATTGATGGTTGTTTTGATCTAGTTTTAGTAGTAGCAGGGGACAAATGCTTTCACTTGCCTTTCTTCTGAAAGGGCCAAAACGCCGAGTGCCCTTGTCTTAATCCTGGCAGTTATCAAAGAGAAAAAGAAAATGCCCACTGAAATATTTAACCATAAAAGTGTTGTTAAGCTTCTTCTATCCACAAAAAAAAAAAAAGAAAAAGGGAGTTAATAAGCTACTTCCACTCAATATTTCAATGGCATTAGGCACATGAATTGTAGTTATAATCTTTCTATCAATCTCAAAAGAAAGGGGTATATATGCAAACAAGTATATATAATCTTTTCAGATAGCTGTTGGATGATCTTTGGCACCACTGCTGTTCATTTTTCTTACTGGATTCCCTCATGAAAAGTAGATATATCACCAGCTAGGGTTCTTTTAGATGTGCCCCCTACCTTGTTGCCTATTTGTAATAGAAAACTCATAATAAATTAATAAATGGGAATAAACTCTTTTCTTTTGTTAAATATTCAAAAGCCCCTAGACATACTTATTCAAGTTTTTCCATTGGGCTTTAAGAAAAAAATAATGTATTTCTATTTGTCCTATAAGTCCAAAATAGCCCTATTTGTATAAATGAGCTAGATAATCTTTTTTTAGAATATATATATATATATATATATATAGTTTTCTGTGGGATCCACTCAAATTAAGAAAAAAAAATCAGAGCATGGCCCACCATTTCCTAATATTGAAAATATCACCAAATGATTTAGAATATTGTGGTTAGCAAAATTGTCAAGCAACACCCAAACATAGGACCTGACTACAGCTATTTATTGCTATAAAGGTACTTTTGGTAAAGTTGCATTTGGCCCTCTTAATTCTTAGGTCCTGTCTGGATCATTCCCTGCATTCAGTGGACCTGTAAATCCAATTACTGTAACTTTATTTACCTCTAATTGTTTATGGAAAAAGAACAAAATAGCTATCACTTGCAGACAACTTAAGAGGAGGTGTCCATGTAAAAGCTCAATAAGAGTTAATCAAATTAAAGCACCTAGGGCATAGCATGGACCGGGCTGATGTGGGACCAAACTTAAGCCAGTCTAGCCCTATTAGTCACTCTGGGCTGGGCTCAAACAGACTTTGTTGTTGAATGGCAAGAAGGCTGGGTACCCAGACCAGTTTGGATTATGGGTGCATAAAAGCCTGATTATAGGCCCAGCCTGGCCCTACATATGACCTACCTCTTTGCATACAAAATACCATCAATAGTAAAAAGTGTTTTTTGAGGGCTTCAAAGTTGTCGACATAGCCAGACGAGTGTCAAATTTGTTCTTGTGGTGGTTCTCACCCATGGTGGAATGTTCCTAAAACTTCTCTTATATAATATTTATACATACAAATATAAATCTGGGAATAAACATTCCAAAGAGGTTGAAATACTGGGCCAATATCCAGTCCGTAAAGGGTTTTGGACTCTAAACATGGATCTAAGTCCGTTACATCGGATCAGATCCATGCCCAGCACCGTCAAAAATGCCCCCAGCCCGATATTCTGCTTATCGGCCCATCAATTGCCCTGCACCTAAGGCCCAAATGCATCAATAACCATTTACCATAGTAGCTTTCCTTATTTTTAGGAAGGGGTAACAATAGTAGCATTCTTGATAACCATCATTTTCTTTGAATCTTCAACAGTGTCCTATGAAAATGATGCTGATGTTCGTGGGACCTCATGAGTATGCCCACATCAAGCATCAAATGACCATAGTTGCTACAAATCTATTTCAGTCATTAATTGAGAAGTTATTGCTTTTACTTTGAAATGGACATGGAGTGCTTTGTAATGCCTTTGCCTTCCAGTTGGGTGTGATGTTTCTGCTGCTGTTGTTATCAGAAAAATGAGATGTGGTGATCCATTCCACTCATTCAGTAATTCCCAACATTGTTATCATCGTCACCATTATTGTTGTTGTCATTGTTGTTGTTGTTTGTTGTTATTATCATTGCACATTGGTGCCGTTCATCATGCAGGACCCAGTGAAATTCAGGGGGGTCCCGCCTTTGGTCACGGTCTGGATGCATGCTCCTTTAGGAGTGTGTGTGCAGGAGAAAATCTTCCTCATCATCATCATCATCATGTTGATCAATTCCAATCATCTAGTAATCCCCATCATCACCATCATAGACTCCTACTTCCATAGAAATTATGGCATGTATGGTGGGCAGAGTCCAATCTATTTAATAAAAAATATGTATCCAATTTTGTTGAGAATGCAAGTTTGGGCCTTAAAAATCTTCTGTAAAGGGCCCCTTTTGCAGGCCAGAAATAGGCTCAAGCCCAGCACAAACGGGCTGATTCGGGCTATCATTTAGCTGGCAATAGCCCCTGCAGACCTAGATGGACGGTAGACAAGAAAGGTGAGAGTCACAATTCACAAGAATTGATAAAGACAACTGCATTTTGATGATCAAATGTCCATAAAGAACTTTAATCGAAATTATCAAATCAATCCATAGCTTACATAGAAAATGGTAAGATTAAATTGATCTTCTATCAAACACAACTTGAACTGGATGATTACAACCATGACATCATATATATATAATATATGCAAGAGCAGATTTTGGTCCATGGCTTACTCATAAGAGGTCATCAAGTTTACTCCAGTTGGTCAAGTTGAATCGAGTCTCATCCCATCTTTTTTTTTTTTTTTTGGTAAATCTCATTGCGTCCTAAAACATGGATGGTTAAGAGCTTCCAGTTGGCCCACTTTTGGGCCATGGATCATCCAAGGGCAGCTCATCAAATGTACAGACTGGAATCAATCTTCAATCTGGACCCCATCAGCTGTTTGCAAAGCTGACACCATTTCAGTAGCTCCTAAAACCATGTTCACCAATAATCTCCACAAGAACATATCCCTCTAATGAAATGGTGAAACCTGTGAGCATCCCTAACTATAATCTCCCTTCCTGTAACCGCAGAGATGAACTTTGTAGCAGTGTGACAATCCCCACAAACCCTGAGGTTCTTCATGATTCTTATTGCAGTTTCAGGCCCTGAATTCAAGAGCCCAAACACAATGGCAAGCTTCTCACTATGCAGGTACAGCATCTTCTCTTTCATTTCCTCATCCACATCATATAACACGCAATTAGTATCGGGTATGTAGCCTGCTTCTCTAATCCTTTCCATCAATACCTCCAGCTCTCGATAGATCAAATCTGATTGTGGATTAGACCGATCGCCCACTGTGAACTTATAAAGCTTATTCTTCACTTCTATAAATGTAAGACCAGCACTTTTCTTTACCCCTCTCTGCTTCATCAAACCTCGAACTCTATTGGCTTCTTCAGTTTTACCCAAGGACCTATAAATGTTTGATAACAATACGTATCGACCAGAGTTCTCTGGGTCTAATTCGAGTAATGATTTTGCTGCGAATTCTGCAACCTTTACATTTGAATGGATTCTACAGGCACCAAGTAAAGCCCCCCATACACCAGAATCCGGCTTTATTGGCATGCTCTGGATGAACTCTTGAGCTTCTTTCAGGTGACCTGCACGGCCCAACAGATCCACCATACAAGTATAGTGTTCAGTTCTTGGTACAATGCCGAATTCTCTGGTCATAGAATTAAAGCACTGCCAACCTTCAGCAATCAAACCAGCATGGCTACATGCTGACAAGAGTGAAACAAATGTGATGTGGTCCGGTTTCATTGAACACTTGAAACGATCAAATATTTCCAGGGCATCTTTCCCCTGCCCATGCATCCCGTATCCAGCTATCATCGTGCTCCATGAAATCAAGTTCTGCTCATGCATTCGATCGAAAATTCGACGAGCATATTCTGTGCTTCCACATTTCATGTAGAGATCAATCATGGCAGTTTCTACCACCGATTGGCCTTCAAACAAGCTCCGAACTATGAAACAATGAATGAAGCGAGCTTGCCTAAGGGAAGCTAAGTTCAAGCATGCACTGATTACGCTAAGAACAGTAACATAGTCAGGGAAGATCCTTTGTATCTTCATCTGTTGGAAGAGCTCCACAGCCTCCATGGGCATATCTGCCCGAGCATAGGCTTCAATCATTGAACTCCAAGACACCAAATCCTTCTGATCGATCTTATCAAAGAAACCCCGTGCAAGATCAACTCTCCCACATTTTGAGTACATGACCATCACAGCATTCTGAATGCGTATGTCCAAATCAAGCCCATTCTCCACAACAACACGGTAAATCTCATCCGCCTCACTCATTCGACAAACACCCGGAACCAAATTCAAGACAGTCACTCTATTGGGCCTCACTCTCTCGTCCACCATCCGCCAAAACAACCCCATCGCATCTTCAAAACAGCCACTCTGCACTAATGCGCCGACCATCGCACTCCAAGAAACCACATTTCTCTCGAGCATTCTATCAAACACCCGTCGTGCGGCCTCAACCCGCCCGCATTTCCCATACATGGACACGAGAGAATTGCCTACGAAAACATTGGATTCACACCCGAACTCGGCAGCATCAGAATGAACTCTCTCCCCTTCTTCTACATCTCCGAGGCCCGCGCATGCCTTGAGGACAAATGGGAAGGTGAAGATGTCGGGTTCGACACCGGCCTCGCGCATATGGTGATAAAGGGAGATGGCGTGGTGGGGGTGGCCTGTGTCGGCAAAGCCCCTGATGAGGACATTCCAGAGGAAGACGTCGGGGGATGGGGCTGCGGAGAAGACGGCAAAAGCGTAATGCATGTGGTTTAGGGAGGAGTATTGGGAGATGAGGTTGGTGGAGAGGAAGAGATTGAGGTGGAGGTGGGATCTGAAGATGGAGGCATGGATGGATTTGAGGCTTTTGAGGGTTTTGCATTGCTTGAGGAGGGAAATGCAGGTTTTGAGATTGAGAGGGAGGAGACCATACACCATTTGGTTTGCCTCTTGTTCAAAAAAAGGCGGGAGAGAGAGAGAGAGAGAGAGTGTGTTTTCATATATGTTTTTGGCGCAAGACACCCAGTTTTGAACTCGAGAGCTGGTGTTGGACTTGGCAGAAATAAACCCAAGCCCACATGCTAATGTGTAATTTAGATTGGGCTTGTTAGGGTTTGGAGCCCAATGGAGCTTGTGTCGAGCCTGGCCTTTAAAGCCCAATAAAAATAGTGTATTTCGCAAAAGATTAATGAAATTGATTCGGTTCTCTATTTAGGGGTTGTATGTCTATACCAATTTACATATGTAAATGATGCACATACAGAATATTTACATATGCATTGTACCATTTAGTTGGGATAAAGTGTAAAAATAATGTGTAAATAAAGTCATTTTCATATGAAAATTTATGCATAAAAAACACTCTAGGAGCATCTTACTCTCTCTCCCTCTCTTAAACCTCGTAACATTATTTTACGCGCATATAAGAATGTAGAACTCCTCTAAATGTTAGAATGAATAGAGGGTTTGTACTAGTAAAGGCCCTCGGCAAATTCCTTTTTTCTTTCTAATGTTAGTTTCAATGCATTTAACGGTAATCTACCTTTGGTTATGTAAACCCAAGAGGTAACTCAATCTGCCTGTGACCACGGTTTGCACCTGGAGGTTGTAGGTTCGAAACTGCACTTCCACATTGGGGGCTACAAGAGAGTTTACCCTGTTTCCCTATGGGTCTAGTGGGATTAGTGTAGCCCAAAGGGTTCGGAACCCTCCGATAGTAGAAAAAAAAAAAAAAAAAAACCTTGGTCATGTGACAATGTTTAATTGCTCTATTTTGGTGCAGGAACTTTTAGAGGGCCAAGGCTCTTCTCTCCCAAAGAGCCAGAAGTAAGAGCAATTTATTGGGTTTTGATAAAAGCTAATTTCTGTTATGTCCCTTGGAAGTTGAATGAGTGTGCTTGTGGTTCAAGTTCAACAAAGTTTTGCTTTTGCAATGCAGACAACAGTGAGTGGAAAAGTCCACTCAGATTGAATCGAGTAATTATTATGGGGCCATCCATAATGTATGATAAACAATTTTTTTTTCTACCTCAATTTCATTTATAACCTATAAAATATAATTGTAATCTTTTAAGTATGATTAACTTTAATATTCCTTTTTATAGTAATATTCGAATTGCTTCAAATAAATCCCCCTCCTCTTGGATAGGCTCTTGTCAAATCCCACTTTAATTGGAGACACAACCATCACCAATTTTTTTTTAATGATGTGGGTACGCCTGAGGTCTTTGACCCAGCAAGACTAATTCTCAGGTGGCGCTTGCTAAATTCACACAAATGCACATTGGGTAAATCAGGGGCTCACTCCTTATACCACCAACAAATTAATCATGTATAAAAACATGTGAATTCAAGTGTATTTTACTTGATCTTACAATAGTCTCATAATATATTAATTCAAAATTTTATCAAATCTCATGCCAAATAAAAGAGTTTTTTATGAGTGATTTAGATTTTAAATAGGTAGGTTCTACGGATAAGACTTAGGGATTTTTTTAATAATGTATTATTTTAATATATTATATTTATTAAATCTTCATCCAAGAGCAAAAACATATTAAAGTTAAATTGTGCCATATGTCTAAGGGACATTTCTTTGTAGTGGTTCTGATTTTAAAGTAGGTCGACTACACCATTAAGCCTCTTGAGAGTCCACGAAGAAAATTGGAATGCGTTTTTTAACTTTAAAAGAGAGCCCACATACAGGAACACAGTCAATCGACGTATCTAGCGTTCGAACTCTGGGCAATCAAATGAGAATCGCCACCACTTACTATTGAGATAAGTGGCCGTTCTCCCCTAATAATTGTTGTTACCATAAATTATATATAAAAAAAAAAGAAGGAATGATGTGAAAATTAGATTTTGCTAATCTATATGATATTAACCCATTCACTGGATACATGAGTAGCTGCCTCAAGGATCCGGACTCCAAATGTTTCCCAAGGGAGGGGCTGCCTTACCATTTATCTCACCTGCCCCACTCATGACTCAATGCTCTAGGTCTCAGTTGGGAGTTGGGTCCCACTTTCTTTTCTATCTAGTTTGCTCAATATGTAGATAAATAATTGGCATTTCAGTCAAATTCCCCTCTTAGTATAAGTATAAGAAAAAGAAGAAAAGGAAAAAAGAAAACTGATACCTAAAAGGCTGAAATGTCTCTTTGTCAAAAGCACTTCCCTTGTAGCTAAAAGGATTCTAAAATGAGGCTTACTGGGGTCAACTTTTCACACTTGTTTGCAATGAATGAAAAAATAGAATAAGAATAAACTTTGGACTGAGAATCCAAAGTCCAAAACCTTTCATCATGCTTATTAAACAACTACAATCATTCCTTGGCATTTCAAAGAAATTGACTGGACCAATGACTTCACATGGCATGTGACATTATGGAGGTTCATTGACCCCATCAGATGCACAAATGATATGTGAATTAGAGGTCTATTCGGACATTTATATCTGAGTGATTTTCTCCTACGGACGTTTTCATATATGGACATCACTATTGTCACAGTAGACGCGCTTTTAAATTAGGGGCATTCTTCTCTTTGGATGGGCCCAACCCCTCCTTCACCGTCTGATGTAAATGTCCGCATGTGGACGTTCCCATAGGTGAATATTTCACTTCCTATCCATACATTTTCAAAAATCAATCATATGAACAGTGGAATAGATTATATTTTGTCTCATTTTGACCGGGACTGTCATAATCTTTGGTTGAATAATGAGTTTGTGTGTATTCCTGTTTTATTAAAATGCAATCAAA
Organism: Camphora micrantha; assembly: GCA_003546025.1. Classification (NCBI taxonomy): domain Eukaryota; kingdom Viridiplantae; phylum Streptophyta; class Magnoliopsida; order Laurales; family Lauraceae; genus Camphora; species Camphora micrantha. Next base: position 9,487,177 of record QPKB01000005.1, on the reverse strand, counting down.
GTAACTTCTTCTAACATTTTCTTCTATCAAAATGCTTCTCTTTGTCAAATACTTGGGCTGTCCCCTTCAATCACATCTTGTACGCGCTTAGGAAATTGACAAATTTCGTCATGGAAAAAAAAAAATTTCCCAGAGAGAAACCGCGTACGATACTAAGACCTCTAACTCCGAAAGAGGGAGGACCACGGTTCTGACCACTCGGCCAACCCCTTGGGGTTGGAAAAGAAGTTGCATATCATTTTCATCTGTAACTCTAGAGCACATCATCAATTAAAGTGGACCCAAAACCAACATTGGGGGATGAAAATGGTCCCCAAATGCCCGAATGGCCAAAGAAACTGAACTGATGAAAAAGGGTATAGTTTTGAAACTATTTTTATTCGGATTTGGGTTTGGGTTTGGGTTTGGGTTCGGGTTTGAGTCCATTCCATGCATCCCAATTAAAAGTCAGGTCTAGGTACATGGGTTTTATACCTGTGGAATTGAATAACCAATGCCAGCACCTTATATTATATATGTTAATTTGTTAGCAGATGAAATGTATTATTTAGAGCATATAAGTACTTGGTATTGAGTAGTGTCACTTTCTATGGGCTAGGGCCCATTTACAAGTCCATTCAAGTCTTTTATTAAATCTGTACTAGTCTTGTAATCTATGCTGGAATCCGGTATGATTTCAGGCATTAGTCTAAGTTTAGAAAGTCTTGATGGTCTGAAAAAACTGTATGGGCTTGACCTGACCCTAACTGAACTCATTTTAGCCCAAACCAATAAGGCAGTTAGGCAAAAGCTCCTTTCTGCTGTTCTCATTAATAAGAGAACTTATTTGTAATTTGTAAAAAAAATGATAGACATGTTTTTCAGGGCATTAATTCCATCTTCACAAAAATAGGAGCATGAAGCAATTGGTGTATAACTGTTTTACTTCTTGCTTTAGCATTTGGGTCAAGTGTTGTCTAACTAAATTAAGGAATTATACCCAAAAAATGAAAAACACTGATCAGACTAAGGAAAAGTTCTCAAGGAATGGAGATGATTAAAGTAATAACACATGGAAGGAGATTAAAGAAGAGCATTTGATGGAGGATATAGACTCTTTTTTTGGTAAACAGAATTTGATTAAGGCCAAAAGAGAACAACAAACATGAAAGCAGGGGGACCATGGAGAACAGCCCTCTCCCTTACTAGGAATACAACTTTCCCAAATAAGAACTCATACCAAGAATAGAACAATACTCATTTAAGGATGTCAGAATGCATGTTCACACAACAAATAAAGCATGAAATTTGGCCAGCAGTCAATGGGTGTACCTGAGGACGTCAAAATGATGTGGGGGTGTCTTTGTTGTTGTGGAAAAGAAAAAAGCTTAATTCAGTATTTGTGTATGTCAGTAATTCATTTTTGTGAAGACAAGTAAAATGTTACATAAAATTATTATTATTATTATTATTATTATTATTTTGCTATCGAAAGGTTCCCAATCCTTTGGACTGGACTAATCCTTCCGGGCCCAGAGAGAAGTCGAGTAAATTCTTTTGTTGCCCCAGTGTGGTAGTGCAGTTTCGAACTTACAACCTCCGGGCGCAAACCGTGGTCCTAGGCCAACTGAGCTACCCCTTAGGATTATAAAATTAATTTTTGATAGAAGGCTGACTCACAATTCATGAGGTCGCTTGATCTCACTTCTCCAACACTCCAAGAACATGTAAATCAAATGATGAACATATTGAGATGCATTTACATCCACCCCTCATTATAATAGATGTAAGCTTTTTGTCCCACTATCAAATATGTGCTATAATAATTTAATGTCTTGTTCTTGTGCATAATCACATTCATTTGACCAAGTTCTATTGATTTTTATTCTTCATCAAGTGGTCCACACAACAAGTGATAAACCAAATCTAATTTGACTGATAGAGAATCACATTCCAGTGAAAATGTACTTTTAATGCCTCACAATTGCCTGCACTTAGTCATTGGTTGTGGGGAATTGATGCCTAAGGAAACTAATAGATTTGGTTTATCAGTGGGGCTATATACCTACGGCCACACTAATATCTCCATAAACCCTGTGGCATACAAGGAAAGTAATAGGATGATCTGCTATGGTCCAACATTAAATTGTTTGTGTTGAAATGGAATTGTTTACCATTGCTTTTCCTGGCAATGGTTTTCTGCTATGTTTGAGTTGAAATGGAATTAGACTATGCTGGAAAAATTACTTTTGACCACTCTTTCACTACAAAAGCAACAATAAAACATTCAATTCAACAAACAACCATGGTGTTTTCTGAGTAATTTTTAAGATAACCCACTTTTTTTTTAGAACTCGGATTTTCATATAAAAGGCCACCTTTGATCACTCTAATCCCTTCACAACCTTCTTAAATTGCACTTATCCTATTATCTTTCACAGTTTTTGTAGTAAGAGGGTGATATATATAGAACTGCTTGATGCAGTTTTACATAAGAGAAAGATCCAAACCTATACTGAAGAAAATATTGTGGCACTAAATAATATAATTGAAACAGTGAATAAAAAAAAAAAAAAAAAGAAGAAGAAGTTTGATTATATGCTGACATTCACATGAGAATTTTTGTGCCCACGAAGAAATGGAGGCTCAAAATTCACTACATAGATTAATATTCAACATTAAGTTGAAAAGTACGCGAAAAATGAGATTAAGTATTGATTTAAGTCCCTACTTTTACATTCAGATTGTTCGTTTGGTATATGTCACTCCAAGCGATGTAAAGTTTGTAAGAGTAGAAATTCATGAATTAAGGTTGAGGTCACTTGTGTGGAATGACTTGTCACAATTAACCTATACACATGAGGTCTTTCTATTTCATTCTTTCAAGTAAAATCAAACCACTACAAGAATATACAGTAAAACTCACTCTCATGCAGAAAGAAGTTGTACAAATACCAGCATGCCAATAAAAAAAGTTATACGAAAAGCAGTTGCATAAGAAGAGTTGTATGAAAAGTAGTGTGAATATTAGGGGTGCACATGGACAATTTGGTTTGGTTCGTTCGGTTACGGTTTTTTTGTTTTTATTTTAATTTATTATCTTTTTCACAAAAAAATTGCAGTTCAACCTTGGTTCATCAAATGGAATGATGAGAAGCTATAATGAACATTAAAATATATTTCTTAATTTGTTTCAACCAAAAAAGCATATATCAAATGATGGATGAACTCTTTCCATCCATTATCTGGTCGTGTGATTGAATAGCCTAGGTCAGGTTCGGCTAACTTTTTAGGCCAATAAGCTAAAGCAGTTCAAATATTCTGGTAAAATACACCAACAAAATGGTCAGGCACGTACCTATTTCTCTATATAAGGCCTGGACTAGACCACATTGCTTCATCCAAGCCAATGAATTCAACACAAAAGAAAATAGTTTTTTTATGTTTTTTGCCAACAACATGCGTTCAAGTGGAATGTAGCCCCAATTTTGAACTAATTGAGATGAGCCTCTTCATAATTCATTTTCTCTTATGTCAGACCTTAAACCCATCGGCAGCACTACTAAAAACCAAATAATACACACTTCTTGTAGAACTTTCATCAAACATGTAACATGCAAGTAGAATATACAAGCGCTTCCCCTAAGGCTAAAATAATCAAAACTCAATACTCAAGTTAATACATACGGTCGATTCAGTTTAGGCAGTTAACCTTGGATTCAAACCGATAACCGACCAATGTAAGGCGGGTTCAAAGATTTTCAAACCGTTGATTGAACCGATCTACATAAAATCAATCTGAACCACTCGGTACGGTCGGTTCGGTTTTGCGGTGATACTGAATTTTTTATGTAGCCCTAGTGAGTATTGTTCCATAATTTATTTATTTTTTCGGGGGATTTCTTGATTTGGAGGACTCTTTCGGGTCTTTCTAAATTACCGAGAGGGTTTTTTTGAGATTATTTGAAAAGAAAGACTGTAAAAAAAATTTCTTGATTTGGAGGACTCTTTTGGATGTTTCTAAATAATCGAGAGGGTGTTTTTGAAATTATTTGAAAAGAGAGACTTTAAATGGGAAGTGCGCCCACCGTTCCCCCTCGCTTTCCATCTCAAAAGAGAGAGACGGAACCCACGCCCCACGGGAACGGGCATGTCTGTGCCCGACTTTTCCCTCGTTTAGTTGCCCGTCCCACGTGGCACCCGGGCAGATGTTTGACCTTTCCCTATCACTCTCTCTCTCTCCCCTCACTCACTCATGACTCAGGTCACTCACCCATGCACGGGCAGCTGGATCTGCCCCCACAATCATCTTCTCAAATGATTTTCTCAAGACGCAACCCAAGATAATTATTTATCTCAATCCATTGCTTTAAAATCACATTCAAAATCCAAAACAAAATCACTTCCTTACTTTATTTTAGGTGAAGAAGTGAAATTTTATATTAGAACTTATCTCATAGTAGACCGGAACGAAGAAAAAAGATTCATACGAACGACCCTAACATAATTGAAATAAGACTTTAATGATGACGACGTGGATATTCTTATATAAGTCCTTAATCCAATAAAACTATTTTCCATGATAAAGAAATCTCCGAAAGACATGTTTCTTTGCTGGAATTTTAGGAATTTCTGTTTGGAGAATTCCTTAATTTTTGGACATGGTGGAATACCTGAATGCTGAAATTCCATTAAAATGTAAAGGGAGCGGAATTCCTGAATTTCCAAAGGTCATAAGAGACATTTCATGTGATTGGAATTCAATGAAGGAATATGGAATTCAAAAATTTCAAATATTATGTCAAGAAATTCTTGGACATGATGAAATCTTGACAGGAATTCCACAAAACAAATAGGTTAAAACCACTCAAACAGCACACAAGGCAAATCCAAAACGGTTTTCAATATCGGACATAGAGAAGAAACCAATCCCTTATGCAGCTCCACTCACTTCCTCTCTTTCTTCTTATTACAAACACACAAATTTTTATTTTTTTTCTAATCCGAGCAAGTTTAATCATCATATACTTAATATGTTGTGATCAATCTCATGGTGATGGTCAAAACACAGATGGATAGAGAAAAAATTTTGGTGGACCACTGACTAATGAGTTCTTTTTTTGTCCATAGCGCGTCAGATAACTCTCTACAAATCGCCTTCAGAGAATTTTCCACTCCAACTTCACCCCCCCTTCTTTCCCTTCCCACTTTCATATGCATACATTGAATGGGCTTCTTATCATGATAGCTTTCACACCACCACCTTCTCATTTCTTCCTGTAGAAAACTCCTCTGCTCCTTCTTTTCCAGGAAATCTCTCTTTTCTTCATTTTCCACTGCCAAAGAAAGAACAACAATAGCAGCAGATCGCAGGTAATTCTTCTTCTTCTTCTTCTTCTTCATTTTACTTGTAATTAGAATTGCAGGGAAACCAAATTCCAAGTAGAAGGTAGAAGAAAGTTATCTCCTTTGCAGTTCTTTTGCTCTTTGTTTGTTTACTCATTTTCTTCTTGTTTTCTCTATGAAGAAGTGGTTTGCTTGCTTTTCTTAGCTCCAATCTTTATCTGGGTTTGTTGCGAAAATGCAGGAAATGGCTTTCTCTGCTTTGATGTTTGCCTTTTCATTGTTTTTTTTTTTTTTTTCATTTATTATGATGGGTCGTTTGTTTTATGCCTTTTTGTCCTTTGGATTTGAGAAAGGTGGATTGATTGAATCTATGAGCTTCATTTGCTTCGTCTTTTTTTGCTGTTTGGATTGTTTTTCTCTTTTCCTTATTGCCATTGAGAAGAAACCCAAGTTGTTGTAGATCACATGTTCGTTGAATTGTTGCTTAGTGCTTCCTTTCCATCTTTCTATTCGCCCTTTTGGGTGTTCTCAAGGAAGGGAAAAACGGGGAAATGGATGGTTTTGGAGCTTTCTTTAATGACCCTTTTCCTTTTCTTTTTTTTTTTTTTGTTTTTTCCTTTTGCTTTCTGCTTTTCTCAAGTAAAAATCGTTGCTTTTTGTCAATTGAAGTCATAAAGATCTGATTTTTCTTGCTTCTTCATTTCGTTTACAGCTTTCTCCATTAAAATTACTACAGTTTGTTTTTGTTTTTTTAGATTTCTCTATGTTTTTGGTTTCTGGGGTTATTTGTTTTTTTTTTTTTTTTTTTTTTTTTTTTTTTTTTTTTTTGGAATTTTGCTATAGTTGGGATGAATAATGGAAGATCAAAAGCAAGGAGTGGCTACCATATACTGAGAAATTGTTGAATATGCTGTTATTGTCTTTGGAGGTAGGGAGGATCCTTGGTATTGGCAATGTTCTTGGACGATGAATTTCAAATTGGCTTATTCCTTTTGTTTTGTTTGGCTTCTAACATTTTATTGTTTTTATCTGTAGATGATGCTTTAGTTTTTTAATGTTTTCTCGTCTCCTTCCGCATTTGACCATATCTATTTTTTAGTTTTCTGCCTTGGTTGTAATGAAATACTCCTGAGCTTTTGTCCTTTTAAGGGGTTAATGGTGAAAAATTGCATTGTCCTTGACTTGTTCTTAGTATCAAACATTGATCCCTTGAATGAATTTATTAAATAATGTTAAATAAATAAATCAGGTCTTGTTAACCTGGGGATCTTATCCCTTCACGTTTCGTGTGTTGGATCCAGGTTTTATTGAGATAATTAAACACAAGTGGGAGGTTGCACCTGAATTCGAGGTTTGGGGAAAGAATCTGTGGCATGTGAGAATCTGGATTTCAGATTATCTTTTGCTAATTGACTTTGGTAAACAAAGGAAGAAGTAGTTCAAAGAAAACACAGTTTCGTCAACATGTACTGGGATTTGGGCTGAGCTCTGTTTCAAAAGTGGAGGAGCTTCATCTGTGGTTGTATTCTTGTTCAGTTTTCTGTTTACGAGAGGTGGGGATTTTCTGATGTGTGTATTTCAGTGCTGATTGGATGGGTGGGTGTCTTTCCATTGGAAATCGTATTCGTAGCGGTGGTGGAGAGAGTTCTTCACCATGGGCTCGAAGCGGATCGCAAAGGTCGAGAAGAACAAAGAGATCAGTCTCAGAACAGGTCATCACCTTGCAGCAGTTACCTTCTATACCCAACCGAATTGTTGTGAATGGAAGAAGCAAAACCTCCTGTATTTTTACTCAGCAAGGACGGAAGGGCATTAATCAGGATGCCATGATCATATGGGAAGTAAGTTGTCTATTCTTTCATTCAAGTTTCTCTGTGTGTGCATAAGTTACTTCTTGTGCGTTATTGTGTGTTTCTTTTGTATGTAGGATTTTGTTTCAGCAGATGCAATCTTCTGTGGTGTCTTTGATGGGCATGGTCCACATGGGCATCTTGTTGCCCGAAGAGTGAGGGATGCTCTGCCTCTGAAATTGATGTCGTTCTTGCAATCTCATGAGATGGGGGAAAATGGGGGAAGTAGTAATTGTTTCAAGGCAAAGATTGACATGGATGATTCCATGTCTTCTGTGAAAGAAAGCTCACAGGAGGATCCGTTGATCTCTTTGTGGAGAGATTCTTTCCTTAAATCTTTCAAGGCAATGGACAAGGAGTTGAGATCTCATCCTTCTGTTGATTGCTTTTGCAGTGGTAGCACTGCAGTTACTTTGGTGAAACAGGTGAGACATTCTCTTTGTTTTCTTTCATTTTATCTCCTTTTATGTCTGTTCATCTTTTTCTAATAAATATTCCTTATAGGGTTCGAATCTTTTCATTGGGAACATTGGGGATTCTCGAGCGGTTTTGGGATCAAAGTGTGGCATGGATTCCATGGTTGCAATACAGTTGACTGTTGATCTAAAACCCGATCTACCGAGTATGTCTTGTTCATTAATTTCTTTGGTTTATTTAATTTGGGTTGAAGCTTATTCTGTCTTTCTTCTTCCTTTTAGGAGAAGCTGAGAGGATCAAACGGTGTAAAGGCAGGGTTTTTGCATTGCAAGATGAGCCAGAAGTGCAGAGAGTGTGGCTACCATTTGATGATGCTCCTGGATTAGCAATGGCTAGGGCCTTTGGGGACTTCTGTTTGAAGGACTATGGATTGATCTCAATACCTGAATTCTCCCATAGGTTACTTACAGAGAAGGACCAATTCATTGTGCTAGCTTCCGATGGGGTAAGTATCATTTCTGCATTAAGTGCATGTACTTTCGCATTCCTAGTCACGGAACTCAAGCAAACAACAAGATTTGACTGTATGATGTTTGTGTGTGCATATGTGTATGCAAATGGTAAGGCATGATCCATGAAGAAATCTTGGGAAATAATTGTTATAAATGTAAATTGTTGCTCTGAAATTGTAGGGGATAAACCTATGACCTTGGATCCGCTTGACAGAGTAGTACCTGAGTTGGACTCTTGTATTAGGGTATGTACAAGGATCTACCATTCCACCCTCACTGAGACTTGAACTCTGGATTTACGTGCGTCTTGAACTTTAAAGCTACTGGTTTTTAGGAACTTCGTATAATAGTAGTACCAATTGGGTAATAATCCAAGTTGCAAATATTGTTGGGTGTATATATATATAACTAGATTGTATGTCAGTATGAGGTGTCTCATAGTTGGATTTATCAATTTTGCGATTTGGAGGATTCACTGTAGCAAATCCATGCCTTACTTGATAACCCTAGCTTGGTCAGTTAAGAAAAACACAAGCCAATAAAAACTGAAAAATCAATTAGCAAATATAACTGGAAACAGCTGCATCAAGTACCGAATCCCAACATTGATGCAATACAAATCACCTCAGTTTAAGTTGCATCCATAAAGATTAGTAATATGTGGCAATGCTGGAAACATTTGAAAATTAATGGGGAACAATAATTGGGCAAATAATATTATGAGAGAGCTTACTAATGGAGTGTGAGATTAAAATACAACGCACTGATTTCTTTTAAGTACCGGCTGTTGACGCTGTACAAATCACCTCATTGTTAAGTTACATCAATAAACTTTAGTTGCATTTGGCAGTGGTTGAAACAGTTGAAATAAATGTAGCAGGTTAAATTGATAAATGGTATTATGAGAGTTGACTATGAGCATGAGCAATAAACCTTCACCACACTGATTTCTCAGATGAATCGAAGTCAAGTAGTGACCAAAACGTTTTTAGGTGAAGGTTTTGCCCAACTATAAGTTTTGTAAAATATGAAAACAGGTCAGGACTGAAACATTAAGAGATAAAGCATTGTAAATCTCTCCTTTTCTTTTTTCTTCAGATTTGTGAATGGCTTACTTGTTTTCGGTGATTAGTAGATACTTTTCTCTAAGGCAATGTAAATAAGGAACAGAAATAATAGTAAACTGTCCACAGATGTATGTGATTGTTGGTCGAAGACAACTGCAAGTCTGCAATCCAACCAAATCAAAATGGCATGTGATTGCCTACAAGAAGAGAGTGAGAGGTGCATGCCACTTACAAGGAAATGGTTTGATGCAACAGTTTAGTTTGATCATAAGTCCACTGTCCACCCCACCAATGACGCCCATATTAAGACCTAGGAGGGGGTTGGGAAGTGGGTGAGCCGGTGGACAGTACGTTGGACCATAGGTGTCTGCTTGAGAATTTCATTTGTACATAGAATTAAAGTGGTGCCGTGCTTAATTATTTCTGTGGGTAAAATTATTCACATGAAGCAACTATTGAACTGATGCTGACAGTTTGCTTATTCTGTAAAGGTACATGTATCAAGTATGGAATGATAGGATAGAGCAGATCCTGCAATCTTCAAATTCGTAAGAAAACAGAATGGGAGATTTGTGGCAACTCATGAGTCCCAATCATGTTAAAATGTTTGATGAACAGCATACTAGTTGATCATATAGCCCAATTGGTAGATATTCTATGAAACCTTAAAAACTAGTAATTCTAGAGTTTCAATCTCAAGTGACAGTGTTAAGCTCTCTCTCTCTCTCTCTCTCTCTCTCTCGCTCGCTTCCGGTATGCAATTCATTAAAGGATCCAAGTTTCACAGGTTAGGAAATCATAATTCCAAATTAAGACATTGTTTCTTCATTTGTATAAAGAAGATCATTCAAGACCAATGTACGTGCCAACACGCTCATGGTTAAGAAGCGTTGGCACTTAGTTTCACACACATATGCCCAGGGATCAATCCCTGGGTCTTCAAGTTGAAGGTTACACTCCTGACCAGTCATCCTACCTGGCAAAATACAAAACAAAAAAGATCAATGTCTCTGAGTTTTAGACCTTAATAGGAGATGGACACAAGTGTTAGCGAGCAATATCTATGTTATTACTAGTGTCAGCACTATCTTTTTGCTGTAAATTTTCTACTACATGTGGTAATTAGGTTCAACAGTATCCTTTGTAGCACTTGAAAATGTGGTAAATTTGCTTGAGAACTCACTCTCATTTGATATTTGAGCCTATTTTCACTTGGTGGTCACATGGCATTTTAATATGAATGCCATTATTTGGTTCTTTAAAAGTATTTCCATACCTGCATGAAGTAGTCATTCCAATGTAGCCAGTTCTAAATTCTAATGCACTATTGAATCAGATATAAGAAATCAAAATTGTAGAACACTTTTGTGTGAGTTCATCTAGAAAGATTGCATGATTTAGCTATAGAAAGGATGTGTGTATGCCTGGGCAAAATCTTTTGAGAAAAAAGATTATCCTTTCTAGATGGGTTTTGAGCCATTGTGATGTAGGTCTGGGATGTGCTGAGCAATGATGATGTTGTCGAGATTGTATCTGCTGCTCCAATCCGATCATCAGCCGCACGGGTCCTCGTTGACTCTGCTGTTCGCGAGTGGAAAATCAAATATCCTACTTCAAAGATGGATGACTGTGCAGTGGTGTGCTTGTATTTGGATGGCAAAATGGACTGTGAATCTGAGACAGAGGAGCCGAGTGTCTCTGCGGCCTATTACTCTCTGGCGAATGAATCAGATGACGGGCAGAATCTGGAACCATGTCTGCAGCGGAATTTCACTGTCAGGACGACAGAAGGTGGCGACTTGAAAGCTAGAATGCCAATTGCAGTTGAAGGAAGTGGAACATTGGCCGTCGCCGAGGATCAGAACTGGTTAGGCTTGGAAGGTGTAACCAGAGTCAATTCACTTGTGCAGCTTCCAAGATTTTCTGAAGAGAGAGCAAATGCCTGATTCGCGTTTTTGGGGAGTTACTCCGCTGATTTGGTATGTTGTAACTGTTAATGAATGGAGGCCCATGTAATTTGTAGAAATTCAAAGATATTTCAGAACTGTGCATGTGCAAACTGATGTGAGCTTGCAGTGAATAATATCATCAATGGAAGCTTCTGTTGAGCTCCTTTTCATTGAGGGAATAGTCTTACCGCAAGCTATATATATTACCTACTGTGCTGCATAGGTTATTAGGTTATATATATATTAGAACTTTGAAAAAAAAATATATGTAAAATAATCAATAAAAAAGAGGAACAAGAAGAATGTAAAATAATTATAAACAGGGTGATTTTGACCAGGCCAGCCAAAACTCAAACCTGTCCCAAACTTGAATAGTCTGCTACCAAACCCGCTCCTAACAGGGACATGCCTGGATCCAATACCCTGCCTGTTTTTGGTTTTTTGGTAACCCAGCTAAGGGTGCTGAGACTCAAGAGACAGCCCGCACACATACTGGAAGACAGACTATACAAGCAGGAAGAAGGTCCATACAAGTGAAAAGAGGTGGATTATCTAGGGTTCGAATATTGGACAATCAGGTGAGAACTGCCGTCACTTACCAATGAGGTAAGTGGCCTTTCTCATCCCTGCATGTTGCCATCTCTATTATTTAAGAGAATTTACTATTCAATTTTTGTGACTATAGAGTTTTTTTTTTTTTAATTAGATGCTCAGTATTTCTTGTAAAGATTGTTAACCTACTTTGCTGAAAACATCTTCCTTTCATACAAAAGTTATAGTACTTCGAAAAATAGTTACAGCTGGCAACACCTAATCCCATTACGTTTATGACCATTTTCCTTGGTTTTGAAGAAGAAATCTTTAGCTTTAGCTAAGTGCCTAATTTACTAGGTTTTTGAGAAGAAAAATGCAAAAAGTGTCTTTAATCTCCAGGACCTAATACTTGAAGATTAGTGGCAACATGATGTCGATGACATGGTCTGGCCTAACTTTTTGACCATTTCATCACAGCTTCAAGTTTCTTTTGTCTTATTACTGCCCATCGCTTAGAAAAACCTAATTCTTTTTACTTTTGATGGAAAATGGATCTTTCGAAGAATGGGTTAGTTGAATCTGAGAAAAATCAAATCCTAGAAATTGAACTCCTTACTTATAACCAGCAATTGCCCCCAAAATAGTAAAAATTAACATGATTTCCGTTGAGCTCTTCATGCAAGAAATGATGCTCTGAAAGTTACGATTTTATCTTTAATTTTTTACGGTATCTTAGGTCTTACTGGAAATCGTCTATATTATATTGGACCTTTCAATATCCCCCAACCTTTGATATCTTCGGCCCCTTGAGGAGGAGAAAAAGATGATCTTCTGACTCTTCTTTCTTCTCAAGGCTTCAATCAACTTTTGTATTATTTTCTACATTTAATTCAATGTTTAATTGGATTGATTTTGTTATATCATCTAGATTGGATTTAATTTATAATTTTGATTTAGGGCTTTGGGTTTCAAATTTCTGAAGTTTTTTAAATTTTTGAAATTTGGGTTTTTCAATTGGTCATCAGATATTATTATAGATCTCCTTTATGGGTTTCGATTTAGTGGTTGGGGCTTCACACGAAGAGTAATTGGAGTGGACCCAACAGATGGGCCCACTTGTTATGCTTTGACCTGGAAAAAGACCTAGAGGCCGGAGTAAACACCAAGACCAAGTGTTTTTTTTATTTTTATTTTATGATAACGGAGGGTGTCCCGGCTCTTTGGGCGGGAATAATTCCTACGGACCTAGGGGCAGCTGAGAAAATCCCATGTAGCCCGAGTGTGGTAGTGCGGTTTCGAACCCTTAACCTTTGGTTGCAAATAGTGGCCGTAGGCCAACTCAGCTATTCCTTGGAGTTTGGTTTTAGTTTCTTTAGCAATTAATGATGTAGAAAGTAGAAACATGAATGAAGTGGAAGGCATCATATCAGTCCTTTTTGGAGCAAAATTCCTTTTGCTTCTTCATGTTATGTTGAATCATTATTTTTAGAGCGCCTTTTCCTGCACCTACAGCTCTTTGATAATTATATTAGTTTTTACTGTTTTAGGGCAATTGTCGGATATAAGAGCATCTCTGGGTCATCATCCCTAGAATTATTATGCTTCCAAACAATATCTCAGCCCTCTGCCGCGCTCTTTACAAGATAGTTTCTTATGCAGAGCAATTCTTCTTTGCTCCATAACCAGTGCCCCACAACCCGAAAAGGACCTGAATCCAAACCACAATCCAACATGGAGCATACTTCTTTGTGGTGACTTTCAGGTGGTTTTCGGGTTTTGGCAATTATAATGTAATTAATAAACAGGCTGGATTTGGGTAGAGGACTTACATGTTACCATTTAGAGGTCAACCCACACAAAGTAGACCTGACCTGACCTGACCTGACCTGTCCCACTCCCCCATAATTCTCAGAAAAACATTTCCCAAAATTGTTTGCTTTATCAATTTTCTTCCCTAGTGAAGCTGCAAGGAAATGCTGACACCAGATTTCTATGATTCCTTTCCCATTCCTCACAGGCAGGGCAGGGGTCAAAGTGCCCACTGACAAAGGAAAGGACACATGGTTTGGGGCTTGAATCGAAACTTTGAATTCAACAAGTTAAATGCCAATTATTGTATGAAACTGGCAATTGAGAGACACCAATTGCCATCCACCAAAAAACACAGGTGAATTGGTCAAGAGCCATTGGCTTCCAAGAACCATCAGCTGTACTTGAAGCCCATGAGATGGTGCAAGTCAAAGAATTTTATAATCAGTACATTCATCAGTCATTTACTGTACTTGGTCTCTTTCTGACATAGTGGGGCGGACCAGAAATTCTTCATTGGTGGGGGTGGGGCCACTATGTAGGAAAAGTATTTTGGGAGGGGGACTACTATGTAGGAAAAGTATTTTGGGAGGGCCACATATAAAAAGTAAATGTAGTTTTAAAAATATATAGGGTCTTTTCTGAATTTTTTTTTTTTTTTTTGGGGGTGTGGGGGTGGGGTCCATATTTAAAAATTTATAGAAATCTTGTGAACAAAAGGGTTTTTTTTTTTTTAAATTTTGGGGGGGCCATGGCCCCTGCCAGCCCCCTAGTTCCGCCCATGACTGGCATTGGATTGAAGTCACACGACACCTATGTATATGGTTCAAAATTTCGACAGGTGATGGTTATTTTACTTTTGGTCAATTTTATAAATATGTGAATGTCAATTGCCAGTGAAAACTTATTGAATAATATAATAACCCAGAATGAAGCGACTAAGCCTGTGTAGCCCATGGGGTCCATCACAAATGGCCGTGAATTAAGATCGGCATTTTACTGTTGTATTACGGGGCATCGATTCTTATTTAACTGTCCAGGATTTGAACATTCACGCGCAATTACCTTGCGTCACTCAAGGACTATTCTATATCACCCGAGGTCTTCTTCCCTCACCAGAGGCTTGGGGTCCCATCCACCTCTACTGAGTACCCAATAAATAAATAACTAAGTGGCCCATGAATTGCAAAACTTTGAGGTCTTCAAATTAAATTGGGTGTCGAATGATCTTTGCACACTGGCTCACCAGGTTTGATTCGTTCTTGACCTGTACCCATATTTTGATCTAATTGGACAGGTGAAGGTACAAGTTCCAGTGGAACTAGTATGACCTAACGGTCCAGTCCAATTTTAAAACACTGCTAAGAGAAGGTCATTTGATTAAGAAGCACAAGCCATTAAGTCAATTTTACTGTTGCATGCATATTCTTATTTGATTTTAGCATCTTATTTGATTAGAAATCTTCGCAAATTATTAGTTTTTCCTCTAATAACTGGGATTAGGTTTCGCTGTTTTTTAATTTGTCAAAATCTCTCATGTACTTGTATCTTTTTGTTTTCCCTTAGTTTTCTTCATAAAGGGATCTAAATCAATTCACAAATTGGAGAAAGAGTTTTAAGCATAATATTCCTGAGATTGATTACTGCAGTAATGGTCTTCTTCCATTTCGCCTCGGTAAAAAGCTCGGCACATTTGTAAGTTCTTTGGACATTTCTAACCATATGGATAAAATAGTGCCGCGATGACGATGACGACAATGATGATGATGATAATGATGATGATATTAAGTATATAGTTAAAATATGTACGGGTATGGATCAAGGTCCTTTATTTTTTTTATACGGGTCCGGGTCTCAATTTGTGTATGGATCAAGGGCCTTTATTTCGAGGGGTCCTAATTCGGGTCTAGTCCAATTCTAGATATTATATGCGAACCCAACCCAACTTGACACGGAACCATTTTTTCATCCTTGTCCCCAAAGCAACTTTAGCTCTTTGACCAAGTTTTTGTTCAAACAGTAAACCAAACTACCATTCTAAACCTAACGCACACCCATTAAAAATCCGGTCAAAGTTGTCAATTATAATCCTACCTAGTCCAACATAAAAGTCAACAGTTGAAAGGTCAACGGTCATACAAATACAGAACACACTAATCAAATAGACAAGTAGAATTGAAGGAAGGACGTCATTGCTTTATAAACATATACAAACCTAAACAAGTCACAGCCTCACACACATTTTCTTCCCATCAACTTTCATACAATGCAGATACTTAGAGACACAGGAAAGCCCGCCAGAGACCGGAGTCATGCTCCGGCAAGGACGACAGAACCCGGCCGCCAGGTTACCAAGAGCTCGAGCTTCCGGAACAAATGTCCGGCATCGCCAAGGCCTCGATCAGGCTCAGCCCATCGCGATGGATCGACGGCTCCTGTCCAGAAGTTGAGAAGGCGCCATGGAGATAGAGAGGTGTTGAGGAGGGCGCTATCGCCACCGGTTCGCCGCTCAGCTCAGTCGTTGCAGCATCGATGGAATTTCCGGCCAACGCCAAGCCGGCTATGTAACATGTCCATGGCATGAATTGTCATTACTTCTATATATGTGATGGATAGAGATGGTGATCAAGGAGGAGCATTAATGTAGCCTTCTCATGTATAATTCTGTAGATGTTTTAGATGTAAGAGAATATAATGAGATTCTTTGAAGAGATCTAGAAATCGCTTTTGTTGCATGCAATAAAGACACCATGTTTTGTTAAGAAATCTCGATTCTTAACTGCAAGATGGAAAGCAGGACATGTATCAGGTGCCAAGCCCATGTTTGAGTGGGTTATGGTTATAAATCTTGGCCGAGATAAAACTGTATCGCCTAGTCATTGGTTATACTTGAAAGTATATGATACTCATGGTTGGTTTGGGTGGGGTGGGGATTTGAAAGGCCTCTGATCTATGACCTAGGTATATGGAAAAATTCATGAGAAATGGAGATTCTGTTTTGAGGGCCACAAAAATTATCCAAAATTTCACCAAAACTGACCTGATTTTCACCAAAATTTGCATGATCAATTAGGAGGCCTGCCAAATTCAGTTTTTGGGAATTGAAGGTTGAAGATAGGAGGGGTTAAATGTGTGTGTGGAATTAGATTGATGGTAGGTAGGCCATATGGGCCCCACATGCTAAAGTTGTGGGGCACGCCGGGGGGCCATGTTAATTCATGGGAAGGTGGAGATCGAAAGATTTGGATGTGACCCACATGTATGAAAAATATTGCCAAGTTTATTGGATCACTGTAGCCCCTCTATCAGTGGCCCTTGAATTTCATGGTTTTAGAATATACATTTTTCCTATTTTTATTTTTTATTTCAATCCAACTGTGAGTCAAATTTGGATTTTGGATCCTGTACTTACGCACTTGGGATCGATAATATTCGGGGTGGGGGAGGGGTTAGTGGCAGATTAAGGATTTTCCGGTAGTGAGGGCAAGCAGTAGTCTTAAAAAAATGGCAGTAACTACAAAAAATGGCAATTAGCAGTCTTAATAATGACAAAATATATATCTACGGGCACATTCATGTGCATCCATCTTTCACTATATGGTAATTGCACTTTTCCTTTTTTGCACATGAATCTCCATTTTGTACTTCACCCTATGTACTTGAAATCCTCCTTTTGTACTTGAAAATCTTCATTTATGGAAGCATACCTCACCCTATGGTGAGGGATGGATGCACATGGTGGGGGATTTCAAGTACATAAGGTGAAGTACAAAAGGGTGATTCATGTGCTAAAAAAGGAAAAGTGCCATCACCCTATAGTGAGGGATGGATGCACATGAATGTCCTATATATATATATATATATATATATGAATGTCCCATATATATATATATATATATATACACACACACACACATACAAGTAAGGTATCAATTGATTTTTTTTAATAAGGGAAATTCAAGACAAAAGTAACAAAGATGTATGTCACTCTTCACACGGATCGTTTATGGGTATGTCATTCTTCCCACGTGTGTGGGCTCTATTTTTCATGGGGTGGGCTTTCTCTTCCCACTTACGTGGGCTCTCCTAAGCCGCAGCCCCCTAGGCTGGGTACCAAAAGATAAAAAAAATAAAGATGTAAAAAAAAAAAAAAAAGAATAAAATCAACTGTGCCAATCCATTGTTACCTCAATGGTGAGTGTTAGGCCCCGAGAGTCAGAGAATGAGCTCGCTAAAGAGCCCCAGCGGGTTTCGACTTCTAATTTGAGTTGAGTTACAATTCTGATTGGATCATTATTAGAAGGCTCTTATACGATTTTGGGGTTATATAAAGAGTGCTTCTCTCAACCCTATGTAAGACAAGAAGTTGCTCTCTCTTGTTCTGAGGTAAGAAAATCTTAAGAGATATTTCTTGTTCTCTAAAGCTATTATTGAGAGATTGGGCTGAAGATTGCTCTGGAAGGTTTGGTGTTTTTACTTCTTTGTAGAAGATTTGTGCATCTTGGTTCTCAAGGTGTTATTTGAGAATCAAATATGTTGAGCGGTGCGCTGCGAGTAGTCGTGGCAGCGAGGAGTTGTACAAGACCAATTGTAGTTCTTGAGTCAACGTACTGACTCGGAAAGAGAACTGTGAGTATATCTTATAACTGTTCAGTAGTGATTGGTTTTTCTGGTTGTGGTTTTTCTCCCTAGATAGGGTTTTCCTGTAAAAATTGTGTATGTTTTCTTGTGGTGTGCTATTGGTGGATTTGCTTTTTAGTTTGCTTTGATTTTATTCCGCTGCATTGATTTTTGGACTAGCATTCATTTTCATTATAGTAGATTAAAAGGGCATCTTTCGATTAGTATTAGAGTGGGTTGCACTATTTTATTGTGTAGATCCTACGTATGGCTAGAATGAATATCAATCACGAAGGCACTTTGACCAAAGTTCCTAAATCTATTGGGAAGAAGAAGTCTTCTAAAGGGATTCGGTGTCATGGGTGCCAAGGACTCAGACACATTACTAGTGATTGTGGTAATAGGAAACTAAAGAAAAGGGCTTTTGATTTGGCTAGGGATGATAAGGAGAAAAAGTATGAGTCTAAGAAGCCTAACACTAGCAAAGAAAAATTCATGGCTTTTATGGCAATTTCAGTTTTTGCCACTCCACATGTTTCTCTTGATGATGAAATTGATCATGATAATAACGAGTCAGAGGAAGAACTAGATTAATGGAAAACTGAATATAAGACACATTTCAAGAAGACCATGAAGATGGTTAAAATTAATGAGAAATTGGCTATTAATTGAAAAATGTTTGAATAGCAAGATTCCTCCCTTAAAGATGAATTGTTTTAAGCTCTTACAAAAGTGCAACAATTGGAAGATGAGAACAACAAAGTGAGCACCAAGCTGACTTCAGAATCATAGAAGTGTGACATGCTTGATTCTGAAATGAAAACGTTGAAAGCAGAGAATGCTGATTTGAATGGAAGACTCAAGATGGTTCTATTTGAGTTAGATACTGCTAAAGCTTCATTGAATAGGATGAGCACTATATTGAAAAAGCTTGATGACATCCTGTGCAGTCAAAAGGTAAAAATTGACAAGCATGACATTGGCTGCTCTAACGAAGCATCCTCATCAAACCCCAAAGATAAAAATTGCCTTATTAAAGGTTCAGTTGAAACTAAACATGGTGTTAATGTTGTAACCAGAGTTCTTCAAAAGAAGAATGTATCACGTCCTGAATGTATTTCCACTTGCCATAACTATTAGGGGGTTCCTGTTTGTGCACGGTTGCTAGGTAGGCCCCAACAGTAGTTATTATGGAAGCACAGTGAGAACTAATTGTCACTTGAATATTTTCCCTTTAATAAGCCCTCTAATAAAAGCTCTAACTAGAGAATCCCCAACTAACATATTCTTCATTTTTTTTATCTCAAATGAGATTAAAATGAAAAAGATAAATGTGCAATAGATTTATCATGAAATGATGATTTTGAGCCATTTAAATGTTATGAAGTGGGCCCATTATTATTCTTTAAAAATCACACATGACCTACCCTTAGGAATCGAAATATGGCCCTACGTTAGGAATTGTCATATGCAAGGCTCATCTTTAGGAATTATTGTTTGGGACGCAAATTTAGAAATGGTAAGTGGGGACACATCTTTAAGGATGATGATATGAGGCCCACATATACACTAATTACAATGTTTAACACCCTTTGTGAAGTGAAACATCAAAAAACCTAACATGGGCCACCTTTAGAAATTATAATTTGGCCTAAGCTTTTAAGAATTTGATACATTGGACCCACTTTTATAGTTTATATCATAAGTTACGAGTTTCCATGGGTACTAATACTATTGTAAATGGTGTTGTTAAGAAATTAGAAAGGGCAGTTTGGAATAAGAACCTATATCGTTAAGTGAGCTCTCTCTCGTTTTTGTCGTTTCATACGGTTGAGGGAAGTTGGATAGAAAAAGAAGTTGCATAGTATTAGGATGCCCGGAATTCAGAATAGGAAAGGAATCCACACACACTTCCTTACAA
The DNA here is from genome assembly GCA_003546025.1 of Camphora micrantha. Lineage (NCBI taxonomy): Eukaryota > Viridiplantae > Streptophyta > Magnoliopsida > Laurales > Lauraceae > Camphora > Camphora micrantha. The sequence continues at coordinate 9,467,173 of QPKB01000005.1, read as the reverse complement.
AAAGGAAAGTGCACGACGCTTGTGCCTTGTGGCAATAAATACAACATTCCATTGATCAAGGTACACTACAGAGCAAAAGAGAGCAGAGAGATTTCAATCTGAGCCATTTTTCTTCTACTTCTACCTTCAAGGGTGTCCATCTACTACTCTAATCTTCATTCTTCAATCAAAGATGTGAGTAACATGATTCAATTCTATGTAATTATCTTCCTTTTTTTGTTTGTTTCCTTACTGACACAATCAGTCTTAACGGTGAATATCTGATTTGAATGAAATTTAAGCTAGTGTTAACATATGAGGTACTACTGTGTTTTATGGGTTTTATGGATGGGGGCACGTCTCATGAGTCTTGATACTTTCCAGTGAATACGCATTGATTAATGGTATCATCTTGTGGTGCAAATTGTTCTGTTCCTAAACCAAATTTGCATGGCCCCACCCGATTGAAATTGAAGTTTGGATTGGCGTTTTTTTTTTTTTTTTTTTTTTTGGGTTTGAGTTGTCTGAATCTTGAAACCTACATGAATGAAATCTTGGTAGTTTTTGTCAAGACCAAGTACCCAAGATCGATGATATTGTAATAAGTTTCCCCTTTTTATGCATATAGACTGTTCTTGAAACTGCATTTTATCAAATATGTTTTACTATAACTGGTTCTTATATCCCTTTTTTGGCTTGTGGTTGTTGCAGATTTTTTGTCCGCAAGCACGATACCTGAAGAGTGTAAGTAAGCTTTGCTTAGATGTTCTTTTAAATGTCTTATTTCATTGTTTTACCTTCTCCTTTTGTTGGTTTTTTAGTTTTAATCTTATCATTTTCACTTTGTTAATTCATTATTGCACTTTTAATTTTTAGCAACAGTTTCATTGAATGCAATATGCATTCTAGAGAGTAGTTGCACTTTAATTTTCACTTCATGGGTTGTTTTTATATGCTTTCTTCTCAAAGAATGTGATGATGAACTACTTTCTAGACATCAAAAACTGGTGTGTGTGTGTGTGCAGAGACATAAGTTCTGGTTCATTGCATAATGGATGATTCCTTTTAGACCCATTATGAAGAATCATTCTTCTGATCTAGAAGAAATTTAACCTTTACTTAATCCTGATTAGTATTTTTTTCTACTAGCAATACTCAAATGTCTTGTATGGTCTGGTAACTTGCCTCAGGATAGAACAATGGGTGAGCTTCATTCACTAGGAAAACCAGTTGAAGAGATTGCAGACTCCTTGAAAATGACTCATTTGTACCCGTATGTCATCAATACTCAAATGTCTTCTATGGTCTGGTACTTGCCTCAAGATGGAATATTATTGGGTGAACTTCATTCACTAGGAAAAACAGTTGCAGAGATTGAAGATTACTTGAAAAGGGCTCATTTGAACCCGCCTGTCTCCATCAAAACAGAGTATGTCGTTGGGTAAGTTTTTTCTTAAAAGTCCTTTAATTCATAGCAATTTATTGTCTTATGTGTATGTGGATTGCCCATTTGCTTCTTGCAAACATAGGCAACAATGAAAAAAAAAAAAAAAAAAACCTTTTATGTGGAAGTCTATAGCCTTCTCCAATCACTAATATTATCTATATATTCATTAGGCATAGACGGTCATAACCTTTGTTCTCTTAAAGTTAGCCATCATCATCTTTCATATGCTAGCATTTTGATCTCTTTCTTTTTTATTAGGCAACTAATCATGTGAATTGTTGCATAGTCTATGATAGGTATCTGTACATAGAAGAATAGAAGGAAACACATACCAACAGAAACACTCAAATTACTTGCTTCTTGACTTAATATCAATGTTACACAGATCCAAAATGACGAATGAGAGAGATCCAGCTGCAGCCATGGCGTCCACTCTCGATCACCGGATAGACCGGAACAATGCTCCGGCATTGCCAAAGAACCGGAACAATGCTCCGGCAACGCCGAATAAATGGAACGATGCTGTGGCATTGCTGAAGAAACAATCCACTTGTTCATGCTCGCGGTCGAACCACCCCGGAGCATTCAAGTGTAGCCGGCACCGATCGGCGACTGTGATTAAGAAGCCCCCAAGGCGGGCCGACCGGGTGCTTGTAAAGAGGGCCTTGTCACCACCAGTGCGGCGGCGTTCGAGGTCATGCCACCGGCGGAGGATCTTCCGGCCAACGCCGAGCCGGCTTTCTAAAATGTCCATGGCATGAATTGCCACAGCTTGTTCATGTGATGGATGGAGATGCTGATGGTTGTATCCACCTTGAAGAGGAACATTGCTGCCTTTCATATATAGTTCTGTATGTGGTTTAGATGTAAGAAAACAGGAATTTTTTAAAAAAGGGAATTCTCTTTTGTTGAATGCAATAAAGACACTAGTTTTGTTACTGGATTCTTCATCACCTTTGGTTTTGTTATGAATTTTTTTTTCAAATGGTCTGCTTCACTGGCATGGGTTCAACTGCAGGATGGAAGGCTGGACATACATCAAGTGCCAAGCCCCTGCTTGTGTGGGGTCTGCCTGAATTATGGTTTTAAATCTCTGACCTAGATAAAACTTTATTGGCTAATCACTGGGCACACTCAGAAGTATGGCAATCATGATTAGGTTGGCGATTTGAAAGGTCTTCCTATGACATACCTCGTATTAAAAAATATTGAGAACCATTCAATTAATGGAGGAGTTGTTTTGAGGGCCACAAGAGATGTCCAAATGCTAACCATTGGATAAGACCTGATCTTCTCCAGAATTGCATCATCAATTTAGGGGGGCAACAAAATTCAGCTGAGTGTTGAATTTTGGGCCGTTAGGAACTCAAGTTGGGGACATATATAGGAGGGGGTAATTAAATGCATGTGAAGGTCTTAGATTGATTATAAGGATGCCATGTGGACTCCATATGCTGGACCATTCTTATATATATATATATATATATATATATATATATATGTGGGACTAGCTCTCCTAAGCTCAAGCTTAAGATAAGGTAAGCTCATATACGTGGTGGGGCCCACCTAGGAACCTACATGGGGATAGGGATGGGTGGCATTTCAAGGACTCCCTAGGATCTTCCTCTCTATAAAAAAATTAGCCTCAAACATGATTTCTATCATCTTCATAAGGGCCCAAAAGTTTAACGGTCAGCGGTCCATTTGGATCGATACATAGTCGATCCAACGGTCCTATAAATTCGGATTTGACCGAAAGTTGGTGGACATGTGCAATTTAGGGAGGTCATGTGTTTGGTCCATTTGGATGGACCAAAGGTGGACCCCACAAGCATAAGCTTCCGAATATTTATCCTAAGCTTGAGTTTAGGAGAGTCTTGTTATATATATATATATATATATATGGCAAATAATCCTTTGGTGTCTGTATGAGACACTTGGGTCACAGATCAAGGGATGATGGGATTGATTTAAATTATCATATATGCCCAGCTAAGCCAGTTGTTCAACATCTTTCTGGATTTTGATCATCAAGAATGGCATTTCAGATGTAATTTGTTTACCCCTATCTCCTTTAGTTCAATAAGACTATCCTTCTACCCAAAAGAAAAAACTCTCATTTAGGACCGTACATACATATAATCAAAACTATTTTTTGAGGAACCGAGAGAGTGTGTCCAATGGCTGAACCTACATGTTACCACGCGGGTACAAAAATTTGAGAAATTTCTTAAGTAAAGCCTTAAACGATTTTATTTTATTATTTAATTTATTAATTCGACTACTGGGCGCACCGCCCAAATGAAAATCCAGGGTCTGCCATTGAGTGTGGCCTTATTAAGGTCCCATAGAACTTGACTTGAATCCGATGGGTCCCTCCTTGCAAAGTAGGATATGTATGTAAGTGGCAGAGTAATTTCTCGTGTGCACTGTACATTGTGCATTAATTCATTTCATCGGCCAAGAGTGAAAGGAAAAGAGAGAGAAGAGAGAGAGGTTTGGAGGCCTATGATCCCACTCGTTGAAGGTTGATCTAAGCCGTTTGTCTTCCAGTTTTGCGATCAGGGTCATCATAGCTATTGATATTCACCATCATATCAAAAAAAGAAAATGTGATTAACATGATTAAATCCACATGATTAAATCCTATGTAATCAACTTTTTTTTTTTTTTTTTCCTTCCTATTTGCATCATCAGTCCAATGGTGAATATAATTCTGGTTTGAATGGAATATAAGCAAGTGCTAACAAATTTGTATGTAGGTCAAATTTGTTACATTTGCACATTGACTGGGGGGTCTTTGAAACATGAAGTTTCCAAGCAAAAGCGTTAAATTGAGTCAAAAAGAAGAAGCTGACCTTTTCAAAGCCCCATGCATGTACCAACTACATGTATAAGAATAGAAGAAGGAAAGGAAACACATACCAACAGAAACACTTCAATCATTTGCTTCTTGAGCTACTACTAATGTTACTCAGTTACAAAATGCAGAGTGAGAGAAACTCAGATGCACCCACTGGAAAAGGCTGCCGGAATCAGGCCAAGGTGTCCATTTCCGGTCACCGGATAGACAGGAACAATGCTCCGGCATTGCCGAGGCGACAAGCGATGTGTTTGTGCTCGCCATCGAACCACCAGGGCTCGTTCAGGTGTAGCCAGCACCGATCAGCGGCTGTGAGTGAGAGGCCCATCGACAGGGAGATCATAAAGAGGGCGCTGTCGCCACCAATGCGGCGGCGTCCAAGCCGGTGCCAACGGCGGTGGAATTTCCGGTCAATGCCGAGCCGGCTTTGTAACATGTCCATGGTTTAGAGGATTTTGTATTTGATTTTTTGGTCCATCTGTGAATTGTTTTTGAAGACATAACAGACATTATTTGATTGAGTTGTGAGATATTTAGACTCTGCAACTGCAAGATGTGAATTGAGAGACTTACATTGGAAAAAAAATAGCTGTATGGTTATTTTTTAAAGCTCTTTTTTATACAACGGACCATTGTATATTAGATGTGATTAGGGTTGGAATAATATAAAAGATTAGTACAGTTAGATGCCTGTAATTGAAGGGAACAGATCATCATCTCTTCCAAAAGTAAGGATTCTGAATTTCACAAGAAAGCTATAAGAAAAATCTCATAAAACTCAAAAGAAAATTTGATGGATTAAATTGAAATTCATTTATAATGCCACTGCATATGAAAATAAAGACATGAACCGACTCCATTGCGACTTAAAAATTTAAAATCTAGAATCTTGTTTTGGATTTAACAAAGCAAGGGCAAAATGGGAAAAAATAAAAATGATTTGGGCTAGAGGGCCTTGACCGTCTTTATAAAAGTTTAAGATCCTCAATTGTGGTTATCCTATTTAAAAGAAATTTTTTGGTAAATGTGCCACAAAAGAATTACATGTTTACCACAAAAGAATTACATGTTTACTTTACCCACACCATTTTAACATATAATTACAACCAATCAGAAGGCAAACATTCATCCCACTACATGAAACTTGATTAACTTTATTTATAACCATGAGGGATAGCTCAATTGGCCTAAGACCATGGTTTGCATCCGGAGATTGTGGGTTTGAAACTGTACTACCATACTGGAGCCACAAGGAAATTTTATCCTGCTTTCTCTCCTAGGCCCGTAAGAATTATTTTGGCCTAAAGGACTGAAAACCCTGTGTCATCAAAAAAAAAAAAAAATAATAATAACCTTATCTGTGAAATGCTTTTCCATGGGTTCTGTTAAAAGGTAAGTGAGCTTGATCTCCCGTCTTAGCGGTTGAGATAACAAAAGCCTTACGACTGGACTAGACTTTTTTGTTAAGTTCTCTGTATTGACCCAAATAAAATCTGGATGGGTGGTTTGAAGTCTTGGTTTTCAAACTCAAGGACCTGAATACGCAATACTATGATCATATATTATCTATGTATAGATGTATATTAAGTATGTTATTCAAATATGGGGCCCACCTTATGACTGTTAATCCATCATCAGCACCCCCCCCCCATAGTCGCGGATCCCTATCCCATGGGTTTGCATGGAAATGAATGGACTAGACGGTTGGATCGAATGTGAATTTTATTTTATTTACTTTTTTTATATAAAGCTATTAAACTTATAGGCCATGGATGAAGGGGTTAGAGACTTGGAGACATCGGACTGATTTCAAATTTGATTATTTGGGATGGTCCAAAAACATGCATGTACTATATCCTTACAGGGTCCCATATCAATTTGCGTCACGTCCACCCTCTATTTCAGTGTAGGTCGAGTTTGGTCCCTAATTTTAGGTTAGGGTAAGTAAGGGTACATGTCCTGTTACTAGGATCCAATTTAGGTCCGGACCAAGGTATTCATCTACTATTAGTTATTCAGATTCGGTCCCATGCAGCATGGACTCAAAACCAAACTGATCCATTTTAAGCCCTAATCTTGTCTAATACATTGTATCTTTGTAGTGGTTGGTTTCTCCCATTTCATCCAGTAAATCACCTACTACTCCTGCTTGATTCCTGCTTATAAAAAATCAAAAGAAATGAGCTTCGCAGAGGAGTTAAGGTGTAAAGGATCAAGAGTAGAAGTCTACAAGGAACCATCAAACCAACTCCACTTTGTTAGAAATGATTTGTCACATTCAGTGATCCCTTCATCACCCATCCATTTCTCACCCCTTCACAGACCAGTACAAGTACAGTGCTAATAAATTCAGAAGATACTATGCCGAACTCTTTCATCTGTTTTCAATATAGGTGACCATAACTAGTAAACAAGTAGATGAGTCTCAACAGAGCAATGAGGAGAGAGCTTGAACTGGTTGATGGTCAGTTGGAAAAGTAAAACTGGCATTGCTACTACTGTCCAGATCTGTATATCAGGTGGGCCACCTGTAACCAAAGTGTCATCTAATTTAATAGCCACTCCAGCCGGTGTGGAAGATCTGGCTTTAATCCGAGTGAGGGAGGACACTGTGCATTGATTCAAACTGACAGTGGGACACCAACTTGTACTTTTGTCAGAAGAACCTAACAGTAATATTAGGCTAGGAAACCTTGAATGCGGGACCCATCTAGATGAACAAATCATGGGATGAGGGGTTGAAAAGTTTATTAATGGATACATGGATTAGATTGCAACCATTTGGTCAAGGGCCCAATATTTGAACAGATACTCTGAGACTGAGAATAAGAGAACCCCATACCCAGCTTACCTATAGATGTGTCTATAACAAAAACTTAATACTATGCACACAATATATATATATATATACATATTCTATATATTTTAAGCCCTCCAAAAAGCAAACCAAATCCAAGAGTACTGACCCAACACCAGTCAATCCAATTCAATTCAACCTGAATTGTACTTGGGTAGGGAATCTGCAATTCAGGTCGAGTTCAGCCAGGTATGTTCAGGTTTCATTTGGGTCAACTTCGAGTTGGGGTTTGCCTAAATACAGATTTGAGTTGGGCATGGATCAAGCCAATTCTGACCTGACTCACCAGATTGTGCACTACGGACTATTACTGTATCTCTCTACTGGTCACTAATATGACCCATGCATCAAGAATCACCAGCATGAAAAAAACCAAACCAATCAAACAGTAGCAGCAAAAAAGCAGTTTCAGAGGGAAAAGAAAAAAAAAAAAAAAAAGGAATGGTTAAAATTTTGATAGATAATTTTGGATGGTTTCTCTTCGGGGCAACCCCAAGAGGACCACAATATCAATGGATTTAATCACAGCAAATGGGCCGCTTGTACAAACTCCAATAACTCTATCAAATTCTGCATGCCTGTAGGAACTAACTTGGTGACCATTTCACTGCAGCCTACAGCTAGTCTCTTAACTCACCGACCTGTTCCTACCCAATCTCCCACGGACCTCCCATTATAAAAGAAAACTCCCCTCCATCCCTTCATCACTCATCTCTCCAACTTCTTCTCTCACAATGGCTCACTACTACCCACATTCCCGTCTCTTCTCCCTCTTTCTCCTCTTCTCCATCCTCATGTCCATCACACAACTAACCTTCGCTACCCGCAAAGTTCCAAACCCCGCCAAGGATGCCAACCGAAAGCAACCTGAGTTTTTTCTCGGTCATGACGGAAGCTTTCTGATTCCCGGCATTGGGCGGGTCATGGTACCACCTTTTGGCAGCTTTCCTTCAGCCGGTCATGGAAACCTTGGTGGTAGTGACGGCAACAGCATTGGAGGAGGTGTGAATGGTAGATATATTCCTGGTGGGGATGACACATTTGTTCCTAATCCTGGCTTTGAGGTACCTAATCCTGCTCGGGGCTTAGTTCCGGCACCAAATGCTCCTTGAGCTGGTTTGGTAGTGTCTGAGTTTGGTGGTGTCTGGCTCTAGTTATAGTATGTTTCCCTTGGCGTGTGGGAGTAGTGTTTGGGATTTCATATCAGGTCTAAGTTGATCGTTTTCATTTCAGTTGCAGGAAACTTGTTAGTAGGAATGCTCATGATCTGTAGAAGCTGTTTGGCCGTTTGCTTCCAATTAATAAATAACTAATAAGAGCTGGGTTTCTTTCTCATCTAAGCAGTTTTCTCTGCATTTCTCTAATGGCAACATTTGCGTGTGTTACTCATTAAGTGAAGAGGCTGACTCATTTAGGTCTCACTCATGGGCATGTTAGATGGATCAGGCTTGGGTTGTACTGAGGTTGGACAAGGATTGGACTCTGGACCTAAGGCCTGAACCTAATCGTGTTTTTAGAATTTGTTTGACTCAATAAATCACCAAGTCAGGTGAGTTGATTAGTCTAAAGCATATTTGAATAAACACTACTCGATTTGGTGAACTTCCATATCAAGGTCGTGTTTCTGAGTTTTAAATAGACTTGTACCTGATTCGCAAGTCAGCCTCAACTATACAGACCTGGATCCAGTTATAATCATCATGGTGAGGCTATGTCAATATAGAATAGATAAATTGACAAGAGCCCAGTTGGATGCTGCTCATTGTCACAGCCATGAGCTTGGGGGTCTGGGTCATATTTCCATTTAATATATAATTCAGATACGTAGTAAAATTTAGGAGTTTCAGCAATTCCAAAGAAAATCAAATGGGATTCTCAAAAAGCAAAGAAGATGTGGGCCTGTTATAGAATGGTATCTCAGCTGCACTATAGCAGCTGGTTACAGACATCAAGTCTTCCGCATGGAGAAGGGAGTCACAGGTTCCAGCCCTCATAGGTAAAGGGAGCTATCATCCATAAGAACTCTCTGTAATTTAGGGTCCCAACTCCAACAGATAAAATAAAAATAAAATAAAGATAAAATAAAATAATTCCCCCAGTAGAATGGAAGTTCCATAGGAATGTACAGACTTTTCAAACAAACCTGAAACAACTTAATTGCTCAAAGAACATAAAAACTCACAAAGTTTTAAATTTTGAAACAGTATCGCAGGGTCATGACAATAAAGATAATCCCCAATAGAGGGGGAAAAGCCAGTATCACTAACGAGACAAATCCGGTGTGATTAATAACGAGACATTATCTTGAAGCAATAAAGCAACAATCAGAAGCTTTTTACACCTTGAATTATGGATGTTAATTTCTGAAATGCAGTTCATCAGGAAGACACCTGTGATTAACGAATCAGGGGGCACATCAATAGGGAAGATGATTCATTATCATCTGACAAGTAGTTAATGTTCTAAAGGGGAATCATTTAAGTGGTGATCCAGTAGAGATTTTAAGAGGTTATTTTCTAAATGAAGATACTCAAAATGCCAGTCAAAGCAAGAATAAAGGCATTATAATTAGAATAGCATTACATGATTCAAACTCAAAGGATATTTGGCATGTAAATTGCTTCATCGAATACAGCAAAGAACCAAGACTTAATTAAGCAAATTGTTAAGTCAATATCACTGATAATGTCCAACAAGACAAGCTCCCCAAAAATTCAATGGTCTAAATATCAAAAGAAAGAACGAAGCAACTACTATTTTCTAGGGGACGCAACAAAATGTGAAAAACATTTCCAAGCAATTGGTCTCTCATGAAGCCAATTTTGACAAATATTTCCAAGCAACTCCCCGATGAGCGAATAAGTGTCTCGACAAGAAACAAAGAAATCAGCTAGATTGAACAGGACACAAGCAACTATATTTTTTCTGAGGGACACAAAAAATTGCGACAAATATTTCCAAGCAATTGGCCTCTCACGAAGCAAATAGTGTAAGATATTTCCAAGCAATTCCTAGTTGGGTGTCTCGACAAGACACAGAGAAAATCAACTGGATTGAACAGCACAAAACTATACTTATCTGAGGTACACAACAAAGTGTGACAAATATTTCCAAATCATTGGTCTCTCGTGAAGCAAAATGTGACAAATATTTCCAAGCAAATCCTAGTTGAGTATCTCAACAAGAAACAATGAAATTCAGCTGGAATGAACAGGAAAAGTGGTCCTAGTGAAATCATCATGAACAATTTTTTGTCTATATTCTCACAGAAAACGTACTTAATATACAAAAAAAAAAAAAAAAAAAAAACCACCGAAGGTCTGGTGGATGGCATAATAATAGATAAACCTCGGAAGTCTGCATCCTTAGTTGAACGCATATTGACGAGATAAAGCTTTAATGATGATTATATGTTTTCCATTGCCTAGATTCAATCTGGTGAACATTCCATGGAGTTTTGTCAAGAAAGCTCTGAAAGGAGAAGCCTGATACATATGGAAGGAGAATGCCAGTCTCCCATCAGACTAAAGCAAAAAAGGACGATGAGCGGCCATCACAGATCTATTAAGTCCAGGTCATGGTTCAAGGATGCAAACCGTCCATTTTCCTCATGGCAACAGGTATGCCTTGAGCTGTATCAATTAATATTCATGATTGATTATGTAGATCTCAGCCATCAATTCTCGCAACTCTAGATAGACCCACAATCTATTAATCTTATGTTATTTATAACAAGCTCTACTCGAGATTAATCCACTACGGATTTTTAGGATACCAAAGCTTCAAATTCATTCATTTTGGCTGGTTGATAGCAGAGTAGTCAAAATATGCCATTAAAAAATAATGTACACAGAGGCATACATTGCTCTATTTCATGCAAGTCCAAGCGGTCCCAATAGAACCCATTGCTCAAATCTTCTTTATTTCCACGCTGAGTTCATTTTTAAGCACAAGTTTTCATTTTCTATGTTTTACAGGTTCTCTTGTTTGGTGTCACAATGGTGAATTGTGTTTCTGCCTCTAGTATTAGACTGCAGAAAACACAGTTATCTACCTGTTGTGACAAGTTTGCATTTTTTTTTTCAATGCCATGAACTAGAATCAACAGAAACAGAATGATTTCATAAACCAGAGATCAATCACATTCAATTCACATCCTCTTCATCATACAATTCCATAGCAAGAAAGAGATCTCGAGATCGGTCTTGTTCCATTGACAGATAAACAAAAAAAGGCATTCCAAACTCAGTCCCTCAAAAACCCATCTCCATTCATCAAGCATTCCAAGATCTCGAATTTTTCACTATACATCTCAAAGATCACCAATTTCGGAAAACAGAGTCGGAAGAATGAAATTACCTCATTCCATTGCCAGATCAGGAGATGATGATGATGATGAAGAAGAAGAAGAAGAAACAAATTCATCATCGACTGCTTGATTGCTACAGTCGTGTTGAATGATTTGCATCATAGACCGACCATCTTCAAGACAAAGAAGGATAGGAAACAGAAGAAAACGAGGATGAAGAGGTAATCGAGGATTACGAACAAGGTAGTGGAGCCATGGTTCTTATTCTTCTTCTGCTTCTGCTTCTTCTTCTTCTCTTTCATCTCCTCCTCCAACGGTTGCAGATTCGCCATGGTTTCTGCTTCGATCTCTTCTTCTCTTCGGATTGAGAGATCTAGGGTTTTCAGATCTAGATCTGGATAAGTTGCTCTCTTCAGATCCAGATCTAGGGTTTTGGACGGTTAGTTTTGAAAGTTTAAGGTCTCTCACCAGCGTACATACGAAGGTAGATGGTAGATACAGTATAAAGTATGTATGGATGACCGGGTTTTGCGATTTAACGGCCTGGATTTACGCGCAGATACGGTCAGTGTACGCTATAAGAAAAAAGCTATCTGTCCCGACTCCGGGACAGAATTTTGGACAAACCCCCCCGGGGGGCGTTGGATCCCAAGGCTTGGGATCCAACGCCCCCCGGGGGGGTTTGTCCCAAATTCTGTCCCGGTGTCGCCTTGGGATCCAACGCCCCCCGGGGGGGTTTGTCCAAAATTCTGTCCCGGAGTCGGGACAGATAGCATCTCTCACGCTGTAATAAGGTCCAAAAACGGGACTTTCGTTTGACCAATCTACCTGTTAATGTGAACACACGAATATATTTTATTTTATTTTAAGCTATTCCAATTTATTTATTTATTTTTAATGAGCCCGTGGAATCTTACCGATTAACCGAGTAAAGTCAAGCTTCTATTTGGACAAATGCCACCAGAAGAAAGGGCATGTTTGAAACCGTAACTTTCGATTCTTGAATCGTAGTCTTAGTCAATTGTGCTACTCTGAGGGGTTAATTCAATTTTAAATAAGGTTGGCTAACTTATTATTTAGTGTGTTGTATTTTATTTTATTTTATTTTTCAATTTATAGTATAATGCTGCTTATAAGTGGGAGCAATGATTGTGTCTAAATTTGTAATCAACCACATTTTTTTTTATAAAAGAATTTATAATCTATCATTTTGAGGTTTATAGACACCTTAATTTGGCACTGCATTAAAACAATACATATAATTTGCCTCCGTTTCATATAAATATATATATATATATATATTAACTCGCTAGAGTTTTCGAAATTTTATAAAATAAGTGATGAAGATCTTTTGGCTCATTTGTTTGGAGGCATTTTTGACTAAAATTGTAAATGTTGGAGATTTTTCAATAGGTGTCAATGGTCGAAAACTATCTCGAGGGTATTTAGAATTCTCCCATCCATTTTGAATACTGGTGTTTTGAAAGCCAACCTCCCTTGGCTTTTACAATTCTCAAAATTTTAGCTTATGTATGTTTGTACATTTTAAACTTCTCTTGAAGACCAAACGAAATATTCTGCTTTAGTTGTTCTCACATGTGACTCATAATTACTACAATAAAAATGATGAGTTCTTTCCAATTAATTAAGTTCTTAGATTCAATTTAGTTTTTTTTTTTTTTTTTCCATTGTTTAATTCCTTGCATATAGTTTTGCTTCTTTTAATCACATTGCATTTTGTTTAACTTTTAATTTGTGTTTGATTTTTTCAGTTCCCATTGTATTTAGTTTCTCATTCATCTCTATTTCCATTTTTTTTTATTTTTTATTTTTTTGTTTTTTCTTTTTTTGCTTCAACTATTGGCAGTGATTCCTGAACTTCAGAAATATAAACAAACAGGAGCTAAAGTTAATTGAGGCTAGATTCCAACAAAAAATTGCCAGAAAACCATCATCACAGGACCATCAGCATTCAGCTCCCTTTTTCCATAAGCTTACAAAGCGACTTCTCGCTAATACTCATATAATCTCCAAAGTATCTCTATATGTATTAACTTTCTTCAGTTAACCATTCATACCAAATCTTCGATGTATTAGTAGAGACAACATAAATACTTTTTCTCGAATTTATAGGTGACAGAGGCCATTGATTCATCGTTTACATGGTGGAGATTCTCCAGCAAGAAAAGAAGCAAAGAAAGCTAATGAGCCACTTGGTTTGAAAATAGGCACAGCATGACCAGCTCCTCTGAATGTTGCAAAGGTCAGCCCTTCATACTCTTGGAACCAGCCACTCACCTGAATTCATTCATACCCACCACAATTAGCTTTGATAATTGATATACTTCAATATGAAACAAGGGTCAGGGTTATGGCCCAGGTCAAACCGGGCCAAGTCTTGTCTAAGTCTGACTTGTTTAGTTATTGAGCCTAATATTCAGACCTTGGTCCATCTCAGGCCTAGCCCTAGTCCTTTGTGATAAATATGTTGGGTTGGGTTAGATCTTTCATTATAAATAAGCCCAGGCCTGGCCCATTTAATTTTCGGCGAGAGATAATTTTATGACAATGTCCAGCCCATGGGCCTAAAAGCACAACCCAAATCCAGCCTGATGTGGGTATGTATTGGGTTGGGCTTGGGTAAAGGTAGCCCTTAAGCACCCATACCTAGAGTTTGATACGCCTTCCATGTTAAAGGTTTTGTAGTGACTCGTCTAGGGCCCATAGGCTTATTTTGTTAGGGTATGTTTGACTACTTGAATTAATTCATAGAAATTTAAAAGGGTTGAGGACTGAGGAGTGAAGGTTATAAGATAGAGAAGATATAGATGCGACCATCACCTTCCTATAATTTAATTCCAGAGTAACATGTGGGTACTCATTTTTAATTGAGGACATTCAGTACATCCATGGTTTTGAAATCTCAGGAATTCATTACCTATTAAACATAGGTGCCCCTAGTGAAGTCCTCTGAATTACAAAAAGTTTGCTTAGATTTCATTTAAGGCATGTTCGTTACCAATTAAACATATGGAAACTGAACGCATATAAATTTATTGTAAAATAAGCACCACCTAAGGGCACGTTTGTGCGGCGCTGTAGAAAATCATTTTCCCTATAAAAAGAAATTCGTTCATCTAGACTTCAGAATCCGGATCCCCTGTCGCGTTAATTATAGGCTTTCCCTGTTACAGGTGCGAGGAACTCTACCATGGGGCCCACGTGATGATAATCCGGACCACTTATCTTGAATCCCATCCTCTCCCGTGGCATCTGCAAATTTCATTTCAAAAAGAGTTTGTCCCACCTTAAGCTTGTGGTCATGATTGACAACAGGATTAAGTATTTGATTAATAATACACAACATTGTGCTATTCATTTTCTCAATCACGTGCGCTATGTAACGGCTGGACAAACTCATATCGAAGTAAAATTTGAGGATATATTAATGGAGGGGATGAGATTCAAGATGAGCGATCAAGATTATCATAATGTGGGCCCACCGGAAAAGACCATAACTGGGATGATAGGGGATCCGTACTCTTCCATCCAAGCCAAAATCATACACCCCTTCCATGTGCGATATCAGAAACCAAATAAACACATAAAAGATCCACCAATCGGTCCATATCATGGAGACAAAAGGTTTTTACAATCAAAAGTGATATTGTTAGTGTAAAGTTGAGTTTATTTTGGTGAATTGACTTTTTAAAGATCAAACCTGTTTCTGGTGGTACCAAGGCCTCCATGAGTTAGTGATAGGTAGTCCCAAAGTACTCAAACTATATCTTGTGGAAAGCACTGGAACTCTCCCATCAGTATCTCCACTGCATCCAAAACTCCAAACAAATCAATAAATTCTAATATTGCAATACCTATGTATCTATCAAAATTATTTTCATATAAGGGCACAGGGCATGGTGCTCATACTTGGTCCAGCTATACAGGGCCCACTTGGCTACATTTGATTAGTCCAACCCCTTTAATTTCAGTACCCCCACAACCTTATGAGTTGGCACAGGGCCAAATTTGACACTCATCTGATCTTAAATCACTGTTACAACCCATAAACTTTGTGCAATTAAGGAAATGATAATCTGATGTGGGTTTGTTTTCTTTTTTTTTCTTTCTTTTTTTTTTTTTTTTCCTCTTTATAATCCTTATCCATGAAGATACTATTCCTTCCCCATATCGCACATCAAAGCATACTTCTAAGGCCCCACAAGCAAAACTGCTTATGAACTGTATGCTGTCTGCTTCAAAGAGAAAATTCCCCATGGATCTATGTATTGCATACCAAGAAATGAAACATGCATATAGGAATTCATTAATTGCCCTTCATGTACCTGTAGACCCATATTCTAAGTCTTGCTGCAATAAGCTTCTTGTATATGGGCAGAACTGAAGGCTTTGAGTCTATCCATCCTTCAAATATGTCATTGCTGCATCCAAACTAAATGTGAAATTCCATACAATTGTGTCTGGTATTTCAATTTTTCTCAGACTGAATGGATAAGTTTAGATGAGGGGAAAAGAAGAAGTGGGAAATTCTCTACTGGGTGAAGAAATGGGGAGAAATCTAAAGGTGGAGAAACTCCTTATGGAGATTCAATGTAGGAGTGTTTCTCCAACATACTGGATTTTAATGGAGAATTAAACATGAGAATATCAACATTTTAAATTTATTAAAAATAATTATTAAATTTTGAAAAACTACTTTCTAATAAGAAATTAGTTTCACTAGTGAAGACACATCTTGGGCCATCCACTAGTAGCTCAATTGGTGAAGTACCTCCACTTCATAAAAACAATTAAGGATTGATTCCTGATTGTAGCACTGATGGTGTGAAACTTGTGTAGGGGGTATTTGTGCATGTGGGTGTGTGAGTATTTACAAAGTAAAAAATATATATATATTATCTTTCATAAGCTAATGGTTTACTTCTACAAGGAATTTTAATATAAGGAAATGAACCCAACTAGAGAGAGAGAGAGAGAGAGAGAGAGAGAGAGAGAGAGAGAGTTACTTGCATATGCCCCAGCTCCTAAGGTGGTGACCATCAGAAACATGGAGGGCCTTTTGGACATCAGCTCTGTTGTAGAAAACTTTGGCATAATCGTCAAGGCATGGATCATAACCACCCATTATCCTGGGCATCTGCTTAATAATCATCATCTACATCAACTTCTTTTTTCCATCAATTACTATCAGTGAAATTAATTCCCATCCATAGAATAGAGCATAACTGAGTTACTTCATCAGTTATGGATGGAATATTTCTGTATTCTATTTGCTAATAGATGGAACCCAACATAAAAAAAAAAAATTAATAATAATAATAATAATAATATATAGGGTTGTAAACGGGTCGGTTCCAGTCCGGGTCCAGAGTAGAACCGGAACCGGAACCGGAACCATTTTCTAAGAGGTGGAACCGGAACCGGAACCGATAATATTAAAGGGAACTAGAATCGGAACCGAAACCATTTGTAAGGGGTGTCTGGTTCCAATTCCGGATATGAGATGTAGAAAAGTAGAAAAGTAAGAAGGGTTTTGTTTTCACATATTAAAGTTACCTTATATTAGTGTATATTGGGTCGGGTCCCGGGTCCACGGGTCTGAGCCATTGTGGATCCGGAACCAGTACCGTTTAGGTATCGGTTCCAAAAAATGGATCCGGAACCAAAACCATTTGCTTATCGGGACCAAAATAATGACTCAAACCCGGAACCTAACGGATCAGAACCTTCGGGTAATCGGAGAATCGTGGACCCATTTACAACCTTAAATATATACCCTTTTGTGTTAAATATTTCGGACCAATCGGATCCTTACCAATAATAGGCCCAGACCAATCCATTTATCAATCAGGCCAGAATTCTAGGCCTAGTCCCAGCTCACGGACCTAAAAATGCAGCCCAAATCCAGTCTATTATGGGCTGGCCCGGGCCATTATCACTCCTCCAAATCATATAGAAGAAGTGAAAAACACCAACAAGAACATAAAACTATCTATTCTCATCACTCACCATACTAGATGAGGACTTTTTTAGCATAATATTCCTTCTGTTGTCATCTGGATTCACAGAAGAACTGTTTGTGCACAATGATGTATAGAGGCTGTAGATATCAATTTGTTTATACTGATGGAGGACCTCATCAACAGCTTGGGTGCAGTCATCGCTCCATGTACCATTGAAATCGCAGGATTTTTCGATAACTTGGTGGGTTTCATCTGAGATCACAGCATGGCTCCATGCATAATCCACCAGACCTTTCCAGTCATGAACGTCAGATGTTTCAGGGTTTCCTAACTGCATTAATGAATATAATTAGAGTTTACACAACACTCATTTACCTAGGACATATCCTATGGTGGAGGCACCAAAGAGAATTTAGTTTTAAATCTAGGTGGAAAGGCAATGATCATTTGAGATAATATGGTGTGGAAGTATGCAAAAATTCAAACGGTTAGAACAGTTTTAAGATGGTAGTGTACAAAATGGAAACCTGACCAGATGGCATAGTTTTTTTTTGGTTTTTTTTCAGATTGGTTTGCAACTTGAGTATGATCAACTAGAAACATAGCAATTGTCAATCCATTGGTGGATCAGTGGTAACTGGTAAGACGCCTCCCTTCAAAAACAATGGGTGATCAATCCGTGATTACAGCACTAATGGTGAGGAACTTGAATAGGGTGTGTAAACTAGAAACATCATTGATTCAACTCAGCCTAGTCATATACAGAGTGGCTGGGTCAAGTTGAACTTGGTTTGAATAGGTTAATTCATCTTTAGGCTTGACCATTCCAATTTGAGCTAAACATATTTTCTACATTAAATATTAAAACATCGGATGAGAATCATATATACTCAAACAACAACTGAAAATTGAAATAACAATTCATATGAAATTCATCTAGACTTTTTCAAAACGTTTTGAGATCAAGTATGGACAACACACTGAGTCAAAGAACTATGACTAAGACAAAATAAATCTAAGACAAATTCAAAAGCAGGGCATAGTGTAAAAGGAAATTAAAGACATAAATGTTTTCTATAATTCAAGATGATATACCAAGAAACCCTTGAGATCAATATAAAGAGAAGGATATTTGTTCATGTCACATATGAGCTCAGCTAACTCTGGGACATATTTTCCTGTTATGCACATGTCAAATGAACTATATTAGCTTAGAACTAACACTATAATTTCAGTTCAATGAACAATCTAAAAGATATAAAACTACCTGCATAGCTTTCACCGGCAATATAGAAGCTTCTCTTCCTATAGGATGGGAACATGTTGAACCACTTGTGCAGGAAAGTGTAAGTGTCATTGGCTAATGGACATGGGTTTGACAGATGAAAGAATAATTATGTAAGATTGCAAGACCACTAACCCAAAACAGTTTTGACCAAAAAAGAACTATAACCAAAACACTTTAAATTCAGAAATTGCATATTACTGTCAAATCATAAATATTCACATGAAAAGATTAATATTAAATATGATTTTTCATTTACTTTATCATGTTTTGAACAGGATAGCAGTACTCAATGAAGTCCTGTGATGAAATACTCAGGTGAAAAATGCATTCCAACTCATTTCTTCACACTTCATTGATTTGAGTATAGAAGTAGAATGCAATAATGGGAAGTATGAAGACTGAAGTAGATAAAAAAAAAATGTACTTGACAAAAATGGTTACCCAAACAACACGAATAATTTGGGTTTTTTTTTTTTTTTTTTTTTTCATTGACTAAAAATAAAATACATTCTTCATTAAAGCGAATATAGACTAATGCAGGGTAGGCTCATAATTAAACGTTTACCTGTAAATTCATCTCCAAGAATATCATAATCACTGGTGGTGTTTGAGTAGGAAAAACCAACGCCAACCGGAGACTCAAGAAACAACATATTTGCTTCTGCAACATTAGCAACAAGATAGTCCAAGACTTAAATTGATTGCACCATTCATACTTTGTACTGATGTCTTAGAAAATCGTAATTAAGTGTGTTCTCTAAAGATGTGAGGATTGAAGGGTATAAAGGTGGACATATAGATGGGACCTTCACTTTCTTAAGATTTGGTTTATTAGGGTGATTGCTTAGCGCGCAATTCCAGAAAACAACCATGGGAATTCCTGAAAACAACAATGGAAATAAGAAGTTTACAAATAAAATCTTCTATTTTATTTCAAATCTCAGAACTTGGGTTTTTGTGAGACAAGTTGATCTTTATCATTTTCAAGGATTTGATTTTCTGTGGTGATAGCTTGCTAATATATCCCTACCAAAAGAAGATTCTTTGATGAAGTTTTGCAGACTCAATCAAACATTACTCCAACTAATTTAGCCTCTCTGTTATAGGAAGATAATGCTTAGAAATATTAATAATTCAAGACCTATCAAACAAGTCGATTCATATATGTAAGACAGTCGAGATTTTACAACCTAAGTTCCATGAGTAAGGGTTGAACTTAAGCCCTTGTCCATCGAAGTTAACAATGAAAGGACCAATCTCCTGTGTTGCACCGTAGCCCACTGAAGAGCACCCCGGACCTGCAACAGAAACACCCATGTCACCATAAGAATGAATATTGTATGTATCTTATATTCTTATATTACCATTTACATATGTATTTCAATTTTGTATCATAATTAACCATTCCATAAGAAAGAAACGTCCTGATGTGTTATTCATATTTTCCAATAAATGATTTTGGGAAGTGGTAACTGGTAACCTATAGGCTATAGTCCACAGTGAAATGAGGTTAGGGACAACTAGTTTTGGATATGGAGCCAATTAATGCACTAGTGGGCAACCGGCGTGATGGGTTCATTGGACTTGGTGCCTTCGGCCCATGGCTTTCTGACAATTACTCAACATTGCAGAGAGAGAGAGAGAGAGAGAGAGGGAGAGAGAGGAGGATGAAAATGGATCCCAAAAGATACTCAGATCCAGATTGAGAAATTTTAAAATAGGTATAATATTTGGGCCTACCTTTAATTCGAGTCTAAGGATCTATTTGTGCAATACATATTGAATGAATACATAGAAATTTTTGATTGAATAAGCTTCATTGAAGGATTATTAAAGAGGTTAGAAATAAAAGATATAAGGCAACTATATACATGAGACTTTGACTTGTCAAAGATTTGAATTACCAGAAGAGAGCTCCTAATGCCACACTCCAAGCTTTTCTTTCCACATCTTTTTTTTACATGACCAATATATTCCTATGTAAAATTATCTAAAATGACATCTATCAAAATCTCTTTCTCCCCAACTTCTTTCTACACTCACCCACCCCCACCCCCACCCCAGCCACCACCGTCCCCTCCGACAGCACCGCTGGAGGGGAAGGGGGAGAGGGAGAGTGAGGGATGGGGATAGGGAGAGAGGGTGGTGGATGGAGGCAGTGGCAGGGAGAGGAAGGGAGAGGGAGAGAGGGCAGTAGGCGGAGGGCAACGACAGGGAGAGAGGGAGGGCGGCAGCAAGGAGACAGGGGGAAGAAGGGTAGTAAACTGAGAAGGGAGAGAAGGGTATTTTGAGAACAATGAGGTGTGTAGAGAAAAATTTCAGAAAGAGGAGATGTGGAAAGAGAAAGGATGTGAAAAGAGAAGCTTGGGTTATGGCATTAGCAGCTCTCTTGCTAGAATAATGATTGGGGTATTCCTTTCTCATCTTCCCGTGATTCGTTTTTTGACATTCAGCTAATAAAAGGGCAAAGTATAGACATATATGCATAAATATAAGTGCAAACTAGACCTATTCATTTTTTGGGACCAGAATTCCCAATATGACAACCCTACTGTATACCTTACATATGTATATTGAGTACATCAATTGTATTATACAATACCTTAAATGTACTTAAACTAAAATTCATAATCTTGTTGTTTTTAATGTGTTTTAAAATCTAACCTCAAGGGGTAACTCAGTTACCTTAGGACCACGGTTTGTACCCAGAGGTTATAGGTTCAAAACTGCACCCATTATAAATTATACGACACATTAAAGGTGCAGGTAGAATGGAAGATGATCTCACCTCCATTGAGCCATAGGACCAGGGGCTTGTCCTCGGGTCGAGCCATGGCCTCAAAGAACCAGTAAAAGAGGGCCCTTCCATTCTTTTCATGCACAGTCACATAGCCTGAATAGTGCTTGAATGCCACACAGGGCTGACCAGGCAAACCAGTCACTTGATGATCCACATGTGACCTTGACCCATGTCTTCCCTCTACAAGAACAGGGTCCACCCCAAAGACCCCAACACCCCACCACATGAAGAAGAACAAAACCATTCTCAGACCCATAATTTGATCAAAGAAGATGGCAAACCACCTACTACTAACTCTTCCTCAAGGGCATTTCAATGCAACACAAGGGGAGAGTAGAAGCATTTATATAGAGATAGGATGATTAGAGTGTGCTCTCTAGACATGACATGAGTCCATAATCAAATAGGAAATGGTGTAGTATTAAAATGAAAATGTGTGTGAGTGTAGGGTCTTATGGGTGGCATCTGACATGGATTTTAGTCATGTTGGCAGCTTTTCTTGCAGGGCTGGGGGGGAAGTGGAGGCCACATATCTGTTGCTGTTTAGCTGAGATCAGAGTCATTTCAAATCCTTCTCCTCTCTAGATGACAATGGACCCCATGGTCTGGTCATCAAGAGGACCCCAAATAAGAAGGAAATCCGGTTTGGACTTTAGAATAGTTTTTTGACCATTTTAGTTAGGTCCAATCAAGCTCCAACCCTAACACCAGAGTGTATATTTAATATATTGTATGTACAAAAGTATAATTATAATATATTGGATTAACAGGCTGCATTCAAGCGAAAAACTTCTGCACATAAAATTGGTCAAGTATAACCTTTGGTGCCCACCCGGAGTTATGTCAATCATGGGAGAGGGGGATGGAAATGACTCCATGAAATCTAGAGATGTGCAAAGTATCAATCCTATCAAATCATCCTAATCTCGTGATCTATGCCTCATTCAGTTCACTGGCTTTATTGGGAGGCTCTGTTTTTGTATTTCTGTGTAGAAGTGATCAACAGTTGGATGAGTGGGTAATCATTGGCGGCTCCAGGAATTCAAGTCAGTGGAGGTCAACAAAAGACTTATCTTCCGCAAATCGAATAAATTTATTTTCCTCTTTATCAACATCTGTCATCTACTTTCAATAATTCTGCAAATATAATATAAAATTCTCAAATAATCTATTTCCGATAATCCAACAAAGATAAAATTAATTCTAAAAAAAAAAAGGAGAAATTTTAATACATTATTACTAATAGTTCTTAATCAAAAAAGAAAATTCAAATACATAAACTCCTACAATTGCCCTCAACAGGTTTTCATATGTTGAAATTGTTGCATAATAACTTCATTATTAACACTAGCAACTACATCATATTCAATATATGTGACCAAACAGTCATTCGTCCATTGATCTTTCATTCAGTTACGCAACCTGTTATTTTCGTACTTAATTGCTGAAAAAGCTCTTTCTACCATCGCAGTCACTACTGGTAAAATCAACGTCAATTTTAGAAGCAAATAACCCAATTGGTATATGATATTCTTCTTTATCTCTACTAATTTTATAGCAATGTCACAAATTCCTTTAAATTCTAAAAACTCATTGCTAGAGCGCATATCAGCAATGTAGGCCCATTATTTATTTATTTATTTATATTTTGCTAGACAGTTGGCCCATTAACTTAGGCGGTGGATATTTTATTGTTACTTTTGTCTATTACCACAGCAACAAAGAAAATGTGTAAAGTTAGCTAATGTAGGGTTGAAACTCTTAAATTGAGTGGGGTCAAACTCAAAAGTTTATGTAGCGTCAAACTCAAAAGTTCAATTCGTGACATAAATTTTTTTATTTTTGAATATTTTTTTAGATCTCAGTGGACCCCACTATGATCAATGCGGTGCCGCCCATAAGTAGGTTTGTGAGAATTCATGGTAAAATCAATTGACCCCACTGTGATCAATATAGCGCCGCGCATGAGAGGGCTTGTGAGAATTCACGGTGAATCATGACAGTGGGGGAATAAGTTCATAATAGGTTGGCCACGTGGCCCCAAAGAAAAGCCAAACCGCACAGCTTTATGTATAGTATACATGAAGATAAACTTCAGCTTTGAGTCAGCTTTGATGAAAAGCCATACCAGTGTGGGTCTTGGTGAAAGGAACATTAATTGGGATTCGATCAAGTTCAAGATAGACCTGGCCCAAACTTGACTCGTGTGCATTCTTACCATGAATATTGTAGGATTAGCTTCACCTTTCATAGCATTCCTACCATGATTGTAGGATTAGCTTCACCTTTCATAGACCAAGTGGCTGTCCATTAGCTCACATGACATTGATAATCTAGCAATTTAGGTTTGTTTATAAAAAAAGGAAAACATGAAGGTGTTAAATAAATGTAATCATTTCAATTTTTTCCGAAAGGATATACGAATTCTCTAGAGTTAACACCAGTGATAAGAGTTGTGAGTTTTTACCTGCTTTACCTGAGTTCAAACCTAGTCAGACATCTTCTCTAGCCGAAGGGATGTGCTATCTCACCAGAGGTCTTCTTTCCTCAACACCCGAGGTCTACCCGTCACCAGAGGGCTTGGGTCCCAGCCCTTAAGCTGGGTACCAAAACAAAAGCAAAAAAGAACACACAAATTCCTTCACCATGTCAAATTAGTCTTGGAAGATTTAAACAGAAGATAGGAGATTAGATTCTTAATTAAGGTCATCGTTCTCAGTTATATATTGTAAATGATGCACATGCCATAGTTACATTTGTTTGATCTCATTTATGAGGTACATGCATAAATGAAATCTGAAAATGATATATAAATGAGTCATTTCACATAAAAATAATAATAATAATAACGCATGTGAAGAAAGGTTAAAATGTGAAAGTTACGGAATTAAGCCTTAACACAGGCTACAGTTCCTTTAATCAGTATCTTCATTAGGTTTCAATTTCAATGATAAAATTAGTTGATTAACCTAAGTCCAATTAAAAATAATTAACCACAAAGGGAAGGAGACACAAGGTTTATACGTGAAAAATTTTACTCGGGAAAAACCACGGGCCTTATCGTTTAGGCAAACAGACAACGAAGTACTATAATAAAGAAAGTTACAAAATTCACCGTACCAAACCAATTACAACTCAACCTAAGGACTGCTTGATTTGTCAACGCCTCGTTGTGAACCTTTACTGTGCTTAAATTAACCAACACCTCGAATACATCTTCAAGGTGGATCTACTGCGAGAGAGTATATGAAAAGAATTCCAAAACTTGAATCTTCAGCACTATACAATGATGGCTCTGGAGAGGATGATGGATCTCTCAGATTGTTCTCTAGATTTTAGAGTTGGAGAGAGTTATGTTTTGGGATGCTAGGAGCATGAATATATAGGCCAAAAGTCATGTGAATTAGAGGCAAATCAAATGGGACTAAGAAAGGCAATTTGGCTCAAAATCGAAAACTACAGATCCAACGCGCGCATGATAACAGACATGTTCGCTCGAGCGAACAAAGGTTCTATATGGCGATTGCCCAGGCTCGCTTGAGCAACCAGATGGCTCTCTCAAGGGAGCAATGTTTCCATCCCGGGTGCGTTTCTACTCAGTTTCAGCCTGACTTTTGATTCTCTTCAAACATGAATTATGATTCTCTTCAAACTGCATCTTCATACTTCAATCATGAAGGCAATTTAAGTCCATATCTAAAAATAGAAAATTACAACTCAAAATGGACTAGAGTTTTGACCAAAACCTAATGAATTAGCCGACTAAAAAACTTTACAAAATGCGATCCACCTCTTTAGCTTAAAGAACGCACGTGCAAGTAACGTGCCTAACCAATCACAATTTCAAAACTTGTCATCTTCTATTTTTACAAGTCCTGTGGGTACCAAAATTTTGATTCAAACCATTCAAGATTTGTATTGACCCATTAAATTCCAGGATAATTATTTTTAATAAATATTTATATATATAATACAATGATATGTAATCCGAACCATTCAATATTTACTCATGTTTAAAATGGTGCACGTAAACAAACATTATAATGTGTTTCGCAAGTATAAATCTTTCATAGGTAAATCAAGATTTTACAGACCATAGTAAAATACAATCAACTCTCAAGTTCATGTTTGAAAACTAAATCCTCAAGGGTTTCTCATCACTAATTTTCGACTAAGTCATGGAAAATCCATAGCTGGAAATTGTAAATCTTCAAGGACTTGGGCTAGAAACCATCAAGGGTTTCTCTCAATGAATTTGCACGTTCTCATTTTTGTGGATTTATACATCAATATTAGTATTTTCAATTATAGGCATCGATGTGCATCAATATCAACGTGAAATCAACTATACAAATACTTAGTAAGGAATTTAAACATACTTTAGACAGTGAAAAAACCTTGAAATCTGCAAATTCCTTATGAATTCATCACGTATTACCAAATGCACTTGATGGTTTTACAATAGGGGTTTTTCCTGTACAACTACCATTGACTGTCAATTTTTGCCGCTAGTGACCAAAATCAAGATATTACCCCAGATGTTTTCTGTACTACTCCATTATTAAAATATCACAGAACTTTATTACAACATCGCAAAACTTTATTGTATTACTGGAACCAGACATTAAAATACAAAGAAAAATGTGCGATTTTATGCGATATCACATAATTCAATAAAAGTCTTGCAATGTCACAATAAAATTTTACAATATTATAAAAATAAAGTAGTACCAAAAAAAAAAAAAAAAGGAGAGAAACTTCTACTTTGACCATGAGGCATGAGAATCGATGGCAAATGATGACCCACAGGAAAATTCCCTTTCATAAATTGTAAAAAATGATTGAGGCACTTGATGGGGGAAAACTGTATGTAACTACAGTGAATAGTTGAGCAACTCATTTATTGACTATTTCCACTGAAACAACACCATGACATGAGAGATTGGGTCAAGTCGTTGCACAACCAACCTGTGGCTTAAATTCAAAGGGGAAGAAGATAAATTTAATATTGCCTTTGAAGGTGCCTTTGCATTAAAAAACCAAAAAGTTGGTATTTCAGCATATACATTTCCATCATCA
Organism: Camphora micrantha; assembly: GCA_003546025.1. Lineage (NCBI taxonomy): Eukaryota > Viridiplantae > Streptophyta > Magnoliopsida > Laurales > Lauraceae > Camphora > Camphora micrantha. Next base: position 9,440,567 of record QPKB01000005.1, on the reverse strand, counting down.
CAATAGTAAAAAAATGGGATTTATGGGGCGATCCTACCTTGATGGATTGTGGCTAAATATCCGTTGAATTATCCCAAAAATCAGACCATGGGATAGTTTTTTATTCAATGGTTGAAGCATGACTTGGATACCAACTTCCATGTCAGTTCATTCAATGGTTTGTTCTATTGGTTGCTCTAGTCAAATTCGACATGCTTCTCTGTCTCCTGTACATGTGCATCACACATTCACACATTGCACCACTAGCTTAAAAGCCAAAGACAATGGGATTAAGGCAGATTAGAATAGGATCATCAGATGGTTGAGGAGTTTCATTGATTCTCTCTCTTTTGTCTCCATATGATAAAACATGACACCCACTCAGGGTTTATATCTGTATGGGCACGTTGAAATTGCCTCCAATGTAGTTGTTGTCTTTCATCACCCTTTTCCTGCACCACTATCATCAATATCAATAGGATAGTAATCAGTTTAATTAAGTCATATCCATATGGTTCTGTACTTAATCAGTGGATCTTGCATTTAGGAAAAAAAAAACGAAACGGACTATGAATGTAAACAGGCCGAAATGAGCCGAGTTTAGCCCGGCTTGTGCTTCACTTGAACACTGAACAAAACATCTGCACACGCAAAGAGAGAACATACCCCAAGGATCGATCCCTAAATAGCTACGTGAGAGGTGAAGTTCCTAATCGAGTAACACTATGTAAGGTCCGCTATTGGAGCACCACTATGCATGGATGGGAAATGGCCCAAAAGTAAAAGAAAGTTAATTGGATATCTAAATGGTATAGATCTTAGGGCCTTAAAAAGATTAGAAGTGCGGGGAAAAGTTAAAAATATGGTCATTTAAATATGTTTTTGAGTGGTTATATATGAGAAAAATAATATAGTTCTTATTGGTGGGGAAATGATTATTTTGGATGTTAAAATACCTCCTTTGAGTTACTTTTCAAGAAGTTGCAAGTCAGTTTTGCTTTAATATATTTAAAATATGCATTATGAGAACCTAATTAAATTAATTTTTAAAAAAATAACTTAATAACAATAGATCTGAAAAAGTGTGGCCATTTTGACGATTTGGGTCAAAATAGATTAGAATAGAGAAATATAATTCATGTAGCTAATTCAAACATAGTTAGGACGAGGCCTTAATTATGATACTGTTTTTATGTTCACCAATAAAACTTATTTTGTGTAAAACAAATACTGAAGACATCCACAAACAATGCTTCATCTAGCCCATTAACAAGTTAGGCTTAAGATGAGGCTAGTCAAGCCTCTTAACCAGCCTAGCTAAAGCTGAGCCAACTTGAGCCGACCTAGCTTAAGCTTGGTTTGTGTGAGACAATGACCCCAGGTTGGGCTCAAGCTGGGGTCGAGCTGACTTGCGAGGGAGATTGTCTTGTTGGCATCCAGTTATGACTGGGAGTTGATAAAGAGATGGGTCGATTGGGCTGCATCTTTGGGGATGGCAATTACTGACCCAATCAGACTTGAGCTGTCATTTAGGGTTTGGGCTGGCCCAAAGGAGATAGCACGCACTAGGTAAGTTAGCCTTTTGCATGAGCAACTTGCCCTAGGGAGAGAGCGCTTAGCATGCACTAGGTAAGTTAGCATTTTGCCTGAGCAATTGGCCCTAGGGAGAGAGTGCAAGTTCAAAACCATAACTTTCAGATTCATAGTGCCGATCCTAGCCAACTATGCTAACCCTCAGGGTTAGTTTAGGTTGTCATTTGCTATTTCCAAATTGATTTATTTTTCTTTTTTTTTTCTTCGCCAGCAAAGATGATTTATATTAAGAGAACAAAACATGCAAAAGTAGGTGGATCCTACATAGCCCTATCAACACAAGAGGCTACCTAGGGCCCAGATTATTTTGTTATTTCCAAGTTGAATTTAATAAGTAACATTGCTAACCTAAGTGATAAATGGATTAGATTAAGGTTGGGTCTATAGTTTTCTGTGGAAACTTTACTAGATCATGGAGGAGATTAGGGCCCGTTTGGATGTCTACAGAATAAAATATTTATAAATTTAAATATTGTAAGAGTAAAATAGTATAGAATACAATAATGCAATATTATAATAGTATAATATTTTTACTGTTTGGCAATTTTTTAAGAATATTATAGATTTCAAATTGAGCAGTTTGGAAGGTGTTATCATTAAAGTAAATCACATTATAAGAAAAAAATTTATTAAATATTTTAATTTATATGTAATTTACCACGTCTAAATAAAAAAGTTATGTAGTAAAGTAAAGTTTAACTTTCATATTTTTACTATAAGTTACTTTCTTTTATCACAGAAAACCATGGTAAAGTATGGTAAAGTAAAGTCAATAAAAAAAAATAACTACTTTATAACTCTCTCTCTCCCAGTTTGCTTTACCACATACTTCATCTGACCTTACTTTACCTCACCTTTTACCATGATATGACATCAATTAATCTTTATTTTACTTTACCACACCCGTAAACAAGTCATTTTTTCTTTATCATATAAAACTAAGATAAAATGTGATATAGTAAAGTAAAGAAAAGAAACTACTTTACCAATCCTTCCCACTTTACTTCACCATGCACTTTATCTCACCTTTACTTTACCAGACCTTTACCGTCCTGTGAGATTTACTTTTACTTTACTTTACCATATGTGTAAACATAAACATTATGATGCATTTAGTGAACTAAAGCCTTTACTTTACTCTACCGCTTTATAATAGTCATTTTAAAAGATTCTTATCTTGTAGAAAGTTTTCTAGGGGGAGAGCTGTATGAGAGAATGTTGAGCTTTTTTAAAGAAAAGAATCTTTTCTTTAAATTTTTCTTGAGTTACCAAACGCACAAGATTTTCTTCTTTAAAAAATAAAAGATTATATTTTATAAAATATTATTTTCTTCTGTTTTCTTGTACATCCAAATAGGCCTAGATTTTTAGCTTCTTCGTAAGTGGTTTTTAAGCATGTCAATCATTCGGCTAATATAATGATGGATTCCTTGGCTAAACAAAGAGTAGATAGGGAAGCTCTTATAAATAGGAAATTAGGCCCAGTTAAAGTCCTCCCTGTTCCAACCAAAAATAAAAAAAGTCCTCTATGTTTATTTATCAGGCCTAATAGTCAGGCCCTTCTCCAGTACACAGGCCTGAAAATTAGGCCAGGCCTGGCCAATTTGCCAGACATATACAACCCAGTAGTATGTTGAGCCAAGTTGTGCCTTCGGACATACTTATGCATGGCCTGGCCCATCTAAATTCTGACTTGAAATTAGACCTAGGTCTAGTCTACCAGCCTAAAGAACAGCCTAAATCCAGTCCAATGCGATACCGGGTTGGGTGAGGCTCAGGTTGGGCTATGAGAAGCCCTAGGAATGGGTTCCTAATGCCATAAATAAGGATGTAAATGTGGCCCTTATTATCAGGTTGTCAGATGAGCCCAGCCTGGGAGATCCGGCCCATTTTATGGTCTTGATTAAATAATCTGGGTTTGGGTCTTGATCTAATACAGACCCAAAACCTGATTATCCCAGAATAGGGCCAATTATCCCAGATTCACCATAGACCTAGCCCAGACCTGGATTGTTGGCAGCAGCAGCCAATCTTTATAACTCTGCTAGGACCTAGAACCAAGGCAGTTTCAAAGTATAGGGCCCAACCAGACTTGATTCCCATGGACTTCATTGTATCCGTACAACTCCAAGCCCAATTCAAACCTACTGTATTATTATTATTATTATTATTTAGTAGAACGGCTCTTTAACTTAACGGTAAGGAGTGACAGTTCTCACCTGACTGTCTAGGGTTCAACTCCTGAGTACGTCACCTATTCCCGCGTGTATGGGCTTCCTTTCCCACTTGTGTGAGCTTTCTTTCCACGTGTGTGGGCTCCTTTCTCATTTGAGTGGGTTGTCTTCTCATGTGAGTGCGGGCTCTCACTTGGGTCCTGGGCCCCTTGGCTGAGTTACCAAAAATGGGTTGACAAAAAAAAAAAAAAAAAAAAAAAAAAAACACTATAAAGGCCTTTTGCCAACACACTTAGTGTGGCAGCACAACTTAGAAAAAAAATTTAAAAAAAAAACTATATGGCCTTTAAAAAAGAAATATAGATGCTACACTTAGATCTTACCCAAAAAGCCAAGAACATTCGAACTAAATACATAGGTACTCATGGAAAATGGGCTCCACTAGTGGGCCCGTTTGGTAATTTTACATGTAAAATGAAGTGCAGTAAAGCATCAAATCAAGAGAGAATAAAATATAATAGGGTTATGATGGTATTTTATTTTTAGTTGTTCGGTATGGAATCTTTTTTACTTTTTGTATAGAGAATGAGAACTTTTTTTTCTTTTAACAAAGAAAGGAGGTTGATTTTTTACTTTTTTTGAAAAAAATTGAGGAAATTTTTAATTAAAATGTTGTTGATGTGACCCCTTTTTTGAAAAATTGAAGCTTTACTTGACTTTTACTAATCTAGTAAAGTTCCAAACAGGCAAGGATTTCCAAAGTGGTGGGGGTGAAGGCTATGATGTAGAGACGTAGATGTAACCCTCACTATTGTAGAGTTATAACTACTAGGATGATAGTTTCGTATTTATTGTACCTCCCCTTGATTCATTTTCCATTAAAGGAAAGAGAATTTGATGGTTGTTTTTTCGGAATTGAGAATTCACATTTATTTCTTCAAACTTAACCATTTAAAAAAAAAAAAAGTATTACAGTTCCTATATATTCAATTACATGAAACAAAAAGGCCCTCTGCATAGGTTAAAAGAATTTAACTCTAAATGTTCTCATGAAATAAATAAATAAAAAACAACCCACAAAGCAAAGACCAGCAAACCACCTAACTAATAAACAAAAAAAGTTAAGGCATGTCTCTATATACTCATTGTGGGCTTGTAAAATGAGAGATTTTCTCCATGTAAGAAAGAACACAAATCATACTCGAATCTATTATTATATCGTGTGCAATGCATAAGCCTTCTTTATAATTGTATGTTAAAATTTTGGATTCGTGGGCTATAGTTTATGTACCCCAATGGAGCAGAGCCTCAATTAACAGGCAAATCTCACAATGCTTTTTAAAATGTTGAGAATTGTAAAACCCTTATAGTTTTCAAATATAACTAAGATTGAAAACATGTTGAAAACACATGATAACATCAAAATAAAAATGGGAAATTGGAAAAATTCTTTAAAAAAATAGTTATTCTAGGCTATCTTTTGTTTATTCTATATTTATCAACCATTTTAGATATTTAGAATTTACCAATTTTGCTTGACATGTATCTTATGAAATCTCTAAGTTTGAAAACATCTCAACATTTTTCAGACTTAATAGTTTCTCAAGAACTATATTTGTGACACATCTTTTAATCCGTCAGGCCACTAATTCACACATTATTAGCTCAATGGAGGGGCACCTCCCTTCCCATAGGAACAATCATAGTTCGAAACACCCTACCCTTCTTGTCAAACACCCATTAAAAATAAAAAAAAAAAAAAAAACTTTTTCCCTTAAAATCATAGTATTGGACTTTTGAGTCGAGTGTGTCCTTGCTAAAAGAAGCGCAAGTAAAGAGGCGTTGCTTCTCACAACAATGCCAAGGATTGTCACCTAAAGTACTGGCCTGAGTGTACTTAGGTGGCGAATGCGGTGGAGGTGTACTTGGGCAGCACGAAAGATTAAGGAAAAAGAAAATATCTTTGGCGCGTGCGTGGGCGGAGCTATCTGTGTATGAAGGACCCATGGAGGACCCAGGGATGCCCCCAAGCTAACCAATTAGGCTAGTCTAGGCTCGGATAATTTACAATTCATTGTCATGTAAGCAAATAAAATCAAATGGTAAATTCCTACCAAAAAGACTTCTAAAGATGGTAAATGTGTCAGTGGTGGCTAGTGGTACCAGAGGGGAATAAAAAAACACCGGGCTCCGGCCAAGAAAAGGAAAGAACATATGCAAGTTCTAACCCTCTCCACTCCACAAAACCTTCTGAACAAGAAAGGCACCACCCAATCCAAATCCATCTAACCCCAACAACTCCCAATAGCGAAAAAGTCCCAGAAAGAATCACACACACACACACACACCCACCAAAACAAAGACCTTCTCTAGAGAAGATGGAGGACTACCCCAACTACTGGGGTAGCACCAAAGAGGAGGAATACTACACCTCCCAAGGCATCCATGGCTCCAAGTCCTTCTACACCTCCCCCAGAGGCCTCTCCCTCTTCACCAGAACATGGCAACCCCTCAACTCCCCTCCAAAAGCCATCATCTGCATGGTCCATGGCTATGGCAATGACATCAGCTGGACCTTCCAGGCCACCCCAATCTTCCTCTCCCAAATGGGCTTTGCTTGCTTTGCTCTTGACCTCCAAGGCCATGGCCGCTCCCAGGGCCTCAAGGCCTTCGTCCCCAACGTCGATATCGTCGTCGACGACTGCCTCTCCTTCTTCAATTCAATCAAGCAGAAGCCAGAATTCAGTACCCTCCCATGCTTCCTCTATGGTGAATCCATGGGTGGAGCTATATGCTTGTTGATCCATTTGAAGGACCCTCAGGGCTGGAGTGGCGCAGTCCTGGTCGCACCCATGTGTAAGATTGCAGACGACGTGAGACCCAGATGGCCAATTCCCCAAATTCTCACATTCGCCGCCAAGTTCTTCCCCACATTGCCAATTGTGCCCACTGCCGATCTCCTTGATAAGTCCGTCAAGGTCCCAGAGAAGAAGCTCATAGTGGTAAGGAATCCGGTGAGGTATAATGGGAAACCAAGGTTGGGCACAGTGGTGGAGCTGCTGCGCATTACAGATTATCTGCACAGCAGGCTATCTGATGTGAGTCTTCCCTTCATTGTATTACATGGCAGCGCTGATGCTGTTACTGATCCAGGTGTGAGTGTTACTCTCTATGAAACTGCCAAGAGTAAGGATAAGAGCATAAAGATCTATGAAGGTATGATGCATTCATTGGTGTTTGGAGAGACAGATGAGAATGTGGCGCTTGTTCGCAGCGATTTCTTGTCTTGGTTGAATCAGAGGTGTGGAGAAGTCTTGATTGAATAAGAGGTGTGGAATTTGTTATGGACTAGATGAAATGTTATGTTACCTTAGTTAGTCACATCTATGCTAATTATTGTTGTCATCTCCTTTTTATTTAAGCAAAGTTGAAAAATCAGTGTTCTTTCTTTAATAAAGAACTGATTAGGTACATTCTTAATTAATGGCCAATCATTTCTTTGTTACTAATCAATTAAAGAAAGATGCAATTCTAGACATCAGTTTCAGCTGCTACAAGTTGTTTTCTCAATTCTTCTTATGCTTCAGCTGAGCTAGGAATAATGGGTTTAGTGCTGCCCAAACTTGCTGGCCTGAAAGCCCACCCCCTAAGCAGGATGAATGGACCAAGGGTAGGCCATGGAAAGCCCTGAGATGATCTGAATGTTAATTTGTGAAGAGCATCTAGCTTCTCTTGGCTTCTAATTGCTGGTTTTGAGGCCCTGGATGGTGTCCCTTTTCATGCACTTATCTCAGTTTTTTTTTTTTTTTTATTGTTGTTTTCTGTTCTAGTTCTACTGCAATTACATTTCTCATGGTTATCCCCCTGTTCTTGTGTTGCTTGTAATTTGTGGGTGGGCCTCTTAATTTGGTTAACGTCTAATCCGCATGCCTTCCAAAACTGCCTAGCAACCCAATTGTTGAGCTAATCCTACTTTAACGGTCGCCGCTATTGATTTAGGTTAAGATTCCATACTCTCCACTTTAAATAATGTTTTCACAACCATGTCAAGAGCTTCTATAAGAATAGAAACAACACATGTACCACATATTGAAAGGTTACAAGTCATGAAGAGCCAAGAGAAGGGGAAGCCAATAAAGACCTTATTGCAGCAGTTTATCAAACTGCAAAGTTAGAGAGAACAGAGCTCTAAACAGGGTTGAGGGGAATCATCAAACTCACAAATCCAACCCAGATGAATAGTTAAGGATAAGACAATGACAATATCAAAAGCGACTACAAGATTCATCTGAAGTTTTCAGATCACAGCTTTGGTAGTTGTTTTTGCACCTTCGTAAATCACAAAACTTAAATTAACTAACTGGAGATAGGCTAATGACTCATCTCAGTCACTGGAATCTGGTTTGCTGCATTTAGTTGGCCTGCTCTAAACCAGAGAGTGAAAATGGAAATATTGAGTGGATTATGTGAAGATGAGACTACAGAAAGGAAAAGGTAATAAAGAAGCCAAAGAAGAATAAAATAGATATTTAGAACATGAAAAACACCATCCATTTCACCAGAAAATGAATAGAATATAATCCTCCAAAGTCCAAACTACATTTTTTATAACTTCAAGAGACACATATTTTCTGCTAAACAATAATTGCTTTCTCTTTGATCATTCTAGGAGGGAAATTAAAGCTATATTTTTTGTACAAGGCTGAATATTGGAAGGTTACTCTGCCAAAGATCACAAAAATCCAGCCCCACGCTTTAATATTGCAATGTTGAGCAGAACTGTCAAATCTTGCAATAGTTTAACCTAGAAGATTGGACAGCCACCAACAGTTCAGTATTAAAATATCGAACACTGTCATATTATGATATCATGGCACCAATGCTCTGGAAACCATAATCAATTCATATGTTGCTATCACATAAATTCAATCAAATTTTAGATCTTAAGATATTTCTTATCACTCCAAAGTACCAAAGTATTTTGAGAAAAGTGAAGTTGAGAGAAAAATAGAAAAAAGGGATACTGATTGAACATCTATTTCCCACTGAACTAACAATTTGATCATGTGATAAGAGTCCAAGTTGTTTGCCAAATGAAAAATGAATTTTTTTCAGAACATTTTTTCAGTGATAAAATGTTAAAATGTACAATAACATAAAGCATCATGAACAGCAATGTTTGTTGACATGATATTTGTTGTCATGTTATTAACATAAGCTGCATTACACAAAAAATTCTTTTTCGACCGAGAGTACTTGGTGATGCTTGAGCAATATCAATTTCTCCATGTTCTGTCTCAAAATAGATGGCAGCAGAAGAGAGAACTATCTACAGATTTAGAGTCCAATGACAACCATTCAATTGTTGCAAGTTGTAACTGAACCACAAGTTACCGCAAAGGACCTTCTGTTTTTGTTGAATGTATTGGAAAGGAGACATGAAATCTGTTGAAACACAGAAGGGATATCATTACTTTCAATATATAGGGTCTTTTTATTTTGAATAAGAACAAAGAAGACCTTTTGAGAGTGAGAAAAGACGATTGTGGGGCTTCACATTCCCAAAAAGTAAGAATTAAAATCACAATTATGACCCTTGTCCCTTTCGCAAATTGCAACATTCAAGCAAATTGTAATGTTCAAATAAATATCTTTGGGTAAAACAATTTATCCACAACAATTAAATTGTTTGTCATAAAATAAAATTCCAACATGCCAATTGAAGAATCATAACATGTCCAAAAATGTGTGAAACATTAGAATATTAAGCTTGTCCAAAATCCAAAAAACACACCCCACAAAGCTCTGATTAGTTGCAACTCCTATCTAGTAAATGATGAAGTTCTTTAGAAAAGAAAAAAAAAAAAAAAAAAACTAGCTTTAACTTACTGATTTGTTCAAATAGGTCTATTCTAGAATAGTCAATGGAGATATCGAAAAATAACACTGTATAGTGACTGAATTAGAAAGAAAACCAGTAAAAAGGATCAGATCATGCCAGTATTAAATTTCCAAATCACCTTCTATTGCTTGGAGAAATACAACAGGAATTATTAGTAAGGATTTTTTCCACACTGGCAGCTTGACTGCAAGTCTGCAACTACTTCAGTTTTGATTGCCCAGTGATTACTATTACAACAAATATGATGCAAATAGACAAGATTATCTACACCTAGAAAATCAGATTGATACCTTAACAAAATCAATACTACAGTCTCATCCAAAAAATAGGCAACAAAAATTACATCAGAAACAAAAGAATGAGAGCCCGTGATGAGCAGCATAACAGATCATTTCTCATCTGGCAATACAAGACGATCTTGACCATTCAGTAGCTTTGCAGATCGAATCACATCACCCGTTTTAATCTGTGGAAGTATTTCTCTCCCTACTGTTGTATACCTGTACATTAAGTTGAAAAGGCACACAACCCACAATACACGTAAGTCAAAAACTCTTTCAGGCATTCATAATAAGATGATAAATAACATGTGAAGTAGGAAGAATGAAAACACAATTTTCCTGGGAGGTTTGACAGCATACCCAAAAACAGAAAATTGACCTTCCTCAAAAGATAAACCTCCTAAGCCAGCCTGAAGAAATAAAGATGTGGCAATCTTGTTACATTGAGAAGGAAAAAGAAATAAATGGCATTTGTGAAATGTTAATATGTTATACAGAATGTTGAATAATTCATGATAATGATATGCTTGGCTCAGCCTGCTTTCGTTTGGATTCTATCTGAACTTTCCTGCCCAATAGGTAATGCCAGAACTAAATGGCCTGGCCTCTTACCCATGTAAATGCAATCAGAATGGAAGTAATGACTACCCTAGTTAGAATGAAGAATAAAGCATTAGCAACCAGTGGTATACATAAATGCATGATTTACAATAGCCAAAATTGGGATTAATTCATTATCCCATCAGAGTTTACGATTAATTTGTTAACAAACTGGTTGAACAAGATATTTTAGTCCAAGAATAATGTCCATTTAATGGAGGAAAAAGAAAAAAAAAACATTGTGGTTCCTTTCTACAAGAATAAAGGAGATTTCCAAAAATATGCAAACTGCAAAGCTATCAAAGTTGTCTTAAATATGAAACTTTAGAAGTAAAAGAGTGATGAAAACGACATAAATAAAAATTTATCAAAGAACTAGATTGCATTTGTGCGAGTTGTGAGTACTACGGAACCCATTTTCCTGTTAAGACAACTCATGGAAAATTTAAAAGTAATTGCCAAATGGTTTTTATTGGTTTGTTGAAGGCTTATGATAGGGTGTTGAGGCAATTCATTGGTAAACATTGAAGAAAAATGGCATCACAAATGACTACAAAATGATACAAGACACATACAAATAGGCAGTAACGAGAATGAGAATCGTGCAAAATGACATTTGAGTTCCCAGTTGGTGTGAGATTGCCTTGAGCCTCTATGTTTTCTCCTTGGTTATTGACTACATAATGGTAGATGCCCAACATGAAGATTTTAGCTCCTAAAGTGGGGTGATTTGTGCTACATGGGATTCTTCATTAGAAAATGATTGATTCCTTGGGAAACTATTAGAACAGAGATTGGTGCAGCTCAAATCGAAGGAGCATTTTGCTTATAATGTTCATTGATAAGTATACACGGCCAAGTTTTAGCTTTTGGAGTGTTATCAATGTTCAAGACACTCTAATTGATATTCATATTTTTTTACTAATTGTTATCAGTCATGCTTACTCACATATGCTTGTTTCCTCCAATGTGGTAGGACTTGATATCCACTAGCAACTATAGAATAAAATGTAGGAGTTTAATTGGTCGTTGCAAACATGATCAGCATAAGGTGGCCAAAATGGAGACAAGGTAGTGGAGTGTTATATGATCATCAAGTGTCACTTTGATTATGATAGCATTTTTTTTGTTCAACATGGAAGTTAAACCTACTTTGTCTTATGGAGCTGAATGTTGGGCAACAAAAAAACAAATGGCATGCTGATATGGGAAGGTGGGAATGTAGAGGCAGCTCCAATAGAAGAGAAAATCGAGGAATAAGGAGAAACTTAAAGGCAGCAACAACAGAAGAGAATCAAGGAATGTCTATTTGAAATGGTTTTTGACTGAAATGGAGAAACAGAGTTCCTGTTGTTGATCCAACATAATTGGGACAAGGCTTAGATGATAATGATGATGATCTCAAGGATTAAAAACCCGGACTCAGGTTCTTCCTGAGTCCTTAAAAAAAATCCTACAAATCATGAAAAAATAGATAATGTGCCGCACTGATGTAAATTTTTCTGAATCTTTTGATTTTAATTCATTTTTCATGATTTGATTGCATTTTGTGACTCCAGATTATTTAAGTTGAATAGATTAGCCCTGTGCATAGGATAAATCAGATTGATCGCTCAAAGCAGTACATAGGGTAAATCAGGTTTTAGTTGGTTTTGAACAACTTTTTCTTGACCGAGTCATCTGGGACTCAACTGAGTCCTTATGTAATAGGGTCTGAGTCCCATGGGACCTGACTCAGTCAAGGCTGCATCTGAGTCTGAGTTTTTAATCATGATCTATTTTGACTGGTTTGGGAATGTACAAAACTAGACTGGTAGTGTTGCCCATTTGATTATTCTGTTGCTCATTATGTATAAAAATAAACTGGAAGTGTTGCTCATTTGGGAATGTTTAAGGCCAAACCAGAAGTGTTCCCATTTGGGAATGTACATAAAACCAAACAAAATATACTATTATGTTTCCTCATTTGAAATAGTTTGGGAGTGCCTATTAGAAACTTGCCACCGTATGAAAGGCTTGTCCAATCACGCTACGTTTCGCTGCGTGGTCATAGTGGTTGTATTCCACTTTTTCAGATATTGGTTTGAAACTTTGGCAGGCACTCTTGTCATCCTGACTTTGTTGTTGGTAAGGAAGAAGACCTGCCTTATATTTAGTATGTTGAATGGAAGGGTTTGGGTCCCTTTCCAAGTATGTCCGAATGAGGATTGGATCAGCGATAAGGCACGTACCCGTCAAGGGGAAGACCATGATTCGATCCCTAGTATAATGGAAGAAACCAGTGAGGCAATAGGCACGCAAAGCATAAGAAGAGCAAAGTTGATTAATAAGGTCAAAAAAACTAGTAAGTTCAGGTCTTGGGAAAAAAGGGACAAATGTGAATGAAGTAAATCAAATTGAGTACGGATTTTATGCATAGTTGTCAATTTTGGCTGGTTTCAGATAAAACAAACCATAATGGCCAAAATGGGTTGTTCTTGCACAATATGTACCACTTTGAGTTATTTTTCTTTTACCTCCCATTTTACCCATTAATCAAGATAGAAATTGGATGAAATGTTCTTACCCAGTAACCCCCTCTGCTTCCCCAATCCAATGGAATGTCTTAATAAGTGGAGATTAAGTGTGAAAATCTTTATTTTGCATTTGGAGTCGATAACTTCTTTCTTATGTAATTGTCATTTTTTCTTATCATCTTTTCTAAACAGAATTCCAAAACATTCCATTTTAGAGGAACCAAAACAGCCTCGGGATTCCTGGATGAAAGTGACAACTATGGTTCTATGTCAGCTTCTCGTTACACAAATCTTCTGCTTGGATTAGACAAGTTGGTTCTTAAAATAGCTTATTTTCTCAACCTTTTTTTTTTTTTTCAACCTATTATTACCTAGCTCATGCTGACTTATATGGTCATTTCAAATCTTTTAATGAGAGTACATATTCAACCAAAGAAAAAGATGATGACCACGTCATACATTGATTGGCATTTGAATTCTCCAAGAGATCAGTCAGATATGAGAGAACAGGAGCAGAGTTGCTAGAATAAAATTGTAATATCTATTATTTGGGAAATAGTGTAGTAAACTTACACTTCTCTTATCATAGAGATAAAAGAAAATTTGGAATGGCGAAGAATATTCCTCAGAGACTTCACTGTGTGCCATAGCAACTGCTCCATAAACTGATAAAGGAAGCACTGGCAACTCCCCGTCCTTTCACATGAACAACATAAAAATTCCTATTTGCAAAATAAAATTAATGTGGTCAAAGCAGCAATAAGCTCATGATGAACTGACCTGCACACTTAATGTTGTTTTGTACAATGGCTCAAATTGTCCAGCAGGCTTTATTTCTAAAGGGACCTTATACCCATTATTATCAACTTTGTAGTCTGACAGAATTGCTTGGTCGGTACAATTCAGCTTTACCCCATCATATGCCCCATCAATCACCTGATAAAAAAAATTTACATTATGAGGTCCTGTTAAATTCATGCTAAAATTGGACACAGTTTGACTTGAAGACCAAATGAAAATTGGGATGGTCAAACTTTTGAATTTAACCCAAAAGAGAACAAAGAAAAATTGCTAAGTTCATGTCAAGTAAGTTTAGATGCATTACTAGGTGCCCAGCACCCAGTTGACACATTCAATTTCTGAGATCAACAAGTTACCAAACATAGGCAAAATAGTTCTATAAACCAAGAGTTATCAAATGAGAGTGAAGCATGATAACAGTTTTTGTGGTTAAAATAAGAAATGAGCTCAAACACGAAATACGGGCATATAATATTTGGCCCAGGATGGACTAGAATGGCAAAACATAATTCATGTAGCTGACCCCAACATAGTTGGGACAAGGCTTTCATTATGATCATTTTCATTGTAAGTAGATAACAATATATAATGAGAAAAGGGGACAGAAAGATGGCTTCTTAATTAGATTCAGCTACCTTACCAATTTTGCAAAGTTTCCCGCTGTTAGTGGAGCTGAATATCCATCAAGAACAACCTGAAAGTGTACCTACTCATCAATATAATTTTGTTGTTTAAGGTAAAGAAGATCACCCATCAATTAAGCATTGCTCTTGACAACTGAAATATATTTATTTAAATAAAAAAAAGGTAGAGGGAAATAACTACTAGGAGCTTCAAAAATCCATCGATGATGGGCATGAAAGCAAGGTGGGGCAAATAAAGGATGATTAGATGGCAACATGGAAAGTTCTTTTCTGCCATAAAAAAAAAAAGTTATTTTCTATTACACAGCATGTGCATGCATGAAATATTAGTTTTGTGCCTGTTCGGCCCCCTCTTTGACCAAAAAGTCAGAAGTTGAATTGGCTTCCTATTAGGATGGGAATAAATTATACATTCAAAGATGCCAATAATGTTCAACTATCATTTGAAATGAAAAACCTTCCATGGTTCAGTTATGTTACTGCTCACCTAAGTCATTTTGGGACTCCTTATGCAACTTGGACAAAGATGCAGGTGTTGTTATCAGACACAGGTTTAAGGTGTCCAATATAGCAACTCAAAAATCTAGACATGCCATTATATCAGGTGCGATATGTATACTAACAGTTGTTGTTTTCCGCAGTGAGTTATGCCCAACCTTATTGATTCATTCTTTTCATAATGTTATTTTCCTTTGTTTTCAATCTTTTGAATGCAGGAGCTACCACATGTGAATTTAATTGTAAAGCCCTGATGCAAATCCAAAAGGCATAGGAAGTATCTGAATCTCACAGAGAACTTTATAGAACTTGGAAGTGACTTGAAGTAAAGATTTTCATGCTATCAGTTAGAAGGATAAACCTAGAATGGGAATGGGTATTTACAAACAGCAGTGGATCATTATTGAAGTTACCTGAAAATTTCTATGAACAAATGACAACTCTACTATAGTGACACTTGGATGGGATGTCTGGGCTGTGTTTCGCATCCAGTTGAAAAAAAAATCATGATCTAGATTCTAGGCTTCCACCGTAAAAAATATCAGACTATTGGTTTCCCACTGTTAAAAAATAATGAAACTGCCAGCACGTTTATTGATTGAAGGTAGAGATTTTTTAAGACATTTCTAACCTTCTCTCATATATGATACGAGTTTCAGGCTTTCAGCAAACCTGGATGGTGGCAAGTTTCTTTTGTTCACCCCCAGAATCTGGAGAAAATGATGAACCATCTCCCTTCTCAATTGTGAACTCAACAGTTCCTCTCCCAGTTAGCCTACAAAACACAACAAAAGTCATGGTTT
This sequence comes from Camphora micrantha, assembly GCA_003546025.1. NCBI lineage: Eukaryota > Viridiplantae > Streptophyta > Magnoliopsida > Laurales > Lauraceae > Camphora > Camphora micrantha. The sequence goes on along the minus strand of QPKB01000005.1, from coordinate 9,424,776 downwards.
TGTCAGGTTCAATAACTCTTCTGTGGTAAACAATGGTCATGAGTCATGATTAGAAGGAAAAAGTAAAAATTTTAATTATGATAATAAAAAAAACTTGATGACAATGGCAGAGTCCAAACTCCCAAACCAACAGCAGCAGCAGCAGGCATTCATGAGGGGACACTACACATTTTCTGTACCAGATGAAATCATCAACAGCATCATGGAAGCCTTATCCCATGTATTTAGGGTTGGCTTCATGAGTTCTACTTCTCCACTCATACTTTCTTATACCTAAGATCTCTGACACCCCAGAACCTGGCTTGTGGCTTCCAGCTACTATTTTCAAATCTTTCCCTTATACATTGTCGTAACAACACATCAATTCTCTATATGAGAGCTACATCCAATCTTGTATGTATATGTCAAACCTTCTCCAACAACAGATCATTAGATTTCTCTTATGTCGGAGCCACCTATAGATTTCCTCTGTTGTTTCAAATCCTACCTCTACTCACTCAATACATCTATCCCAGCATCTGAAGCTCATCCACATGTACTCCATCTTCTCGTCATTTCTTTGCTGCCAAATATTCATCTCAGGTAACAACGCAAGTCAAACTGCCATCTTATAAAAATATCTCATTAATCAAAATTGCCATTTGACAATCACATAATTCTCACCAGTATATCTTCTCTTTGCCCTCCCCGAAGTAATCCTATTTCTAATATCCTCACCAAGCCCTCGAGTTTTCTCTATAGTTGCCTAGTAGCCACCAAAGATTGAAGCCTAACACACTCTGGCACGAGGTGGTTTTAATTTTGACCAACTCCTCCTCTTTATTTTGATAATTGTAACGATAGAGACTGTCTCAATGAGGTAGATGCCATGGTCAAGGTCTACATGACCAAAAAGGACATGATCAAGGGGGCCAGCGCCCTTCACTGATTGCATGAGGGCTGAGGAGGGAGCAGGGCTGCCAAACTGGCACATATGCCAGCCGGCAGGACTAGCCAGGCTCATTGGTCACACAGCCAGCCACCCTAGGCCAGCAAATCAAGATAGGAGTGGGACCAACAAGCAACATGACCAGCCCAATAATGGGCCTAGACGTGGAACCTCTTTCCCTATAACAGTTCCTATTTCTTTATCTATTTAGCTAGTCATTTAAAAATATAGGAATGTTCATGACTTTCCCATTTTTATATCCTTTTAAATGGTTGGGATCAAAGCATCCAAGGACTGGATTGAACCAGATGTACAGCCTGGATGAACTATAGGGATACTTTCAGTTGAAAATTTAAAACTCATATATGTATATATATGGGAAATTCTCCAAAACACCCCACTTTAAAAACGCCCCTTCCACAACCCCCCACACCACAACCACACCCCCCCCCCCCCCCCCCCCCCCCCAACACACACACACACACTCTTTTTTCTGTCATGGGGCCTATGTTGAGTCAATCTAGTCTTTTCACACACTACCTCACCATGAATAGTCACAAGTCCAAGTGTGACACTCATTCAACTTTTCATCACCGTTGCATTGAAATCATGATAAAATGATGCCTAGGGTCATGGATCAAAAGGCTAGGATAATCTTATGGACTCAAGATTTTGCATATAGGTAGGCTTCATATGGATCTTTCCATCCAATGGACTTCCATAATCATCATGCATCCAAGTGGGCCCAACTAGGAGGGGCGTTTTCTCCTAAAAAAAGCCCGAGCGCTGTGTAGCGTTGTCCCATATATAAATATATATATATGGGAGTTGCTCCTATGAAAGTTACTCTCACAGTACTATGAGAGTAAGGGTGAGGGCACTCACATCCATATCCAATGCCAACAACCTAAATGTGGGGGTCCCCACCCCTTACTCTTATAGTACAGTGAGAGTAACTCTCATAGGAGCATCTCCCTATATATATATATATATATATACCATACCAGTCGATCTGCACTCTTGACTAGTTGTTTATTCCTTTATACTTGAGCAAACCTAGTTTGGAATCTTTGTGTGCTTTCAACATTGAAACTTGACTTGCATTGGATTCTAATTAAATAATAGAGGTTTACATGTTGGTTTATGCATGTCTACTACGTTTCTATTTCTATTTGAATTGTTTTGGAGTGGAGATTGGAAATTGGTTGTTGTCCATGTGCAGAGCAGCCACCCTTTTTGATGTGGTTCCCTTCTACATTGAATGGTGCCAGATTAGTTTGTATCAAAGCTGACATTTCCATCTGTTAGAGTCTGAGAGCTTCCCTTTTTGTCCATGTCACGTGGTCAAGGTAGAAACCTAGAAACCAAGGAGGTCATCAAGAAAAACACGCCAGGAACAATTTGAAGCATTGGAGGGGTAGATTTAGAACATTACCCAGCAACTTCCTAAGTTGACAGCAAGAAGAGAACTTTTGGCCAAAGTGCCAATGATGGATCTAACGGAAGTGACATTCACCCTATTTATTGGGGTGCTCCATGTGATGAGCCATGGTAAAAGAGAAGAAGGGATGACAAGGACGATCACTGAAGACATCTTGATGCCAAAACCAATATTTTGGAATAGCATCGGAAAAATGCAAGGAGATGATTTCCTCAATATGATGGATGCAAAGGTACAAAGACATAGTCGATTATTATGAAGCCAAGCTGATTGCAACGAAGTTGGAAGGAAGCGTACGGTGGGAACTAGTCAATACAGCTATAGAGAGAATGGAAAGTCCAAGGTTCACTCATGGAAAAAGATGAAGTCTCATGAAAGAAGCTGTTTTGCTGAATGACCATGGGCAGTCCCTTTTCTATCACTTTCAAAGGTTGAGGCAAGAGGACCATGTAGGGATAAATGGAGGAAATTATTATTATTTATTTTTGCACAAGGAGGGGGAAATTATTTTACCATGAGGTATCCAAGATGAAGAGTAATTGGTTGCCTGATTCATGGAGGACCTATGGTCTACGATTGCAGATGAGACAGGCATTCATCTAATCTTTACATCCGAACAAGCATGAAAGCATGACCCTTTAGTAGAAATGAGGTTGAAACAGGGCATTGGAGGGGCTCATGCATCTTCAAGTCAACAAGGAACCACAAGGGACAAAAGTAATAGATTGAAGAAGGGCACAAACTCAGTTAAAATGCCAACCAAACATTCAGAGAAAGGGTCCAAACATTCAGATTGAGGGCCCGAATGGAAGGAAGAGTCGGTAGAAACCCTCAATAGAGTGTTCATTGGTTCAGGTGCAAGGAGTTATGCAATGTATGCTTGAAGTTCCAAAAGCAACAAGCTAATCTAGCTGGGGCTCAATGAATCAAGGCAAAGTGAGGAGGGATTGGTTTATTGTGAAGAGGGCTATGAGGGTAAACCTATTTATGATGTAGATAGCGTTGAAGGAATCATCAGAGGTGAGATGCCAAAGACTTTGGCGAGTTGGAAGTGTCCTTCGGCACCCAAGAAACCTAAAGAAGAGGATTGGCTTTACACTAATATGTACTATACGTCATGCACAAAGAAATGCAAGGTCTGTGGCATGATCGTTGATAGGGGTAGTCACGAGAATCTGATATGATTGATAGGGGTAGTCATGAGAATCTGATATCCCAAGAAGCAGTCAACAAGATATACTTGTAGTTAGAGATGCATCGAACATCCTACAGACTATCTTGGTTCAAGAATGGGAGTGAGGCAATGTTTAAACATCGTTGCCTTGTTTCTTTCTCAATCAGAGGTTTATAACATGGTAATGGGTGGTGCAATGCAGTTCCAGAGATGGATACATGCCACATATTACTTGGTGGGCCTGGCAGCATGATAAATGGACCATCCATTAGAATGTAGAGGTACATATATTTTTTGGAAGGAACATGAAATTGGTCTTGAGACCCATGAGGTAATTTCTAAAGAAGATGTGACTTCTCGTGTGTAATTTCTGGACAGGTCAGAAGAGGATGGCATGTTGGTCAGAAAAGAGGTGAATGAACACCTATACCAACCAGTGTTGGGATCATTGACAGAGTAGTTCATTGATACATTTCCGAAAGAGATCTCCTCAGGCTTGCCACCTATGAGGGACACACACTATGGGCATAGATTTGGTGCAGGGAGCTAGTGCACCCAATTAGCAGCACACCAGATGAGCTCAAAAGCCGAAAAAGCACAAAGAGCTTAAGAGACAAGTGACTAATTTAGTGGAAAAAGGGTACATAAGGAAGAGCTCAGCCCATTTGAAGTCTAGCCTTATTAGCTCCTTACAAGGATGGCATTGTGGATATGTATTGAATGTAGGGCAATAAATAATATCACTATAAAATGCTGATTCGTTACTCCCTCTTGGATGATTTGCTTGACATGCTAGCGAGATCTACGGTCTTCCCTAAAATAGACCTGTCGAGCAGGTATCATCAAATTAAAATCCACTAAAGAGATATTGTATCGAGTATGGATGGCTTGTTATGCCATTTGGCTTTTATGATGCCCCTAAGCACTTGTATGAGGGTGATGACTAACTAATCAAGTGCTTAAGCCATTTGATGATAAATTTGTGGACGTATACTTCAAAGGTATTGCTTTGTACAGCCGTGACATGTAGACTCATTTGGTGCAATCATAAAGAAGTATTCAGAACTGTGAAGGGAGAAATAGCGTGCTAACTCAAAGAAGTGTTGTTTGAGGCTTGACTGGGTAATATTTCTTGGGTATGTGATGAGTGAAGATGGTATCATGGTAGTTCAAGACAAGATGAAGGCCATTTATGATTGGTTGATGTTACTAGGTGTGTACAAAGATGTCATGGATTCCAGTTAGCAAAGGGGCAAGCTAAGAACTCCAAATTGCACGCTTCATAGTCAATTCATATGCGTCATTCAAAAGTTGTTTGCATGGGTCAGGGGTGGAACCAGAAGATTTTCTTTGGTGGGCCATTGGATAAAATTATTTTCCTTGGGTAGCCCCCCCCCCCCCCCCCCCCCAACCACCAAAAAAAAAAGCCCCCACCAAAAGTTCTGCCCCTGGCATAAGAAAACTCACAGGGCATCTAACATAGCACAGTTGTATTTCTAGGAGGTTGTGAGGCTAAACAGGGTTCCGAAGAGTATTATATTGGACTGTGATAGCAATTTCATGGAAGTTTTTAAGAGCCCTATCGACCTGATCAGATAAAGTGCATGTTTCAAGTTAAAGATGAAGGTCAATGGTTTACTCCAGGAGAAGATATCTAGAAAAGAGACCAAAGAGTAAGAAGAAAGGTTAAGACAGAGAAGGATAGAAAGGTGAGGTGGTAAGGTATCTCAAATGAGAGAAACATGTTTTTATTAATTGAGAAATAGAAGATTACAAAAATACCCTTATAGTTCCCCAACTGTAGCTCAGCTGTTTAGGGACACCAAATACCCCTATTATATGGGGCTAGGTGTGAGTTCGAGTCAAAAAAACCTCATAGAAAGATAAATTTAAAATGTAGCCAAAAAGTAAAAATATATATGTACTGATATTTTCAATTCTCCTCTTCAAATTAGAACATAGATGCCTAGCTTGTTAGATTAGTTCGATCTCACTATATATCTATGCTCTAGCTTGAGGAGGAGAGTTGAGAATAAAAGGGGTTTTTTTTTTCACTTTGTTACTTTTTGGTAAGATTCTAAATGGTTGTGAGGTAACTTTTCACATATTATCATAATGCCCCATTTGCATGTTCATCACAATAGATGAATTTATTCTCATTAAGTAAAGAGAAGACTATACCTAGTGAAGGAAAAGGTCCATTTGCCAATACTCTTGAGTGAATGGATTCATACTCAGTGCCAAAAACCTTTCAACAGATCAAAATACAACTGGGGTCAATTAGTTAAGGATACCGGTATCTCTTCCTCCTACACATCTCTATTGTGATAACAGGAACAAACTGCCCATAAATGTTTTTCATGAGAACAACAACCCCATCAAAATTTCTATCATGAACGACTTCTTTTTCAAACAGAATCTATTCTCTCCCTACTTGTCAATAGAGCCTGAAATTATTGGTTTCTACAAGAAGACTCAGGCTAGCAAGCATTTCAGCATTTTGAATTCCAAACTCTCGAAGGTTGATCCATTGTGAGATTGAGGGGGACTGGGGCACATTAATTTATTTTGTTAAAAAGGGTAGTGTTTGGTAATATGTATGCTCTTCTTGAAAACATATTATTTATTCATTAGTTTTAATAAAATAAAAAACGCTTCTTATAATAAAGCCCTGATCTACTGAGTTCATGAAAGTTAACAAGTCAGCAACAACAAATTATCTCTTCCTGGCTGCTACCCTGCATTCACAAACAACTACATGGCCACAAGAGTTAACTGTTGAGCAAAGCCTTCCCTTTGAGAGTCATTAGTAAACAAGTAACACGCTTGAGGTGAAATTTTACTTTGGGAATTGCCCCATGAATTTTTGGTTTTTATTCAATGTTCATCAGCATTCACTTAGGTGTCAAAATCAAACCCAAGTCATTTCAGGTTCAACCCAAGGATAATTTATTCATGTGTATTTAGACAGACATACGCAAATTCAGAGAGTCTGTGCATATGGATATGATGAAGGCCTAAAATTAATAGGGATTTTAACAAAAAGGCCTTGTAATTTTCAAACAACATCAATAAGGTCCCTACACTAATGATATATACTTAAACCTCCCTTGATTAGTAGTTAAACCAGTCAATCCCTACCACCTTCTTCTCTTAAATGAGATTTTTCTGTTACCGATAAAAAAAATGAAAAATGGACTGCTTTGGCTAGTCTACCATTGAAAATAGCTCATATGTGATCCTACATCTTTACATCTTTCATTTAAAAAATAGCCGAAACTAAGATTCTTTTTACAACCTTTACTGAGCACCAACATAAGCTTCTTATGATTTTTTTTTTCAAATGGAAATATGGAACTATCCGAAATATGTAAAATTTCAGTTGGGGGCCTACCAAGTATAGATCTGGGATATGAAAAGTGGAGATTATAAATACAAAGCAAAATCTCCAAATTAAAATAAAAGGAAAAAACTAAAAAAAAAAAAAAAACTTTATATAATAATTACAATATAATAACGTGATAGAGAAGTGACTGCATAATGTTGAGCACATAGTATGTGGTCAACAAAAGTCAAATCAAATCTACAAGTGAGATTCACTCACCTCCCTAAGATTCTGACCAGTTCAAGCAGTGGCCCCACTTTTTTCACCTATGCAGACTTGACGTTTTTCTCCTAAGAAAGGGAAATGAAGCGTTGGATTGAAGGGAAGTGTGATTAAAGCCCTATTTGATAATGATTTTTAATATTTTTGGTGCACAAATGGGTTCACCTTTTGGGTGATGCAGACTGTCGATTGGACAAACACAATTTAGCCACGCTTTTTCATATCTGTCCAATCCAAATGTCATTATTATTATGATCAATCATAAATTTAGGCCACATATATATATATATATATATATATATTGTGATGATGTGTGTGGGTGTGGGTGGGTGGTGGTGGTGTGTGTGGTTGGGGGCGGGGGCGGGGGGAATTGAGTTCATAGTTTGGATTTGTATTATGCATTTATGTGAGCCCTTTTTTATGAAAATTTTGTTTTTATAAAGAAAATGTGATTTAACCGCATCTTTTGAAATTTGCTTGATCCAAAAGGTGATTGTTGTAGTGAATCATGAATCTACATAGGTAAAATGGGTGGGGCATCTTTTGAATGGTTTGTCTCTTCACAAAGTAGACCACACTTGTACAAATTTGATGATCTAATCTTAATTGAACAAATTATATAACCAACTTTAAATATTCATTCCTCTATTACATAATAGTTAAGAAGAAAAAAAGCATCTACATTACTATTATACATGTAACCAAAATAGACCTCACTTTCATCCTTTTTATATAAGATGCAGGATCACATATATGGATAATTTTCAAGTGTCAAATAGTATTAAAAAAAAAAAGGCAATTTAAAATTTCAAGGAGAGATTGACTAGTCTGATGACTTATCGAGCGAGGTTTTCATAAAAAACAATAATGAGGGGGGCCAGGGGCCTTTTGGGATTGTCAGAAAAATAAAGGGGCCTTTTTTGTGAAAAAAAAAACCCCAAGTTAATGTGATATATGACAATCTAACAAGGAGAAGCCATACCTTGGATATTTTAGATACTGTTGAGGCAACAAAAATGACAACCCTGGAGCCTGTTACAACACGGTATTATGAAGACACCCATAATTGATAACAGTAATCAATACACTGCCACTTACAAATAATATACAGTCAGTATACAGACATGAAGTAGTGAATGAAAGGTCAGAAATCTCAACGCTACAATTCAGCTACTAGAGAAGAAATAAAGCATGGGGAAGAGAAGCGCAGAGAAGCGCCATTACTTTCAGGTCTTGAGTTTAGAATGATGTACCCCAGGCCCGGCCCACCCCCACCACAACCCACACCCACACCCCCCCCCCCCCCCCCCAACCCACCCCTCTTTGGCTCTGGTAAATACTCATACACCCACACAGAGGCCCTATCCAAGTCCCATAACCATCAGCACTACAACAGTCCCTAGTTTGTTTTTGTGGAAGAGAGGTGACTCACCACTGAGCTACCACTAGATTGGCTGCAACCAGCCCTAATTTAATCCATTCTCATGTGTAGGTTTTTTGAACCATGTATGGATTATGTTGTGTATCAAAAGTTCTAAATAGGTTAGTCGTACACGCAATATAAAAATAAAAAATTAACATCGTCCAAGTTACCTGTAACAACTCTAGTTCCGCAATGGTATCTAGTGAAGAGGCTAGACTTACGGATACTTTATCTGCATCATTGTCCTTTATGGAATCAATTAGGGTCTTCAATCTTCCCTAGAAAACCAAAATTAACTATAACCAACCCTGTATATATTCATATAAGTTAAATAGAAGAAAACACAGAGCAAAAATAATTTTAAAATGTTGTAGAATATTTATAAGCAATCTTGTAGCTGGGAATGGAGAAATGAAGAAAAACCCAAGAACTTGCATAAATTGGTAGTTTGTGTACAAGCTACAAGGTGATATCCAAGGTGAAAGCAACATGAATTACCTAGAATTAATACACTTGGTGGGAAAATTGCATATAAAAGACAAAATACATATAAACCGCAGCATGAAAACACAATTAGTATAAGTTTTCATCATCCAATTTGAAGGAATCCCTAACAGCACTGGTCTCCCACCTCAGACCCACCTCTTGCCCTAGCCCTACCTTCACTAGATACCATGATCTTGATGCCATCAACACCCACCTTTAACTTCATCATTTTTTTTTTCCATTTTTCAAGACTCTCAGAAGTCACCAAAGCACAGAAGGATATATTAGTTACATAATTATACTTTTTTTTTTAAATTGTTGAGGTCTATGCCAACAATACCAAACCCGATTTGTTGCCATCCCTAACATCCATGCAGCTCCTTCTTTATTCTTTTCCGTTCCTTTTTGCTTATTTTCCTTTCTTCACTTATCTAAACACGAAACTCCAGGTTTCTACACTGAACATCGATTCCATCTATCTAGGTTGGCTTTGTGAGTCTCTATTTGGGGTTTTTCCAAAATCTAACAATTAAGTTCTGATTGCTTCAATGTTTTGCATTCCTAGCCTAAATCATATAAGAGCTTAAACATTACCAACCTGATGGGGAATCAATGACCAATTTTTACAAAATCGGTACCATCACTAATCAAAGTAAAGAAATAATAAAATCAAAAGAGTCTCATTCACACAAAAAGAACTCCATGTATATTTTCATTTCCCATGTTATCATACATTTATCTTGTTGGAAAACTGCATCGCAAAATACTATAGTACCTTGCCATCTACAAGAGAAGCATACAGTACGGAACCTTTCTCCCGTAGATCAGTTGGTATATTATTCAAGATGGATTCCTTCTCATCCACTGCAATCTGAAAACAACGCAACTTTAGAAAAGGATTTTCAAAGGCAGCAGATAACTCGGTGTTAGAAAAATAAGATAATATTTTTCAACTACTAGAGAAGTAAGATAAAAATAAAACTACACATACATTTCAATTTGCAGAAAGTATAGATTTGAATAAGGGAAGGACAAATGGAAGTCCAAATTTGTTACTTACTGCTTCAAATCCTACGGTCCAATTCCAAAATGGGTCTAGACAGTGGAGGCATGATAAATAATCATAACAAAATGAAGCATTATTAGTTTACCCTATCTACAGTCTACCCAGTAAATATTGATGCAGATCAGCCGACATCCATTCATCACGTGCAAGAAGACCAACCAGGGGCCAGAAAACAATCACTCTTTTGGACTGATAAGCAAATTTTATAATTTATGAGCCCATCCACACACACACACATGTTAAGGGCTGCCACCCACCCTGGCAGTATTGGACAAAGTTTCACTAATTATAGTTTTAGCCCCTTTGGCTATTTAATACATGGAGATTAGATGATTGGATTGTGTGCTTCAATTCTATACAGCCCTTTCACTTGATTGAGGCTTGCATCACTTATGGACAATGACCAATGAAGAAACAGAAAAGAGCTAAACCAAACGAGCTAAACTAAATGTCAAAACATGTTATAAGGCAGGAACCATTTGAGACAAAATTGCACCCAGTGCCATAGGAGGTTAATGCATTTTCGCAGCAAGAAATTTCGAAGTAACATGGATCCAAGGCTCCTTGGTAGAGAAGATTAAACAATAAACTAAGTGCAGACTAAACCCATTTGCAGAAACTGTAGTCAGACGAAAGAAATGAGAGGAAGTGCAGGGGAGGAGCAATAATGGAAGTATTACTCTTTTATGATTTTTACTGATGCAATGCATGCCCATGTGAACCATAATACCTTTAGCAGCACATTGCACAAATCTACTCCATGCAACAACCTCAGAAAAGTTCTAATGTGCATCAGAATAAGTGAAATATGCCACAATGTAGCTGGAATCAACTATCCCAACACATGGAAGCCTCCCTGGCTAGCTATTGTAAAGTCTTCATTGCATAATAAACAAATTTAGATGGAAATGAATTAATCCATGTCTATGAAATTCATTCATAGAAATACATCTCCAAAAACATAATATACCTTCAGAGCTTTCTTTGCATCACCTTCCATAGTACCATAAGGCTTCCTCTGAGGAATCCTCAGCAAATATGAGATATCCTCCAAAGAATCCTAGAAAGGCAAGATAGGAGCTTAGAACATAGTGACAATCTCAAGAAGAGAAATATCCACAAATTATAATCTTGTCATGAAATAAAGTGATGTTTCCACTAATTGATTCACCTGCATAGCCTTCATGCTCGAATTGGCTGGAATTGCCTTTCTCAAAGCAAGTTCCCCAGTTCTAGGAACCTTGGTGTCGGGGGAATAAAGCACCGCTCTGGCAGGAGAACCAAACCAAGGTTCCCAATCAGCCAAAGGCAATGGAGACAAGATCTGAACTAAAACAAGGATTGCAGCTATTGCCCTCTCAAGTTTCTTGATTCCATGGTTCAGCAATGAGAAGTTCGACAGTGATGGAACATCCTGACATTAAAAAACAAAAAAACAAAAAAAAAATCCTAATTTTGACCCAACAAATTTCAGAACATGGAATTCTATTTAAACATACACAACTGTGGATTACTCTTGACTTAATGAAAAGTAGGAATATGCATGCGACAGAAGCAGACTATTGACATACAAATTTTATCATCCCTGACTGGAAATTATTACTCCAACATTTTCATAAGATGGTGAAAACTCAAGTTCATGTCTCTGTGAAACCTCTTAGAACTGACAATGCTAGGGAGTATGTTTCTAGTGAAATAGTCGCCTATTTGCAGGGGTGCAGTATTGAACTTCGAAACTCTTGTGCCTATCCTGAAAATGGGCAGAATAACCTATATATATAACTGTGTTTCTCCTTACTAGTCCAACCTGCAAACTCACTCATCCTGATCAGGAGTAAAGTGAAGAGAGAAGACTGCCACATCCATTCACATTGTAGCCACCATTATGTGCTTTCCTCTACCTGCTGCCAAAATACACTCTGTTCTGCCAGAATATTGGATTGACATGCGATTCAGAGGACACCCAAAGGCACCATAACTTCTTAAAGTTGACATTTTTCATGAATAAATACTGTTTTCATATGAATTCCATATTGAGAAGACTTAAATTCTCATGATTCTAAAACCCTGAGTACTCCCAACATAAACAAAATAAGGGGATTTTATAAACAACCACGAATCCTTTTGAGTTTTACATAGAACCACCAATTAATTTCGCAATCTCAGCCAAATTTCGATCAATTGGGTGTGGGCGCGGGGTTGTGAAGGCATGGAATTAATCATCACTAAAATTTCCTATAAAAAAAAAAAAGTATAAATTAAGAAAAGTCAACTACATCAAACTAAAACAAAAAAAAAAAACAAAAAACAAAAATTCCTAGAACACCACAGAAACATTATCCTGATACAAAAAAATTGCAGACTCCTGGCCATTGGACAATTGGGGCAGTGCAGAACTTGCAACTCGAGCTCGAACAAGACTGAGCCGAATCTGAGCCGATTCAACTCAGTCGAACAACGAATCAGCCCACAAGTTTTACCACATTGATAGCAACTACAGCTCAATAGAGCATGACCAGTTGCACTGAAATTCTCAAACATCTGCAAACATTCTCACGAACCCAATTCCACCTATCTAGATTAGAACCCGAAACCAGTCAGAAAATTTAGAAGAAAAATAAAAAAAGAGCCTTGAAGGGGATTACAATGAGACGATTTTCGAGGGGTTTTCGATGGAATGGCGAAGAATTCTTTGAAGAAAAGCAATGAATTTGAAGACGAGAATCGCTTGTTAGGCATACGCGCGTGGATCTCGATCGAAGCGAAGGAGGGTGTGGAAAGAGAGAGGTCGAGAAGAGGAAGGAAGCGTGGGAGGGGGAGATGGCGCACGATAGCAGAGACGCCATGAAAATTGAGTTTTGGAGGAGTTGCAGAGAGAGAGAGAGAGAGAGATTTTGGCGCTCTTTATCCGAAACCATATCGGAATTGGTTTTCTTCTTCTTCTACCTGTTAAAATGGTGGGCCCGGGAAGTTGAAATGACTGAAGTACCCCCGGAAGAATTTCTGGAGTTTTGGGATTTGAGGTTGATTGAAGAAACATTTTTTTTTTTTTTTTTGCTTTTATATTTTCCTTTTTAGTGATTATTTTGAAAAATAATAAAATGTTTTTTTTAAGAATATCCATTTTAAATGCATGTTATGGTATTTTTAAAATAACACCATAATTGGTCACGGTGCAAATTATGGCAAGTTATGAGGAATTTATAGGAAAAATCCTCGTAGGACTCCATACGTCATACCAGGACCCTATATCATGTTGGACGCGGGAGAAGTTCTCATGTTACCCTTTTATTTTAATTTTTATTTTGTTATCTTACGATATGGTTGATATCAATCATTCTGTCAGTCGATTTTTTTTTTCCACCATGTAACTGTCTTATTTGATGAACACAACAGAATGGTTGATATCGACCATTCTGTCAATCAAATTTTATTCAACATATAATTGTCTTACTTGCTAAACACAAAAGAATGGTTGATATCGACTATATCACGAAATAAATAAATAAAAGACGAATTTGCAGGTCCACATGCATATCCTTCGCCCTCGCTTCCTCTCACTACCATTGGGTCTGTAGGTCCTTGGCCCCGATCCCCTCCATCCCCCACTACCTCCAGGCCTAGCTCTCTTCCTCATCTCCACCTACAACCTTGCCTCCATCTCCCCTCCCCTTTTCTCCCTCATCCTCTCCCTCCACGGTGATCCTCCCTCCTCCTGGACGAATACATCCTCATGTTCGTTGTCCTCCATTTTTTTGTATCCTCACTCTCCATACCTCCCCCGGCCCCATCCACCACTCTAAAGCAGCACTAGCAACTAAGAGAGAAAAACATAATTTCTATTTGGGTTATGCAAATCGAGAGCAACCACCACAGAATGGTCGATATCGACCATATCACTAAATGACAAAAAACATGACAAAAATGCACCAAGAGGACCCCTCCCATCTATATAGTGCTACTGGGATCTTATTAATGATATGGGGTCTTGTGGGGCTTTTACTAGTAAAATCCTCCCTTTAGAGGCGTCTATTGTTGTTGACCTTTTTTCTTCTTTTAATTTGTAGAATGTAGTTTATTTCAAAACTTTTTAAAGGATTTTTGTTAAATTACCACTGCTATTTTTTAAGGTACAGGGGAAAATATATGATATTTGGTAGGGATATCCCTGTTGCTGTTATCAGATATGGATATTTGGTAGATGCCCACTTAAGATGAATTAGGGTTATAATTATAGTTCATCTCTTATGAGGTTACTTTGCCTATAAATGGGTTTATCTCCTTGTATTTGTACACATAGATAATGAGATAACAAAAAAGCTCCCTCTTCTCCCTCTAATCCTCTTTCTCTTAGTCTCTCTCTTTACTAATTGTTGCACTATTATACAAAACTATGTAACATATGTACATGACTATATTGTGGGACCCATATAATGATGATCCAAATAGTTCAAAATGAATTTCATCCCTTCTAATGATATATTCCGAAATTTCAGGTAAATGAGAGGAGACGATTGTTAGTGTTGGAGATGAATTCGGATCCTCTTTTGTAGCTATTGAAGTATGCATGTCTTTAGGACTCTATCATAAATAAGATTGTAAACGGGCATCCGATTCTCCGATTACCCGGAAGTTCCAACTCGAAAAAAATCGGATCTGGAACATATTTTAAGTTTCGATTCAAAAACTGGTCCGGGTCCAGAACCTAATTTAGGTTCCGATTGATAAGCGGGTCCGGTTCAGGTCTATATAGGTTCCGACCCGTGGACCCAAGACCCAGGGGATGAGTCTTTGATATTGAAATTTGTACTTTAAAACAAATTATTTTTTGGCATTCTTATATATAATACTGGATGTTATAGACTTAATGCACTGTTTATAAGTTAAATGACATGCTTATTTTAATAATAAATATAAAAATAATTGATTTTGGAACTAGATTCGAGTCCTCTAGGTGAAACCGGATCCGGACTTTCTTATCGAAATAGGGTCCGGAACCAACAAAACAGATTCTGATTTAAAACTGGATCCGGAACCGTTATTATAAAGCTAGTCTGGGTCCACTATGGTTTCGATCTGAAACCAACTCGTTTGCAACCCTAATAATAAAAGCTCGTATAATGATAATCCAAACCTGAACTCCAATGGATAGTTTCAGTAGGCCTAGGATCACGGTTTGCATTCGGAGGCTGTAGGTTTGAAATTGCACTACCACACACGGGCCTACATGGGAGTTTACCCTGCTTCCCTCTTGATCCTGAGGGATTAGTCCAGCCAAAAGGTTTGGAACCCTTCAATAGCAAAAAAAAAAAAAAAAAAAAGAATAAAAAAAAAAGATAATCCAAACCTTTGCACGAGCTATTATATGTAAGCATTTTTATTTATTTTGCTAAATTGTGGGTTACCCAAAAGTAAAATACAATTTATTTTACCACAATCATCCAAACACCTTGTTCTCATTTTACAAAAGCCAAATATACTTTCAAACCACCATTTTTTTTCCACTAATCTATTTTTTTACTACTCCTCACTATATTTAGTAACACTGGGATTATCTCTGAGTTTTTTTAGTTTCTACTAAAAAAAGACTGATCAATTTGAAAACTTTACATATGGAATGAAGTGAAATAAAGTCTCAAATCAACATAGAATAAAATATAAATAGATTATGATGGTTTTTTGTCTTTAGTTGCTTGTTAATAAACCTTTTTTACTTTTGTGTATAAGAAGTGGGTTTTTTTTTTTTTTTTTTTTAATTTAGTGAATAAAGAATGTTGCTTTTCGACTTCTTTTCTTTAGAAAAAGGAAGAGGGAGTTTTGACTCGACACTTTAGTACTTTTAATATGACCCCTAGTGCTTTATTGTCTCACAAATAAGGATTTACTCCACCTTAACTTGATTAGTAAATTCTAAAAAAAAAGAGTGTTCAGATATTTAGGGCCTGTTTCTTTATTAGAATTCCTGATTAAAATTCTAGTGGTTGGGGTTTACAAGACACGAGACATTTCTCAATCCCTTGTTTCTTGACAAGAATTTATGAATTCCAGCAGATGATAAGTCCCAATTAGCCTTTAGGAATTCAGGAATTCCACCTTTTTTGCATTTTTGGTGGAATTCCATATTGTATAGGAATTCAAGAATTCCTCGGACAAGAATTCATAGAATTATAGTAAATGAACAGGCCCTTAGAATCTGGCATAGTTATCTCTGAAGTTCTAGTTTGGGAGGAGCCCGTGCTTGTTGTGCCTTGAATGGACTTGACTCATGGGCTTAAGGGAAGGCCTACTGAGCTCTAGTGCCATGTGCTCTCTCTCACACATGCTTATGCCCTGTTTCTTTAGTGGAATTTCTGTCGGAAATTCAGCATAAAGAAAAATCTTGCGCCCTTTTTTATTATAATAACTATATTGTTGTTGCTGCTCTTAATAAATTATTGTTGTTATTATTTTGCTAGATATTGTTGCTGCTAATGAATTGTTGTTGTTATTATTTTGTTGAGATGCGGGTTTCACCCCGAAAACCAACATTTATATGAGAATCCTGAATTTGTCTACAAAATCCATCTACTTGTTTGGGTTTCAACTATTTGAAACGAAAATCTTGGGGCCATCACCAGGGCTGAGCCCAAGACCATGATGGGGCCAGGGGCTCGTGCATAAAAAAGGCAAAAAAAAAAGAAGAAAAAAGGCGTGTAGGGTTGGGCTGGGCCTGGGCCTGGGCCTGGGCCTGCAATGAGTCCGGCCCGTTGCTACCCATGCGAGAAAGTAGAAAGCCTGAGTAACAGCAGCAGAGAAAGAAAGAGAAGGTGAATCTCTGCAGACTCTCTTCTGCACTGTCGCAATTTCTCGGGCTCTTTACTGCTGGTCTCTCTGCTCTCTCACCACACCAAAAGCTCAAACCCGAAACCCTCTCTGCGTTCGATCTCTGCGATCCCTCGCACGTCTATGATCTTCGCAGATCGGCCATGGCCAATTTCCTGGCTCAGTTCCAGACCATCAAAAGCTCATGCGATCACCTCATCATAGCAGGCAAATCTCTCTCTTTCCCTCTGTCTCTTCCTCCCAAAGCCCTAAATTTATTCGAGAAAGTGTGAAATGTGTTGCTCGATCGAAGAGTAAAGCCCTATCTGTTTGTGGGTTGTTTTAAAAATTCAATCTTGGGAAGTGAGATGCGTTCTCCTTTTGAATCCAGATATCTAGGGTTTTGAGTTTCAGATTAAATTCGAGGGGTTCTGTGATGGATTTCGAGAAGAGGCTCTTCCCAGATCTATTCATCAAAGGCCCGGAATTCACGTGTACAATCGAAAAAAAAATTCAAGTTTTTGTCTTTTTGTTCACGTGTACAATCACAAAAATCAAGTTTTTTGTCTTTCGCGAATTCCCTTAAATTGTCTCATGGGGTGTTTAGATTTGCTCATTATTGCAAATGTTGTGTGTGCGCTTGCCTCTGTGTGTGGAATCAAGAACCAAATTTTTTTTTTTTTTTCGAACTGTTCTTCTTCTCCGCTCAGATCTTTGTCACTATGTATAGGTGGTGGTGGTTGTTTTCCATCGAACCTACTTGCACATACGCACGATCAGAGGCCATACTTTCTACTTTGCAGTGTTTATGTGGGCCTTTTGGTCTTAAGCTTTGTTGGGGTGTTTTCTGTGGAGTTAGATTATAACTCTTTTAGTCGACCCGAATCAAAATTACAAGGCTTTGACGACGATGACGATAGCTGTTGACTTGGGCCAGAAAATATGGGAAAATGGAATCCTAGTTAGTTTGCATTTGGTTGAGGAATTAGTGGGAAGGAGTGGAATGGAATTATCCCCTGTGATGAGAAATTGGGAATTTATTGTGAAATACATTCCATGATGATATTTTCAAATCTACAGTACGATCAGAATTCCATTCTGTCAACCAAACACAAAATTATGCAGTAGAAAAGTCCACATTGGTGTACGGCCCCAATTTATAGCCACATAAGAAAATTCCATTCCAGGTGTTGATATAATTCTTAAACTAATCAGACCTTTGGTATGATATCCTATTGTGTGTCACCACAAGCACACTAGCACAACAATCAAGTATATTGAAACTGATAATGGCTTGAAGTACATGCAAACATGTTATAATATTTGCAATATCTGCTGGCAAAGATTACAGGAGAAAGGAAGTGAGGTTTTTTTTTTTTTTTTTTTTGTCTGAGATTGGTGGTTTATTTTAGAAAATGATGAAATATACAGCAAGCTACTTTTTCTCTGTGTACTCCTAAGAATTCTGATCCATGCCTTTCTTTCGATTATCAACTCTTGAGAGATTAGATGCTTGTAAGGTCTTAAAGTTTTGTTTGTTAAGGGTTTGTACTAGTCCATGCTTTCTTTCTGGAGTTTGGTAGTGCTCTGATTGTTCTATTGAGTAAATAAATGCCAAAGTTTATCTTTCTTAATAAGAAATTTATCATATTTGATGCTATCGCTCTGGTTTCCAGTTGAGGATGTAAGCAACTTGTGGCCTAGTGTGAAAGGCGCATTTGAGGAACGCTTGCCATTCAAGAAGGCAGTTTTAAACAACAAGACTCGTAATCTTGTGAATGTGGAGAAACTGCCTGCTGAGTTCATATTAACAACAGATGCAAGATTACGTAGTCGTTTTCCACAGGAGCAGTCCTTATTTTGGTTTCGGGAGCCTTATGCAACTGTTGTCCTTGTTACTTGTGAGGTATCCTCTCACTTGTCTATCTAAAGAAAATTTTAAAAAATATTGATTGATTCATTTACTGTTGCTTTACATTTGTTCCAGTTGCAGTTTACAAGAATCTCAAGGTCTACACATTCTTCAATTATAACTCATGAACCATTAAGTTTTGGTTATGATATGTAGTTGCTCTCATCAAGTTGATTTGATTATGTATTTTTCTGCTCAAATGAAAATGGTATGGTTAAAATAAATAGACATGGGAAATGAGGTGGGAGTTTCAGAAATAATTTGATTTAACTTTAGAGTCAATCATCATCAAAGCCTTGTCCCAACAATGTTGGGGTCAGCTACATGAATTCTATTTCTTTATTCTGATATAACCTCAGATAGATTGCACTTCTTTAGATCTATTGTTACTACTTCCATCCACGTCCTCTTCGGCCTACTCTTTTGTTGGTTGGCCATCAACCTACATATAAAAACTTTTCCTCCCGATCACTTTTGTTGGCTTGCGTTAGACATGTTCAAACTTTCTTAAATGAGTTTCTCTTAATTTATCATCTATTGATGCTCGCCTAAATGCTCTCGAAAGCGCAAATTTTTTGTTCTATCTTTCCTAATTTTACCACACATCCACCTCAATATTCTCATCTTTGCTACA
Source organism: Camphora micrantha (assembly GCA_003546025.1). Classification (NCBI taxonomy): domain Eukaryota; kingdom Viridiplantae; phylum Streptophyta; class Magnoliopsida; order Laurales; family Lauraceae; genus Camphora; species Camphora micrantha. The sequence continues at coordinate 9,405,304 of QPKB01000005.1, read as the reverse complement.
CTCATTTTGTGCATGTGTTGCTTCTTGATTGGATTACATTTTGCTCTATAACTCGTAATTAGTATAATTGTTGCCTTATAAAATATTTCCTTCAATCTTGTTGGTATGTGCCGATCACCGTGTACTCCAGAAGCAAGTCTCTACTACTTCAATCGTCATGCTCTTATCTTATGTTCGACATCTTCCTTAATCTCTCCATCCTTACTAATCATCGAGCCAAAGTATCATAATGAATCTCTGTGTTATCTCTTGAGCTTCGGTTCTCATTGTAATTTCAGCTCTTTAAGGTATATGAATGATTTAACTTTATAGTGAATTTCTTAAATGCATTTAATGATAGTAAGATGTCAAGAAATGAGAATCTTTATGTGCATACGCCTATAAAAAAAATCTTAGAAATGAAAGTTTTTATGTCAAACATTTTAAGTTACTATGGTAGCTTTGAGTGCTTGCATAAAGTTAGCAGGATGTGCACCACTTTGCATTAACTTGATATAATTTGTGGCTAATTACTAATATTTGCTATAATAAAGATATTCTGTAGTCAAATTTATTCTCAGTATACATTATCACTTTAGCAAGCATATCTTATTTATTGTCTTTGAGCTATTACAACCTATGATGAAGTTAGCTTGCATACATCTTTGTTTTTTACTAGGTGCTTTAGGGTATTTTCTAGGTATTTATAAGCAATGACTGGAGGTGTGATGCAACCCAAGAGCATCATAGACCCAAGATTTAGCCCACTGTCAGCCAGCCCATTGGGACTAACTTATAATGGTCAATCTCCCAAGGCTAAACATATTGTGCGAGCCCATTGGGCCAAGCCCATAAATGACTAATCTATTGGGCCTAACTCATGGACAGCAGGCACTATAACCCAACTATGCTTTCTCTCTTAGTAAGTAGCTTTCCAACAAAGTTTCCTGTATCTAAGATCTTAGAAAATCCTATCTCATATCTGGCAAGATAATGATTGCCATGCAATCAATAAAAGATAATTTCATGGAGGGAAAAGGGAAAATCCTATCTAGGTCCCTAATAGGAAGGATTGACCTCCCCTCCTCTGAGTATCTTGTAATCTCTCATTTGTGAATCAATGAAAAATTCTCTCTTTCCCTCTCATTGTTGTGAGCAAGTGTTTCCCCTTGTGAGAAGGCTCCTCTCATTGTATGGCTTGGAATGTATAGTTTTCTTCATCCATTCATTAGGTTAGATGGAGACCTATTTTAGTAATAAGAATTGAAGAGACATTTTGGTAGCTGTTGTTCCTCTTTTTTTTTTTTTTTTTGGGTGTGGAGACATATTTATTGTCATTTCCTTTTGCCTTTTTGAGTAGCATGGTAATATTTATCATTTTCTCACATCTAGGACCTTGATGAGTTCAAGACCATTCTAAAACCACGGCTAAAGTTGATTGTTCAAAATGATGACCGGGAATGGTTTATTGTCTTCGTTTCAAAAGCTCAACCCAGCAATGACCATGCAACTAAGTTAGCAAAAAAAGTATATGCCAAACTTGAAGTTGATTTTAGCTCAAGGAGGAGAGAAAGGTATGCAACATTGTCTTTTTTGTCTTCTTTGCAATTAATTTCATGAGGTCCAACTTAATTCTCCTATCAAGCATATTCCTTTGAGTTGAAATATGATAGTTATTTTTCCTTTCTTACCATAGACCTCTCCGTGACAACTGTTTTTCCCTCTTTCTCTTGGTTTTTCTTTTTCCTTTCTTTTGAATTTTTGGATATTTTTGTTCTTTGGGAGAAGGAGCATATCTGTTCTCTAATATTTGTAGGCTATCTAATAATATATTGAGTTTTTTTTTTTTAAAGAATCTGAAGACACTACTTACTTTCTCTGTCTTGTACATTGGACTCAGGTGCTGCAAATTAGATTTACTTGGAATTGATGCTAACTTTTGGGAAGATTTGGAGTCTAAGATGATTGAATCTATCCGGATTACATTGGATAAACGTGTTCAATTCTATGAGGATGAACTTCGCAAGCTTAGTGAACAGCGTTTCATGCCAGTTTGGAATTTTTGCAACTTTTTCATTCTCAAGGTCATTTAAACTGGCGAGAAATGACTTTATTATTATTGTTGTCATTACTACTACTAAACAGTACATGACATTATTTTTCTGTTTATTTAATTTACTCATAGCTTTTGTTATGAAGTACCAATACTTCTGCCTTGTTTCTTTATTCATATGAATTGGAGTTTTATATCCTGTTTGTTCTTATGCTTGCAGGAGAGCTTAGCTTTCATGTTTGAGATGGCTCATCTTCATGAGGATGCATTACGAGAATACGATGAGCTAGAGCTTTGCTACTTGGAAACAGGTCTGTATGAATCCACGATTTTGTTCACAAAATCTTTATTAGGTCTCAACTTGTTTTGGTTGATATGCTACTGTGCTGTCTCTACGTATCCTTTTGAGTTGTGTTTTTTGTTTATTCATTTTAAATTATTGTTGGGCAGAACTGAGGAGAGCGTTAGAAGGTAGTTAAGTAAGAATGTTCCACATACATATAGAAATTATATTTAATGCTGGGCAAATATTTCCCTGCATGTCATCATTCCACCACAATTTTGACTTGAATATAAGCATGAACATTGGAATCTGCCTGCATGGCCAAAAGGAAACATCTAAGTATGACTGGACAACTATAATATCAAAGTGGATGTTACTTGAGTCTCCATGGTTTCTTCCACTTGACCAAGGCCCTGTAGATAACATTTAATGTGTCTCTTTTAACGATATGGTTCCACTAATGGATGATGCAAAAAGGTTAATGTCTTATCAGTTGCCACAGTTTTTGCTCAATTTTAAAATTTGACCGTCCCAATCAACCCAAAAAAGCGTACCAAACTTTTGCAGGAATCATTCTTGATGGCACAATTGATGCTAGTGACACAATTAGATTATTAGTTTCAACTTACCTGTGTTATGGGAGGGTTAAGCCATAAGTCATGACGGGCAGAGATTGGATCAGCAACTGAGGAAAAGGGGAAGGGGGGAAGCTATTGAAATAGGAAGACACCATCTTGAAGTTTGTTCTATGAAAACTTTGGAGGCATTCGATGGAGTAGCTTATAAGGAAGGAGACTGATGAAAGAAGCGACCTTTGGGTGGTAAAAAAGGAGGAAGATCGGAGCCTGCTCATGCTCAAAGCATCCTCGGATCAGATGTATCAGTAGAAATTAAGTAGAACCGCTGTACAGGACCTCAGGATGAAGTAGATTCATGAACTTTATGGGTAGGGAGTAGGGATCCTCAACTCTCTTCAGTTTGAGGTGACAAGAGGCTCGTACATGGATGCTGTGAAGAGTTTTTGCATAGTGAAGTTGAGGATTCTGTTGGTGGAGAAAGAAGTTGTGACTTTTCAGATGTAATACGGCCTGGTTCTCCAACAACTTGGTACAGTGAGGTGGGACAGTGCTGTTCCTTCCTTCACCAGTGTTTACGAAGCTTGTGGTCTGGAGATTGTGAAAATAAGCAAGATTGGGAGATGAGAGCTTATGCTCCTTTCTTTTAGCATCATTGGGAAAGCTCTCTCTGTTAACAATGAAGAACTGTGACTTTCTGAAATATTCCACTCTCTCGAGAGATGGAAGCCAATAATTATCCAACCACCTAGGACAATTTGGGTGAGGTATCACAGGTTTCCCTCCATGGATAGAATGAAGCAGTGTTTGAAACTTTTGGTAGACTAGTCACTTAGTCAGGGGTGAATGCGTGATGGACATTGCCAAAGAAACCAAGGAGCTTTCGTAGGAAGCAAACAGATATTGGCAGCGGCGGAGCCAGGAATTTCTCCCACGGGGGGCAAAGATTGTCAACTTACACAATGTCAATAATTACTTAGCCACATTTCCTTTTCTATTAACAATTAAAGAAAAAAAGAAAAGAAAATTTATCAGTTCTTATATAAGATACTAATTAAATTTTATTAAAAAAGATGAATTAAAACCCCCTCACAAAATGAAAGATGTCTGAAAATTAATTAGAAAATTGTATAAACATAGAAAGTTATACATCAATCAACCACTCGATTCCGCAAATGAGGAATTTTTCCAATTGTTCTCCACGATTTTTCATATTTTGGACCCTATAGATATATTGCGTTTTTGATTGTTTATCATTATATTTTACTAGAATTGGATCCTCATATCGTGGTGGTGATTGATCAAATGAATGTTGTACCCTACAACTTCTAAACCGATAAAAAAAAAAACTTACAACTTCGAAGTCATCCTATCTAAAACTCTTAAGCATAAAATTCTAAGTCCACTAGTTCCATCACTAATCTTCACAGATCTATTTTATATAAACTTCTAAGCCCATTGATTCTATCAAAAACCCTTGACCAGTCAATTTTAAAATTTATATGAAATTCTAACTACATCAATTGATTACTAGCAATGTGTTCATCACAACTTTCATATCGTAGCCTCTCTTCAGAACAATGAAATGTCAAAGGAGATGTAGGAGGAAACAAAAAGTGAAAGGACTCAAGGACAACTAGTGAAAAGAATAATAAAAGAACATGTAGCAAAATTTAAAAATAAAAAATAAATGAAAGGACTACTACAAGAAAAAAGTACGAAAGCCATGAGCCATCAATGTACCCTAAAAAACCCCCTCCCAAAAAAGTACAACAATCATCAATGTAGGAAAGAAAGAACCTGTATCCATCGCGTCGGTCCAAGAAGTATACCTTCAAACCTTTTTGAGCAGGGGGGCAAAATGACAAATATACCCACTTTATTGTCCAAAACCCCAAGCATAGCAAAAGAAAACAAAAGTTGATGCCCCTCCTCAAACATATGTGGCTCCACCACTGGATATTGGATGGTATGCTCATAGCCAATGAGCTCATTGATTCTAGGCAGCGAGCTCGTAAGGAAGGTGTGATATTGAAAATTGACTTGGAAAAAGCTTGCGATCATGTGGAGTGGGACTTTGTGGATTATATGTTTGGGCAGGTTTGGGTTTGGTGATTTATGGAGACGGTGGATGCGGGAGTGTATTACTTATACTTCTTTCTCCGTGTTGGTTAATGGATCTCCGTCCCCACTTTTAAAAGCTTCTAGAGGTTTGTGTCAAGGTGATCCCCTATCCCCCTTCCTGTTCACTATAGTGGCAGAGGCGCTGAGTGCTCTGTTGATGAAAGCTAAAGTAATTGGCCTTATTGAGGGTTTTGCTTCCAGTCAGAATGGTGAGTCCATAACTCATCTTCAGTTTGCAGATGACACTATTTTATTCAGCTCCACCAGGAGTGAGGAAGTCGTTGCACTGAAGAGGATTTTGTGATGTTTTCAATTAGTATCAGGGTTGAAGGTGAACTTGAACATGAGCTCTTTGGTGGGGATTGGTTGTTCTGATGATGTGATTCATTCTTTGGCTAGTATCATTCACTATAAGATTGGGCATGTTTGTGGGTGGGGGGGGGGGGGGGGGGGGGGGGGGGGGGTGGAATTGGTTTACAATATTGTACCTGTGTCTCCCTTTGGGTGCTAGGTTTACCAATATCGTACCTGTGTCTCCCTTTGGGTGCTAGGAAAAGAGTGTCAACTGTTTGGGATCTAGTGGTGAAGAAGTTTGAGAGGAAACTATGTGGAAAGGGAGTTGTCTTTCTCTAGGGGGGCAGAATTACTTTGGTTAAAGCTTGTCTCTTCGGTTTGCCAATTTATTATAAGTCCTTATTCAAAATGCCTAAGGCAGTGAGCTTGAGGTTGGACAAGATTAGAAGGAATTTCTTGTGGGAAGGTCAAAGTGAAGGAAGGAAAATTCATCCATTTTCCTAGATGGAGTTCTTAGTGGGGGAGGGTAGTTTGGTCTGTTTTTGGTTGGATGATTGGTTGGAGGTGGGTCTTTTGCATTCCCGTTTTCCTAGGGTCTTTTGAGTTGTGTCCAACAAAGAGTCTTTGGTTAAGGATTGTTATGTTGTGAGGGACAATGTGGTTTCTTGGGAATTGTCCTTTAGGAGGTCTTTGCGTCATGGAGAGGAAGTTCAATATGAAGAGTTGTTGGTTTATCTTTCTAATGTTTTTTTGTGCTGGGATGAATCGGATAAGCTCATTTAGAAACCGTCTTCTATTGGTGAATTTTCTGCCAAGGCCTTCTACTTGGCTTTGATGGACTCACCGGAACTGCGTCCCTCTTGTGCTCTTGCTTGGGTTGGTTTAGTTCCTCCCTGAGTGGAGGCTTTTTGTTGGTTGGTGATTGCAAGGAGGGTGTCTACTATAGATTTCCTAAGAAGGAGAGGTATTCCTTTACAATCCTTATCAAACACTTGCATCATGTGTGGTAAAGAGGAGGAAACGGCGAATCACCTTTTCTTGCATTGTGAGGTAGCCTCATATCTTTGGAGCTTCTTCATTCACAAGTGTGGCTTGCAGTGGTGTATCCCTCAGTTGATCTCGGACTTGGCAGAATCTTGGCGAGGCAGTCCTTTCTTCAGGTGTGGTCTTATCCTTTGGCAGATCACGCCCTTTGCTATCCTTTGGTCTATTTGGAAGGGAAGGGAGTAGGGACAACAAAATTTTTAGAAATGTCTCTTCTTCGAAGGAGGAAACTCAAGGAGCAATCCTTGTTAGAATTGCAAAGTGGGCCATAGCTAGGAAAGAACTCTCCAACTTTAGTATGGACAGCATTCTTTATAATTGGGAGGCGTGTATGGTGTGTGGATTGACCAAGGAGAGGAGGTTGACCTTTTGGGCAACTAGGGGAAGCCGGGGCGGCAGGTATTGGGGGAGTATTGCGTGATGATAAACGGGTGATCCTTTGTATGTTCTCCAAAAAGTGTTGGTGTGAGGGATTCCAATGAAGCGGAGGTATTGGCTATTTTGGAGGCTTTAAGGATTTTCTCTCGCTCTTTTGAGGGTCATCTGATAGTGGAGAGTGATTCTTCTAATGCTATCTCTTGTGTTACGAGGTTCGAGGTCAAGCCTTGGAAATTTCAGTTTTTTCTCAATGAGATCAAGGAGTTCGCTTCTTCTCTTTCTGTGGTTTTTTATCATGTGATTAGATCGGCTAATGGGTTGGCGGACTCCTTAGCCAAACAAGGGTTTCAAGGTCGTCTCCCTGGGAGGTTTTTCTTGTGTAATTTTGTCTTTGGTATAAGTCTCTTATACTCGTGTTATTGTATTCTTTTGGTCTTTCAATAAAATTTACAATTACTTCAAAAAAAGAAGAAGAAGAAGAAACCACAGAGAAGTCCTGTCTAGAGTTTGGAAGAATCTGCTTAAAGGTAATGGGCCAAAAGCTGATCAGTAAGGATCTAATGCCAGACATCTTCTAACAATCAGTTCTTGGTTGTGGTTAGGGAAGAGTCTTTGTCGCTAGGATTTCAGTGGGTGCAAGGAATCCTATGGCAAGGAAGGGTTTTGTGCGTCTAGACTCTGGATTCATACATTGATGGAGTTTCTGTGTAGGAATACCCTGGCAACAATGAGGTCAGATCCAGGGCTACAATTATGACAAACTGGAATCTGACGAGTCCTAGTTCTCTCAGTCGACCTTTGCTGATGATGTGGAGTGGACGTCCCTCATTTGCTAGGGACGATTGTGTACAGGAAGGGCAAGAAGATGTTGAATGCTTTTTAGATCGTGAAAGGAGATTGGCAACAGGAGGGGATTTCAAATCAATCAACTACTAAGGAAAAGAAAGTTGTGGGTGGAAGAGGAGAGACAACTGTGTTTCTAAAATTTCTAAGGGTTGTGATGACATGGTCATAGGCAAGGGCTGTGCAGGAGCCCTCTTGCTGCATCTGAGATTTTGGCAGCATAAGCAGTCTTTAGGGCCTGCATTTGTCATGTAGTTTTGGAGGGCCAATTTGTTAGAGGTCTAAAGGAGCCTCTTTTCTTGGGTTCGGCCCCATGTTTTCCCTCCACCCATTGCAATTTGCTACAAAACCAAATCACAGCTTGATCTCTAGACAGGGTTCTTCTTTGGAGGGCAATCAGAAGGCAGACACTTAGCTTTGTTGCTGTTGTCATTATCATCATCGTAATCGTCGTCGTCATCATCATGACCACCACCACTACTATGATTGCTATTATTGTTCTTATTTCTGTCATACTCAACTAAGTCCATGCATTAACCACAGCCTGTACTGGCACAATTACAACTTGGAAGGTGGTTGTTGTCACGCCCATTAGGTTGCAGTTTCAAGTTGTGTTACCTTTAATAAAACCTTAAGGTCAAATTTTCTTTTGCTGAGGTCACAAACTTGGAAACTAGGCCTCCTATCACTCAGCTGTTTGCCTCATCATCCCAAACTTGTCTAGGTCTGACTATTAAGCCACCAGCTTCTATTTATTTAGTGTAAAAATGAACCTTTATGAAATTGTTGTAGCTATTAAAACTAAAAGCTTTACTAAGCTATTGACTCAATGATCGATTCTATCAGCCTCTATATAATGCATTGATTGTCTTTTTAGTTCTTAAAGGAAATCTGACATGGTCATTCTGCAGTTTTTAACAATTACCACTATATGCTATTGCTCTGGAGAATTGTAAATATCTATTGCTTCCTTATAGTTATGATTTTCATTTATTAGTGATAGTACAGGCATTTAAAAAAATAAGACACTTGAATTTGTACTTTCTAACGGACATTGGTTTTTTGCTACCAAGCTTTGTGATGATGGATGTTGATTTTAAATTCATAATGCAGTAAATTCTTCAGCTATAAGACACAGAGAATTTGGAGGTTTGGACAGTGGTGATGATCAGGCCGCACTGCTAAAGCCTGGATACAAGCCATTATCACAAATTGTTCAAGATGACTCATTTAGAGAATTCGAATTTAGACAGTATTTATTTGCCTGTCAATCTAAGGTATGTAAATTGATAATGGTAACACGAATTATGGTGCTGGATTAGTATATAGTATCCCATTCAAAAAAAAGAAAGAAAAAAGATTAGTATATAGTATGAACTGAGTAACAGTTTGCTTAGTTGATTCTCTTGCTGGAACTCCGTGCAAGTGTTTGATTCTTCATCTTCTGTATAATCAAATGTGAGCATGAGTTGGCTTGTGATTACTGTTTAAAGAAAAAAAAAGAAGAGAAGAACAGAAAAAGAATTAGTCCAGGAGACTGACTTTTGCTACAGGGGGATTCGAACTCACACACTCTACTTACATGCCTATGTCCCTAACCAGTTCAGTTACAGCTGAGGGATGGATGAAACTGACTTTTTTCTATAATGATTGGTATGGGTTTGGCATTGTTTACTATTTATTTGGTGTACTCTTGACTCACTTTATAGATCGTGTTCAGTGGCATCTCAAAGACTGTTAGATTTCATCATCTTGTATTTTGCGTGAACTTTTGAAAGATTCCTAGTCAGTGTATCCGTGAATATAGTCAGTGTATCAGAAGTGTGCAACACAGAGCAGTCAATTGCAAACCTATTTAATTGATGACGCAGCCGGGGAAGGGGAAGATCAACCAGTGGGTCAGCCTCTGAAGCTGAAGCCTCAACAGTCAAGAGCACGCAATCATGACCATGGATTTAGCAACACTAATCTACCGACACAAACCTGAAGAAAATTCTCAAATCATTAGTTCTATATTATTCATTGTTGCTACAAATAGAGAACTGCATGGATCTATAATGCTATATAGACTGTAGTTGAGATCTCTTTTGCGTGCATTCCGAGTTTATCACATACTGGATAGAGTCTCTATCCTAAATTTTAGGAATTGAAATCTAATTACATGAAGATTCTCTACTAGACTTTCTAAACAGAACAAGATTTCAAATCTAACAACTAAATAGATGATGAAAATAAATCTGAAGTGTAGTATTCTTCTTTCCTTTTAGATGTGTAGGTGGATCCCAGATTTCTAATACAAAAGTAAAATGGGTCCCATATCGCACACAAGTGATGTATGTCGTGCTGAATTGCACAGTTAAACAAATGGGTTCCATCATGTCACTATTAGAAGTGTGGAGGGCCATGGGTCTCCTCTCACACGAGTGGGATTTTAGCCCATGAGCACGGTCTATGGACCATGGCTGGTTGTATCCCATTATCTGAAAGCCCGTTTTGTGGTTGCCCCTCTTGGGCTGCATTGATAGTTGATATAATTACTTTTTTCACTGTAAATATGGCATGCTCCCCTTGACTCTTTTTTTTTTTTTTAAATGCTGATGTAATTATCATAATAAGTCATCACCTAGTGTGGTCCCGCCGAAGCAGGGTCCTGAGAGGGTCCAGGCTGGAGACAGACCTAACCTTTGGCAATTTTGCACAAAGTGGCTGCTCGCGGGAATTATCATAATAAGTATGACTGTTAATTCCTAAACTTGAAATCAAGTGTTGATCTAATTATCATGAGTGCCTCTAGCAGTCAGAATGTGTTCCTTGCCTGAACCATGAAGTTACAGGTTTTTAAGTCTTGTTACCAATACTAAAAAGGAGAAACTCTGTTAAAGAAGATTGTAGTTAATGGGAATGAGCCCGTGGCATAGTGGAAGGTGCTCACTATTGCAACATTGAGGTTGTGGGTTCAAGTGATGTTACCAATTAAAAAAAAAAAAAGAAAAAGGAAAAAGAAAAGAAAAAGATTGGAGTGAATGGGGGAAAAGCCATTTTTCATTCTCCACAGGTAATTATGTTAATTTCAAATTTCCTGTGGTCATTCTCCAGAGCATACAATTCTTTGTGCTTTTTTGTTATATTGTTTGCCTTATTCTTTGCGCTTTTTTGTTATATTGTTCGGCTTATTCTTCCTGCTAAATTAAGCGTTTTCTCAATTTAAGTTCTGTCCCAGCATCTTTTCTGTTTGATGTAAGTGGAGAATACCTAGTAATTCCCAAATCCACTACTATCTGCTTGCATTCTATTGTGTCATTATTATTGATGTTGATATAGATGTGATAATACCTTCCTGTGTAAATATCTATTTCAATATTATTGTACCATATTTTGATAGAGGGGATTGCAGTGAGGAACTTTGGCTGTTTGGTGTAGGATTAGGGCTTCATGGAGTTGCTTCAACAAAGTTGGTTGTCAGATGTTTGTTGCCTGCATAAAAGCCATAATATGTGGTTCGTGTTTGCATGTTATGACGGAGTCAAGGAATATATACCCATATTTAAGGACAAGGATTTGCTGTCCATTTTTCTCTAGGATACACTAATGCAGTCTGCGGTTCTTAAACTTTCTCCAAACAGCCCCTTCAGTTTTTACTTATTTTTAAAATTTTATTTGTTTGATGCAGGTTTTTTTTTTTTTTTTTTTGCATTATGTTGTGTTATTTTATTTTATTCGTTTGAGTTTTATCGTTATTGCTGCTATTGTTCTTATTATTAATGCTTGAATGGTAGTTTAATCCTTTTTTTCTTTGTTCTGAAATCCCCAGCTTTTATTCAAGCTTAATCGTCCATTCGAAGTTGCATCTCGTGGTTATTCATTTATAATCGGCTTCTCAAAGGCATTGGCAATGCATGAAGTATGTGTTATGCATTCCGTTCATGTATTAATTCTTTGTTATTTTGGACTTCTTGTACAATTTCTAGATTCAGTTACTGGATTCCAGAACACTCAGATAATGCTGTATTTTCCTATAACTTTCTATGTGGTTTTCTTGCAGAGTACCTTACCTTATTGTATGAGGGAAGTTTGGGTAATAACTGCTTGCCTTGCATTAATCAATTCAACTAGTTCCCATTATGATGGTGGACTTGTGGCACCTGATGTTGAAAAGGAGTTCTATCGTCTCCAGGGTGATCTTTACTCACTTAGCCGAGTTAAGGTAAACTTCACTATGCTTCTCAAGACTGTTAGTAAGTGTAATTACTAACTGCTGTCTGGTTTGACATGGAATGATACATGGGGCGTTATGAATCTAAAATTAAGTTACAACATTAGTTCATCAAGTTTATCTGAGAGGTGTAAGTCATGTACCATTTTTTGTTTTTTTCTTCTTTTTTTTTTTGGTTAAGTTGCAAGAATGTCAATAATTAGGTTATTTATGGAACTTGATGGTAATATTTTGTCCAGTCCAAATTTTCTGTGCGCTAGGTTACTGAGAGGTTATTTATGGATCTGGCAGTTAATGAGGCTTGCATATTTGATTGGATATGGAATGGAGATAGAAAGGAGTCCTGTCAACAGGTAGAGTTTGATTCTCATAGATCTAATCAGTAGTTTTATGCGTCACTTTTAAACTGTATATGGCTGTGGTTTGTTACTTTTTTTATTTGCTAACTTCTGAGGTCCAATCCTGTTAGTGGTGCCATGAAGTTGTGCTACTACTGCATTATTTTCTCATTCTATTGTATAGCTATGCTATTAACCTTTATTAAATCTATCCTTTTTTTACACAGTGCCTCTTTAAGCATGTTACCCTGGCCCAAGCCTGCAGTTTGGCCCTCAGTCCCCCCTGATGCTTCATCTTCAGTCCTTGCAAAAGAGAAGGCAAGTCTATCTGCGATTCTGCATGTTAGGTGCCAGTTGAAATGTGCCTTAGATATCATACACATACATGCAGTTAATATGCATCTGATCACTGTCAACATCTCTTATGCTGGTTGAAATGTTGAATAGTGTGATTGGCTTCCTTTACTGACATTATCCCTTATTTAGTTGTTTTCATGCAAAAGGGCACTAAGCAGATACATCTGGTACTCTGTAAATATAATATTTTAGATGTTTATCCTTTATTTCTCCAAACACAATTTATAATCTACCACTGGGCCCAGCTTCATACTTCTCCCAGTTATTTGATTACAATGTGTGGCAGGACATCCACATCTCAGTGCAGGCCCCAGAGCTGCAAGACTGAGAAGCAGAGTTATTTCATTACAATCTCCTCTTTCTTTTTATGATGACGAGGAACCCGCCGACCCCCCTTACGGTTGATCATTGGTAAAACCCCGGATACACAACACCACCCACTAGCACCGTGTATTGGATGAGGCCCCAGATGTTTTGAAGCCTGGACCTCCAGCTCATTACTGGACTTCCTAACCACTCAAAATCTCCTCTTTCCTTTTCTTTTCCCTGTTTTTCCCATTCTTCTTTGGTCTCTTTGCATTTCTATTTAAAATAGAAATACCATTACCTATAAAAAAATTAAGAAAAAAGCAGTAGCTGATATGTATCTTATTGGCTAATATTTATCATGTATTGTCTGAGGCCAATATGTTAAATTTGAATGTATTGGCCATGGGATACATGTTGCCTGTATCAGTTGATAGTTGATACTGCTGACAGTACTGACAATATTGGTCGGTACACTGATAATTTGCCCATATAGCTGACAATCTCGCACATTTTTACCCAATATTTAATGTGGTTTTGCTTTGTAATTAGTCCTTTTTTTGAGTTTTTAGCTGGCTATCTATGTGCCAACACATATGTTACCTGTATCAGTCGATACTGCTGACGCTACTGACAATACTGGTCGATACAACTGAGAATTTGTGATATAGCCGACACTACTGACAATAATTTGTGATACTGCTGACACTACTGACAATATATGGTTTTTCTTTTTTTTTTTCTCTCTCTTCTTCTTCTTTTTTTTGTAATTGTTCCTTTTGTCCATTTTTAGTTGTCTATGTGATGCAACAATTCTGTATGTCTACTTTCCAGGTTGTTATTGTCAAAGCAAGAAGAAGGGAGAAATAATGCTGTGAATTCGATGATCCCTCTTGAGGGTCATGGTGCTTCATTATATAGATATAATGTTGCTATATAAGTTACGGTGATTGTAACAATTATCTAGATTACAACCATTCTAATCTAATTATAATCTAATCATATCTCCTAAGAAGACAAAGAATAAAATTACATAGCTGTACACACGTCACTTGTTTTGACCCACAAGTTGGGCCTTATTTGTCATGGGTTGTGACCCACTGACCCATTTAACACCCCCCTCAAATTGATGTTGATGAGTCAACAAGCATCAATTTGTTTGTCAAGAACTGATGACGTGGTCGAGGAAGCGCTTTGGTAAAAATATCAGCAATTTGGAGGCTGGAGGAGATGAACGGGAGAGAAATAACATTGCATAGATATTCATCCATGATAAAGTGGCAAGCAACCTCGGTGTGTTTATTTCTTTTATGAAACACTGGATTTTCTGTAATCCGAATGACACTGGTGTTATCCGCATGTAGGGGTGTGGGAGATTTTTGTGAGAAGCCACGTTCTTCAAGGAGACCACGAAGCCATATAATTTCTGAACATGCGGCAGACATGGCCCGGTATTCTGCCTCAGTTGATGATTTGAAAACTTTGTCCTGTCTTTTCACTTTCCATGAAATAAGAGCATCACCTAAGAACATGCACCAGCCCGTTGTGGATCGACGAGTATCAGGGCAACCTGCCCAATTAGCATTAGAATAGGCAGTTAATGTTATTGGAGAGCCAACAGGAAAAAACAAGCCTCTATGAGAAATGCCAAGAAGATAACGAATAATTCGTCGAACGGTTGCTAAATGGAGATGATGGGGGTTGGTCATATACTGACTCATCAAGTTTACTGCATAACTGATGTCAGGCCGAGTAGTAGTCAAATATATAAGACTACCGACAAGTTGTCGATAATATGTCGGATTAGGAAGGGGATCACCACTGTCACTATGGAGTTTAAGATTCAGTTCAAGAGGAGTATCCACAGGTGTGGAGTTTGAGAGGCCTGTTGATTCAATTAAATCCATACTATACTTATGTTGATGCAGAATCAACCCCTTCTCAGATTGATGAACTTCCAATCCCAAAAAATATGTCAGAGGCCTCAGATCCTTCATTTGAAAAGATTGATGTAGAGAAACTTGGAGATCTTGAATCATGGCTGTATCTGTGCCGGTGATTATGATATCATCCACATAAACTACAAGAATGGTGATTCCCGTTGATTCTTGTGCAAAAACAATGATGGATCATAAGGACTCTGTTGAAACTGCGGCTTGAGTAAGGCATCCTTGAATTTATCAAACCATGCTCTTGGTGCTTGTTTTAGCCCATACAAAGACCGTTTCAAATGAGCAACTTGCCCTTTTGATGGTTTTGGGAAACCTTGAGGCAGTTGCATATAAACTTCCTCTTTGAGATCACCATGAAGAAAGGCATTTTTTACATCAAATTGGAAAAGGGGCCAGGATTGGGATGCATCTTTGGCAACGATGGTGCGAACTGTAGTCATCTTTGCGACAGGCGCAAAAGTTTCTTCGTAGTCGATTAAGTTGATTTCAGATTTCACCATTGGTAACAAAGATTCAGAGGAACCGGCAGATTTATTGATTATCAAAACTAGCAACAGCAACAGTAACCCAACAGTGCACTAATAGTGCATGGACCAGCACTGATCAGTGATTAATCGGCCTTAATCAGTAACAATCAGCATCAACATCACACAGCAGCAATAGTAGAAGAGACTAGAGAAGTAGTAGAGGATGCCAAGCAGAAACAGAACATACAGAGTGCAAAAAATTGCACTAAAACAGTCCAGACGAACTGAAAAAAAGAGGTGGGATCCTTGCGTGGGGCCCACAGAGGGATCTGATTGGTGATCAGATCAGTAGCTAGAGATCAGTATCCAATTTCCTTTCCAGCAGTACGAGTTTCATCCAGATCCGATCAGAATTGAGGATTTTGTGCGGCTGTGATGAAAACTATTTAAAGAAAGTGAATAATCACAAGATGGATCGAAGAGCCTACCTCTGATCTCTGAAAAATGCTGAAAAAATCTCCAAAATGATGGACGACTAAGGCTGGAAGGAAACTTGTGGATTTCGAGATGATCGCAGGTGGGCCACTATGATCGCAGTGAAGAAACAGTAGGTTATCACCTACGTTTTGCTTACTGAAGACACAGATCCTTGATTTGTGTCGCTCTGACGATGTAGATGAGATCTCCAAGGTACTATGGCTCTGATACCATGTCAGAGCAAGAAGAAGGGAGAAATAATGGTGTGAATTCGATGATCCCTCTTGAGGGTCACGTTGCTTCATTATATAGATATAATGTTGCTATATAAGTTACAGTGATTGTAGCAATTATCTAGATTACAGCCATTCTAATCTAATTATAATCTAATCATATCTCCTAAGAAGGCAAAGAATAAAATTACATAGCTGTACACACATCACTTTTTTGGACCCACAAGTTGGGCTTTATTTGTCATGGGCTGTGACCCACTGACCCATTTAACAGCTATCGTGTCATCTTCTTAATTGTTAGACATACTTGTATCCACACTTCCACAGGATACAATACTGGTATTCAAGGGCGGACCCATGTGTAAGGTCTTGGGTGTGGTCGCCCCAGGTTGGATCCGGCAATAGCCCAGGAGTGCTATGGGCCAGCAGCCCATGCACCCCGTAAGTTTAAGCCTTCGCCTCTCCCTTTCAGACGATAACCCCATTGGACTGCTGGTTGTACATTTGATGGTTTGGATCAAGCGACAGGAGCTGTAGATCAGCAGGTTATCGTCTCGGTTCTTCGTTTCTACCTATTTCTGCAACTTGGTGAAGGAAGGACCCAGGGCAGATATTTTCTTGTACATGGAAAATGAAGGACACATTTTCAAGCCACTGGCAGAGGCGTGATTTTTTTTTTCTTCTCTTTTAGTAAAAGAGAGAGATAATAGAGAATGAAGCCTTTTTGTCTCTTTTTAAATTAAGTTTGACACATGGAAAGTAATGTTGTCCTTTCTTTCATCTGAAAGTAAATAGGAAGAGAAAGACATGTAGAGTCGAGCCAGCTATTTTTATCACTTTCATGGACCTACATATATGGTCCGGGGGCTGGTTCCAAAATTTAAAGTTTTGGGGTCTACTTTCGTAATCCAAATGAAATTTGTTGGTCCACCCCAAAAATTTACATTAAAATTAAATGTTTGTCCCCAAAACCCAACTACCACTGCTGGTATTGGTGTTAAATACTGTGTGGATACTTGTTGGTCAAATTTCAACATATCCTATTGTAATTGATCCATTATATCATTAAGTTCCATTAATTTTCTTACTTTATAACATAAAGGTGTTAGTAGGAGATGAGAACAGCAAAACTTTGTTAATTTACAAGTTTTCTGACTTCTAAGTTCAAACTTCTAAACGAATAGTAGATGTTAATTTGAAGTTGGACATGTAATATAATGAATTGGATACTTGTATTCATAACCAAGATTTCCAATATTTCAGAATGCAGTGTCATATTCCTGACCCCTACACGAAGGTAGCCATGTCTGTATCTTTGTCTTGGCGGCATAATTTGCTATCTTTATGGGCTTTAACTTTTAACAGAGAGAGTACATTTAGTGATTAATGGTCTTGATGCTTGTAAGACCAATGCATGCACCCATGCACTTACTGACTGACCTACATGACCGTTAACATACATTTTGACTTCTATGTATAAATCTCAGCCAATAGATTAAATGATGTAACTGATAATGGATTCAACAATTTAGTTCCTATAGAATCAGACTACGATATCAAACCTGCGTTATTTCCATACATAACTATATACTACATGATAGTGCAACTAAAAATCAAAATCTCACATTTTCTAATATTTTGGGGTTTCTAGATACTTTTTGAATTATTGGATATACTGTACTGGCCTTTAATCCCTTTTCTTTTAAAGTACTTTAATCAATAGGAGATACATTATAGATGAAGGAATTGCTCCTATAGTTGATACTTATCAAGATAACCAATATTTATTGCCGATACATATTAATTTCCAGCCCGGCCAGTGCAACGTCCGATATTGATAGTTTGAACCTTGGACATAACCATTAGATTTTTTTATTCCCAATCACCATGCCTAGAATAGTATAAGGCTATTTTGATTATCGTGTTCTTCCTGAGATTGCTCGTGTGCAAGTTCCTCCATGGCTCCTTGCTTGGTTTTTGTGGGGTGGTTTGTTTGCTCCCCTGTTTTATTTATGTTTTCTCACCATAATTAATTTTAACGAAGGTGTATTTTTATTATTGTTCGACTATCAATGTGCCCTTACCTTCTTTTTCCATCAATAGACATCTTAATGTGTCTAGATAGCTTCATTTGCATTTTTTTTTAATTTTATTTTATGGTATCTCACTGTTCTATTTTAAACTGATAATCCAAAAAATTATTTTTAAATTATGCACTGCCCACACTATAATATACTGCAAGCTGCATTGTGGTGCCCAACTACCTAGTCTCTGCTGCTGGATAGGAGAGGGGCCATGCTTGATCACATGCAGCCTAAATGTCTATCATTTCCGGAATTTTGGTCCAAGCTTCCAATAAATTTAACCTAGCCCCATTCCCTGATGGTATTATTGTTTATCAAAGCCTTCTGTTGAAGATTTCCTGCAAAATGGTTCGTTAGACCAAACTAATCTCCCAGTTTGCAGGTGAAGGCAATTTTGGCTACTTGCTCACAGTGGGCTTTTCCAATTGATTGGTTGAAGTCAAGGTTGGTGGGCCAATGGGGGCTACAATATGCAGCATACACTGAATTATATTTCAAGTTTATGCACTTGATCAATACTTCCTTCTTTTTGAAATTTTAATACATTATGCACTGTCATCCATGAATCTGTATTTGCTGTTTTGTTTGTAGCTGATGTAACAAATTGAAGTTTGAACTCATCTTGCCTTTACAGATGATTCTTCAAGCAAATCCTAGAGTTAAGCACTTCAGTATCCAGAGAAAACCATTACCTCTTGAACCTTCTCTTCTTCTGCGAGAGGCTAATCGACGGAGAGCTTCTTTTTCAGCTGGAAATGTGTTTGAGTTACTTGATGGTCGCCAAAATCCTACTGATGGGTAATGAAGATGTAATGTTTTCTTATCTTTCGATGATTCACATTAACTATTCTTTCACATTTTCATGATGCTTTCAAGTCCTTAAATAGTTGTTATGCGGGCAGCTCAGGTCCAGATGGACTTTCAAGGATGTCTCCGAACAAATTACAGACGAGCACTATGATGCGAATTAACTCTGGACCAGGAAACCTTGAGGGCTCTTCGTTGTCAATTGATCGACCTATGAGACTTTCAGAAATCCATGTTGCAGCAGAATATGCCCTGCAGCGTACAATTTCTGATGCTGATTTATGGAAGTCGCTATCATCTGTTCAAGAGTTTGAGGTAATTATCCTTCGTAGTGCTAAGAAGATAATTGTTTTGCTTGACAGTATTTCTAGTTTTCTACTATAGATTTTCATTTTTTTTTTTTGCTTTTGCTATTTTTTTCAATTTCTCTTACTCCCCCTACTTTTTCTTTTTCCATTACCTTGATACTTTAGGAGCACTGATTCATCTTTCCATGTCAATATATGCATCCAGTTTGACAAAATATAGGTTGCATCTTTTCTTTTCTAGTTTGTACAGTATCCCTCTCATGTATATGTTGCATTCTTTTGGATTCATTGAGTTGGCTGGAATCTGGATCAGCCAGTTGTGTTGCCTGGTTGCTTGGGCAAAGGTCCTGGAATCAGATTTAATATGCAACTTTGATTATACTTGGATTGTTTTCTTTTCAAGCTTTGCCCTTGGTCAGTAATGAGTTTATCTTGCCTTGCCAAAAAGTTGACCATCATCTTAGCATCTTTTACTTTGGAGACTAAAAGGCCAACTTCCACCTGGTATGGGATTTCATGCCAAAGTAATCTACTTTTACATCCTCTTTAGTCAGCTTCTTTTAAGATTCATAGGAGGCTTTCAAGCCGACACAGGTAGAAAAAGATGTTGATTTACATGCTGTTTTATCATGCCGAGTAAATAGTCACCCAACTTCTGCAATATTCAAGGGCAAGCATCATTTAAGAAAGTTTGATACAAATGACCCATCCACAATGGATGTTCCTTCTGATTAGATGGCAATTATTTGCAAGAGTCCTTCTAAGGGGGCATAAGCAACTCATCCATTGTACGTGTGCATACATATACTGAATCAGCATGGCAATCTAGTTGTGGATGTTTGGTGGCCCTCATACAACAGCAAAAAATAAAATGGTCAGCAGGTTATCTGATTGTCATGATTGCCAGAATTGATTGACCTGTGGGTTGTGCTCTACCCACAATAATGTTGACCATTGAGCAATCAAGATCGATGTAATGTGTATATTGTGCCTTTGGTGGATCTATTTAGCAGGAAAATTTTCTCCTCTGAGTACGCATTCGGACCATCCTATAGGTGGGGCCTCCACTGAATTTCACCGGTTCCTGCTGACTAATGGCACCGATGCACAGTGCGCAGGAGTAAATCATCTCTATTTAGCATGCTTGTTTTGCAAAATTGGTAACACCACTGTTTCATGCACTCACAACTTAAAACGCAGGATGACAGGGTGCCAAGGTCCGAGTCTTCCTAGAGTCGCATGAGCATCGTGATCAGCCAACTGAATGGACAAACGGATCTTGACAGATCAATGGAGATCTTGAAGGGTTCGGAAGATCCTGGAAGACTCTAGGAAGTCTTGAATTGTGTTGAGTTATCTAGGATATTTTTCTACATTGTGGAAATATATGTAGAGATTTATTGAGCTTTTTAGAATATTGTGGTTAAGTGTAGGAATAGTTTAGAGTTGTGTGGAAGTTTCTAGAGTCGAACCTAGAAGGTTTCTCATACATTGGATGGGTTCCATGTTGTTCAATCTTAGCCATTCATTTTATAAGGTAGAAGGATAAATAGGGGTCTTTTGCGCATTAAGCATGCTTTTGATGAGGCGGACGATCATATGAGTTCGTTGGAAGAAGGCCATGGACATTGGTTGAATGTCTTCAAGAGCTAACCAAGGACGTGTCAGAGCTCCCTTCTTTGATCAATGCGCAAGTGAGCAAGGTGTTCTTGGCCATGCCAAGAGGATCTTCAAGAGATCTTTGCATTTTTGAAGGAGGAGTTCATGAAGGATCCCAAGGCAGAGAATGAAGGCCTTTGGAGTTTGGACTAGGGCAACACTCTTGCCTCTTGGAGAAGTCATTGCAAATGGATGAATGGGTTGGTGGAAAAGCGTGAGGATGCACATTCTAGAGCCAAATTTTTTTTAGTGGCGCTCGAGATGCCAAGGAGCCAAGTTAATTTCCTATGGCAAATGGAAAACTACTTTAAGGTGGCTAGGGTTGACGAGGAAGCCAAGGTCGACACAACTACCATGTACTTGGTGGATGATCCTATGCATTGGTGGAGGCGCTGACATGGTGATATGAAAAGGTTCTCTGTGTGATGATACGACTTAAGAGAGGCTGAAGTTGCAATTTCTGCTGGATGACGTGAAGTACTTAGCTTCAAGGGGCAAAAGAAATTAAAGGACAATGGATCAATACGAGATGACGTGTTAAGTTCACGGCCCTCATGTTATTTATCATGAAGATGATTGAGGAGGATTAGTTATTCTGTATGGATGGGTTGCACCATTCAGGGGGGATTTTGATTGTAATCCCCAATTAAAGGGGATACAATTTCTGTAAACATTCTAAATATGTCATACACAGATATAAAATAGGGAGTCCTCATAAGGGATCAACATCTGATTTCTTTCAGACTTTTATTTTCTTTGATTCTTCTAAGTTCTGCCTTGGTATCAGAGCATCTCTGGCTGTAAGAAAGTCTCATGGCTCTCTTCTTCAAAGCAAGGATCTTTTCATCTAATCGAGCAGTGGTGGTGGGTCCATATCTTATCCGACAGCTCTAGTGTCAACTTCTCATGTGTGGGTATGTGGCGGCGGCGGCAGATATGGTTATGTAGCTTCTGGCTATACCGTTCTGCCAACTTGAATTGATATTACAATTGCTCACTTTTGGTAGCGGCAAGCAATTAGATATCAACCTTTCTATGATTGATTTGTAATGTGCCCGACAAGCATTGATTGGAGCAATATTCACTGTTGGATTGAATCATGCCAAGAGGTGTTACTAAAGTGATTTCAGGTGTTCTTAACACATGTAGACCTTCCCATCCCTGTGCTTTGATTGCTGATGATCTCAGGTGGGGTAGCCGGGTGTTCTGGTCATTCCTGCATTCTCATGGGACCATCTTAACATTGTGTACCATGCATATTGTTTCTTGCGAAGTGTTGTTTCAAAATGAAATGGGTCTGGATTTTGAGCCATTGGTGGTTGATTTTTTATTCTCTTGTTACTTTATTTTATTCATTAATGAAGAATCATAATTTTTCTTTTGCAGCAAAAGTATCTTGAGTTAACAAAAGGTGCTGCTGATAATTACCATCGTTCTTGGTGGAAAAGACATGGAGTTGTCCTTGATGGTGAAATTGCAGCTGTCTGCCATCGACATGGGAATTTTGATCTTGCTGCAAAGTCATATGAAAAGGTTTGTGCACTCTATGCTGGTGAAGGATGGCAGGACCTTTTGGCAGAAGTTCTTCCTAATCTTGCAGAGTGCCAGAAGATACTCAATGATGAAGCTGGCTATCTCTCTTCTTGTGTCAGATTGTTGTCTTTGGATAAAGGTCTGTTCCTGACAAAAGAACGCCAAGCCTTCCAGTCAGAGGTTGTTCAACTCGCACATAGTGAGATGAAGAACCAAGTACCCTTAGATGTATCATCCTTAATAACCTTTTCTGGAAATCCTGGTCCTCCACTTGAATTATGTGATGGCGACCCTGGCACCCTATCTGTGACTGTCTGGAGCGGTTTTCCTGATGATATAACTCTTGAGTCGCTCAGTCTCACACTGATAGCAACATTTAGTGCGGATGAAGGCGTCAAGGTATAATTTAATTTTTGGCGTATTTTGTGGCTGGTTACTATTTTAATAGACGCATTGTTTCTGTTAGGTTATTGGCTATTGATCTCATATATAATATTCTCTAAATTTTCAGGCTATAAGAAAATCTTCTGCCACCATATTAAATCCTGGTAGAAACACCATTACCCTTGACCTGCCTCCACAAAAACCAGGTTCCTATATCTTGGGAGTTCTTACAGGAAAGATTGGACACTTAAGCTTTAGATCTCATAGCTTCTCAAAAGGCGGGCCCCCGGACAGCGATGATTTTATGAGTTATGAGAAACCAACAAGACCTGTCTTGAAGGTACTATTTAGATAATTTGGTTCTTATAAAAGATGAGACCTATAGATACAGAGGGCTGCAGGGTATTTGTAATTTGCTTTGCTAGTGCATATCTTTATCTTCTCTTTAGGATACAGTGCAAGTCACTTTCATGCGTCTTATGTGCAGTACTTCTTTCTTTCCTCTTGTTTTCCAACAAAAAGAAAAAAGAAGCATTGATGAACTTTTCTTTTCTTAGGTGTTCGATCCGAGACCTTTAGTTGATGTTTCTGCTGCTATTTCATCTGCTTTGTTAATGAATGAAACTCAGTGGGTTGGATTAATTGTACGGCCTATTAACTACTCGCTCAAAGGTGCTATCCTACATATAGATCCTGGTCCAGGTTTGATGATTGAAGAGTCTCGTATGATTGAGATGGAGAGCTGTACAAAGGCATTAAAGAGCACCTCTCCCACAGGGGACTTGGAGGAAGCAGGACGGGATGGTTCTTCTCTTGTTAGTGAAGAGTTTAAGCAATTCACACTAAAAAATGGTACACTTGAATTGCCAGACTGGGCAAGCAATATAGCATCAGTTCTTTGGTTTCCAGTTTGTGCTGTTGATAACAGGCTTGCAAGAGGAACTTCTGCAGGTTTGCAGATTTACTTTATTATATATTTGCAAGTTTAATATGCATGCATCAACCAGCAGCTCTATCGTTTACATAGCTGACTTGAATCATGTTTTGTGGTTAGTCACTCCCCAGAAACCAAGCATTGTGGATGGAATGAGGACAATTGCACTGAAACTTGAATTTGGAGTTTGTCAGAACCAGACATTTGAAAGGCATTTTTCTTCTCCTTGTTCAGAAAAACTGTCAAGTGTAGTTCTGAAATTTTGTCATTGATCCATATATTTGTCAAAATTGCTGAACCACTGAACTTGTGTGCAGGACTGTTGCCATGCATTTCACTGAGCCTTTCCATGTGAGCACACGGGTCACAGATAAGTGTAATGATGGCACTATACTTTTACAGGTATTTATATATCTCAAAATAGTCTTGTTTTAAAATTTGAGTGTACAAAAAGTGGAGGCCGCCTGATCATCTTAAACCTTGATTTAAGGGTTTTAAAATTAGATTCTTTATTGTCCTTGGTTGGCTCTGTGTGCAGAAATTTTAGACATCCTCTTTACATACATGTATAATGGTTTAAAGCCACCATTCCAAAAAAGAAAAGAAAAAAAAAAAAAAAAAAAAGAAGAAGGTTTAAAGCCAAATAAAATCCTAGTTTTGATCATTATCACACATCTGTTGGCTAACACTAGTTTCCTATTACAATAGAACTCTTAAAAAGAATTAATTGAAAGCAAATATATAAGGTTAGGTTCCCTTGCTTGGACATCTGGAGCAATCTGGAGAAACAAGGCTGTGGAGTGCGCTAGCTGGTCCTGTTTGACCAGCTGGCTGCTGGAACTTGTACACCAGGCCCAGGCGACCTGCTTGGTTGCTGCCTCCGTTGGGCTGGGCTTGGTTTGGGTCTAGTTCAATTGGGGTGAAGTTGTTTGACCTGCTGGACGGCTTAATAATTGGCCTTGCTCTGTAGGAATCTCTTTTTTTTTTTTTTCTTTATGGTGAATTCCTGCACCTTCGAGAGTGGTTCCATCACTTCAATTTTCGACAGAACTTTTGACTTAAAATATCTTGCAATGGCATATGAAGAATTACCATTAAAAAAAAAGGAAAAAGAAATAGTGCATATGAGGTATTGTTTATTGTTCAATATTTGTGTCATGTGCTTGCATGCAGCATAGAATGTTAATCATCTTCTTATTTTATCATTCGTTTGCTTCAATAGTCTTAAGGATATATTTTTTTTTAACCTTTTTGGGGTTTGGTGGCTGATGGCTGCATTAGCAAGTGCTTTAGTGGAATCATGGTGGGTTTTGAGAAGTGTGGGGCTCTATATTTTGGGAGGCTTAGTTTTATTAGTTGTTCTGTGGTCGTTATGGCTTGAGAGGAATAATCACACTTTGCAGAAAGGGGTGGATTCTCTGATAGGGGTGTCTAGGGAGGCTCAGTCTGAATGGGTTGGATTCGTTGTTTCTGTTCTATTTTTGGTTTCTTTGGTTGATAAAGTGATCTGCTACTTTTCAGTGGTAGTTTGTACATACTTTTTTCTAGATTGAAACCATTATATGCAGGTATACATCAGCTGTTAGGAGAACATTACTATTTGTTTTTTGGCTGGCAAAACCATGACTATTTCATACAAGTTGGTTGATAAATGCATTTAATTATTACATAAAATGTGTTAAAACCATTTGACTTTATATGAATATTTGCTAGAACCAAGTTAAATGATGTACGGAGATTGTGTCAAAAAAATTCAAGTAGCTATTTGGAAATGTGTGCCAATGTGGCTGTTGGAACACAAAATATTTAAAGAACTAACCTGCCTTGTAATCGTTGCCAAGGATTTGTGTTTCTTAGCAAGTTACTTTGCCCTCGAATCACCTTTTGTTTTATGGTATGTCAAGGTTATATTACACTCACAAGTGGAGGCTACATTGACAATATATGATGCTTGGTTGGATCTCCAAGCTGGATTTGTCCATCTAGGGAAGGATGATGGAAGACCAACTTCAAGCTTCTTCCCTCTCGTGATATCTCCATCTACTAAAGCAGGAATCCTTTTTGGCATTCGCATAAGGAGCAAGACCATTGAAGGTGAGGCATTTGTTGTCAAGTTACTTCTTGTGAAAATGCATGTGTGATTGTGAAGAAAGGAAGGCAATCAGAACTTACATTCGGTTCATAATGTTAAAAAAGAAATGTCAGCTCATGCATTTCCCTACCCATCTTGTTAGCCTTCCCTAAAAGAACCCAACCCAAAACAACACACACACACACAACGCCCTTGATCCTTCAAATTCTCTACTCCCATATCCCAGCCTCTGGTTTTAACAAACCACAACACTCCTCCCTCCCCCACCCCAACCCCCCTGCTTGATCCTTCAAATTCTCAACCCCCATATCCCAGCCTCTGTTTGTACCCCATATCTTGAAGCCATGACCTTCCTTCATGGAAGCATCTCTCTCTCTCTCTCTCTCTCTCTCTCTCTCTCTCATCATTTTTCTAACATTGCCCATCCTTTCTCCTCCCTCTTATTACTATCCATTCCATTGCTTCCTGGAGTTGGCACTCAACATCCTTCCATTTTAATTAAATGAGAATGTCACCTGATTCCCTATGCATTCCCAAAGGAAATTCCGTTGGATTTTTTCTTTTTCAAGCTTATTTGCCACGACCATGAAGTTTAAAAATTTGGAACAAGATAAGGGAAGATTGGAGAAGGTAAGATTTTCTCCATGAATATCATTCTGTTAAATAAAAATGAAAGAAGATAGTTTTGTTCTCTACCATTTTCTATGGTACAATCACTTTTATTCAACCCTATATCTTTATTAGTTTGCACCATGTGACTTTTCTAATAACCTAGGGTTGTCAATGGACCTCTGATTTCTCAGTTACCTGGACTGGACCTAAAAAACCTGGGTCCAAACCCTCTTAAGGACCCAATTGTCAGGTCTGGGTCCATTCAGGTCCAAAAATTATCTGTTACCTTATTGTCATGTATGAAAACTTTACATATATATACATACATACATACATGCATACATATGGGGCATATTCCTTTGTATGGTGAGGGACAAACTTAATGGGGCCCACCTAGGGATGAGAAGAGACACCTTGGATGAGACCATATATCAAATTTGGGGTCAATCCCATGCCTCTAACCCCTTCATCCGTGGCCCACAAATTTAATGACTTTATATTAAAGGAAAAAAAAATGACCTTCGATCCAACGGTCCAATCCATTTGGATAGGTGAAAATTCAATGGGTCTAGTGTACTTAAGGGGGTTCCATGTGTGTAGGTGGTTCGGGTGTGTTATGAAGTCAACCCTACTATGTTGTCCCTCACCATAACATGGTGAGGGATGGATGCACATGAATATTTCCCTGTATATAGTCACCTCGCCTATATATATAGAGCCCTGCTCATATATATATAATAAAAAAATATTAGTATACAACCCTCCTAGGACTCTGCTTCGCTAGGACCCGCACTGGGTAATGACCTTTTCTAGACTTCTACGAGCTTGCAACAGAGATGGTGATGCCAGCATAGGGTCACAGGAGCTAAGAAGCACGGACACGACACGACACGGACACGCCGACACGGCATTTCTCAAAAAAGTAAGACACGGACATGTTGGGGACACATTAATATTTAATAATAATAATAATAATAATAAATCTAATCATATACTAAAAAAGATAATATCATTTTAACTTTGTAATCAATTTAGCAATCAAATAAATAAAAATCCGAGTACCAGTGTACCACTGTAATATTTCCCCCTCTTTCATTAAGTTTCTCAAACTTGGTTACGTATTTCCACAAAGGCTTATTTATATCTTCTTCATTGGAGGGGTGTGAGCTAGAGCCAGGAATGGAACTCATATTCCTAAATTCCAGAGGTGAAGAAGCAGCTGATAAATAAAAAAAGAATTATTTGATATAAAGAACAGCAGCAAGGACATTTGCAGATTTGCATACTCATAGTGAAAAAAAAAACCCCAGCATCAAGGAGGTTTGCAACAACATAGCAAAGAAGAAAACAGCAAAAACAGAACATCTAATGATAAAAAAAACAGCAGCAGATTTGAAAAAAAATAGTATAGAAACAACAAACAGATTTGATGAGCAAAAAAAAAAAAAAAAAAAAAAAAAAAAAAAAAAAGGCAGCATGAGCAAAAACTAAACAAAAAAATGTTTTTCGCAGCAAAAATTGAAATAAAAAGATAAAAAAGAAGCAGCAACAGAGAAAGAAAAAAAGAGCAGCAACCAAAAAAACAACAGCGTACTTGATGAGCAGAAGCAGTACCACGAGCGAAAAAAGGAAGCAGAAGCAATATCGCAGTAGATCTTCTTCTTCTTTTCTTTTCTTCGTCTTCCTTTGCTTTCTTTCTTTCTTTCTTCTTCTTCTTCTTCTTTCATTAGGGCTGGACGGACGAATGGGTTTTTTTCTCTTTTGTTTAGGGCTGGATGGACGAATTAAAAGAGCCCCCTTTTCCTCTTAAGTTAAAACTTTTTACAAACAACCCCCTTTTCTTTTCTTTTTAACTCTGATTTTAATTTTTTTTTCCAATTAAAAGAGGCCAACGTGTTCCCCAGCATGTCCCAAGTGTGTCCCCAGTGTGTCCAGAGTATAAAATATAAAAAAATAAATAGGATACTCTTTTTAGTGTGTCCGACACGTGTATCAGCGTGTCCAGAGCGTGTCCGTGTCCTACACGTGTCGGACACGGACACGACGGCCCCGGAGAGGTGCCCGTGCTTCCCAGGGTTCGAGGCATGTTTCTAACTATAATATTTCATCTATATATGTATATATAATGTTTTTTTTTTTTTTTTTAATGATATGTATATATATTAATATTATATTTTAATGTATTTAGATCTTGAGTCGGGTCTGGTTCTGGGTTCATGATGGACCTTCCACAAAGGCACAAGCCCAACCTGTTTACATCCCTGAACTAACCTCTTACAGTTATTAATTGCAGATGAGACTGAGGCACTTCAATCAGAGAGTATATTGAATATAGAGTATGGAATTTCTGGCAGCAGAACTGTTGGAGCACACGCACCTGTGATGGCAACACCTGCTGGAGTTGAGGCCCCTAGTGGTGCAGGACCACTGCTCTTTAGGAGTGCACTTCTTTTACAGAAGCCTGTGCTGAACCCATGCTTGGCTGTCGGGTTCCTTCCTTTCCCCACTGTTAGCTTGAGGGTTGGGCAACTGGTCACCATGAGATGGAGAGTTGAAAGACTGAAGGATTTGGAAGAGAAAATATCTAACAATGTAAGTCTTGAAAAGCTTTGCTTATTGGGGAAACATATTTATAAAAAATGTGCAGGATATCCAGAAGCATGCCCTGACATCTGACTTTTTAAAGAGTGGCTTCATTAACCTCATATGCATCTTGACGATTAGGAATTTGTTTTGTTATAACAAAGATGAATATCATCTCCGAGTATGGGATAATAATTCCAGTCAATCTGTTTGAGGGGTTTGAAGATGTGTAACACAGACCTGAATTCACAGAACTTGGTTGAGTGCTCGAGTTGCATTCACGTTGGACTATTTGGATGTCCATATGTTGGTATCTGATGAATATTGCCATTGAAAGGTGACTTCAAACACCAAGGGGATGTTTGACAACATTTTCATGTCATTTAAAGTGGAGCATTGGAGAGGAGACGAGACATGAAAAGGTAGAAGAACACGGGCAAATCCATGAAATGTTCCCACGTGCGGTATGATTTAATTTCACAGGGAGAGGATGAGAAACTGTTTTACCAATAAATGTGGGGAAATTGATTGTCACTTTAGGGTTATATAAAGATGCAAAACACACACACATATATATGTGCATTGCCTGGACACCTGTATGTTATTATGGATTTTGTTTTATTATACAATTTTCAATTGGAGAGAGGAGGTTTTCATGGGAAACATTGTTCTAGTGGTTGGATGTGTTGTCCTGTGGTAAACATTGTCATTTTCCTGTTTTCTCTCCTGTTTCGTGTTGGATGTTTAGAGCACCGATTTCACTACTTTTTTAACCTTGCATCTAAAAAGCCTTAAAAACCTTATGGAAAAAGTATTTTCATTAATTTTTTTTTCAGCAAGGGAGTGATAATGATACCATAGTTCAGGTGGTTATGCAATTGTTTTGGCCTGTATATTTCTTGGCCTTAAACCCTCTTTTAAAACCTTGATTCAGGGATTATTGTGTTTTTGGTATATCTATTGGAACAGGATGAAGTCTTATATGAAGTCAAAGCAAATCCAGAAAATTGGATGATAGCTGGAAGGAAGCGTGGATATGTATCACTGTCAACAAAGCAAGGTTTATGCCTAACTTGAAAACTTATTATTCACTCTCACTTAATCCGATCTAAAACTTTAGATAGCTGCAGGTTCAAGGATAGTAATTTCAATTATATGTGTGCCATTGGTCTCTGGATATGTTCGCCCTCCTCAGCTAAGTCTGCCTGACGTGGGTGATGGCAATATAAGCTGCAACCCTCCTGGGCCCCACTTGGTCTGTGTCTTGCCCCCAACTCTTAGCTCATCATTCTGCGTTCGAGCATAAATCCAGGTACGCCCTTTTGTGTTCACCATATCTCCAATTCTACTTCACATAATGTAGGCATACAAGTGAAACCTATCTAAAGATTTGGCTCAAAATAGTCCGGAATGGTGAAACAAAATTCACGTAGTTGATCCCAACATAATTGGAACAAGGCTTTGATGATGCTAAGACATGCAACACTTGCTTTTCTACACCTACCTTAATATGCTAGGTAGAAAGAATCTCTTATTCTCACACACATTGAAATGAATAGAGAGACTTTACTTTCTTTTTCAGAATATATATAGGTAGGTTTTGTGGTCTTAAATTTGTCAGAGCTTTTGAAGTGAGGATTTTTAGAATAGAACTCCCTAAGCAGACCTTGCGATTATGGCTTTGATGATAGTGATGGAACTTTTCACTATGCAACCAAGGGAACTAGAAGGGAGTCTCATGAAACTCCCTTGGGGTAAGATGTAAGACTTTTTTATCGTGCCTGCGTTCATGATTTCTGGTACTTTCTTTTGATAATGTGCTGCAGGTGTACCGCCTTTGCTATTTTAGGCCCTCGTGCAAATCACTTCAGCAACACGGGAACATGGGAAGTATCTTCTCAATGTAAGTTTGAAAAGCTACTGGGTGGGCGTCGACTAGCGAGCTTTCACAAGGCAGGCAATGAAATGCCTAGAATATGTTTAGATCCTGCATTATGTGTGCCTTTTGAAGGCCCGCCCTTTTAAAGAATGCCTTTCTTCAATGGCGATGTTGTTAAAGAATTTTTGTTCCTTGAAATCTCAAGACTAGATAATCAACAACATTCATTTGTTCCGTAGAGAATTTGGAGAAGAAAATGCAATGCGAGTTACGTATCAAAAGTTTGTAACACACTACATTTATTAATTTATTGAATTAGTGCCGTCTTGGGTTCATTTCTTTTTTCATCTCTCTCTCTCTCTCTCTCAGTTTTTTGAGTTGTATCTTTTCCTTATGGGTCCTTTTTGCATATTTGCATTGAATTTTCTTAATAAATTGGGTTCCAAATGAAGGAATATTAAAGACGTGAAGAGTGAGGGATATACAGATACAAGGTATGGATGGTACCCTAAGCTTAGCTTGCTCTTTTTTTTTTTTTTTTTTTTTTGAGCTTGTATTTTCAAAAGGAGACTATAAGGAACAAAGGAACTGGAGATAGTCGTTTACCTACTCTCAACAGAGAAAAGAGAGGAGCTAACCACCAAAAATCCAAATTGGCTGCGAGCCTGCGAGATCACCCTACAAGCATGCCAGCTAAGAATAAAAAACTTAACCTAATGTGCAGCCATACATGGAGGCAAAGGAAAAGGGCAAAGAAAGACCAAAGAAACACAGCAACAATCCGAGTAAAATGGGCAGAGCATGGCAGGCTTAGTCAGCTAATTCAGTTGATTGGTCATTTCTTCTGTAGCTACTGCCTCGACGAGAAAGATGGAGCTCAGCTTCAGAAGATGTACTGAAGACCTCAACTTTCAGGTTCTTGGTCAGAGCATTTCACTATCTGAGAAAGATGGGACCCTAAGCTTTCCTATGATTTGATTTACTAGGGCCATGGGTGTCTTCTTAACAAATAGTAGACTATATCTGATTACCTTTTCATGGATCTTCAGTCCTCTAATTTTAGCCTCTTCTGTTTTTTTTTTTTTTTTTTTCTTTCTTCTTCCTTTATTTTATTTTATTTTGCATTACTTGGATTTTCTTACAATTTAATACGCGGATCAAACATATGGCCCTGTATTATCTTGGAAATTGAGCTTTAAACATCAATGAATCATTAGAGAAAGATGAATCTCGCATAAGTATGGCCCTGATCACAAAGCATTCTAGAAGCAAGTATAAGACTCATGTCACTCGTGTCAGTGCATTGTATTTGTGCTTGCTGGGCCTGGCCCCAACCTGACCCTTCCATAGAGCCTATTTTTCATCTGAATATTTTTCTCCCACATGGGTGTGTGAGCAAGAGACCCAGAGCGCGAGTTTGATTCCCAATGTAGCATAATAATAATAATAATAAACAAATCTCCTTCTATGGTTAAAAAAAAAATAAATTTTAAGGCTTTTAAATCGAGCGACAAAATAATATAACGAGGGCTGCTTTTTTGCATGACCCTATTCCCTAAAAAGAGACCATTCTATTATCTTAACCCCAATGATAGAAATGCATTCAAGTGGGCCCCTTGACGGCATGGTATACAATCTGCTCGTAGGTGAAGACTTTCCTTTGTATCCGCTAATATTGTGGGCAAACTTCCCAAATTCAAATCCAATCCCATGAAAAACATTTTTCATATTTGGGACTATGTTCATTTGTTTTTTTTAAGATCTGTTGTTTAAGGTAAAAAAAAAAAAAAAGAAGAAGAATGGCATTTTCATATTGGGTAATATTAAGGTGAGAACTAGTTCTCTCATATTTATGAGAAATTTTTTGTGAGGCTCAATTGTGGGTCCCATTTGGGTATGGGACCAGGCAAATGGGACCAGGGGGGATTGAAAGATCTATATAAGACCACCATAAATATCAAGTTTGACCTCAAACCCATGCTCCTAACTCTTTCATCAATGGCTCACAAGTTTAATAGCTTCGTATTAAAAAAAAAACATTCAACCCTCGATCCAACGGTTCACTCCATTCGGATGTGTGCCAATCCTTGGGATTAATGACTATTAGGGGGTTCCCTATTGGTTGCTAGTTGGTCCCTACAAAAAAGTTTTCATATAATTGGAAAAAAAAAAAAAAAAAAAAAAAAAAAGGTCCCACCGAGATTTGAACTCGGGTTACTGGATTCAGAGTCCAATGTCCTGACCACTAGACCATGGGACCTCATGTGACATATGGAACGCAAGTTAGTTATTAGTTCTTTAAAACGTGAACTACACTTTCTTCATTCAAAGGGAACCAAACAGATATTAAAATTGAACGTTTTGTGACTTCTGCCCAATGAATAAAAACCTAAATTCGACCTCCTTTTGAACATGTATATCCATCCAAACTAGCATCTTTATTGGTCCCATTTGATTAAAATTGGACACAGCAGGATCTAACTGTGTTAAACTAGCTTGGCACATTATTAATTATTTTAACTAATTTTCAAGGTTTTTTTTATTAGTTTTGAATTTAGAAAGTAATAATTTAGTGATAGAAAGGGATAGAAATCTCAAAGCCCGGTTTGGCCGGTCCAGCCCGAATGAGGAATGCTTATAATTTAGTGATAATCAATCCGAACAATTACTAGAGATCGAGCCCATAAGACTCATTAAAAGCCTCGCTGCAGCCTGGCCTGATTGACTAAATGTGAGGGTCGGGCTGACATTTATGGCCCGTGTCGAACTTGGGCCAGATATGGGCCCGAGTTTCTAAGTTGGGCCAGGCTGAGGCATGAACGCCCGTAGCAGCAAGGGATCAAAAAGGTCCTCTTGCGAAATTTTCTCCAACTTAATTTATACAATGAGGTAGTGCGGGATTTTTAATCTCCACCATCAATAAAAACGGACACCCTTTGCTTTGATTTACTGGCACTCGGCAAAGACCCCTTTATGCGATTCGCGAAGGAGAAAAAACCCCAAATTACTAAATCCTATAAACAAAAGAACCCAATATACAAATTAGTTTCAAGTGATTGACAAAACGCATTCACTCACCTTGTACTGTCATCAAATTAATGAAAAAGGTTGGATCCAAATTCTTGTTCACATGACAGCCTGTTTGTGTGAATTCATGTAAGTTCCCCTTCATTTGCTCCCACTTCAATCCAAAACAGTAGTCAAGCTTCACCACTATACAGGACCTCTGTCTCTGAGCCTAAAACAAGGGGTAGGTGTTTACTTCGAACATGGGTTAATCATAAGTGGACCCTCTTTGGGGGTGTTCCAACTTTGGAGAGAATTTCTCATCTTCTTTTATAGATGGGACAGTTTGTATTCGAAGTAATGGAAATGTGACTACTGAAATTGATATTCTAAAATGTTTCCCTCTGAATAGCCAATGAATATTTGTAGAATACACAGAATATTCAAAATATAACATATCTTAATCAGATGGTAACTCTAACATACTTTGACAAAGTCATCTTTATTCTTCCTAAATTGGCCACAACTTTATCTGTGGGTTGTGATGTCCCAGTCCAGCATTTGAAGAAGCTATGAAATTATACTTGGAAATGAAGGTGCCATTTTGTCAGAGAAGAATCCTTGAACTTGCATGTTATTTTGGTCCTGTACTGGTCTGTGGTTGGGGATTCCCATCCTGATCAAGGCTGGACTAGGACTATACATACTTGATCCTTGTGTTGGGAAATTTTGGGGAAAGTAAAGATAAAGCTAATTTTTTTGTAGACTTTCTAACAAGGTATGGATAGAGTTGAGGATGGTTTTTGTAAGTGTCTAAATTTTTATGGACTTATTTCGATAGATATAAAGTTCTTCTTGGGAAGAATCAAATGCGTGAAATCTGAAAGGAAGGAAAAGAACAGCGATTAGAGATCCTTGCTGCTCTCAGCGTAAGGCACTCCGATGCCTAAGTTAGTTCGGTAACTCAACAAAGGATAGGAGAGAGAAACGGAAGCTTGGGTGTATGCCTGCATACTTCTTTTGGATTAGCTCTTTGTATATATAGGCCGGGAGTCCTATGACTCTTATCTTGATTTTCCGGAGGTAGAGTCTCATTGGACCTTACCCTGGTTTCTTAGTGGTAGAGTCCTATCGGACCTTACCCTGACTTCTTGGAGGGGACGTAACCATCGGGCAATGATAACTTCTTATTTCTATCCGATGCATGTCCTTATCTCTCAACACGTTCTGTAACGTGGTTGAGCTTTTATAAAGGTACAATTGTAACCGCCTCTCATCTCGATTAACAGAACCGAACTGAAGATAGTGCCGAGGTCAAATACGACCTTTGTATGGATGCAATTCGGCACTATTGCCGAGATGGACCAAACCGAGACCAAGACATACCTAGCTGGTACTTTTATCGGACTAGGACTATCTCGGTATTACGGGAATGCCTCCATACAATTCTTTTGTTGGTATTTGATACTGTTGGTGTTGTTTGTTTGTTTTTTCTTGTATGGGATTTGGTATAGGGCTTTTGTAACTTTCCTCCTTAGTTTGGTTTCTTTTGTATTGCTTTTTCTTTGTTTTAATATTAGTTTCCTCAACGTATAACAATAAGAAAAAAAAAAGACAAAAGAAAGCTTGTGATAAAATATTTTTTTTTCTTCTAAGTCCTTGCATGCCAAATGAGCTTTTATTGTCTAGGAGTGCTTATGGGTTGGGTTGGGTTGGGTTGGGCTGGGTGGCCCTAAGCTTATCAAGCCTGGTCGATTTTAATTATCGAGCTTAATGTTTAAGCTAAGCTAGAACTCAGCCATGGAAAGCCTAGGGACAATCCAGTTGCAAAATATATACATCCTTTGAGGCCCGTTTGGCACTTTACTAATACAATCAAAATCAAGTAAAGCCTCTATTTTCCAGACAAGATGTCACATCAAATGCACTTTATTCAAAACTCTCCTCATCTTTTTAATACGAAAAGTCAAAAAGCAACTACCTTTATCCACTAAAATACATAAAAACTTCACTTTTCGATACAAAAAGTCAAAAAGATTCCATAACAAACAACTACAAACAAAATACCATGATAACCTACTTATATTTTATTATTTCTATTTATATTTTATTATTTATTCAAAATCAACTTTACTTGATTTGACTATATTAGTAGAGTTACCAAACTGGTCCTGGTGTTAAATTTGTTTGGGTCGGGTGAGTCTTTAAGCATGTATAGGCACAGGTCCAGCCCAATCCATTTTCCAATCTGGCCAAAGATTATGTATGGCCCATGAACCTAAAGTACAGCTATGGGTGTCATAGGGTGTTGCTGTGGATAGCAACACCCATTCCCACAGCACCCTCCAGGGATCGATCTTTGGATGCGTAAGTTTCCTTACATGTTTCTTTCTAGCCACTGGGCCAACTCAGTAGAAAAAAATAAAAATAAAATAGAGCTATAAGCCATCTCAATGTAGGTTCGGGTTGGGCTAAAGCTCAGATGCCCCAGCCCATGAGTAGCCCTATCTTGCTTCTCTTTCTCGCAAGGAATCTGAAAATAGTAGAGGGGCCAAGGCTAAATCTTCATAATGGCCAGGTAAAACACATTTCATTTTGCAGTTGCATGGATGGATGTGAATTAGGAGCGTCTAAAAAATTAACTTTATTGGATATTTCTAGCTATATGATCTAAGTTCGAAGATGATCAACCTAATGGTAAAAATGATAGAAAATAAGATTTTTTTTCTTTTATCATTATATGATTATCTTATATTTGATGGCTATAAATGTTGAATAATATTGAACTAGCACAACGGTCCATGCTTTAATTAGCACGGGCATATTCACCAATAACTAAAAAATATATTTATTAATTTATTAAATAAAACTCAGATTACGCAAAATCAATCCTCAAATACTCATGACAATGATTTGGTGATTATAATAGGGATAAAAATAAATTTATTACATAAAAACTAAAAGTGAAAAGAAGAGGTGATTAAATTACATGAAGTGGATAAAATAAGTGATTACATATTGAAAGTGGAGATGGGTGGTTAAATATTGGAATTGGGCGCGGTCAAAATTGTAAGTTAGGGTAAAAATTATCTTCAAAACCCATGACTTAAAACCTAATATAATTTGGCAGGTAGGTAATGGCCAGTTTGGTTGATGGGACCAATTGACCTACCCAAGTCCATGTCGATGGGCAAGTACTTGGCTGTTTGTCGGCCAGATGAGAAGCAGCCTGATAAGGATAAGATATTCAGGAAACGGATCTGGTCCCCGTGGGCGTACATCTTGATAGCAGGCCACCTTTAATGTAAGTGGG
Organism: Camphora micrantha; assembly: GCA_003546025.1. Taxonomy (NCBI): domain Eukaryota; kingdom Viridiplantae; phylum Streptophyta; class Magnoliopsida; order Laurales; family Lauraceae; genus Camphora; species Camphora micrantha. The sequence continues at coordinate 9,368,194 of QPKB01000005.1, read as the reverse complement.
GCCCACTTGTCTCACTTCATAGAAGAGAGGTCATTGCAACTTTAAGTGTAAGTATGAAAAAAAAAAAAAAGAAGAAGCTAATTAGTAATTAGATAATTCTATTTGTTCAATTAAAGGTAATAAGAGTGGACACCATCATTTATCAAACGCCTAATATGGTCCAAGGAGGCCGGCCCGCGCCATCTCTCTAAGTAACTACTTAGTCAACCCTCTTTAATACGATGGGATCCGTAAGTGTTGTGCACGTGCTTGTGAAAGCACAAATATCTTTTATTGAACAATCATGCCACACAAGAGAGACGAGAGAATTTTAATGTGATTCAGCGATGTGCATACGTCCACGACGAGAGAGCAATGATTTACATTTTAAAGGATTACATATTCCATTGTATATATAACGTCCTCTTTCTTAGCCCCTAAAGAAGCCCCAGTAAGGATTTAAAAAAAAATATATATATATATATATATACATACAAAAAAAGCCCCGATACAATGGCCAAAATACCCTTGACCCCAAACCTAATCCCTAACCAACCCAATGGACCGCTCTGATAAACCCGGAATATAAGATATAAATCCAACAGTAAGCCTAACAGATTTTCATGTCCTCCCTGTCTTTCTTAAGTTCAAAATACGCTTGTAATTCTTAGCTTGGTTTTAGTTTTCACATAAAGATGACATTTATTAAAAAAAGGGCACAATGTAAAATGTCAATGATGTGGATATGCAAGTGCCTTCCATTTGGTGATCTGTCTATATCCGAGTGAGTTTGCTCCCTTCTCTCCTTCAACATTGTCCTCGCGTGAAAACTTCATAGTCTTTTGACCACAAATGAACCCAATCCACTTATTAGGCAGCCATGCAGTTTGGGGTGTGCCTGAAGTGTGTTAGTTTGGTATTAGCCACATTTTTTTCGTAGTGTGAAAATCTTCATATGACAATGACTTCATTTACACATTATTTTTATATTTTATTTACACACGCGATCCATAATTGAGTTCAAACAAATGTGGCTGATAAATACAAGTTTATAATGTACAATAGCTTGAACACCGGTGCTTAAAGCTTGGGCATATGTATATGAGTAAACAGGAATAAAAACTAATTACTGCAGTATTCATTTTACTAACAACTAAAAATATTTAGAAAATCAAAAAGCAATTAAAAGTTAAGGTGAAATCAATACAAAGTCATCTTAAGTTTTATGCAAAATAAGAGATTAATATAAAATTAAGGTGAGAATTTAAAAAATTAAAAGAAAAAAAAGTATTTTTTATACATCTAATAAGAACATGTATGGAATCAGAAATGGAATTTGTTTTTTGCAACTCCTTATAATGATAGATTTCCGAAATATAGAAGTAAAAAATAAAAAAAAAGATATATGTAATAGAATTGAAAATAAACTTTTATTATTGATATATGTCAAAGATTTAAAGACTAACTGCACATTTGTGAAATGTCTGTAAAATATTGATTTCTTGTAAAACACAATTAAAACACACAAAGAGAACAAGAATAATATATAAATACTAAAATATAAATACAATAAAGAAATAAAAATAAAAATAAAATAGATAAATCTAAAGTGAGCTCCACTGAGTGAAAAAAAAAATATTTCATAAAAAAAATGAAGTCATCATAGTTGTGGCCGATTTTTCTATTATTATAATCTCTATCATTGGGATCATTATGATTTACAGGGATTCATACAAGAAATCATGTAAATGATATGGTGCACTGACTAGAGTAGCTTTTCAAAAGCTTTAAGACATGAGTGGTTGTGAGTTCAAATCTTATAAGTCACCTAGGATGAAGTTTTAGGAGAGAGTAATTAAGTAACACTTACAATACAATTAGGTTAGCTTATGCTAGGTAGGTATATTACAAAAGTCATGTTCCTATTAATTAGAATCACAAAAAACTATATAAAAGAAAAAAATAGTATTTTTTTTTATATTAATTCGGAGAAGGCCAGATAGAGTGTCAATTGTAGTCAATTTGATGGACAATAAAGAAAGAAAAATCTTACATTATACTAAAGCTAAATAAGACTTGTATAATTTACAAAGTGTCAGTTATGGGTATGAGATTATCTTCAAGTAAACATATGATTTCATAGTTGGGAGTGGAATTGCACCAAACAAACCTATCTTGGTATGGTCAATGGAAAATCATGAAGATGATGTTTAGTTGCATATGCTCTTTGTAAAAGATGTTGTACTCATTAATCATACATACAAAAAAGCAATTATACTATATTAAAGAGAAAATTTTGGCTTTAATTTTGACCGTAAGTTGGAATTTTGACAGTAAGTTATTATGTTTTCTAATTTTCTCTCCCCACTTATGCAAACTATGTACTTTATCTCACTATCAAAACCACTCATAACCACTCCCCACTTCTTCTTTTTACTGCAAAAGCTCCTTTTCAATCCAAACTCTACCATTCTTTCTCCAATCAAATTGTCCTCTTTCTGCCACTAGCTCTTGAATTGCATAAACAAGTACTCTCATAACATTCTTATTCTTTTATTTTCTTTTTAAAATATTTAGAATTTCTTAATGCATGAATATTTAAATTGCAAGTTGGCCATATTCGTGCTGAGCACGGGTTACTATGCTAGTTAAGTAATATACTGGAACTTTCCAGGAGACATTTGAGGACAATGAGTTGAAAATTAGCAAATCAATGAGCATATGACATGTAGTTTAGCGGCTTTGGTGATGGATAAGATGACTGAGTCAGAACTAAAAATAGCTTAAAGTTCATTTGGCAAGACTTATCTAATTGAAATAGAATTTATTCAAATAGAATTATTTGAAACAGAGCTATTTCAATTAGATTCTTTGAAATAGATTGTTTGGTATGTTTGATTTAATTAGAAAAAATAAGTTTATCATACCATCAAAGTTAATGGGCATATATGTTATTTGATAAAAGTATTATAATCATGCATTTTTTTTGTAAAGTATAAAATAGTAGAAGCAAGCTTTTCATATTATAAAATTTATATGGGCAAGCTTGAAAAAAAAAAAAAAAAAAAAAAAAAAAAAAACCCAAGAAGAAGGAGTTTGGTTTCTTTATACATTCTTGTCTATTGAAAAAAAAGTTATATATCTTCTCACCTAAAAATGATACAAAAGATTTAAAAGCTGATTGAATCAGATATGAAAATGTCCTTTGGCAAACAATTGCTGGATCGCTGGAACATATATATGAATGGATTGGATACAAAATATAGACTTGCTAGATGACACTTTAGAATAATGGTTCAGAGAATTCACTACCCAGGCATCAATTAAAGGGAAAACAAAAACAAGAATTTCAGTTATATGCGACAAAAATGGATATAGAGAGACTAAGAAAAGAGATTTAAAGTAGTACATCAATGACTCATTTATCAATAAGATTTCTCTCGAGAATGAGGGGTTGGACTAGCAGTTGCCCCACCTCTCACCTAATTGCCTAACGATCGATCTTTAGGTTGCTCTACCCAGGTATGGGAGCTCTATTTTCCAGTTGTGCGGCCTACCTCTTCCCACATATGTGGGCCTCTCTTGGGTCCCAGCCCCCTTGGTTGGGTTGTGGTACCAATTTTTTTTTTTTTTTTTTGTCTGTCTCGTCTGCGAACTGTGGTGTTGTCAATTATCACTTGGTGAAGTCGAAGGGGCATAGGGCGAGGGAGTTGTTGAGTAGGGGTGCACATGGGCAGTTCGGATCGGTTTAGAGAGGAAACCATCAATCAAACCGAACCAATTGGTTTTTTATTTTTCAAAACCGAACTGAACCGCCCATGTGCTCAAATCGAAATCAAACTGAACTGGTTTTGTTCGGTTCGGTTATGGTTTTTTATTTTATTTTCACAAAAAAATTGCAGTTCAAACTTGGTCCATCAAATGGATGAGGAGAAGCTGTAATGAACGCGAAAACATATTTCATAATTTGTTTCAACCAAGGAAGCACGCATCAAGCGATGGATGAACTCTTTTCATCCATCATCCGGTCGCATGATTGAATGGACCCGGCCAGGTTCCACCAACTTTTCAGGCCAATGAGCTGAAGCAGTTCAAATCTTCTGATAAAATACACCAATAAAATGGTCAGGCACGTACCTATTTCTCTGCATAAAATCTGGACTAAACTACATTGCTTGATTCAGATCAATGAAATCGACACAAAAGGAACTAGTGTTTTTTTTTTTTTTTTTCCAATAGGATGGGTTTGAACTAATTGAGATGGGCATCTTCATAGTTCACTTTCTCTTAGGTTATATTAAACCCCTGGTCAATGCTACTAAAAAACCAGTAATGCACACTTTTTGTAGAACTTTCATCAAAGCTTCCCCTAAGACTATAATAGTCAAAACTCAATACTCAAGTTAATACATACGGTCAGTTTGGTTGAGACGGTTAGACGTAGGTTTAAACTGATAACTGACCGATGTAAGGCGGATTTTATGATTTTTAAACCGTTGACCAAACCGATCAACATAAAACCGATCCGAACCGCCCAGTCCGGTCATACTTTACGGTGATAGTGGATTTTTTGTACAGCCCAATTATTGACTCTCACTAGAATTTGCTCTATCGTTGGGTTTGATCAATGTTGGCCTAAGATGGGGTACTCGGATTTCCTGGTTAAAATTAATGATTTGAAGGTGGGCCCCTGTCATTGATTGAGAGAGGAAACGCCTAAGAAAATTACAGCCATGCTGCACAAAAGTACATGCCTAATTGAATTTATGCAGAGCTGTCGACCGAGCTGTAACTTTCAGGTCCCATTCACGTTCATGTTCATTTTTTACAGTGGAAACGGATCCCCCTGCTTGGTTAAAACAGGCAAAACTGTTTAGATCAATCGGGGGGTGTCACATGAGAAAAGAAATTTTTTTTATTTTTAGTGAAAGAGATGAGTTCATTGATTTGACATCCCCCGCCATGTAGCACTCCCTAATTGGTCTAAACATGATTTTCCCATTTGGACAAAGGATCATTTTCCTTTTACAGGAGTCCCAATCTGATACCAGATAATTGCAAATCTGTGGTTCCCATTTTAACCGTATCTTTCACAGTGTGAAGATGAAGATGATATGGGCCCTATCACAAAGAGGTGTTGGCCTCTAAGAATTTTTTTTTTTTTTTTTTTTTTATTGCTGTTGTTGTTGTGGTGGTTGTTGTATTAATTATTGGCATTCTAAGAACTAATTTATTTGAGAGAGAGAGAGAGAGAGAGAGAGAGAGAGAGAGCAATAAGACCTTTTGCAAGGCAATTTCTTATCATCAACCAAACTTCCACCACCACTATCAATAAAAAAAAAAAAACCAAAAACCATGAACAACAAAAATGGCCAGGAAGATGAAGAGATAATTAGCTGGTTTGAGGAGATATCGGAGCATGCAGCCCGTGTGCAGACCCAGACTCTCCAACAGATAATCCAGCTGAATCTTGGTGTGGAATATCTCAAGTGTTGGCTTGGAGACCTCAAGATTCAAGACATGGACCCATGTGCACTTGAGTCTCTATACACTTCCTCCGTTCCACTTGCATCCCATTCAGATTTTGAGCCTTACATTCAAAGCATTGCAGATGGAGACGCATCTCCCCTCCTCACTCAAGAACAAATCACCACTCTCTCTCTAAGGTACCTTCTTACCTCCTCCTTTTTGCATAGATGCCATAAATCCCTGTAATGACAAGATACATCTTTTTCTTCCGTCTTTCCAAAAGATGTAAATATTCCTTCACTATCACATATTGAATAGTGTATAAGGTTCTTACAGGAAGTGATTTCCATTTCCCCATCATCCATATCATTTTCAAATATGGGAAATCAATAGAGCTGCTGGTTAAAATGGGCCACAGAATCCATTAGATAAACTAGTTCTCATTTGTCTACTCCAGTACTTTATGTGTCATCAAAATATACTAGAATATTATAGTTACATCATGTCAAAAGTGCCTGGAGTATGTTTCATTTCCTTTCTCTTGTCTTTTTTTTTCTTCTCATCCATCTGACAAACTAATGACTACATTGCAATGTTAATTGAATGTGTTAACTTTCATCGATAAACGATAGTGAACATAATGAAATCATAAAGCAAATCAATTTTAATCATATTCACACCATAAATCAAATCAAATGTTGAGTCTAATATAAGAAAATACCAAGTCACTATTATCATAACATATCGAACCTTCGTAGAATTTTTTTTAATAATTGTTAATGGTTTCTCCTCGTCTCTAACAAGAAGTGTATTCTACAACAGTTCAGGAACCACAGAAGGGAGACCTAAGCACGTTCCTTTCACTCACCATAGTGCAAAAACCACTCTTCAGACTTTCAGGCTGGCAGCTGCATTCAGATCAAGGTCTACTACTCAAGGCTTTTAATATAACTTCATATGCAATACGAAGTTTTTGTCAGTTTTTAGCAATTTATCTCATTGGATGACTTTCTCTTTACCGTTCCAGATTTTGACCCTTTTTTCCCTTAGTCCCTCGCCTTACCATGATTCTTAACCATGGTCTGGGACATTATATCAGCCAAAGCCATAATCTTTGTGAATCAGTCCATATGTCTGAATTGGGCTGATAGTCTTGAATTTCTTTAGCTAGCCATTCCTATAAAAATCTGAAGGCATTAGTAGAAGCAGCGGAAATACTTTTTAATATTTTTCCTTGGGTGGAACCCACTCCTCAATAGCATGCATTATTGGCTATTAATAATCTTACACAAACTGGAATCAACATATTCCTGGTTAGTTTTTTTCTTGAAGAAAAATTTGTTTAAACAATTTTTTTTTATAGTAGGTTGTATTTTGGACCCATTCACTTATTTCTCCCTGTCTTCATGGGTCCCAGGGCTTTTCCAATAAGAAAAGGTGGGAGGATCCTTGAATTTATCTACAGCAGCAAGCAATTCAAAACCAAGGGAGGATTGACAGTAGCAACAGCCACAACCCACTACTATGCGAGTGAAGAGTTCAAGATCAAGCAAAAGGCTACAAAAGCATTCACTTGTAGCCCACCTGAAGTCATCTCTGGTACTGGAGACTACAGCCAGTCCACCTACTGCCATCTCCTCCTGGGGCTTGTCTTCTCAGATCAAGTGGAGTTTGTGGCCTCCACCTTTGCCTACAGCATAGTCCAGGCCTTCACAGCATTTGAAGAGCTGTGGGAGGAGATATGTGAGGATATAAAAAAAGGGACCCTCAGTGATAGAATAACCTCACCTCAGATGAGAAAAGCTGTCTTGAAGGCTCTCTCTCCAAACCCAACTCTAGCTTTGATGATTGAAGAGAAATGCAAGGTGTTGAAGGGGTTGGATTGGAAGTCTATGATTCCAGAGCTGTGGCCTAATGCCAAGTATGTGTATTCTATAATGACTGGGTCTATGCAGCCTTATTTGAAGAAGCTGAGGCATTATGGTGGGGATTTGGCATTGATAAGTGCTGATTATGGTGCAACAGAGAGCTGGATAGGGGTTAATGTGGAACCTACTTTACCCCCTGAGAATGCAAAATTTGCAGTCATACCCACCTTTTCTTATTTTGAGTTCATTCCTCTTTATAAGCAGAAGCAAGATTACAGCTTTGCTGTTGATGACTTCATTGAAGCTGAGCCAGTGCCACTCTCTCAGGTCAAAATGAGCCAGCAATATGAGGTGGTCCTCACCACTTTTACAGGTCTCTCTCTCTCTCTCTCTCTCTCTCACCGACAACACCACACACACACAAGCATGCAAATTCATAGAAACTCTTTCTCTCTCTCACGGACAACACCACACACACAAGCATGCAAATTTCTTTTCACTAGACAAAATTTATTCTACCAAGGGTCCACAAGCCAATAGATGTTGGCCCACCTCACTGTGCATGCCAATCACAGACTGTGGAGGATGCATGAATTCGAGTCAGTGGGGTCACCAAATGACTTATTTTTCACAAATTAAATAAATTTATTTTACCCTTTATCAAAATCTGTCATCTACTTTCAATAATTCGATAGATATAATATAAAATTATTAAATAATCTATTTCCGACAATCCGACAAAGATAACATTGAATTCTCAAACAAAAATAAACAAAAATGTCTAAACATGGAAGGTATTTAGAGGTTAAGTTAGGATAAATGAAGAGTTACTGACAGAATTTCTAAAAAAAAATAATTTTCTTTTAAAAAAAATTTGGGCCCCATTAAATTTTTTTGTTTTAGTAGACAGGTGGCCCATTAACTTAGACATTGAATGGAGTCAAAAGATTTCCATAAATTCAATTCATGAAAGAATTTTTTTTTAATATTTTTTCAGATCTCAATGGGGTCGATAGACCCCACTGGGATCAACGTAGCGCCGCCCATGATCATAGAGTTTTTTTTTTTTTTTCCTTTTTAGAAAAATTATGAGGTTATAAATTTAAATGTAACAATATGGTTTTAGCGCATGACACTTTCTATATTGGTCACTTTGGAGATAGCTTTATTAAGTCAATTACTTTTCCATTATACCACCTTTTAGAAACAAAGCCCAACCTTTGCCCATCCTCTCTTTGCTAATCCTAAGCTCTTAATTTGATTAGGAATACAAATAAAATCAATGTGATTTTTCATGGCAATTTGTTTACTTGCCTACATAGGGGAAACAAACACACACATATGTTATCACTCATCCACCCATGTCCCAACTAGCTGTTCTATAACGAGGCCATCTATTCAAGAGTTAGCACAAAAGATCTACCAGATTTTTAAGTACATGCATGACCAGATAATTTAAACCAAATGGTTTTGATTTTTAGATCAAAGTGATATTTATATATATATACACACACATAGAGGTACGCCACAAAACTCTCCGAGCATTTTTCACAAAAAAACACCCGATTTTTAGCCAATGAAAATATAACACATGTCATCAATAATACACATATCATACTCTCTCTCCTATACATTCTCCTACAAAACTAGATCTTTTAATTAAAAATTTTCTTAAAACACTTACAAATAATTGGTTATTAGATAGGTACATGAGAGTTTTTGAGAATTTCTCATATATATATATATATACACACACACACAGGGGGTAGCTCTCCTAAGCTCAAGTTTAAGATAAGGTAAGCTCAGAGTGTGTGGTGAGGTCAACCTGGAGACCCACATGGGGGTGGGGATGAGGGGATTTCAAGGACTCCCTAAGACTTCCCTCTCTGTAAAAAATCAGTCTCAACCGTGATCTCTATCATCTTCATCTAGGCCCCAAAAGTTTAATTGTCAATAGTCCATTTGGATCGGTATACAATCGATCCAACTGTCCAACAAATTCGGATTTGACTGAAAGTTGGTGGACATGTACAATTCAAAGGGGTTATGTGTTTGGTCTATTTGAATATACCAAGGGTAAACATGGGTGGCCCTTCAAGAACCTCTTGTATTTGATCTTGTATTTGATCATAAGAAACCCCAAAACAAAAAAAACACCCCCACCCACCCCACACCCCCACATACTTCTTTTTTTTTTTTTTTAGAAATCATAAGAACCTCTCGTAGGCATAAAAGAAGAAAGGGATGTCTTTGTAAGTAGTCCTTCATTATAAACCTTCCAATGCCTCTATCTTCTTACTTTTTGTACGTCACTGTTGACCCTAATTATTGTAGAGGGATTGTCTGTATCCCTTTTATTGGAAGAAGATGTAACTTTCACAAGCCAAGGGTACTAGGGATGGAGCTAGCTTTCAATTGCAGGGTTGCAAGTTGCAACAAGTGAGGCTTCTGGAGGCTTCTGGAAAATGGCACGTACAAATGGGTGTTTGTTTGAAGCCCTGGATCCAACGGTACCCAGGGACAGTATGTCCATGTCCCGGGACAAGACCCGGGACATGTAGATTTTTTCTTGTTTGAAAGGACACTACATTATTGGAAAGAAAACGCCACTTATTGGCACTTGGCACTTGGGAGGGATCAAGAAAGATGGGCCCTGAGCCACATTGTCTGGTGGGTGGAGGCCCAATAGGAAACAAACAAACCAGTTGGAATCCTATGAGGCTTTGGCTTGGAGAAATAGTGACTTGAAGGAGTGGAAGATTTGGAACTCCTAGGATCTCACCTATTAAAAATCGGACCGTACAAAATACACACGTCCTTTTAGTGTCTTCGACTTTTACTCCAATGGGAGTTGGTCCCACCATAAAATTAATGATTTTCTTAAAAACATGATTTGTAGAATCTTATGCATATTCATTAATCATATTTTTTAATTAAACAGTCAAATTTACGATGGGATCAACTTTTCTTGGGTAAAATTTGAGGAATGATTAAGTGGGCTCCATAATAGTCATTCTCCTTCAACTCAGGGTTTCTCTTGGTCAAAGCCTTGGAGGATCGATCAAGGAATCCCGAGCTGAAGGTGAAGAACACCACTAGCGGGGCGCGCACTATAGTTATTAATTTCGTTGTTTCGGCCGAAATTTTTCATTTCGGTAAAGTGGCCGAAACGAAATTTCGGCCTAAACTTTTTTATTTGAATTTCGGTCAATATCGGCCGAAATTCAAGATTTAGGCCGATTTCGGCCGAAATTCGGGATTTCCGCCGAAATGTGACTTTTCGGCCGAAATGAAATTTTATATAATTAATTTTTTTTTTTACTTTTTTTACACATATATTTTGTATTTCTTATATTTTCACAAAATATAATTCCAAAAAAAAATTACTATAACGGATTAAATCTATATTTATTATTTTTATATTTTTTTTACTTATATATGTATATATATTATGTTATATTTTCCCCGAAATGTAATTCCGAAAATTTTCACCGAAATTCTGAATCGGCCGAAACTTTTCATTTTATAGGCCAGAGCGAAATGAGGTCCAAAACGATATTAACAACTATGAGCGCAGTCGTCGGTCTTTTGATGAATGCATGGGTCTTTGTCACATTTACATGAAATGGTCAATTTTACAGTAGAACCATATTTTCTGGGCGACTTGGCCCATTATCAAGTTTTGGTCGAGAGTTAAAGTTACTGTTGTTGGGCTTGAAATTATTCTGAATGGCTGGGCTTGGACATGAGGTATAGGGCGCTGGGCTGAATTTCATGGCCCGATTATAAATGGGCTTGGTTTGACAAACCTCTCTGGGATCTTTCAGGCAACACTTCTTGTCTAAGAACATATAATGTCGGGCTTGGGCTAACCCAATTAAGTTTATTAGATGACACCTTGACCCGACACCATTGGATCCTCAATGTTTTTTAGAGTTCGGATCATACATTTTCTTGAGGTGGGCCGCCATCTCAGGCGATCAATGCTCGGGCACTGAAATCATCCTTGGCGTATATCAGATCCCAGAAATTCTCTATATCCAAGGATTTAATGATGATCACCGTGCAGGACACCCCATGATCTGATGGTGGGCCACAATTGTGCAGACCAATGATCCACCCTCCAAATGCTTCCCAAAGATGTGCTTCAGATGATAAGGATGGTGAGCCCATTTGGAGTTCAGTGGATGGTATGGACGAGTAAAAGAAAGAGATAAAATGAGGTGAACTTAACCTCTTTTTTTCGAGTCGGGTTCAGGCTGGGTTGGGGAGTTGAGGTACAGTCGGGTTGGGTTTTCAGTTTGGTTGGAAGATTGAGCTGCATTTATGGACCCAACCCAAGTATAATTGGGTTGAAAAGACTCAACAGTGTGGACCAGGTTAACATATTGGATCAAGAGTTGCAACTACAAAAAAATAATTACTGTTGTTACATGTAACACAAATTATTATGAAGGTTTAACATTGTGTTTGATTAGGTTGTTTGTATGAAAAAAAATATATATATATGTTCATGCAGGGCTCTACAGATGCAGGCTAGGAGATGTGGTGAGGGTAACAGGGTTCTACAGAGGGACCCCAAAACTAACTTTCATCTGCAGGAGAAAGCTAATCTTAACTATAAACATTGACAAAAACACAGAAGAGGACCTTCAGATGGCTGTGGAAAGAGGGTCAAGGCCCCTCTCCAAAACAAAAATTGAGCTTGTTGATTTCACTAGCCATGCAAGTGTGACCAACCATCCAGGTCATTACATAATTTACTGGGAGATCAAGGGAGATGCTGGGGCTACTCATGACAAGATTCTCACCCAATGCTGTCTAGAGATCGATCAGTCGTTCGTCGACTATGGCTACATTGTATCAAGGAAATCAAATTCGATCGGTCCGTTAGAGCTCTGCATTGTTGAGAAGGGGACCTTCAAGAAGATTTTGGATTATTTCATCGCCAAGGGTGCAGCAGTGAACCAGTTTAAGACTCCTAGGTGCACAAACAACCGCGATCTCCTTGCCATTCTTGAACATTCCACTACTAAGCGATTTCGGAGCACAGCATACAGGTGAGAAAGAAATTTTTCTAGCTCACTAACCAGAGGCCTCAAAGGCTTATTTTGGTCTCTGTAAGTCAGTTTTTACAATCAACTGAAGGGTAGCGTGTTGGGATAACATATGTTATTTGTAAATTACAGTTGTTTTGTTCTTTGCGGCAATCAATACCTACTGTAACTTGATATTTTCAAAGATCCAAATGGAAGTCATTTTAATCTGTAAATTGAATGCAAATATACATGGTGGTGATTGAGTCATTGACCAAGAAGAAAAATGAGCCTACAGTGATTTTTAGAATGTGCAGTAATTAGCATCTACAGAGAACGAATTAAGGATGGTTTTGGTGACTCAAGACCAGGTATTATAATCATAAGAATAAGAATGCTTCGACAATGTCTAAGAGATATGCTTAATAACTTCTTGATGGTTTTACATTTTTTGTACTCTATGCAATAAGTTTGGATGAAATTCTCAAATAATTTTCTAATTTAACCTAAAATCCCCAGATTTAGGTGGTGACATGCATCGCAGGGTCATGAGTGTGCCCAGGGGATTAGTCATGTCAGGTCAAATAGCAAAGGATACCCTTGCCGGTCAATAAAAAGAAAGAAAGGAATAGTGGAGGTGGCAATGGGTCGGGTCGGCCCGATTTTTATGGTGACAAGTATGTGTGCAAAGAGTCCGGATCCAAACATGATTTACCGACTTTCTAAAATCTTATCTTTTTTTTTTTTTTTTTTTTTCATTCAAAGTAGTAATAGAGAGGGAAGGCCCACAGTTGGCAAATCATGATTGGATGAAACAGTATCTCCCACGAAACAGGGGATCTGGACTCCTATGCAAAACTTCAACAATTCATGTTCGGTCTTATCAAAACAGGGAAGGCCCACTAGCTAGTCACTAGTCAATTGAGATTTTATGCTAGATTGAAAAATATGTAAGCATAGAAAATATTGGGGTTCTTTTATCAATATAATGAATGTGTCAGGCCTAAAATAAAGGGGTTTTTTATGGTATAATCAACTCCTTTATTCTGAGAAATATGAGACACCATAGTGCCAACGGTATCTCATCTCTCACAGAACTGCTGCTCGGGGATCGATTCCAGGCTGGTAGGTTGTCTAACAAAGTATGTGCCACTCAACCATCTAGCAAAAAAACAAAAAAAAAGACTCATTTATTCTCATATTGAATCATAAGAAAGCTTAATCAACCCATGCTGAGATCACTGCATAAAACTCTAGAAAGATTTCTTGCCCTCCTACCATACAATAAGGTCATTGCATTGGGACTTAAAATAGAGCTTATGCTTATTTATTATTGAAGCTACATCATGACCATTTGACTTGTCCACTTATTAAGACTCACCAACTGATTAAGAACCACAATAGCAAGGAAATTATAACAATAAAATGCAGAATTGTTGGACTATTATTCAAGAATGAAAACACCCATCTTAACTCAATGTCTAATTTAGTAGCACAAGACTAAATCCGTAAACAGAAGATGCATGAGCTTGTAATTTTATTTGGGGTTGGCTTTATAAGTTCTACTTCCACCATATTTACATCTAGGAGTGACGAAATCTGACCTAACTCGCTAACCTGACCTGTCCAACCTGCATTTTACGCAATTTGTGTTGTATAATAGTCGGTCACGGGTCAAATAAACCTGACCCGAATCAAAACAGGTCGAGTTAGGATTGACCCTTCTCTTGAGAGAGAGAGAGAGAGAGAGAGAGAGAGAGAGAGAGATGGGTTCTCTAGCTTTCCTTTCGTTTAAGAAAGAATCTCTCTTTTTTCCTTCTTCTTTTCAGTTAAGAGAGCGAAGGATTCTTGATACTTAAGGAGAATTAACAAAGGGAAAAGCTTCCATAGATTAAGGTCTATGGTCCTCATTAAGGACTCAAATTCCAAATATTTTTCAAATATATAGAACCATTGTAGTAGTGTGGTATCTCTATTATGAAATTTGCTGTTCTTCTTCTATCATGTGGGTTTCGCATGCGGGTCAGTTTGACCTGTGTTGGGTCAGGTTGAGATTAGCTGACACTTTTCAAAAGCAGGCTGAATACGGGTTCGGCTTGAACCTATAGTCGTCCATAGTCAACCCGACCCATTTTTACCCAACCCGACCCATTCGCCACCTCTATTTGCACACATGTTTTTACCAACTCCACAATCTATCACAATCTATTATGTCTTTTTTCACTCCTTATTAAAAAGTTGGTTTCCCTTTTTCCCTCAATCCTCAAAACTCTAACATGATGCTATATAAGGGCCCGTTCCTTAACAAAAATTCCAAGAATTCATGTTTGAGAGAGTTTCAAATTCTCCAAAAGTTGTCCCCTTAGGTGGAATTTTAAATCCCTATTTTTTAAGGAGGATTTGAAACTCCAACAAAATGTATTGAGAGAGTGAAATTCCAGGAATTTCAATAGGTGTGGGAATTCCAGATCAATTATTGGGTTTGAGTACTGTTCATAGCCTTAGATTTGTACTTGTCTAGCTCCATTAACTCTGCTCATTTGAGAACGACCACTTACCTCACTGGTAAGTGGCGGTAGTTCTCACCTGGCTCATACGTCACATTTTCCCACTTGTATGGGCTTTCTTCTCGTTTGTGCGAGCTTTTGTTCCACTTATGTGGGCCTTCTTTCCGCTTGTGCGGGCTTTTTTTCCACTTATGTGGGCCTTCTTTCTGCTTGTGCGGGCTTCTTTCCCACTTGTGTGGGTTGTCTTCCGGTGTGTGTATGGGCTCTCTATTGAGTACCAGCACCTTTAGCTGGGTTACCAAAAAAAAAAAAAAAAAACCTCTGCTCATTTGATGCTGCTCAAGCAAGCTCAAAAATTGCCTAAGCTTAGCCTGGCCAAGGTAGCTTAACCCTTCCTTTTCCTGATTTACCTTAAATATCCTAATTCTTGTTTAGGCGCTATTTGTTTGCACCCATTTATATTTGTAAATGATGTACATGTGCAATATTTATGCATGGTCACATTTCTTCGCACCCTAAATTGGTGTGTAAAAGTGAACATTTTCATATGAAAGGGTATCAGTGCAAGTGATGTGTTTGATAAGTTGTGGTTTTAAAATCTGTTAATAGTTTTTATTTTTTACAAATCTTGTATGCCCCATAATTTTTATTGACCCATTAACTGTCATAAACATTTAGTTTTATGCCTTAAATATTCATTGATCTTGAGATAATAAAAATCTTTGATATGCAATGATTCAAACCATTCAATCATGGCCGGAATTAGGGGGCTGGTGGTGGTTGGAAAAACCCCTCGTATATCAAGTAAATTTTAAAAGGGAAATAATAAGGTGAGAACATAGGGCCCACTTATCACCCAATCTAAACCTTGCAATGGACAAGGACCCCCTTGATAGTCACACACTCAGGGTTTGGCACCAACGTTAATGAATTGGACCGTTAGAACGATTATATACGCATACGAATGGACTAAGCTTGTCGGCCATGGATGATGGGGTCAGGAGCATGGAATTGGGGCCAAACTTGATATTCTGGGTGGTCCCATATAGATCTTTCAATCACCATCAGCCCCATTCCAAAATGGGCCCCCTAGTGGGCCCCACAAAAAAGTTCTGAGTCCGTGAGAACCGTTCTCATAGGATCAAATCCCATTTTAAAAATGAGAAAAACCAAGGTTGTATTATTTTTTTTTTTTACATTGGCCACCTTAAGAAAATTTCAATTTTACAGTGGCCCCCAGGGCAAAATTCCTTATTCCCCCATAAATTGCACTCCCAAACAAATATCAGAATGTCCTTCCAATGTTAGATTTTATTACAAAAAATCATCTATTATCTCACTTTTGATATCCTATGTAGGTAGAACACAAACGACCTTCTCTACTCAACAAAACGAACCTCAATGTGCAGCAAATCATCATTTCTCAGGAACCAGCTGAAAGCTGTCCAGGGACTAGTGATGTTTCAACTCACTCGTCATGGAAAATAAGACTAGCATTATGTAAGAACTAGCTAGTTCCATATGGGTGTCGGAACCGAATTCGTGGAGAATCTTGTACGTTCCGGTATTGGGTAAACCTGCAAATTTGCTGCGAATGTTCTCAGATCTACTAGATAATCAAGTAAAAGTTCACATCTCCCTTATATAGAGCAATCCCTATGAGTCACAACTACTATGGACTCTACCCCTGGAATCCCATATCTCCTTACCGGGGTGGGAATTATACCAACCGAAAATCTGAACTTGATCCAAACTCTACCACCAAGAATTTAATCCTTATCTAACTCAACCAGATCAAGACTTATTGGAAATTTATCCGCTGCACACCGTTGGGCTCGATCTGGCGGGGGCCCAATGGCAGCTGGGCCACACAATTTTCCTAACACATTCATGGGCCAAGTTTTCAAAAACCCTTTATGTTTTTACATGCTTTTCTTTTTCATTCCTCAGTGTGAAGAGTTCCTCTGTCTGAGAGATTTTTAAGTCCTCCATGAAATGAAAGAAGTGTTTTTTTTCTGTTTTGGGCGTGGGGGGTGGGGGTTTTCAAACGAAGAATTATTCGTCTGATGAATATAAAAGCCAATGGATCATTCATTCATTGTACATTAAACATTAAATGGATCATCACCTTACCTGCTCATTTAATGGCCATGTCATCTCTTTGATAGGACAAAACTGATTACTTTGGCAAACAAGGGAAGTGGGATGTCTTTAGCTGTGCCGCACTGGTGGAGTCACGCGGCAAATAATGATTTAAAGTCGGTTGGTAATGGATGTCAAAGTTAATTTATTTTTTTTACGTAAATTTAAATTATAATTGAGGTAATGGCCACAAACTCCTTCAAGAAAAGTAATTTAGAGCGTAGGGTAAATTTACTATAAAACCTGATTTTATGTGAGGCCTACTTTTCTATGATCATCTGCCTTCCACTACATAACATTGGCCTAATTTTCATCTCAGAGAGTGTTACACATCACCGTAAAATATGGGCACTTTGCATATAAGAGGTTTCTGGGACATGATATTGGCCTCACACAAGTTTAATAAAACCATTAGAACTATTTAACAGAAAAAGAAAAACCATTAGAACAAGATCGGTCTCATCATCTCGGGAAGGTTTTTTTTTTTTTTTTTTTTTTAGATTTGGAATTAAAAAAAAAAATTAAAAAAAAAAAAAAAAAGATGGATGGTTGAACCAGTAACAGATTCTACCAAATGTAGATGATGTATGGTCATTTATTGGATTCCCCTTTTCTATTTGATGGATTTTAGGGCTCAGGAACCAGAGGTTGCAGTTTGGAACTCGCGCTCTCTCCCTAGGGCCACTTGTCCGGGCAAAAGCTTAACTTACCCAATGCGTGGGGGAGGCAGTGACTTTACGTGGGGGGAATACGTTGGATACCCTTGTCAGCAAAAAGAAAATAAAAAAAGAGTTTTGATTCATTGACCTCCTTTTGAGAGAGAGTCAGATAATTGTCTGTTATTCTTCCATCTTTTCTTTTTTAATTATTTGCTGTGACAGATTTCCTTGCAATAGAGGGGAATGAATTGATTTTCTTAGCAGAGATGATTTCATTTTCTTATGTAAGGGGTAGGAATGCATGATTCCTAAAGGTAGAAAATGACTACTTTTAAAAATTAAAAATAACCACTTACCTTTTATTTTACAAGAGCCATCTTTGTTTATCTAAAAATATGGCCAATCACCTGGATCTACAATCTATCCCTTGTTTTGAGTCAATGAAATTGATAATTCATTTAAAAAAAATTATAAAGAAATTAAGATCAAATCTCATTTTGAATAGATTAGTGGCAACAAAGAGAAAAGATTAGCTAATTTTATGCCAAATTAATTTGAACAAAAGCCCTCAGTTTAAATCTAGATCAAGTAATATCTATTGAAGATTTCATCCTTGGAGCATCATGGGATGGCCTAGTGGCATGGGTCTATTTTTTTCACCAAAATTAATAGAGATGACCCTTGGCACCAGCAGAGCACTGATGTAGATAGACCACATTGTGGGAGAGCACAGATGTGGAGTGTGCTGGCAGGGCACTACATGGAAGACAGAGCAAGCAACTCAAGAAGGAAGAAAAAAAAGTTTTCATCCCCCTTGATTAAAAGTGGGTGGGATTCCTTTGACTGGTCAAAATCTCTTTTAATTGCAAGCTGGGGTAGACAAAACATTGCTCAAATAAATAAAGATTGTTATTTGTGAATATGAAAAAACTATAGGGGCTTATATGACAGTAACTATGTAACACTTGAGGTGGAAATTGATATCAGTCTTCCACCAAAACCTCATTTTCCAGAGTTGCTTTTCTCTCATTTCATTCTTTTTTCTCCCTTCTCTCTCCTCTTCCCTTCTTCCCCTTCTTGAAGAAAGCACAGACTTCTACCCATCACAAAGGTACTCTCCCTTCTTCCCTTTCTACACTCTTCATCTTCTTCTTCAACCCCATTTCTGAGTTTTGGATTTGTTTTTTTTTTTTTTTAATTTATTTTTTGGTTGTCTTTCTAGATTCATATGAATATTTTGTTGCAGGGTGTTTTCTTTCCAAATTTGAATGCATATTTTGTGGGTTCCATAACTTGATTTTGATTTGACCCCTTTGATCTCCTGATCTATCATTGTCCCATCTTTCTCTTTTTTTTTTTTTTTTTGGTTGATGTCCCATTGTTTCTATTTATATGATCCTAAGATATAAAGGAGTAGTTTTAATCAGTTGGTAGTTTTTTTGGGTGGGGATGGTATGTTTTGGAATCTTAGTTTGTTGTTTCTTATTTAGCCGGTGTAGGGCTCAGATTTACATGAGTAGGGTGCACCTGATGGGCTGAAATGATCATACATCATTGCTGGGCTCGACATGTTCTTGTCTTCAAATTGGACAGTGGGACCCACATTTCAGGATCTCCTCAATCGATGAGAAATGGGCCCAAATGTCAGATTAATTGGAGTGGTGTTCACCGTTGGATAAAGGCTGCCTCTCCAATCCTATCAAACTGTTTTGACACAAGTTCTCATGTGGGGCCCACCTGAAGGCACTCCGATTAGAGGGTGGAGGGGATAGGAACCGTTTAATTTGGATTAGTAATACATACTTAGTTTTAGAACTGTGCTTCAGTCCTTCATGGATAAAGGTTGGAAGTTTTTTGAGTTGGGGGTGAGGTGTTTCTTAATGGTTTGGTAATGTATTAATGTGCATAGAACATTTGAAAAACTTGTAGGGAAAAATTGAAGTGTTACAAGTATAAGGTATTAGGAGGATGAGGAGACCAATAAAGACTATAGTAAGTTATAAGTGAAATTTTAGATTGTGGGGTGACAGAGAACTTAGCCTCAGAATTTAATCAAGCATTAGATGCGATGAGACTTTGATGATTTTAGTTAATTTTCATCTTTAGTTAAATGTGGCCAGAGTCATAGGACCAAGAAGGTTGACATGGCCTTAAAATCCATTTTGCCACACAACTCATGTTGAGCAGAAATAGCTCTTGTAAGATTATTGATTATAGTGATTAATGAGGATGTTTGTGGACAGGAATTGAGGAACATATGTTTCTTTTTTCTCCTATATACCCCAAGTGGTAGGCATTACAAAACCATAACTCCATTCTAAAAAATATGAAACCTTAACTCATGAAATTAGAGGAGTTGAACCAAAGAGCTAGATTGAGTTTGAGATTTTTTTTATAAATTTAGAAGGTTGATGCCTGGGGTGAAGGTGCTAGAGGGGGTTAAAAGTTCTTGATTAATAAGTTTCGCCCGAAGCATTTACTGTGATATGGCAAAAGTTTTACCATTTAGTTTGTGGGAAGCATTTACTGTGATATGGCAAAAAAAATCCAAATGTAGGGATGAGAAAACTACAAAGCAATTGGACATAAGTGACGATGAAGCCGATAAATGTGTGTACCTTGTAATGCATGAATTAGAATGATTGCTAATGACTTTGACAATTTTGAAGAAATGGTGAAGCCTTGGGGAAGAAATGAGGTGTTGATTAAATGTCAAAATTTGTTGAAGGAGCGTAACAAGAAGAAAAATGTGCTATACACACTAAGAAGATGGCGTGATGAAAGATTATGTGGCTTTCATTGCAAGGTGCCTCGGTCTATTTCAGATGACTTCTAGGCTTTGTTTGGATAAATTGGTATTTCTCAACTAGCTGAGAATATAAAAAATAAAAATAAAAATTGGCAGACCTGCTTTATGATTTTGGCAAAATCTAGTGATATGTCTCTACTCTTGGCATTATGTCGAGCATATTGAATGAAGAAGTTGGTCATGATCATCAAACCTTGATTGGCATCAATTACAGAGGCATAGTCCACATTGTCAACTTATGCTCAACAAGATTCAGGTTCTCAGAAGTAGAGGATATATTCACTTTAATTATGTGAAAGGAGAGAGGATGATTAGAAATGCCACCACAATAGATATACAACCCATGCCATAAATTCATTCTTATTATTGTACGCTAGTCTTGTCACTGGTGTACCTTGTACATCTACAAAACTTGCATTAAAATCACTGTTAAATGTATGCATGAAAGATATTTTGTGTCATAGCCTTTAATTTGTATCATGGATTTGATTATTCAATTTCCCTTTTACATTATGGAAAGCACTATTCCCATTGAGGACGAAAAAGACCTTTGAAAATATGTAGATGGATACATCTGGAATTGGAAAGAACTGGATGAATAGCACTCTTTAGGAGAAAGGCAAGAGGATTCTTTTTTCTACCTTCAGGTGGCTCCCTAAACTTTTCCGTGATTTGAGTTCCATATGATACACTCTGTTTGGTGCTGGTTTTGAGCAGAGTAAAGGATTGCCACCTGCCACAGGCTACTTTTTAGTATAAGTACATTTTACTCTTAACTGAGGATAGAGAGAACATGTTTTAGAAGGAGTTGATGTATAAAATGCATTGAAATCCAGTTCACTCCAACAGAATGATCTGATGCAAGGCATAAATCCCAGATTCAATCTAATTGTAACAGAGTTCCATATCGTTCCGAGAAAATTTCTAATGATGGGCGTGTAAGAATGGATTTTCATTATGCTGGCATCTTTCTACCATCCAGTTGATAGATAGAGATTTCTGACACTTAATTTCTTTTTCTTCACTCCAGTCTCTCTTTGCTTCTCATAAACATGTTTTTGATCTTTCCTATCTGAGATCACATCAGGCACAACCCTCAATTATTTTTTTTAGTTTCCATCATTTGGAGATTACTGAATGTGAACTAACCAAATAATTGGTACCAACTGATCCAAGTACATACTTTCCTGTACCCTTTGGAAGGTGGGGGAATTTGCACATCTATGGCTGCTCTGCCATTGGCAACTGCTGAAGTTTGTGATGCGAACTCGCATCTGATCCCCTGTGGTGACCTGCGTGCACTCCATCCAATTTTCCAGATATATGGTCGACGCCAAGTCTTCTCTGGCCCAATTGTAACCCTGAAAGTGTTTGAAGATAATGTCCTGGTGCGAGCATTTCTCGAGGAGAAGGGCAACGGCAGAGTTTTGGTTGTCGATGGTGGTGGGAGCGAGCGCTGTGCGATATTAGGAGGCAATCCTGTTCAGCAGGCGCAGAACAATGGATGGGCAGGTATAGTGGTCAATGGCTGCATAAGGGATGTCGATGAGATCAATGGGTGTGATATTGGCGTTAGAGCTCTTGCATCCCATCCAATGAAAGCCAATAAAAAGGGTACTGGAGAGAAACATGTGCCCATAACCATTGCTGGAACACGAATCTGCGATGGGGAATGGCTATATGCAGACACTGATGGCATACTAGTATCGCGAACTGAGTTATCAGTCTGAGTATCGCTTTTTATAAGATCTACTCATTGCAAGTAATCTATGAAGTGTTTGAAGCTTTTCTTAGTTGCCACTCTGCCATTTTGTGCCAGAATAACCTTATATGGCGTCTTCAGACAATTGTGATTACTGTTATATGTATTTCGAGAAGAAGAGGAAGCCGTCGAGTTGAAGGTCCTTATTTTTGTTTTTGTTGCACTAAGTTTTTTGCTGATGCTAATGTATAATTCTATCTGCCTTTAGTTTATGTCCTGCAGGTGATTGAAATGCTTAGGACAATAAATCTATCCCTGGTATTCCTTACCTGTTATTTTCTCCTGCAGGCGATTGAAATGCTCCGGACAATAAATCTATCACTGGTATTCCTCACCTATTATTTTCTTTTGAGCAGCGAACCCATAAAATAACTGTATCCAATGATTATTGCGGTAGCGTTGTTATTAATAATGATGAGTTCTAGGTATGTTTATATTACTTAATCAGTCTATTCTTTGAGGTTATAACAGTCCAATTCGTCTTGTGCTATATGCTTGAGGCCCATTGTCACTGAAACATATAAAAGCAACCACCGATAAAACATACAAATTGTCAGTGAAAGTACAGTGATATTGGACATAGTTGATTGTCTATTCAGAGGCAACGATTTATAGTCATTCAATTGTTTGACAGTGACTATCCTCTGAAGTTATTTCCTTTTATCAGATTGTTATCGAGATCCAATGAAACTGATTTTCTATAGATTGCGAACTTAACAAAAATTGTTTCTGTGATAAGTTCCTTGACCCTATTTTACGAGAGGGCTCGAGGAATAAGCCATCTTAAAAACTCACTTGCATTCGACGTTGCATGCCGAGCCCCATCTAAAACTATGAAATAAATGATTGAAATTCCCCTAACTAAACTAGTCAGCTGTTGATTTCATGGCCTTGGTTCTGATAGTTGGAAAAGTCGAGTTTTTGTGGTTCAAAGCCCTTAATTTTAGCTCCTAATAATGATTAAAACATGTTGCGAGAACATAATGGTGAGTAATGTCCCAATGTTTCAAATTAGAGGCAGGTATCTGAAGAGGACGGTATAGTTGGGCCCCTTAGTTGAAAACAAGAAGAGCCAATGAGGACAGACATTTTGCAATACGATGGACTTTTGTTGTAAACGAGGGGTAGTCCAATTGGTTCGCAACCCCGCTTTTCACCCGGATGACCAAGGATCGATTCTTGGTCTTCCCCTCACTCCTTGCATGTGTGAGTACTCTCTCCCCGAGTCTGTGGTTCTCTCTCCTTGCCTATTTGAGTCTCTCTTCCTGCATGTGTAAGTACTCTCATGGGGCCTAGTCTCCTGGAATAGAGTGATTTTTGCATAGATGTGAGCCTGAAATGCCCTCCATTAAAGAGAATTTATTAGAATAGATATATACAAGAAGCCTAGCCTCATCATCACTCAAAAGAAATGAAATTGGATGTTATATGATTATAGAAGCAATGAACGGATAAACCGGCAATGTTTAATGAGGCTCTTCTTTTGCCTATACAGCAAATCTACTCGACTCATTTTTCTATGATGGGAAAATGGGCTCCACCTACATGCCACGTGTCAATTGCTCTACATTTTCATGATAAAGGCAAGCACGTGCTTTGGTTCTCAGCGGAAGTAGTGAATAAAGGAAGGTCCACACAAGCTGAAGAGAAGTTAAAATTAAAGACACAGGACATGTGACTTGAAATCCGCAGTATAAAAGAGGGCTGGTTATTAGGTATTAATGTACGCAAGGGCAGTTCGGATCGGTTTAGTAAAAAAACCATCAATTAAATCGAATCCATCGGTTTTCTCTTTTTCCTAACCGAACTGAACTATGGTCTTTTTGTTTTTTTTTCACAAAAAAATGGTTGTCCAATTGGTGAGAGATGTTGGACTAGGAGTGAGGGTTCAAATCTTCTTCAAGTAATTTTTTATATTCTTTTATTTATTTATAAAAAAACTATATATTTATATAATTAGTTTGGTTTAAGCGGTTTAACCACGCTTTCAAACCGAACGAAGCGGTTTGAAGAAAATCCAAACCACGATTAAATCGAGCTACTACAAAATCGATCCATAGCGCCTGGTTCGGATCGGTTTAGCAGTTTTTTGTGCACCCCTAGATATTATCTATCAAAGACCAGTTTCACTTAACATCACTAGCCCATTCAATCAAAGGCACAACTTCAATGAGAGAGGTTGATTTTCTGCTGTTCCAAGTCAACATTTTCTACGGTGGAAACACATTTCAAAGCAGAAAATGTTTTCACTGCACCCAACAGTAGGAACCCAAAACTCTAGAACAATAAGCACCGAATTTTCCTTTTCAGACAGACTCAACCAATGCATGAGCCTGTCAGATTTCAGTTCTGCATGAATCCACACGACATTTAAATAGAGTTTTATCTGAGAGAAAATATACATATTTCCTAATTTCCACTAGGTAGTAGAGAATCCATACCAAGTGGAGAACATTTGTATACACTGTTTTCCTCGGAAAAGGCATGTTAAGCAGGAAGGAGTTTCCATGCTACGGTAAATTCCGTCTTTAGTGTGGCCACTTTTCTACGAGGAAAAGTGAAAAAATAAACCTAAGTTTTGTACAATTTTGTGGAAACCCAATTCCTATGAGCAGGTCGGACTTGGTTTTCCACAGAATCGAGATTTCACAGCGCTACACAAGCGTGCCCTAAAAAGAATAACCACCAAGGGTGGAATGAAGAAAGAGGTGATAAACTCGGAGTTGGATGAGGAGAATGATTTGTTGTTTTTCACTATAGCTGGAAACCTGCACAAAGGACACAGAGAAAAAGGAAAGCAGTACCACCTGAAAAGATCAGTTCTCAGAATTGCAAACGTTCAAAAGAGGGTATATACTCCTACAAGTCGGGGGTAAAATTCCTCTCAAAAAGCGCGTTCGCGTAACAAGTTGATGCGCAAGCAGGAATCCTCAAACACGGAATCCATCTTCGCACCCCTTCTTTTGGATCAATGCAGAATATGAAGTTAAAAAACAGGGGTTCAGCATGTATGGCAGTAAAGACCAAATGAAAGAAAACGGTGTGCAGAACAACTTCCACTTTCCCGCACCTTTTCTGCACAGCTTCACCACATCCGAACACAGAACAGCCTTTTCTCCCACAGGCTCACCACATCCAAACGCTCCTAGTGAAAAGCAAAAAGAATAATTCCATTCTATAAAGTTATACTACTTTCGTAGCTTACATTATTTTTTTTTTCTTTCATTGAAGGGATAACGCATTTTCACTCGGAATTGTTTGATTGGCATGAGAAATATGTTTGCTTGCAAGACTAAATTCAAAGCACATAACTAATGGGGCATTACCAATATTTCTACTCAAATTGTACAAAAAATTGCAGCATAGAAGATCAAGCATGGGTAACACAAATTTCATTCAACTTCTCAACTTTCTATCATTTGGACAATCACTTTTCACATTATAATGCAATACAATGCAATTAGCGAAAGAAATAATGCCCCCAAAATAGAAAAAAGGGATAAAAAGAAAAGAAAAAGAAAACAGATGACTGTGCAGATACTGTAGTGATTATTCACAAGATGCTGCAGGTTAATGGCCTATGCATTAGAACCTACTGTTAGCCAATGCCTTCGCCTCCCAACACCCCCAAAAAATTGAGTATAAGCAAGAAACAGCATTAGAAGACCAATTGTAAGTAGCTTCAGACCTACTCGTGTCAACGCATATAATTCCTGTTCTGATGAAAGAAGATAAAGGTCCCCAGAAAGACGTGTTCCATTGAGATCTCTGGCTAAATGAGCATGCCCTTATCATTGCTTCACCGTCACGTATAAAAAAATTATACTTAAAAACAAATCACGCCATAAAAAGATATTCCAAATCCTCCACCGTGAGCCGAGTCTGGCGACTACCTGTTTCATCCTCGCCAAAAGCAGATGCAACCATTTCTCTCTTCTTTTGCTGCAAAATTGAAGAGCTAGAACATATTACTAAAGAAAGATCAGCTAAGGTCTGTTGGCGAAACCAACTAAATAATAAAGCCAAGGATTGGAGCGTCGAGTTTGTGTGTGATGTTTACAGCTATGAGCCTAACTAGAACTCACTTAGGTTTTAGACTATAATATTTGTACATACCCAGCGTATCTATGTTGCATCGATACAACACATGTACTGGTACTCAAGACCGCATTGATACTTGTATGATACAAGTTTAGCATACCTATTATACCAAGTCCATTATTTTTGTACATTTCTATTAGCTTTCTCACTTCACAAGATGAAAAATATATATACAAAGGAATGTAAACAATGATAATTTCATTATTTTTTACAAGCTCAATAGAAAATAGTTAATACTCTGTATAAAACTTTAATATAAAAAACAGAATTTCATGTCACTTCCATATCCGTCTCCTGAATTCTCAAAAGTTCATTGTCAAATCCCCAATCCCTGAACATGTGTTCCATCATAGGACTTTTAGAAGGTTTAACTTAGGCACTTCCACGGCTCCACCACAAGAGGGTTCTATTTTTACAGCTCATGCAAGCCTCGAGAGGTACATAAATATATTATTTCATGTGCATCCACCTCGCACGCGCATGGTACCATGAGAGGTGGATTCTGCTAGGCCCACATGGGGCCGCACAGATTATGGGAATGGGGGGATGGAAAGATCCATGTGGGGCCGCCCCAAATATCAAATTTCAAGTCAATCTGATGCCCCTAACCTTGGCAAATCTTCCTGCGCATTCACCTCTCACCATAATACGGTGAGAGGTTCCGGCTGGCCCACCTTATGCTGCACCCGCAGTATGGAATGGACCATTGGATCGAGGGTCAATTTTTCTCTTTAATATAGAATCATTAAGCTTGTGAGCCATGGATCAAGGGGTTAGAGGTATGAGATTGACCCCATTTTTTATATCTAGGTCCATCATGAGTAGATATTTCATCTTTCCATCCTACCCATGTCCCACTGTAGGACCCTAAGTGGGCCCCAGCAGACAAGTGTGTGCACTAAGACTGCGCACACTGTGTGCGTATACTATGTTCTAGTTAAGAGGTACCTCTCACAGATTATGTGATCGAACAATTACGACCACATGGACCTGCATAATGAGACCTTTCCATCACACTATCCTCCCCATGGTTTGCATGCATCCAAGTGGGTCCCACAAGGGGGTTAGAGTTTTACATCTTACACTATACATGAGAGGCACCCATCCGAATGGACTGACCGACCGTTGGATCGACTATGCACCCATTTTGGATGGTGAAACTTATGGGCAGTTGATCAAGTGGTTGGGATCATCATCCGAGTCTCCATCATCGGACACAGGTACAGGGGGAGAGAGATCTTTCCATCCCCGGGTGGGACCCACAAGGTAGTAGCTCAGCATAAGGAGAGCTCAAGTGCTTAGCAAAGGGGGACCGAAATATATATAAGATCTGAGACTTGTCATCTTGGTACCTACAGATCTAAGTCTAAAAAAAAAAAAAAAAAGAAAAAGAAAGTGTGGAAGTGGGGCCATGGGAGAGTGTTATGAAGTTCATACTTTACAGATAGCTAGCTATCGGAGAGATATATGGCCCTACCAATAGTTAATGTGACAACTAAATGGTAAACAAGACAGACTGCCATCACACAAATCACTGCATTGCACTCTTCATGACTCTATAATGTTTGCTCACAACAAAAGGATATCAAGAAACTGATCAGGAAAAATATAAAAGGAAAGTAAATAGAAGAAAAAGGACACTAAAGAACTAAGAAAGAGAAGAAAATGACACAAACTCTTTGTTCGACAAAGTGGATGAAAAACATCTTGGGAGGGGGGGGGTGGTGGGTGTTCCTGTTTTTCATAGGCATGAGTCTGCCTTAACAAGCCCTTCAAAGGGATAGCAGCTTCTGAGTTCTGACTAGATTCGCTTGTACATAGAACTGTGGGTGCACAATTCCTTGATAACCAGAATGGAACAGTGTATTCTGGATATAATGCGCACATCAAACAGGAAATAAGCCAGCCTAGAATTGTGGGTGCACTATTCGTTGATAACCAGAATGCAAGAGTGTATTCTGGAAATAATGCACACATCAAACAGGAAATAAGCCATCCTATTTTAATTGTGCAGTCCTACCAACATATTCTCACATCAAATGGCCCTTTGTTTCCAGAAATCCTCTAGTTATTTTGAAGAGATAAAATTAGCATGGAGGTAAAAAGTCTCACTCTCTTCAAAACAAGTATGGAGGTCAAAAGTCTCACCTTTCAGGCTCCCTACATTTTTTCACCTATTTCAACAAACAGAGCCTAGGACAGCAAGAAGAAGAATACCTGAAGAGCTAATATACGATCTTCAACTGTATCTTTCACAGTTAAGCGTGAAACAATGACAGGTCGAGTTTGGCCAATTCGATGTGCTCTGTCAATAGCCTGATCTTCAGTTGTTGGATTCCACCACAGGTCCAAAAGAACTACATGACAGGCTGCAACCATGTTCAGCCCCAGGCTTGCAGCTTTCAAAGACATAATCATAACTGAAACCTATAACAAGATAGCGACAAGTTAATTTGAGAAACAAAGTTCAGGAGAAAAGAGAATAGTTAAGTGTTAATTTGATTTCTTTTTTGCT
This sequence comes from Camphora micrantha, assembly GCA_003546025.1. NCBI lineage: Eukaryota > Viridiplantae > Streptophyta > Magnoliopsida > Laurales > Lauraceae > Camphora > Camphora micrantha. The sequence continues at coordinate 9,339,347 of QPKB01000005.1, read as the reverse complement.
AAACTGGCTTCAATTCATGCACCAATACACACTGCGTGATGTCCCTAACAAGTTGAGCAACAGCCTGGGACAAGTGCTAATTTGATTTTGTTTGATTGTTGTATGCTCATTTTTACAAGAGATCTTTAAAAAGGCTTTGAAATGAACAAACTCTAAAAATAAAGAGGAAGACTGACCTCAGGCAGATTGTTGAAATCTTTGACAGCTTTATCCCTAGCAACTACGGACATCGTCCCATCAAGTCTCCTGTACTGTATGGAGGAGCTCTTCAAACGAGTTTCAAGCAAATCCAGCATCCTCGTCCACTGGGAGAAGACAATTGCTTTCTCCCCAACTGGTGAACTGGAACCTTTAGGCATATCCAAATGGCTTTTATCATGACTATTAGACTCTGCCCCTAAATTACAATCAGAAGCACTTTCTGGACTAGTGGAAAAATCATCTTTAGATTTCCTGCAACTTGTTTTGGATGCAGAATATTTTGGTTTAGAAACTGCCTGCAGAATCTCAAGAGCAGCTTTGATCTTGGAAGAATCAGAAGACAATGCCTCTGCGCAAAGCTCAGGTGTGTTGAAAAGTTCAGAACTATCGGGGGAAGAATCACGACCAAGTTCGGAGAGAGAGGTTTTGAGCGTGGCTTTTGAAAATACCGAAGTTACACTGAGATGTGCTTTGCAGTTAGTTGCAGGACACAAGTTGTCATCACCTGTAAGGTGCTCACAGATGCACTGGTTGCAGAAAACATGGCCACAAACAGTGACAACAGCATCCTCAGGTGGATCCTGCAAGGGTACCAGCAGAGATGTTTTAACGAGCAGAAACTAAGAAAAATCACCATGCTATAGTGCAACCAAGTATCAAACCTTCATTTGTGAAGAGAAGTTAAAGAGTTGCAGCAGAGACAGAATGGAAATAGAAAATGAATCAGAAACTAAACGGTATCAGCAGAACCATCCAAAGAACTCAAGGCAACAGACAAATCTAGTAAAAACAATCAGTGACCACACAGTAATGCTTTGTGGTAAAAAGATAAAATGGAAAACAACAGAACATGAAGCAAATAACTCTACTTTTGGAGGTCTAACTTCCAACAATGTTTCAATAATCTGATAGGACATCTCAACCAGACCTTCACGTTCTTCTTGAACTCAAGATAGGAACTTCAGTTGTTAAAAGTTGGCATAGTTGTTGGTGCCCTAAACAGTACTCAGTAGGACTGAAATCCCCCAGCCTAAACCATATAATCAGTCGTCTTTCAAGAATATTGAGCTTCTGACAGGATAGTGAAACTATCATCGTAGGGCTCTACAATTCTCTGTCCCAGTGGTTTCTCACCTAGGAGTGTGTCTCGTGAAATGTATTATATTTATGAGAGAGGTTGAGGATTAATAATAAACTCGTCTTGTTTCCTATTGGCAGCTTCGGAAAAGAAAAAAGAAAGAAACAAAGGATGAGGGTGAAATTGGTAAATGACAAAGCAGGATGTATAGGTGTCACTCAACAGAGATACAACCCTTAACTAGAAATTGGAGTATGAGCTAAAACCCACTGTACCTTTGAAGTCATCAAAACTATTTAAAATGAGGTTCTACACCAGGGAGGCCTTGGAGACTTGGATTTTATGAGGGAAAACTGAAGTAGAGTATCTTTTTTTTTTTTAATGTTTAAAGTGGAGGATCATTCATTTCCCAAAAAAAAAAAAGAACAAATAATAATAAATAAATAGGGAGAAATGGCTTCCACATATTCAACTTCTGCACATCCATAATGCCTTTTTTTCTTCTATATTTTCATAAAAGGCATTCAGTTGATTTTAAGGCCTCGCAGGCAATGCACAACAAACTTAATGGAAAGATAGGGATTTGACTTTTTTTAGCACGACTCGACCTGCAACCTCATGGTTGCGATAATGTGCACCTTGAACTGACTTACAAGCTCGTCTAAGAGAAACATTATATATCAGATACAGAAGAAATTTTCAGTGTATTTCAACTGAAGCATTCTTTTCTCCTTTTTCTTCTCTCGAAGGTTTCCCCAGGGTATTTATACAACAGGACTATTCCTCTAGGAGAGGTGACTGTCCACACAGACACCCTCTGGGTAAAGCAGGGAGTGGGAGTTGAAGTGTTGAACACAAGACTTTGGGGAGCAAACCCAAGTCTTATGCCAATGCACTGTCAACTGAACCATTCAATCTGCACCATTTTAAAATTTAAACCATATTGTTAGAAATATATTTCTGTTTAGAAACATGGAAGTTAAATTCCAAGCCTAGTTTCATTCACATAAACATGTTTTCAACACACACACACACACACAAAATTCACATAAAACCCACCAAAAGATCTTACTGAAAATGAATTATGGTTAATCTCATAAATGCAATTTGTGAAAAGAATCCATGAGAGAGAGAGAGAGAGTGCATAACCACATACATTGCAAAGGCTGCAAATTGCCAAGCCAATTTCCAAACAATACAGAAGTTCTATCTGTTTTTCCCTTGGAAGTTTCTTCGCTGTCTCCACAGAAGATTTCCATAAAGAGTCAGAATCATAATCCCTAACTAGAAGTGGGTGATCACAAGCCTGCCGAAGTCTCAAGAGCATCAAAAGAATGTTCACATAATTTTGTTTGACAGTCCCTGCAGCTGCATACACCTGAGATAGAAACCGCATATATTCAATAACCAATCGACTTTAAGAGGAAGTAAAAAAAGATATTGCAAAATAAAATAAACAATAAAAAATCATGAATATTGAGAAGGAATATACTGTTCAGGAAAATATATTAAAGGTATCAGAAAACAACATAAAAAAAAAAAAGGAGAGAGTGAAGTAAATAATACAATGAAGGTACTATAAAGAATATAACCATGCATTCATTTGAAAACCCAGGTTAGAATCATGTATACACAACCATACTGAAAATGATGCAACCCAAAAAAAATTCACAATACAGGACATCATCTGTAATAAATAATCAATTGGAAATAGATGAAGCTTTCTATAAGACATGAAGAGTGCTAAATTAGCTTTCCCTTGTCCAACAAAATTTAAAGAATCTATAGAATCAGGATTTCTAACCCTAAATTAGCTTTCCTTCCATAGACACTTTCTGGATGGAACATATTGATACTCGGATGACTTTAAAAATGCATCGCTTATACTAAAGGGTGGCTTATAAATACAGAATGTAATCATGTACTTTAATTGATCTTACTGGAAATTTTGGTACCGTTATAAGAAAATACAAAAGCCTTACAGGTTACTCGTGAGTGTGCATGTGTGTGTGTGTGTGTGTGTGTGTGTGTGAGAGAGAGAGAGAGAGAGAGAGAGAGGAGAGAGAGAGAGAGAGAGAGGCAAAATTTAAACATTGGCCCCAACAATACCTCACCTTGAATTGTGCACGCGAATCAGCCTCTAATCTGGAGTAAAAACCACGTTCTGCCTCCGAGAAATCCACTTTTTTCAGTGATACAAACTTTGGTGGTAAGTTAATGATCGGCTTCCCATCAATAAGAGTACCTAGAGAAAAATTACCATGGATATGAACAAGTCAAACAAAGAAAAAGGAAAAGGAAAAAAAAGATAGAGCATGAACCAGTAGTTCCACACTGATGCAAAGGCCTGTCTTGATAAGGGGAAAAAACAGAGACAGAGAATTCCAACATTCCTCATGTTTTCGTATAACAGCTAACAAGGTAAATCAGATCGATAAATTTTATATCAAAGTATACATAGTTTTTATATGTATTGTTGTTTGGATCAAAGTATACATAAGCAATAACATGTTTAAAAAATATTTTCAAACTTCAAAAACTGGAATTCAGGTTTATGTGGATCTAAAAAATGAGAGTCAAAATGCGAAACTACAAGCCTAATTTGTATTTACTACCTTAGCGGCTGAAACCCAAGCAGACAATTAGGTTAGAGAAGAACATAAAGTACAATAGTAAAACCATATCGTCAAAGATCTATAGAGATAAATAAATGAGACTTCCATTATTTTCAAAGAAACATTGAGTTGTCAATTTCAATCAAAATGCTGCATGGACAATATAGAAGATAAAGAACAAAGCCTTCCGCCGGCAAAAAGAATGAATAATATATATTTTTATTTATTTTGCAATCATCAACATGACTAGAATACACTTTTTGTATGTATATGCCAGATCTATAGGAAGGAAGCTCTCCGCATCTGTAACACCAAAGACTGAAGAAATATTTAAGCTCCATTTTACTGACTGAATAGAGCTGTAACACAATTAAGTGACAGGCACTGATCTTGTGGACAAAAGGAAAAAGGAAGGGAAGAGGTTCTCCATTGCAACCAAGTGAAGTGACACCACATAACAACTACTAATGGTTTACGAATGAAAGTGGAGCTGACAGCTTGAAAAGACAAATTAGTCCAAATAGTTTCATAGAAATGAGAGATAGGTTGACTGAAACTTCCATAGAAAATTGACATAAAATTCGCTCAGCAAGTTTTATGGCCAAGGACGAACCCATCTGGTGCCACACCTTGTTTATTTGGGCTTGGGACAAACACAGGCTCAGACATGTGATGCAGCCCGATAGAAGACTAGGACCCGCAGGTCCTGATGGACCATCTGACGGGTCCACATGATCTCTGATTCACTCAGAGATCCCTATCTATCCTTATCTAAATTAGTAATATTAATTAGTTGCTTAATAGGAACTGCTTTCTCAATTCTATTTTGAGTAGGATTAAGTATTTACTATTCTCAATGTCCTGATTAGTTTAGAAATAGTTTCTATATATACGGAAGAACCTCTTGTTATTTGTTATGCTTTTATTCGATCAAATCTATTAACGTGAGTTATTCCCATGAGTTCATGGCTGTGAGTGTTCTTTTGTGTGGAATCCCTTTGTTGGGTTCGATCAACCTCATTTGAGAGGTTAGTCTATTCGATCGAAGGTCCAGGGCTGCGCCAACATGACATGTGGTGGAAGAATGCCGGTAATTTCGATGAAGATAACATTATCAGCCTTGCAGAAGAATTTATGAATCATTTTGAAAGCACCAAAAGGGCCAACGAGAGCTGAATTAAACATTGAGGGATCTGGATAAAAAAGTGGGCCTTGGGATAGAACTAAATCACAAATTTAGATCTCAATGATTAAGATTTCTTAATCAATAGTGTCTGATTTCAGTGGGTCAGATGGACTCCACAAGTGCAGAAACGTCAGGGAATTTTAAAGCTTTCAAACTTTCCAATTGGGAGAATTTTAGAAATCTTTTTCCTAGGAAATTTCAGAATTCTGTTTTAATTCAAGATTTCAGTTTTCTAGAAAGTAGTTTCAGTGTAATATAAAATGTCCAATTATAAAAAAAACCTCTACGTGTTTACAAGTCTTGCTTTTCAAAGAAGTCTACAGGTGTCCTAGTAGCATATTCAGATCTCAATAATCATAATTTTATCATCAACAGGGCTTGATTTTCAGAGGCATGATTTTATCAACAAGTGCAGAAACGTCTAGGAATTTCAAAGCTTTCAAACTTATATTTGGGAAGATTTTAGACGTCTTTTTCTAGGAAATTTCAGAATTTTGTTTTAGTTCAAATTCAGTTTTTCAGAAAGTAGTTTCTTTATGTGGAAAGCCTGGTTCAAAAAAGCAACCACTACATCATTGGATGTCCAAGCATGTTCTTCAGTTTTTCAGTATTTTCAATTAAATTTAAATGTTATTTCTGCTTCTATTTGCATGTGTGGTTTGATCCTGATTCACATGTGTAGCTGCCAATATTTTGCCGTAATGGACCACTGCAGCCGCTATTTTTCTGTAGCAGCCTGTAGGGGATTTTCAACTTTTTTTTCCTCCTATTCACTCTCTTTTTTTCTCATGAACCACTTGAAAATGCCTTGTAACTTCTAGATTTCTGCTTCACATAGATTACTACCAAATGGCTTGAGGTTTTCTTCTTTTTTTTTTTTTTTTTTTTGCTATTTATCTTCGGATTTTTGCGGGTTTTCAAAAAAAAAAAAAAAATCTCAAAGTGTGCCGACAATGTCACATGCTAATGCATTCAAACTTGTAGATCTATGTTTCCCATAGATCAGTCCCAAATGGTTTGACAGTTTTATTTTTTAGGTTTCTTCTGCTATTAATTTTTGGATTGTTAAGGATTTTTTTAAAAAGTAATTTTTTTCCTCAAAGTGGGCCAACCAGATCACACCCTAATGCATTCTCAGTGAATGCAAAATTTTATTTTCAATTACAAGTTTCTGAAATCTTAAAAATCTCAGCAATCTTCACAATTTGGCTTTTGGGCTTAAACACTAGTCTGGTTTTCCATCAAGACTACATTGAAAAATTAGGTTCAACCACGGCATCATAAGAAAGAAATTTAAAAAAAAAAAAAAAGATAAAATAAAAAATTATCAAACTAGTCAAAAAAAGTTAAAATCACTGTTTTTGCCAAGTACAATGCCTAATTTGTACAAACAAGAAGGATTTGCAAGTTTCTGAATAGTTTGGTTTGGAAGGTCTGGCTTCTAAAACCCAGCCTGACCAGTTGCTCCAGTCTAGCTTCTAAAACACTGATAAATAAGACAGACTAGAACAGAACAGGGTTGCTGCTGTTTTCTATAGGGAAAATGTGATTATCTTATCATAACAACAACTTTGAGAAATTTATCAGAATTGAGAATGGCGAAACAACAAATTCTATATTTAGGAATCTGAAAGGGTTAAAACATTTAGCAGTACCATCAATGAAGCAACACAACCAATTACCAATAAGGGTTAAATTTAATTCACCTTTTGTGCGGCGAAGCATTACTGTCTTCAGCACAGCTTGTAGCTTTTTGTACCCAGTATTTGGATTCCTTTGAATTGGTCCCTTAATATGGGAACAGAATGACTTGTACGCAGCATAAGGATCATATCTAAGAAATCTGAAATAGCTGTAAAGATCATCAACAGCATTCTGGATGGGTGTCCCTGACAAGCACCACCTTCGTTTAGCTCGAAGACCCCAACATGCCCTAGCAACTTGAGTTCTGTGGTTTTTAATGCTTTGAGCTTCATCTAATACTACCCTAAACCATCCAACTCTTGCAAGAGGACGAGCAACAGACTCGAGTAATGCACCATCTTCTCCTTTTCTTTTCTTCAAACTTTTCTTGCTAGGAGGATATTTCCTTTTCCGACTGGAGAGTCCCATTGACAAATCATCATCTCCAACCCTGAATTTCTCCTCATCATCTTGATCAACAAGTGGTTGCTTTGGAACCTCCATGCTGACAATAGAATATGTTGTAAGGACAACATCATGCTTGGCCAGCTCATCAGGATCCTTTGTTCGATTGCTTCCATGATATACTAAAACAGATAGATTTCCTTCTCTAGTAACCTTACTGCGCAGCTCCTCATCCCACTGGCGAAGGACACTAGTAGGGCATACAACCAGTGTTCCAGCAGCTGGTCTCCCCTTTCCCGCCACAAAGGAATTCTGGCTCTTCACTGTACCTCTAGTAATTGCAGCATCAACAGAATTGGCATGAGCCCCATCGTCATCATCGTCGTCGTCATCATCCAAATTCAAAGCTTTGAAGTCACCCTGTTCCACTGCCTTGGGAATCAATTTAGAAGATGGAGGCCTTTCCAGAAGAATAAGTGCAATGGTTGATATTGTCTTTCCTAATCCCTGTCAAGCAATAATTTGAATCCTCAGAAGAAAATAAGCAAGGTGCTCCGCACTGCATCTTAATAAGGTCCATGCAATTTAAGAATCAGAAAGTAACGTTAGAAACCTCACCTGATCATCAGCAAGAATTCCTCCAGAACAATGTATACTGGTTGTCTCCTTTTGGACCATCCATGATAAGGCTATTCGCTACCATATAAAAGCTGATTTAGTCAAAATAGCAACAGAACAGGATAATAAGAATTACCTACACCTCTGTAATAGATGCATGAACCTTAGAAAACCAAACCTGGTGTCTTAGGAGAGGAACAGCTAAAAGACCATCTGGTGGGCTAGCTTCTGACTTTGTCTGAGAAAGATCCTGCCATGCATCACACAACCTTAGCCCCATCATGGCATTACACTCACAGAAACAGGCAAGCCAGAATACATTATCTATGGAAAAGTTCATCATTCGTACATAGAAAAACAATAAAATATATGGGAATTTTATAATAACATTTACAGATACACAAATTGATAAAAATAATTAAATAAAGGAATAGGCAAACAATTAAATTGCAGGTGAAAGAAAAATAATGAAAGCTTATATACCAAATAAGTTGTAAAGGAAAAATACCACTATATGAAAACATATAAATAATTTATTATAAGTGCAACAAATGTAACAGCAACCAAAGGCAGATGCATCTGAGAGTGCATAAGGGTTCCAAAGTAAAAATATTGAGTCACTAAATCTTGAGCGATTCAAGGGATCCCTCTTAATGAACACCAATTTGAAAGGCCATTCAGATACGCATGAACACCAATTTGAAAAATATAACCATTCCAATTCATCAAAACGAGTAATTGGTTCAGGTAAACAATTCAAGTGATCCTTCTTAATTAGGGAAGGCCACTTAGATACACATGAACACCAATTTGAAAAATACAAGCATTCCAATTCAACAAAAAGAGTAATTGGTTCAGGTACAAGTAATGAGACCTTTAAATACATAGCCAATTCCATAATTCATCGACTCAACACAATATATGATTCCCAAGAGAGAGAGAGAGAGCGAGCAAAATAGAAGTTCAAGTTCTTTACTCCTGACAAGGAAACAAGACACTTTGTTTGACATGGGTCCTATTTACAATGATCAGTCTTCCCCTCGAAAAGCTTTCATAACTATAATAAGATCTAAGGGATCAATACAAGGAACATATAAATCTACAATCAGAAAACAATAATGAAATTATCATTGTACGCAAAGCTCAGGGAAAAGAATCCAATCTTTTTTCCAGAGAAAAATTCCCCAAAACTCATGGATAATTATAAGAAAAGCTAAAAAAATCCAAAGAGACCAAATGCTGTGTGTTGGAGTAAATCTGCGATCCAAACTGCATTATGAATGACTTTGATCCTACTCAAAACAAGCAAAAAAGACCTAAAAATTTGTTCATAATTGGATCTTTTTTCTTATCTCAAAAGAAAGCCCTCAATATACGGGAGACGTTATTGTCTTCAATTCTTCAACTTAAAGTAGTGTTCTTTGATTTTATTTTATTTTTTATTTTTAGTAGAGAGGCAAAAAATTCTCCTCACAATCTTTCCCTTGCAAAAGGATGTAGAAAATAAAGGTTTTTAGTCACTAAAAGGGCCATCAATATAAATGTGGTTGTATCAGCCAATAAACATCATATTGGGGCACATCAGCTAATGCATATGATTTATCGGCTAATACACTACAATACAAATGTGAACAACAATAAATAGTAAAAAGTGGAGTGGTCTCAGCCGGCTTGCCATTATTTTGATCCATGGATACAAAGATCAGGTTTCTATTCTTCTTTTTTTCAATCAGTAACATACTCACAAGCCTCAAGGCTGCAAGACTGAGCACCTTTCACTCTGCCACAGGGTGTTGTCGTCAGATTACTATTCATCTGAACATAACCAACAAACCACAAAACCAAACACAGCCATGTATAACTTCTTTTTTTCCCTTTCGGATGAATGGTGACTTCATTGATAGCAAAAGGTACATTATAAGATAGATATACTAATAAAGAAAGCAAGTTGAACCAAACAAGTATGACAAACCTAAACTCTAAGACAAAACAAACAGAACTTATCTACAATGGAAGAGAGAGATCCTCATTAGCAATGATCAAACTTTGTCTACGAACTCCTTCATTAGCATCAGCCATCTATATAACTACTTAAATTCAGTAATAATAATTCAAACACGAGTCCTTAAATCCTATAACCCATATTAAGTATTTTCATTTTTTAGGCTTTTATGATTTTTTTGCATTCTAACTTATGGCCTTTGGGTGTGATGTCCAACCCAGCCAAGCTAGCTCAACTCAAGGGTGACAGAATCACACCCCAAGTCCAAGCCTCAAAGCCCTGGAATCAAGAGCGATAGGATTCATGTAACAAGGATTTTTTAGCATGCTTTTAGAAATCAATGTTGGCGAGCAAGTATTTCCACAGATAGCGATTACATGCCAATTAAACATAATTCACAAGATAAAGCTTTTCTGATCACCTGCAATGCCGCATGAAAAGTAAGCCTTTCATCACTTTCCTTAAGCCTAATGCCTCCTACTCCAGGGTAATGAAGAGGCTCACTAAATGTAGACCGTTGAGAAGTACCATAGGATTTTCCATGCTCTGCCATTAGAGGTTGATGTCGTGGGTTGCTGATTTCTTCAAGAACGCAAATATCAGCATCGCTGTCATCATATGATTCATCTCTTGATAGACTCTTTTCAACAGATTCATCAATCCCCTTTCCTGAATGGTTAAATGTACCGTAAGATGCGATTAGTTCATTCCCTCTTTCATCTTTTCTGCAAGCCATGTTATTCTTATGTGAAATGGATGTCTGATGGACAGGCAAGAGATCCCCCGAAGCATGATCAGCAGAAATCCTACCATTGATACTGGAAGCATAGTTTCTACTAAAGGATACTGGAGAACAACGCCCACTAGCTCCACACTTGGAAATAGTATCCTGATAGCTATTTAACTCGGCAAATTGTCCGTTAGGTAAACAGACATCTGCATTTGTGTTATGATTTGCTGATTGAGAGACACTTACAATTCCTTCCTGCACGCCTAAATTCATCTCACTACTTGAGCATGTAGTGTGAGGAATGAACAACAGGTCATTTTCTTCATTCTTTATATATGTCATTGTTTGCTCATCATTCAATACAGATGGATGATGAAATGTACCAGGAAAAATTTGTCCCAAGTCATGGTCAGCAAAAGATGCATCAAAATCATTGGATGACAAGCGTCTACACAAGGACACGGGGGAACAATGTGAACTAGCTCCACGCTCCATACTAGTTATGTGACCATTGTCCAGCTCAGAATGAGGAGAAACTGGTAAAGATACATCAGATTTAAATATGGATGCCTGTGGATAAGGACACAGATTTCGTTGCTGTGCTTGCAAGTCTGCCATGCTATGTGCATCTACAGTACCATAGCTAAAACCAGATTCTGCATGTATAAAAATAAAAAAAAAAATAAAAAATAAAAAAACACTCATATCTTAGAGTATCAAACCCAAATACAGCAACTCTTTTATGAAGTATAAAATTATAGTATTTTATACCTGTTTCAGATTTGACTTCCTTTTGATATGAAGTTTCATCTTTCGTAAGCCTGAATCCATTTTCTATTTTGCTTCCTGAGCTCATCATATCCACATAGCTTGTATAATCTGAATAATGGTCAGCCTCACCAGAAGAAATTTTGGATTGGAAAGTCCAATTAGGTGTCTCATTCTGCAAAAGCTGGTTGCCAGTGCTGTTCGATGTCAGCGCATTCACAGGACCGGTAGCTAAATCCCACGAGGGATTGTCATGTTCTGAAGATGACTGAGTTAACCAACCAGGTGTCAAACTAAGATGGTCACCACAAAGAGAATATTTGTCATCAGTCAACAATGAAGTATCCAGCTTTCCCTGATCAAATCCACCCATAGAATGTACTTCAATAAAGTCGAAATTTCCTGAGCACTCATATCCGTAACTCAACCCCTTGTCCATGAAATCAGATGCTTCAAAGTGGCAAGGTGAAGAACAGGACGGGGTGGATTCCAGTAACCTGCCTTCTAGTAAAGATGCCTCCGTTGGTTGGACAACTGAAAGCAATATCAAAGAAAAATGAAAACAGCAATCTTTTTGTAATGGCAGATATCAAACATCACACATCTCTTTACCCCATTTAACATAAAAGTCATCATTAGCTGCTCATATGTAATGCAAGGACTAATGCAGCTTAAGAAATAAGGAGCTGTCAGAATCAATGTAGTTACCATCTTGAGGTGGGGAAGTCTTCTCGTAATTGTCCGGAGCACAAGAAAACTGCATGGAACAAAGTTCTTGCATGTTAAATCTTCTAGACTACTCTGGATCATGTTTCACATCATCAGAAACTAATACAGACAACAAAATTATTCATTACAACCAAGCTGAAATGTTGATCCTCCTCTAAAACTCTAAAGCCACACCAAAGCCTCAGAACTACAACAAAAAAAAGACCGCACAACTAACTGTAAACATGTTTAACTGGTTTCCCCCTAAACAACAATCCACCTCCTGCCCTTAATGGCAGAAATCTTCTAAGCAGTTCAGTTACAAGGGAGTGACGTTTAGTTGTCCCCCCCTTTTCCCACATGTTTCTTTTTTAGGTAAAACCGTAAAACCGATTCGAGCCTGCAATCTTGTGGCTGCACCGGTGAGAATCTTCAATCTCCACAAGTATAGTGCAGTGAAAAGCTCTTTCTAATGGGATATGATTTATGACGCGCCCTTATTCAGGGCTGGAAGAAAATTGATATTCCAGCTGAGTTCACTTTTATGGGTTTATACTTGCGGAGATAATGAATTCTGATTCCCATCATCATTGAAGCCTTAAAACATCTATATGGGATCAGCTTTGTGAGTTCAAGTGTCTTGCTCGACCTTATTTAAAGCCATGTTCTAAAAAACCCCACAATCCATCATAACTTTGTCCTCACTCTACATTAATTGCTGTCATCAAAACCATCATTCCATCAGCAAAATTACAATGCCCTAACCCCAATTCAAATGCTTTTTAACGGTGAGAAAGAATTTCATTAAAGATTAAAACTTTATCAGCATACGTTGTGATCTACATACACTGATCCACAAAACCTTTTACACAAACTAATTCATCCATCCTTCTTTTTCATTCTTTATCAACAAACACGATTAATGAAAGTGGGGAACTATTAATCCAACCCTAAAAATCTTATCCCAAATCCAAAATTCAATTCCATAAACCAAAACAACCCTCACACATCAAGAACCAAAAGAACAACCAAAAACCCTAATCAGCAAAAACACAAACGTACCGGAGAACGCCTTGTCGTCGGATCTGAATTCTCGTTGAGAATCTGAAAGAACCTATCGAGTTCGATAGAGAGATTCTCCGGATCGTCGACTCCCGAGTAGAAACCACCCTCCTCCAGATAATCCGAGCCGCGGAATCCGTCCGATTGCAGCATGACGAAACGACCATATAAAACAGAACAAAAGAATGCGCAATTCCGGGCAAATTGCCAAAACCCTAACCCTAATCGGTCAATAGTACAATTTCCAGGAATTCGAGAGACGGCATTCGGATCTCAATCGCAGCAGCTTCGAAGGAAAAAAGCGGAAGAGAATCGGTAGGGAATTCGACGTGGGAATTGAAATTCGAGGAACTTTCGCTGTGTGAAACGGCACTTTCTCTCTGGTTTCGGTTTTTTTTTTTTTTTTTTGTCGCTGTTGTTGTATTTGGTTTCTTCTCCTCGTTTTTCTTTTGTATTACGTGTGAGGGTTGGCTCATCAAAAAGTGTGGGGTTTTAAAGTGATTTGAATGGGAATTGGAAACTGTAAAAAAGGAAGTTTTTGAATAGGAGACGAGGGGTCAGTGCCAAGGATTGCGGGTGTTGCGTAGATTAAGATAAGGAGGAAAAAAGTTAAGAGAGAGAGAGAGAGAGACGTGTATGTGTAGAATACCCAAATCCAATCCGGATCTTTGTTTTTGCATATTGGGTTTGGGTTTGGGTTTGGGATTGGGATTGGGGGAGTGCGGGGACCCAAGCAAGATTTGTATATTGGGTTTGGGTTTGGGTTTGGGTTTGGGGAGCATGGGACCCAAGCAAGATTTGTATATTGGGTTTGGGTTTGGGTTTGGGATTGGGGAGCATGGGGACCCAAGCAAGAATAATTAAGGAGGGGTCCGGACTAATTGCCTAGAATTCGATCCTAGAGTCCTCGACTCGTGGGTTGGGTTGATCAGATGATTCTCACCTCATCATCCTCTATGAGGGAGGTTTTGGTGGTGGTTGTTTATAGATTTTGTGGTGGTTTTATAACTTTATGGAGAGGGTGAAATGGATGTTGGGTTTGGGTTGGGTGCGTGGAGTATGGAGATCTGTACAGGAGTAAATAATCAGGAGTTTTTATATAAAAGTATATATATATATATATATATATATGAGCAAGGCTCTCTTAAACTCAAGTTTAGGATAAAATCTCGTAAGCTTATGCTTGTGTGGCCCACCTTTGATCCATTTAACTGGACTAAACACATGACCCCTCTAAATTGCACATGTTCACCAACTTTCGGTTAGATCCGAATTTACCGGACGGTTGGATTGACTATGTATAGATCCAAATAGACTATTGACCATTAAACTTTTGAACCCATATGAAGATGATAGAAATCACGATTGGAGCTGATTTTTTGTAGAGAGGAAGATCCAAGGGAGTCATTGAAATCCCCCCCACCCCCATCCCCATGTGGGTCCCCAGGTGGGCCCCGTCACACACTTGAGCTTACCTTATCCTAAGCTTGAGCTTAGGAAAGCTGACCTATATATATATATATATATATATATATATTTATTTATATATATATATATATATGTATCAAAAAGACGTATAATCAAACTTATTTCTCAATTCAATCGAAGTTCAAAGAAGTTAATATGGTACCCAAATAACGATAGATATGTAAAAAACAGGTCCGATTACACTTAATACTAAATGGAATGTAATAATGTAGGGATTCATATGTAAATATAGTATGTATTTACATATGCTCGAATGACCCCTTCTAATAATGAGAATGTACATAACCCTATTCTGATTCCGTTATGGAATGAACTTATAATCTGATGATCGAGTCGATTCCATGATTATAAATTAATAACCCCAGCCCATTTCCATTTTGGGCGGAACAAATCTACTAATTCTTTTATTCCAATTAGTAAAAGGGATTTTGAACTAAGAAATAGACCCTTTCGGCCAAACTGTATTTCCAAAAATTAGTAGCCTTTAAACTACTATAGCATTTAAGAGGGAAATGACGCCTTTGCCCACCTATTCACCCATGTGTGTGTAATTTCAAAAGCTTGAAGTTGTTTTTATGTTAAGCTTGTAACATTTTGTGGGACAGGGTAGTATACATGAATGTGTTTTTATCAATATGGGGCTTATTTTAATTTGATTTGAAATGATCATAATGACAATTAATACATATATTTATAATTTGTTATAATTGACTGAATCCATGTTTATAATTTGTTATAATTGATTGAATCCATGTACAACCCACCGTCAGATTGAAGAAAGATTCAAAATATATTATTAGACTTCATATGCATGAGAGAGTTATTGAGAGAGGCCAATGGGACTTTGGGATAAAATAATAATATTTTATGTTTGTAAACATTGACGTTTTCATTTTTGTTTAATGGAGGTAAGGCCAAAGCTTCTTCCTTTTGTTTAAAAAAATATACTACTCAAACCTCACAATGATTGTCCATTCTTGTCAGGAGTCTTTTGGGGATATAAAAGAATTATTAAAATGATGAAAAGCAATGATGTATCACTAAATACTCAAATCACATGGGCTTATTTACGAATTCTATAATCGTCTGGAGTATGTACAAAAAAAAAAAAAAACCTCAAAAAAGGAATGATGTGGTTAAGGATTTATCCATGGCCATTAGCGCTTGGGTTTAGCATTCTTTTCTAGATTAAGAATGATGGTGTTGATGATTTATCAACTTCCATTACTGCTTCCTTGGGTTTGGCTTTCTATTTTTAGTTTCAAGATGATAGGGTTAAGGATTTATCCATTGCCATTGCTGCTTGGGTTTGGCTTTTGTATTTTTAAGATTCAAGAACTATAGGGTTAAGCAATTAGGCCCAAAGCCCCTAACACAGTTCAAGAACTTTTGACTTTCCCTTGGCCAAGTCCACTCGACTCAAAAAAGCAACTATTCAAATAACCTATAAGGTGTTGGTCTTTCTAGGGATGGGATGGGCCTCTAAAATTCTCAAATCCCCAAAAGAACAAGTCCAAGACTTTGACTCAAGACTTGGTCCCTGCTTTCTTTTATTCTGTGTTTTTTTCATTATGATTCCAGTCCAGCCCAGGCACACCACTTGGACCATAATAAGATTTGCATCTTAGCTCGAATATGAATATGAGGTGATTTTCACCTATGGGACTCTTGCGTGACTACTATGCATGAATTCTAATAAGTGGGAGCCTCTAATACAGGGGTCCCGCTTTGTACGTAGAGGAGATTAAAAATCCCGCACCATTCCTGTGCAAAGTCTTATTGGTGAAAATTTCGCTATAAATATATTCAAAATATATAACTATATCATATTCACAGATCACGTCTAGGTTTAGGCCCAATATTTGGTCCAAGTATGGGTACTAGTCATGAACATTGAACTGCATTTGGGTTTGGTAACTCAACTCCCACTCTGAGTACAATATGTATGGGTGACAAACGGGTTAGATTGACAAGGCATATCTATGAGTCACAGTCCAACCCATATCTGATCTATTTTTAAATTGGATTAAGTAACTTCAACTTGCACCCATTGTGGACCCGACCTCAACCCGAATGCGGGTAAGCCTATTTAACTCGGCCCAACCTATAAAGTGTGGCTCAAATCTAATCTATTTCAAATATTTAGGGTGTGTTTGAGTTAAAACTGTAGGCCAAATAAACTATTCAAGTATCAAAATCTTAAAACCACCAAAAAATTTAAATGGGTGTACATGGGTTTCCTTAAACTAACCCATTCAAATAAGTTAGGCGGATTGACCCTAACATGACCCATTTTGAGGGTCATGTTCTCCTAACTCGTGACTGACCCATATATATTGCGTGTCTAGCCACCCGTTAATGGACCCTACCAAAACCATATAATATGCGATGGAAGACTAATTTTAAAGCTTGTGCGGCTGTCTTTATCAAATAAAGAAAGTCATGTGTATTATTCGACAAAGCCAATGTTCTTCAATTCCCAATAATAATCCGAAAAAGAGGTTCTTTTTTTATTATCTAGGGAAGATTGATGCAGCTGCAACATATTTTCTATAAACCAAAAAGAATCGAACCCAAAATTTTAAAGAAGAGTATAAGTTGACTTAATTGGATGAATAACGTGAATTTTAAGGGTGTTTTTCTGCAACGAGAGGATTCTATACAATGCTGAAAGAGGTGAATTTTGCATTCCTAGCTCTCATAAGAAATTAGAATTTTCTACATAAGGAAAATCAATTTATTTTTCTTCTTTACTTGGAAAGTGTTGAACGCAACAAAAGAGAAGGCTGCATTGATTAAATCAAAATAGTTTTTCTCTTTATCGCAAAATCTCTCTAACCATGGAAACATGCCATGAGTATATAATTCACGAGCCTCTATCCATCCTTTACTAAATTGAAATAATATGGCTAGGTTTGATCCCACGGGCCTTTCAGTAGGTCTGTTTTAAGATCGAACTAGGCAGAGGTTTTAGGCCCGTCGGATAGTGCTGGTCCAAAAGATCAACCCAATTCGACCAAAGCAGATCCGATAAGAGCCCATTTGTTTGATTCGTATTTGAATCCCTATATGTATCTAAGAGAAGTTTTTCTGAAGGATTTAAGGTGAAGATCCATCAAATGATGTTCCCTTTGATCAGATTTGATTACCTATCCATCATCATGGTATTTAGATCCTTGGGAAGATGGGGTGGGAAAGGATCAGGTCAATATAGATCTATATGGACCGGGTCATGCCCCAATCCAAGGCTGATTAGTTTACTAAATATGGTTGAATCCTCCAATCTATGGGATATAAATAAACGGGTCAACCCAACCTGAGCTACATAAGAGATTAGCCTAAATGAAAATTCTAACATGTGGGTAATCATGTAGAGAGATATGATTAGAGAAGCAAGAAAACAAGAATTGCTTAGGTATATATTGCATGAGTGACTGTCTTTAAAGTGACCACAGGCAGTCCTATTTGTTTGTTATAAGTTATGAAACCATAAATCATGATCGAGACCATTGGATATATTTAGGAGATCAAGAACAACTATTGGTACAAATCTTAGCCGTTGGATCATCATATATTTTGAGATATTTGCAAAACAAATAAGACATTCATATCTATTTTTTGACATCCTTGGGCCCCAAATGTAAGATCCGAATGATAATGCTCTTTGTAAAGGCTAAACATGGTTATGACGTCCAATTTCAATGCTTGATTCCACATGGATATCAAGATATTTATGAAAAGCTTTCAACAATCTATTTCTAAAACATCTATTTCAAATGGGGCCAAATCTATTTCATGCATATCTATTTCATACAGATAAGATTTTCCAAACAAGCCCTATATCAATAGACGAGTCTCATTATTCTTCAATAGTAAATGAGTGAGTCTCCTTTAATTGTTGCCGTTAGATGGTTTCATCATGATATCTATTGGTGGGCCACTTAGTGGGTCAGTCATTTCTACTTATCTCTTTATTTGTTGTTTTAACCAATTTAAGGCATGTTGAAAATATAGAAAAAATGCCAAACATCAAAGTTAACTCAATATTACAATATATGGTAATGTTGTATTATGTGTTGATGAAATCCAGCAATATTCAAATCTGTTGATACTGTAATCTACATGTATCAAATTTGTTTCAGATTGTGTAAGGTATGGTCTTTTTTTTTTTTTTTTTTTTTTTTTTTTTTTTTTTTTTTTTTTTTTTTTTTTTTTTTTTTTTTTTTTTTTGTCTTTTTGACAAATTTTTTTTAAAAAAAATCTCAAAATAGGGGCTAAGTTATAGCCTAGCATATAAATAATAATAATAATAATAATAATACAAAAAAAGTTCAAGGAATCAAAAAATAAGAAAAGTCTCCAAAGTTTTCGAGACATCTTTCAACCAAATTGTGCATATCTTACAATGAGATTAACTGTTGTTCGAGTACAATCTAGCTAAATTCAATTCAAAAAAGCGCTTTTGGGCAGTTTAGATTTTAGGTAAGTGGCCCCTGCTATGGCCACTGTTGATAGCGGGCGCTACCCTAGGAGAGTATAGGAAAGTATTTATAGTGACTTTGCCAATATCTCAATACTTTTTTTTTTCTTGCAAATGGTCAAATAAAAAAATTTAATATGAAATCAAGTCAACAATCCGCGAATTTGAATTACAGGAGGAACGACTCAACGCTAAAAAAATGAATATCACCAAAAATACCTCCATCTATTAAAAAGAAAGGGCTCCACCGTAAAACAGAGTATTAAAAAATATTTATGCCGCATCTAATAAATCAGTGCATGAGAGGATCTGAACGTGATCAAGCTATATATGTGTTTTTTTGGTTTTTCTTGGAATCTGCGTAGCTGGCACGCAAGGAACATTCTCATTTCATAAGAGACGGCTCACTTTGTATCATATTCATAGCAGGGTTTCATTGAAGTCAATAGAATAGAATTAATACACAGGAGTCTGACGAACCGTTATACCGCGTCATTGACTTGCAGGCAACTAGGCTCACAGTTTTCATGTGCATTCATGTCGGCAATTCCACAAACTCCTTGCTGCTATTAAACTACAATAATGCCACAAAAAAATAATTGAGGAAGTTTAGTGGCACCTGCCTTTTGATAGATATATAATCACATTTAATTACATGTGCTTTTCTAAGATTAAACAATAATTTTAAGAAAATAAAAAAGCGAGGGTCCCGATCAGCCACCTTGACTGGAGGTTACCTAATAATTGCTTACTTATAAAATAAAATCCGAGGTTTACTTCGTTAAGTTGACTCCGTTTAAAATTCTTTATACTTTGTCTATTTTGAAATTAGTTTTCATCTCTTGTCACACGACTGTACGTTTGTGTGCCCACGCGGAAAAGAGGCTTTTTTTCTCTTTGATAGAAAAACTTTTCATAAACCCCCGCTTCAGGAAAAAAAAGGTTTTCCTCGAAATTGTAGAAAATTTAGCTCATTTTTACGTTATTTTTGGCCACATGAGTAGTGCAGAGAATTATTTCTACAGTTCTCACTTTTTCCTTGGAAAATCTGCCGCACACACGTGCCTTAAATTACATCGGGGCGAGTGTTGTTTCAAAGGTAGAAAGGGGAGTAGTGAGTGTGGGGGGTTTAAATTCTAAATTGATCATGAGATGAGTCTTGCAGCTTCTAGATGTTCCAAAGCCTAGAAACCGCCTGGTCTTCCTTTGAAAACATTGCATGTATTATATATTTTTGTATATCATGGGTCTTCAGATCTGGCTTGAATCATAATTTGGGCTTGCCAATCACTGTCCTTATGGGCTCAGGCTTAAACCGAACCGAACCGAACGATTTTGAGTCGGGCCGGGGCTTAAACCTCCATATGTTCGGTTCGGTTCGGTTCGGGCTGGGGCTAAAACATCCACATGTTGTGGGTGTTCATGGGCGGGTCTGGTTTGGGTCCAAACTGAGCTAGACCAACCAACATTGATCTTGTTTGGGTGGTGTTTTTCGGTCCCGTTGACTCGGTCCAGCTCAGTTTTTTCGCCCAGTAGTTAAATATGCTGAAATTAACATATGGATGTTTAAGCCTCGGCCCGACTCATTTACCAGAAAGTGTTGCTTGAGCTGGATTTGGGCTCATGGGCTGGCCCAGTTGTATATTTCGGCTGGGCTAGCCCTAGCTAGATTGGAGCAAAACAGAGGAAGCATCCATATTTACACAGTTTGTTATTCCTTTCTATTTCATCACTTTACTATTATTTATTTTATTATTATATGTAACTCTTTTCTATATTGTAGGGGTGATTAAGGTTCTGAGACTATGGCTTAATTAACAACCTAGGGATTGATTTCTCAAGTCCAAATCCTACGGAAGCTCCATAGCGTCCGGCGATTGAAAATCAGAGCCAGTCAAAATGTATGCACCAAAATTTTCTCATGCGCCATGAGACTTGTAATTGACCCAAATGATGGGGTTCCATCTAGTAGAGGACTCCATAATAGGGCACACTTATTGAAAATCTGAACTGCTTAAAATCTTGATGATTAATAGAGGATAAAATTATAATTAATACAATGTTAATCATTTGATTAGTCTTATGATAGGACCAATTTATACTAATGTTTTTTCTTTTTTGGTGGGGCGGGGGGAGGTGGGGTGGTTTTGAATTTGAACCCTTTAAGTTTTTTAGGTTTTCAAGGGAAGATTGCTGGTTACGCCCATGGTTGGCAAAATTCTCTGATCCGACTTTTGATTCCCCCTAGTCATCTCATTTTGATAGAGGACCGAGTAAAAAATAAGGGAGACTTGGCCGAGTCGTCTCTTTTTGCATAAGTTGTTTACATTCTTAACCATTTAATATGTAGATCTAATTTTAAATAATTAAAATTTATTTATAAGTAATTATGCGTGAGGTTTAAAGTCAAGAACTTAAAAAATGATGACTGGAATGTAATTTATAAGTAATTATGTCTGTTATTAGTGTGCTCATTTTCAACCTGAGACTTAATTACTGCTGGACTAAAATTTTGCCAAATCTCACTCAAGACTCAAGAGAGCACTTATGAGTGGTTTTTTTGTTGCCTTTGAGTTTCACTTCTCTCACGCAACCAACGCATGTTGTGAAAGGATGCCTCAGGAGGATTCCAACTTGATTAATTTGGGTGATTATGAATAAACCTATACTTAAGTGTCTCCACTCAAATATGTGTTTCTGGCTTTCTCTGTAAACCGCGTAAGTTGCACGCAAGGACAACATTCACATTCCTTCCTATGTAACTCACTTTCAAGAACAAAGGAAACAGACTAACCGCGTCATTGACTTGCAGGCAGCTTGACTCACAGGAATCATGCATGCGCTCATCTGTTGGCTTCCACTTGACTGGAAGTCGGGCTAACTCTTGGACGGACATAAATCTGAAGTTAACTTGTTTAAGGGTTTTGTTTTGTTTCTTGCCTTTTTCTTTTTCTAAACTGTCGAAGGTATCTCCGTGGTATTTGACCCGAGTGGACTAACCCCTAAGTGCACATATGACCCTACAACACACATGAACCAAGTAAATTTTGAGGGTATCGAACACACGAAGTGGGGAACAAACCCACATGTAGGGTGTTCCGGTTCAGGTCTATGGTAGACCCGGAAATGGAATTGTTAAGAAGAATGTGGAACCGGATTCGGACCCAGAACTGTTTCGGAACCTGTTTCTTCGCTTCAGAATCAGAATCAGAACCATATATGAGACGGGTCCGGATCCGAGTCCGGGTCTAGGTTGAGAATCATATTAAAAGAACATGGTTTTTATGATAGATTTTCAAAAAATATAGGTAACACGTCAGGTCTCGGGTCCACGAGTCCGAATCAAGGTGGACCCGGACCCGGACTCATTTACTTATCGGGGCCTAAATAAGGACCCAAACCCGGTTTTTAACGGGTCGGAACCTCCGGATAATCGGAGAATCAGGTACCTATTTACATCCCTACCCACCCTTTATTCCAACTAACACGGAGGAGGATTTAAAATTCTTTGTACTTTGATTTCTTCCGAAAAAGACTAGATCTACATTAGTATAAACAATTTTACACTAAAATAAATAAGGGTAAGTCTTAATTAAGAGGGAAGAAGGGGAGTAGTGTATGACAGGTTTAGATCAATCATCAGGTGGGTAGTGTCACAAGGGTAGTTTGGTCATCCCCTGAAAAATATAATTATTGAGAGATGCTCCTACGAGAGTTAACTCTCACAGTACTATTAAGAGTAAGAGCACTCATTACTCTCATAATACCGTAAGAATAACTTTCACAAGAGCATCTCGCATATTTATATGTATTCAGGTTTGAATATTTATTTGAGCGTGGCAATCATCATCATGGATCAAAAAATCGGCCGATACCGATCCGATATCTCGATGAGATATCGGATCGGGTAAATATCGTCAAAATCTCGGCCGATATCGGCCGAGATTTTGAATATCGGATTTAACGATATCTCGGCCGATATTTTCAAAATATCGGCCGAGATGCTTTAAAACCTTTTTTTTTTCTTTTTTTTCCCCATCTTCATCTTCTTCTCCTCTCTTCTCATCTTCTTACTATCTATACCAGCAGCCCCTTTCCTTCACACATCCCCCTTGCATTTTTGAAATTCCACTTCTATTTTTGAAGAAAAAATTATCTAAGGTAAGAGAAAATCAAGTTAAAGTATTTTTTTTATGTTATTTTTTTTTAGATGAAATTATAGATCATTTGGGTATGTTACTTTTGTAGTTATGTTGTTTTCTTCATTTAGAAGTTAGATCTACATACTTTCATGCTAGATCTACTCATACACATGATTTTGAACTTTTTTTTTTCATTTTTTTTGTTTATTTTCGGATTTTTTAATATTTGAATTATAATACATAATTTTTTGGGGATTTCATCATAAATATGTTCTTTTAATGATTCATGGT
Source organism: Camphora micrantha (assembly GCA_003546025.1). Lineage (NCBI taxonomy): Eukaryota > Viridiplantae > Streptophyta > Magnoliopsida > Laurales > Lauraceae > Camphora > Camphora micrantha. Next base: position 9,315,890 of record QPKB01000005.1, on the reverse strand, counting down.
CATTATATGATGTGTAAATGATTGATCTACATACTTTCATGTTAGATCTATAGATTTAGGATTTTGAAAATGATTTTATTAAAAAAAAAATTTCTAAAAATAATTGTTGTTAGTTGTTAGTTGTTACTTTGTTAGCATATTTGTGATTCCAAAGGCTTAATGGCTTATTAATAGTGTGTAGATGATAGATCTACATCTACTCATAGTCATAAACATGATTTAAATTTTTATTTTAATTATTTTATTTTCGGATTTTTTAATATTTAAATTGATCATGATCATCAATAATGGCTGCATTATATGAAATACTGGAAAAGACAGCGAACTGCGACACAGACAGGACTTATAACTTAAGGTGACCGAGATTTTGATTTATTGCTATTACTAATGGGAAAAAATATTGTTTTCCAGCATTTTCTAATATTCTGGATTTTTTGGATATTTTTGCGAATTTTTTTGGATTAAAAAACAAATTCGCACCGCGATGACCGCGACGGACCGATATCCGCGACCGATACCGATATCATATCGGTTTTTCGGCCCAGCCGATACCGCGACCGAGACCGAGATTTTAAACCATGATCATCATTCATATGGGCTCAGATTTGGGCCGACTCTGGATTTATTTCAGGTGGGCTTGAGCTGGGTACGCGCTCCTTCCATGATCCTATCTATTCAATTGCTGTGACCAGCATTGAATGTGTCCTTGTTGCAGTCGTTTATGGGCCGAACTGGCCTTGATTCAAACTGAGCCAGACCAACATTGATCTGGATTTGAGCCGTATTTTTTAGCCCTCAGCTGTGTCTAACTCAGTTTCATTATCCAGTAGTTAATCTTGCTGGGCTTGAACCTATGTAAGCTTAAAAGCTTGGTATCATATTTTATAAATGAGCTTGGTCACCCTAATTTTCAGGCCCTGCATTGGGTTGGGTTTAAACTCATGTTCTGGAACCATGCAAAGTTTTTTGGCCTAATGGTTAAAAAATAGGCTGGGCTAGGCTGGGCCTCTATACAGTTAAAGGCCAGGCCCTGCCTGATATACATTCAGCACAAAGGGTTGTACATATTTTTGCATTTATGCCTATGGGCTGTATTTGTGCCTGAATATTAGGCCATACAACTAAACAGGCCAGGCTTGAACTGAATTCGGCATGGCGAAATCGGCCCATAAAAACCCGCATACCCTGCACTGGTCCCAACTCGTACCTTCACGTGATTGGCATGACCCCAAGTGAGCTCCACAGGCAAGTTCACAAGGTATCATGTGAAGACATTCTCACCATTGAAGCTCATTTACTACATACACATTTGGAAAATATGACTTTAATTTTCTCTCATATGTAATGACTGGGCTGTCTTCACTCAGTTTTGGCTGGTCTATCCTTACTCATTACTCTTTTATGTAGTTGGTAGGGTTTGCTTCTTTGTCATTGTGCAGAGAGGATTCTGTAATTATCACAATGTTTTTTCTTGTTGGTCTGAGCAGAGAAATTTCCTGTCTCTGACCTGCATGTTACTTGAATTGCACTTGTCTTGCATGGATGGGAAAAACAAAGATCCAATCTTATGTACAGAGCAGAGATCACATAACAGCAGCAGAACTGCAATTTCAGATACAAGAAAGTTGTGCACTGGCCCATTTTTGTTAATGGAGGACTGTTTGATCAAACAAAGCCCATTTTGACATTCCCTGTTGGGTTGTTGTCATCTTCTTTACCCCAAGATAAAATGTGAGTACACCATGTAAAAAAACTTGACTCTGTCATGATTCTTGGGGGTAGATTGAACACACAGATTTTTGGGTCAGTTGCAGTTAGAGGATTAATATTTGATCGAATAGGTCCTTGAGATGATTAGTGGACCCAGAATTAGCACATATTTATTTGATCAAATAGGTCTTGTTTGTTTGCATTGACAAAATAATAATAATAATAATATATGGATTCAAGCCATAAGTGGTTAAAAATGAAGATCCAAGGTGAATATATTAAAAATGACCATCAAACAACCTCTCATTTTAAAGAAAAGTGAAATCATGAAAGAAGGGAAATGAATACCGAGTTATTACTTCGTAATTCAAATTCTAAGAAAGTCAAGGTCCCATCTTTATTTCTATCTTATTTCATTCACCCTGACGGCCTCACCTCATATCAGTCACATTTACACTTTACTTCTTCTTATAATCCTGTGATGGAGCTCATTTGGCTATGAATTATTTTGATTTAATTCTTATGTATCTTAATGCAAAAAGATAGACCCTTAATGACGAATATAGATGTGGAGACTATGACACGTGGTCTAAGATCTGTGTAGTGATAACAAAAGAAAGGCAATCCAATGGTTCGAATAGGTTTTGATTAGCATGAACGTTGAGCACACCTAAACTTTCATTTTTATTTGGATTTAGGGTATGTTTTCTAAAACAGTTTTGCAGGACCATACTAGAGACAGGATCTTCAATGTGAAGAACACACCCGCATGAAGACGATGGTGGAATATGTGCAATATTATATCTTGACAAAATCCAACTATTTTTTTTTTTTTTTTTTTGATAATTCCTTGAAAATCATTGATGAACCATTTAATTGTGAATTCCTACACTCAATACCTATTTGTTTACATGGTAGAGACTGTTTAATTCACTTTTCATTAAAGAAGAGGTTATTTGATGGTTATTTTTGTTTACTAAGCTTATGACTGTTCATTTCTAACAGCTTCTAACAATATGAAATCTTAGAAATCCTAGGAATTCAATTACATGAAACAAACAGGCCTTAAAACTGCTTTCTATTGAATTCGGAGGTGGAGATCCTTTTTACTCCTTCCCATAATTTCTATTGCAACTTCCCTCTAAATGTGTTTGTAACTTACCCCCATTTTATCAAACTGTGGATTGTTAGTCCATGGAGCAAAAGACTTAGGATGCTGAACATGGAATGGAATCTTGCTTTACCTTCACAGGAATAAACCTTTGGCATATATTAAAGAAGAATGGTGCCAATTCCTAGAGAAAGAATCCAAAATGAAATTGATAATGATGGAACCAAAGATAAGAAGGCAGAGAAATATCTATGTACTTCCTTTTAAACCTTGTTATGTGTTAATCTTCTCCTCATTAAGTATTTGAGAGAACTAATTTGGTTCTTTGCGTCCAATTGTGAGAAAAAAACTAATGGTGTTGGTGTCAAATGCCTCACTCATAAACGAATCATAATCATCATCAAATCCTTATATTATGTATCCAACCTTGGTGGTACAAATATATACATTTGCACGCAATATTTCAATACGTACTTGTTGAATTGTTTTAAAATCAAAATCATGAATGGTTAGATGTATTTAACACCATGAAAATTGTGTTATTGATAGAGAAAATGAACATAATCAGGCAAATTAGTTGCTTTGAATATGAATGCATGACACTTGGAATTGATTGAATACTCTTGAGTGAGACTCAAAATGCAAATAGCTATTTCACTTTTTTTGAGATGATAATTCTCTCCCTGGAGCCAGCCATGTTTAAAAATCATACTATCATTCACAGAGGAGGCAGCTATTGTTGGAATTTTATTACTTTAGTCAGGAATCTTTAGACTTCTGTTATTTTGATGGGTTTATTTATCATTTCTTTAAGCCAAGGACATTTTATCGAATATTATCTTGCATAAAGGCATAAAAAAAAGAGGACTTTTGTCTTGCTTTTTATCCTGTTATTGAAGATGCTGAGGTTTAAGCCATGCTTTCTATCCACTACTATCTTACTTTGTCTTGCTTTTCCTTTCTATGGAAGTTAGTTTTTGCTATTGAAGATCACTGACTCTTACATTTCCTGATCTCCAATTTTCTTACATGTGGAGGCCAATTATCATTTGTCTGGAAAGATTGGTTTCCATTAAAATCTCCCAACACGAAAAATATATTGGTGGTGTGGTCGTTATCATCAGCGTCACCGCCTAAACTTTATCTCATCAATCTAGGACCGTTTAAAAGTTTTTACTAATACAAGTAATGATAAAAAATCCAATCTTTTAAAAGATTTTAATAATACAAAGTTATGCTTGAAAGTCCTATCCAACCATTGAACCAGAACACTCTCTCTCTCTCTCTCTCTCTCTCACACACACACACACACACACACACACACACAATGTGGGCATGACTGAGCGTTGCAAGGGACTAATTGATGACTAACTGATGGCAGATTAGAGAAATAACACACTCTAATCATTATACTGTGTTGAACTAAATCAACGACAAGCTAAGAAACAAAGTCATAGCACAGTAACTGCAAATAGAATAAGCAAATCAATAAACTACTGAAAAAACACCAAAGATCTTTCCTTTTAGTTCAGTCAATTACTTCACATCTAGAAAGAAGTTCATGATAAACCCAAATTGAAGTGATCTAGAAAGAAGTTCACATCTACAGAGATTTCACAGAGAGAACAAGAACCCATGTAGAGTTTTGGTTTGAAGTAAGGTCTGGAGCATGAAGTGTGCGGAGCACATCAGTTTCATTTCTGAATCCACAATGCCCATCATCGAAATTTAGTGCGTAACTCCAAGCATCATACCCAAATGTGACCCTCTGCTTGCTTCCGTTCTTGACAGCCTTCTTCATCTCTGCTTTCAACCTCCATAAAAGGTTTCTGCAATGCTTCTTGCTGTAATTCACCCACGCTAGTCCTCCAACCCACCCCATCTAGACAGGTCAGCAGGGGCTTAGAGATCTTGGGCAAGTTTCAATGGATGCTCCAAATGCAGAAAGATGCTGGTATATTGGTTATTGGGGTCTATTGGGTTGCTTCATAATACTTGAAATAACAGCAGTTTGGTGCTAGAAGAGAACTATAAGAACTGGAAGAGCAGAAACTCAAAGAAACCAGAAAAAGCTTTTTTGAGTTTCTACCCTTTTAAGCAGCCAGAAAAAGTGAAAAGGAGACACAGAACATAATGCAGTTTTCTTTTAACTTTTGAGAGCAGAAACTTCTAAGAAACACATAGGAGGAGGTATACAACACTATAAAGGTATTTTGAGACATATCCAACATTCCAACTCCAAAACAGCAATTGGTGTTTCAGTTACTCACTTGGGTCTTTTGGGTTGCTCGATTTTACTAACAAAAACAGCAGTTTGCTGCTTGATAACCTTTTAGGAAGTAGAACAACCCAAAACACTTGCAGTTTCTTCAGTCACCCAAGGGAATAACGTTTAAAATAAAGTAGAACAAGACCCAAAAAGACTTACAATTTTCTCGAATTGTTGCGAGTTGACGCTTCCGAGAAACTCAAAGGATCACCTACAACATCAGATACTTCAAAATTTTCAAATTCAAAATTCAACTTTCCTCAAATTTCGCCTGAGATTTCTCTACTCTAACACCTCTCTCCTCTAATCCATCTCCCAGTCTTAATATCTCCTACACTCGAAACAATTGCAATTATCTCGCCTACCTTCAAGAACCCAAAAAACATTTGAAATTTTCTTGCTCTTAAGCATCCAACCATTACCAAGATAAAAAAAAAAAAAAAGACCCGAAACTCCTCCACTATTCTTGAATTGTTGCAAGCAAAGACTACTGAGGAACACAACAAAAGACCACTCCCTTATATAAGAAAATTCAAAGACCCCCATAAAAATTTGTAGGCTTTTAAGTCGGTGCAAAGGAAAGAAACCCAGATCATTGACATTACATAGAGAGCAGACATAGCTCAAAGTACTCAAAAAGACACTTGATATATCTTTATCTAAGCAGAAATGGCAGTTGTGCCCAAAAGACCTGCAATCTGGAAAATCTTCACTGAGGCTCCTTGTAAACAGCATGTGAGACTTCATGGGGTTTTTAAAGATGGGGGTGTCTGACAACTGAAGCTGCTCTGCTGCTGCTTTAGTGGGGGGGGGTCACATGGGGGCTCTAAAATTCCATTACAGAGAGAGCACTGTACTGGGGGCAGTGCAGCAGAGCTGTTGCAGTGCTCGTATCTATTTAGGATTTTCATCGTCCTTGGCAGATCAATCAATTCAATTCCTCGGCAACCTCGACTCTAGAGTTGGAGGATAGTCTTTTCTTCCTCTTTGCACATAGCAGAAGGTACTTTGGAATTGTATAATCTTATTAAAGAAAAACCATCTCCTGGTCCACCTATGATCTTCTCAATTTTATATTCATCCAACTATTATTCATTTTTGGGTTGGATCGCCACAAACAATGCAATAAGCTTTTAGGTGATAGCAAGAATTTGAGGAATTCAGGCATGTAAGAATTTTAAAACCCCTTCATTTAGGAACCTTCTGTAGATATATATATATATATATATATATATATATTTTTTAACCAGTTTCAAACCTTAGATATGCATGCAAGAATTGACGCCTGTTACTACTGGGGTTCTTTAACTTTTGTAAGTCTTAAATGGAGTAAATTATATTTGAAGTGTTTTATAGGTGGTAACCACGAGAAGTAGTTCAATTGGCCTGAGATCAGGGTTTATTCTCGAAGGTTGAAGTTTAGTATTCAAAACTGTGCTACCACATTAGGACTACAGAAAATTTATCCAACTCCCCTTATACCTGTTGCTAACTGACGAGAGTGATTTGGGCTACCTTGTATACAAGAGGGATTCATCAGTTTTAGCGGTTTGAATTTATGAAGGTGGACCACCCTATAATCTACTATAACAAGAGGGATGCCATTTACATTGTGCATTGGAGAGACAATCACCTCCTTCTTGCCCTCAAATGTATCATGTATTTATGAATGAGTGAGACATGTCCTTGTTAGTTTTATTGTGTGTGTGTGTGTGATGGGAGTTCCTCCCAGTAAAAATGCAAAATTTTTCAATGAATCATACACGTTGAGAAGTATTCATGACATGAGTTCCTCTCAGTAATATATAAAAGTTCTCAATGAATTATATAAGTTAATAAGCATTCACCATAACTTTCTGGTCCCATTCGACAAGTCAATTACTTAGGTCTATTTGACTTAAAACTGAAACAAACATAGTTTTGAGTGTTTAAGATTAGAGATAGTATATGGGTTGGGTTTAGTCAAAACAGGTTTGGTTGAAAAAAGGGTATCTAGGCATTGAACTTCACAAGTAATTTTGACTGACACTTGATGTAGGTCAGCCCGACCCAACCGGCATAAGCTGCAGGTGAACTTGATTAACACAATACAACCTATGGAATCTTGGCCAAACCCAATTTATTTCAAATATTAAGCCATATTTGAGTTAAATTACAGGCAAAAAAAAAAAAAAAAAAACACTCTAACACAATTTCAGCTCTTTCCATATAAAATAGACAACAGAAGTACCAAAATACTAAACCTCCAAATTGGTTAAATAAGTTGAAATATGTGTTTTCACCCTAACTGATCCAATTTAAATATGTGAGGCCCATTATGCGGGTTAAGCATGTTGACCTTAACCCATTTAAATGTAAGTTAGGTTTTGTTGATCAATGGCCCAACCCATATATTATGTGGGTTGGGTTAGATTTGCCACTCGCACTTTAGATTGTCGGAAAAGTTTATTTAAGTGTCATCTTTAACAATCTGTCTCAAAAGTAATAAAATGTGACTTTTCAATCAGACATCAATATTGCAATTACATAATTTTTGTGTTCTTTTAAAGTTTATTCTTATTGAAGTTTTAGTATATGACAAATTTACGTGTACTACTTCTATCAAAATGATAAGTTTGTTCATATAACTTTTCCCATACGACAAGTTTCCTTCTTTAATTAAATGACACGTATCAAAATATTCATGTATTTGTAAACATTCTAATTAGAGTAGTTCTACTTCAAATAAATCTAACTGAATAAGCACTATTTCAAATAGGTCTGATTTGCCAAACAAGCCTTTTGAGAAAAAAAGTATAATATCCCTCTATAATTCACAGTAAAAAACATAAAATTATCTCTTCTTATATGGCCTTTGTAGTAAGTAAATGAGATTGTTAAATTAAGCAGTCATTCACATGAATCTTATATCAATAAAGCTCGCATATTTAAAAATAATGATGATGATGACTATGATGACAAAACTTTATAATTTTCATTTCTAATATGATGCTTGGCATATTAGAAAACTTTAATCACATGATTAAACACAAACCTTAACCAAGTGAGTCCTATGAAGTATTTTACACATAATCGACCTTATGTTGTTTTCATAATAAGGAATTGTCCAATTGGTTAGAGACCCCGCTTCTCACCTTAGTATGCAAGGATTGACCCCTACATATATAGTCTTTAATGGGTCTTGGTCCTCTTGGATGGGGCATCAAAGAAATCTTATGGTGTTTCCCAACCATGATAAGAGTGGAATTTGGTCCCCCATGTGTACTAGAGGGAACCATCATTTGCACTAGTTTGTATTTTTGAAGGTGGGCTCCTCTTTGACATCAGCAGGTAAACTCCATAGAATTGTATGTGTTAAGGAATGGTAAGTTATTGAGCGCACAACATAGTCCCTCACCAAAAATATAAATTCTTCCAATAAGTTAGCAATGCTATTGGGATTTCAAAGTTTTGATTTATTTTATTTTTCATTATTAACAGAACTCGTGATTTTAAGTTTTAGCTAATTATTTTTTAATTTACCAATATATCATTGTTCTGTTTAGTTATTATAAATCCCTTATAATCTTATTAATTTAAAATTTAAAATGACTTACCTTGCCTATTTTTTACTTCTTATTTATTACAAATAGATCACTGTGTTTTTCTTAATTTTTACGTAGTTTTTATAGGGAGATGCTCTCAGCCTCCACCCCATCTTTTATAGTAAGGTGATAGATCCCTTTCCATTATAATAATCTCATTGTTAGTATTAATCTTGCGCCTTTTATTTTCTACCTTTCTCACTTTATAAGGGGGTCTGTGCACCTCCAAGTGTATTTGCAAGGCAAAAGGGACATACCAAAACTACCCATGGTATAAAAGTAAGTAACTATCAATAAAATAACACACTTGTGTTGCATGAAGATGAAAAATGTGGCAAAAAAGGCAACATATCTAATGTCAATGTATTCATTGCAAGTTTATTTTAAGAAGAAACTTTGTAGTCTTCTGACAACATCTTTCTTTGAAAATGTGTCCCTGCTCAAGCAATTATTATAGATGGTGTGGAGCTAACAAAGTGAACACCACATGTAAAACTTTTGTTTCTCAATGGCACTACTTGATTTTTCTAGTTGTTGTTACCAAGACTAGAGAGGATAAGGTGCATGCAACCACTTACCCTTTTACATGCTACAAGACTAGATTCATTTGGAGGACAATGTTTCCATTGAAATGCAAGGAATTCTGCCATGGAATCCAAGGCATTAGCATCCCAAGATTTCTCTGAAATAAAACACTTTCCCTTGCAAGGAGGAGGAGGAGAGAAGAAAGAAGCAAAGCAATTCAAGTCGTCTGTCTGTTGTTTGGAATCGGCGAGGAATTGTCCCATGATCAATCAAATCAGGACCGTCTGTTTGTGGCTACAAACCGTTTTGTCTCTGGCATGGCATTTGGGATGTGAGCTTTCACTTCTGACCCTTCTTTCTACCACTTGTCTTTACATTCTGCATTAAATTCCTTATTGTCGTTTTGCTTGACCTTATAAATAGAGGCCCAGGGATTGGGTGTCGTCTATTGATTGGCTGCTATGTGAACTTTTCGACAATTGGCAGGTGGGGCTTTGTCCATATGGCATTCATCTTGATCAAGATGAGCTGCCATTCTTGGTGGGTGGGGTACCATTTTGGTGGGTCCTACTTGGGCAGGGTATGAAATGTTCACATCATCACATGGCTGCCCTTTGTCTTGGAACTATTGAGAGGCAGGCTTTTGATATGACATGCCCCTCAATCATTGGCCAACACTTTCACATTCACACCAATAATTAGGGGTGATTTTGGTTGTGATCTTATAAATTTTGACCAGAGCTTCCAGTCTGCCTCCTCTATAATCAATTTACATTTGCAACCTAACCATGTATTTGTCTAAATTTACATATTTGTTATGATCTGCAACCTATCCATGTATTGTATTGGTCTAAATTTATATTTTTGTTATGATTTGCAACCTATCCATGTATTTTACTACAGAAAAAATTGGAATGGAGTAATATAATTCATGCTGGGAATGCCATTATGGTCTAGACAAAATTGATGTTGAGGACGATGATATATTATCACTGTTGGTTATGATTAGGGACACCAACCATTCCATTAAGAAGTTTCGATTATGTTATGAGGCTTTGATTGGAGAGATCCTTAAGTTGAAATCCTAAAGTTGAAAACCCTCGTAGTTTATGAGGAGTAGTTTCCACTTTGATGAATGAGGTGAATCACAAAATAAAACCATTAGCTCTCTCTCTCTCTCTCTCTCTCTCTCTCTCTCTCTCTCACACACACACACACACACACACCCACTGGTCAAGCCTATGGTGTGACCAACTCTTGTTAAGTTAAAATTGGAAATATTCCATTCATTGGGGGCGCGTTTATTTTGAGTAGTTTCGATTTTCAATAGATGAGTTAGCTGTACCTGCCCACTCCTTCAACTTAGAATCTACTAGCTTGAACCATGGTTGATATATACATTTTTTATTTCCTCCCTATTCCACATCCTGAAAGAATATCAATCACTATAGGTGGCAGTAGGGAAGATATAAGTGTTTGATCATAGATTAGAATTAAGGGGAAAAAAAAAAACATTATCAACTTATCCTTATGGATGATTTAAGGATTTCTAATTTTAATGGTTTAAAGCTATGTGATTTTTGAGAATCCAACCAACAATTAATATAAAACAAGGGTTAAATTAAGATCGTATCGAACAAGGGGAGATGGTGGTGAGTGTGAAGGGGTCGAATTTATAATAGGCTGCTCTATTCTATAGAACAAAGTGAGGGCATGACAATAATAACACTTCATAGACTTTAAGTCAATGAGTCTTGCTTTCAATATTGGAAACCCTAGGGTTTCATGTAACCTGATTGCTGGACTAACAAACAGACCCAGTTAAAAGGTGTTGCTTGGGCTACCATGAAGATGTTTTACAGGCAGCACAAAGATTCATAAAGAAACCAATTGATTAATTTATTTCAAAGAAGTACAACTTGTAGGTCATTATGTCAACTCTTAATCTTCTATAAACTATTACTCTTTTCTAATAAGTATAGCCCAATAAACAACAATAGCATTCATTTTGTTTGAGATCACAAGCCAACCAGAACAATCTATATAAAATCCATAGTGAACCGAAAATATAATATGAATATGATAATCATCTTCATATTGTTAGATGCTCTTTAACCATTTCAATTAGCAACTCCTTAATTTGTATTGGTTTCAACATCTCAAGTTCTCCCTGCAAGCATACCAGAGAGATTAATTTTACTTCATAGTTAAACAAAATCTTCTTGGTGAATCAAAACCCTTTAAAAAAAAAACCATCACCATTAATTCAAAACTGTTATGTAACATAATGGCATTTAAGGAGCTGTCATCTTACCTCCACACATATGGTGTTCAAGGCCACCCCTCTGAAAGTAGTGACATTGATGCTAGTCACTTCCAAGCCAAGATGACCCAAAGCTGCCATGAGTTTTGAAAAACCACCTTCCTTTTTTTCACATAATATCTTTATTTCTAGTGTATTGGCATCTACAGGAGTCACCACAACCTCCAACTGTATAATAATCAACAAATTGAAAGGAATTAGTTGTTGTTGTTGTTGTTGTTGTTGTTGTTGTTATTTTAAAGAGAAAAGTTATATGACTTTATCATCATATAAACAAAGCGCATTTCAAATGGGCTCGACCAGGTAGGGGCCTCTGTGTAAATTTTTTTAGGGGGCCAAAAGTGAAAAAACATAAACATAAAAACAAATTATGTAAACTGCCATTAATGTTGCCTTTGATGAATACAGATGTCCTGGGAATCAAAATATCCAAGTCTGGGTCCTTTAGCTTGGGCTTAAGAAATTTCTAAGATGAGATGAAAGTTTGAAAGGGGCATTTTTCAGAGCCAGAATGCATAGTAAAGATGTGACAATACTGAATACACGACACATGGTAGGAAAATGCAATGTATTGGCTCTGCTGTTAAAAAGAATGAATGTTGGATAAATATGTAATAAAAATTTCCATCATGAAATGTTACCTTTTCGACCAAAAGGCAATCATGTTGACTAAACTATGTAATAAAAATCAGCACCATGAAATGTAACTTACAAATACTTAGTTGAACTCGATCATGGAAGGATAGTGTGATTAAAAGATCTCAATGTGGATGTGATTTTGAGCAAGAATCATTTAAATCATATTGTCATGACTACCATTAGTTTAGCAGGGCATTTTTTGAAATTTAATCCAACGGAGAGCATAACTAAGATTAGTGTCAAATTAGTGTTTGTTACAATTTATACTGGGGGTGAGGGGGTTGGATTAATTATGGTGGCTCCTTTGTGAAAGAAAAAAAGTTACCTCTTACACAAGCCATCTATGTTGTTGCTGAGAGGTACCCCATAAGGCTTACAAGAGAGTAACTCTCTCACAACCATGTGCGACCCTTTAAGATCAATCCAACCCCCTTATAGTCACTAAATTCCAATGAATTGACACTCAGCCTAATCTGATAGTAATATGAATTATACTCACCGCTGGATTGGATTCCATAAAATCAATATAACTTATGAAACCATTTAACTTTAGGGCTACTAAATCAGTTGTTGTGATGAACTGATTGAGATGGCTCTTGCCTAAAATCATATCCACAAAGAAATGTTTCAATCACACCATCCTCCCATGAAGGTCCTGCATCCAGGCGGATCCCATAAGGAGAAAAGATTTTTTTCCCCTCTCAAGCAAGTTTGTGAAATACCTCTTAGCAGCAAATAACCTCTTTTCTTATAAATCACTGGTAAATGACAACTGTTTTCTTCTTTGCTGTAATCGGTTCTAGCTGAATAGATTTTTTTCTTTTTGGGGGGTAATAGGTGAATAGAGTTACATTACATGTAGCCTACATTTACAAGTAAATTGAGTAAAGGTAAGCAAATTAACAGGGCCTTAGGCTTAGGACCATCTACTAGGAAACTAGGATTGACCATAGCATGAATTTGAGTTTCATCATCAATCAAATTGGATTTTACCACAACAAAACTATGATCGATGATTTGTGGAAAATGTAGATACAATCACTCTATTGGTTCATGAAATAGATTGGACTGGAGAAAAAGAACGCATGTAGCCAACTCCAACATGGTTGGGATAAAGCTTTGTTGATGATGATAGATAAGATCGCTCCATTGGTTTAGATTTCCGCTTATGACCCATTAAAGAAGTGATCTATCAACTGGATGGTCCAAATAGCTACTATGGAAATGCTGCTATGGGCCGATTTTGGCACTGGTTGTGGGCTGGGTATGTCCATGCTGAAGCATGTATAAGCCCATCCAGCTTAGTTATAGTTATTGCTCCAACATTAGGACCAGATCTAGCTAGAACAATTTCAGAATAGATGGGGCTTTAACCATGCATAGAACCCTGGCCAAGCTGATAGGCTATTTGATAAAAAAAAACAATTAGAACTCATCTCAGCCCATGGGACTAACAATAACACAAACACAAAAACTGTCCACAAGGCCTGGGCTAGAGAAACCCATTCCCAGCCCAAGCCAGTTTATATGTTCTTTAGAAACGGACCCACATAATCGCGGATCCAACAGCTTTGAAAATTATTGGGCTGGATCACCCCAACAAATTGTTCACCACCACACCACCACCACCACCACCAAAATTAACAGCAAGAAAATATTGTAGCTCAAATCCCACAGTGAGATCAGTTTAGATGGGTGTCAAATTGTAAATTGTGGCAATTCAAAAGGGATAGTGTGTAAGAGGTGGGACTCATATCAGAGATGGGCCCAACAGCAATGTTTCACTATGGGCGACATTGCACAGAAAATCACCATTGATTGTTCATTATAAAGTACTTGCGAAACCCGGCATTCAGGTCTGGGTCCAGGTCTGTTTGGACCCAGACCCGTTTATTAATTGGGATCAGAAGATGTTACACACCTGAATTTTGCAGGCTGGACCTGTTGTAACTGGGTTAACCAGGCCCATTAACAACCCCCTTTTGCAAAGAAGGAAGAAAACTAAGAACATCAAAAAAATCTCCACACAGACACAGCATACCTCACATTTCTGCACTTCTTGCGCCATTTCCCACATACTAGCTTCACTCTCCTGCTTCTCTTCCCTTTCATCGCCCATTTCCACGAGCTCGTCCTGCAATTTGTCGACCTGCTTCTTCAAATCCTCAATATGGGCGAGCGCATCGTCGAGGATTGACTCCTTACTCATCTAAAACAACAAAGAAACCATGATCAAATTAGAAGCCATAACAAGTTCTTAGCAATTCCTCAAATTCATTAATAGCCATATTGCCTTTGTGATATTTGGGACCAATGCGCGTAGAGCATAGAGCCTTTCATTTATCTTAGTCCTCCTTTTCCTCTCAGCTACTAAGTTCTTGGACTTGTACTCACTCTGCTGTTGATTGCTTTCTTCCATTTTACTGCTCCCACAGAAGGTTGAGTTTCATTAATATTTGTATCCAAATCAAAACCAAATGTTTATAATTATATAGGAGAATTTGGGTCATCTGAAATTGGTCAGTTAGGCCATACATTAATTCCCTGGGTTCATGGTTTCTTGCCATTGGGTGCATTTTATCATGAAGAACAGAGGATAGGGGATTGGAGCATGATTGTTGTTGTACTTGTTGTATACTTGGATAAAGAATCTTTCAGTTACTATATATTGTTGGAATGGTTTTAAAACTTGACCAAAACTGAGTCCATATGCAGGGGTCAGGTTAGGGCCATTACCTGTACTAATTTCCTATGTTTAGTCCAAAACTCAAAATGTATTGAAACTTCATTCTCACAACCTTAATATCTTAATTTGTAATGTAAGAAAAAAAATCCCGAAAATCAATTTTAAAAATTGAAGATTTGCGATGTTTTTATTTCCTTGTTTTTTTAAAACAATGCTCGAATCGAGCTGAAATAATTGTAGTAGCAATTAAGCATATAGTTTAGGTTAATATAACAGTGTCTAAACCCTTGTTTTAAAACCATGATTTGTTAGGGAATAGGACAGGTGGTGTGGAGGCTTTGTAACTGCATAGTGAGAGAAATTCTCACAACAAGTGTACTTAGACATCAGTACAGCTTGTCTCTTGAAGACTTTGGAAGTTTTAAGGGGTGTAGTTAGTTTCATGAAAATGTACTTAGTTTTGTTTCTCAATGTACTTTTCATTAGAATTGTACTTTATTTTCATTTCACTATGTACCTTGAATCTTGATGAACAAGAGTTTCATTTCACTATGTTAACCCAATAGAGCTTAGGTTGGGAAACTATCCATCCTGGCCATTCAATCTCCTGGCCCTTTCTTTCAGCCTGATGGGCTAGATCTGGGCTTAAATGTTAGACCTGATAAATAATGGATCAGACTTGAACAAGTTTCAGCTTGGCTTGGCACATCAAAATTGCTAGGTATTAGTGTTCAGGTCCTCATGTATGGAACCCATAGGCCTGGATCAGGGAGCAAATTTTATTCTGGTCCATACAGTGGAACAGAAAAAGGTACATGAATACAAAATCAATCCAAATTTGAAGTACCATGAATTTAAATCATTCAACATAGATTATTAACTTTGTTTTGTTTCTTTTTGTTATTTTAGTTTCATAATTTGCATGGTAATTGACCTGAAAACTAACCCTACTTAAATTAGAGTGAAACAGGGTTCAAAACAAATTCAATCAAATGCATTACTTTTTAGTTATTTTGACTTAAAACAGTCCATCAAGCTAATCGGTTTGATTGGCTGTGTGCAAAGGATCAAAATTATAATTAGAGAGGAGGTGCATCTTGGTTCCAGACCATCTTTAACCAGACCCACCCATCAAAGAGTTTAGGTGGCTTGGGTTTGAATGGATTGGACTGAAGTTAGTAACTGGGCTTTGAATTAGGATGGTAATGGGTTGGGCTTGAATAGGTCCATGGAATTGTCCTGATTAGCATTCTGTCTGCTTGGACTTAACATGGGTCTAATGTATAGGACTTGGACCCAACTCCATAAACTCACTTTCAACTCTGGTCAGATCTTAGAGAACAGCTTAATCATTATATTATATTATTTCTATTATATATAAAAATAATTTTTATCTAATAAATAATTAGTGTATTTATGTAGGGCAAGGCTCACCTAAGCTCAAGCTTAGGATAAAATCCCGTAAGTTCACGCTTGTGGGGCCCACCCTTGGTCCATCCAATTAGATCAAACACACAACCCCTCTAAAGTGCATATCGCCATCAACTTTCGGTCAGATCCGAATTTATTGAACCGTTGGATCGACTGTGTACCGATCCAAATGGATTGTTGACCATTGAACTTTTAGGGTCTTAACGGAGATGATAGAAATCACGGTTGAAGCTAATTTTTTATAGAGAGGAGGGTCAGAGGGAGTCCTTGAAATTTTCCTCATCCCCATTCCCATGTAGGTCCCCAGGTGGGCCCCACCACATACTTAAGCTTACATTATCATAAACTTGAGCTGAAGAGAGCCTTACCCATTTATGTATGCTTCATATAATATATACATATACATATATATATATATATATATATATATATATATATATCATGAAACGGGATTTTCAAGGGTAGACAAAGGCTGTGGCTGTTCATAACCATGGAATGGCCTGGCTGGTGAGGCCCATCTTGAGCATCCATGATTGTCTAAACCTCTTGAACACATCATCCTCCATGAATTAGCACGAACCCAAGTTTTGTAGTACCATGCAAATTTGACACCCAATTGACTTTCCTAATGGCTAGATTTAGACAAATTTGAAGACCTCCAAACTATACCTCTATAATCAAACTATTAATTTTGTTTTCATTTTTCACAAGTTAGTCATGGGATGACCTTTCTGAATTCCTACCTTGCCATGATTGTCATGCATTGTTATACACTGCTATGGAAAATTTAATCTAAGGACCTTACCTTTTGGCCTAATTATTTAGAAGTTTCCTTACTAGTTCCACTGCACAATCTAACGCATCATTAGACAAACAGATTAGCTTGATGGCCGCAAATGGAAAATTTTGACCTAATCCCCTAAAGGGTTGAAAATGAATTACTGGTGGGGCCCTTATATCCAAACTCAAATCTAAATTAAGGACCCAAACCTAGATATATTATTGGTACCCAGCTTGATTCCATATTTACGACCAACAATCTAGCACCTTCCTCGTTTCCGTTTGGTGCAGAGAAGATTTGAGGAAGGAAAGTCAGATATTTTTTTGTGTTTTCCACTTTAGAGAGGATTTGAAATACCTGTCTATTGGGGTTTTCTCTCCCATGGCTTGTGCAAAATCGCACCTTTAATTTGGCAAACTGTCATTCATAGCTCCTAAAATTTCGCAAATGCATGGCAATTTTCTTTCAGTGGATCCACGTACATCATAGAAAATAGAAAAAAACGAGAAGATTTATCTCTACAGTCTACAACTTAGCATGTGACTTGAGCAAGTGATATATGTTAAGTAGAATAATATATGTAATCAACGAAAATAACCTTTTTTTTTAATGTTCAAATCACTCATACAAATCTTCAACCCACCCATTTAAACAATGAAAGTAACATTCCCACCTTTTTTTTTTTTTTCTAAAATAGGGTTACCAATTCTTTAGGCTGGACTATTCCCTCTGGGTCCATATAAAAGCCGGATAAAACTCCTGTGGTCCCTATGTGATAGCACAAGTGGACTCAACATTTGATTTCTGAAAGAGGGGAACCGGAGGTCGAAACCAAGACCTCTAGCTCCGAAGAGGTAAGAACCGGGGTCCTAATCACTCGGCTAATCCCTTATGGAACCTTGCCACCCACATTCACATTCACATTCACATTCACATTCACATTCAAAGCTTGTTTGGCAATTTTGTGAGCTGTGAAACCTTTTTCGTGAAATCAAGGAAAAAAAAAATAATTCAAACCTTTTTTACTTTATAAGAACAAATGCACCCAACAAAAGAAAATGTGCAAGTGTGAAAAATTGGAGCTTTTTCAGCTAACATGGCAAATTCCTGCTTTGTTAATTCTGTGGAAAGGAGTTGCAATTCCTTGAAAACGGTGTATCAAAGACATTTGAGGAAAAGTAATGGTAAAGTATTATACCAAAATGAACCTTGAATCTGGATGTTGTAAAACTGTGTGTAGTTTCTGGAAATTCGGCCCAAATGAAACAGGATTGGAATCCAAATTCCTGGAATTTCACTTTCCCATGAAAAGATAAAAACCTCTCCAAAACCCCTCTCCGGCTCTCCCACTACAGAAAGATAAAGCACTCCAACGAGACGAGAGGCTTCTCGATCGACTCGTCTGACGTCGACGGTGCTCCACCTCCCGCCTCCACTCTCCGTCCACCGTCCCCCGCCTCCACCACCAGAGCCCCAATCGGAGACCGGCCAGTCTTCCTCCCCGAAGGCGTCCGTCCCACCTCCTTCCGATTCTCCGGAGACCGCGACCTCGTCCCGGAAATCTCCCCTCTATCCCGCCGGAATCCGCCGTTCTCCGCTAGAGGCTGACCCCGATTCGGCAGACCCATTTCCCGGACCGGCGGCCTCCTCGCCGGCAACGGGTCGGATCTCCTCGCCGGAGATCTCAATCCCCTCTCAACTATGCCCTGGAATTCGCAGGAAGCTGGCTTCTTTCTCCGGGACCTCGCCGGAGATCTCTTCTCTTTGGGGAGAATCTCAATCTCATCACAGCCGTTGCCTTCCTCTTTCTTCTCCGCAATCGTGGCCGTTGAGACGGCCTCTCTCAAGCTACCTATCTCAAAAAATCCAGATTCTTCGACTTTTTCATCCTCTTCTTCATTTTCATGTTTTTCTATCATATCAGGGACTTCAATTTCTGGTTTCGGCGTCTCTGAGAATTGAAGTACTTGTTTTACTGTTTCTTCTTGGATAGGAGGAGGAGGAGGTGGTGGTGGTGGAGGAGAAGCGTTGATGAGGTTTGGTTGAAGGAGTGTGTGAGATTCTGCAGTGGGTGATTTCTGTTGAAAGTAGGAAGTTTCAGTAGATGGGTTTTTCTTCTTCTTACTAAAACAGCTACCCATCTTCTTCTAGAATGGATTACAGGCATTGAGATATCTGGGTCTTCTTCCCTTTCTGATGCGGGTATTTGAAAACCATGCTTTTGGGTTTCCACAGAAAAAGAAGATACAGAAAATTTGGAGAAAGTGAGAGATATTGATAGATTAGAGTGAAGAAGAAGAGATGAGTTGAGAGAGATAGAAAGTGAGAGAGAGAAAACAAAGGGAGGAATTTACGGAGAAGAGATTCGTTTCTGAATTGGTTTTTGCTCATCTGAGGACAGCAGATCTGGGTCGTTAAACAAGTGGGCCACACCATTTAGGTCTACTCACAACTTTCCTTTGCATTGGATGCATACCATGGCTAGGGTTGTAACCGACTCGGTTTCACGGTGGATCCGGAACCGTTAAGGAGAAGGTAGAACCGGATTCGGGCCTGGAATTGTTTCGGAATCTTGTTTCTTGGCTCCGGAACCGAAACCGGAATCATAAATTAGACAGGTCTGGATACGCTTCTGGATCTAGGTAGAGAATCATATTAAAAGAAAATGTTTTTTGGGATAGATTTTCAAAAATTGAGGTAACATGTTGAGTATCGGGTCCACGGGGCCTAAATAAGGACCTGGTCCCGGTTTTTAACGGGTTGGAACCTCCGGGTAATCGAAAAATCGGGAACCCATTTACATCCCTAACCATGGCCATAAGATTGTGAGAAAGACTAGCAACAACGCCCCTTGCTTATTCCAGGGAAAAAAGTAAGATATTATATTTTGATTTTATGAAATACCAAAATTAATTATAAACATGTAAATATATATATATATATATATATTCATATATATATTTATATAAAAACAGTCAGCACATCGGCGAAGGCTTGCAAGAAAGTTTAAATAAAAATTGCAAAAGAAGAAATTAAGATCTATAAGAATATTTATTAAGGATATATTTTTATTTTGTATTTAATTATGTAAATTAACTCATCTTCCATAGTGATGACTGAAAATGATATCTGTGGGAATTACTTAAAACAACAAAGACAATTCATGAATAATAAAAACCACGTTTGCAAGGTTGGCAAGAGACCATGGGGACCATATAGGGAACCTGCCTTGCATGCTGGGGCCAGAAAATGATGAAAGAAAAAGGAAACCATCAATTACATGATATTCTTAGCCATCAATTTTATTTACATTTGAAAACCAATGTTCCACTATATTTCTGATGAGGTATATATTTTCTTTGGTGCCCAAATCATTAAAGGCTGACTGAGTGGTCAATAGGCAACAACATCATGGAATCAGCAATCACCATACCACCCACGATTTAGGACCACATGAGGTATAAATGCTTATTACATTTCTCAAACATCTAAATTATGGTATATGTATCTAGGGCTAGGCATGTTAAATGGGCCAGGCCGGCCCTGTTCGGCACGGCCTGGCCCGAGGCCTGGCCCGCTAGTCATGTGGGCTGGCCCCTACGGTCGTGCCTAGGCCCGCCCAAAAATGACCATTTTTTTAAAAAAATTGTCAATTTTAACCCCCCAACAGCCATAAAACGGTCATATAAGGGATTTATTTTCTATTTTACAAAGTATATAAATACTCTAACCCTCCCATTCTTTTTCTTTTAATCAAAGTTGTATTTACCAAAAAAAAAATAAAAACACAAAGGATGTTAATCATTATATAACTGGTGGGCCCATTGTAACAAAATCACTGTGGAAATTGGGCCCAAATAGAACACAAACTTCTTCTGTACATTTTTTTATTTTGACACCTACCAATATCACTGGATGGCTTTGTTTGGCCAGGTAAACTTGGAAACTTGGGTCTAATTGAAACTAAACCTAAATTTATTGACCCCTCCTTCTAAAATTCTTTTCCGGCCCGGTCAATAGTTATAAACTTATAATAGTAATAATATATATATATATATATATATATATGAGCAAGGCTCTCCTAAGCTCAAGCTTAGGATAAAATCTCGTAAGCTCATGCTTGTAGGGCCCACCTTTGGTTCGTCCAAATAGACCAAATACATGAGCCCTTTAAATTGCACATGTCCACCAACTTTTGATTAGATCCGAATTTACTGGACTGTTGGATTGACTATGTATCGATCCGGATGGACTATTGACCATCAAACTTTTGGGCCTATATAGAAATAATAGAAATCATGGTTGTGGCTGATTTTTTGTGAAGAGGAAGATCTTAGGGAGTCCTTGAAATCCCCCCCACCCCCATCCCCATGTGGGTCCCCAGGTGGGCCGCACCACACACTTGAGCTTACCTTATCATAAGCTTGAGCTTGGGAGAGCTGACCCCTATATATATAATGTTACTTTTACTTTTATTATGATTATATTATCGCATTAAAACATAATCAACTTTAAGTATAGTTTGGTCTCTTCACTTATGCCTCAGACTATGGATCTCGTCTTGAACTTATATGTGTCTCTTTGGAATGTGTCTAATCAGATATTAGGTCCCAACCAACTCATATATATATATATATATATACAGCCCTACCATAATAAATATAAATTTAAGTGAGAGAATAAGGCTTTTTAAAAGGATTTTTTGTTGAATTAATATTAATTATTTGAACATGACTAGGTCGAGTTTGACCGAACCACTTAAATATCTTTGTCATTCTCCGTGCTTGTGTTCTAATTTTTAATTTTAATACCGGAAAAACGAAAAATATTGATTGGGAAAAAAAAATGAAAGAGGCACACCGAGCACGCGCGAAACGGCCCGTTGGACATGCCTATCTAGGGCATTGTTTTCCTGCAATCAAATTGCATATAAACAATATGTAGTCCAGCTTGTGGGGCCTACTTAAGATTTCTTATTGTGTCATAGTGTAAGGGCCAACAAAAACAATCAACCTAGTAAGATAATCATAGCCCTTAATTTAATAGCCTTAATGTGTAATGGTCTTGTTACCCTAGATTTCTTTGAGACTCGATCCAACACTGGATAAAGATTTGACGATAGTGGAATGGAGTCTGTTACAAGATCGTGAGGGGATGAGAGTGTGAGAGGGCCTGCAGTTACTAAAGAATTGGCCCATTATCTATACACCTTTCTTTTTTTTTGGTTTCCCAACCAAGCGGGTCGATTGGGACCATGAGAAGCTTGCACTGATAGGGAGAGAACCCACACACAATGGAAGAGAGCAACATGAATTGCGGTAGCTGGTGAGAGACGGGATTGCTAACCGACCAACCCTAGGTTATCTATCTATACACCTCTTCCTGCTATCAATTAAGATTTCAAAGGTCATTACTAAAACGTAGTAGCTCTCTCTCTCTCTCTCACACACACACACACTCCTAGGAAGCAAGCCAATGGTTGGTACCTTCATGTTATTACAAGGGCCCTAACCCAGTGACTCTGCCTTCCTGAAGGAAGTTGCAGTTTTTCTAGTGAGCCAATCCGTGGAAAATAGCTAAATAGTTGTAAAAGCTGCATTGAGTAAAACTTCATAGTATTTGTAGGGCATGCGTGGCTTATTTGGCATCATTTTGGAAATGTTTTATTGGAAGAATAAATGCAAGAAAACTTGGTTGGTATGCATTTTCTCTCCATTTCCTATACATCTATAAAATCTTTCCCTTTCTATCTCTCTAATCTCTCTGTATCTCTAGATTCTCTCTCTTAGAAAATGCCTGTCAAACAAATTTTTTTTTTTTTTTAATTCATTCTCAAACGAAACATTTTCAAAATGATGCCAAACAGACCCAAAACTCTAGTGGAAGAAGCTAGGGCACTTCAGAAATGTAAAGTTTAGAGTATATCTATTTTCCAGTTACCCACCTTGCCCACTAGAATTATGACCCAAGTGTTCCAAGTTGTCGAGCAAAACAAAGAGTTTGAAGATTTTTCATATTTTAAGTCTGCAAACTAATAGATTCCACCCATCTAAAACTAGGCATTTTTACTAGATGCATCAGTTGCCAGAGCTTCTTTCCTAACTAGAAATAATAAAAAAAAAAAAAAAAATTTAAGGAAGATTTCAAGAAGGTATAAAACTTTTGGCTCATTTTTAAAAAAATACATGAATATTTGAATATTCCAAAAAAACATAAAGTTTTGATAATTTCTTCAATCAAGTCCTCTCCATAAAGAATTCTTTGAGAAATTAATGTTCAAAATGCCCTTGTCATTTTTCAAGTTTTCCCTTTAATAAATTATTTAAGATAAATGATCAAGTGTGAACCAATTGACCTAGCGGGGTCCACTTTAACTACCTTTATACATGGATGGTTAAAAAAAAAAAAAGATTCTAAATGACTAAAACAACTAGCTTTATTAAATGGTTATGATCATAAAAATCGAAATGGCCGGTTTTAAAGAGGAAAGAAGGTAAAGAAAAGACAGAAACCTATAAAAAGGGAATGCATGCTTAAAATGAATGATCAATATAAAATAAAATAAAACCTTGATGTGCATGTGAACAATTTCAATGTGGGCCCAGTATACTAGAGTGACATTTGACCCACGATATTAAAATGATGTGTTGTCTCAAATTCATGTCTCCTTTCTAACTTATCGGCACCATGTCACCATTCTCCTTCCTAACTAAAGTAATTAATTAGATTTGCCACTACGCCATAACATAACAAAGTAAGGAATCATACAAAGTTTCGAAAGCTTTCCTTTAATCTGTTCCATGGAGGGACCTCCCTTCCACATAAATAAGAAGAGAACAATCCTCTCGCCGAAGCTCTTGAGAAACTTGGAATCTTTTAAAGAAACACAGAGAAGGCTATTTCCATATATAGACTCATTATATAGTTCCAGCAGAATGAAGTTCTTGCTATGTTTTAAAAGACAACATGAGGTAGAGCCTTTTGGAGTACATAATTAATAACAGCTTACCAAATATAAGAGGTCTTTAAGTTTAACTGGAAAATATGTCTATTAATAACGATCATGTTATTTATAGGTCCAAATTTTTATAATTATCTAAATTTAAAAGCCCTCTTGTATCTGAATGGTTACTTTCGACCAAATGAACAGGACCACATACCCTGATATTTAAAAAAAAATAAAATCAAAGAACATCCTACTTTTGATGAGAACCAATATCATTACCACAAAGATAATGAGATATGAAAAAGGAACAAAACTGCTTTATTTCATTAATAAACTCAATACAACAGCGGAAGGGCATCAAACAAAACCACCAACAACTTGCATGTTTTACATGCGACACAAAACTTCACAGCTCATGCTGTTACAAACTTTCATAATAACTTGACTCGAGTCTCTCATATCAAATAAAAAAAATAAATATAATTTTCTTTCTTTTTGTCACTACCAATTCCATCTGGATCCTCTAATGCTTCTTCAGCTTCTCATTATTTTTCAAAACGATACACGTGATAAGAGTTACAAAGCCCATGAACCCTATAAATAGAAGAGGACTTCGGAATCTAGCCATATAAAAAGAATTCACTCTACATTTTTAGGCATCAAGATCCAAGAGCATGGGAACGTTGTACGTCCTAACTATGAGAGTTCTTTTGAATGGCTAGATCCCAAAGTCCTATTATATATTTATAAGAGTGTGAACGAACTTTGCTAACTTTTCCACACGTAAATATCATACCTGAGAATTCTCAAGAGGATTATCAGAAGGTTCCCTATCACAACCGTTGTCTTTGCTACAGGGTCGTCGATAGGGGTTCGCCTGCTTTCCTAGACGGCAGTTGTCACCATTTTCGCCATTACAAGGGATCCGGTTACCAATTCTGAGGGGATCATATCCAATCACCGTTTCCTCTTGGTTGAACGGAACAGGATCAGCCTTCCATTTAGATGAGGATTTTTTGCTATGTTTTCTTCCCGCTTCTGCTTCTGAAAACAGCATGGACACAATTAAAAGGCAGATCAAACAGACCAACAGGGTGCGAACTCTGGCTGCCATGATAATGATTTTGAGCTCTGAATTCACACCCTTGTTTATTTTTTTTATTTTTATTTTTCAACTTTTATTCTTTATTGCCTGCATGCAACTGTACTGCTAATGAGGATGGACGTGTTGGGCATTTAAAGGGAAGAAGAGTGTCTTCTTTTCAGGAGATTGGTTTTTGTTGTGAGGCCATGAGTTGAGTTTCAAAACACTTGGTTCTCTTGAGAAATGTTGTTTTTGTTTGTTTTTGACTGGTGAAAGAGGTATTCTTTTATCAGGGAATAGACCCTATTTTGGGGACAGTTAAGATTTGGGTCTTTAACCATGTCCCAATCCAGTGGGATCCATACCTGAATGCCCCCATGTAAACCCCTATGATATGTATTAAAGTACTATATATCATACAATAAATGTCACATTAGTATTATTTTATAAGATACCAAACCTAGCACTAGTATTGGTATTAATTAGCTAAAATGGTGGATGCCCAAGAATCCAAGGATGAGGTTGCAGGTTTGAGCTTAAATATTTTTTATATTTGCCTTCAGACTTTGGAGTTCAGCCTGGGTCCAAATTTGGGTACTTGAATCGAACCCAACCAGTAACTTTTTTTTTTTTTTTATCGATAATCGAACCCAAATCAGTTACCTCCCTGTGTCTAATTTACCTCTTCAAGTATATACCCCAGCTTTTGGTGGTTATCAATTGTCAATTGATGTTTGTCTACTTGGAATAGTCTGTAATAGGGAATAATATTGCACGTCATTAGGAGGGCAGATATCTTAGGATGATTTGTTAGCATTTTAAGTTAGGATTATATTGTGTTTGAAATATTAAGTGATTAGGCATCTCTTTCTCATCTTAATATTTCATTAGGAGATCAGATTAAATTTATAAATTATAATGTGATTAAATCTCAATGTGAGCCCACTCAGATTAAAGTGAACTTTTCCACCCATGATATAAAATGGGAGTTTTCTCAATTTCATGCCTTCTGTCTAACTTATTGACACCATGTTCCCAAATTCCTTTCACCACGTTCCCAAATCCTTTTCTTAACTCATCTCATTATATATATATATATATATATATATATATATTATAGGGCCAGCTCTCGTAAGCTTAACAAAATAAGGTATATAATCCATGTAAGGTTGTGCGTGCATCAAGGACTCCGATTGGTCTATTGACCCCATTTTGAAAGACATCTCTCTATGGAGGCTTTATCTTTTTAATGTTTCGAGGTTTCTTATATCCGTGATCCATGAATGAGATCGCGCATAATTTAAAAAAAAAAAAACAATTATAGGGGTGACGGGGTTAGGATATCTTCCATTTCTTAGTTTGTAGTGCTTCTTTTTGGTTGGTTGTTTCTTGTAGTTCTTTTCCTATTGTTCTCTTGTTCCTTTGTTTGCTTTTAATGATTTCTTCTTTTACCAAAAGAAATCCAAGGAAGGGCTACTTAATTTCGAGAGGAATTTGACCCGTGACATCAAATGGGGCCAGTCAAAATACTCAAAACAAGATTTAGACCACCAATTGGAATCGGACCTGTGTCACTAACATTTTGAAGGACACTTCCATTAATTAGATTTTATTTCACTCAAATTGGAGTTTAACCATTTTAGATTGATCATGAATACTTTCAGTGCGGGCATCACTCAAGTTAGAGAAAAACTTGACCCATGGTATAAAATGGGGAGTCTTCTCAATTGTGTCTTCGACCTACAATTGGAATCAGACCCCTATATTAGATTTATCATGCTTACAATATTTGATCAAAATAAGAAAAAGGAAGTAGCAAAATGCTTGATATGCACATGAATAATTTCAATGTGGGGCCTACTTAGATTGGAGTGAAATTTGACCCATGATATGAAATGAGGTCTTCTCAATTTCAACTTTGACGTCCAATTCAAATCAGCCCATTATTATATATTATAGGTGTAGGATTCGATTTCGAAATTGGAATCCGATTTCGCTATTGATTACAAAATTGGAGCTCAATTTCGATTTCAATTTTAATTTAAGGAGAGATTTTATGAATTTGGGAGAAATTTTCAATTTTAGTCTTCTAAATTTAGAGTCTAACACATTCAACACATGTATCTACACATTAGACTTTTAGATAAAGATGGTTTCTCATGTGATCTTAAAATATTCTTTCTAACCTATAAGGATACACGTTGCATAGATCTATGATTAAATAATTAATTTATGGTTAAATAATTAATTTTAAATTAATTATTTAAAATTATTAATTATTTTTTAATATTATAAATTATATTGCCCGCAATAAGCACGAGAGTGTTTTGCTAGTTATTATATATTATAGATATAGGATTCGATTTTGAAATTGATCTCTAATTTCGCAATTGATTGCAAAATTGGAGCTCAATTTCGATTTCAATTTTAATTTAAGGAGATATTTTAGGGATTTGGACAAAATTTTTTATTTTAGTCATTTAAATATAGTATTTTAGTCATTTAAATATAGAGTCCAACACATTCAACACATCTATTTACACATTAGACTTTTAATTAAAGATAGTTTCTCATGTGATCTCAAAATATTCTTTCTAACCTATAAGGATATACGTTGTATAGATCTATGGTCATAAATTATAAAGCTATGGTTAAATAATTAATTTAAAATTAATTATTTAAATTATTAATTATTAAAACGATGTACTTCATATGCACATGAATAATAGAAATTATATTGCCCGCAATAAACGCGGGTGTGTTTTGCTAGTGTTAGACTGATCGTGCTTAAAATACTAATTTGTAAGAGATTTACAAAAACAATGTACTTCATATGCACATGAATAATATGAATTTGGTTCGACCCAGATTAGGGTGAAATTCGGGCTAGTTTGGCATCGTTCTTCTTAATTCTATGTCAAGATCAGGTTGTGCTGTGTACAACTTATTTGTGAACATTATGTTAAACTGTTATGAACTTGTTTGGTGACAACCGGAGTTCTTGCAATGGTGTTTCCATTCCTGTATTTTAGCCCTACTACAGCTTTGTTCATTCATCCTACGTCAATAGTCTTGATCTAACAAACCTTAGCCCATGTTTGGCGTACCTGATTTTTGCTTCTATTTGTGAAAATTTCTAAATTAAGTAACGATTTTGAAAATAGAGGTGTTTGGCAACATCGCAATGCCTCTAAATGATGTAAAAAAATAAAGACAATGCCTCTATTTTCCATGAATTAAGAGGATTAAAAAGAAGAGGCATGTTAACAGTGCATTACCAAACACCTCTATTTTCTATGGCTTTGCTTTTTATGGGTGGTCTATTTTGAATGGTCTATAAGTATCAGTTGCATATTTAATATCTGATTGGAGCACCTGCACCCTTGATCCCTACCATCCAATTAATGAGTCATCGGCTAGGAATCAGAAGTTGGACCATTGAAACAGAAGAACTAGCTAGCTTTTACCTTTCGTTTGTTCTTGCCTACGTACTGTGTATTCAAAGACCACCACAGCAGTCATGAATCATGATGTCTCCAACACCCATCCGAAACCCTCAAGCCCACCCACTGCCTCCTTTTCGTTCATCATCTGAAATAAATTACAGCATAAGCAGTGATGGATCAAGGATTTTTATTCAGGTGGAGTTTGACTTTTACTCAAATTTGCTAACTTTTTTCACATTAAAATACCAAATGATTTGAGTACTTTTCAATGCTCAAATCTCTTGCCTAATTGAAGTATCTTCCCACTGCTTCTCTCAAACTCAAGTGATTATCAATTCATCATCATCAAAACAACTAAGACAACATTTCTTTTAATCCTATGTGTTTAGACGCATTGAAACGGAGATTTGGGTGAGCACCCAGTTACCCAATTTGGCTTCCCAAAGGGATTCAATTTCGACCTAAGAAATTTGGTTGCCTACACTTACCTAACTATAAAAATAATTCCCTATGGTTGGTCATGGGCTCATGGAAAAGAAGAAAAACTGCCACTTAAATGTAACTCAAATTATCCAAACATATGAACCCTAAAGTTTGATTTATTTGTGAATTGAAAATTAAAATGTGCCCAATGGTGATTTGGTCATCTTCGGACTTGTAGATATGCTTAGATCAGGTGATTTAGGGCTTGGAGTTTGAATTAGGATTTTGAGATTAAGGGTTTGAAATTAAGATTCGGAGATTAAAGACTAGAGTGATTAGGATTATACTAAATATGATAAGGGGGAGAGAGATTGCTTTATTTAGGGTTATTTGGCGAGAGAGATACTAACCATGAGAGTACTGGGGACGAGAAGCTCGATCGGCGCAAAGAGGATCTCGAGTTCTCGGTAGAAAGAAGATGTCGAAAGAGAACAACGCGAATAGAATCTGGTACTCTCAGCCACCAAGGTTTTGTAACGTGGGGTGATCACAAAATTTAAACGTAAGGCGACTAATTATTATATATATATGTGTGTGGTTGGGGGGTGGGGGGGACAGGTAAGGTAAATCAACCTGGGGTGTGTATATGCATAGTTTCGCCACTAAACATTGGATTTTACCAAAAAAAAAATACATAAGATTAAGGAGGGACATGCTGGAGAGATTCCCAGAGAGGAGGACCATGGGAGACGGAGGGAGAGAGAGAGAGAGAGAGAGAGAGTTCATGCATGGCCAATGGGTTGCCACCAAGAAATTTTCCAAAAACGATATTGTGCAGCTGAGCATAATGTCTCTTTTTTAAAAACGATATGAAATCGTTTCATAGAATCAAACTTAGAAACAGAAACCAACAAAAATCTAACCTGTTTTCTATTTTTGGCATCCAGTGAGAACTACGCGACGTGCCAACAGCTCGCTGCCAACAAACTAGTTACTGGCCCTTGGCTTTTCCGGATTAAATGCTTAATTGTTTTCATTACCATAATGTTTATAGCTATGTTTGCGAAGAATATATAGGAATATATATAGTATATCAGACCCAAACCTGTTAGAAAAGAAAAGAAAAGAAGTTTAGAGGGAAGATTATAGAACTTTTCTATCATCTCAAGTATATATAAATACAAAAGGAGGTCATCTATTTATAGGCAAAGTAACATCCTAATTGAAAAACCCTAATTACAGTAAGATTCTAACCCTTACTCATCTTTTGTGGACATCCACACCTATGATCCATATCTCATAATACTCCCCCTTGAATGACCATCATTCAATGATAGTTGCTTCATTAAAAACCTTACTAAGGAAAAACCCAATGGGAAAAAACTAAGGTGAAGGGAAAAAGAATATACAACATTCTTTAAAATCATTGAACTAGTGTTGGACGTGCATAATGCTACTTTGTTAAAATCTTAACTAGAAAAACTCAGTGGGATAAAACTTAGTAAAGGAAAAAGAGTACGGCGCACAGATGTCCTCGATAGTATACTTCAGAATGCCCGCCTGATTAACTACTCCACCTGATGATGGCAACCAGTCACATAGTTTGATGATGAACTCTACGCATGTCAATCTCATATAAAAACTTTTGGAATAGTGATTTTGACAAAGGTAAACAGATCAGCCAGGTTGCTAATCGAACTAATTTGCTTGACTTCAATTTCATTGTTCTTCTGAAGTTTATGAGTGAAGAAGAACCTCGGTGTTATATGCTTAGTCTTGTCAGTTGTCTCCTTTAATGAAATCTTCTCAAATCTGTTTTATGCATGCTTCATTATCTTTATAGATAATGTTCAGGATACCTGCAGTAGAAGGTAATTGACAAGAGTTACGAACATACTAAATCAAAGATTTAAGCCATACACATTCCCTACTGGCTTCATAAAGAGCCAAAATCTCAGCATGATTGAATGAAGTAGCTACCAAAGTTTGTTTAGTAGAACGCCAAGAAATGACGGCATTAACACTAAGAAACACATAACTTGTTTGTGATTAACCTTTATGATGATCAGAGAGATAACCCAAATCGGCATATCCTACAAAATTGAAATCTCTACAATCATAAGAATAGAATATTCTCAAATTAATTGTTCCACGCAAATATCGTAAGATGTGTTTAATGCTAGTCCAGTGCCTTTGAGTTTGTGCGGAGCTATATCTGACAAGTAGATTCACAAAAATGAAATATTCGGTCTAGTGCATTGAGCTAAGTACCTCAGGGCTCCAACAGCACTTAAGTATGGTACTTTGGAACCCAATACTTTTTTATTTTCTTCGATGGGACGGTATGGATCTTTCTTTATATCTAGAGACTGGACGACCATGAGGGTGCTTAATGGATGTGCCTTGTTCATACTAAATCGTTTTAAAACTTTCTCGGTATAATTAGATTGATGGACCTACATCCCACTAGAATTTCTTTCGATTTGCAAGCTGAGACAGAATCTCGTTTTTCCAAAATCTTTCATTTCAAATTCTTTATTTAAATAATTAGCAGTTTATTCGAGCTCTTCGGGATTGTTTCATGCTGTACAATGATCGTCTTAATCGGATTGAGTACGCACTCCTTGGCTTTGCTTTAGGCAATGGAAATCCTTCCGGGATTTTCATGTAAACTTCTATGTCTAAGTTCCCCATACAAGTAGTTACAACATCCATGAGTCTCAATTTTAGATTTTGAGAAACTGTTAAACTTATTAGATATCTGAATATTGTTGTATTCATAACAAGGGCGTATGTTTCAGCAGGTTTCTGCAAGAAACTTTGTGTCACTATTCGTGCCTTATATCTGGTAATTTCATTCATTTCATTCATTTTTCTTACAAACACCTGCTTGTAACTTACAAAGTTAACATCTTTTGCAGTTTGTACTATAAGTCCGAACACACCACGTTTATTGAGAGACTCTAACTCTGCTTTGTTGGAACTTTCTCATTTTGTCAATCCTTTCTTTGTCAACATTCATTTATAGTACGTGGTTCTGCAATCATCATCATCATTTTTCTTTGATATTTGTGTAGCGACCGCATATGCAAATGCGTCATCGATGACAATTTCATTTATATTTCATCTCTCTCTTGAATAATTATAAAGTATAGAGATCTCTTCATTATCCGGTACCGGTGCCTTTTCAAGGGCTTCCAAAGTCTCATCAGGGACTTTTATTATTTTAGGGAGAACGAATTTTACCATAACCTCTTCAGGAGTGTTATGTGCGTCTTCAGGAGGGACCTCTTCTGGAGCGTTACGTGCCTCTGCGCGCAGGAGGACATGATGATGATTGCTCATTTCTCATTTTTCACGGAGCTGAGTCCTTTGAACATATAAGTAAGTCTGTCATATTTCTGGCATATTGCAGATTCTTTTGTTGTTGTTATTTTGACCTTGTCCTACAAGGACATTAATTCTGGCAGGTGCATTCACAGCTGGCACATGTGACTTCCTTTGATTTTCTCTCTCTGGTAGTGAGTTACTATTTTGTTGCACAGTAAGTAAGATGGGATGTTTTATATATTGTCGTCCGTTTATGTGCACCACAAAGAAACCAAAGGAAGATCGGACGTTTTCTGTGCACCCACAATGACGGGTTTTTTTTTTTTTTTTTTACTGCAGCATCGTGCTGGTAACGTGTTAGAAAAAGAGAGAAGTTTAGAGAGAATATTAGAGAGCTTTTCTATTATGTTATGTATATATAAATACAAAGGGAGGAGGCCTATTTATAGGCAAAGTAACATCCTACCCTAATTACAGTAAGATTCTAACCCTAACTCATCTTATATGGGTATCCACCCATGATCTATATCTCATATTAAAACCATTATATTAATATATATATATATATAGGGAGATGCTCTCACCTTACTATGAGAGATAAAGTGGGGGCCCTCACACACATATCCAATGCCAACAACTTAAATGTGAGGGTCCACCCCTATCTTTCATATATGGTGAGAGATATCTCTCATAGGAACATCTCTCATCCATATATATATATATATATATGGGCCCTAAGGGTGGCAAAACTCAACCTTATTTGACCCGCCAAACCCAACCGGCCCATATAAAATACGGTCAGTAATGGGTTAGGTTTCTTTTACAACAGAAAAAATGGGTTGGGTTAAGGTGAAACCATATGATCACATGTATTTGACTAACGAGAAAGATTAATTCAATAGTTATTGAAATGAAGTTGGGGTTGGACTACGCATTTACAAACGGACCAGAAAATAGATGGATCGGCTCGACGCTTAAAGTACCTCAGCCCAATTTTTTAAAAAAAAAAAAAGGGTTATGGGCCTCATATAGTTCTTTACGAACCGTTAAATCAAATGCCTATCAATTTCCATTATTTTTGATTATTGGAACATAGTTAGTTAATATAAGTACCCCTTTTATCTAGTGCTTCCATATAGGGGGCGCAACAGGTCAGGTTTGGTATGGGTCGGCCTAAACCTGAAACTAATAAAAAAAAAAAAGTTTCCATATAACTTGTAATACAGCCTGTCCCATAATGGATACGGGTACATGTACAGATGTCTTTATACCACAAATGTGGTGAAGGTCTAATGGAATTGCTAAATTATATATAAAAAAGTGATGGTTGGGGCGGGGCGGGTCAACTACAACCTACTCTGAACTCGACTCGGGTCAATATCTTAAAGCCCATACCCACCCCAAGCCGGGTAAACCATTACCAGACCTCTCGTTTAACCCACCCCTTGCCATCCCTAATTCAGAATTATGGGAAAAAATATGGTATAAGATATGCTCTTATATAATTTGGATTGAAGATTGAAAAAAAGATTGTTAAGATATTTGGCGATTAAAATGGAAAATGCGAAAAGAGATTTCTTTAAAAAAAAAGCAAAAGAAGAAACAACAATTTACAAGAGGGATTTCGGGTTTAATTGATAAATCATGTCTACTAAAATTTAATAACAGTCATGTTATGAATCCAACTTTCATAGTTGGTTAGATCCAAAAGCCTTTTTACGTTTATAGGGCTAATGGTTGGCATAAAAACTCAATCACAAACCCTACTTTGAAATTCATCAGACAGCATCCTATTTTCACCAAGGGTCGAAATCCTTCCCACAAAGAAAATTAGACAAGAAAAATAAGAAAGTCGATTTATGTTATTTCATAAACTCAATACAATAGCAGAAAGGAATCGAATGAAACCACCACTGACTGATTATTCTACATGTGACAAAGTTTCATGATAATATGACTCAAACTCATCATAGAAATTAAAAATAAAAAAAGTATTTATTTCTTTGTCATTATAATTTCATCTGGATCCTCTAATGCTTCTTCATCTCTTTGACGCTTTCTAAAATAAAACACGTGGCAGAGTTGTGCAGCCCGTTGGCCCTATAAATCACTAGAGTGATATGGAATGCAACCCTGCAAGTAGTATTCAGCTTCAATTTTCACGTGTCAGGATCTAAGACTAGGTACCTCTATTTCCTGATCGTAGATCCAATACCTGAAACTGTCTGATGAAAATCCTTTAAAATGGTTAAATCCCAAAGTCCTTTTTGTAAATAATAGGCGAACAAACTCTACCGACTTTACAACGTAAGCATCAATACTGAAACAGCAATAGAGGGTTCTCATTGTGAGTTTAGTGTGGACCACCCTGCCTGTCGCAATCGCTTTCTTGGTCACAAGGTCGTCTGTAGGGGTTGGCCTGCTCGTGCCCATGGCAGTTATTCTTATCCTTGGGGTCACAATGGACCGTATCTCCTCCGAAGGCGCCATATCCAATCGTGGTATCTTCTTCGGTCAGATCATGTGTTGGTGTTTTTCCTTGCATCCATGAGACTCCTGATTCCGCAAGGACAGTGGACACAAGGAAAAGGCAGGCCAAAAACACTACCAGGACGCTAACTTTGGCAGCCATTGATTATGGGTTTTAGGTTTGAATTCACACCCTCTCACTGCCAATGAGGATGGAGGTGGTGGGTATTTAGAGGGAAGAAAAGAGACTCCTTTTCTGGGAGATTGGTTCTTGTTTTGAGGCCATGATTTAAGTTCCAAAAAAGCTGCGGTTCTCCCATATAAATGCTGTTTAAGTTAGTTATTATACAGTTAAAGAGGTAATTTGAATAATTAGGAAACTAGCGCAACAACCCATGCTAAACATGGGCATGGCCCATGTGGCGAGGGTCCTCCCCTGCTCCATTTAGCTACTTTTGACATTTTCTTGACAAATAATTATATATAATAATTGAGTGATTGGATAGATAAGTTAGTTTTATTTAAAAGGCTATATAGGTCACAAGTTCAATTCTCTAAACTTTTATAATTTTTTTAGCTTTTTACCAACTCTCAGTAAAAAGTCAAAATCAAAAGGAATCTAGTCAAAGTCAAATCCAAAACCCTCAGTTTTTATATATAGTAATGGACCCTATTTTGTACATAGTTGATAATTGGGTCTTTGACCGAGTTCCAATTCAGGTCCATTCCTAAGTTCCCAAGTAATTAAAACCCCTTGATATATGTATAAAAACACTATATATGATATAAAGTATATAAAAATATAATCGTAAGGTAAGGAGTAGCACAGTTGGTTAAGACCACGGCTCAGGAATCGAAAGTTGGGGGGTGCGAGGAGGTGCCCGGAGAATAATCGATTCTTGAAGAGGCCGGATACCCACGTCAGCAAATAGAAAAAAAAAAATATAAAAATATATTATTAACAAATGTCACATTAGTATTATTTACCCAACCTGCTACAACCGTATGTCAAATTTGTCTCTTCTTGTATACCCCAGCATTTGGTGGCTATCGCT
This sequence comes from Camphora micrantha, assembly GCA_003546025.1. NCBI lineage: Eukaryota > Viridiplantae > Streptophyta > Magnoliopsida > Laurales > Lauraceae > Camphora > Camphora micrantha. Next base: position 9,280,078 of record QPKB01000005.1, on the reverse strand, counting down.
GATTGTTTGTCTACTTGGAATAATAGTTTGTAATAGGGAATATTGCATGCTTATAATAACGTGATTTGTTAAAATCTTAGAATAGTAGTGTATTGTATGTGAATTAATATAATGTGATTAGGAATCTTTTACTTATCCTAATCTGTCATTAGGAGATCAGACAAAATTTATGATGTGATTACATTTTATTGTTTTGTTGCCTACATTAAGATCTAATTTGTTTTTATTATTTAGGTTATTATATGTCTTCATTGTACTCGATAAAAATCATTTAGTCGGCTGTTAAATCAAGGGCTTTTTTTCTTTGGCTCCCCTCGACAATAAGGAAACCTTTTTATCCGACCTCCTCCTATTGATAGACATGCTTCTAAGTGAGCCCTGCAAGTTTGACTGCATAAAAGCAGTATTGAGTCTGCTCGTAGGAGAACAGTTTTTTAGACCTACGGATACACCTTGGTATTAAATTTTGGATTGAAAAATAAGCATATCCTATGGTAGATCTGTGATCATTGGTTTCCTGGAGCCCACATCGGAGGATACAATTAGATCCAAGGAAACATTTGCAGAGTCTCGTTGGTAGCATGGGAAGCCTTTATTAATTTTTGCCGCTATATATCAACCTTTTCGCTATTTGGTGAATCACTGTTATTTTAAATTAGGGTGGAGTTGCTGTCATACAGACGCTTGGTAGCACTGTTGGTTAGAGCACTTCGTAACCACCTGGAGGTCTCAGCATCCAATACCGCCAATGTATTGGGAACCCAAGCTATATTAGCCCGACGAACCCGGTGACTGGAAATAGGAGGAGGCCACCACCCCAGGGGATTTAGCCCAGCTGCTCAAAGGAACCTTAGATACCCCCAGTTAGCAAAATGAAAAAAGAGATGCTTTGTCATGACATTAGGGAAAACGAGTCCTACATGCCACGTAATGCTAGAGTTGCACATATACAGACTAAATTATAGCCTTATAGGATGAACTCAATCCAGTTCTTTTTAAAATTTAGTTCTAGGAACTCTCTCTTCAATGGGGCTTACCTTTGAAATCCAAACCGCTCAAAGTCACTATCTCTTATAAAAGTTTTACTCTAACCAAAGTTACGCCCTACCATTCCAGTGATGACATGTAAAAAATGTTATTTTATTTTTATTTTTATTTTTTTGTATTTCTTAGATTATTTATGTATTTTAAACATAATCAATCTAACTATGGGCATAACTCTTGTGAGAGTGTCATTTTCTTTCGCGATAGAATAAGTAGGAGAATTATGCTTAGTGTGTAAGATTTCAAGAGTTTGGTCCCTCTCATGTATTTATACTTCATTTCCAGCACATGCAGTTGGAAAGAAACTGAATCTTATTTTCATGCGACACAAATGTAGAGGGAGAAAAAGATAATAAGGGTCTGTTTGTTTGCATTACCATACATATGAATTGATTAAATAGGACTTATGCCATAAGTGGTTAAAAATAAAGAAAGCGAGTAGCAAATGACCTTTTTTTTTTATGTAAATAGAGTCAAAGGAAGAAGTGAAATGAATAACCATCTATCACCCTTTGTTATTTATTTCTCATCTTTATTTGATTCTATTCCTATAAAAGAAAAGGCTATTTGATGCATTTTTTTAAAACTCACTTTTAGTCTTCATTTTTAACCTTTTATGGGATAAATTTTATATATATATATATATATATATTCATCAATTCATATGTATTATACATAATACAAACAAACACGCCCTAGAGGACCAGGAGAATAAATTTCTTTAGAAAAATTGAAAGGCATCCATGGAGGTGTAAACGGTAAGTGGAGAACTTTTACAATAGCTTGGTGACTTTGAATCGAACTCGACTATACAAATTAGGATTGGAGTCTACTCAGCGACTTGGTGGAGTCACATGAATTTCTGTCCATATTATAAAAGGATCCAGATCACCTGTTTCGTTAGGGGACGACAAGCGCGGGGGCGAAGGAAAGAGAACCTGTTTTTCTCTTTCCTTCGCCTCCACATGTGTCTTCCAAACATGGCTCCTCTGTTTGGACGAAACATGGAATCCATTTTCATTATAAAAATATATCAAGAATCTATAAAAGGAGAGACCCCGTCAAGTGCCCCGTGAGTACCGCTATTCACGATGAGATGAGCACTGCATGCCTAAATACCAAGTGGAGCCCACATTATGATCTATCAAAGCAGACTATAAAATAGAGACCTCCGTGATACCGATCTCGGATTTTACATCTATTCGAATTAATTATACCGTTGGATCGACTGGGTACTCATTTTGGACGACAAAGACTTGTCGGTCATTTATCAAGTGGTTGGGATGATGATTCAAGCCTTTGTCACCAAATATAACTAGGTTGGGGGAGTGTGTGTGTGTGTGTGGGGTGGGGTGGGGTGGGGGGGGTGGGGACCCACCCTTTATAAATAAAAAAAAAGTTTAAAATATTGATATAACACGAAATAGGGAGTAAATATTTTGAGGTAATCAAATTAGATTTCAAAACCTTTAAGGATGTTGATGGTGATCCATTTTCTCCACTTGATGTCAAATTAAGTTATTTTTGGTTATTTTCCTATAGAATATGGGTACATCATAAAACATTTGCTAAAAGTGTGATTGATGCTTTCCGAAACCCCATCTGACAAAGTTCCAGGCACAATTGGAAACAAACACGGATTTCATTGCTTTCAGAATCCATGATACACTTTTTCCTATGAACATTTTGGGGTTCTGATTCCATATATAATCGTAAGCATTCCCTTTTAGGTAGAGAGAGTCCACATTTTCCATGCAATATAGTCACACGTTTACTTCTCAGTTCTCCCCCTTGGATTCAAAATCTTCAAGATCACAGATTGCTTCCAAAATAATTTCACCAAACATTGAGTTAACACTTAATAAAAAGAACTATGATTTTTCCCCTGCTGTGTACAAACATACCTTTAATGTCTTATATTCTTAACTTTTTTACAGCAGGATCATTCCAAACATTTCTTTTTATGTGCTAGTACTGTTAATATCAAATTAAGAAATTAACAATAAATTGAAGTTATCATAATATTAACAAGAAAGTAATGCAATTTTATCACAATAGCTGAACTCGAATAAATTCTAAACTCTACTTAAATAAAGTAAAGGATTGCTGCCATAGGTTACAAGAGTAAGATGTTAAATCCTATGAATTTCTTGCACACACTTGGTCCAGCTGATGACCTAGAAACCACATATGATAGACCATGCAATGCACCATCTACAATGTTTGGAGTTGTGCAATTTAAAAGAAAAATGATTGTGTCAGCTGTCAACATATGATTTTAACATGTGTGGGAAATCTTTGTCTAATCCACTTTATATATATATATATATATATATTACTGCAATACTAATCCACTTAATAAATTTTATCTATGTCTAGGGACGTTTGAAATCATCAAAATGCAATAAGAAAGCTCATCCTAAAATCTCTCTAATTTCTAAAATCACTTCGGGCTACCTAAAAAGCTCAAGAGGGATTTCAGGTTTAATTGAAAAATCATGTATGCTAAAAGTTAACAACAGTCATGTTATGAATCCAACCTATTGTGGTTGCTAGATCCAAAAGCCTTTTTATATCTATAGCGCCAATGGTCGGCATAAAAACCCAACCACAAACCCTACTTTGAAAATCATCAGAGAGAACAATATCCTATTCTCAAAAGGACAGAGATCCTTTACCACAAAGAAGATGAGACAAGAAAAATAAGAAAGTTGGCTTCATATTATTTCATATACTCAATACAACCACAGAAAGGCATCGAATGAAGCAACCACTGAGTAATTATTCTACATGTGACTCAAACTTCTCATAGAACTACAAAAAATACAAAAAATAACTCCATCTGGATCCTCTAATAAGCATCAATACTAAAACAGCAATAGAGGGTTCTCATTGTGAGTTTATTCTGAACCATTCGGCCTGTCAGAACTTGGGTACATGGTCGTTTATCCAGTCGTGGTACCTAGTTTCTTCAGTTGGATTACGTACGTGTTGCTGTTTTTCCTTGCATTGAGGTTGTTGTGGTATCTTCTTCAGTTGGATCACGTGTTGCTGTTCTTCCTTGCATCCATGAGACTTGTGATTCTGTTACACCCCGACCCGAACTAATTGCGATTAAGGCTAATTAATTGTGATTAGTGCTAATTGAGTGTGAATAATTGGACTAATCAAGATTAATGACCCAAGAGAGATAAATCAGTCTCAAATGATACATTAAGCCTAATGAAATAGATTTGAGTGAAAGTGAATTGATTAAAGTGATTTTAAACTCAAACAAGGTAAGTTAAGGACTTTTTCGTAAATACGGGTTTTCACGTATTTCGTTAAATCCGGAAATTCTTGATACCAACGTGTGTATCTCGAAGAGTACGTCAACTTTCATAATAGACGCGATTTCATTTGACTTCAAATAGACCAAGTGAGGAGTCATGTGACTCAAAATGAAAATAGATGAAATAAGAGGGGGTTTTGATGTAAAACCTCTTATATTAGAATCAAATGAGTGAAGAGGAGCTCATTCTTCATTTTCATGTCAAGAGAACCCTAGAGCTCTCCATTTTCTCCCTTCCTTTTCCATTCCTCTTAATTAAGAGTGAGATTTAGGAGTGATTGAAGTGGTGTTTGAAGAAAGCATCTTCAACTTCATCTTCTTCCCTAAGAAAAACCACCATTGTTGAAGTGTAGAGCTTGAGAACCCATTTCCTTTGAGTTACAAGTAAGTAATGGCATTCCCTTATGATTTCCAAGTTGCTAATGAATGGTTAAGCATGGTTTCTAGCACAAATGACTCATGGGAGTCCATTTGTTTATTTTTATGAATTAGGGTTTGAAGTTTTGGGGTTTAATCTCAAACCAAGGTAGGGAAAAGAGGACTTGAATTAATAGCTTCCAAAGAGGCAAGTGTAAACTTTCCTTGTAATTAATGTTGACCATTATAGAGATGTATGGTAGTTTGGATGGATTTTTATGCATTTTACATTAGATTTTGGATTGATTATGAATGTTTAATGAAGTGATTAAGGGATGATTAGAAGTGTGATTATGAATGAATGTGAATGGATGATGTATGAGGGGGGAACAGGAGGTTCCATTTTGCCTTGTAGGTTGTAGAAATGTGCTTAAGGAAGTAGAGGAGAAGAAGTGTGAACTGAACAGAATTCAGGTTGGAATTATGCACGGTTTGCTCGAGCGAACGAGGCTCTGTTTGGGGACGAAGTGAGTTCTGCAGAGTTCGCTCGAGCGAACATTTAGTCCGCTCGAGCGAACATTGTGCTGTGTGAGTTCGCTCGAGCGAACAGTGAGTTCGCTCGAGCGACCAACATTCTGCCTGGGTCCGCTCGAGCGAACAGTGGGTCCGCTCGAGCGACCAACATTCTGTTAGAGTCCGGTGAATTTTGGGTTTTGGATTTTTACGAGAATTTGGAGTATAACTCTTAAGTATAAATGCGTTTCCGATTAGTTTTAAGACTAATCATCGGTTAATCAAATCATGAAGAATTAATGATGTTTTAAAGAGAAGAAAAAGGGGTTCCTTTGATGAACCATATAATGGGATATGGCCTAAGCTCCATGGGTGTTAATTAAGGAGACTTGAAATGCACATACTAAAACTACAAATGTGATGTCCATCATAAATAACACGTGTATTTGGAAACCAACGGTTACACCCGAATGGTTGTTTAGGATTGAGATAGGATTGGAATAGGATTGAGTAAAACCATATGTGGTTAGTATTACTCTCATTGTGTCATTGTGATCAATCTAACGAGATTGATATTATTGTCATTCCTTTCTTTTGTCATGAAGGGAATCATTGAGTTTAATTGGATCCATAAAAAGGATTTCTCACTGAATGTATTGATCATTGAGTCTGGCACTACCTAGCGATTATATTTGTGACGCCCCGGAGTCCCACATCGACTATAGAGAGGAAAGTGAATGGGGTTATATGTAGAGCTTACACCCTTACCTTGCATGAGGCCTTTTGATGGGTTGAGGCCCATCAGAAGCAAAACCGTGAGGCCAGTGGGCCAAAGCGGACAATATCATGCATGGGTATGGGTGGGGCGTTACAAATGGTATCAGAGCCGACTCTCGACTAGTTCGAGTGTGGGTCCCCTGCCGTGGTCTGGTGTAAGTGGGCGGGTCTCTATGTGGGCGGGCCAAGAGGGCTGGCAGGCTACAGAGACTGGCAGGCTACTGCACAGGGACGTGCAGCCTTAAGGGGGGTGGATTGTGACGCCCCGGAGTCCCACATCGACTATAGAGAGGAAAGTGAATGGGGTTATATGTAGAGCTTACACCCTTACCTTGCATGAGGCCTTTTGATGGGTTGAGGCCCATCAGAAGCAAAACCGTGAGGCCAGTGGGCCAAAGCGGACAATATCATGCATGGGTATGGGTGGGGCGTTACAAATTGAACTCCATGTGAGTTCAATGAATATGAATGACTAATCCTGCTGCAGCAGATGGATATTGGGGTGTTCCGGAGCTCCGTGGTGATGCTAGTGTCCCTGGCCCGGACACTGGTAAGTCCCACTAAAATTCCGATCATATCTTCGGGTATTGATTGAAGCCTCCCTTCGAGGGGAGATGGTAAATGAGTAATCCTTCCTTTGAAAGAAGATGGAAATGAATTGAATGAAATGTAATGCAATGAGTGCTATGGTAGTTGCCAATTGGTACGTGTATACTGATTGATACTGACTGTCATTGTGTATTATTGTTATTATAGAATTGTCTAGATTTCTCTAGAATTGAAATTGTCATTATTGCAATATAAATGTATTGATATACTATTGCAAGAATTGTTTATACATTGTTGAACCGTCGTGTTCATTAATGTTATTGATGGCATTACAGGCCCGATTGCCCCTGCCGGCATTGCAGCGCCCCCGGCGCCAGCGGAGGAGACCGCTCCGGTTCCTCCAGGAGGTCTGATAGAGTGGAACTGGCGGGATACCATCTGATTTGGTATCCGAGTGCGTTTGGAACTTTTGGAACATTTTGAGGACTGTTTATAAATTCATTTTGGGAATGTAATTAATGATTTGGAAATGTAATTAATGGTTGTCTGCATAGTATTTTGTATATGCAGCGATTGTCAAGTGTATATTGAAAACGATACATGTATAAGAACTTTCTTTGGTATACATGTAAATGTAAGTTATTATTGTCAAATATATATATATATATATATATATATATATATATTGTTTCGCAAAAGTTTTATATTTGACAGGTACTTGAGATTGATATGCCTTGTGGATCCCGTTTTAACTTCGGTTAATTCGGAGTTTACAGGAGTAAGTATGGGGTTCACGGGTCGGGTTAGCCGGGTCCTTGGGCCCGGGTCGTGACAGATTCCGCAAGGACAGTGGACGTACACAAGGAAAAGGCAGATCAAAAACACTAACAGGACACAAAGTTTGGAAGCCATTGATAACGATTTTTGGGTTTGAATTCTCACAACCTTTCACTGCCAATGAGGATGGAGGTGGTGCGTGTTTAAAGGGGAGGAGAGAGTCTTCTTTTCAGGGAGATTGGTTCTTGTTTTGAGGCCATGATTTAAGTTCAAATAACTTATGGTTCTCCCATATAAATCATGTGGTTTTAGTTAGTTTTTGTCCGGCTAAAGAGGTTTGAATAAGTAGGGAGTGGACCCTATTTCGGACACAGTTGATAGTTGGGTCTTTGACAGAGTTCCAATGCAGGTCGGGTCCATACCCAAGTGCTCATGATGTAATTAAAATGCCGCGATATATGTATAAAAATGCGATATATGATATAAAGTATAAATACAATCCTAAAGAGTAGCGCAGTCGGCTAGGACCACCGTACAGGAACTAGATATTGGGGTGCGTAGAAAAGGCAAGGACTTCTTATATCTAGAAAAATAGCCGGTTCTTGAAAAATCCGGACATCCTTGTGAAAAAAAATACAATAAAGGTGTATATAAATATATTATTAACTAATGTTACATTAGTATTATTTACCCAACCTGCTACTTCCCTATGTCAAATTTGTCTCTTCGTGTATACCCCAGCATTTGGTGGTTATCGCTGGATGTTTGTCTACTTGGAATAATAGGTTGTGATAGGGAATATATTACATGTTTATGATAAGGTGATTTGGTAACATTTTAGAATAGTAGTGTACTGTATGTGAAATATAATTATGTGATTAGGAATCTTTTACTTATCCTAATCTGTCATTAGGAGATCAGACAGAATTTATGATGTGATTACATTTTGTTGTTTTGTTGCCTACATTAAGATCTCATTTGTTTTCATCATTTAGGTTATTATCTTCATTGTAGTCAATAAATAATCATGCAGTGGGTTGTTAAATTAAAGGCTAGGATAATCTGATCATAGGGCTTTTTTTTTTTTTGGCTCCCCTTAACCATAACGAGAGTACTTTTTTAATCTGACCTCCTCCTATATATTGATGGACATGCGTCTAAGTGGGCTCCTACAAGTTTCACTGGATATAAATAATATACAATTTGCTCATAAGAGAACATTCTCTAGACTAACTGATACACCGTGACATTAAATTTTGGATCGAAAAATTGGGATATCCTGTGGTAAATCTGTGATCATTGATTTCTTCGAGTCGACATCCAAGGATACAATTAGATCCAAGGACACATCTCCAAGTGGGCCCTACAAGAAATGGTACTCACCTTATTGTAAGCATTGGTGCTCAGCTGAGGGGGACCCTTCCTTTATAAAAAGTTTAAAATATTGATATAACACGAAATAGTGAGTGAAGATTTTAAGGTAATAAATCAGATGTTAACCTTTAAGGATGTTGATGGTGATCCATGCTTCAGTTAATGTCAAATTAAGTAATTTTACCTTGTGTTTCCTATAGAATTAGGGTAAAACCACATCATAAAGCATTAGCTAATGGGTGTTAAGTGTGTTAGATGCTTCCAAAACCCTACCTGTCAAGTTCCGGACACATTTGGCAACAGACATGGATTTCATGGCTTTTAGAATCCATGATATACTTTTTCCATGGACATATTTGGGTTCTAATGGTAAAATTTGTATTCCCTTTTAGGTGGAAAGAAAGGTCAAAGTCAAAAGAGAGAGTCCACATTTTCCATGGAAAAGAGTCACAAGTTTAGTTTTCCCCCTTGGATTCAAAATCTTCAAGATTGCAAATTGATTCAAAAAAAAAAATCACAAAATAATTCCACCAAACATCCAGTTAACACTTAATAAAAAACAACTTTGATTTTTTTCCCCCTTGGAAATGTCCCTGCACAAACATGCCTATCATGTCTTAGATTCTTAACTTTTTTTTACAACAGGGTTATTCCAACTATTTCTTTTTATGTGCTATTATTGTTAATATCGAATTAAGAAATTAACAATAAATTGAAGTTATCATAACATTAACAAGAAAATATTGCAATATTATCACAATAGATAAAATCTAATAAATCTTCAACTCTGCTTAATAAAGTCAAGGATTGTTGCCATAGTTTCCAAGTGTAAGATGTAACATCCTCTGATTTTTTTTGCACACACTTGGTCCATCTGAAGACCTAGAAAGCACAAATGATAGACCCCCATCAACAATGTATGGAGCTGTGCTATTTAAAAGAGAAATGATTGTGTTAGTCAGCATTTGATTTTAAGATGTGTGGAAAAATCTTTGTCTAATCAACTTTTACTTTTAATATATACTTATAGCCTTAGCTAACGGCCAAGATTTAACTTAAGATGTCTGATCACTCAAAAGTAAGCCCCACGGCACCTACATGAAGCCTAGATTTTTATATGTAATCACACAGAATAAATTTTCCTAATAACCTACTTTTTTTCGCTCCTTTGTGTGTTTAACATATGGGGCCCACCTTTGACCTTCCATTTTATAATAAATATTTCAAAAAATTTCATTTGATATCATGTTATTTTGTTAAACGATAGTTTGGGGGGGGGGGGTGGGGGGGGGGGGGGGGGGGGGGGGGGGGTTTTTGTGTTTTTTCGCACATTCTCAATATTCTTTAGGGCTTGTTTGTGTTAAGTTTTTGTTTTTGTAGTTTCCCAACAACAATTAGCTTTGGAATTATTAACTAGCAACTTTGAGTTGGTATCAGAATCAACACATCTCGAGTTTGAAACCACGCAAGATTAAAAGAATCACTATGGTGATGGTTGGTATTTATTTTCCATCTTCTTTTGCTTCTGTTTCTCTTATAGGAAAGGTTATTTATGCTAATTTTTTAAAATCCATTTTTGATCTTCAGTTTTAACATATATATTCAATTCCCTTGTATTTTAATACAAACAAACACGCATGTGCATAGGAATTGCATACATAGGAATTCATGATCAAATGAACTCCACCCAAAGGTTGGGGTGAAGAATATAATGTAGATGAAAACCCCAAGGAGTAGCTCAGTTGGCCTAGGACTACGATTTGCATCCGAAGGTTGGGGGTTCGAAATTGCACTACCACACTGGGGCCACAGGAGAATTTTACCTGGCTTTTTCTCTTGGGCCCATAGGGATTATTCTAGCCCAAAGGGCTGGAAACCGAGTGTTATAAAAAAAAGAAAAAAAGAATATAATGGAGATGAGACCTTGACTTCCTAGGATTTGAAGTACTGCAGTGATGAAGGTAGGTAATTTGATAGTCATTTTTGGATATTCACATTTGATTCTTCATTTTTAACCACTTAAAACAATACAAAGCCTAGTACTTCCTAGGAATTCAATTACATGAAACAAACAGACCTTTATTGTTTTCATTTCACTTCTTAAGGAAGATCTTCATGCTTTCTACGCATTTTAGGTAAGTTTGTCAGCCAAAAATATTTTCATTTCCATTTGGTTTCCTATATATATATTAAGAAAGTTTTCATTTTGCATCGAAAGGCTTTCTCTGCATTATAGATAAGTTTGTATTTATTTATTTTTTTCATTTGGTTTCTCATACATTCTGAAAATATATCATAAAAGAAAATTTCCTCTAACCATGCTAGCTTTGGAGTGGAGAAGTACTTTCTAGGGACACGCTTTACAATATCATATGGACATTGTGCTTTCAGTTACTAGAACAAGTGGCCTCTTTAACAAAACTAGGAGTATCTAAATAACAACGTTTTTGTTTAAAACGGTAACAAAAATTTCATTAAAAGAAGGAAAAAAAGAATACATCAAAACTTTAAAAAAAAAAAAAAAGTCGTAAGGTGCAAGAGAGAAGCACCAGCCATAACTCCAATTACAAGATGGCAACTTAAGTAGTAATTTAGTTTCCTTCTTGATGGACTTCTTAATCCTTCGCAATTTTTCGCCTTCTCATGGAATTAATCGTCAACAAAAAGCAAGTATATGTGGATCAAAAGATGTGGAGAAAGCACTTCAAAAATTGACAATCACTAAAACCAAGAGAATCTAATTCTGTTTTGATTTGTAATATCAGCTAATGGCCACTTGAAACAAATCTTCTCATTCAAAAAATAAATAAATAAACTCTATTCTTACATACCAAATCCACCCCAAATCTCAATCATTAATTAAAAAAAAAAAAAAAAGCAGCCATAAAAATCAAGCCTCGCCTTCTAGCAAAAAAAAGGGAATATCAAGCCTCACCAACTCTACAAGCAATCAAAGGAGCAAAGCTATGGTATAACACATACATGTATGACAGGAGAACAAAGCAAACCAACAAGGAACACCTTAATGCCTGTACAAAAGACCCTTCCGCAGACCTTCAAAGCCAGCTGCAATTTCTTGGGATGCAGTGGATTGACATTGTTCTGTCTCCAAGTCTAAATTCATTCAGTTGACAGTTCTGTCATTAGAAACATTGATCTGCCCTCTGATTTTTATCACGAGTTACCTGAAAAATCAGCCCAATAGTCGATCAGAATCTGTGCACATGTTTATATCAATGGAGCAAGATTAGAGGTAGGTAGAACATTTTTCAGCTGTCCTAGACCATTTTAAGATGAAGAAATATCCACTTTATGTTGAAATGCCAAAATACCCACTTTATATTGAAATGCTACTAACTACCAAAATATTATCCCCCGAGAACCAGAAGCTAATATGAGTAGAAGACAGCTCATAACACATTCATCTACAAAAGTTTGTTCTAAAAGTTCTGAAGCTTCTTTTCTTTTCTCTTCTTTTCAATTGGGTAGTGCACAAGCCCTCCAAGGCTGCACAATTTTTTTTTGCGGATGACCAAAGATACGAAGGAACAAGTCCAACATGAAGTTGTAAGAAGCCATGTACCAACTCAAAAGCTTAAACTCATAGGTGGAAGGCCCAAACAGGTATATGAAGCCCTGTCCAACTTAGGACTTGGGCGAGCGATGTGGGACTTTCCAACACTCCCCCTCACGTGCGGGCCCAACAAATTTCTTGGACAGGCCTGCCACGTGGGCTAGACAAGAACGACAAGAGCCACGTGGGCCAACACAAGAATAACAGGGTCGAAACCTGCTCTGATACCATGTAAGAAGCCATGTACCAACCCAAAAGCTTAAGCTCATAGGTGGAAGGCCTAAACAGGTATATGAAGCCCTATCCAACTTAGGACTTGGGCGATGTGGGACTTTCCAACAGAAGTTTGGTTTATATATCCAGCAGGTGAGGACATGCATAATGCTCAGCCTATAAAATCATAGTATGGTCAAGTGTCCCACGGTTCAGTGATCCAGACCATTCAAGAATTCAGTGGAGTGGGTGCACTGCAGCTAGAATGGGCTATCAGTTAAATTCTTCCAATTAAACTGGCAAAAAACTTCGGTCCTGGATCTGGTCAGTGGGCTTGATATTATGCAACTCTTTCTGATTAGTAACCCGTTTTCAAATTTTAATTTCTTGTGTTAAAAATTCCAGAGAAAAAACATAGTCAGATCTTTAAGCATATATAGGCCTAGGCTGAGCCTATAATAATAAATTGGGGTAAAAATAAGTACAAAACCAGCCCCAGTAGGTCATTCCTAGTTTCCAAAAAGGGACAAGGAGCCATCTATCGCTGCATCACTGTATGGTGGATGTGATCTGGGTGGAACATACACACCACATGGGAAGTTGCATGCACTGAAAGGGTTTTTTTCAAAGGAACAGCAATACTTTGTTAAGATTAAGGTTACGAAACACAGTGATTAACAAAGATTTGGATGGGGTCACTTTTGTGGATGCACTGAAGAAGTAAAGGTAAACAACTACTTAGTACTTACATAATCCTCTTTGGTAGTTGTAAAGGTAGCAATAGAAAATCCAAATAAAATAAGACAAGCAAAGGAGGTGATATTTGGTCAGCTCGAGAATTAGATCAAATATTCCTGAATCAATTGCCTCAGGTTTATGATGCAGGGCTTTCATCTTCATCTTTGACCAATGCAACAAAGCAGGAAGCAGATTTACAAGCAAAGTTCGAAAAAAAGGAAATATGTGTTTTCTAAAAGCTAGGTTTCACAGACATTGGATCGGAATGATACCAGTAGAAAGTTGTGGTTATCATGACTAAAACTGAGCATCTGAAAGCTTTTGAAATGCATAATGAAATCTCATGTAGCAAAAATCATCATATATTTATGAGATTGACCCAAAATCTGGAAAGAAAATGAGCAATGTGGCAATACAAATAACTGCAAAGAGAGAGAACATTAAATGTAAATGCTGATTTATTTTGGAGCTTTACTCAAGGGAGATCTTTTGTATCTCAAAGAAACATAAGCTTAACAAATTAAATGTTCTGGACGTACGTAACAATCTCTATCAGTTTATACAACTTAAAAATACACAAGTAAGTTTTTCTGAAGATTTATAGAAATTCTACAATTTAGTTTCATATATATAGAAAATGGCTTAACGCTGAAAACAAAAACACGGACTCATATAAAACAAAGGGCTCTCTCATGCAAGACAAAGCACACACATTAGGCAATTACAGAGTGTGCAATAAAAAGTACCTTTGAAATAGCTCTCCTTGTTCTTTTGATGAAGTTTCAAGCGACAGCTTGCTCTCTTGTTCCCATCCCATTCATTCGTAATTCACGTAGGTGACTAGCTATCTCTTGAACAAAGTGTAATCCTTCATTTCCATTTCTAAGTGAATTGACAGTATGCTCAAGAAAATTCCGGTCTTCCTCAAGTGTCTTCAACCTCTCATTCAGGTGTGAAATTTGTTTACTAAAGGCAACTAAATCATTTTTTGTAGAGGTCATGGAATAAATCTCTTCCACATCACCTCCTCCAAGTGATTCCATTCGAGGGAAACCACCATTTCTAGTTTCATTATCTGCAAACAAAGGCCAGCCTTGCTCTTCACTGAACCCATGAAGTGTCATATCCACACATTTGTCATCTTGAGAGCCAACTCTAGGTGAGTCAAGCTCAGATGCATTGATAGGAACCCCATTAGTGGAGAGTAGATGAAGATTATTCTCCAACTTCTTCAAGCATTTCAATATATACAACTTTTCATTTTCAAAATCTAGCAATGATTCCTTTGGAATTCCCATTCTATTCATTTTGTAGTCAGCGTTATTGTCATAACTTGCAGCTCTCATTTTTATCCCTCTTGAATCACTCGTCAGCTCAGATACTTTCTCCACCTTCAGATCACTCGGGTACTGTTCCCTATAAATTTCAAGTTCTTCTTCCAGATCTTGTATTTCCTTCTCCCTGTCGGCAAGGAGATCATTTGATTTCTGAAGTGCTTCTTGGTCATACTCCACTTGCTCTTCCATCATTCTTTGGTACTGGAAGGCCTCCATCTGCATTGCTGCTTTCTCCTCCTGTAATCGATTAATCATGGCCATTGCTTGATTCGCAGCAATCGCTGAAGCACTTCTTTCTTCCTCCAATTCCTTATACAAAGCATTCAAGGACTTACGGTCCAACTCAACTTGTCGTTTTAGCCGATCAATGGTGCTTTCTCCTTCAATTTCACTGAGAAGACTTTCATCTAACGACACGAAGCCTGAACTCATGTCTTTCAATCGAAAGCCTCTTCGGAAGTATCTGTAGTCCAATAGCACTAGAAATGTCCGATGTCTTAGAATCATCAGCATGTCCATCGACTCTAGGATTTATATCACTCCATGAAAGTTCAAAGCCTCGAACAGCTGACATTTGTGACAGCAGTAGCTTCAGATCATCATTAATACTAGTTGAGTCCTTCCCATTGAGTAGTTCTGTGAAGGCAGTAGGTGGTTGACTCGGCTTAGAACCAGCAACCAGCTTGTAAGCATCATTTAGATCCATACAATCAGGCATTGGCAGACCCATTTCATTCATAGTTTGGCCTATTTTCACAGTTGAATTGTTAGCAATTGAGCCACAGCCCTGCTTGGATGCTTCCTTGTTCTCTGTGCCAGATATGCAAACCATATCACTAATTCCCATATTATCTACTGCAAAAAAGAAAAGTACTAGTAAAGTTACTAAAAAAAACTATTCAGCTCCATCATGGACAAGAATGTTGGTGTCATACATCACTGCAAACAAGAGTGGTCTATCATCATATCCTTTGCATGTTTTCTAAAGGTACAAGGATCAAGGATTCTAATGAAGCTGAAGTGCCAGCAATCTTGGAGGCCTTGAGAATCTTCCCTCGTCACTTTCAAGATATCATCATTGTAGAGAGCAATTCTTCCAATGCTATTTCGTGGGTAACTCATTAGAATCTCAGACCGTGGAAGCTTCAGTCTTGTTTTAATGAGATCAAAATGTTGGAAGCCCACATTCACGTGGACTTTCGTCGTCTCATTAGGCCAGTAAATGGGTTGACGGAGGCTTTAGCTAAACAGGGGGTTAATAGGTCTACACCTTGGAGGTGGTTTTGTAGTGTTGTCTGTGCAGGGTACAAGTCTCTTATACCCAGTTGCAGGATTATCAATTATGTTTTGTTTCGATGTTTGTTCATTTCTTTTAATAAAATTTTCCCAGTTACCATTAAAAGGAAAAAATTGAGAGTGGTATATGCCAAAAGTACAACACCAACTAGATAAACCTAACCATCCAATTCAACCATCAATAAATGTGGACCATTGATTGCATCTCTCCATTTTGCAAAACCATCATTACGTGATTACTAGGATGATTTGATAGGATACAAATCAGGGTATGGCCCATCTGATGATGAGTCCGATGAGGTATATTGCTTAAATTACTGAAAGGCGGGCCACCTGGAACTTAGCTTGACAAACATTAAAAGGGGGGAAAACCCTGTTTCCTTCAATCAAGCATCATACTATATTTTTTTAGAAGAATAAAACATCGCATTAGAATGTACTTACGTTTCTCTTTGGTTACTTCAAGTAGAGATTCTTTGACATCGTCCGATAAGGAAATTTCGTCTGGTGAGATGGGTTTGGATACTTCTGGAGAACTCCCCTTTGTTTCATCTTGGTTGCAGTTAAGCACCTCCAGGTCATTGCTGATTGCAGCAGCAGATGCCAATGACGCACCGTCATGAGGTATGCCTATGTGAAATACCTCTAGTGGAACTGAAAATGAAGGCTCTTGCCTAAGAACATCATGGATTAGCTTCTCTGGGTCCAAATCCGATGGTGCAGTTTTAGGTGAAATGTGTATATTAATGGTTTCAGTCTCCTGTTGTACAGATTGAGCCGCAGGTTCTTCCTTCAGATCATCAGTATCACAAACCAGATTACGTCCTTCATCATCCGAGATTGGGACATCCGATTCAGAATCAGAAATAATCTTGAGCTCAGTGTATCCAACATATGGCAAGGGATGAGATCCACGGTCCTCCCAATTAGATACCATTTTCGACCTAGGTAGCTTTTCCCTTCTCTTCTTCAACCCATCTCGATGGTGTAAAGGACCAGGTTTCATCACAACTGATGAGGGAACATCAAGTTCAGTAGATTCAATTGATTTGGACCTCACCAATCTCAGGGGAAATGTTTTAGTCAATGGCTCACTGCAACATGAACAAAGCCTCATGCATGATGAACTGACAGTTGGACCTTTGAGTAAAGGGTCTTTTAGCAGATCGTCTCCATGAAAACTTATCTGTAAACTGTCGCCATCTTCAGTAGCAGGTGAATTCAGATGAATGTTATGATCATTGTCAACACAATATTCGATAAATGGGTCCAATTTACCCACTGATGACTTACATGCCCCATAGTCGGATTTCTCACCTGTGGTAATTGAAGAAATGCAACCTTCACACATCACACCAGCATCGGAAAGTTTTTCATGCAGACAACAGTAAACCAACTTCGATATCTCCATTTTATGAGCATGACATATTAGATCCCTATAAAAACCTGGTTTCTCACTGCCAAGAATATGATCTAGCCTCGAGCAGAACAGACACGGCGTTTGCAATTCACAGAAACAAGCGAATTTCGTCACCACATATGAGAACAAAGCATCAAGGAACAACAGACATATCAAAAGCCATTCAAGAACAGCAGATGACAAAACTGATGTCAATCCACAAGCATCCCTCTGTACTCTTACTGAAGTCCTTGTTGTAGCCATGCCAAGAGGATTATTTTGGAAACCAGAGTATAAAACACACTGATCTACCAAACAGGTACAAATTCCAATTCTCCCAATTTAAAGAAGTTGGAAAGCGAAGCCAAAATCCATCACTGTGGACATACAGAAGCTAAAAAATCAACAAGCAAAGTACATGCAAAATAATTAAACAAAGATAATGGACAATAGTCAACAGAAGTGAAAATCAACAACCAAAATGCAAATAATAATAATAATAATAATAATCAGAACATCACATGACAACGACAATCACCACCAATCAAAAGTGGAACTACTGTCTTTTTTCATAAAGATGATACTTCATTAAAATTTTGAATGAGACTGAAAAAAAAAAAAAAAGGAGAGAGAGAGAGAGAGAGAGAGATGTTGTCAAAAAGTATTAAAGTCCTAAACAAATCAGTTAAGTAAAACCAGAGTACAAAAACAAAGGGAAGAGAGAACATAATATCAAACAATCATGTTTTTTTTTTTTTTTTTCCAATAAATTCAGTATTCATCCAAAAAGAACAAATAAACAAAAAAACTCAATTTGCCAAAATAAATTACTAAAACAACCCATAGTGCAATTCAACAATATTAACAAATCGAATTAGCTTTTACTTCTATAACTAAATCTTTTACAATCTGTAGGAAACAATGACACCCATTTTTTTTTCCAGAATGATCAAATATACAGAAGAAACTCCAGCCAGCAAAGACAACCATTTTGTGTGTCTCTTTGCCTATATACATATAAATAAATCTATTCATATAAACTTACTGTATCCAATTTGTCCCACAAAACCCAGTCTTTAACAAGATTCAGGAAAAAAAAAAAGTCCCATTTTTTTTAGTTGATTAAAAAAAACTTGAATATCCCCCAACCCAACAATCAAGTAAACTTCAAACAACAAAACCCATTTCACCAAAACTCCAACAACCCAAAAAAACACACCTCAATTCAAAATAGCAGAATAACTTAATCCTGATCAGAAACACAGAAAGCAACAAACTTGGGCAGAATCAGATTAAACATTCCTACCAAACTCAAATTCAAACCCCAATCAAGAAAAAGCTAGCTTCTTTATCTCAAAAGATAATTGTAGCCTCCAATTACAAGATAAAAACAGCAAGAACAGAGGAAGAGATAATCAAAGCTACCATTTTTTTATGTTTTTTCTGTACGCCTATGTGATTCGGCAGATGGCAGCTTTGAGTAGGTGAGATTCGATCGAGAGAAAGACAATCCCAACCGAAAGATTGAGAATTTGTGCGAGATCTGGCATTAATTCCAGAGACAAGACGAAGACGACGACAAAGGAAAGTCGAAGAGAAGGCGACGAAAACCGAAAGACAAAAAAGAGCAAAAGAGTATGTATTTTGGGTTTCCAGTCACATTGAAAAGGAAATAATGAAAAAGGGACGTTTGGAGAAAGTGAGATTGGAGGAAATTGAATTACAGGTGGGGAAAGGAGAGAGGAATTTTTACCTTTTCTTCTGAGACATTGTGAGAGGGACCAATAGGTGGAAGAAAGGGGGGGTTATTTTTCAAGGAGTCATCAAGACAAAGATGAGGGGAAAAAGGAAGGGGTTGAATTACAAAAACATCCTGTACTTCAATTTATTGGCAGTCTAGGCCAATGGAAATGTGGACTTTGACAACAATTGGACATTTCTTATTGGAAATTTCACATGTCAAAAGGTTTAACAGAATTTACGGGGAAAGTCTCCGTAGGACCCTCTACGTTTTATCAGGTCTCATATTATGTTAGACACGGGAAGGGTCCTCATGTGGTCCTTTTAATTTTATTTTATTTTTTGGTCGATATCGTCCATATCGCAAAATAAGAAAAAAAAAATACGAATATACAGATCTACCTACAGAGCTTCCGCCATCCCCTCCTCTCACTCCCCTTGGGTCTACTGGTCCTTAGCCCTCATCCCCTCCCTCCCCCACTACCTACAAGCCCAGCCATCTTCTTAATCTCCGCCTGCAACCTCGCCTTCGTCTCCCTTTCCCATCTTCTCCATCTTCCCCTCCTACCCCTCCCTCCATGGCGATCCTCCTTCCTCCTCCGACGAAGATGACCTCATGCTCGCCACCCTCCATTCCTTCATATCCTCCCTCTCCCTGCCTCTCCTAGCCTCATCCACCGCTTTGGAGAAGCACCAGCAACCAAGAGAGAAAAAAATTCAATTTCTATATGGGTTCTGTAAATCGAGAGCAACTACCGTATAATAGTCAATATCGACCAAATCGCCAAATGACCACAAAAAAAAAAAAAAAATTAAAAGGGCCACATGAGGACCCCTCCGGTATCCAACATAAGATATATGGGGTCCTACGGTGACTTTTCCCATAAATTCCTCATATAAATATGTTTGGGTATATTATACTCTTTTTATTTAGAATAAGATTTTCAACATATGTATGTGTGTGTATACATATATCGAAATTTTTATATATGGGCGTGTGTCTCTTGCCATATTTACACGTAAAAATTTAGGAAAAGTTGGCCCTTTTTTTATGGAGAAAGTTTTCATAAACAAGCAAGTTTCTCATTCCAGTTCTACATAAATGTGATTCCAGAGAGGGAGGGGGTGGATTTTCTTCTTCCTTATGGAAAGGACAACTTTGTGGAGCCAGTTTTCTACAGTTGCTACACAAATGAAGTCTTATAAGACTTTTATACAAATATGATGTAGGATTTTCAATCTCTACCATCCATAAAATCTATCCTCTATTAGGAAAGGTTTTGGAGGCACTGCGAATAGTTTTTTCAGATGTGAAAAGGACAAAAGTCCATCTTTCAGTTTCTCAAAATAGAGACAGCAGGGGAGTTCGGTTTTGATGCAAGAAGTGTCACTTATTTCTTCTATTTCCTATTTATTTAAGAATACTTTAGCTCAAACTCTTTTTTTTTTTTTGGAGAAACCATTGCTGGAAGCTTGACAGAGCTTTTGAAGATCTTATACCACCATGCAGGAGTCTTGTAGGTGGTAAAAATTGCCTATATGCGTGTGTAATTGTATGTATATATTTTAAATTTTTTTTAAAATGATGTCATATATTTCTTTTTCAATATAAGTTTCCAAATAAAACTTTATCTGGAGGGCGTGTCCCTCTTGAAGTATATTTTGTGAAAAGTATTGTATATGATTTCCAAAATATTTTCTTATAAATTAAGAAAACTAAATATGGTATAAAAAGAAGTTTTTTTTATTACTTATCGAATTCAGTTTTTTGAAAGATTTTTCTTGGTTCTATTCAAAAAGCATTTCACAAAAGTCATGTAATTAGACTTTTATACGTATAATGTGTCATAGATATATAAGACAATTTTTCTAATTATGAAATAAATCCATCCTTTCCTATATAACTTATAATCTCTGCAAACAAGTTTTTTAGTAAAAAGATGCAAACCGTAAATTTTTTTTCACTCTATCTTTATTCTATTTTATGACAAACCAAAAAGGCATGTTTCGTAACTTTACTATTAAAGTAAAGTGAGGTAAAACCTCTATTAAAGAGATACGAAAAGAGGAGGGTGATGGTAGTGAATGGTCATCATATCGAGAAACGGATATGGCATAGGGGGCTTAAATATAAAGTAAGATGGTTTAAGGAAAAATCATTATCATGTTAAATATCTTGCTAGTTCTTCAAGGAAAAGTCTTTATCATGTTAAATATCATCCTAGTTTTATTTTATTGTAGTCTAATTATATTATTGATACTTTCAAGAGATGAGGGTTGGTATTTATGATAGAAGTTTAGAACATAAGTGTCTACATATCAGTTGGTCACCAGTCACCACTTACCTTCTTCTTGTTTTGTGGATAAGGTTGCATACAGATACAGCATACTTGCATCATGAAGATGCAGCTTTTGTGGGGCCCAACCAAAACATCACCAATGCAACCATAACTTTATATTTTGACTTGGATTGGGAATGATTGACAGATAGTGCCAAGGTGGGGGTTGGGCCTAAAATTTCTCAACCCAACATGAGATCTGGCTGACCTGACAAAAACCCAACAAACAAACTCAATTGACTTAACCCGACTCAACTTGAAAGGAGAAAACAAGTCCTGACCTGACCCAACTGATATTAGGGGTCAGGTTGGGTGAGGACAGGTTGAGATTGTCCCTTTCAGAATTCTGGTTAGGCTTGTGAGTTGTGGTCCAATTCACTAGAGCACTTGCAGACAAGGATGTCAATAGACCCCCATTACTTGCTTATCCAAAGGCTAATAACTCTATGACTCTGGTATGGAACCTTTTTCTTGGTAGAGTAATTTAGGCCTATTTTAGTTAAAATTTGGATCAGGTCTGTGTCGACAGGAATCGGGATCCTTTGAGGGTTTTGACCCATAGTGATCGTGATAGGATCAGTTACGGTCTACTACGTCAACGCAGTCAGAGGCCGCCCACGGTGATATGGCAGACCATGATTGGTCCACTTACGATCACCACGGGGTAAAACCTCATAGCATTTGGACTCATGTCAACAGTGGTGCCCCGAGCCTAGGTCCTCTTTAATAAGGTCCATGTCCAAAAACCCTCTCTTTCTAATTTTATTTTTCTACTAGGCGTTCCACTTGGATAACAAGCAAGCTTTTTTCATTTTGCACAAAATGTAAGAATTATTTGAGAGGACCAAACCCCCTTTTTTCACATGGAAAGTCAACTGTGTAAGTGCTACAAACAGAACCCCTATGGAATGTTGACCTAAAAGACTAGGGGCCCCATATAAAATAACAATACCAAAGGCCCAAGATGTGTCTTTGTCATATCATTTGTTTGCTTTAATCCATTTTTTTTCTATCAAGACCAGAAACATTGTAGCAAGTTGATTTTGAATAGGCAATGTCATGTCCATAGGGTATACATGGGCCAGGGCTGATCAGGTCTCTATAGATATAGGCTAGTATTTGAAGTTCATGGGCTGATCTAGAGTTTGGAATGAGGGACCAATAGCTGAATGGGCTCAGCTAGGCCTATCAATTTCTGTCTAATGCTCCACAAGCATTGCAGCCAACATTAGGAATTTCACGCCGAATGGTCTAGTTATTGGTAATAGGATGGGCCGGTTTAACTTTTAGGCCCGTGGACTTTGGCGATTTTATAAATCTGAGAGAGTTTATCAAAATACACACCTCAGCACCATTTCATGTATCACATGCAAAATATGGGCTGAGACAAAGCTTCTCAAGCCCAACAGCTTATTTATTTATCAGACTAAGACCAATTTCCATGCATCATAGGTTTCAAACAAACCTGGTTCAATGGGCTGGTCCGGTCCAATATTCACAAACACTGAGCCAACCACAAATTGGTGTGTTGGTTACTTGATTACCTTCCTATGCAATGTACATGGAATCTACTACCCATCACTCATTTAGGTGTGGCCCACTGTATGAAAGGCCCACCTTTCCAGCCCATTTACATGGAATCCATTGAATGAAAAATTGACTTATTAGCCCATCTAATAGAACTCACATTTTTTATTTTTATTTTTTTTTTCTTTTGCCATCCGAGGGTTCCCAACCCTTTTGGGTTAGACTAATCACTCCGGGCCCAGAGGGAAGCCATGTAAACTCGCCTGTAGCCTTAGTATAATAGTGCAGTTTTGAACCTACAACCTTCGGGTGCAAACCGTGGCCCTAAGCCAACTGAACTACCCCTTGAGATTAATAAAACTCACTTGAGACACAACAAATCCAACCCATACCTTAGTTACACTTAGCCCCCCACACATTATCAAGTTAGGTGAGCTTTCATTTTCTTTTGGCCATGACTTCAAAGACTTTCTAAGACTCATAGAAGAAACATGAGGAGCCACAATATATCTCTAAGTCACCAAAATACCCTCTCTAATAAGACCAAACAAAGAGCATAAGACTATAGGAAAATGTCTTAATACTCTTGTAATTGGATTTTCAATGACGACAGATATGGCTGCTTGAGAAGATGACAGAGCCATTGCCAAATATGACAAAGTGACTCATGGGATGCATCCACTACAAAATGACAACCTACCACTTTCATCATCCTATATAACAGTGTTCAAATATCTTGATTTTTGTTCTTTCTCTTCTATTCTTTTTTTTTTTTTCTGTTTTTTCCCCCACCAGACTGACATGATAGTCTTCCAAAAGAGTGAACATAGCTCGAACCAGGGTGCTATAAATAGTTAAGCTTATTGTTTTAAAATTCATTTTAGGTAGATGAAGTCCGGGTGAGATAACCACCTAGGAGTTGGCCCGTAGATTGACATAAGGCGTGGGTTTGGTCTGTACATATTTTGTGTTAAAAATCTTCCTATGTATTTGTGTGAATTTAACGGCGTCACTCGAGGAATTATCCTATTGGGACAAAGAACTCAGATATACATCATCTAAAAAAAAGAATTTGGGTGAGTTAAAATGATTTTGACTTGATAGGCTGCTGAGACTAGTGAGGTGAATGAGTCTAATCACGTCAACATTAAGTAGGTCTATCAAGCTCATTTGACTTATTCAATTTCAATTTGCTTATCTTTCAAGTCAAAGTCATTAGTTAGTTTAAGCTTGTCCTGTGGGGTAAAATGTCAGGGGGATACCCTCGTCGGCAGAGAAAAAGAAGATTTAAGCTAGTATTAATGATCTTATGGTTTTTATTATAAGCTAAAATTTAACACCATATAACAATGGATGAAAACGGGTCACGCCTTAGTCAAAAGGGTCACCCTCATCTGCATTTGTAACCATAAAAAGAAAGGTTATTTGATGCTCTTTTTTTTTTTTAAATCTAATGCTCATTTTCAACCACTTATAGTTATGAATAAAATCCCATATATTAAATGCATATACGTTCCTTTGCCGGTGCTAAATTTCACATCAATCAGAGTCGGGGCCATCCTTAGATTGATCCAATGTGGACTTGAGCATTTTGAGTTTTAAAGTGAGCCCCACAATGGATAATAGACCGGACCATAGGATATTTCTCTGGTCCCCACAACAGAAGATCCAGACCACAATGCAAACGTGATGTTTCCAAATCCCCAACACATGACCCTACCTTTTGGAAAAGAAAACCAGTCAACCCAAGCAAATGCATCAGAATAGAACTGTCAGCCATAAGAAAATCAATGGTCAAGATCATGCATTTATTTTGAGCTATTCCTACCTTCTGCGGCTTAACCCTGTTGGGAGTCTAAATTCTATTTCATCATTACAGTCATGTATTCTGGTTCAATTGTGATGGAACAAATATTAAACATTTCTTAAAGGAATTAATGGTGGCCCAACTAAATCAACCCTCAGTTTTTACTAGCTTTGACTGTTCCATTTAATTCCTTGAAATGAATTGTAAGGTAAGACACCTGGTACAAGCCAGTGTAAGCATTTAGATCATGTTTTGCAAACAAATTTTCAGGGATTCCTTTTATGGTTTTTCATAAAGTCGTGGAAAACTCATGTTTGATAATCTTATATGATTGAAAATTTAAATTAGTGGAAATCCTCATTGTTTTAGGGCATTCTGATCCGGGCATCCGGCCTCCCTCCGTGGAACTTGGAAAGTCTGATTTTTGCGTGTATATGCATTGAAATCAATTATTCTCAACTTTACACATTGATAGACATCGATATTGATGTGAAATCATTAGCTATACAAATGCTTAGTGAAGAATCTTTAGTCTAAGGCAATGAGGAATCCTCAAATCTACAAATTCCTCACATATTCCTCCCCTATTATTAAAAGCTTTTTTTATATTTAAATATGTCTCCTTTTCTTTGAATGTACCTCAAGGGGATGTTTGTGCAGCGCCTTTAGCCGCAGAATGGAAGGGCCCGACGCCTTCCTCATCAGTGTTTCATGCAGCAACAAATCAAAGAAGGAAATCCGAACTTAGCCTTATTTTCCACATCAAAGGGGATCCAAAAACCCTATGCAGTGGGGTGGGACAGAAAGCAACGCCGGTAAAGATGAAAATACAAGATTTCTCTTCCACAGCTCAACACAAACCACCCTTTATTGTCACTTCCAACTTAAAAAACCTGCTAACGACTGCTTTAAAGGGATAAAGTCCTGTCCTTTTTATTCCTTTCTGACCCTTTTTAGATTTTGGTTGACATTTTAACCTGATTAATAACTGGGTTGGTTAGTAGGTGAGCCTATATATGTTATTCATAGTGTTCAACCCAAATTGAATCTGATCCAACCTGACCCGTTGCCACACCTAGCTGGATTGGGTGTGAATAAGCTGAGCTTAGTGCCTCTGGCCCTGATGCATTATCAATCATGGGCTTTGGGGCTTCTCTAAAGTCAAGCTGTGATCTCATAATTCTAAGGGTCATTTGTTTGATGGGGTATTGAATTAAGAATTATAAGCAATGCCCACCCATCAAGGATGGAACCGAACTGAAAGGGTAGAAATGAAGATCCAATTATAAAGACCATCAAATACTCTCATTTTAGTAGGTTATAAAACTCAATGGTCACTTAAATCAAATCTTAGAAAAGTATACTACTCCACGTAATTTTAAAACCATTGGATGTGATTTACTCGTATGAAAATAGTGATTTTGACGAATATGGCAATGTGTTTTGCATGTGTGTCATTTTCATATATAACATAGGGGGTATTCAAGTGCATTTATCCCTCACCATGTGTGGTGAGGGACACCCCTTTTTGAAAAATTTCAAGTACAAAAGAGAATCTTTCCAAAAAGTACAAAAGCCTTTTTGTACTTAAAATTTCCCCAAAATGGGTGTCGGGATAGAATATTTCCCTATAATATATGCACATGACTCATTCTTGGATAGTTTCACTCTTGAGTGTTTCTTGGTTATTGATTTCTAGTTTTTGGGGAAAAGTTGAATTTTAAATAATTAAAAGTATACAGAAAAATGAAATGATATTTTACAATCTGCCCTTCTAATATGATAGTATCATGAAAATTTTCATTTTGCTACGGATGGATCTGCTTAATGCGTTCTATTTAGCCTGTGCAAGTTTCTTTTTTTACCTTGTAAATAATAAGGCACCCACATGCACAACTCAAGTTGCTCAAATGCCCACTAAAAAAAACCGAGGATCGATCCCTAACTATTTCTATATAAAAGGAAATAGGTATTCACTAAGCTATCAATAGAGTCCTTATATATATATATATATATATATGGGCTAGCTCTCCTAAGCTCAAGCTTAGGATAAGGTAAGTTCAAGTGTGTTGTGGGACCCACTTGGGGACCTACATGGGGATGGGGATGTGGGGGATGACTCCCTAGGATCCTCCTCTCTGCAAAAAAATCAGCACTAACCGTGATTTCTATCATCTCCATATGGGCCCAAAAGTTTAATGGTCAATAGTCCATTCAGATCGATACATAGTCGATCCAACGGTCTAGTAAACTCAGATCTAATCGAAAGTTGGTGGACATGTGTTATTTAGGGGGGGTCATGTGTTTGGTCTATTTGGATGGACTAAAGATGGGCCCCGCAAGCATGAGCTTACATAATTTTCTCCTAGGCTCGAGCTTAGGAGAATCTTGCTCATATATATATATATATATATATATATATATATATTGGTAAATACTCAAACACCCACATCCACTTTGCCCAAGCTTCTAATGCATCGAGTTAGTGATTGATCCTTGTTTGTTTATATGGAGAGGGAGATGTCTCACCATTGAACAACCCTCTTCTTCTTATTCTTCTTTCTTCTTTTATAAAAACCACCAAGCCATCAGTGCATTGATTAGATGGGACTTAATTTTTCCTTTTTTTTAAGTAATCGTGCGCTATAAATAACGCTTGTAATCTGATCAATAGAAGCTTGGGATCAACTTTAAGTGGTATCAAACTTGCTAAATCCACTTGTGGCTGGTGGTGAGGCACCTTCCTTTTACCGAAATAATCAGGATCAATTTCTAGCTGTAGCATTACTGGTAAGAGACCCGGGTGAGCATGTGTATGGGTGTGTGAGTACTTATGAAAGCAAAGAAAAAATAAAATAAACCAAGAAAAAAAAGTAGTATCAAAGTAATGTTAGTGCCAATCCTGTCTGACATGGGTTTGCTTTCTTTTAATAAAGATCACACCACCTTCTTCTTTGTATCTTATCTCCCATGTCTCTTCTCCTCTGGCGCATGACATATAGATCGAAATCCACTTCTAGTTATGTTAGGTAGCTCATGAACTGGGCCAGCCCAGGCCCGATCCGGCTTGAGCCTGGTATTTGGGATGTGCCTGGACTATAAGCTGGGGCCCATTTAATATTTGGGCCGCTTTGGATTAAGTCATAGACAGCCTGAAGTACAGCCCGGCGTGCTTGTAATTCGGTGATAATTTGTTCAAATAATTGCTGGAAAGCTCGTACAAATGATAAAAAGCTTGGTTCGGCTTGATTTTAAGGGAGAATATTCATGTACATCTATCACTTACCATAAGGTGAAGGACACTTACATAATTGGAAATATTCATGTGCAAAAGAAGAAAAGTCATATATGGTCACATGCAGAAAAAGAATGTTCATGTGCAAAGAGGGAAAGCCATGTAAGTGTCCATCACCCTATAGTGAAGGATGGATGCACATGAATGCCCCCCAATTTTGAGAAGCCAATGACTTAATAATCAATACAATCAAATTGCATAATCCTTTCTCAAACATAACATATGATTTGTGGGAGAGTGATAGAGATTATACAACTGTTATGACATGAAACCTTCATATTGAGTTGTTAGGTAATTTAAAATAATCCGAAATAAGTTATGACAGGAATATAAAGTTGTAGTTTCAAACTCGCTCTCTTTCTCTTAAACTACTCTTGCCTGAGTTACCCGGTGTGTGGGGGAGGCAGGACCTCACGTATATGGCGGAGTAGTCGGTTATGAAAGATGCCAGATACCCTCGTCATCTGAAAAAAAAAAAAAAAAGTCATAATATTATGATGATCTAATTAATAAAAAGATTTGCTCAGATCCAATAGTGGTTTTGATTAGGTGTGAATAGCTTTTTTATTTTTACGTCATTGTACTATGCTAAAGCTTGCATCATACATGCAGGTGAAATGATTCTCAAAGCAAATCAACACTTTTCCACTTTCTCAGATCCCTTACTTAACATAAACGCTCACACCAATTGTAACTTTTTTTTTTTAATTGTGGGTCCTATTGTCATTGAGGTTAATGTAAAAAAGGCAGATTGAGAATCTGAACCATCTATTT
The DNA here is from genome assembly GCA_003546025.1 of Camphora micrantha. NCBI lineage: Eukaryota > Viridiplantae > Streptophyta > Magnoliopsida > Laurales > Lauraceae > Camphora > Camphora micrantha. Next base: position 9,251,317 of record QPKB01000005.1, on the reverse strand, counting down.
TTTCCATAAAGTATATCAATCAATTGGTTGAACTGAACAAAACCAGACCTATGTAAAAAGCAGGACAAAAAACAATATTGTCATTGAGGTTAATGAAAAAAAAAAGGCAGATTGAGAATCTGAACCATCTATGTTTTCCATAAAATATATCAGTCAATTGGTTGAACTGAACAAAACCAGACCTAAGTAAAAAGCAGTGACAACAAACAATAAGGGAAATTTTTAAAAAAGTCCTTAACTTTTAGGTGATTTTCAAAAAAGGGTCAAAAGAATTCAATATTTCAAAAGCGTATGAAAATTTTCAAGATTTATTTCAAAGAAGTCCAATCCGGCAATTTATACCCACCGCCGGCAACTTTATATAAACAAAAACTCAAAAGGACAAAAGTGCCCTTAGTGAATAATAAGCAGGTAAAGGGACATTTTCAAAACAGTCATAAACTTTTTAGATGGTTTTCAAAAAAGGATTAAGGAATTGAATATTTAAAAAATGTATGAAAGTTTTCAAGGCTTCTTTCAATTAGGTCCTGTTGGGAGATCTCCATCTACTGTTGGCAGTTTTTTTTTTTTTTTTATTCAAAATGAAGAAAATCCATTTGATTTTATTCCTTCTCCAAAATATCGGACCAACTATAAGATCACTTTTGGTTGTTCCAAGTCACTTATATAACACAATGCATTGGTTGCAGTGAAATTTACGCTGATAATTCGAGTGCCCAAATATTGGATTGATCATGACGTGAAAACCGAAATTAACTATTGACAAGGTTAATAATTAAAGTGCCCACCTAAAAAGTTTATGACTGTTTTGAAAATTTCCTCTTTACCTACTTACTACTCACCAAGGGCACTTTTGTCCTTTTAAGTTTTTGTTTATACAAAATTACAAAATTACCGGCAGTGGATATTGATTGCCGGATTGGACTTGAGTGAAAGAAGTCTTGCAAACTTTTATACGTTTTTTAAGTATTGAATTCTTTTGACCCTTTTTTGAAAATCACCCAAAAGTTAAGGACTTTTTTAAAAATTTCCCAAACAATACTAACCAAAGATTTCATAAGATGGTGATGATGTGGTCTGTGTGTGCACAACATGGTCCGTCTTAATAGTCCCTTTAGTGTGGAAATTTATGAGCTATCAAATGGTTTGAAAGGAATTTTTGACAACTGTTATCAGTGAATTCATAATGCTCTAAATTCCATCGCTTTGAAATTCCTTTGAACAACTTAAACTGGGGCATGTTCATCTACATGTTGGTGAGGAAAAACCGGTTCCACGGAAAATCTCCAACCCTGTAGAAATTTACTTTTTGAGGAATCACAAAAAATTTATTCCATTTTTTTTTATTTTTTCACAAGAAAAATAAACCGCACTCATCCTCATTTTTTCCGCGGAAAACCGGCTTTCCAAGCCTAGGTTGTGAAATGCAGAGAATTAATAAAGAAAAACGAAACTATTTCAAATGCCTTTACCTTGGAATTTCACTGCCAAAGAGAAAATTCCAAAAAAACCCCCATACATAAAAATTCAGTAAAAAATTCTTAAACACAAGAAAAGACAGGCCCCTATCAGTGATTGGCTCTTTCTGCTCTAAATCTCAACAAACCACTTGCAATTTGCATAGTCCTGCACATGATCAACCCTTTATGGGCCCCACCCACCACAACACCCTTTTTAAGGATCTGATCTCCTATTTCGTCAAAAGAGAGAAACCCTGTTTGGATGAATCAGGGGCCAACGTGCGGGGGCAAAGGAGGTGGTGAAGGAAAGAGAAATAGGAACTCTTTCCTCCGCCCCCATGCGTGTTGCCCCCCTCTTTCGTCCAAATAGGGGAGTCATGTTTAGACGAATCATGTGATCAAAACCTTGTTTGGACGAATCAAGGGGCGACACAGCTTTGTTTAGATGAATCATGGGATCAAAACCCTATTTGAACGAATCAGAATGACATGGGCGGAAGCTTTTCTCTCCTCCCCCCTTACGTGGTGACCCTTATTCGTCCAAACTGGGCTCTCCTGTTTGAACGTAAGAGGGATCCGGATCCCTCACATAAATAAAAAAACAAAGAGATGGAATAAAGCCTGTGGGCCCCAAGTACCTGCACGCGCCAACTTGTATAGAACACCCAACAGGATCCGCTTCTATTCGTCTCTTCGTCTGTGCTCTCTATCATCACCAAGTAAAGCGTTGCGTTTTTCACTCTTTATAAGCTCTCTCTCTGACATTTCTTCAAGCATCTGTAACACATTCTCACTCCTCTCTCTCTCTCTCTCCTTCTCCAGCTCTTCATTTCATGAATTTAGAAGTACTGTTGTTGAATTTGGTTTGGTTATTGTTCCAACAAATTTTTTGGGTTACAAAACAAGGCAGGATATTTGATTTTTTATTAAGTCAAGGCTAGTACTTGGAGATTGCTGGTGATGGGTAAAAAAAATTCAAAAACCTTTGCTCTTCTCTTCACAAGCTGGATGGTGAGCTTTGCTGTTCCATTTTCCCATGGATCATTCACCAATGAACAAGATGGTAAAATTGAACCATTTTTTTTTTTTTTTTTTTTTGTGTATATCTAAAACTATTAGTGATTGTAATTTGTAAGATACAGATTCTTGGAGGTCCTCAGATAGAATTGGTGAAAATGTATGTATGCAGGGATTTGGTGGAAATTAATTGTCTTGGCTAGATTCATATATCATTCTTCTAACAAAAGAATACCTTGTCCATTCTTGAGGGTCTTTGTTGATTCTTTAGCCTTCACCACTTACCTAAATTGCCTCCATTTCATTACTTTAATTTTTTTGGGTTTAATTCTTTGGTATTTCATGACTAGTTGTAGCCAACCTTAACTTCTATTCAGTGAATGTCTACCATTCTTTGGCCTTAGTTCTTGATTCCCACTACTTTCAAACGCATAAAAGTTGAAAGGAAAATCATATAATCCTTATTCATCCATCCTTGAATCAAGTTAAACAGGGTAATGATGGGATGCACATGACCAGTGGCGGAGTCAGGATTTTTGTTTGAGGGGTGCGGACCCTACTAGGTAGTTTTGTTTTGGGTGCAAACTGAGGATTCTGACGTGGATTTTGAGGCCGGGCCCACAATTTTTATTGAATTTAGAAAGTGGAACCACAATCTTCATATAGAATTTGGAAGCACACCATAATTTGATGGGTGTGCGACCACACCCACATGCCCATACTTGGGTCCGCCCATGTGCGCATCTCACTGTTTCCTGTTGAACCACCTTTTGTACACTAGTTCTCTGTTACAAAAAGGATCGGTGATCTTCATTATGATTAGATGCTCCTTATTAAGAGGCCAGGTAAATGCACTTCATCATCAAAGCCTTGTCCCAATTATGTTGGGTCGGCTACATGAATTATGTTTCTCCATTTCAATTTATTCAGTGTCAAATCCTCACATAAGTTACACTTCTTCATAGCTATTTTTACTACCTCCATCCACAACCTCTCTGGCCTTTTGGGTTGTGAGAAAATCTTACGGTGACTATCAACCTACCTAATGCAACCCTCCTTCTTTACCTGGGCTTGGGAGTGGTGGTAAAAACTGGCCAGGTGAATGCACATTGTGATAAAATTTAGTAGTCTTCTTCCTGTGTCTTAGACTTTTGAATACCTTGCAATTGTTATCCCAATTACTTACACTTTTTTCAGCTCATGCAGTAAATAACTCACTAACGTAAAACTATATTGTTACTCCATTTAGTAACCACTAAACATGTTATGCTTTCAGATTTTGTTTATTTTTGGGCTTCAAGGCATATTGATCATTCCAAGAAAGTTGTTCTGTAAATTAGATCTGAAAGTCTTGTTATTAGTTTCTGTGTATTCTCTAAAAGATACTGCATGTCTTGTCAGTTTATGCAATAAATAGCTTATATATTGCATTCGGTTCACCTCCACTTCCTGGGTGGCTTTCAACTGGAGGTGATCCTTGTGTCGAGGGCTGGCAGGGAGTCCAATGTGTCGGTTCAAATATAAGGTCAATGTATGGTGATCTTGTCAGATCTTCTCTTCAATTGTTCTTTCTTCACAATTTTCTAATTTTTTATTTCAATATATTTATTCACACCTTTTAAGAGATTTTTTTTCTTTTAATATAGAATTCTTAATGGCGCAAATTTAGGAGGGCAACTGGGCGATAAATTAGACAAGTTTTCATCCATCACAACCATGTAAGTGATTTTTTAATTTTATATATGTCACTTGAAAACTCATCACTGCAGAAGTAGGGCATGGAAATAATAATTCATTAAAAAGGACTGTTAATAGTTATTTGAATGACAATTTAATAAAGGCATATTATAACTCTATCAGCTAGTTTTTTATGTTATAATTTATTCATCATTGTAAAAAATGAAAGGTCGCCTGAATCAAAATAGTTTATTGATGTTAAAGACATTAAGTCTTTCATCTTGCTATTTTCAGGATGAAGGTCAGTAGCAGTAATAGTTTTTTTTTTTTTTTTCTTTTTTTAAACACTTTTTTTAATGGATAATGACACTGACTCGCTGACAATGAAGTCCTTTTCCCGTTCCTTTCTGCATCCCCTTCTTCCCAAAGGCAGACATATATTATAGTACCACTTCTAGGCTTTGGTACATCTTCATGCATTCCTACATTGATGTCTTGTTTATTGTCTTGACGCAGAGATCTAAGCGGCAATCGTATTGGAGGCAGTATTCCTAATAATCTGCCCGCCACAATGAAAACATTGTATGTTACAAAAAATCTTCTGCATTTTTGCATTGAGCTTTTATAGTCTGAAATGGTTTGGTCAAGACCATCTTCAGTGATCATTGCTTTGTTCTCATTTTATGTAATGATACTGTTTTTATGGTGAATCATGCAGTTTTCTTTCAGCTAATCAATTCACAGGAAGTATCCCAGATTCTTTGTCAAATCTAACACTTCTGGCGGCCATGTAAGTAGGCATATTTTTTTACTTACCTTTGCACTTATGTGTCACTACATTCTCAACGACTATTAAATTTTCTCATTAGTGGTTATAGTTGTTCATTGTGTCCAGGTCGCTCAATAATAATTTTTTCACTGGAGAGCTACCGGATGCCTTTCAGACACTAACTGGCCTCATTAATTTGTAAGAATCTTGTTATGATCAGCAGCTTTCCCTTTTACAGTTTTAGATTGATAACTTAACCTTTGGTGCAGAGATCTGTCTAGCAACAATTTTAGTGGACAACTGCCACTCTCTTTAGAGAAGTTATCATCTCTTACCACCTTGTGAGTATCTTTACATTCATGAATGATTAGTTTCCATGTACTTTTGCCTTGATTAATTTGATCGAATGTCATTATTGATAGGCATGTGCAGAACAACCAACTAACCGGGACCCTTGATGTTCTACAAGATCTTCCTATCAGAGATTTGTAATTCTAAATCATGTTTTTCCTGTAGCTCATACTCTTTGTTTTTGTTGATTAGTGACTAAAGATTTGAAATATTTGAATAGGGATATAGAGAACAACTTGTTCTCAGGACCCGTGCCTGGTAAGATGATGAGCATCCCAATTTTCAAGTAAGAGCCTCTTAGTATTCGTTCTCTTTTCATTTTATCTTTGATCTCTTAGTATTCATTCTCTTTTCATTTTATCTTTGATTGGAAGGGTCTTCCATCTAATTAGGAATCGAAAGAAGTCACAGTGCTGTCATGTGTGTCTCTGTGTACAACTCGTGTGAAGCTGAATTTATTTCCTTCATCTCCTTTTGACTTTTCTTTATTCTATTTTTTCTCCTTTTGGCCCTTTTATTATGAGTCATTAGATTGACTCTAATGCAAGGGTTGTAGTGCTTATTCCCTATAAGAAAAACCTAATAGTGAAAAGAAAGGGATTCTAATCGTAGAGACAAGGGAGAAAACAAAAGAGGGGCTTTCTTCAAGAGACAAAGAAAGGGGAGGAGAGAAGCTTTGTAACATACCTGTATTTCATTAGAGGGTTCTCTAGAAAGTAAAAGAGTTTCACTTTGAAGGCTTGCACTCTCCATTGAAAAGTAAGAAAAGCCTTGCATTATTCTCCCATGGATGTAGGTTGCATATTGTGGCCTAGCAATGTATATCTTGTGTCTTAATGATTGTTTTGATGTATTCTTGTCTTTTCTTTCATGGTGGTTCAATCTTTATTAATTTGGTTGTATTTCCATGAGCATTTGGTTGTTGATTGTGTTGAGAAATCGTACTGGTCACCAAATGTCTGTAGAAATTCTCCTATAACAAATGGAACTTGAAGAATATGGCATGCATACATGCACAATGATCATGTAACTATATTAAAAGATATGACTGAACAGATCATAACTGATAAACGAAGGCATTGGCATAAAATGTAGAAACCAACTAAACAAGGCAAGATGGTATAAAATGCAAGTATTTTATGATCCTATATGTGACTTGGTTTTGTACATGCAGCCATAATGTTCAAGATCTGAGTTGATCACCCAGTACACCATACATTAAATGTGCAAGAGCCCGATTCGGCCAACCATAACCATAAATTTGATCATTTTAAGGAGGTTCCATTGACAATTTTCAGAAAAAAATTCCTCCAGAGTTGGAGAGGAAAGAGGTACTCTTTGTAGAAAGATTATCATCTCAAAACATAGAGATTATATTGTCCTTTTGGTCTTGTATGGTGGGCGATTTCAGCTGCATGGAGATTTGACCATGAGGAAGGAATGATGTTGTTTTAGAAGGAATTCTTTGGTCCCATTAGTGGAAGGTGATTTGTTGCAACACAAAAGGCAAGGCGAGGCAAAGTTGCGTTTCCATTGCCTGGAGTGACATTGGACATATCTTTTCTGGAGGCTTCCCTCACAATTTTCTTGAAATTGTGCTAGAGTCAAATTTTATTGCCAAAGAAGTGGTACTAACTGCTAAGCATGGATTTGGCATAAAATTGATTACCTAATCTTGTAGAAGGGTGATCTTTACCTAGTGCGTCAGTGGTATGCTAGACATAAGCCAAATTTAGGTTGGGCTGAAGCTTGTCCAAGCCCAAGCGTTCAATTCTTGGCCCAATATTCAAGCATAGATCTAACTTGTGTGCCTGAAAATTAGGCCCAACCCTTCCCCATTGCGAAATTTTATATTCTAATTTTATAAAGATTAGGCCAAGCCTCAATCCTTTTAAGCATACATACGCCTAAAAGTCGTCTTGCACTCGGCCCTCCCATGGGCCTAGAAACACATCCCAGTTTAGCGCAAAGTATTTGGACCGAGCAAACCTGACTATTTTCAGTCCTAATTCCTAAATGAACTGGCCATTTGCCTGCTCGTTTTAAGCCCACTCCATTCACCCTTGATACAACTCCTTTTCCTGAATTGTAACCCGACCCACTGCCATTTCTAATCCTAAATGGCACCACAGTCTTCTCTTTAAATAGTTTTACTTTGTATGTGCCATGCACACAGTTGATGAGTTGTCCCTGCAAGATATGTGTACGTATGTATGTCTCTATAAAAACTAAAAGAAAGAAGATGATTTGAAAGTGGAACTGTGTATTTTACTCTGTCTTGTATTCTCTAATTGTAGTTTACATGTTACTATATTTACAGTCAGTCATATCCAATCTACGATAATTGTAAGGATTAGGATCTAATTCTAGAGACCAAATTAGAATGTATACTCTGCTACAATCAATGAGAATAATATACAGCAAACTGCAGTTGGACCATTTTGGGTTAGCTTGATACATTTGGTTGATTTGACCCTTTGGGTTGGGCTTGACCTATGTCTTGACAATTGACACCCCCGTCAAGCTCTAGGTGGAGGCTGGTAAGCATTGAAAGCTGGGAGACCAGTTGTACGAACCATGGTGTTGGATGACGCTTGACGAAGAAGTCTACTACTTGGTCTTCGGAAGGAATAAATAAAATTGTAATAGTGTCATATCGAACATGATGACGAACAAGATGACAATGGACCTCAATGTGTTTTGTTTCTTCATGAAAAAACATCAATGCAAGCAATTTGAATGTCACTGGCACTGTCAGAGTCTGGAGAGTGGCAGTAGGAGTCTTGACTCATAAATCATGCAGTAACCAATGAAACCAGATAAGCTAAGTAGTTGTGCCAGCCAATGCTTGATATTCTGATTCCGCTGAGGATCTATACACAACATCTTTTTTCTTACTATTCCAAGATATGAGAGAAGAACTAGAATAAAATCTTGTTGCAACAAATCTGCAGTCGGTCCATTTTGGACTAGCTTGACCCATTGATTGGGCTGGACCTGTGTCTTGACAGTCACAAATTCTTGTTTTATTCAATAAAGGACTGATTATAAATTATAAATTATATCATCAAGATACTATGTTGAAGTTAAGAAATTCCTTATATCTATATTTCATAGTTACACTTTTTAATCTTATTTCTCCTTTACAGAAAATGAACAAATGAAAAATAAAATTATAATAATGATTTAAATGACTGAGGGTATTCTAGTCATTATTTGTGATGATTAACTTCAAATTCGAGTAGAAGATAATAGATTTTTAATTTATTTTTATAGCTTACAAAAAAGAGTAGCGTTATATACCAATTTATTTTTATAGCTTACAAAAAAGAGTAGCGTTATATACCTTCAAGTGACTTAAAATCTACCATGCAGAAAGGATGGAAACCCGTTCAATACCACTGTTGCTTCATCATTACTGCCTCTAATGTCATCACCTATTTCTGAAGGACCAACGTCAGACGTAATACCAAGAAGACCGGCAGATGGCCCGTCTGTTCAAGATGGTTCACAATATAAAAAAGTTAGTAAAACCCGAAAGACAATACGAATTGTGGCTTTTGTGGGAGTAGGGATGATATTGTGCATCATAGTTGTGCTAGTGGCTATGCTTTTAATAAGATGTGGAAAAGAATCAAAGATTAAGAGAACTGTCAAGAGGCCAAAAGTCGGTCCCTATAAAGGCCGCAAAGAGAAGCATAAAGGCAGTGACTCTTTGATTCATCATACCATTGAAATGAAGAAAGGTGAATATGTCTTGGTTCAGTATGTGGAGTGACTTTTTTTTTTTATTTGAGTGTTGCTTTCTTTTTAATGTCTTTTTTTTTTTTTTTTTTTTTTGCAATTGTCACAATCAGTTTCAGTTTTGAAGGAGGCAGTTCAGAAACCAACAAAGGAACATGAGATGGATACAATAGGAATGTGGATGGTAGCACAGAAGCCTAGGGTGGAACAAGAGACAAATATGGACGGAGTGGAGGCGGTTGCAGTTGGTCTACCTGTTGAAGAAGTCTGTGCCAACCCTGTCCCTGCTAAATTGTCAAAAGATTTGGATCCCCTAACTTCTGTAACTTCTTTCACTGTTGGATCCCTTCAACAATACACCAACAGTTTTGGTCAAGAAAATCTCATTGGAGTTGGTTCTTTGGGCAGTGTTTATTGCGCAGAGTGCCCGGATGGACAGGTACAATCTTCTTGATTTTACATTTAAATATATGAGTGGGTTTACATTGATTAATCACAACAGTATATTATATGGTTGATGAATTACAAATCACGGTGGGTATACTGTGTAGTTTTAGCTGAAAGTCTCAAGACGTCTTATGGTCTATCCTTTGACAATAAATATTTTTTCACATCACTAAATCCAAAAACCTTAAAAGAGCGCCCTTAGAAATGCCAAAGAAATTGGTCAATAGTAATTAGAGTTTATAGAAATGTGGAAAATCATTGAGTTCTAGCTTGGAAATCATGCAACTATTCTCTTTCTTTTTCCCCTTTCCGTCGAGTTGATTTTATTCAAGTTAACAGATAGTTGGGTCCAAGGATAGTTTAGAAGTGTGCGATCGCCATTTGATGCTTAATTTTATATAAAAACAGTGACAAATAAAAATTTACAAGAAACGAAAAGAGAAAGGAACTATTATATAAATTTCTACTAGATTATGAATAAAATACCAACTGAAATCTCATTAATTAGCTACCTTTACTCCAAGTTTATGGATTTTATGGTATTAGATTGTGCAGAAGTCTGCAAGAACTACCTCTTAAATGTCAATATGGTTTACAGATTAGATGGATACGGTTATAGTGGCGGTGGTGGTGCTGATGATGATTTATAGGACTCTACAACAGATGTAGTGGTATATGAAGAGAAATGTAAAATGATTTGTTTGTGCAATATCTCAAGGGCATTTTTAGCATCATACCAAATTAAGCCTTAAGTTATCTATCTCTCTTATTGCTCAACTCAGTAAGTCATGTGCTGTTTATTTTCTAATTTTAAATTTAAGGAAAATATACAGGGCATGAGGAGCAGCAAGTTTCAGTTTCCTGAGGCAAATGTTTCTGTACATGTTTGGCCTATGGTTTTTATCACCATCATCTTGATGCCCCCTACCATGGATGTTGATCTCCCAAATTTTCCCAGGTTGAAAAATCATGATGTTTTTTTAATTCTTTTTGATAATTTTCTTCTGTTGCTGCATTCTTTGTTGTCTATTTGCCACTGATCAGAGTGAGGATTTCTATTCTGGGAAGTTTTTGGGCTATCTCATATAAATCTCAATCAACTAAATCAAACAGCCTGGATCATTTGATCATAAGCCCCTTACAATGTACGAAACTACAATATGGGCACCCTAGGCTTAGAAGACTGTAAGCTTGCTTATCATCGAAGACTGTAAGCTTGCTTATCATCAAAGCCTTATCCCATTTTCAGTAAACTGTACACTTGCGAGAGCCTGTTGTTCATTTTCTCCTTAATTTGCTAGTATACATTATTGTCTTTGTAGAATTATTTTGGATTTAGTCACTGACCTTATTATGCATATCTTTTGTTTTCATTGCATCTATCTTCTTTCTATTTTCACCTTTCAGTTTTTTGGTTTGTCATGTTCCCATGATGTGTTCATTACTATTAAACTATTGTCACAATATTTCATCCTCCCATCAACTAATCAAGGTATAATAGTTCCTTACTTGAACTGAGTTTTAATTTTAAATTGCATTATGATCAGTATATTTTAACTCTTAAGAACTTGATACATTAGCATCGTAGAACTTTAGGGGCAGTTTGCAAGTGCTCATGAATGTGGAGGATATCTGCAGTGTGCACTTTTCTTTCACTTGTGGACCTTGAGATCATTTAAACCTTATCATCTTAAATTTTTAAAAAGACTCAACTTTTTAATAAATTTTAAAAATTAAAATTCGGTTTCAAATAGGAGAAATAAGTGAATATATTTTGCATTTTCTGACAGCCATTTTTCTTTTGAACTTAAGCTGTCTGGACACTGGAGAAGACCAGATGTGTCTATATAAAGGAATATGGAATCTCATAGAAATTACACACAAAGATACAAAAAAAACAAAAAAAACAAAAAAAATGCCAAAGAAAACTCACAATTTAGGAATTCATATCCCATTGTGATCCCCCAGCATACAGAGAGAGCTGTTCGGGTGTACCAGATTTTGGTCGGTCAATAGATTGCTATAAATTTCTTTTTCCTAGTAGCAATGTTAATGTCTCTAGCATTAATTCTGATTAAAAAAATTCCAAATCAAATTTTTACTTGTTTCATTGCTTGCAATTGATCTTTGTTGTATGATTTCACTTCTGAAAACTATGGTTTGGAACACTTAAATGGAGATTTTTCAGTGACATCCACATGCTAGGTTTCCTTGTCTTCAATAGAAAATGTTGGAGAAATGTTTTAATCTGTGCATTTGACATTGATTCTTTTCCTCTTCATGTTTCTCAGCTTTTGGCAGTTAAGAAGCTGGACAATACTTCTTTGATGCTGCAAACAGATGAATCTTTTCTTAAACTGGTGTCAATTATTTCTAAACTTCAACATGCTAATGTTGTCAAGCTTGTGGGTTACTGTGGGGAGCATAGGCAGTGTCTACTTGTCTACGAATACTGTGGTAATGGGACCCTTAATGATGTCCTTCACTCTGGTCATGAACTCAACAAGAAACTATCCTGGAATGCCCGCATCCGCATAGCCCTTGGAGCTGCCAGAGCTTTAGAGTAAGTGACATCAAAGTGTAACTGCCTTCAACATAATTTTCTAATGAAAGAATCTATGCATCAATCCAGTCGAAGGGAAAGAATTGATGTTCTGTGGCTCACTGAGCAACTCAAAGCTCAGATGTGTTGGTTTGGCCATGTTCTGAGCAGTGAATGCACTCAAGGCAATGTTATCAAGCATCATCCCTTTCACCTGGTTTTTTTTTTTATGCTCTAATCGAAGAATAATACATCGTGACAAATAGGAAAGAGAAAAAATGCACAATTGCTCTCCTGCAAAGATGATGTCCAAAAATGTGTTAGTTAGCTCAAACAACTGTGAAATCTGATGGTCAACAATAAAAACAGGTGTAGTGATGGAAACTAAATAACCAAATTAGATATCTTTCATGTAGCATCCACTGATCCACTTTAGTGAAACATTTCTAGTTTGTCCATTTTGATGAAGGTACAAGACAGAAATGTCTATGAAATTGATGAAATCAATGATAAACACAACTATTGGTTTACTCAGATATGTTTTAGAGCAGTAACAGTCAACTTTTAGCGGAAAAGATAAACCACCGGTTTACTCGGAATTTGTCTGAGTCAACACTCTGTCCCAGTTCCTGAGCATTGAGCGAAATTTTGGTCCTAAAAAAACCCAAGCCAGAGGAGTTATGGGCTTTTTATATTTTTCGTATTTGGTGAGTTTTTGAGGGACTTGGTTGAGCTAATCTAAGAAAACGAAACATAATTCGAGTAAAAAGTTTTTTACACTTCTATAGAGCAAATATAAATGTTTATTTAAGTATTTAATATCTGTGATAGATATCTGCATGAAGTCTGTCAGCCACCTATTGTGCATCGAAATTTCAAGTCTTCCAATCTTCTCCTTGACGATGAGCTCACTGTGCGTGCCTCTGATTGCGGTTTGGATTCACTGTTTTCATCAGGGTCTGTGAGGCAGGTATGTGAATGATTGCCCAGGGTATCAAATAGTTGTTATTTACAAATTGGAAATATTCTAGCTCTTAATTTTGTCTTCCTTTTAGTTGTCAGGAAATATACTTTCATCTTTGGGTTACGGGGCCCCAGAATTTGTTCAGTCAGGGATATACACTTGTCAGAGTGACATTTACAGCTTTGGTGTTGTAATGCTGGAACTCCTGACAGGACGAAAACCCTACGATAGGTAAGAAATTTAGCGAACCATTTCATGATATTGGTTTTTGTCTGGTTGTTCACCATGAACATGTGCATACAGTTCAAGACCTCGAGGAGAGCAACACCTAGCGAGGTGGGCAATCAGTCAGCTTCATGACATTGCATCATTGTCAAGAATGGTTGATCCTTCACTCTCTAGAAGTTGTCCTGAAAAATCATTATCACAGTTGGCCGACATCATTTCTATTTGCGTTCAGGTGAATTGTTCTGTTTCATTATAATTTACATGCACGCACACACACACGTCCATACACGAACATGTATGGATATATACTGTTGATGCTTCGATCTTTGGGCTGATTTTCTGTCTTGACTAGGTTTCTTTCTTGCCCTAATAACGAACAACTATTTCTTCAGGAAGATAGTTAGTGATTAATGCCACAGAAAAGGAAATTTGTTTCCAAGGATGGTCATAGGGTAAAATGCTCAATTTATTGTCCCGGCACCAAAACTGATTGAGTTAACACTAGCAGATGTAATAATTCACATGTCCATAATAGGACAGTATCTAATGGGGGCTATATGGAGCTTATGATAAACTGAGAAACGTGCACTTCCAGTCTTCTCCTCATATGAACCTGAGTTTGTTTTTTTTTACTTTTACCACACATGTAAACAAATATGCCTGCATATGCATCCTCCTCGAGGTGAACGTTAAGCTCGCTATGCGACCTAGTAAGCAGTCTAAAGCCACTGATCAGATGACAGTTGGCTTATGATACCCAGATACTTCAAAATAGGCATTGTATACTGTCATATCACCTGTCATGTCACCTCAGATACTTCATTCATTGTGTAAAACCAGTCTCTGCCATATCCATTGTGTGTCCCTCCCCGTATCCATCCCATATCAGGGCACTAGCAGTTGGCAGCATCTATTTTTAATGTTGATGTGTCAAATCTTTGGGGTTTGCCTTTCATGTTGATGTATATTCTAACTGAGAAGGTGAAAGAAGACAAGTATTATTTTACACTACGCTCCTTAACATTACCTGACTTGTTACCTTTAAAGTATTAGCCATTACAAAAATGTGATTTTGATTGGTCGCTGAAAAATAAATATTACCAAAACTGAGGAGTGTTTATTGACTTGTAATTGACCTTGGGGGATTTAAAGAAAATCCTCTCAAACTTGCCTGTTTTGTTTTGGTTTGCATGTGCATATTTTTTTACCTTTTCATTGAATTTTCTGTTCCACCATCAATTGCTAGAAGAGCATATTAATTTACATATCTGAAATGGAGTTACATTCTTAATTTCTTATCATTGCATCCGAGAAAATTGAAATGTCAAAAGCATGTGTGTTGGATTTTCTCTTGCAGTCAGAGCCAGAATTCCGGCCACCAATGTCTGAGATTGTACAAAAGCTCCTGTGTATGATGCCAAGGGAATATTCAAGCAGATAATCAAACAGTCCCTCTATTAGTTCAACTTAGAAATCAAGAGAAAGATCTCAGTCCAAAAGCCTGTTTATAAGTGAATTTGGGAGGTTGGTGGACATCAAAGGTCTGAATGGAGCTCGAGCTTTCGAATGGGAGAAACTGTGAACCCATTGCTTCTCATTAGCATTACAATTTTGGCAGCTATACTTCATGATGTTTCGGCTTCAGTTATTCTTTCACTTTATCAGTTGTCATTATCTTTCAAAAAGAAAATCAATTATCATTGTCGTTAGTTTAATTGAGAAGGATAATGTAAAAAGGTGTTAATCCAGTTATTGTACTATTATTCATTTTGTGTTACTATTGCTTGATGGTTTTATGATATTGGAGCTTTAAAGCATGCCAACTGTAAGAATATGTTGTTATTCTCTCCAATCACCGAGTATGAAAAATGCAACTGATTGCAGAGAGAGAGTTGGTGGAGTGGCATATATGTGTTAATATTTAATAATGCATATGGTTGTATTAATTATGTATCAATGATGTGCTTAATCTTGCCATGGGATTTGCTCATCTTGGAGTAAAATTCGAGGACGGCTGATGAAGGGGGCTGCCGTTCATTTTGAGGGGCTGGGATTATCATTGTGTGGGCACCCACAGTGGGTTCCCTTCGATTCACAGGAAGCATGTGGGAGATCCGGACTCATGTTGTATTGTTGAACTAATTGTTATTTTCAAATCCTGATTGCTAGTTGGGCCCCGTAAAAAAGTTCTTGTATAATAGGTGAGAACTAATTCTAACTTGAATATTTCTGTTATGTAAAATCTCTGTTTTTTTAATGTTTTCCTGATGCGTTTTCTCTTCAGTTTTTGTTTCTTGTATAAACCACCACATGTAAGAAATTCAACAGGCCAAGAAAACCATATGGCATCAGATCCGTCCATTGGATCATCCCTGCTGCAACATTCATTTAACATTGCCATGATCCTTGTAATAGTTTTCACTGGCAAAAAATATTCGAAAATGGGCAAAGCTTGGAAACGTGACTCAACTCGGAAGGCCACTCACTGAGTAAATTGGCTGAGTCTGGCCCAGTGCTAGGATAGACTTGTTCCACAGGTCCAATTAAGTGACCAACTGAGCTGAGTTGACTCGAGTCAAACTATAATTCTAAGCCATAATAGATCTATCATTCAACACTGAGCCATGCTCCTTAGTTTGCAAATTGCAAGACTGTTGATGAGAAATAATCCTATTGGCACTGGCATAAGCAAATCATCTGGGTTAATGTGAAGAACCCATATTTGCTTGACCAACCTCATCACATGAGAGGACCATCTAGGAGAACTAGCCCAGATCTCACTCTAAAAGTAGTCATGTGTACCATTGAATTCATCATTTGTAGAATACATAACTATTTATTTCATATACGATCAGTCCATGGGAACATATCAATCAAATTGGAGTGCAATTTTGCCATTGAATCATAGAAATGTAGCTCCCTCAAAGTCTAAATTAGGATTTTGCAGCAGCATAAATTGAGAGCAACATAGGACCATTTCACCATATAATTCCCCCCTGTGATGGAAAGAAGTTTTTATGCCAGAACTGATACCCTTCTTTTTAGTGGATAGCTTGTCTTTTTTCTGCCAAGAGTCTGATTGTTAATTGCCTGTAAAAGGTCATCACACTTTGTTATAAGTTACATATACTTCACCTAGTTATATTTACCCTTTTAAGTTACTGAACATGTATGAACAAGGTGGGAGATTCATGCTTTAGTGCAAAAGATAAGAGAGAAGGCAAAAGAATTCGCTGCAGTGAAATTTAAGGCAATCCGTAGGATTAACAATGTCAAAGCTCATGCTCTCACAAAAATAGGTTTAAGTTTAGATTGTGATTGTCTGTCTATTACGTATGAAATAGCATGTAATCATCTTTCTTGATAGGGGTGAGTATTCAATCGATTTTGGTTGGAATTTTGACCGAACTGAATATTTTGGTCGAAGAAATTTTAAACTGAACCGACCGAATTATGAGTTGTAATCGAATTCGACCGAACCAAAAATATTTCAGTTAAATTTCGGTCAATTCGGTCGAAAGGCCATATGTTAGGCTTTCTTAGGGGGCCCAAATTTGTTGGGAACATTTCTATAATAAAAAACCCAAAATATAGCCAACTAGCAAATTCTAAATATCCAAAATAAAAAAGATATTAAAGCCAAGTATTCAACAGTTTATCAACCTTAAGAGTTTAGGTATCTATCAAGTTTACAACTGATTACATAGACAAAAATAGCATTAATTCAGTTAATTTGGTGAAAAAATCCAAAACCGAACCGAACTATATTATCCAAATAAAAAATTTCAGTTCGGTTCGATTCGAAACTTTGGTTCGTTAGACAGACGCTCACCCCTATTTCTTGAATAGGTTGGTCCAACCATGGTTGGCGATTGACCTTCCATTGCTGCAATTTGAAGTCCAAATCCAATAATTATATTCATTGAATATTTTGGCAGTCAAACTTGATCTTCTCCCAGTTTGTAAAAAGGAAAGGGGCTTTTATTTATTTATTTTGAATTCAATCAAATGCTTACTTTTTTATTGGGTAAACTGAATTACAATTAGTTTGAAAAATGATTTAGTTGGGCGGGTCATTTTGGGCCGGATTTTGATCTGCGTTTTCATTGTCGGGTACATATAGTCATAAATATTACTTGTGATTTGAATTATAGTGGTAAAAAAAAAAAAATGAATTTTCTGAAACGTTGAAATGTGATGATATCTCAAAAAATTGACAACTTTGTAAAAATCAGAATATGCAATAATTTCACATTTTTCGCTAAAATTCATATGTTTTATAAATTTCTGTGTTTAACATTTTAAATATATTATTTTCCATCAACAAACATAAATAGGTAAAAAGAATGAAATAAGATGAAAAACATGACCTAATCCTAACAACCCAATTAGCTAGATCTTAGTTGACTTTAAGGGGTCTCATTATAAATCATAATTTATATACTAATATCTCAAATCCTACAATAAGAGTAAGTGTACTATGTAACAAACACAATATTGAAAATAAAAGAATAGCATAGTTGATGATATTGATGATATATATACTTCTCTATGCTCTCATTTGGTTTAATCTTCATATTTTTACTGCAGAGTATTTTGTGATTTCCTCAGCAGTTGTTGGGTACTATATTTTCTGCAATATTAAATAATAGTTTTATCATTTTTAGTGGTTTTTTTTTTTTTTTTTTTTCATAAAGAAGTGCTGCTGTGCTTTTCTCAGTAAAGTAGTTATTTACAAATGGGGTGTGACAAAATCTTTATGAATATCTCCTTTTTTTACAAAAAGAAAAAAAGGGTCATTGTCTGAGAAAGGGACTCTTCATGTATCTTTTCAAGATAGAACCCTTACCCCATTTAGGGTGAGGATGAAATCTTGAGTGAGAACAATAGAATTAGTGCAATCCTTCTCAACCTTTTATGTTTACAATATTTTGAAGAGATTTCTTTCTTGGACTGGCCTTTATTGGTTCTATGTATGTTTCTTAAGATGGATGCTACATGAGATATACACATCCTAATGGGCATTGTACCCTTCAATATAAACCATGATTTCACCCACAATATATATATATATATATATATATTATTCTGCATTCTTACAAAAGTCATAGGAAATGACCTCATCACAGTAAGGGGAATGGATGGTCTTGTTTGTTTTGAGTAATTGAATTCTTAAGATTTTATTTTTTTAAGTGACTAAAAACAAAAATATTAAGAGTTGGGTTTTGGTTAAAAAAAGTGGTTCGGTTGCAATGAAAAACAAAGGTGAATATTTAAAAATGACCATTAAATAAACTAACTTTGAATGGAAATTGTATAAAAAAAAGAAGATGGAAAATAAATCCGCAACCGTCACCCAAGTAATTCATTACCTAGGAAAGTCCATATCGTTTTCTTTCTTTCTCTCTTTTTTTTTTTTTGTAACGGAGGGTGTCACAGCCCTTTGAGCCGGACTAATCCTTATGGGCTCAAGAGGATCCTGGTAATTTCATAGTGGCCCCAGTGTGGTATATTCCTCACCTTATATCCTTGACCACAATTGTCAATATATTCAATTACTATGTATTGTATGCAGTCGAACAGGCATAAGCATTTATAAAATGTGTTGCAGGACCCCTTTGAATAATAACTTCTTAATTGTTAACTTTTCACATGAAGAAATCAACAGCTGCCGATAAACAAAATCTTCCATTGCTCCAATTTTTTTATTATCTCATTTGGCATATCCATAAGAATTATGATGATCCAAACCATTCATTTGATAAGCTTATTAATTGATCACCGTCCATTACTTCCAATAAGATGGACTTTCACATATTTAATACAAGTCACTAGCAAATCTGCAAGATGCACAAGCCCAATAAATTTTGATCAAACCTACCCAATATTTTCTTATAGTAAGGAAAGATGCCCTTAATTATAAACAATCATGTAACAAAATTTATGTTTGACCCTAGTTTAAATAATTCGAATTAGGATGCCAAATCAATGTCTTTTTCCCTAAACTAACTAGAGTTACCAAAGTGTTTTCCTATAGTTTCTTAAGGTTAAAATTAACCAAGGGTAAACTATGGAGGCTGAATACATGGCTAAGAGAGGTATCTTCATCCTTTTTGAGAAGCTTGTGGTTGTGCTTAAAAATCAAAATAGATTTGGTTGTTTGTAAATAAATAAAAAAGCAGTGGTTATGTATAAATTTCCTTGGAAGTTATTATAAAGTTTTCTTAGTTAGGAAAATCAATGAGAAATGAATGTGAGTTTTTTACTTGATTAATGAAGAGTCTCAATGTGAAAGGATTCCCTAAAAATAGAGAAGTGGTGCCACATCATCAACTATTTCCAGTAAGTAATGACAATGGCTAAGGTGCCTATTTATTTGTGCCTACCCACTAAATTGTAAAGGATTATTTGGTCTTTGAGTTGTTATTGTCTCTAGTTTATTAATGGTTAGAAAGGATAAGCCAATGGCCTCAAGTTGGTCCATGTATTGTGGTTTTAACACTGGGATAAAAGATTCTTGCTCCTCTTTTCCATCCAGGGGCACTATTTTCCAAAGTAGTTTTTTAAGCAAAATCTTAATTTGGTTTTAATGTGTCTTATAAAAAAAATTTTCGTAAGGCGCTCTGGTATTTTTTTTTTAATATGAAATATTTAATAAACAATTAGGAAAGACGAGAAAGTTGAGATGAATGTGTGATAAAAGTAGAAAAGATTGAATTGGAAATGAGCATTGCACTTTCGGGAGTATTTAGATATAGCATCAATAGAAGATTTTCAATAAACTCGCTTTAGATCGTTTGGATACATCTAATGCAATATCTATCGAGGAAAAGTCTGCTTATGATAGATTTGGAATGGAACAGAGAAAAAAAAAAAAAAAATGCATGCAGCCGACCCCAAATATAGTTGAGAGAAGACTTTAATGATGATGATAACGACTAAATAAATATTATTTCAACAATAATCATGTGAGAATCGCCCGTAGGATTTTACTTGCCATCTATGACAACCTTACTTACTTATAATCAAGTTACGTACCCCATATACACTCGCTGTCATGAATCGCCACTCGCCTAAATTCACAATCAAATGCTTTTATCGAGACAACTCTCCCAAAATAAGACACGAATCATGTTTGTAGATCATATATGAAAAGACGCTATTAAATTAGGCGAAAAAAAAAAACCCTATAAAATCAAATATTACTAGCCAGCTAATCGCAGCCAATTATTACTATCCTTTTAAGTTAATTATTTTGATTCATCCGATAAAAAAAAGCTATGATTAGATACTCATCCGATCTAAGACAATGATTGCAAGCGATTCTCAGTTATCTAAAAATCATTTTAATTATTTTTCGGGTTAGGTCATTTCATGCTATTATAGGCCAAACCCAAGTTGCACTATATATAAGGACAATTGGGCTCACAACCTCAACCTCAACTCCTCAACACCCCTAAACTAGGTTGTTTTGAAAAGGAGCCTTGAAAACAAATTTGCCCTTCTCCCAATATCTATATTTCTAAAAGGAGGGTCAAGGGCTGTTTTCTCTATCAACCCATGAATTCTATACAAGAAAATAGAGAACGCCTCTTGGGCTGGTGGTAAATATATATACATACATACACAAAGGTAGAAGACAAGGCTTTGAGGCGAGAAAGGCGATGGCAACTCAATAGCTTTCCCTTCTTCCCAAGGAATCCCATCACAACCCAAACCATAGTTTTCTCCTCTTCTCTCTCTCTCTCTCCAAATCTCTCTTTCCCCCCACATCTCCCTTTTCCCTTTCCACCCAATCCAAACAACACAAACAAACACATCACACACACAACAACAACAACAACAACAACAACAAAAAAAACCACCCTCAAAACCACCCATCCCACCCAAAGGCGGTTTTCTCGTCTCTTCTTCTCCGCTTTCTCCATCTGGGCTTCTCTGGTTTTCACTTTCCAAGGTGGTTTTCCCCCGGCCCTAACGTGCGCCGGGCTCGTGCTACCGTGCGCAGGAGGGGTGGCGGGCTCGTGCTAGCGTGCGCCGGTGGCGGAGGAGATGATGGGGAGGTGGGGGACGTGGGAGGAGCTGGTGCTCGGAGGGGCGGTGGTCAGGCACGGGACCCGAGCCTGGGGGGCCGTAGCTTCGGAGCTCCGAGCCAGGACCCTCTGCCCGCACGGCTTCACGCCTCAGGTGATTTTATCGCGACATCATCTCCTCCTTCTCGCGAGAATATCGCGCGCCTGTCCTCTTTATCATTAACGTATCATTTTTTTTTTTTGCCCTTCGCGTTTCTCGAGGCGCTCTCTCTCTCTCTTTTCCGGACTTTTTTTATTGATCTCGCGAGATAAAGTGTGTTTCCGTATTTATCGGGATTCGATACGGTATCTTGAATATATCGCGATTCGTTTAAGTGGTGGGCCTTGTCAAATACGGTTGGTTTGATACGTTGACGATATTTCGGGTGGTCAATAGCGAGTCGTACGTGGTGTGCGGGGCCCATTTGCTTCTATTTCTACTTTCACTTGACCAAAATACCCTTTTGTTTTGTTGTGCACGCGTCGTCCTCTCTCTTTCTTTAAAGCGTTCCAGGGTTGTTTTGGTCAATGAAAAAAAAAAGTTTGTGTTAGCTCATCGGCCCCTTGAGACACGCCCAACGTATCGAGCATTGGTGGGGCCCACCACCAGGCCCATCAGATGAATGGATAGGGTTCTGAATTAGGGTTTTTTGAAACAATACACATCGACGGTTTGGATGTGTGGGAAATACGGGAACTGGACCCCATCACATTGATCCCTGTAAGGGCATAGATGCGGCTAGTTTGGTCCTTTCATTTGTATATTGTATTCTCAGATCTGACGGTGACTTTTTCCCTAATCTCTTTTCAATTTCAGATCTGACGGTTTTTTTTTTTTTTTAATAGGGCTGACCAGGGATGTGGGACCCACCTTCATAAATCTGAATCGCTCAAAAGCAAGGCCACTTGGGCCAAAATCAGAACTCCAGGGTTGGCCACAGGGGATCAACGGCTAGGATGAAGGGCACGGAATGGACGGTCTATAGAAGGAAAAAAAAAAAAAAAGGTGGGGTCCTGGGCCCCACGTGCCTGCCTGGCTGCAACTGTCCCTCTCACCAAGTCTTCGCGCTTTGTCGTTACGAGGACGACATTTTAAAATTAAGGGACACGTGGCAAGTGGGGGCTCGATGACCCCGTAAGAATTAAAAAAAAGGAAAACATAGGCTCCTCAAGCTTTTCTAGCCGTTAGATCAAATTAAATGAAAGTGGACCATTAACTCGGGAGCATTGAGCGGCTCAAATTAAAATCATTAGATTTGATCAATTGCCATTGAATGACATTCAATGAGGATGATGTTTGAAGTTTGATATATAGCTAATTAATTAAATCCTCTTTTATAGAGGATTAGTGGGCCCATCTAAGTGGTACGTGTCTCACGTGGGGTGGGGCCCTTTTATCTGATGTTGTTGTTGTTGTTGTTTTGTGGTTGCAGGAATGTGAGGCTAAGTATGAGGATCTACAGGAGAGGTATAGTGGCTGCAGGTGGGTACATATATTTTGGAGCCACCTTTCACTTTAATATTTTTAGACCGTTGGATCTACAAAGCTCACATATTGTGTCTATTCTAATTCCTCTTATTTAATCTAATGCACTCAATCATGGGGTACTTTTAACTGTCAAACAAATCTTTTTACAATGATTTTCAATGTAATATTATCAATGGTCCCTTAATAATTAGGATGTGCTTGATAAGTGGAATTTCTAACTGAAATTAACCTTTTCTTTGTGTAAGTAGTCTAAATGTGTTAGGATTTGTCTTCATGCTATTCAATTGACTCATTAGGATTGGGATATATATATATATATATATATTTTTTTTAAATTAGGAAAGGAATATGTAATTAGGCTACATCATCGTCATCATCAAATCCTTGTCTTAACTATGTTAGGTTTGGCTGCACGAATTCTGTTGTTTGGGTTGTGATTTGTGATAAAAGTTTACACGGGCTGTCAACCACCTATTTAACGCAACCCTTCTCCTTTACCCGGGCTTGGGACGGGCAGTAAAAAAAAAAAACTAGCGGAGTTGATTTTAAGGCTATAAAGGCGTTAAAATGTGGATTTTATGAAGATAGTTTACTATTGTAATAAAAAACAAAAGTTGATTAGTCAAGAATGTCTAATTGTTACTATTTTTCCAGTTTATTATCAAAATGAACCCAAGTCACATTAAATTTGGGTCAAGTTTGAATTTGGTCCAATTTGTCTTGCATCAGAAATACACTATAGAAAGGTAACTGTCCTAAATTTCTTGTTATGTACGTAACTCTCATTAACCATGATCTTTTTAAGATAACCCCTTATTCTCTAACATTTTGTCTTTTATAACCTATTAAGAATTGTATGGACTTTGGTTATAATTAAAGTGGTAGAGAATACGGTTTAAATAAGTGAAAGGGTAGAGGAGAAATGGCAAGGTTGTTGTTAGTATAAGAATTTGGACTCTTCGATAAAATCCCTAGAAGTAAAGGTTTCTTGAAATTAGGGTGAGAAAAACATGCAGTATTAATATTAGTATCAATAGGAAATAGGGTAAGAGAGATGTGTCATTCTAAAAGTGTGAATAAGAATTCCATATGAATATGTATTTGCCATTTTGTCATTAGGAGAGATTTCTTGCAGGCTACTTAGATAGTCTTATCAAAAGAAACAATCACCATATATAGTTTGCTGCTAACTTTTGGGATATGAATGGGAGAGATACAAATTGTATTTCTGGCGTGGAGGATGGTGAATTGAGGTAAGTGAAGTCAAAAGAAACTCCACCATATCCAGTGACCTCCTTATTCCAGTGTAAAAGTATCATAAAAAGTACACAAATTCAGTAAGTGAAAAAAAATCCTTTTTCACACAAAAGAAACTCACTAAAAACATATCATAACAAGATTTGATGCTTAGCCTCACTTTAGAAAAAAAGGATTTCGTAGGTTGTAGCTATAGAACTAATCTCATTTATTGATAAAAATGTGATTGTTCATTTATGAATTGTACGATACAATTTGATACTCATATCAAATCACACTATTCAGATGATTTGTCTGGTGGGAATAGCAGCTATCAAATTGCTATTTTTAGTCATTTTATTACCTTTTCTTTCACTTTTTGGAGTTTCTATATTTAAGAGTTTATCTAGTGATTAATTAAACCTCTTAAGATAAGAATTTGCGAGATTCAAGGAATATGTGTGTGTGAGTAGAGGTTACACAATAGGTATAGCAATATAGGTTTTTCCTTACATCTCTCTCTCTCTCTCCCCCCTTCTTTATATCCTAACTATGTAGCACTGTTGATTTACATTTTTTTTTAATTTAGGAAGAACAAGAGCAGCTGCTTTATTTTTCGTAACAACTTTGAATCTTTGATATTTTAAATACATTCAACTATTCATATTTATATCATACATGACATGTTCATATGTCTACTAAATGATATTCTTCATATGATTGTACCATTGTCTGATTTGTTATTGGACTGATGTTGCTATGGACAGAAATAGATGGACCATAAATAACTACTATTTTTTCTTAACGTTTGAGTAATTTTTATATTTTTATAGAAAGAATTCCTATGATTTGCTATTTAATTCTAGTACCCCTTGAATAATTTGTGATACAAATTCAATTTTCAGATTAATGGTTATAAAAAGAAATAATGAAAAATTCTACTAAAAGTGGACACACGTCGCACTTTCTTCAACTTTATTATCAAAGAGATGATTAGGTAATATAGAGAAATGGTACTGTTTGCACACACTGCACTCTGGGGCCCCACTGCATGAATGCCAATTCAGTAGACTGTGGCCTGTGATTGAAGTTATATTTTGATTTGGGCCCTAGTTAAAAAAAATCGATACTACTTGCCCTGGCTCAGCTGAGTTGACTCAAACTTGACTGGCATAGAGTGAATCTGTTCAAGTCTGCTAAAATCCTGGTAGGCTCGCCCATGTTACCCTTCCGAGTCTACTGGGCAGATCAGAGTTTTGTAACTATGGTTGCGGTCATCTGATTAAGACCTTGAAAAAGAAATGGTTAGGAATAGGAAGGCATCACGGTTATATTGTAAAATCTATGAAAATACAATGGCTCTTTTAATGATTTTTTTGCTGCTTCTTTACAGTGCGTGGTTTGAAGAGCTTCGGAAGCAACGAGTTGCTGAGCTCAAGAGAGAGCTTGAGAGATCAGAAGACTCTATCGGGTTAGTATTGTACATTAAACTTTTATGCAAAATAGAGAGTTCTATCTTCTTCTCAACAAGAGAATGGCCATTTATTCTTTTACACACTTATAAAGAATCAGAAACTCAACTAATGGGATGGACCAGAACAACTGCGCCTCAGCTTGGCCAGGTTCTGTTCCAAGCCTAATTGGTAATTTTGGAAATGTCATTGGCCATCTGCATGTTGGTTTGCCAGTTGGGTCATTTAGATCGACAAGCATGTGTATCATTAATAACTGTTTGGAAACCAAAAAAAAGGACTATACCTGAAAGTTTCAGAGCAGTCACCATTTTAACTTGTTTGAGTCTTGATTAAGTCTTCTACATAATATCTCTACTAGAAAATATAGAAAATGAAAAATATGATTGAGTCTAGGCCAAGTCAACTGAGTCTTTACCAGGTCAACCAAGTTTTTGAGGAAGTTGTTTTAGGAATGAGTTATTCACCGAGTTGTGAGAAATCTAATATACTGGACGTTCAACTACCAAACTTTGGCTTGCATTCGTTGATTTCCTTTGATATGAATGGGCACTCAGATCTGGTTCCAGGGCCATCATCTTACCATCAAAGATACAGCCTCTACGTTGCAGAGCCATCCACTTAAAAGTGAGAAACTGTAGTGAAAATGCCTCACCCGATAACTATTATTATTATTATTTTTGGTTTTGCTTGGAAAGGAGAATTTTATTGAAACGAGGGCGGATACAACCATTCAGGTTTACAAAACAAAATGGTAAAGGTAGGCTTTAGCCATCTCCAGTGAAAGCATAGAAACCATGGAAGATGAAGACTCCCATGATCTGCTGGACTCTGGCTGGCTATGTAATCTGCAAGACAGAAGGTCCATCAGCAATCTCTGACATATTGATAGTTTAAGCAGGCTGTAATCCTTCTTTAAATATCATAGAATATGGGGAGCAATCTTTGCCATAGAATCAGCAACTTGCCTAACTTCTCGTCTGTAAAATTGCATATTCAAATGTTGAGAACATTCGAGAATGCAAAGAAGTCTTTTCCAGGTTGGCATCAGGTTCCAAGACAAGGAGCCACCTTTATCAAGAACCACCATGAGGAGAAGGCTATTGCCCTCAATCACCACCTGCTTAAATCCCATAACCTTTGGAGACAGAAAACCCTTGCTAGAACTTCTAGCTCCGTCTACAATGGTTAGAGGCTTGATATTTGTTCTGCAAATGGTACTAGAAGATGATCCTTATGATCCAGAAGTACGCCCTCAATCCCAGCCGCCTGTAACTGATACCGAACAGATCCATCATAGTTAAGCTTGACAATTTTGGAAGGAGGAAGAACCCACAACTCTGTTGATAATCCAGGTTTCTTTGGACGTGTAATTAGGGAGGGTGATGCATGCCGTTCATGAACGGAAAACTTGGTTTTTTAAGATTGGCTTTAAAATTTAATGGACTGGACTGTTCCTGAAGAAGTATTCATTTGTCTTCCTGATAAACCATGATATGCTGATGCGGTGATGCCCAGTCGCTAATTTTGGGCTGTGGCCTCGTGCCAGAACCAATGCTGAGAGGATAATGAAGTGATAGGTGTCCTAATGGGAAATGAAGCTGGTCCCAAATTCTGTTTGGCAATTATAAAAATAGATGGTCTGATGATTCATTATATATGCCTCACACCATAGTTTTGATATGGGTGATTTTGCGTCTTTTAATTTTATTCTGAAGGTTAAGAATGTGGTCTTAGAATAGTATTAGTACCCCTTCAATGGCAATGCAATTGTTTCTTTCTTTGTTGTATGTTTCAGTATCCATTTTTATCTAATATGGTGCTTCTGTTGATCATGTTGGTTTCAGTTCTTTACAATCAAAGATCGAGTCTCTCATGAGTGAGAGAGAAGGGGCCAATGGAAGTTTTAACTGCAATGCAGAATCGACCGTACCCGCCAGCAATGCAGATGGAGCTACACCTGAATCTCCCGGAAAGGAGCGATCCAAGGATGTACTGTCTGCTGGCAGTTTCACGGAGGATACTCTAAGAGAATGGTTGCCAAAAACTCAGGTCCCAGTGGTGGACTCAGCTCATGAGAAAACAACAGAGGCGAAAAATTGCGAGGAGTTGGATCCAGAGAAAGTGGGCGTTCGGGGTTTGGAGATTGGATGTGGGAATGTGAAAAAGAGAAGAGGAAAGAGGAAGAGAAAGGGATGTAATGATGTTAAGGAGGCCGCGAGCGTGGGAGAGAACGAAGTGTTCTCTGCAAATGTGGTCAAGGCTAAGGAGGAGTCTTCAAGTGGGGGTTGCGAACAAAATTTAGTACCTTCGTGTGCGGGCTCTGCCCGGGGCATTGGAGAAGAGGAATTGGGCTTGGCAGGAATATTAGATTCAATTATGGAGCCTGACTATACATCACCATTCAGGTGCCGGCTTGAAAGCCAGGTGAGTGAATCCTACACCATCATGCACTGGAATTTGATTTGCATCAGTTATTTATTTCACATTTGAGGCAAAATGATACAGGGTGAACAGGATGTTAAGGGGTCATCATCGGGCTTGGCCTAGGTCAGCCTAATTGGGGACCCCTGGGCCTGCTTGTTTTTATCAAATCTTGGATTTCCAGGATTTTTATTAATCCTTTTTATTTTTCCTTCTCCATTATTGAGGCTAAAAGCGAAGAATTAAAGACTCACAAGGGCCTCTAATACTAGTCTTTCCTTTGATAGAAATGATTAGCCCCCATTTTCCTTAGGGCCCATTTGTCTACTAATATTGAATTCATAGGAATTTTAAGTAACTCATTCCTATCATAAGCTAAAATAAAAATATAAAAAATAAATAAAAAGGTGAAGATCTACAAATGACCATCAAATCACTTCCCCTTGGTAGGAAATGATTTCCAAGTAATAACCCAAGAAATTAAATCATAAGAAAGTGAGGCCCGGTCTACATCTCCACCTTATATCCTTCACTCCTCACCTCTTTATCTGTCCTTCATTAAACCTCAATTTATCATGAATCCTTCAATACCAAGTAAAGGAATTGGCCCTTTTAGGGCCTGTTTGTTTGCATAGAGGAATTGAATACATCAAAATTCATGGTCAAATGAGCACGATCGAAGGATTATTAAAAGAGGTGATGGGTGAAGGATACAAGGCAGCGATGTTGATATAACCCTCACTTTCTTGGGATTTTAGGTACTAGGTTGGTGGTTGTGTATTCATTTCTCACCCCTGCTTGATTCATTTTCCATTACAGGGTAGATAATTTGATGGTCCTTTTCAGAAATTCACATTTGTTTCATCAATCTCAACTATTTCTAGAAGTAGCAATCTTACGGTTCCTATTTTTTTCAATTACATGAAACAAAGAGGCCCTTAGTAATTTGAATCAGTCCTCCACCTCTTATAATGTTCATATGAGAAAATCGCATTTATTATGAATACCTAGGGTCTGTTTGCATGCATAAAACACACAGGAATTTATTGTCGAATGTGCTTCATTGAAGGATATAAGGTGAATGTATGTAGATGAGACCTTGACTTTCCTAGATATTGAATTTCTAGGATGATAGATTTACCATCTCTTGGCCGTTGGGACCAATGGTAATGTCATGAATTCTATATTTGCAGCAGACATCTAATGCAAGGACCCTTCTCCTTCAGATGAGGTTAATGGCCCCCACAAACATGCCACATATTCAATTTTGTGATAAATGTAAAATCAATAGCGACTCCCTAATTGAGGTATGGCTTCAAATAATTCCCCTGGCTATGCCTATAAATCCGGCTTTCTTGTGAAATCCGGACCGCTCAAAATTAACTTCATCTTAATTATTTGTGAGCGCCAAATTTCAATCATAGTTGGATCCACCAGTGTTAAACAAGAACTTTTACTCCCCTTGTTTAATATTATATGAAATACATGTTTGATTGATAGTAAGGCAGTAGTTGGAGTGAGAGATGGCATTAATTTTGAGCGGTTTGACTTGGCAAGTTAGCTGCACTGATTGATATAGGCCTAGCCCCAGTGGACTTCAGACTTACCCAGCTGGCCATACCTACTTCACTGATCAATGTGGATATAACATATCTTAATTTCTAAGAACCATTGGCATTAACTTAGATTGTATCCATTTCATTGACTTAGATTATACAATCGCTGTATTTAATTATTCTATTTTATAAAGAAAAAATGCTTAGATTATCAAGTTCTCTTATATTTTGATTCCTTGACCAAAATCACCTTATTTTTAATTATCATTATCACTGTAGTAGTGACTCTTCTGTTTTTCTCCTACTGCCAATTCCACAGAAGAGAAGCCGATACAAGAAACTGATACGGCGGCACGTTGATTTCGGCACGATACGATCGCATATCGGAGATGGGACAATCTTGACCGACAAAGAGCTGTACCGGGACCTCCTCCTCCTCTGCAACAACGCCCTTGTCTTCTTCCCTATCCGCTCCCCTGAGCACAAGTCTGCCCTCTCCCTCCATCGCTCCATAATTGAACGCCTCCGCCGCATTCACCCCAAACACCCCGTCCGACCAACCTCCTCCGTCCCCGTCCCCGGCCCCGGCGCCGGCGACATGAACCTACTACTCCCCCAGCGCAACCCGGTGAAGCCTCGAAGCGCCAGACCCTGCAATCGCAAGGTCGCCGGAAAGCTGGTCTCCGGCAGTGTGACGAGTGTCGGCGGTAAGGAGCCTGTCGGTGAGGTGCAGTTGGTGGAGTGCCCAGTGAGGAAAAGTGTTGGGCGGCCAGCAAAGGGCGGTTCTAGAGGGGGACGGAGGAAGGCTGAGAGTGGTGGGAGGGGGAGGAAGAGAGCTCGGAGAAGATGAACAGTTGATATAGAACTGCCCTTGGTGGGCCCGGTAACTTTTTCTTTTTTATTTTTTTAGTTTTTGTTGTAAAAAGGGCAAAAACTGCTGTAGATAATCTTTGTAGGGGTTTTGTAAGTGTTAGATGAGTTTTACAGAAATTGCAGAGAATCTGCCAATAGTGAAAGAATAGTTGAGAAAAAGAACATGAAAAGAAGGGTTTAAAAATTGTAGCTTGTTGCCTTTGTGTCCTTGAATCTTAGAACTTTATTTTCTCATTGTTTAAAAAGACTGATTTCAGGTTGACTTTGCAGCCAAAAATCATGAATCCCAAGACTTCTTTTTCTAAATATGGTTAAAATTGTTGTAACAAATTTGAATGTTTAAAATCGTCCATCAAATTATTTCCCTCTAATGGAAAATGAAAGAAGGGGAGGTAGAAAATGAATATGCAGTCTTCACTCTTATGGCGTGTTTGGTAATGGCCGAGGGTGTTTTCTCTTCTGCGTGGCGCCAGCTTTCATACCACCCCAGAGAGGACGTCTAGATCTTCTCTCGCGTGTAAATCAAGCCATAAAGGAATGGAACTTTAGCCATTTTGTCGTGGCACCAAACATGTCATTATTAGTAATTAAGGAGAAAGTGAAGGATATGAGGCGAAAGGAGACAACGATTTGGATGGGTATTTAAATTGTTTTGAAGTGCTAGAACTAGCTAATTTTTATTTTTATTTTTTTAACTTGATGGTGAGTAAGAAATTTATAAAAAGATGAAGTACTTGTCTGTATTCTCTTTATTGAATTCCTAAGAATTTTAGGACATGCCTTTTTCTAAAGGGATTAGAGTTTAAGAAGTAATGGTAAAGATAAATCTACAAAATGACCATCAAATAATCTCTCTTTTCCTTTGATATACTAAAAATAAAATCCCATAAATGTAAGAACTTCATTTAGTTTGTATTATACCCTCACTCTTCACCTTTTTAACTTCTTCTTTTGGGCCCTTTTTTTTTTTTTTTTTTTTTTATTTTTATGGAATTGAATTCCCCAATCTATTTTGCTCGTCATAATGTCTTACTCCGTTTTCTCTGGCCTAAAGATGTTTGAAAGATACAAATGTCCCTACAAGCCTATGTGAATGCATATATTTGCCAATTATATGCTATTGATTTTTGCGAATGATCTAAACTTTATAGTTATCATTGATATATATATATATATATATATAGGAGATGCTCTAGTGAGAGACACTCTCACCAAGTTGGTGAGAGATGAGTGGAGGCCCTCACATTTAAGTTAGAGATCCTTGCATTTAAGTTGGTGAGAGTGGATATGAAAGTGAGGGCCCTCACCCATCTCTCATAAACTTGGCGAGACTGTCTCTCATAGGAGCACCTTCATATATATATATATATATATATATTTTGTGTGTGTGAGGCTCCCCACCTTATCTCTTATAGTAAGGTGGGAGATGCTCATATGAGAGTTACTCATATCTTACTATGAGAGATTAGGTGGGGGCCCTCATCTTACTATACAATGCCAACAGCTTAAATGTGAGGGTCCTCACCTTATCTCTTACAGTAAAGTGAGAGATGCTCTCATAGGAATACCTCCATATATATATATATATTGTTTACTTGCCTTAGTGGCTAAGTTGGAGAGGAGTTAAGTCACCAAGAGGGATCGATCCCTGGTGTGTGAGATGAGAGTGAGAGCTTTTACCACTAGGTCATTCCTAAGTTCTCATCATTGATAAATTTAGAGCCACTAATCATAGAAAACAAACAAAAGAAGAGTTGAGGCATGATCTAGATTTGTCCTTAAACTTGAGTAGATAGAATCCTCAACCGATCTCTAATCCATCAAGGTTTTCAAATCTATGTTACTTTCCATGAATTTTATCCTTGAAACTAGCATTGGAATTCAAGTTTTTTTATAAGGAGATTTTCAAAAAAATATATAACTTTTTACTCAATTTTAGAAAAGTACATGAAGATTTGAATATTTCATAAAAGTACAAAAGCTTTCCACAAATTTTTCATTCAAAGTCTCTCCATAAGTTTTTTGATAAATGACAAAAATGCCCTTCTCTTATGGTAGACTTTTATCTTTTCTTAACTTCTTTCCTCCCCAAAGTTTGCCATTTTGATTTTGATGAATATAACCATTTAATAAAGCTAGTTTCTTAGTCATTTGGAATTTCCTTTTTTAACCTTCCAGGCATAAAGGTAGTTGAAGTGGGCCCTCAGTAGGTCATTTGGGTTGGACATAATCATTTCTCTTAAATGATTTATTAAAGAAAAAATTTGATGATTTTGTCATTTCTCAAAAAAAATTTTATGAAGATTTTGATTGAAAGAGTTGTGGAAGCTTTTATACTTTTTTTTGAGATATTCAAATCTTCATATGCTTTTTAAAAATGAGCCAGAAGTTTTAAACCTTTTTGAAAATCTTTCTTTCTTAAATAAGAAAATTTAAAATTATTATCTTCTTATTTGTATAAATCAAGTGGGGTTTCTATGTATCCATGACAATCACCTAAAGGAGACGTCCTTTTTTTTCTTCTTCCATTGGTCCAAACAACTACAACTTTAAAATCTTTATTTCAAAAAACTATTTTTTTTTTTTTTGAGAATTTTTTTTTTGGAAAAAGCTATTTAACAAGATGCTTCTTTAGGTTTCCATTGACACCTTTTGCAGAACTTAGTGAACATTAACCTAATATGAATTCTTTAGTCTTTCTTTAAGCTGATTGCTATCAAGTGAGTCTATCACACACTGGCTACATGGTTAATACTATTGATTGATGTAGAGATGTCAAATGGGCCATGCCGTCCCATGGTACGGCCCGGAGCCGGCCCGGCACGATTGGTATCTCTAGATTGATGAATGACCCATGACCCATCCATATCCATAGCACAATATTGCTATTTAATCAAATTTTTACATGGGACTTTAAGAATAGTTTATTAATTGCAACTTGAATAGAACAAATGTTCCACATTGTAAACTCCAACAAGACCCCTTTACTTTTCAAACATGACCTAAGACCTTTGTTGTCCATTTTGAAGGATACAATTGTTGTGTTCACATTTGAAAGTTTGATTTAAATGTAGAATTCCTTGTAAACTTTTAGGTATTTTCTGTTTGTTTGGAGTAAAAATATAATAATAATTTAAGGCAGAAATTTTGGAAATTTTTTATGTTCTTTTGTTGAATGCTGAAAGGAGAAGGAAATTTTGGAAGGGTCTCCATAGGACAGTCACACTTTTCCTATATAGAACTGTCAAAGGATTTCGACGTGTTTCATCTTGTAGACTTTTAGGTCCAATTGTTTAAAAAAAAAAACTAGAATCTAGAATTCAAATCAGCTTGGTTAGGTGAGTGGGTAAGGTGGATTAGAACCTTCCATCTCACTATTTTAGAGCCCACCGTATATATTCATCTATGAGCTGCAAATGTTAGACGTTAGTGGTCCTCATGACCACATGTGCAATACTATTGGGACACATGATTTGAGCCTCCTAATTTAACTTAGTCTTCCCTTTTTAGTTTTTGGTTTTACTAATTTGATCCTGGATTCAATTTTAGTAAGCCCAATCAAATACGACTCTTGTTGGCTAATTTGAGGGAATTAAGGAAACTTACCTTTATTAGATTTTTCTTTGATGAGAAGAAATCTCTCTAAGGCTTATTTATATATATATATATATATATATGATTTTTTGGTACTCTCTTAACCTACGAGATCTGAAAAGTATCATCAACTTCACACATATTGGAGTGGTAAGATCCATAGGTTTGATTTTATAGCAAATACAACAAAGTTGTATTGGTATTGAACCAGGTGAACCCACCAGTGTTTTAAAACATGTTTGAGTCATGGACGAGTCAAGTCACAGGGACTGACCCAAATCTAAACTCCATTTACTTTTTCTTCTTCACCTCAACCATGTCTAGAAGACCCAACCATCCAATTAGACTGGTCCATACCACACCCATCAAAACCCCAACCCTAAATCCCTTCCTCTGATCATATAGAAGACACCTCCAATCTCTTCTTCTTTTACCATTGCCCCAATTTCACTTCTATCCCGAAACGCATGTCTTTAATTTTCTTCCTTCAATCTCTCCTTGTCCTCCATCTCTCTTGCACGCTTTTTTGTTGATGCGACACCCATAACTTCATCGTCGTCCTACGAAAGACTAAAAATGAAAAAAAAAAAGGACCAACTCAACCAGACCCTGCGGCCGAGCCCATTTTTTAAAACCCTGAACACTACCATTACCTAATTGGACTCTTACCTGATTCGGCCTGTGATGGGTTTAGCATGTATGGTACCAATCTTTTTTTTTTTTTTTTTAATGTTCTTGAGGACTCGAACCTTAGCAGCGGAACCAGAAAACATAACTTGGGGTGCCACTACGGAAAAAAAAAAAAAAAAAAAGTTCTTGAGGGCCAATGTAAAAAAACACTCAAAAATTTCTGAAAGATTGACGAGGTTTTTGCGATTTAAGGGGCCAGCCCCCTAGTTCCGCCCCTGCCGAACCTTCACTAGAAAACTTATTTGGTTCTGAACATGGCCAGGCAATATCCAAACCAGAACCATTGCCATCCCATAGGTGAATGTTGTTCCTAGGCAATGTTCCTAACCCCATGCGAGGTCTCTCAAGTCTATATGCCAAAAAATGTAATCTGCTACAATTCCTAAAAGTAGAGTAATATTTGGAAATCAGAAAGAGAAACACAAAGATAAATAGTAGTATCCACTTATCTCATGATGTTCAAAAGAAAAATCAACAAATGCATCATGAAAAGCTACAAATCCTCTGATTCCAAATTGTAATCATCACTTCCACAGCACATGTAATATGCTTAATCCATTAATTAAAAAGCTCTATGCAAATTGACCCTAACCCAGAACCGAATTAAAAAAGTTGCAAATATTGGGCTCTACAAAAAAAAAAAAAAAAAAAAGGAAAAAAAAAGTAAAAATAGAGTCCTTAGGATATTAGGGCAATGGGTGTTGATGGCTAGGTCAGGCTGGGCGGAGTTTGTCTAAGACTAGGTCTAAATTAAGGTCAGGATCCCACCCATGGGTTTAAAAGTCAGGCCAGATCCAACCTATTTGCAAAATAAATAGATCCTATGTTAAATATGTCGTGCTCACCATCAACATGCTCATGGTTAAGTGGTGTTGGCACCTTATTATCACACATGTGCCCATGGATCCATTGGTGGGTTTTTCAGTTGAAAGTACTGCTCGTAACTAGTAGCCCAACTTATAAAAAACAAAAGGGACTTCTATGGAAAAAAAATAGTCTTAAACTTTGATTAGATGAAGAAGTATATAAAAACATAAAAACAACAGGAGAGGGTGCTGTCCATTTTATTTTACAAAAATGCTTCCAGAGTGGCGATAAGGCCACTATTCAAATTTTTATCTATAAACCCCATCACTTTCTTTTTTCTCACACTCTTTTAAGTTCTATTTGGATAAATGAGGAGAGGAGTAAAACAAAGTGGATTTCACACGTGGAGTGGAGTAAAGAGAAGTAGGTTGAAGTTAAAAGTAGAGTACTTCACTTCACTTCATTTGGATGATTATTTTGAAGCTAAGGTTTGGAGTAGGATCCACTTTTACATGTGGCTCACAACATTACTTCATCTATGGGACCGGATTCCAAACGGAATAGAGTTAAAATTTTAGACTATTATGTTCCATTTAATTTTACTCTGATCTATTTTCTGCCTATCAAAATAAGAGAAAAGAACTTATATTACAAGCTACTTGGTTTAAAGGACGATTAGTATAAGTTATTCCCCTCTATTTTATAGAACCTTTGAAAGGAGTTCAAGGCTCAATAGGTTTTGAAGCACCAGAAGAAAGTGACAATGTTGAAAAATACATAGGAATAGCGGTGCTATTACCATTGCGTGCATTTTTGTCAAAAAAATGTACACACCCTCTCCGGTTGTTTATATGTTTTTGTATACTTATTCGTATAATCAAAATCTAAGCCTAATAATTTTCATAAAATCCTCAAAATAAAAATATTCGGCTAACCCGGGCCTTTAAGTATATATAGGCGACGGTCCAACCCATTTAAACGTCGGGCTAGAAAGTTAGTCCCCAATTCACCTCACGAGCCTAAAATAGAGCCCAAATCAAGTCCAATGCACGCTCATGCGTGCCCCTATCAAGCCGCCCCACATCCAAAACCTTGTAATTAGGTGTTCATGGCCCGGGTTCGGCCGCGCTGAAGCATATCTAGGCCCTGCTCAACTTTAGAACCACAAGCCCATATCCAGCCCAAGCTCGACATGGGCCCGACCCCGCCCACTATCAATCGGGCAGGGCGTAGCAGGGGACCCACCTAATATTGAATGGGCCCATGAGTAGCCCTCTTTCAACGAAAGGTATCAGTGGGACCCACCTAAAACACATCTCTCCCGCGAACAGTTGGTGGAAAATGCAAGATAAGCAGCGTCCGTACCAAAAGCCTCCAAAACCAAAGCAGAAGAAAAAAAATAACATTCTTTCCACATCTCAAAACCCTAATTCTCTGAATTCTCTTCGATTTCCAGATCTTCGTCTTCTTCGATCTCAGAGATAGGTTAAGAGATCGATCTCTCATGGCAGGGCGTTACGACAGCAATCCTTTCGATGAAGAAAATGTGAATCCATTCGCGGTGTGTTTAGATCTATGCATCCTTATACCTTCCTTCTGTTTTGGTTTCGGTTTTCGAAGAGAATCGGTCGAGTTTAGTTGGTTTTTACTGGAAATTTGAGATTGGAGAGGATTTGTATTGGTTTGATTTGGAATTCTGGAGTTTCTGTCTTTGGATCTGTTTTTCAAGTTCAGATTCGAAGGTATTCGTTTGTGATGTCTTGGAGTGTGAAATCAGGGATTAGAAGTGGGATCGATTTGGAATTCTTATGGTTTTCGTTTCTCTTTGTTCTAAATATGCTTGTGCCGCTGATTTTTTGGGGGAAATGCTAGGGTATTCGTCTGAATTTGATCTTTTTCGGGTTCAGATCTGAAATTGGTTGATGAATGTTAGAGAATTTGACTAGATTCGATATTTACAGGTTGATGAGTTTCAGATTGACTGTTATCTATGTGTATAAAATGATTAAGAAAAAATTGTTTAGCTATGAGAATTCTTAGATCTGGTCTGGTAGAACTCGTTTTCTGTAACTTTTGTGTTTGATTCTGAAGTACTGAGTGTGCTACGCTTTTCTGGTGGAATTGCTTTGTTGTGATCTTTTCTTTTATTGCTGTAGTTAGATTTAAATTCTAACTGAGCAGATCGACATTGCTTGTGCATTGGCGGATGATGGGATTGCCTTGGAATTGGGAATTAGCGTTTGTCTGGAACTGTCAACTAGTATATATGGCAGCAGATCTGGACAATCTAATTTGGGTTGCGTTTTTTATTAGTTGGATGATGGGAAAAGGTCTCTAATTGGAGGGGTTTGAAACACATGTAGACAGAAACTGTTGAGCACCAGAACATCTATGAAATGCCTCATCAATTTGATCAGCCTCGACTGACTGATCACAACATAGTCATAAATCATACGAAGATGTGAGTATTAGAGTGTTTAGGCACATCTCTTTCATAGAAGAGACCCTTCTTAGATTACCCAAACCAGAAAAGCAACACATGCATTATGATATATATATATATATATATATATATATATATATATATAAAGGGTGTGCCTTTTATTTTTGTCATATAATGTGCATTGAATATGGTTATACATCTTTTGAAAAAAATTTGAAACTTGCTTTCTCTATCTTCTATCTAATGACAGTTTCTATATAAAAATGCGTTGACTCTTAGTAGGGTTTTTCTGTGATAGAATGTTTAGGTTTTTCCTTTGCATATATCTGAACAACCATTCTCCTGAAGCTAACAATATATGGAATGCTTCTTTTTTCCTTGGTTTTTAGCTACACACCTTAAATATGCGTGCAAAAACCTCCAAATCCTTTCTTTCTGTACATCCAGTCGATAATTTTATGTACAGTTGAATATGCTGACTTTTTGCTGGGTGATTCTGCCACAGAAACTTTGGCAACAAAACCTTTAAGTACATCTTAATAGTTGCTAATTTTAGTAGCTAGCTGTAAATTTTAAGCACAGTGAGTGTCTATATTTTAAAGCAATTTTTCCCATGCATTTTCAATGTCAGGACAAAGTAGCTAAGGGGAAATCTTCAGGTCAGTCAAACTATGGTGGAGGTGCATTTTATACCACGGTAAGCTTAACTTCTACTTTTTGAGCAGCATTTATTTTGTAAGCTTTAACATTTTATCTGTTTGGTAAATGTCAGCCAGATTTGTCTTCATCTATTTTCTACTATTTTATAGGACAGTTGCTTTGCATTAAAGATGTTCTCTTACCTTTCTTTTTTGTACAGAACATGTTGAAATTCAAACATTACCTCACCACTATTTGTTAATTACAGTTGAAAAAACACATGCCCGCATGCACACAAATTTTCTGGTGCACAATGGGTGCACGATGCACATCTTATTGTGGGGCCCAAGATGATCGTGGGCTCTTATACATAAATGTTTATATTATTGGGAAAAAGTTGATTTAAATGCCCCCATAAAGGGGAAAGATTTACACTGGAAGTAACACTCTACTGCTGTAAGCAAGTCAGCTTTTGCTTGCCTAGGCCAATGAAAAACAAAAGACCAATCCTCTAAAGTAATGATATTGCTACTCTTTTCCAGCCAACTTGCTTGGAGCCTATATTATGCGTGGAAGGTCCCCACCACTCCCTGGGAACTCAGAAACCATGGAATTGGTCAATAATTTAAGCCACATTTCTAGCCAGAGTGGAGAATCACTTGATGAGTTCATTGATCTTGTACATGAATAGAAGGCACCTGATGCTGCATGCTTTCATTGAATATCTTTTTTCAACTATTACGCATGTTTAGCCTGAATAGTCTTTCCTCAGAGTAGCTTCGCATGATACGCTTAAACAATATGGCAAAAGCCTCTATGAGCACCCATTTAGTCTTATTGGTCAGTCAACCACCATACATATGGCCATTTTATTTTCCATTATAAGGAGAACATTCTTCTTCAACCGGTTCATCTTCCATCCTGTTACCAACCATTTAGTAAAAGTACTGGCCATTATTGTCCTTTTTGTGCAGTGAACGTGCAAGATATCCTTGAAAAGATAGAACCTTGCTTAGAGGTTCAATCGTGGATGCTTGATATAGAATGGTTTTTAAATTTCTCTCTGCAAAATGCACCCTTCTACAAATACATTTTTATCTTTCTTGCATAATTTTTTGTCATGAATCATGATATTGTAGAATTCATTGAACAATTTTGTTTGTGCTTCAAATGCAGTTTATTCTTATTGCATTTTTTTCATAATTACATCATTAAAGATGCTCAACAATTTTTTTAAAGTATGGTAGTAAGCTCTCTTCTTGTGCTATCTGAACCCATTTCTATGCAGGGGCGAAACTACAAAGGCCGCCCCACCCCCCCCTCCCCGCCCCGCACGAACCCAAAAACCATCCAACCACCACCACACAAAAAAAAGCAAATTTTCTGGTTCCATCCCTGTTTCTATGGTGTACTTTTTCTAGATCATGTTAACTTGTTGCATCCATGTTGCTAATGTGAGATTTTTGGCCTCTGTATGACATATCATCTACTCTGCTAATTCTCCAGAATCCTGGCAGTACTTTTGAACGCGCGGAACAGTATGATCGTGATATTCCTATTGACAATGCAAAGGTGGGTTTCCGTTTTCAGAAAGCAAAACTCTCATGTTATATCTTGATTATCAGAGTTCAGTTGTTTACAAATCCTTCCTTTCCCCCCTATTTATATTTAGGATCTCAAAAGGAAAGAGCAAGAACTAAAGGCAAAGGAGGCAGAATTGAATAAGAGGGAACAGGTATTTACTGATACGGTTTCTGATGAGTGGTACATTTGCTTCATGTGTGCATGGCTGTACATAGGGATGTCAAACGGGCCATGCCGTGCAGCACGGCGACTTCGTGGCTGGCACGGCAGCTCAATTGTGCAGTGCCTGGCCTCCGTGC
Organism: Camphora micrantha; assembly: GCA_003546025.1. Taxonomy (NCBI): domain Eukaryota; kingdom Viridiplantae; phylum Streptophyta; class Magnoliopsida; order Laurales; family Lauraceae; genus Camphora; species Camphora micrantha. Next base: position 9,210,940 of record QPKB01000005.1, on the reverse strand, counting down.
CTATCGTGCCATGGACTGTGTGTGGTTCTTACCTTTTGGGTGGAAAAAAACAAAAGGTCTTACACTAAAAAAATTAAAAGACACACAAAGAAGAGTATGACACACAAATTTAAGTGGTTCTTTCAAATTCGACTTACTCCATTGAGAATAGAACCATTTGGATCTTTTCTATTTGACGATTTTTCAATAGGATTACCTTTGAAGCCTTTACAATTTTTTTGGATAATAAAACAATAAAAGACTATAATTTTTTAGATTTACACTAAAAATATCAAATATCCCATGCCGTGTCGTGTCGTGCTTTTGGTGGGCCCTGCTCAATTGTGCCAACCCTGCCCAGCCCAGCACAGACCGTGCTTGGCGGCTGTGCCATGCCATAGGCCATTGACTGCCGTGCCGTGCTGTGCTGGCATGTCCTAGTTGACATCTCTAGCCATACATGGTAGTATCCAATAGTGTCAATATTTTAATTGTTTTGTACATGGATTTTTATGAAGAAGCAAAATGATGCATTTGATTTGAAACGTAACTAGTGTTGACTCTTTACCAATTCTTTGTAAACTCTGCTTGCAATATCTGAAGGGCATCCCATTGCCTGAAAAATAAAAAATAAAATGAAGGGCATAATCTATTTATAAATGAAAATGCGTATACAAGCATTCTTTTATGGTGCATGCTTCCCTGCTCTTAAAGTTTCAGTCTGTGCTTCTTTTGTGTATTACATATTATAGCCCAGATGCTGCAGAATATAGCATCCTGGAAGCTATAAGGTACTAACTTGACGATTGGTTCCTTTCCGTTTTCTAGTGCATTTTGTAGTTTAGTAGTCTCAAATCTAAATCTTCCAGGTTTTCTAGTCCATGGAGATTTAAGTTTATTTTAAATGAGATAAATGATGTCTGAAGTCATTGGAGTTGGTATTCTTTCATACTTTTGATGGGAACTAACAGGTTGAAGTGCTTTTACCAACAAGCAAGTAGATAGAAGTCCTCTGTGTACAGGTCCCGCGTTGTAATTTTTCTTCCTTGTGCTCTTCTTATTTGTATTTTGTTTTGTGTGCTTGGTTCTCATCTTGGGTTCCATCCACTATTATCATCATTTGGAATCTTCAAGGTGTTATGTGCTGAACGACAGCGCCAATATAATGGAATGAAAATTTATAGCTTACAAGTTTTTGAGCTCTTACAGTTCTGAATTTGCTGTATGTGTCACACACTGCATTGCATGGAATGGTATATGGAGTGCTGACAGAACATAGCCCTAAGTACTGATGAGTGGATGAGAACTCATGAAGCTAATTTCAACTAGATGGAATGAGGCTTCTTTGATGAGAGAGATAGCATTTCATACGATATGATTTTACACCATACTTTTCTGTCCATATCTGAAACCTACTGTATTTAGTTATGATAATGCATCTCTTTTATAACATTAGAAGTTCTCCACTAGCAGATATAAAAAAAGGCCCTTTTTATTATATTGATTTTTTTTTAATTGATGTCTTTTAGGAACTAAAACGGAAGGAAGAGGCTGCAGCACGAGGTATTCTTTCATTTTTTTATTATTATACAACTTTAAGTACTTTTAATCCTACTGTTCAATAAGGTATTTCCATGTGATTTTAACTTTGCGTTACTGTTTTGCAGCTGGAATTGTTATAGAGGAGAAAAATTGGCCACCATTTCTTCCTATTATTCATCATGATATTGCAAATGAAATACCAATCCATTCGCAAAGGACGCAGTATTTTGCATTTTCCACATTTTTAGGTATGTTTTCATTTCTCCTTTTCTTCTTTTATTTCTGGTGATGTTTAAATATTGAGATTTTCTTCTCAAGTGTTTGTAGCCTATGGATTTCTCTTTGATTAAGAAGTAAACATGCACATCTGTTGGAATTTATGAATGTTTTTTTTAATGTTTTATGGTTTAATACTTAGTTTCAGGGAGAATTTGAGTATGGTAAGAAAATTATAAATCATAATATTTACCAAAAAATAAGAAGATATTTGGGCATTAGAGTTCAATCGTAAGATTTTATTTAGATAATTAAAATATAAGATTTAAATCATAACTCAAATGTTTTATATTGAAATATAAGATTTAAATCATAACTCAAAAGTTTTACATAACAATGAAGTCAAGGACCTCTGACCTACTGTTCATAACAATGAAGTCGGGGACCTCTGACCTACTGTATATAACAATGAAGTCAAGGACCTCTGCCCTACTGTTCTTTAATCTTTAGTTGGTAAATGAAGTTGATTTTCAGTTGTGAATATTGAATTTGTGCAGGATTAGTATTATGTCTACTGTGGAACATTGTGGCCGTCACTGCAGCCTGGATTAAAGGAGAAGGTTGGCTCATACGTTTGATTGCATATGTTATGAGTTTTTTTTTTTTTTTTTTTTTTTTTTTTTTCAATCTTTAAATTTTCTTTTTCTCGATGCCTATCTGGATCTGGTGTTATATCAGGATGAGTAATCTATTTCTAGTTTCTACAACTTATGTCTTTAATGATCTTGATTCAGCATGCCTTAATGTGTAGGTGTAAAAATCTGGCTCCTTGCTATAATCTACTTCATCTCAGGGGTTCCAGGAGGTTATGTCTTGTGGTACCGCCCTCTTTATCGTGCCATGAGGTACTACCTTCTATTGTATTTTTTTTTTCCTAAGGTTCTCGACTTTATATCATATACGTATAAATTTTCATCCTTGTATGTTATTTGTGATGCTTACACATATGCGGCTTAATGGGAATTGTGATCCTTATTAACATCTTCAAATATTTTTTCAGGACTGATAGCGCTTTGAAGTTTAGCTGGTTTTTCCTTTTTTACGCGGTACAGATTTATTATATTCCTTGTTATATAAAAATAATATTTATTGCGTTCCTTTTTCCGAGATCAGATTCTACATACTATCATGTTTCCTACATGAGGTAAAAGCATATTCATAATTTCTATATATATATTTTTTTTTCTCTTCTATCCCAACAGCTTCACATTGGTTTCTGTATCTTTGCTGTGGTTGCTCCTCCTATCATTTTCAAAGGGAAATCCTTAACGTAAGTTTTCCTTATAAAATTTGATAAATATCATCGCCATTTTGTTGTTACTCTCTTTTTTAGGCGTTCAGTGAATGTGGAATTGTGGATACGTTATAATTGTACGGGTTAATGGTACCGAACTACTATTCTTGGTTGTAATCCTACAATGTTGTTTATCACATCATTGGAAATTCTATCAACCCGAGGCACACAAATTCTTATTCAATCTCCTAGAAGTTTCATGTTACTCTTCTTTCCACAGTGAGATATTTAGTCTTATGTTGTTTTCCTTCCTTGGGATGGAACCTGGTGCTAGTTGGAGCTTTTTACATGCACTTTTAGAATTGATTTTGTTGTTTAAATTTAATTTATTAACTTAGGGAAAGTTTGCATGATGGGACCAGTGATGGATGGAGTCTTCGCACATTCACCACTGATGACCGGCATGAGTCGTCTCCACTGGTAACCCAAAGAGTATTTGCACATGGGGAAACACTAGCTCAATGCATCCACTGTAATGGCAGGGAAATAGAATATTTTCATAAAATTGCATAAACGAGAGATTACAAGGGAATAATTTATACAGGTTGGGGCAACAATCTAGCCTATTAGGCATCCTAAATAGAATTTCCTCCAAGAAATGATTACATACCACTCTATTTACATTTACTAGGGTTTTCTTTCCTCTTATTGCTTACATGTCAAATAAGTTATTTTTTGTTGATTACATGTCTATCAGTTATCTTGCTTCTTAGGGTTTTTCTAAACTAAGAATATCTAGAAAAATTTTCTTGAACATTTCCAAAATAAAGGACATTCTTGAGAATTTGCTAATTTAAGAAAGTAGATCTAGGAAATTTATATAAAAAAGTAGACATAGTTGGGCCATGGACTGTTTGACCATGGGTTAGTCCCAAATCCCAGTGGAAGTGTCTATGGGCTTGGGCCAATGCAGGCCACTATGGGTTAGGCCCAATGACTGGCCAAGTATGGGCCTACTATTGGGCCTCTTTTAATGGACTTTTAGGCCCATGATGCACTTGGATTGCATCACCACACAATTTACTGCATTACCTTGGAAAAATATCCAATCATAGTGAAAAATTTTCCCTAGAGGACAGTGTGCTTTAATGTTGGTAAAAGCTCCTACCTCCTAGGGTAATCAGTCATGAGCCTAAACATGTGTCTCTATGAGGTATGGATGGCAATGGGTCAGGTTTAAACGGGTATGCACCCAGGCCAGCTACTGTTAGGGGCAGGTTTGGCAGTGGGTTGGTCAGATTCAGGTTTTTGTTGTGCCTAACCTGCCCCACCATTTATATTTTACTCAGTAGCTTTTGTACATATCATTTCAGTGGTACTGGTACAAGTGCTAAGTGAGTAGTAACATTTTCAAGAGGTTAGAATTTCAAAACCTGAAGGGTATAGGATTTTTTATTTTTAAAATAAAATTGCTAACCATTATCATACCTGACTCGACCTGTACCTGTCATGAGTTAGCTTAAACCCAACCCTATACTGACCCCAGTGACGGACCTACATGTTAGTACGCGGGTGCGACTACACCCGCGAGATTTGAGAAATTTCTTAAATAACACCTTAAAAAATCTTAATTTATTATTTAATTTCTTAACTTGGTCATTGCGTGCACCACCCAAATGAAAATCCTGGGTCTGCCATTGCCTGACATGTTCCCATCGCTACTAGGATGGGCTTCTATTTACAATGGCTGACAGGGCATGAGGCATAATTACTAATAAAAAAAAAGTATAATGAAGTAGGATACTTACAGATTCAACAGCATATTGATAATGATTCCATCCTTTGTGAAACAGGGGTATCTTGCCTGCAATTGATGTCATCGGTAATCATGCGTTGGTTGGGGTGAGTTTGGTGCTTTTGCCATTTTATTGATCCATTGTTAACATCATTTATGATCAATGAATGCTCAATTGTTACTTCTTGTTTAAGTTAAAAGAAAATCTATATCACAATATTCCCATGAGAATACATTGGCTTGCTTTATCATTAGAAACTATATTAGCCAACCGAATGGTTGGAAAAAGGACAATAAATTTTTTTTAATGTACTGGATAATGAAAAACTATGATCTTTCTGAGTGTCCCAATACTTGAACCATGTCTTGGATGCCAAGGGCTCTAGTATGACAAAGAGTTGTGTTTTCTGAATTTAAATTTCATGTGTTCTTATTCTTTGAGTTTTTGTGTTATCAGCATTGTTTGTAAGCTTTTTTTAATGGAGTTCTTTTTGTACTCTATTGGAAATTTGAGTAATTATATTTAGGACTTAAGCACTTGAATTACGGTGTTTGAGAGACAGTGCTCTGCCTTAGAACGGCGAAAAGATATTAAGAAACTAATTCAGGGACTCATGGCCTGAGTTGATTAAAATCTAGCAGTCATTCATCAGTGACAGAGTACATACTCTATTTGAGTGAATTTTTGGGCTAGCTTATGATTTACTTGAGTTCCAAATAGATATATTTACAGGTCAAGCTTGAGGTTGCATATTGCAACCTCCAATACTCAACTTGTGTTGAATCCTCGCTATTACTGCTAGTTTGATAGGCTACTGTTTTGTTATCAGATCTTTTACTTCATTGGGTTTGGACTCTTCTGCCTTGAATCATTACTAAGCATCTGGGTCATTCAGGTTATATTCTTAACTTAAACTGACATTTGTATGCGTTTTCATATGCAACTTCACCTCGGCTGATTTTCTCCTTAACATATTCAGCAAGTTTACATGTACTTCCGTGGGAGCGGCAAAGCTGCGGAGATGAAGCATGAGGCAGCAAGAGGTGCCATGAGGGCAGGGCTATGATGCTATTCCAGAAACTACAGTGCAGTGGGTGGAAATGTTCGAAATAGCTTTTGGTCTGGAGCAGATGGTTATTTCTATTTTTTCTCATTACCTGTGGGTATGCCACCCGTGTTCCCTGTAGTATCTTTGTGGGTTTTGTGATTCGTACTGTTTCATTTGTGGCTTAGAATAGGAGATACTTGTAGAGAGATGGAGAGAACATTGCAAACAGCTTTGTAATATTATTATATCGATGAGATCACAGCGTCTTTGAATTTGCCTTGGTTGGTTTGATAGCTAATAGCTTTATTCTTCCGAGCATTCATTCTCTTTGGCCTCATATTCTTTTTTATGCTTTTTCTGAAAGCTGTTGATGACAAAGAAAATAGATAGATATAACGCTCCTTGATAATGAATTGACTTCAACCTTGCTCAAGATTCTCTAGGTTGTCTAATCAATTAAGCTTGGTTTCCATGGAGGACCAGGACACCTCTCCTTTGCCGATCTCAGATGCTTCTTGGTTTTTTTTTTTTTTTTTTTTCTTTTTTTTTTTGGCTGCTTACATATGTAAATGGTACACGTGTACAAGGGTCGTGCTTCCGTCAAGGAATAATCACTGACGCCTATCTTGGAACTTGTGTTCTTTTCATTTATTTTGATTTTCCTCTGTCAAGAAAGAGAGTGAACCTTTCTAAAGACTAAGACTCAGTAATTCATCTGCCATTTTTTTTTATATTCTCTATTTTCATAGAGGGAAAGGTCATTTGATGATCCTATTTTAAAATTCACATTTGGTCATCATTTTTAACCACTCTGTAACTTTAGTTTTATATATTTGATTCTTATGCATTCTACGAACGCGTCCTTACAAGGCCTAACTCAGTCTCCTTAAATTGATTTCTTAGGAATTCTAAGACTTCGTATTTGGTTAAAAATGAGGAAAAGTCTGTGAGAGTCTAAAAATTACGGAGTCGGTTAAGCGAGGATGAAACTCACTGATCTGCTGTTAGGACTTTTTTGAGATGAATTATTTGCTTCCAAGCCTGAAAAGGAAGGAAGCGGAGGAGGGTCAGCTGTTGTCATCAGATGGCTAAGTGATGGTCACTCCGATGGCTAAGTTAGTGACGTGATTAAGTAAATATGGAGTGAATGGAAATGAAGAGAAGGCTATACGTGCCTGTAAAAATATTTTTCCACACCCTTGATGGAGTGACTTGGAATGTATATATAGGCATAGAGATCCCATCAGAAGCTTCTTGAATGGAGGTAGGTGAAAAGGGTATGTCCCGTCGGGCCATACGTTGTACCCTTTGTGGGGGTAGGCAGGAGTACTGTCCCATCACCCCATACTTTGTCCTCTTGAGTGACTATGGATGTGACCGAACACCCCATACTTTGTCCTCTTGAGTGACTATGGATGTGACCGTCTGATAAGGTCAACTCCTTATCACGTGCATACCCTATCTGTGATTGTCGTCTGGCGTCCATCTCGGTTAACACGATCGAGCTAAAGGTGGTGTCTGGGCGGGTATCTGTGATTGTCGTCTGGCGTCCATCTCGGTTAACACGATCGAGCTAAAGGTGGTGTCTGGGCTGAGATGGGGCGCGGAGCTGAAATCAAGGCAAGCCCAATTAATTGGTACTTTCACCAAAATCAGGACCTATCTTGACATTACAGAAATGCCCCCACACAAAGTCAAATATCTAAAAGTGATCATCAAATAATTTTTCATATTCTCATGAGTCTCATCCAACGTAGCAAAGAAAAGAAGAAAAGAGAGAAGATTTCCCCTTATAATATAAATTGAATCTTGGGGCAGTGAGAAGTAAATATCCTCCCATCACCCCCAATTATTCAATTCCTATCAAAGTCAATAGACCATCTACATCTCTACCATATATCCATCACCGCCTCATGTTTCTACTAATCCTTTTTTATTAGCCTATTTGACCATATACTTGTGTTTAAAACAAAAATATTGCAACGGGGTTTATCATTTTGTGAAAAGTGAGTGTTGATTGATTGGATTTGTAGTCTTTTTGTATATATGACATGTAAATAGTTTAAAATCTCAAATTTAGAGACAATGGTGGCCCCCATGGAATGAACTTTTTTAAGGTCGAACTCACTTCAATCTGATTATGTTGTTGATGACTGAGCGGATGGTGTAAAAAAGTATTTTTCATATCAATTTTACACTTCAATTTTAAGATACGGTAACAGATACACCTATCAATTAAGGACCCGAATAGTGAGTCGACACCCTCAAGGTTGCAATAGTGAGCATTTTCTGATGTGCCTCTGCCTTCTGGGTGGAGCATACTTCCACTTAATCTACATTGTAGTAGGATGTCGGTTAGTAAATAAAAGTCGTCTATGATTTTTGTTGTAGTTTGTTGTATGTTAATTTAGGCCCATTGTTATTAGGACCTAACAACTAAAGTCAAGTGGAGGAGGGTCGTATTGATTTGGTCCATGATAGTGAAATTCCATGTTTTTCTCAATCAGACAAACTGGGATTACATCATTCATGTTTTCACGGTGTCTTTCGGCTGAACTGGGAAAAGAATGGGCTTATGCAGTTCCAACCTTTTATTTGTTGGGCCTAGGATTTGAGCCCGATTCTACTCTGCCAACCAAATAACTGGCTTGGTACAATTATTTTAAGATGGACAAGGTGGGCTACCCTTGTAGTGTTAATGAACCCAAGACCCACCAATTTTCAAAATCGGGTGTAAAACCTTAGGACATGGTCTAGACAGTTATCTCAGGCCAAAATCAAGCCCACATGGTATGGGCTTGGGCAGATCTCTGGGATCACCGGGCCCACTAGCATCCAAAACTATTATTTATTTATTTTGTGGTCATGCTTTTGCCGGCCTCCTGTACTCTCCTTTCTTTTTTATTTCCTGGTGGCATTTACATCATTGTATCTATCACTTAGGACAATGCATGGACCTTTTTCCTGTTTCCATACCAATAGAATATGAGAATGCCCCATAACAAATAATTGGAAGGATAGGAGAAATCTGGTTAGATCATCCGAATAATCGACCTAATGGGGCCTATTGAAGAAAACAATGTCCAAAAACAAACAAGTTGGAACTCGCTGGACACTCAACATCCTACCTTTCATCAGCGCGCGGAAAGACGTGAAAAGTGAAAATGCCATTCCACAATTTTGGTAGCTACATAGAAGTATAATATAATACTCCTTTAGGGCACTTTTTGTGTGGGGAAATTCAGAAAAACTAGTGTAGTGTAGTGTATTGCCATTTGCTATGTATCAGGAACACTTTATGGAAAATCAACATTTTTGGACACTTTTTTTCTTATCTGGCTAGAGTAGAAGGAATTCCCAAGGGCAGCCCAGTGGTAGGGTCAAGGGTGTCTTATCTCTGATCTCACATGACTTCTGTACCACTTTTTCAATCTACAGCAGAAAAAAAAAATCTGAAGGGCTAGCGGCCAATGACATTAATGTAGGAGTGTCAATGGTACAAGATTCCATACCAAAGAATAGCAAGCAATTTCATTTAAAAGCTGGCACGAGTTATGAGTCTGTCAGGCCCACTGTTGTCACTAAAAAGGAAACGGTGGTTAAGACGTCCATGAAAAAGATGGACATGAGAGAGAGAGAGAGAGAGAGAGAGAGAGAGAGAGCTTTATCTCAGTTGTGCTCATGGGCCCAGTTACACCCACCCAGACCCAGTCCGGCCCATAATCAATTGGATTTGAGCTGTGTTTCTAGGCTCATCTGCTCCTCGGATTTCTGGCCTTACAGTTAAATAGGCTTAAGCCCTTGTATGTTTAGATTGGGCAAGTGTGAGAGGAGACATCACTTTCCTAGAGTGCGTTGTGTTTCTTGTGTGGCTCACATATTTACTACAGAGGGGCGTGTGTAATTTGCAAATGGTCTGAACCAGGGCCTAACTTTCAGGCCCATTGTTTGAGATGGTCCGAATATTTAGGCCTGATAACTAAACAGCCTACTGGGCTTGGACAGTCTTTGACCTGGCCAACTTGGCCTATGAACACCCTTGTCTTGTTTTTGTTCTGATCAGTTTTGGCGTTTCCCAGATGTGGCATGCCAGGTGGGAACAGGCACACACAACGTGATCAACTTCACCACTGCAAATGTTGGTCTCACGTCCCAGCCTCTATCCTCAAACTCATTCAAAAGAACCCACCACCTCAAATCAATCAAGAATCAGGAATTCAGGAAATGGAGAGAACTTCTTTCTTTCTCCCAACTATCGTTGCATTCCTTGTTCTTGTTTTTAAGACTCAAAGCTACCCAACTGAGCAACAAGTCAAGGACACAGTGCATGGCCTTCCAGGGCAGAGCTCCTTCAATGTGAGCTTTGTACATTACTCAGGATATGTGACAGTGAACAAGGAGTCAGGGAGAGCTCTTTTTTACTGGTTCTTTGAAGCTGCTGAGGACCCTTCTTCAAAGCCTCTTGCTATTTGGCTCCAAGGAGGTAAGAATTCAGTAGCTCTTTCCCCATTCATGTGTTGATTGAATGATTTGAGTTGGTAAGTTTTCATACAGCATGGATTCTTTTGAAATAAACAGTACACATCACACCTTTCAAACATATTTGTACCACTTTTTCTCTAAATAAAAAAAGTTTACTGAAATATTTATTCCTGATTATTTGAGTAAGATATGTTGTTAATGTTATCTAATGCCATTCATGTCATCTTGGGGTTGTTGTTCCTTACAGATGAGAATCTCCTATCAAATAATCATCACATGAACTCAAATGAGTACATTTAATTTAAGGATTTTCTTCTTACTTTCATCTCCTTTTCTCTCACATGGTAATGCCTCTTATGTCATAATTGTAATAAAGCAATTAATTCCCCTTTACATAAGCCTCTATCCTTTTATGCATTATAATATGCCTCATGCCACCAAGAGTGTGTCTTTTTTAAGGGACCTGTCTTTTCAAAGATGGATACTTATCCTTCATCCTCTAAAACCTCTGTGCACAACAGATTTCATGATCATGGTTTTTTGGAGATGGAATTTGTTATTTTTATCTAATCTTATAAGTTTATAATAGTGATCTTTTGTTGACTTAAATTAATTTTCATTGTCATCATTTGATTGCCTTATCACACTATGTGGGGTCCATGAATTAACAAACTTTGTTGATTGAAATCACCAATTTAGAACTATATCTACAATATGAACAGAGTGAATGGTACACATTTCTAGTGATTTAATGGTTGAACTAGGAATTTTGTTCATCTTCATCACTCATCAGCATTATCATAGCATTATCTACAAATTAAAAGGCTGTTTGAATTTTTGTTCATGGTGTCTATTTTTATATGATTTAGAGAAAATCTTGAGGCAGGGAGTTATTTTACAATGATTTTGTTCATAGGAATGGGAACATCATGTACTATTTTGAAGCTTGATTTTATATATCATCTATGCTTCTATTTAGTAATAATAAGTTGATTACTTCTTCTTAATAGCTAAATTGTTATCCTTTAGTCTGTTTTGGTATTTCTGAAAAAGTGCTATTTTTCAGGACCTGGGTGTTCTTCCATTGGATATGGCATGGCAGAGGAAATAGGCCCTTTTCACATAAAGCCAGATGGGAGGACCCTTTATCTAAATACTTACGCATGGAATCAAGGTATGGAAAGTGGAAACCCCATTTGCTATTGTGGCACTTGTGTGGGTTTAATTTACTTGCCAATTTTTTTTTGTTTCTTCTACTGTTTTCTTTTAATATCTCGATTGGGGAACATAGGTTATTTTCCATAAAATTGTAAAATGAGTGGATACAGATTACCTATAAGCTTTAGATAGTTGTGAACCACGTGATTAATGTGATGTTTATGGCATTTTCTTGCTAGGGGAGACGTTTTAGAAAATTTTCTAGATGTAGACAGCACTTGTATATTGCGACCCTTAAATTTCCTTCGCTAACCATTCCTACCAAAACCTCGAGGTGTTAGTAGAGGCAGCATAAATACTTTTTAATACTCCCCCTTAGGTGGAGCCCACTCCTCAACAACAACTCACCAAAACATGACAAATGTAATGCAAAATAAGGAGAAATAAGCATTAATCACATGAAATCGCACAGCAATTGAGTGAAATAACATGTTCAACAGATAGATCAAGCACAAAACCCTTACGGAAGGGTTGTTGCGGGAGAATAATAGAGAAAACAAGCCAACGAACTGAGCAGCCCCTTTACTGCATGATATTTTTATGTTCCAAGCATAAGAAACCCACAACTACTCTCAACCATAAAATCTAGGAAGAAATCCAAATCCAAGTCACTCATAATAGGTCCAATTTTTGCATCTATGATGATATGCTGGCCATCTCAGGATTTCTATTTCTAAGTCTTTTTTCGTATGTATGTTTTGGAAGGATGTTCAATATCTTGATAGATCATTACTTATCATTAATTATTATTATGTTTTCACTAACTGAACCTTTGGAACTTCCAGTGGCTTATATAGAAAAGTGGCAGTGTTTTTGAAAAAGAATGTTAGACTAGGATATTAGTACGAGGATAATCTCTTAAGATTGTTATTCGTGTAATTAGGTTAGATTGAGAGGACAATCCATCAAAGTTGTGATAAGGTTGGATTTGTATGTAATAATGTGATTAAGTTTCCTCATTTATATCTTACATCATAAATAATTGCCTATTGTCAATGGAAAATATTTTGAGGTTTTGCAAAATGTAATCTATAAAGTCTTCATGGCATTAGAGCCATGGTTAGCTCAAATGTGATCAGGCTGATCATGGTTTTTGATCCTTTGGGCATTATTACCACCAACTTACACACAAGCCTTTCATGAAAAGATTATACAATTTTGAGAGGGTGATAGAAAACATTGCATATTAGGAACCTTGTGGTTGTTAGATATGCTAAAATATGTTGGGTCAGTGATCACTATATACAAGTGAATTCAAAATTTTCCAACTTTTTGGGAAAATTGCTTCTCACCCTTCTCACATGTGTAAAAACTTTATAGCCTTAGCCTTGGTCCTACACCTTTGCCCTTCACCCTATACCTCTGATCTTTTCCCCACCCTCCACTTACTATGTAAATCATATTAAGTGGAAAATGTCCCTCTAAGCTCTAATTTTAAAGTGTGAATCCTTTATGTAATTCTATCTTTTCAACATCATAAAAATTCAACAAATTTGTGTGAATTCTCATCATTGATCTCTTTATTTTTTAAATCATTTTGCAGTGGCCAATATCATATTCATAGACTCTCCTGTCGGTGTCGGTTTTTCTTATTCAAACAATTCCCAAGATGTAATAACTAATGGAGACGAAAGGACAGGTAATGCATTTAAAGGTTTTCTTCCTGGTTCTGTTTTTAAATTTGCTGTGATATTATATTAGTTAGGTTAGAGTCCAATGTTAACCACATATATCTTCCCATTTTTTGATCCTCAAAGTGTCCAGTCAGTTCAATGGACCATGGTGAGGCCTAGAAAGTGAGTGGTCAAGATTTCATACTAGTGCGTGATGTATATAGAAACAAGTCTGCAGGTAACAACATTGGTGATTCTTCTGCTTTTGTTGACTATCCTTATGTTTTCAGCTGAAGATGCATTAGCATTTCTATATGAATGGCTGGAAAGGTTTCCCCAGTACAAAGGAAGGGATTTCTACATCACAGGAGAGAGCTATGCAGGTATGAAGAGGATTTGTAATTTGATACCTTGTTCTTTTTATATTAGATGAATGAATGAACTGTACAAGAGTAATGATAATGTACATGCAAAAATCTGCATGTGTACCCCACTTCTCATCATCATGACCAATAGATCAATGCCAACCTCTTTGAATTGTAACTGCTATAATATTACTCAAATCAGAGTGATACATACCATTCAATTGAAGTCATTTTGGTAATATGGTGACCTTTTATTTTATCCTATGCCAAAATGGATGATTTAGTACCATCAAAAAACAAAGGGATGATAATCTAAGAGTGTATATTATTTTTGATTGGTTGATATTCTTTCCATAATCATGGTGTGAATCTTATGAAAAGTTGGCCTCACATCAAAAGTTTTCTTCCCTGCATCGTAAATTTCTTGAGATAACTCATTAATTAGTATTGAAATTCTTTTGTAGGACACTACATCCCTCAACTAGCCCAAGCTATTGTGAGATCCCAGATGTGGATGAAGGAAAAACCCATCAATCTGAAGGGATTTTTGGTATGATTTTTGCTCTGTATTTGAGACAAATGAATCCACATGCTGTTGCAGGAATCGTGAGACGATCAGATAATGGACAGGTTGCACACTGCACAGCTTTCTTGAGTGATATGATAGGCTCCACTTGGGATGTTACATCCACCTATAGGTCCCCACAGAATCTGTCAAAACCCTCAAAATCAACAGCCATCAAACAGATGGTTAAGAAGGAAATGCAGCAATGTTGAACATCAAAACAGAAGCTTCTAATCTGAGTGATTCTCTCCGCATGGACCATCTGTTGTGGGGTCTATCATATCAAGTTCCAATAAATAACTAAATCCAGTTTCTATATTGGGAGTTCAACATATATACCACCACTTTACTTTTTCAAATTCATAAATAATCACCAGTCTTTATTTTATTCTTATGAATAACAACCACTGTTATTAGAGAATCTTGCCTTAGATCTAACAATGTGCAAAATAAACTCAGTCATTAATCCTTGTTAATTTGACTCAGATTTAGTAATCTTTCCATGCTGATGCCTGAGGTTTAATCTGAACCTGGTTATGTCCAATGTAATATCCATATCTTCGCAACAAAAGACATCATATTTCATCAATCAGTCCAAAATTGATGTTTCACTCCTTCGGCTAACTGCAGTTTTAAAATTAATAGAGGTAAATATTGGTAAAAGTAGAAAAAAAGAAGAAAATTATCATTTCTAGCTGTCATAAAAACATGAGTGCTCATTGTAAGATCCCGGTGCATGTTTTCATCTACTGAAATATAGCATACAACTAAGTTAAATGAATTCTTTTGGTGTAGGTTGGAAATCCTCTGACGGATGATTTTTATGATTACTTGGGGGCCTTCCAATACATGTGGACAATTGGTTTGTTATCTGATGAGAGCTATAAACTTCTGAATTTTTTCTGTGATTGGACATCATTCCTGCAACCCTCACCCGAGTGTAAAACAGTCCATGACCTTGCAAACAAAGAGCTAGGAAACATTGATATATACAGCATATTCACTCCATCCTGCACTGAAAATGCAACATCCAATCAGGATCTGAAAAGATCACATGTAAGTACTAACAGCTCATTTTCTTCCTAAGATTTTCTGAATCTTTTTAAATCCTCAGTTTGTGGTGGCCACTTAGCATCATGTGTGTGTTCATTGAGACAAAACAAAACAAAGAGTAAGTTACAACTACATTCATTTTTACAATTATCAATAGTCACCTGCCATTTTATTGTTAATGCAAACCACCTCTATTAATCAAAAGGTCTCAATTAACCACCTTGATTGGTAGTCACAGGTTGAAAACAGCCTGTTGGAGAAATCTTGCATATTTGTCTTAAAAGGATGAAAACTCCCATAGATCTGAACTTGGTTTGGATTAAATTCCCTGAGACCAAGTCGATTTTGTTCGCCTTTTGCTGCGGGCGAATGTGCCACAAGCAGGGTCCCCACCCAAGCTCTTCCTTATCTTTAAAAGTTTGGATATTCAGTGGCTTTTTGTCACATGAGGAGTCCCATTCCTAGTGCGAGAGGGGGAGAATTTGTCAGTCTGATCAGTTTCAATGAGGAGACTCTAGGAAATTCTATAAATAGGATATTGCACCCTATAACTCCAATTTAAGCAGTTTGAGGGAGAGATCACCTTGATCAAGACTGATTGGATGTCACAAAGGACTAGCAAATCTGACCATGATTAATGCACCTTTTGAATTTGATCTGGACTAGATTAGATCCAAGATGAGTTTCATCCTCCTATATACATAAAAAAATAAAAATAAAAAACATCAGATTAGATCAACCCATTGAATATTGGGTTCTGACAGCTGGTTAAGGTGATTGGTTGAGATCTTTCAAATTATTAGAGGTGGATATTTGTAAAAGATAAAAAAGGACAGGTGGTTAGTTGTAAATGTTAGAAAAGACAGTGAGTTATTTGTAAAGTTCTCTAAAATAACTACCTGACATCATTGGGATGTTTGGACTAATGAAGATAAAAAGATGGAAATGCAGTGAAGCCATTTTCAGGAGTTTCAGGGGTTTTGGTGTGTTGAATGGAAATGGGACCTGATGATGCAAACAAAACAGCTCACTGTCACTCTGCCTCTTGAGGAAATTAGGCCTTTTGCCTACTTGCTGTTTACTGTGAAATGGTCTCTTTCCAACTTCCATCTATATAGATTTTTAAAGAACTTTTTTTTTTTTTTTTTTTTTGAGGAAACCAATTCCAGATATTTCAATGGAAAAATACCTCTGTAAATCCGATTTTAGAAAGATATTGCATGAAAATTTAACAGATGGTGATGATGATTTCAGCCTTTTGGACACATTGGAGAAGAGTATGATCCTTGTACCTTGAATCATTCCACTATTTATTTCAACTTACCAGAGGTTCAGGAAGCCCTTCACATTATACAAGAAAAGGCACCAACTAAATGGCTACCATGCAGGTTTGATATATACAGAACATTAGAATCTAATTTCATATTTCCTTCTTTTCAACTTGGGCCGGCCCAACCCAAGCTTACATGACCTGGCCCACATGAAAACGGAATTTGGGACGGCTTCTCTGGGCTTGGGCTTGAGTTCCAGAATTAAATATAAGTAACACTAATTTATAATATAACAAAAATATCTATAGTAAAAGTTCTACATATGGGGACATGTGGAATTAATGCTTGTAGGTGAAAATTCTCCTACATAAATAATACAAATGTTTCTATATAACAAGTCAGGCATTTGGGTCAATTTGGACGTCTGAAGCGCAAATCTGAACCCGAACAAAATTCAAGTGGATATCAAAATAAAAAAGAGCAACTTATACTAAGCAAGGCCATCTTAAATTTTATTTTTGTGGGTCTGTATTTGACCTGAACCAAGTTGCATCCCTAGAGGATTGATTCATTTGTATATTAGTGAGGTATTGATATCTGCAGCTTTTGTTATGTTTGGCAGCCATGAAGTTAATATAAATTGGAAGGACACTGCTAGGTCAGTTTTACCCATCTACAAAGAGCTTATTTATTCAGGGCTTCGAATTTGGGTGTTCAGGTGCATTCCCTCTTCTGACTTTTCTCTAACAATTTCTATAACTGGTGTAAAGTGGATGGGCCTACCCATTTGGTCATTGGGCCTGGGTTTGGGCTTGTCTTGGCGTGGGACGGGTTTGGGTTCGGGCGAAAGTTTCCACCAATATTACATATATTGATGAGCTATAGAATTCTACTTACTATATTAACTTACCATTCATAATACATAATTTGGGCCAGGCTTTAACTTGAAGAAATTTGCCCAACAGGGCCCAGTTTATGTTATTGGGTAGGGCTTTCTGGCTCTAATTCTGCCTCCTGATAGCCCTTCTGATTGCAGAAAGTGGGGCCTGTTGTTAAGCGATCGAGACCATTGATTTTGGTGCAGCCCAAATAAGTCCTGCTTGGAGAACTGAAAAGGAAATATAACAATGGTCCATAAAAATGATACAAACTGAAATAGGTTATTTTAGTGGAGTGTTTTCAATGATAGGCCATCAAATGGTTTGGATGATACTCACTGAGACAATTGCATGCATTGCTTAACAGATCATCAAAATTGTGTCATAATTATTGGATCATGCATATTAGATTCAAATAACCTAGTACCTAAAATTATTTAGAACAAATTAGATTATGATTTGTATTAGTCAAGAAGAAGTTGTCTCCATTTGGTTTGTGGTGCTATTGCAATAATATTGTGATTGCCCCCCTCATACTATAAAAATCTACCCCACTAAAATATGAGTGTTTGTCAACTATTATCTTATTAGATTTCTTTATTATTTGCATAAAGATTATGTATTGCAATATGAGCAATTGAAATTGAGTTGATATTAAGATCAACTGAAATATTTCTGATCATGATGTTTCTTAGTTTTGCTTGATCAGTGGAAATGCAGATACTGTAATTCCAGTGACATCAACCCGGTACAGTATAGGTGCTCTCAATCTTCCTACTTTGACTCCATGGCATGCTTGGTATGATGATGGTCAGGTATGTTGTATTTTAAAGAAATTTGTTCCACTTAGTATGAAATGATTTACAAACCCACCACCACCCCCAAAAATAAATAAATAAATAAATGAAGGAAAAAAAAAATCGATTCGAGGTTTTTTTTTTTTTTTAAATAGATTTGGAGTCAAGGTTGTTTTAGGTTTTTTTTTTTAAAGGTTAGAATTCTTTAGAATTGATGCAACCTCCAGGGATTTCTAGAAAAGTCTATTGTTGGTATTTTATTTTATTAATAAAGCTCGAGTTTTTAGAATTGATGCAAACTTCAGGAATTTTATTATTAGGGCATATTTGTTTGCATAAAACTCGTAGGTATTTTTTGTATCATTTTTTGGCAATAAAAAAATACATTGAAAATGAATAGATAGGAGTTTATGGTGAAATGAGCTCTACCCAAGAATTATTAAAGAGGTGAATGATATAAGGTGGAGATGTTGATAAGGTCTTTCCTAGGTACTAATTACTAGGATGATTTTTGGGTTTCATTTCACATCTTTCCTTTGATATTCATTCACCTTTGATTCTCCATCGATTTAACCACTTATGCAATACAATCCTAGGTATTCGATTACATGAAACAAGCAGGCCCTAAGTCTAAAGATCAGTAGAACCGAATCCCAACAACATGCGGTTTCATTATTGGGTGTCCCATCCCATGACCAAATAAAAAACAAAAGAGTTTAGAAGAGTTTCTTTTGGAGTTTTGGAGTGAACAGAATGGTGTGTTTGTAAATCATCACCACCTTTACTTTTTAAATGTTAGCCCTTTCAAAGGTAAGGCATTGCTTCCAATTTGTAGGAGTTTAATGCCAAACAAACAAGCACCCCCAAAGAAACAAAATAAAAACATAGGATTCCATCTGCTCAGATGTAAATGGAGCTAACCCACTGCTTAGCAGGACAGAATAGTTGGAAAAACACACAGCCAGTTCTTCTTATTTTAACTCCATATGCAATTCAAATAATATATACTATCACTTGCAACTTCTTCTATAAAATCTACATTCTAATTGTACTATAGTCCTAAAGTCATGCTACTAATATGTTAAACAGGTGGGAGGATGGATTCAAGAGTACAAGGGCCTGACCTTCGTAACAGTGAGAGGAGCTGGTCATGAGGTCCCTAAATTTAGACCAAAATTGGCTCTTGTGCTCCTCAAGGCCTTCCTTTCTGGAAACTCACTGCCAACATTATCAGAGCACTTTGATTCCTGATCAAGTAATGCTTGTTTGAATAAGATAATTAGATGGCGCCCCTCTCCTTTGACAAGACTGTATGTGATTCTATTTGTAAGCAAAATCTAGACCATCCCATCAAGCACTTCTATCTAATTGCAAATTAGTGATACATAAGTTTGTTGTTAGTCTCATAATCAGCGCCGACCCAGGATTTTTGTTTGAGGGGTGCGGACCCTAAATAGGTAGTTTGGTTTTGGAGGCAAACCAATAATGATTTTCATGTGGATTTTGAGGTTGGATCCATGATTTTTTAATGGATTCTTGGAAGTGGAAGCATAATTTTTATATAGATTTTGAAAGCGCACGGTAGTTTAACGGGTGCGACTGCACACATGCCTGTACATGGGTCTGCTCCTAGTCTCATTTGAAGCAATTTAATTTGGCCCATCTTGACTGTTCATTTTTGGGTTCGGCCCATTCCACTCAATTGGGCTTTCATGTAAATGGATCAATCGCCTTGAGATCAATCGAACGGATCCAAATATTTAAGGGCCGGATCAATCACATGACCTGCATCATATTTGTTGTAGCTAACAAAAACTGTACTTGGTGGTACATGCAAACAAAATATAGACCATCCAATAAACCCAGTATATCGAATTGCAAGTAAGCTAAACCCCACTTAGGGATCCAGAGATCTATACTAATCTTGATTCTAATGCAAAAGCAGTCCATTCAAGCCATTGGATCTCAAGGAGTGCATTGGCAGGGGACACCCCTAATAGATGTTATCTTCTTTCATCAAAGTATTAGTTAGTGTAGTGGGTCACAATCGTCAGTGTGCCATGCATGTGGGTCATGCAGATCATATTTTTAACCTATTTAGATGACGAGTAGAGTAAGACACAAGTGCAGGTCCAGGTCCAGTTGGGTTTTTGTGGTACTCCTACTATAACCCTTTTAGGTTCACCATCCCTCACATGAATTGGCAATCTGAGGCCTCTATTTACCACTCAATTGAACTTCAAAAAAGGAAAATGTAATTTGGTAAGCTATCAAAATCAAGGGTCTGGATGACCCAACCAGCGATTTTTGTTTCCATCATCCTATTGTCCCATGATTAGCATACATACAAGTGGGTCACGTACGGGGCTAAAATAATTACCTCTTAACAAAAGCCAAGCCATAAGATATTCAGTGTATTCACCTTTTGACTAAAGCATTTAAAGAAGCAATCAAACTGTGATTGTCCAATCCAATGGTGAATATCACCTTGATCAACATGAAATGATGAATTTAACAAATCGGAACCCAAAAATGTTGTCTCTATCATATGGAAAAATTGTGATTTATTGAAAATAATCGCTTGTCATCTATCGCTAGGTTCATAACATTTTTCCCAATCTGATGGTGAACGCCCCGCTTTGATGAACGCAAGATGAACTTGAATGTATGCCAAACTGATCTCATTAGCTAGCTTGGCTCATGGATCCACCTGCATCATCCCCTTTCCACAAAAACAAGAGATAAAAAGGCACATACACTGATACACACCCTATAAAATCCTTACAGAACATAATCTTGGATCCTCAAAAGGGTAGAATGAAGACCAATAAGATGGTGGGGTCATTGCACAAGAAAATAAGATAGCCATTTCCAAGAACCCTGTAACATTACATATAATCCCAACTTGTAGTACTACTAGATAAAAATTTATTACTCCTCTTATCTCATTCCATGCATTTTTAACTTGGGTTGAATCACATTCTCTTCCTTGATTAGTAGCAGATGCATAGTATGCACCATGCAGCTAAACAAAAAAATGATTGTCAGATGGAACTATATCAGCCTATCCTCGAGTTGTCTCGGCCAAAAACGAAGGTAGTGGCCCAATTCACAGCCACATAGAGCCTGTTCCTCCAACTGACAACGCGCGTTAAATAAGCAGATCTCCAGATCAGCCAACTGATAAATCCTGCAAGGGAGAGGCCTTTTGCATCCTGCAAATAAACACAAAGGGAAAGCAGAGGGTCTCAATGTATGATCCATATGAAACACCATATCAAAAAAATGAAATATAATTTGCTTGTAATACTCTGACTGAAACCAAAAGTCTCCTCTTAATGTCTGACTTAAGATATTTTAGTGACAATTGATTTTGAAAATCCATTAAAAATTCATAGCTTAGTCAATGAATAGTAAAATGGCAAGACTAAGTTGAGTTGAACATCTTCTGAATCAGGTTAGGAATCTAAAACAAAACTAGTACTAACTGAAGTAATAACTACAGTATAGTTCAGACTAAAAGGCTATAGTACTACCCATCAAATATTAACCTTTCTATGCAAAATTGAAATGATCTACACTGTACTACTGATGTTGTTATCCCTTCGACTAAAAGCTGTTTGGTCATCACCCTTAATTTGGTATAGGTACATGATCAATATCAAGTACCTCATAATATCTTGCAGTGTAACTTAGAAGGGTGTTTCACATCAGATCATTTAACTTCCTATAGAATTCAATAAATCTGTTGTTCATGTTTTCAACCACTATGGTGTTCATTGTTCATGTCCAAGCTACAATGATAAAAATTCACATCCATGTGAGAATGTTGAAAGGAGGAGTAGGCATGTGATGTGGTTACCTTGCTCTGGCGTAGATCAACTAGTGCTTTGTAACCCCCGACAGATGCCATGCTTCCGAGGTGCTTATATATGAAAGGGTCTCCAAGAACAATGTTTTTGGCACTGAAGGCTTTGCCCCCTTCCTGCTTCCCTATCTTATTGAACAATTCTGCAAGGAATTTGCCTTCCCTCTCTGCAACCTGGTCAAGGAGTACAAGATGATCACCACAGCCAAATCTATATAAGAAGACAATGCACAGGATGGCAATATTTGCAAGGCAATGAATGTAATTTACAAGATATAAGAGACACATTGCCCAAAACCTTATTCATCCTCTCATCATGGTTTGGGTTAAGGAGTTAGCCTCTTGCAAGATAAAATAAAAACTAATAAACATCACATAGAATTCAGATTCGCCTGAGATGATTGCTTGTCCCAGAACCAGTTAAAAAGAATCCCAAGTACTTGCTCCATTTATGAGTTTTAGGGACAAGGATGTAAGGTATGGCCTGCCGAGTGGATGAAATCTGAACTTGCAAGTCCTACAGGCTACAAAGGTTTTGCTTGATTTCTTCATTTGTATTGGTTGGGTGGGTTTTTTTTAGTTATTATGAAGCCTCATTGAAACACTATTGCTCATCTGCTTGAATGTCACCTTAACAGTCTAGAAGATCAAAAGAAATGCAATAGTCCTCTTGGCTCCATCTTAGAACTACCTCTAACTAACAATGCATATCTACCTAGCTTTCATAAATCTGGTCAACCCAAACTCAAAAATCTGCTGTTAGACATCCAAGATATTTCAATTCTGTAAAAATTGATAAAACATGAAGTGATAATTTAGAATATTTCAAAATTTTTATTTTAAATTTGATCACAACGTGAAAAGCTAAAGACACGATTAGAGTGCAAACAGAGTAATAATATTGATGATGACGACGATCATGATGATGATCCTATCATTAAAAAAGAAAAAAAGAAATCATGAGTGAAAAGAAGCGTACCTGAGCAAGAGCTGGGAGTACTTGCTTCCCTGTTTGTTCAAGAAAACCAGCACAGTCCCCGAGTGCAAACACATCCTCCACAGAAGGAACTCGCATCCACTCATCAACACCAATCCTATCTCAAATTTCAAGTAGTACAATTATTATCCAGAATTGAAAAGGAAAGAACTGAAGTAATTCTCAGATGGTTGATAAATATACCTTCCACCAGGGGCCTTGGGAAGATCTAATGCTTTCACAAACTCAGAGGGCCCAACACCTGTTGACCAGACTAGTAGCCCATAAGGAACATTGGTCCCATCACTGAGAATTATCTGTTTTGGCTGCACCTCTTTCACAATGCCCCGAACAAGGCGGACACCAGACTGGTGAAAATTTCAAATGCATTAATAATTCAATCAGCATTGGAAAAAAATATCCCAAAAAGAAAAAAGAAAAAAAGTGCTAGAAAATGCTGGAAGTCGCGAGCTTGAATGCATTACCTTGGTCAAATGCTTAGTAGCATATTGTCTTAGTCCCACATCAAACGATGACAGGATTTCGTTGGCCTAATTAAGAAATGAGCCAAAGACACAGTGTTAACTTAAAATTTTTATCCTTGGATCCATTGAATGGAAATGTAGATGAAAATATCGTTGGATACCTCTATGAGGGTGACACATATGTAGTCCCTAACATGAGCATATCGCTCACGCACATCTTTCATGATGAAGTCACTTAATTCTCCACTGAATTCTACACCAGTTGGGCCACCTCCAATTACAACGCAGTGTAAAAGGCGCTTCTTTTCTTCTTCCGATATGCCTGTCATAATGGAGTGAGTATACTCATGTAAGAAAAATGAATTTTTGGAGTTAAAGGTAGGGCGAATGAAACTTATGAAAGTTAAAATTGACGTCTATCCTATGTGAAAAATAGGAGAAAAAGCTAGATTTCATGTTCAAAGCTAGATTTCATGTTCAATCACTCACGGCATAAGCTGAACTGCAAATATAGAGAAAATGTGGCAACAAGCTAAGATTTGAGAAATGACTTATTAGCCCTGTTTGTTTCATGCAATTTGGGTATTCACCTTTATTTCTTCAATTTCAACCCTTTTCATAAATACATTTCTTAGGATTCATAGGAATCTAATTGCATACAGACAAATGGTACCTTGATTACTGAAGTTCACAACAGAGAAATCTCTTTATTGTGAAAACCGGAAATATTTTTATAGAGAAAGGATATTGTTTGTTGGAAAGTCCCACATCTCACTTCGCCCAAGTAATGGTTTTGACAGGGCTTCATATACCTGTTTGGGCCTTCCACACTTATCAGCTTAAGCTTTTGGGGTTGGTAAATGATATCTTACAATGTTATCGCTAGTTGTATTGGGTTGAATTAGCCTTTTTTCTTTAAAAAAAAAGGCATACATGTGGGTGCAGTGTAACATATGTGATGCAGATGTGCAGATCAGGAAACAAAAGAGCAATATTAGATTATTAAGTAAAGAGTAAATTGCTTTGCATTCTGTTTGAAATTGACAATGTAGAAAGGACTTGAAGGAAAAGCGCAGTCCCTGAATTATAAATGAAAAAGTAGCCTGAATAAAAGATCAAGCTCCTTGAGATTCAGACCAACAAGACAGAATTTAACAACTTAAGAACTGCAATATCTGAAAAATGGCATTGAGACTTCCACAATAATCAACCATCATAAAATATGAAGTTTCAGTATTCCTCAATTTCAATTCCACTACCCAAGATTTTTAAGTGTAATAACAAAGTTCATTGTGAGCAGAAGCACAACTCACCAGGATTTTCAGAGAGCATTAGGTTCAAGAGAAGCTTCTTTCGTATTTCTTGAGCATGTTGGACTTCACGAAGGAAAGATGCATGTTCCTTTACACCATTAATGTTAAAAGTCAAGGGCTCAGACCCAGATGCAATGACCAGTTTATCGTATGCAACCTTAAAGCGATAAGGCTGACGCTGTAATCCTTCACTGCTTACTGTCTCACAGTACACCTAATTTAAAAGAGGAAGCATTAGACAACTCAATGATAAATCTTCCCTCCATAGGCAACATAAGATGAAGAAAATGCAGGTTTCATGTGTATGGTTTCCTACCCATGAACTATATTGACTGCTTGTTTTCAGCCAGCTCCAATAGCTTAGCTATATTTAAGGTAATATAAACTTTGCTGGAATCAACTGAATTTGTAATAAGTGAATTAAATAAAATTCGTTTTATGGTGAAACATTCTAGAATGGCCTCACTGTTATCAAGCAAATAACAGCCATGCCTTTCGGGCTGATCCCCCCCGCCCCACACACACCCCATATGTACCCTTCACCTAACAGTTAAAACTCACACAAACTTTGAGGCCCTTATACCAAGAGTTAGAATGATCATATAGAACCAGGGATGGAACTAGAGGGTGCCAATTTCCTGGTTCTGTACCTGTTAGTAGAACCCTCAAAATTCTCATGAAGAGACCACACACTGCATTCGCATGTATGAACCACAAAACATCATATAAGACTTCACAGACTTTTATTCTTTGTATCTAAGCATGCATAACTTATTACATACCATCTAACATTAACTATGAACAACAGAAAGACTTAAAATTATAAGAGCTTACTTCATGTTTCTCCATGTCGATTCCTGTACAAGAAGCCAGGTAGAAGTATGAATTCGGAGACCCCCCCAGTGCAGACTGTATCCTACTGACTGGCTCTGCAACCGACCGGAACTCCAGGGTCCCAACACATGTAGAAGCAAGCAAAGGGGTGAAAACCATGTGATTTCGTGGCGATATGCAAACAATATCATATAGCTCTGTGTTCAACCCTTTAAGAAACCGACAGCCCGCCCATCCAGTACCCAAAACAACCACCCTGGGCTTCTCATTTGGCTTTGTTGCCTCCAACCCTGGTAAATGTGAGTCATCATCCTCCATAAAATCGCAATTCTCAACAACCGCCTCAGCTGAAGGAGACTCATATTGGGGAGACACCCTTATTCCCCTGCTTCCCAAGCTGCTTCTCTCCATCCCTCCAAGTTCTTGGAGATACCCCAAATGCCTGTTAGGTGATGAAACATTTCTAACCAAAGAAGAGTAGCATTTGCTCCCATATAAAGCCTCAGATAGCACACCCTTCTGGTCAATGTAATTGCCAAATACTCTTCGCACTACAGAATCAGCAGCAAATGAATCTCTCACTCCACTTCTTGCAAGTCTAGCCAATGCCATATTCAGGTAGCAGTCTTAGAGACAACACCCCAAAACGTTCTAGACCCTTTACTCCAAATCTCCAATACTTCAAAGGCTAAAACTTTCCCTGAGAAAGGACACAGAACCACCCTTCAATCCTCGTTCTTCAAATGTCAATACTTGGTTGTTTCCAGCAAAAGAAAAAAGAAAAAAAAAAAACCCAGATGGAGAAACAGACCAGAAGTTTAATGGTTTCTGTTTCTGGGCTTCAGCCTACAAGAAGACAGACAGAGAGAGCGAGAGAGTGAATAATGGATGCAATATATGTGTGTGTGTAGGGAAGAAGACTAGAGACAAAGGTTGGAATGGTTTGCTCCCTTAACTTCCAAGGAAGTTGTAATCTGCAAAGGCTGTAAAGCTAATGCATGAGAACGGTCCTTCCAAGGTGGTGCTCGTAAAAACAGAGGACCCAAGAACAGAAGGGACTTGGCTTATGAAGACAACATGGGAGGACCTTCTCATGCTCATGCTGTCACCTTACTATTGTGGCCTGCCCTAAGCTTTAATTATTCATTTTATAACACAATCAATCAGCTATCAATAATAGACAGCGGATGGTGTAGACAGTTGGATTTATAAATGAAAGAATATTGATAGTATAAGTTACGTAATTGCTTTTTTTTTTTTTTTTTTTCATCTCAATCTAACTGTCTATATCAAACTAACTAGAGTGCGTATTCAACGTGGCTCATATTGGCTGAGATAGACATGTGTCCTTGTGTGCTATATGGTGTATTTGAAAAACCCCTAAGTTGAGAAACTTTATAAAGTTTTACATATGCCCCAGAAAGATTACATGCATTTTTTTTATATGTAGGCTTCTATAGATTTTTTTTTCCCTACATATTGCCCCATCAATGAAGAATTTCTAGGTCCAGCTCTTATAGTGCGCACAAAATAATAATCCGGACCGTTAAGATGATTGCCATCCCCTCCAATGACATGCTATCAAATTTTACTTCATTGGAGTTGGTCTTGTCGTAAGACAAAGCACATTATTAAAAACAGAATTAAGGCATATGATTATCAAAATGTAAGATTGCATTAATCATGCTATGAGTCATGAGATCAATATTTTGGTGGGACCAACTCCTTGGAAGAGATGATATTAATCTTGAATGGTCTGAATTTTCATATGAGGCCCCACGGTAGAGTTTCAAACATACCAAAGAAGCATGTAAGAGTCACCACAGGGGATCCAGATTGTATAAAGAGTGAATGGTTCTAGAAGGGTGGACCCTCATTACTCTACGAAAACGGTCAAGACTACAGAGTTTTGGGGGAAAATGTCCATACTAGAATAGATTGCCGGTGGAAAAGAACCAGCGGACAACAAGGAACTTGACCAGGTAGGGCCTGCCTTGAACACACTGATTAGGTTGATTAAAATTGGCTACTAAGAAACCTGCAATTAGAGTATTAGAAAGAGACTTTCGGGGTGCCTTTAATTCAAGGGTCTCTCTTGTAGCTAAAAGGGGGTATGTATAGGGGTGGACCCAAGCATATGCTTCTTGGAAAAAGTCGCCCCGCTTCACACCCATCCATTCCATAATCCATGTGAAAATCCTGGGCCTTGACTTTCAAAATTCAAATGAAAACTTTAAGGCCACCCCGAAAACCCACACGAAAATCCTCAGTCTCCCTCCAACCCAACTACATGTTTGAATCCTGCCCTCCCAAACAAAAATCCTTAGGTCTACCAATTGGCATGCAATTTTTTTTCATACAACCCAAAGTGACTCCTGCAGGAGAATATTCAACTGAATTTTAAATCAGATCCAGATCCGGACCATCTGGGTTATTTTTGGTAATAATAATTTTTTATAGAAAAAAAGACCCACTTAGAAAAGAAAAGAAAGTGTAGAGTTCAATTGATAATCTCTGTAGAAATGGAAAGAGGAAAGCAAAGTCAACAATTTCTGCAGTTTGTTAATTCCATGGAATTCCAAAGCAACCGACCTTCTTGCCACTTTCCTAATTCATTTATGACACCCACAATATTGGAACCAAGGAAAAGAAGGAAGAAGAAAAATCAACCACTCTTTCAATGCTCACACATTGTTAGGAAAGTCCGCCGACTTACCAGGAAGTACAATTTCTAGGGTTTGGGTTTGAAAAGTCTGTTACATTCTGCATTTCTACTTGAGTGCATTAGGTGGAGGGCAGAATTAGAGTGCAATAGTACGGTGGGGCCCACCTTCTAAAAATCCAAGCGGGTCATCAGCCTATGTAGTGAACATCTTGTAAATTATTATTTAAATATGTTAGATACCCACCGTTGGATTTTACTTGATCCGAAACACATGATGGAACTTTGCTTTCATCTTCTCTTTTTGGAATAAGAATGAATGGAATCCTATGTGTGGTCGATCTAACGGGTGGCCCTATGAGTGTTAAAGTTGATGAACGGTTTTTTGGATTTCGAAAAGGTCCGCCCAACAATGCATTGAAGAAGCGCGCTGCATCATCAAGGTGAGCCCAACCATTTTTTTCGAAAAAGGGCATTACACCATATTATGATACAACGCCGTTGCATTGTAGCTCTGCCCTTGGACGGAAACCATCCAATAAAACCTCTATTTTGACAAATGATTAAAATTGAATAAATAAATGTCAATTTCTAAAAATGACCATCAATTATCTCCCTTGAATGAATCAAAGGAATGTGAGAAATGAATTCACAGCCACAGTCCTAGTAACTCAAATCCTAGAAGAGTGAGAAGGTGAGAAATGAATGCTCAACCACCACTCAGTAATTCAAATCCGAAAAAATGTGAAAAATGATTCGATTGATCATAAAGGTTGGAAGTTGGGCCCCGCAGGTTTAACCATTCTTAAGCTAGGAATGTGCTCCTTGAAAATTTTCACCATAGGGATTAGTCCTGCCCAAAGGGCTGGGACACCCTCCGCTATAAAAGAAAAAAAAGAAGACTATCAAAAACTTTCACCACAACCTATTCAAGCCAACATCCGCACCAACTTAAAAACAAATAAAGGTGAGTCCTTTACTCTCAGTTATAAAAGTTGAAAGAGTTTAAAAGAATAATAAAACTTTTTCATCATGAAGGGAGTTTTCTTTGAAAGAACTGCACTTCAATAAAATAAAATAAAATAAAAAAAGAGAAATTTCAAAAAGGGACTTCTAAATAATTAAGCCAAACAGCAGGTACCACACAATAAACTTCCCCGAAAAATAAAAATGTACTAAAGATACTTCATAAAAATCAGCTGGATGAATTCCCCAATCATTCAAAATCTCCAAGAATTACAGAGCCTTGAGAAAAAAAGTCACCATGGTAAAAGAAAGAAACAAAGCGAATACTAATCCTCTACATTTTCAGATAAGAACAGAGGATCCAACTGTCCTAAAACCTCAAAAAATCCAACTGAAACCACTTAAAATTTAGAATCAAACACACAAAGATGAATAACACTACATGAAAAAACAACCCAAATCACAGAAAAGAAGAAAGTTGACAAAATATCAATCGATCATCTACATCTGAATGGAAAAGAGAAGAATGCAGAAAACTTACTGGGGTGCTGATTCTTCGCCTCTTACTGTGGAAAATGCTTTGATTCTGCAAAATATCAGTTGAATATGATTCAAGCGTCCTTAAATTTCAGCTGAGGAGAAGCGTTTCACTACAAAATCACGTTGAAATGGAGAGAGAGAGAGAGAGAGAGAGAGAGAGATCGATGTTTTCTACGGAAATGTGACTTGAAGCGCAAGAAATGGGAACTTCCCACACCACATGACATGCCGAGTCTATGGTTATGGTGACGTTTTAATAGAGCTCCAGCAAATGGGGAGCTGGACAAAGACCAAAGACTTGCAGGAAAATCCCATTTGAATAGGATTCATGACACAAGTCCGCCTTCCAAGAACCCGGAATATTCTATTCTGCATACTCTTGTAGGAAAAATTCTTTTTTGACACCTTGCCTACTTTTTCTTTTTTCTTTCCATGGAATTGCAAAATAGTTAGTTTATATTTGTGTTTTTTCTAGTATAAAAAAGGGTCTCACTCTCACCCTAACATAAAAGATATTTGTTACGAAAATTGGCCAACTTTTTCTCGGCTTTTTCTTAGAAACGTGGCTGCACAAATATACCATAATAAATAGATTGAAGTTTACGTAAATGCCATCGAAGAAGAGAATAGAGAAAAATAAAAATGATATTCCTTTCATACACTACCATCCACTTTTAAAAGAGAAAGAGTGCCAAAAAGGAAAAAGAAATCAACATTCTCTGAATTAAAGGCATTTAGTGGTGCATTTACATGCAAACATCATGATGGAGAAATTACCCGTTATATAAGACTCATTAATTTTTGGATGATAATGTACGAGTCATGTAATTCTAGACATGTGGATCCAAGCGTGAAATAGGTATTTTTATTATATATTGCATATGTACAGGTAATACTTGTATAACATCATGATCTCGGAATATTGTTATATCAGAATTTATATTTAGATTGTGACAAGATTTTATGTTTGTTGTCAACCAATCAAACGTAATCCTTCTCCTTTATCCGGGCTTGGAATCGATAGTAAAAGCTGAAGGAATTTTATATAACATATCTATATAAATATATTATATCTTTATATAAAGAATAGCTCTCTCTCTCTCTGCGCTCGTGCGCGTGTTGAGAATCTAATCAAACCCTAACCCAAACCCAAACCCAAACCCAAACCCAATGACTTAATTGAGTTGGGATGGAATCCTAAGACGAAGACTTGACCTGGATGACCAGGTCTAGATCCGATGAAGTTTTTGATAACTAGGTTTAGATATGGCTGGTTTCGACCTAGCCCAACCCATTGCCATCTCAAAAAATAAGGGGCTGCCTATTCCAATATTTGTGGATGTTAATTAATAGACCAGGTCTGACCCCAATCCACAACCATTCGAGTCTGATAATTGAGAACTTTGGCAGTCCAATAGGCTCGATCAATGGGCCAGACTCAAACCCAGATTCAAGCATCAGGCCTTAGGCAGGCTGTGTGTGTATGTAATAACAAACTTCTTTCAAGCAGCATTTATTTGAATGGTATGAAGAGAGCTTGCTGGGTCTTTGTGGGTTCAATGCACTCAAGCTGTCACCAGGAAGGCTTCAGCATTCTACATATATTTCTTATACGGCAGGCTCCAATCTATGACCTGGAGTCAACATTTGGACCTGGGCGCAGACTTTGACTTAGATGCCTTGGGTCCCTTGTCTACATGGAATTGAATTGGTACAAGGGGTCGTTTGAGCCACATGCATAACCCGTGCGATTGTGGGTTGTTTGTTTGGTATGAAAATGTTTTACATGTGTAAACCAATTTACACATCTCATTTTGAAGTGAAGGGGTTTCCCATCCAAGGAGGTGTGAAAGGAATTCATACCTCCTTTAAAAAAAGGTGGTGCTACAGTGAAAGTGAGACTATATATTTTATACTGTGGGTCCTATAGAAACATTGTTTTTTTACAATCTCGTCGGCCTCTAATTCATGATTTTAAACGTTCATTTTTTTTAGAAGACTATAAATATTGGCTAGCGAGTCAAATTTCTTGTCTTAATTCTTTACGAGTTTTGATAATTTGTGAAAAAGCCCAAACCAGTAGATCTAATTTTTCTGACTTCTACGGGTCCATAATTCATGATTTGAACCGCTTATCTTTTTTATAAAGCTAAAAATGGTAAAATGGTAAAATATCTTTTTTAGTCCTTGAATTTTGAGAATTTATGAAAGAATCCCAAAAATAAAAAAAAATACACATAGAATCATTAGCTGTACTCAAGAATATTCAGATGTGAAAATGGTAATGTGTTTCACATGTGTATGGTTTGCATATAAATGACAAATGATACACATGTGTCCTTCGCATGTATAAATGAAAATCAACCCCCTAGTTGCAAAATAAATATAAAACAGTTTAATTTGGTAGATGGCTCATAATCATATTCTTTGTAAACGATTGGGAATAATGTCCAATGAGTCTAATTTTAGATAAGAATTGCAACATTTTAAGCTTTAGAGATCTTAGGAAATTATTAGATCTCACTTTCATCATATTAAATCTTCCACATCTTTGAAGACTCTCATCCCTATTCTATAAACACAAGGGAAAGCTAGCCATCAATTGTTTGGTCACATCTCCTTAATCTTTTTCCTCATTATCTCACAACCTCTTTGAGTCTGTTCTCATAGCTCTTAACCACTCTCTCCTCCACTCTAATTAATATTAAGGAAACTAAAAGGAGATCATGTTTAAAGATACAAATACTCTTCTTCTTCTTTCTTCTTCCATCTCAAAAACTTTTCTCACCACGTGGTGGATTGCCATGTTAGCATGACTCATGCTATGCAAAGGCATGACATATAAGATAATATTAAAACAATGATCTGTGAGGGGCAAAGTCTCCGAGCAACATGGCTTGTAGGGATGTATCTATGAATAGGAGTCTCACTCTCACCATACTGCTCATGAATCAATCTCTAGGCAAGTATGTTTAGGTAGCCCCCTTACCCACTAGACCAAGTAAGAAAAAATTAATGCCAAAAAAGTGACCCAAAATATTGTCCAAAGAAACCTTCTAAATAGATACAAGTGGCCCATGAAAGGAGGATTTTAAAACTCTAGGCCTTTTTAAGTAACTAGAAAGTGCCACAAAGTCTGAACAAAACTGTGCAAAGATAATTTCAATGAGAGATAGTACACCATGTGATTTGGTTTTTCTACAAATGTCCCCATCCAAAAGAAAAAAATAAAAAATGTTTACATAGAGGCCCTCTCCAAGTCAAATCTCCTTTCTTCCTTCCTACTTCCACCCTGGTAGGACCAATATAGGCTCAACCTAAACTCAATCATTTAATAATGGGTTTGAAACTATCAACCCAAATCCAACTTATAAGTTAAAAGAGTCGAATGGTGAAGCACATCCCTTCGATAGAAACAATCAAGATCATCCCAACTCTAGCACCGATGATGAGGGACTTTTATGATTAAATCAAGTTAACAAATCATAGTGTAATTAGTCATGTTGGGATCATCACACAACCCATTTATTAATTAGGTATAAATATCAATCTAGCAATAACCTGGCATGTTTTTGCTTAAAGCCTTAAATAATAACATGTACTTGTTAGGTTGGCAGGTAAGAAATTGCCTCCCCATGCTTCCAAGAATCACATGGGCAAGAAAATCAGACAGCGACGCATGTGTATTAGATTCTTGGCCCTTGTGTTTCTCACATGTTATATATCGGAAGGTCTCACCTTCCAACCGGGCCCAGCTCCGTCAATCCATCAGTAGGGCCTACTTATTAAATTCAAATCGCTCAAAAAAAAAAAGTTTTCTACCAATTATTACTATCCAGACAATATTTAGTTCAAACGGAGAATGACCCGCCATCAAATTAATCACTTATAAAACACATATTTTGTTGAAATTTTAAAGTGGACCCATCTTTTAGATTCCTAAGGAGTGGCCAGAGTATCAGAAATCTCCTTCTGGTGTGTTTGAATTTTTATTGAAATGGGGTCCATGTCTTTCAATGTGACAGTTGATGACATCTGGTCAAGTGAGGCATGTGATTGGATGAGTAGATGAAAAAGCCTACTTGTCCCGGGACTTTTGTCCCGGGACATAGACCGAATCCCCATAGGATGCAACGGCTCCCATGGGGATTCGGTCCATGTCCCGTACCGAATCCGGAACAAGTAGCACTTCTGTGAGTAGATTGGCCTCAACCTGAAAAAGAATCTCACCAAAGTCATAAGTTCTAGAAGTTTGTTAGAGACCGTACAAACTTTAGGTCAAAATAGAAGGAAGCAACCTTCACATTCAGGGCAAAGTCTGGGCAATGCTCTAGAACTGACCTTTGATTGCTTATGTTGGTCTAGCTATATGGTCCACTTAGGCCCACCAATTAGACCCACCTTTGATTGCTTTTTGTTTGTTTGTTTGTTTGTTTTTTTTTTTTTTTCAACCCCTTTTCCATCATGGGACTACTTCAAACCCCCCTGCTTAGGGTTGCAAATGGGGTACCTTCTGTCCTCAAATTATGAATAAAGTGGGTCTCGAACTTGTTTTCTGGATCAGAGGGAACTTCCAATTTGTATCCAGATCCATGCATATATGATCTGAAGAACATTTGGATATGAAATCCAATCCATGTAAGTTTTAACTCAAGAATTCTCATGGGAGACAATTAAATTCACACATTAAAAATAAATATAGGTTTTATGAGCCTAGGCCGCCTAGCTAGCTTAAATTATATTCATATTTGAAAGTCTACTTAGCTTTAACCATATTCCATTTAATAGCCCTATTTATATATTTTAATATTTTAATTTAAAACTCTTTTACGTCATTTATATGAATGCACTCTATTCCGACCATCTTCTTTTCTAAGTTAATCCAGGATACATATAACACATGTTCTGGGTCGGATCCGATTCCAGATTTTGATTTAGATCTATAAAATGAATATGAGTCGGAGTCCGCCTCGGTTCTGCTCTAGATTTAACCGGTTTGCATCCCTACCCTTACTTCCACTCATAGGTATGCATCTAGTGTGCCCCACGATCTAGATTGTGATTCATGTTAGGGGAGTAATATTTGGCCAAGATTATGTGAGCCTTGGATGTGTAGACTACTTTTTTCTCTTTTTTTTTGGAAAAAGAAGAATTCATTAAAAGCAGCAAAGGAACAAGAGAACACAAGGAAAAAAAGAAGTGTGTAGACCACTTGGATACATGTGAATTATTTCTTTTTTCGCTAATTTGTGACTAAGGGATCTCAGATAAAAATCAATTTCATAATTAGTTAGGTTGCCTTATCACATATAGTAATTTGATACTTTTTGTTAGCTATACCACATGCCAAATCTTAAGTTAGAAAAGGGCAACATATAAACCAAGAAAGATATAATTTAGTCACATAAGTAGGTAATTTCCATGTGTCAAATCTCAATAAGTGTCTCAAATTTGATAATAGGAATAGGACTGGCGTTGTATAAATACATCAATGATAGGGATTTTTTGAACCAAATTTTCAATATCCACTTGTATTAAGAGCGCGCGGAGCCAAGATTTTCTCCCAGAAGGGGTGAGAAGTTTCTCTTAGCGAGATATTTGATAAAGAATAAAAAAGACTAATTAACATGTTAACATAATATTAGAATTTTGAAATAATGTATTCAGTTTTACCAATAAAATGGTTATTATTAGATTTCTATTACCCTTAATATAAAAGTGAAGAAGTTGTCCAGCTTCCACCTGCTTAACGATTTCTCTCCACACCCATGGCCCACTTAGATGGCTTGCTGATGAAATGTAAAATGTCTACACATGTTTGCTCAGGACTTTTCCCTCACTTTCTTGACTCTTCCGCCCTAGCACTAAAAAAAAAAGTTCATTCCCTCTCAGTCCTTTGCTTGCTGCTTCTTGCTTTTGTGGCTCGCTTAGATGAATGAAATGGTGACAGCGTTTGAGCCTCACTCAGATGCATGACAAGTGATCCCTGTATGAGCTTGCCAAATGGAGGGAGATATGCAACCTGTTGGATTCTCATACCTCTCTCATGGGACTCACGGAGGTCTAATTTTGTTTCAGTTTTTCTTCTTCCCGCTACCAACGACTGTAATAAGAAAGAAAACAGGAAGAAGAAAGGAAAACAATTTTTTGCCTTGTTGATCCAGTAGGTATCAATCTAATACTCTTTTTTGATTTATTCATAGGATAGAAAGAACTTCATGAAAGCATGAAAGAGCCTATCAAATAATTTATTGATTTAATTTATACCTGATGTAGAATCTATTT
Source organism: Camphora micrantha (assembly GCA_003546025.1). NCBI lineage: Eukaryota > Viridiplantae > Streptophyta > Magnoliopsida > Laurales > Lauraceae > Camphora > Camphora micrantha. The sequence continues at coordinate 9,174,894 of QPKB01000005.1, read as the reverse complement.
GATGAAATGGGTATGCAGAAATTGTTTGATGAAATGGGTATGCAGAAATTGTTTGATGAAATGCCTAAGTAATTTTTGTTTAAAGAGTGTGAAATAATCCCTTCATTTATATGATAAAAAATTTATTTGATGAAATGCTTAGCTCAAATCTCCATGAAAAGTGCTGTCAAATTTTTTATTGCAAGAGAGCTTGTGAAATGATTTCTTGATACCTGATGTAGAATCCGTTTGATGAAATGGGTATGCAGAAACTGTTTAATGAAATGGGTATGCAGAAACTGTTTGATGAAATGCCTAAGTAATTTTTTTTAAAGAGCTTGTCAAATAATCTCTTCATTTATATTATAAAAAATTTATTTGATGAAATGCTTAGCTCAAATCTCCTTGAAAAGTGCTGTCAATTTATTTTTTTTTGCAAGAGAGCTTGTGAAATAATTTCTTGATTTACATGATGAAGAGGTAGTTGATGAGATGGGTTGATATGTTTTGGAGTCTAGGCCTAGTATCTAAAAAAAATCATAAAAATGCTCAATTGTATTGCTCTATACATCCCACAACGTTTAATAAATAATTCACTCTCATACTTCGAAGACCATTCATTTTATGGGCTACCTGTTGTCAATCTGTCACAAATTTCAACCATTGGGTCCCATCATAGATTGATCAAAAGGGAAATAACCCACCACTAGATTTGCACAAAAGGACCAACTGTTATACGACCTTGTGTAGGGATGTAAATGGGTCCCCAATTCTCCGATTTCCCGGAGGTTCCGACCCATTAAAAACCGGGTCTGGATCATTATTTAGGCCCCAAGAAGTAAATGGGTCCGGGTCTGGGTCCGGGTCCGGTTCCACCTTGGTTCGGACCCAGGGACCCGAGACCCGACATATTACCTAAATTTTCGAAATTCTCTCATAAAAATCATGTTTTTGTTTTTAATACCATTCTCTACCTAGACCCAGACCCGGACCCGGATCGAAACCCGTCCCATATATGGTTCTGGTTCTGGTTCCGGAGCCAAGAAACCGGCTCTGAAACTATTCCGAGTTCGGATCCAGTTCCAGGTCCACCATGGACCTAGACCGAAACCGACCTGTTTACAACCCTAACCTTGTGTGGTCTGGGAGTGTTTGAGGCCGGGTCAAGGCAGGCAAAGCTTGTCCAAGCCCAGCAGTTTAATTATTGGGCCTCATGGTTCAGCCCACTGTTCTTGAAGTTAGTCCAGAGCCCAGCCCATTTAGTAAACAAATGTGTGCCCGTTTGTTTTAATCATGCAAAGGCCAGGGCTAGCCCATTTAACTAAGGGAACAAAATGTCAGCCTGAACGCGACCAAAAAAACAATTCAAATCCAGCCAATTACGGGCCGGGGTCTTGACTCTTGGGATGGTACTGGGCTGGCCCAGCCTATGAGTGCCTCTGGGCTGCTGCCTCTTATTAGTCTTAAATCATATATTGTATCCTTACATCAATGATCTTGCGAGTTCTCACTCATGTGCGGGTTTCACTCTCCATGTGTAGGTTCTCTCCTCGCGTGTGTGAGAATACCATCATAAAAAATCATAAGTCAATTTAATGTCTTCTACTGTAAACGCAAAAGCAAGTTATATATTTACTTAAGTAGGACTCATAATGAAGTGTGACAAATTTTTATGGCTGGCTGTCACTATAATGCCACTCTCTTTCTTCATTTAATCTTAAAACCGCACCCGTGTGCTAACATTTGGGTCCGCCCTAGTCTAGATAGACCTGAAACCTATATTCTCATGAGTAGGAATGCCAACGAGTAATTTAGGTTGTAAGTACTCCTCCTCCTCCTCCTCCTCATCATCATCATCATCAAGCCTTGTCCAAACTACGTTAGAGTGATCATCTATATGAATTTTGTTTTGTCCTAATCCTATAATAGGTTGCACTTCTTTTAGATCTATCTTTACTACTTCCATCCACATCTTCTTTTGCTAAGAGGTCATCAACCTACGTAAAGAAATTTGTTATCAGGTAGGGTTGTAACTATGAAGAAGTGATTTAGGTACAAAAACTAAATTCATTGAGCCTACTTCTGGTGCAAATTGCAGTTTGGCCCGTAAGTGCAAAGGGATAAAATCATTGGGTTGGTGGGCCTGTGTACTAACACAATGGCTTGATGTGTTGAGCATGACATTCTCTGTCTAATGCCCAACAAGAGAACCCAGGCTCAATTTCTATGCATAACACAAATGGGTTTCATATATATTTCCACATAACCAACTGGCCTGTGTGCTAATCAAGGCCCCAACATTAGCCCAAAACAATTTAGTTGGGTTTAGACAAATAGGCCATATATATTTTCACAAAATCACCTGGCCCGGGAATTCGAATTGCGGCGTCATTTGTAATCCTATCCCAACTCACTCAACTTGACCAAAACACAAACTCAGGTGGAGGATTTTCAGGTTCAGGCCATGCCTGGACCTGAATATCAAAATGTGAACTGAACGTGGGTCGGGTTAAGGGCGAAGTTTCAGTTGGGTTGGGCTATATTTTAAGTGTAACACAACTCAAGTCGGTTAAGATGGGAGAAATTCAGGTAATTGGGTCACGCCGGGTTGAAATCAGGTTTGGATTCGGTTCAGGCCCTTCTGGAACTCGACAGGAGTTTGGACTGGCCCAATACCCAACCCAACCATCCAAGTTAAGCCCCTATATATTATATTGTAGCAAAACAAGACAGATGAATAGGCACCATTTCCACTTGCATTCCATTTTCTTTCCTGGTTGACCAACATCACAAATCACTTCCTTGTCCTGACCCATTTCTTTCTTTGGCTTCTAGAATTGAAGAAATCAGCAGACATTCAATAGCAAGATGTTGTGAAAAACATGCCCAAATAGTACATAGATATTTCATATGTGCTTCCTTTGCCTCACATCTTATTAATTCAAAGATAAGGAAGAAGAATGGTATCTCTATTATCTACCCACCCACCTTAATTAATACCTGAGTTGAGGTGCCATTAATGCAGAGACAAACACACAGTTGGGAGCTAAACATGTTAATATCCTTTTCATTATAAGGAAATGTGAAGGAATACAGGATAAGATTTGGGATGCGCAACATATTTAGAAGTATGAAGGAATAAGAAGATGAAGAAAGTAAAATGGAGATGATATTCACACTCATAGTTGAGTGGCGATTGAACCTTAGTATTACTCACACACCTGAGCACTTGTCCAACTTAGCAAAGAAAAGGAAAGAGGGAGCTAATATTAGCTATATCCAAATCTTAACTAATAACCAACACTAACCACTAACTTATCATTTCCTTGATAATCCAATTGAAAAGATAGGTTAGAAAGAGGTGATATTGTTATTTTTAAAAAGGTCTATAGACTAGAAGTAATAGTGAAAAGGAACAATAGTACCGATCTGCAGTCTTGTAGAAAAATTGTATCCTTCTGGAATCAACAGAAATTAGAGGCAGACGCTCGTGACCAAAGCACGTTAGGTGACGTTTTCTTCAGGACGAGTTCCGCCCTGCCAGGATAAGTTCTGATACGAAGAGGATCTCTGGAGGAACTGCCCCTAAGATACAACGGCCTTCACAGATCAGGTTTGATCGCACTCCAAGTTCAGATCAATCTCCAGGAACCACAGAATGCTCATAAAAAAAAAATGGGAGAAAGAACGAAAAGTATTTTTAACCTTATGTTATTTTATAAGAGAAAAATAATGATAATTAATCACAACATATCTATATCAGAGTATGGGACACCCTCCGGGCCAAGTTGCGCGCATACGACTCATGGTAAAAGGTTCCAATTGTTCTAATGTGTATAGGAAATGAAAAAACATATAAAGTCATCTTAAAAAGTGAACTTCAGCAATGTAGGATGCCAAATTCTCTTTACTTCCCACATAAAATGACAAAACGCCTTTTTCAAGTCAAAGCTTTGAATTTTTGAAAAAACTTAAAAGACCCAACAGATATTGCATGTTATTGCACCATTTCTATTTCATATCTGATAGTTGAGTCGACCAGAAGACATGTTGTTGAAATCGACTCAATCCTCTATTTATTTCCAAGGGATTAGACATTGCGGACTTCCAAACTGCTACCATGAAGAAATTTTGGCAAGTGCCTTTAATTCAATGGATATTGCTTGCTTTTGTAGATGGCTCATATTCAATGTCCCTGAAGTGGAGAAAGTGTTACAGCAAGAAATCCATGAGCCCCATTTCAAGCTCAACTGTGTAGAAAGGTAAACTGTTGGTCAAAACAAAACATGGGATAGAATGAAAATGAAATTTAACATGTTATGTATCAAGAAAGATGTGAAACCAAATAAGTAGTTACTGCAGTAGGATTTGTGGGTTTGAACTGTGAATAGACCATCAATAGTTTGGACTTTGGAGCATGATACGATACAGACAACCTCATGTGCCTTAAAGTCTCCTCCTATCCATTTGTAACTTTAGTCCTAATCAAAGTAGCAATCACCCTTGAATTTAATCACCAACATTTTTGTGCTACCAAAAATTGGTGGGGACATCATATTGATTGCTATGCTAATTCATCATCTAGGACAGTGGGGTCCACTTTGACCGCGTGCTCATGTGGGTCCCACCTTGGATGGCTAATACGGTTAAAAAGATTCCTCTCTTTATTTCTTTCTTTAGAAAACGAATTGGCTTTTAGAAAGTAGCATTCGCTTCTTGCTCAAGTGGCTAATTAAAGGAATACTCCTATTAAATTTAGACTAACTATGATGGGAAGGGAACTATGAGAGAAATCTATAAATGAATGTATAGGTTTAGAGTAACCTACTTCACTTTGGATTTATTGGCTACTCATATGTAGGGTTGCAAACGGGTCGGTTCCGGATCGGAACCATAGTGGGCCCGGACCCGTTTTAAAATAACGGTTCCAATTTTGAATTAGAACATGTTTTGTTGGTTCTGGACCCAGTTTCGATAAGAAAACTCGGATCCGGTTCCGGAATCGGGTCCACCTAGAGGACTTTAATTTAGTTCCAAAATTGATTCTATTTTCTCTTTATTCTTCATTTTTTTTCTTAAAATGAGTATATCATTCAACTTATAACAGTGCATCAAATCCACAACGTCTAGTATTATACATAAGAATGCACAAAAAGAATTGGTTTTAAAGTACAAATTGCAATATCAAGAACTCATATGCCGGATCCCGGGTCCACGGATCAGAACCTATATAGACCCGGAACCGGACTCATTTATTAATCGGAACCTAAATTAGGTTTCGGACCAGGACCCGTTTATGAATCGGAACCTAAAATAGGTTCCAAATCCGGTTTTTTACGGATACCCGTTTGCAACCCTACTCATATGTAATATACGCATAAAATAGAAGTAGAAGTGAGTTATAATATCACAGTCTATCAAAGCCATGGATCCAAGTATATGTGTTTATGTAGATTTGTTCTACATGTTATTTAAATCTAATCCACTAACTTTGATACTCAAGATCGTATGCGTTAAATCTAGCATATCATCATTGTTTAACAAGGCACTGGACTACAACTGGATGATCATAGAAAACTTTTAAATATTTTTTTAGGGTAAGAATCACACACTCGCTCACCTAAATCCCTCACCATTGGTGTTACAACCATCATTTTTATTGTGGGCTCTCTTGGGTCCCAGCCCCTTAGACTAGGGTTTAAAAAAAAAGTACAATAACTTATTTAACATATAAATATAAATTTTAATTGTAGATAGTTTTCTCGGGCGGCCAAAATGATTGTTAAAGAAAATGACTTGATAAAAGCTCTCACTTAGGCCATAAGCAATGTTTGAAAATGACTTAGAAATCAAAAAAGGAGGAAGAACTTGGTTGATATTAAAGCTATCACCGCCCAACAAAATATTGGTTGTTAGATGATTGAACATTTTCAAAATTAGGGTTTTTATGGGCTGGCTAGCCTGGGTTAGCCCAAACCTGGCCTGCATTTGTCTATATCCGAGTTGCCATTTTTGGTCCCAACATTCAAATGGCCAGGCTTTGCCCTAACCATTGAGTGTGGGTTGACTCGGGTTGACCCAATATCAATTGCACCTTAAAATTATATGTCATATATGAGTTGGACTTCAACCTGTAGTTGCCCTTACCCGAACCAACCCATTATCAACCGATCCGATCCGACCCGATCGGATCCGACCCAACCCGCTGGGAGTACTCTGCCAAATCTGGATGCCGTTGTCATGGGTTATTATCAAATGGATGCATGTCACATTTCAAATTTAATGAATTTTAACCAAACAACCAACAAGACAATGCCACGTGGACATTCATTTTCTGAGGGCCCCACTGTCCCGAGGATCTTGGGTGGTTAGGAAAAAAAACCCCCCACGCCGCCCAGGTTAGAAGAACAAGGACGTCTCCTTCCTCTCTACCATACACGTGTCCTGCATAGAGGGTGATGTGGCCCACTCATTTCAGGGCATGCTCGAATGCCTGTTTGCACGTATGGTAAATTGAAGTATGGTAATGTGAAGCATCAAATCAAGAGCATGAAAATAAAATATTAAGTGTTTTGATGGCGTTTTGTTTTTAATTGTTTGGTATGAAATTTTTTTGACTTTTTATATAAAATAAGTGGAGATTTCTTTGTCTTTAAAAAGTGGGGAAAGGAGGTTGATTTTTAAAAAAAAAATTTTAAAGTTCGGTGGAAATTTTAAAATTACATACTTTTGATATGTATGGATTTACTTTACTTTACTTTTACTTTAACTAGTTAATTTCCAAACACGCTAGACCAAAAGTCTTTAACTAGTGATTTCTGCTGCTGATATAAAACAAATTTCGTGTACACCAAGCCAAAGCTCATTCACCGAAATCCACCGAAACTCGTTTGGACATAGATATCGTATCGGAAAGGCTGAGATGGTTTTCTTCTGTTTCTTGGTGTATCACAAGCGGGTCATCCGTAATAGCAAGCCGGCAGTGGGGACCTGCTCGCGCTGCGGAGCAAGAGCGAGCATTGCCGACATGAAAACCCCTATGAGGTTCTATTACGTTCCCTTTTACTGGCGCTCCTGGCGCGCCATCATCTGCACCTTCTGCGGAGCCGTTTTAAAGTCCTATAAATAAGAAACCAGACCCCAAATCCAAACCTTTTATTGTAGTTTTCTACTAGCAACAAAGGCCCGTGCTTAGCCCGGGCCTCAATTAAAAAAACAAAAACAAATTAGTTTATTACAAAATTCATAAAGTAATAATTGTTCAAATACTTATTAAATAAAATATACTTTCATAAAAGATTTCTTTAAATCATGAGAATAATTTGGTGTGCACCTTACATTTTCAGATAGTAAACCATATGATATAAAGTTTGAATTAAAGAGAGATAAGGTTACATTATGAATAATTATTACATTATGATTGAGATAAGGTAAGAAAGTGTAGATAGAGATTTAGAAAAACCATTATAATTATGCATGAGATGAGGTATGAGGTTGGAAACTTTGTGAATGACCTGGTAGGTAAATATATGAGAGATTTTATAGGGGAATATGTGAATTCTTTTTTCCTCAAATGAATTTTGCTTAAAATTGCTTTAACAACTGTTCAGCATTCTACCAAGGATACGAAAGCATATTAACATGTAAATATTTTCATTATTCTAGAAGGCATGTACCCACCTCCAAATTATAAGATAAGCATTTAATGTAATGTAGTGCAATAAAGTTTTTTATAGGAGGGAAAAAAAAATGAGATGGTCAAAAATTATCTAATCTCATGGTGAAAAATATATGAATCCATCCTTATGGGTTCCAGAGACCTAGTGATTATAATAAGTACCTGATAAAGCACCAAACATGAAACGAAGCATGAATACATAAAGCTTTAAACATATTTAGAATGTATGAACCATTTGAATGCACCCCAAATCAATTTTTGATTGGATACATCGATTCACTAAATCAATGGTAATGATATCTCAGAAAGATTGTGCAATTCATCCACTTGTATCTGTGTTAGTCTTTAAGTTTGTCACTTCACTTTCTAATTGATCAGGTACAATACTTGTCCCAATTGCTTGAGTGTTGATTTTATCTTTCATCTTCAACGCTGTTGACATTAGTGAAAATAAGTTAGTGAAATGAAACAATATTTTAAAATAATAAATCTTAATAAATTAAAATTGTAAAGGCTCACAATGTTCTATTTCTGATAGTAAAAACTTCCCCCCATGATTGACGTTTATGAGTTACATTTTTTTAATTGGAACTCCACTATTCAAAGTAGATTTGCTCATGTTTGATTCGATCTTGAGATGGAACAAGTATTCCTGCCATAGTGCTTTATGGATCTGAGGTGCGAAATGTGTGTACCAATCATCCTGCAAAATTTTTTAAAAATAAATTAACAAGACAAAGAATTAGATAACTAAGATTTAGATATATTGTATATGATAGGAGCATATTAAAAAGAATAGAAAGAAACAAACATTTCGTCATTACCTTAGCTGCATATACTTCTAAATTTTCATCTGATGTATTCAAAAATTTCTTAACGACGTTGTCTTGGAGCAAAAATGCTGCACTTCCAGTGTGATCCATTACAATTATTGTTGCAATGTATCTATAGTTATAATAGTTAAAAATTATAAAGTATAAATGAATATATTTAATTTATAAATCTAACATATTACATGAATGTTATGCATTATTAATAACTTACCTTATTTTGTTTGTTCGCATGGGGAAAGTGCAATGATTGCATTAACCATTATTTATACTTTGATCAATTTTTTTTTCACACCTATTACAAGATACGAATGATAATGGTCTATCCATGTGCAACATTGCAACGGTAGCTTTGATTGTAACATATTTCACCTATAAACATGCAGCATAAAACTTATTATTTTATTTCATAAAATACAAATAATGAAAAATGCACACAATAATAATATAAAAGATGTGAATGATAAGTAACTTACTTCAGTTACTCCTTTATCCACTATTGAAACTAAATCTTCCAATAAAATTATGTTATTCATTGAATCACCACTATGGCCTTCATTCCTGTATTTAACGTTTCAAACACATATTAGGATGATATATTTAATTATTTAATTTATTAAATTTGAAAAGATCATAATTTTACCACTTTAGTAAAGAATCCCGTATTTAAATATTGCCTGCACTTACTTTTAACTTTAGTGTTAAATCATACGTTTGAATTAATAGAAGAAAGTTTAATTAATTACCATTGTATTCTTTAACTACGATCGATGTAGTCAAGAACACTCTTCCAACATTTGATGTTAAAGAATAAAAGTGGTATAATGCCAACTCTCCCCATAATGTTAGATTCATTTTTTTCAAACTACAAATATATATTAAAAAATGAGAAATTAGTATTTTAATCCAATAAGATATTTTAAATAAATCTGTAGCTTCTAAATAAACATACCTTTCACTATATAATGTAACATCTAGTTTTGCTATTTTTGTTCTATCTTGTTTTCTTATATAGGATATGCATGTTACATCTTCAATAATTCCGATGATATCTTTATAATGAAACAAAATGCAGTGAATAATAATTTAAATAAGCAAATATTCTACTTAAAGTTAAAATTCAAAGTTAATACCTGGAAGAAATTTGACTTTGTTTAGTAGAGATGGTAGTGTATCAATTGGAACAAAGTAAAACTTCATGAATGGAATTTCATGACATGGATCAGATATTTGTACGATTGAGGAATCTCTTGCCAATAAAAGATGATAATCATGCCTGACAACATTGTATGCATCTGGAGCTGGCTTAACCTGAATATTTCTTATGGTATAACAGCTACCCTCACATAAGTTGTTACCGAATTTTGGAATCTCATCGTTAAATAATGTAAGAAGAATTTGATCGCCTGTAATGGAAAAATAGAATTCAAAATTTTAATTAAATTTATTATTAAATATTTAATGTAATAACAAATCTATGCAAACTATTTTTTACCTTTTCATCAATAAGAATAAGTTTTTTTATTCTTCTTGTTCCCTTTCTTGTATGATACTCTCTATCTTCAAGGATTCTGCTGAGCCTTACTTTGATATGCCATCTATCAGAAAAACAATGCAGTTCTTCTAGGCGATGATATCTCTTGAACAACATTTATGATTGAATGATTTTCAGATCCTGTAGTAATAAGAACAAAGATTATTATCCATTTTTAATGAGCAGCATTATATAAAATATGATAACATATTAAATAGGGTCTACGGGAAAAACTATTACCTTTATTATTAGTTTGTGGAATGCCTTTTTACTTTATTCAATACTTCATTGTATACAACATTTCTTGTATAGCCAAGAGGGATGCCATCATTTTTCTTTAGTAATATTTTCAGTCCTGATTTTTTTGTGACTCTGGAAATAGCTACATATAGTTGGCCGTGAGAAAAGACGGGTTTAGAGAGATAGAGGCCTATTTTTTGCAGTGTTTGTCCTTGACTTTTATTAATTGTCATCGCAAATGCAACTTTTATTGGAAACTACTTTCTCTTCAGTATAAATGGCCATTCTGTATCAACCGTTGACATTATAATGCGTGGTATGAAGACACGTTCTCCTATATTTGTTCCTGTAATTATTTCTACATCTATTACCTTGTGTCTCAATTCCTTGATAATAAGTCTCGTTCCATTGCATAACCCAATAGACTGATTTAGATTGCGAATCAGCATTATCGAAGTTCCAATTTTGAAGTCGATACGGTGATTTGGCAATCCACTAACATTTAATGTATTAAGGAATTCTGTAGTGTACAAGATTCCTTGATTACTTTCATTGCTATCAGCCTCCACCATTGTATCGGCACTTAAATATGTTTGCCCATGTGTAGGAATCATTGAGAGAACAACACCATTAATCTTGTCAACATAATCATTTAGTAGGTGAAAAAGGAAAAATGTATAGAATTATAAAGCATACCTGATTTGTGAAACAATTGAATTGTAAAGAATAGGATCTGTAAAGTACCTGATTTGAGAAACAATTGTATAGGGTAAGTCTCAGGTTGAAGAGCTTTAGATCAATGGGCATTTTCCTCTGCCCCATATTGTTTGTTAGATAAGAACACAAAATAAATTATTCATGTGCATTTATACTCATTTTGAATAATAAATAAAAACTTTAAAAATAAACTTAATTTATAGAGTTGGAAGGCCAAAATTGAGGGTATTTTTCAGATTTTCTCTACAACCAACATCCAGCTTTAAAGAGAAAGAAATTTTTTCCCTCACTTCCCTTTCTCTTATTTAGATTCTTTTATTTTTAAGTGGAAAGAAACACTTCGAACAAAGTGTTTACACTTTTTTCTTTTTTCTTTTTTCTTTAATTTTATTTGAAGGACTCCTTTGCGTAGCCCACGATTCTACAATAAAAATTAAAGAAATTAAATCTAAATACTGAAGTAAAATTTATATTAGATGCGGTTGTCTTTTTTTTCTTTTTTTTCTTTTTTCTTTCAACAAAACTGGTTTTCTGGTGAGGGTCCCACCGCCATGTCCCTCGTCCGAACAAAAGAAGTTGTCAGGAGAACGTGTGCGTTTGTTAGGGGCATTGGGACTGGGCTGGGCTGGAGACTGCGTGGTGTATTCCGTATTATATGTATGCCTATGGGCTGTGGTGCCTAAAATGGATAATGGCGATGCTATATCTTTATCTTTATACAAAAGAGACAGACCTTTCAGAAATAAAAAGAATCTTGTTTTCGTCGTCTCTTTTCGGTCTTCACTTTGCTGCGTCGATCAATCATCCATGTGGAATTGGAGTTGGGAACGCGAGCTAATTAACCTACAGCACGTGTGTTTGGGTGTTTGTTTTTTTTGCCTTTTTTTTCCTGTGTGTAAAAACAGCAGCATGCCCACCTTTAAAAATCAGCTAACCCATGCAACATGGTTAATTTGTTTCTTTTTATTTCCTTCCTAACCCAAAACACATGACAACACGTGTCATTGAAATGTGGCCCACTTTCTCAGTTTATTTTTTATCAGGGAGAAAATGAGGGAGGAGAAGATGGGTGTGCAGGTGATGTGAGAGGAGAAAGAAGAAGAAAAGGAAAGAAGAGAAGGAGGAAAGAAAGAGAAAAAGGAAGAAGAAGAAAGAGAGGGTGGTGCGCAGGTGAGTGTGAGTGCAGGGAGTTCCGAGGTAGAGGAAGGATGGGTGTGCAGGTGCTGTGAGGGGAGAAAGAAGAAGAAAGGAAAGAAGAGAAGGAGGGAAGAAAGAGAAAATGAAGAAGAAGAAAGAGAGGGTGGTGCGCAGATGAGAGTGAGTGAAGGCAGTGACGAGGTAGAGGAAGGAAAAGGAGGGAAGAGAGGAAGAGAGAGGGAGAAGCAGTGTGTGCAGGTGGGTGCTGGGGCAGGCGCGTGGGTGCAGCAGTGAAGGAGGGAGGAAGAGAAGAGGTGAGCGTGGGGGAGAGAAGAGAGGGAGCAGGGGAAGAGAGAAGAGAGGGTAGAGAGCGAGATAGAGAGAGCGAGAGAAACGATGGTGGCAAGGAGGATAGGAACGATGATGGAATGGGCTTAGCTTAGCACGGGCGTTTTGTTGCTAGACCAAAACTCTTTAACTAGTGATTTCTGCTGCTGCTTATATAAAACAAATTTCGTGTACACCAAGCCAAAGCTCATTCACCGAAATCCTCCGAAACTGGTTTGGACACAGATATCGTATCGGAAAGGCTGAGATGGTTTTCTTCTGTTTCCTGGTGGATCAGAAGCAGGTCATCCGTAACAGCAAGCCGGCAGCGGGGACCTGCTCGCGCTGCGGAGCGGGAGCGAGCGTTGCCGACATGAAAACCGCTACGAGGTTCTGTTACGTTCCCTTCTATTGGCGCTCCTGGCGCGCTATCATCTGCACCTTCTGCGGAGCCGTTCTAAAGTCCTACAAATAAGAAACCAGACCCCAAATCCAAACCTTTTATTGTAGTTTTCTATTGTATGTACATATCAAATCAAAGTGGAATCATATATACATATATATCTTTCTATATAAGTTGAAAATGATAGTTTTTCTAGGGAGCTTTTTTTTTTTTTTTTTGAGGATGTATGAAACCTGAAATATATGCAGATGTAGGTTGCTTTATTTCCATTTTTGAACTTTTTTTTTTTTTGATGATATCTGTTTGGATTTCTGGAGATGTTTTAGAGTTTTGAAAGCTTTTGTTGACATATTTGAACAATTGGGGTTGTTTTGAATTTTGATTATATATTGGTCTTGATTGATGTTTAATTTGTCTGCTAACTACTGCTTTTGTGGGTTGTGCAGCAACAGTTTTTTTTTTTTTTTTTTTTTTTTAATTTTTGCATATGTATAATGTTTGGTGAATTGTTTATAATTGTATCTTGTGTTTGTAATTTTAAAGGCTTGTGGAAATCACATTTAAAATGAAATCCGTTACAAGGTATAGAATCCTTTTTTTTTTTAAGGGCACGTTTGTGCAGTCAGATCCTCTAAATGATATGAAACTATTTTTCATGGAGAAATTTGAAGAGAAGTACCAAAAAAGGGCTCAATTTTTGTGATTTCACGTAAAATGAATTTCTTATGAGGGTAGGAAAAAAATCTGCTAAGAGAATAAAGTTTTTCGATAAAATTGATTTTATGTGGATGTAATACAAACGTGTCTTAAAATAAACGTCAGTGTAACACAAGAATTTTGGGCTGTATGGAATTCTTGTAATTCTGCACCCATCTCCCTCTATTGATTCTATTTTTCCCTGGCTATTGGGCTGTAGTTCTAATTTCAATTTGTCAAGTACTTGTTTCATGGCTTTAATTTGACACAGAAATGCCCACGTTAATGGCAGAAAGTAAAAGATTTATTCATTATAATTTTTTGGTAAGAAATATGTTTGGCATCAAAGATTGGGCCATGCAATCAAAAGGCCCAGATTTCCTCTCCTTCACAGAATCACTGCCTCATACACATGAATCCTCACATATCTTTCAACTTAGAAATGAAATATAGGAACATCTGCTTCTCTGTAGATTTATTGAATTACATGAATTATATATAAGCCGTAGTATTTTTTATTTTTTTGTAACGAAGGGTTCTCAACTTTTTGAACTAAACTAATCCCTTCTAGCCATAGAGAAGCCGGATAAAACCTCTGTGGCCTCTAAGAAGTAGCACTAGTGAACTCAAACTTCGGTTCCTTAAAAGGGGAGAACTGGGGATCGATACCAGGACGTCTAGCTCCAAAAGAAAGAAGAGCCGTGGTTCTAACCACTCGATCAAAGATTTATTGACTCATAAGAATTATAAGCCATAGTTGGTGCATTTGATTTTTCACATATTTCATGTTCTTGTTGAATTACAATCTCTGGGTTTTAGTCACCTGAATCGAAGCCTGACCCGACCCGACCACTTATTCGAGTTAGGTTTTGATCTATTCATGGAATAGTGATCGGAAATCTTTGAAATTACTTCGGCTTGGAAAGCTCCTGGGCTGAGTTTATTCATAGGCGAACTGAGTCTTGACTGAGTCAAAGAGCAACAACCAGTCTCAATATTTGCAGTTCTTGATTTTTGACAGCTTTCTTGCATTCCTAAAAATCTCATCACTGTTTTTCTAAAAAAACTAAAAAAGAAGATCCACATGTGACCAACAAATAATCTCTCCATTTAAAAAAAAAAAAATCTCTGATCCCCTCGTGGTATATATGAATACAAAGCAAGCCATAGTTCTAACAAATCAAATATGAGGGAAGTCAAGATCTCATCTAGATCTCTACCTTTCATTTTTACCATCAGTTTCCATGCAAACACAGGGAACATGAATGATTTGACATTTTTACCTTCTTCTGTTGTCTAGTTTTTCAAAAGTAATGGCAAAATGGCATGGACCTTTGTCTGTTGAGCTTGAGATTTCTATACAATTGAAACAACCAATTAAAGTCTACATAATGAAAGGAGTAGTTTGGAAAACAGCCACTTCCACAGTAAGAAAGTGTTCATTATTGCAACCATAATGATACTTTTGCTTCCAAGTCTTGTTATACTCTTAAAAAGTGATCATAAAAAGGTTGGTGGACAGTTGAAGCTTATTTTTCAAGAGGTAGGGACCAGTTGTGGTTCCAACTTAGATATGGACCTATGTTTCAATTGTCAAATATTGGGATGTAAGATCATAAAACGATTTGGTGGACAGTTGAACCAATTTTTTAAGAGGTGCAAATTTCATTGAGGGACCATTTGTAGCTCCAAATTAGATATCGACCTTATATGTGGCTATATTTCAACTGTCAAATATATGAATGTTAGTTCTAATTATTATACCTTCTTTTTCCTTTTAGTTATGCACCAATCATTTAATCATTTAGTTGCTATTGTCTACTTTTAAATAAAAAAAAAAAAAGAAAAAGGAAGGTGGCCATTGGGTTGTCAAACCAATGAAATTTGAAATTAAATTTTCCTCTCATGGTGAGCCCAAATGCAAAAATGGTTGCTTTTATGGCAGCTTTCATTGATTTGCAAGCTAAATGAGTTTTTTTTTTTAATGGGTCTTATTCACTTCTCCAATTAACTGCTTTCTTCTTTTGCAATAATTATAGCACTTACATGAGAAACACGAGATGCCCGAGTGGAAAGGGGCATCTCATCTCACTCGGGACCCAAGGATCAATTCCCAGGTGGGTAGGTAGTTACACAAGTTCTGTAACATTGTCCCAATTTTGCAAATATATATTATTTCGTGAGATCCTTTAGACATGTAGCTGTAGTAAAAGTTTTACCTATGGATCACATAAGGACGGTGTGAGGATTTTAGCCCCGGCCATTCACAAAAGTGAGACTCCTAAAAAATGGATTCTCCTTTATCAACTTTGTAGAAACTTTTAACATGTTACATTGTCATGAAGTCATGAACAAGGATGTGTTAAAAAAAAATCCCATATAGATGGGAAGGTTTGATGGGGATTTGGTTGATTCACAAAAAAGAAAAAAAAATGAGGAACGCTCAAAAGTTAATATATTACAATCTTAATGTATTGTGATCAAGTGCAACTAGCAAAAAGCACCTGTGGTAAGCATGAGCAAGTAACAAGGACATTTGCAGTATAAAATTGTTGCAACTTTTAAAACATAAAATTTATTCGTATATATTAAAAAAGAAAGATATAAAGAGACCTTTAAAATTATATATATGTGGAATATTTTTTTTTTTTCAAATTTAGAACAGAAACCAAATGGCTTGAGTGAACTAGATAGTTGTATTAGATAAAATAACGTTTTGAACTTGTATTTCACTAAACAACACATTTTACAATATCTCTCACTAAAGTGCGAAGTATGTAAGTTAGCATCGACTCTCCCGAGACTTGAATTACTAGAGTGGTGGATAGATAATTTGATAGTCATTTTAAGATATTCACCTTTGCATCTTTAATTATTTTTAACTATTTTCATAAATATTTCAAGTTTTAAAAACCCCTCCCTTACCAAATAATAATAATAGTAATTTAAGTCTTAAGATTTCTAGGAATCCAATTACATAAAACAAGCAGACCCTTTGAGAATTGAGAATTCCTAGTAAATAACAAAAGAAATCGATTTTTCAATGTAGTGATTTGCAAAATGGAAGCATCCTTTGCTGGAAAAATGGGGTTAAAGTGAGTGATACAAGCTTTGTGGTTAGGTGATTTGGTGGACAGGACCCCAAGCTAAACCTATTTAGTTATTGGGTCTTACATTCAAGTTTCGATGGACCTATTTGGCCCATGGGTTCAAGCATTGGTATTGGCACTTGGCAGTGACTGTAGACTCTTAATCTTGATTCGAGCAACTCTACCAAAATTGAAGGAACATGGAAAACTAAAAATGAAAATAAAAAAAAGTGGCTAGTAGATGTTAAACAATATGGAAAAAATCCTGCGACAAGGTACCTAGAAATTTAATTTGATGGATTTTAAATAAAATGAATGTTCAAAGATGTTGTATTGAAGTTATTAAAGACATGTATGAACGAATAGTAACTAGTGTGAGAACTACTTGTGGAGAGTTAGGGGATTTTCCAATAACCATAAGATTGCATCAGGGATCAGTCCTAAATCCTTATCTCTTTGCACTAATTATGGATTAGTTAACTGCTCATATTCAAAAAGATGTACCTAGGTACATGTTATTTGCAGATGATATTGTATTCGTTGATGAATCAAAAAATTAGGTGAATGCAAAACTTCAGAAATTGTGGAAGGCTTTAAAATCCAAAGGCTATAAAAATAAGCTCTACAAAGACGGATTATATGAATTGTAACTTTAGTGGGCATATAGAAAGAGCTGAAACTACTGTGAGAATTGCAGACCATGAGAAACCACAAAGTGGTTTTTTCCGCTACCTTGGCTCTACAATTAGTAATGATGGGGTGATTGATGAAGATGTCGAACATGGGATAAAATCGGGGAGGGGGGGCAGCATGTAGGAAAACTATTTTTGGAGGTTCACATATATGTAGTTTTTAAAACATATAGGGGTTTTTCTAAATTTTTTTGGGGGCCATATGTAAAAATTCATAAAAGTCTTGTAAATAAAAGGGAGTTTTTTTAAATTTTGGGGGCCCGGGTTCCACCCATGATCATAGAAAACAAATTGTCTAATACAATGTTGTCAATAATTCATTTCTCAGCTCCATTGGCGACATTTATTACTTCAACTGCATCAAATAAAAAACACCAATTTTGACAAGTCTTGGTTTTTTGTCGCATCTAATCCGGCAATAATCGCCCTCACTTCATCTTCTTTGACGGGGAATACTTTGATCAAGAATGTGCACCTACACCGAATTCCAGTTAGCTGCATTAAAGGTGACATCAGTGAACACAAAAGCTATCTGTCTCTTGATTATTAAACTTTGTTGAGTCAACATGTCAAGAAGACTTATCAAACAATCAATACAAGTAGTTCACTAATATTATTATAGAAATATAGGCAATTGTGTTTGTTTTTCAAGATGCAAAGTGAAAATTGTGGGAAAGTAATTCCAGTGGTTTATATTTTTTTAACTTTACACATATCTGCCTAGTCACAGTAAGTAGAATAGTAAATTCTAAAACTATAATTTTACTTTTCCAGCCTCCCAAAAATTTTCATATAACACAAGTAAACTGATTACTTTACACCGATTGTTAATTTACCATCTCACACAACTAATTGTTAACTTCTCATCTCACTCCTCTTGTTTCGATCCTTCATCTCTCTCCTCTCTCAAATTACTTTACCTCATGAAAACAAACGCAAATGTAGTTCATTGGAAAACATACTTTTCCTTTATATATTGTGAACTTTTCATCTCACTCCTCTTGTTTCAATCTTTCATCTACCTCCTCTTTCAAATTACTTTATCTCATGAAAACAAACACAAATATAGTTTATTGGAAAACATACTTTTCCTTTACATAACCATTACCTTTTTCATTGTCTTTTTTATACCTTTCCTTTCTAATAGAGATTTCTTGGTAAATTATTCAAACACCAACTAAAAGTAAAAAATAAATGTATTCAAGTTTTGGTACCAGACACTTTGATGCCAATGC
Organism: Camphora micrantha; assembly: GCA_003546025.1. Classification (NCBI taxonomy): domain Eukaryota; kingdom Viridiplantae; phylum Streptophyta; class Magnoliopsida; order Laurales; family Lauraceae; genus Camphora; species Camphora micrantha. The sequence goes on along the minus strand of QPKB01000005.1, from coordinate 9,156,337 downwards.
ATACCAACCATATCATATCAGCATGTCAGTTACTTTTTCCCCCGAATCAGATTATATCATATTTGATTCCCAAATGCCATTGAACCACCTATGTCAGAGGCTTACTTGTAAGAAGGTGAAGGGACAAAAATAGGTGGTTGCAATGTCTGTGGCTGTTATAACACTTTGACCCTTTTTCAACCCAACTAAATACTAAATGGACCCCCAAGTGTCCTTGTAATCCAGTCTTTGACACCAGAGGTTGGTGGCACAAATGAGTGGTTCAAACTCTTCTGTTTATTGGTACGGTTACATGATCACATCAAAAATTAATTTGTGAGAAGTGATCATGGACAAAAAATGAAACCTTGTGGGTCTCATTTTTCCCACTTGCTGGGAATGTTTAATGGTCGGATAAGAAGGGAGTTTCACTAATTATATGGGGCCTAAGTTTAATTTTATTTGATGATCAGAACTGTTAGTTTCATTAAATTCCCCTGTAAGCCCCGATGTGGTAGTGCAGTTTCGAACTCACAATTTTCGGGTGCAAATCGTGGTCCTAGGCCAACTGAGCTACCCCTCGGAATTATTGTCCAGTATCACTTAGATATTTGAAAATAAAAAGGTCAAGAAATTAGAAAAAATTTTTATTGAAAAGCCTAAAATTATTAATTTTGTTTTACGGCCTGTTTACTGCAAAGAATTGAATTCTTATGAACTCATGGTAAATGGGTTCCAACAAAAAAATATCAAAGAGGTGAGGAGTGAAGAATGTGACGTGGAAATGTAGATGAGACCTTAATTTTCTTAAGATTCGATTTACTAGGGTACGACCATTTGTGGTTCTTCACCTTTTTAACTTCAATAGTTTGCAACTTTAATAGGAATATATTCATTAGAATTCCTAAATATTGAGTTCCAAGCAAACAAATGAGCCCTTGGAGAATATCTACCCCTATATTGCGTGTAGATCGATGCTTAAAACTCTACAAGTTATTTCGAGCAAACATATATAGATTCCATGTAATCAACAATACCAGTTAACTTTTTAATTATTTTTAAGCACAAACATCTCTAGATTTTGTTTTAAAGTTAAGTGTATTATTATTATTATTTGAGAATTCATTAAATTACTTGGAAGTAGTTTTTAGATGATGTAAGTGCATTACTTAGGAAAAAAAAAGTGCATTTCCAAATGATATTTTGTCTGCCTTGGTGACTTCTTGCAGGGCCCACCTACAAGGAGATGGGGGATAAGCATGCTAATTAGGGGTAGCCTCAATATTAGTCCTATAACATGATCCTAAACTTGACAAGTCTCCCTCAAGTTTAATGACTATATATCATGTGAACATTTAATATAATCAAGCTCGACTTTGAGTTATGTTATAAAGTGTTGAACTAGGAAAACACGCCCTCCATACAGGAAAAAAAAACATCATTTAGTTTTTGTAATCAAAATAAAAATTTATTTTGATTCCACATGTGCAGAAGAAATTATTTTTGCTTAAATTGTGTGTCTAGTTCAGGCTGGGCCGGGGCTTCGGGCTCTCCACCACTGAATCCAAACTCGGCCTGCATATTAAATGGGCCCCAATTTTAGGTCCAAGCCCCGCCTGAGTAGGGGAACTTAAGGCACAAGCAAGGCCCAAAGCAGGTTGGACCAAGGTCGGGCTTGGGCCAGCCCATTCCATGAGCACCCTTACTTATTTGAGGGAAGATGAAATCAAATTTGACTCAAAACTAAAATTGAAATCGAGCAATCGATTGTCAAATTGAACCTCAATTTTAAATCAAATCGCCCGAGATTCATATATAATATAATAATTAGGATAAGTTCAAGTTCAAAGGAAATAGGTTTTTGTGAAGGGATTGAAATGATCCTAGGACTAAAAGATTAATAAATTTATTTAGGGTTAAAAGTCTCCATTTTTATTTCAAAGTTACTGCAATCTTCTTTAGATATTTTCAAGTTTTTGCCACTTCGCAAATATGGAGATAGTATTAGGAAAATTAAAGCTCCAGGTAAATATCACAATATTTCAACATATCTGTTGTATTTGTGACCTGTCCCATCAACATGGCATATGGGCCAACACAAACCCAAACTGCTTTGGGAAGGGTTGTACATGGGCGGACTTGAGCCTGGGAAAACCTGAGTTTTTAATGGCCTGGACCAATCATTTTAGGATCAAGATCTAAAATGGGCCATGTAAATCCCTAGGTCTGGGCCAAATTGTAAGGCATGTGGGCTGGGTCCATTCACTTGACAGATATACAATCTAAGTCTGAGATATGTCTATTTCAGGCAGAACTAGGCAGTCGACTGAAGGCTAGGGTTGTAAACGGATATCCAATTCTCCGATTACCCGAAAGTTCTAACTCGAAAAAAACAGGTCCAAAACCCATTTTAGGTTTTGATTCATTAAAGGGGTCCAATACCCATTTTAGGTTTCGATTCATAAATAGGTCTGGAACCCAATTTAGGTTCCGATTGATAAATGGGTCCGATTTTGGGTCCATATAGGTTTCGACCTGTGGACCTAGGACCTGACATATGAGTATTTGATATTGCAAAATATACCTCAAAATCTTTTTTTTTTTTTTTTTTTTTTTGACATTTTTTTATGTAAAATACTAGACCTAGTAGACTTGATGCATTGATATAAATTGAATGACATACTTATTTAAGAAAAAATAAAAAATAAAAACTGAAGAAAAGTTAGAGCTGATTTTGGAACTAGATTTCAGTCCTCCAGGTGGACCCGATTTTGAATCTGGATCCGAGTTTTTTTTATCGGAACCGGGTCTGGAACCAACAAAACAGGTTCCATGTCAAAACGGGATACGAAACAAGAACCGTTATTTAGAAACATGTCCATGTTGAGTATGATTTCGACTTGAAACTGTCCCATTTGCAACCCTACTCAGGGTCTATATTATATATAAAGAAAATAACTTTTTTTTTTTTTTTTTTTTGTAATGGACCTGAATAATATGACTGACAATTTAGCGGTCCCATTTTGGAGAAGGTCTGCACCATGTGCCACCCTAATCCTTTTCATAGCTCATAAGCAAATAGCCATTGATGGCAAATCTTCTTCTAGGGAAAAGAAAAGGTCTCATTAATAATCATTCCTGTAATTCAGTGGTAAAGTTTGTCATTAATAATGATTACTAAGCATTTTACCAGATTCTTCCGTTTTGAGGACTCAAATCTGAAGATTGATTTGGTATTTTTATGGATGCTTAGAACTGGGCTTAGACTGAGCCCATCACCGCAGCCCTCACTGTGCTCGTTTTGGCTATGTTTTTAGGATCGCGGGCTGCACCTGAGCCCTATTCTCAGGCCTGATTATTAAACAGGCCGAGTCTGAGACCCCCTATATTATTTAAAGCCCGCTGCTGACATATTTTACTCAAAGGGTACGTATATTTCTCAATTATGATGGGGCTAGACCATAAATTAGGCCCAATAACTAAATCGGCGGAGCCGAAATTGCTTCTCCCAAGCCCAACCCAGACCATGAGCACCCCAAATGTCTGAGATAATATGGTGGAGATGTTTGTTGGTTGGAAGATGGGTCAGGGTGTCTAGATAGGTCACATTTTTCTTTTACTTTTTTTGGGTTAAATAGACTGGTAACAATTAACAAATGCATAAACATACTGACAATGTATACTCCACACATGGGCCAATATCCCTTGATGGATCCATTATAATCCTACAAAATCTTGAGAGGTTGGTGTGGACTTTTAAAAGGAAAGCCCTTCTGGACATTAATATAAACACTGACAAGGCCCAATGAAACAAAATCTTGAAAGATCCTATTGAATGTATCTATAAAAGGAAAGTCTTAGTGGACAGTAGTCTCTTCATTCTCAGCAGGCCCATTCTAAGGAAAAATGAAAAACACAATCTTGAAAGGTTCTGCTCTTCTACTGGAATGGATCCATAAAAGGGAAGTCTGTTCATGCTCTTCACACTCAGCAGATGTTGTCTTTGGATTTGGCTCATAAAAAGGAAAGTCCTTCTGTTGTCCCATCTTTCAAAATTGAAACATAAGTACATAAGTACCATATCTAAAGCATCAAATCAGAATTGCTTAAAAATTGTAATAAGAGGTTTTAGGAAAAATCAAGAAGTTTAGAATTGATGAAAGGAGGGTTGGGATTTTTTAAAGGGAAAACTTGAAAAATAGCATGAGGGCCACGTTTGTGTACATACCATTTCCATGGAAAGGAAAAATTTCTACATCAGCAAATTCCATAGAAATGAAAACCTCGGAAAATGATTTCTGCGGGATTTAGAAATTCATGTTTGGTGTAAAAAAAAATTTCTCTCTGAATTGGTACTAATGTTGTTTGGTGCGGCTGCGGATTCCTTATTAAAAATCAAATTTTCTTGTTTTGTGCAATAATTCTTCGAAGGAAAATAACATAATATGTATATAATTTATTCAACATCAAATAATAATTTATTTAAAGAAGCAAAAATAAAATAAAATGAAAGAGTGTAGGGTTTTTGGTTGAAATGAAAAGGAGTGAGGAAATGAGATTATATAGTAGGAAGAAGTTTTCTGAGGAAATGAGATTATATAGGAGGAAGAAGTTTTCTGAGGAAATTAATTTTCCATAGCCTCCATAGAAAACTCATTTCCAACATTAACAAGGAAAATACTAACAAGGCAAGAAGGCTTTTCTGTGGAATTATTTCGCACTAATTGCATGAAAAATAGGTTTTCCAAGAAAAACGTACACTTTTCTATAGAAAAGTGTTACACAAACGTGCTCTAAGGTTATTTTTGTCATTTCTCAGAAAAAAATTTTTTATAGAAAGGACTTAATTTAAAGAATTGTGAAATGCCTTTATAATTTTTTAAGATATTCAAATCTTAATATACATTTTTTAAAAATGAGCCAAAAGTCTTACACCTTTTTTTGAAATTCTCAATTCCCATATGGCATCGTACACATCAATTAAAGCCATTAAAGCCATAAAAGGAACCAAAATCAACTCTTCTGCCCCTCCTAGTGGCCACCTTGTCCTCACTATACTCCAATTTTCTCTTAAGCCTTCTTATTAAAAATTTATTTGTTTTGCATGAAGGAGAGTAAAAGTAAACTAAAGGATCATATTAAGAATAAAAGAAAGTGGGGCTCCTTTTACCATCTTTCCAAACAAACACGCAGGTAAAATCGACAGTCACCTCATATACTCTTTTTAATTTACTTTTACTCTTCTTAAGATATTAGTAAAAAGTGCCCACCAAAAATTTAATTAATAGGTTTTACAGCGCTACAGTTTTCTTCTGGCTCACCAAGGTTCGAATCCTGGACAGCCACTTTTCTTTACCCGAGGGTTCTCATACTGGCGCAGGTTGAAGAATCGAGAAAAAAAAACGAAAAATAAAAGGAAAGAGAAAATGTGGTCAACCCCCTACTAAAATCCTAGGGGTTTGGTTAGCATCAGTCATCTTCTTTGTCAATCTCGTGAGCACTGTGGGCCTCATTGTAGAGCAAAGTCCATTGAGCTAGTCGATGACTTAAGTCAAAATAGTAAAGAGCAATCCCATTAAATTAATGGGTTTGCAATTGACCATGAAAAAGTCTCAAGTTCTAAAGGAAAACCAACATCTTGGGCCTTGCAATATAAATGGTTGCTCATTTTCGTTTCATTCCAGCCCAGAGAACACATGTTTGGTCCTTCATTTCAATCTCAAGGGGTCATGTAAAGCGCTCCGCAGCTATTACAGGCAAATATATCCTAAAATCTCAATTCAATAGAAATGGATCAGATTGAACACATTATTCAAAATGTGGCTAGGCATTGATGTCAACCACCATCCTATATGACCAATGCCAACCATCTTGACAAGTTCCTTGGGACCAAGCTCGCCAGTACTGGGGCTCACCCATCGTGTATAAATACCATTATGCTAAATAGACTTTTTCAGCTTTTCTTTATGGAAAAACGGCCTCTTACCCTAGTGGTAGGAGGGCCGGTTCTTACTTGCCTGTCCTAGGTGGGCAGACACCTTTCCTCATTTGAGGCTGTGATACCTCACCAAAGGGCCCCCAACCTCACCCGAGGTTGGAAATGAAGCCCACTTCGGGCCCTCTCACTTTCTTTTTAAAGCTTCTAACAATGAGCCCACCAATTGGTATGGACCACCCCAATGCATGACCTCTATCAAGCATAGAATACAAGGTGAAGGGTAGACTCCTTGATGCATGGAGGGTGTAGTCGATGAGGGTGCGGCCATCTCCAAGCTGCTTGCCGATGAATATCTGATGCTGCTGGTTGGGTGGGTTTTTGGGTTTTCCAATTGCCCCTTCTCAATTTTTTCTCCCCTTTGCCTAACGAGATAAATTTTAGGAATTGTAGATATAGTAGTTTAGTTTTTCTTCTTTTTTTTTTTTATAATTTTACCCCTCATCAAAACTCTTTGCTTTTGCAAAGAAGTATGAATTTGAAAAAAATCATAAGGGCATTTTTGCCTTGTACTTGTTTGTTAAGGATACACATCTAACAAACTTTTCATATCCTCTAGGCAAATGTCTCAAGTTTCTTTCAAGCAGTTTTTTTCCTTTTTTTTTTTTTTTTTTTTTTTTTTTTTTTTTTTTTTTTTTTTTCCAGATAAGCCTTTCAAATAGAGTTCCATGAAGCTCTTTCGTGGGGACATGATTATAATAAATGAAAACCGGTGCAGAATATGGATCCTTTAGGGCCAATCTCCTGAGAAGAGCCCACTAGAAATAACTTAATGATTTGGGTCAACTTTAAATTGGTTTTATATGGAATATTTGAATTGTTAATAATATTTTATGTGAGTATTTTATAAGTTGTTGATGTAAAGATGGGTCATTTGAATGAAATTCGATAAGACTATATACTGCATGGAAAAGGTTATTTTTTCCAATGATTTAGGTTTTCATAGTTGGGCCCACTTGTAGAACTCTCCCATGACTCATTGTTCCCTTCTTTTATCCTATACTACCACGTAGATAACATTAGGGCCTTTTAAATATTTAGTAGGCCATCAAACAAGTGTTCTCTTTTTTATGAGATATTTCACTCAAATAAGATGTACTTGTCAGATTGACCTCTACAAAATTTTTATATTTTTTTAATGTTTATCTTAGTGCTATAAAAATTACTATATACCATTTAAGTGAAATTTTATGAAGATTAAATATAAGGAAATGAGCCATATTTCTAATTGTTTAGACTTTTCACTAGAGGAGTTTTATGGAGACTATAGGGAAATGAGCCATATTTCAAATTGTTTAGACTTCTCGCCGGAAAATCAGCTAATCTTATTTGTTGATCATCCTTGCCCCCTGCGAGAAATTTCTGGCTCCGCCGCTTACTTTAAAGAAGAAAACAGAACACCAATTTTGAAGAGAAAGCTGAGAAAGAGGTGCATGGGTCTTGTCAAGATTTTGGGTCCAAGATGATGATGAATCAATTTACAGTTACATACTGTAATGCTAATAAGTTCTTAATCCTATATCCTTTGTGTGATGCTTATGTGATATTGTAATACATGGAAGCAGCCCAATTGGACCCAGTTGGATCAAGGTCCGGGCACTTGGACCCATTTACATATGTTCAAGTTTGGTTTTGGGCGCGGGACAGATTGAACCTGACTTGAACATGATCGTTTATACCTAGGAAATGTCATTGATTCAAGCTTGGGTCCAACCCAAGTTAATTAAGCCTGTTAATTAGATGCAAACTTGTTTATTGGGCCTTGACCCAACTGCTCATTCCTTTTCCTTAGGATGGGACCCATCTACCTTGATCATTTTAAACCATCTTCGAATGCCGACCTTTTGGCCCCACCAATCGAGGGGAAGGTAGGGAATCAAGAGTCCAGATCCTCAGTCTCAGCTATTACACGAAACCATGTAACACTTTTTTCCGAAACTCTATTATGGGCCCCATATATAGATAATGTGGACTATTCTGGCTGAATGTCAATCCCCTACATTGAAATATCCTCAAGTTTTAGTTTAAAAGGAGTGAATCCTACCGTATGATCCTCAGGTTTTAGTTAAAAAGGAGTGAATCCTACCGTGTAATTAATCACCATGTCAGCTGCTAATCACTTTTCCATCATAGTGTCAATCACACTCTAATCCTTCGAACCGAAGCTCGATGATATATTAGTGGAGGTGATGACATTCACCTTAAAAGAGTCCGAGTTATCCATACGTGGAGCCCATAATGGAGCTTCATAAAAGAGTTATATGATTTCTGTGTAATAGTTGCAACAGAGGATCTGAACTCGATCGGGAATCAAAGGATCTGAATTGGCCCTTTATGTAAAATTTTAACGATAAATGACTCACAATTTTAACATTTTTTTATCAAGAAATTGATGGTGGGCCCTCCATATATTAATGGAACAGTGGGGCTTTACTAGTTGTTCATGTCAATCTGACGTGAGGTCCAGGTTATCAGCTGCAAAAGAAATTTGATGAAAGCAAATACAAAATACATACCCCTTAGTGGAGCCCACCTAAACGTGCATGACAATTAAGGGAGCCACGAGAATGAACCAGTTGATACATGAACGGAGAGGTTCGAAATCTCCAACTGATCAAATGATTCTAACTTTTAATTTTAGATCACTGAAATTTAGTCCATGCAAGTTGTATACATTAAATGTGATCAAATCCAAGAGTGCCTAAAGTTTGAAATTAGGATTAGTCTCACTTTAAAGAGAGGTCTGTGCGTAAAGTGATTGCATTGTCCATAGGTGGGACACATATATGAAAACAATAAAAAAAATTATAAGAACAAATGAGTAGGCACCACCAGATACCAACGGATATATGCTGCTTTACTAACCTAGATAACACCTTATCAAAATCAAAATATTGGAAAGAAAAGTACAGTAATATCAAACAAAAGATGAGAGAAAATGACAAGAAATCAGTAAAAATAATTTAATAATGAGAAATATCACCAACACACTGTGCACCGGTACATTTAGACCTTCCATCATGTGTATTCAAAAGTGGGTCCTGCCTCTAGAATGGTATGGATGCAAGGTGTGTGGGTGAATATTTTTCATTTAATAATTATGATACATTTATTTATTCTTTTAAAATTAATTCATTTTTCATGATATTTCCTCATAATATCTCGAGAAAATTCCACATTTTAAATTCATTTTAAAATTTTTCCAAAACAATAATATCAATAGAAAACAATATTTGATTTGAAAGGAGACCGGATCCCTATTTCGGCCTATTCCGACACCCGTACAAAATGCTATGCCAATGAGTATGCATCCCATGTTTTTACGAAACAGTAAAATATTGTTTTGGCCTATCTCCGAACGCCATCTATATAAAATGTCATCTTTGGTTTTTTTTTTTTTTTTTTTTTTCATTTTAAGGAAACAATTGAGAGTGCGGGTTAGTTACGTCACCACTTTCAAAGAAGAGAATAAAGAAATCAATGAGATTTTCATTTTATACCAATGTCGCTTGGGGAAAGGCCGAAATAGAACTTCCCTATTTCACTTGTAAAAATAGGAAGGCTGCCAAATAGTCGGCTTGGATCAATCAAAGGTGGGCCCACATGCATAAAAAAGGATAAAGAAAAGCGCTTTTTGCATATACCCCCCTTAGGTTTCTAGGATTTGTAAATACACTCCTATGGTTTTGGTATTTGTAAATAGGCCCCGACCTTTTCATTTGAATACCTTTCGTGTCTTCAAAATCAATAGCCCTTTAACCACCAAAAGTTTTTAGAGTGAATAATTCTTTTGCCCATCTCTTTATCACTTTATGCTTAAATTCAAAATATTGCACTTATTTTTCTCTAAAGCTTGTAACATTAATAATTACATTTAATGAGAGAGAATAACGGTACGCAAATATATTTTTATCAATACAAGGCTTATTTCATTAAATCCAAATTGGTTAAAATGGCAATCAAGGCATATGCTTATACTTGGTTATAATTGATCAAATCTATGCACGACCCACCATTAGATTGACGAAAGTTTTAAAATACATGATCAGGCTTCACGCGCATTAATAAGTTATTGAGAGAGACCGTTAGGAGTTAGAATAAAATAATAGTATTTTTGTAACTAATAATATATTCATTTTTTTTCTTAATAAATATAAGAGCACTGTTATTTTTATAAAAAGTTCAACACAAATCTCATGGTGTTTATCCATTTTCATTAGGAATACTAATTTTGGAGACATAAAAGATATTGAATTGAAAAGGTAGGGATTTATTTACAAATACTAAAATCACGAGGGGCTATTTACAATTCATACCAACCTGAAAATTAGATATTGCATGTGGATTTGTACACCAGGAAAGGAAATTTGACTCTAGGTTTCCGTTTCATGTACCAGGCAGCATCCTCGTCCACTTGGCTTAAGCCCTCTCTCTCCTCCAGCTAAAACCCTAGCAGGCATTTAAAGCCTTTTCCCTCCTTAAACCCTCCAAAATCGGGAAGAAGACGAAAGCCTCAAGGAAGTCTCTTTTAGATAAGATTAATCTTCTTCCTTTCAGGAGCCATGAATTTCAGAAGACCCCAAGCTTTGAATTCTCTGAAACCCCACTTTGAAAGAGATGGTTTTCAACTTCAACACTGATGGCGACCACTCACCCACAGACCAATCTGACCTTTTCATCCCCGGATTCGACGAATTTTATCGGTGTCGAGATGACCCAGTTCTCGATTTCGACTCCCTCGACGATTGGATCTTCGATCTGGATTCGATTCCGACTGATACTGATGGGTTTGGCTCAATTCCGATACATGCGGATGGAATTGAAGTGGAAAAGGCAGATGGGTCTGTTCCAATTGAGGATAAATGTGGGTCCTTTGCAGAAGTCCGTCGAGAAATCGGCACTGGAAGCGCAGGCCCAGATGGGTCTGATTTGAAAATGGCGGGAGATGGGATTTCAGAAGAAACCCATCAAGGGAATGGCATAGAAAGTGCAATTTGTTCCCATGAAGTTGATAAGAGAATGGCCGAAACTGATAGAGAAACTGGCGAGCAAGACGGGTCTGATTCTACAAAGGCGACGGTAGAATTTAGTGTTCTCGGTCCATCTACAGAGGTGGGAATAAATAAGATTAGCGTAGTTGATGGTCAAGGAAGAGATGGTTGTAAAGAAAAGGGGAAGCCTAAGAACTGTGATGGATCAATTGGAGTTAATGTGCCTGATAAAGTGGTCAATTTGGAGAGTAACAGTAATAAGAAAAGTGATGTGGAGAGTGGGATGATAGTAATTGGAAGGGACGGTAGCAGGGGTTCTTCTTGCTCGACTAGGGAAGGAAAGAAACAAAAAGATTATAATAAGAAGATGGAAGAAGGTGAGATAAGAGAATCAGATGGACAAGAGATGGTCCTTAGAGGTGATGAGGAAGGAAGGGTCATTGAAATACGCGTCAATGCAAGGAACAAGCAGGAGGTAACTCGCAAATCATCTTATTTTGTGTATATGAATGAAGTTAGAGAAACTTCACGTTGGAAGGTTTTGAGGTTAATGATTTTGTGAACTATAGTTGATTTAATGATTTTGTGAACTATAGTTAGGCTAGACATTTTAGACTGGTGTTCATGATTACCTAGTTTGGAGTTTGACAAATTCTCATTCAAGTTTGTAATTCGTGATTTGAAACTTAATTTGATCTGAAACCCAATGGGTTAGATTCATTTGATTTGTTTTTTGATTAGTCTCATTTGAAAGTCAGCTTCTACGAGTTAAATGAAATTCATCTGGGTTCATGGTATAAACCCATTACTGTAGCCCACATCATCATCATCAAAGTGTTGCTTCAACTATGCAGGGTCAGCTGCATGAATTCTGTTTCACCACTCTAGCCCATTCTTGGCCAAGTCCTCAAATAGGTTGTACTTCTTTAGATCTACCCGTAATACTAAGTACTAAACAGAGCTCACATCTAAAATCCAAACCATTGAACATAATTTCCCTTATATTATCTCGCAGCCAAATTTCAGTCCAATCAAAGTTGGGCCCACCATCAAATTGATTAAATGTAAGTTACGTTATTAAAATGAAAATTGGAGTAAAATTCCCTATTTTATAGGTGATCAATCTTATGGTGTGATCTACTCCAATTGGAGCCAGATATAGACTAGTGTTGGTACTTGGTACACAAGGATGCTTTGCTTTTGAGTGGCTTGGATTTCTGTGGTGGGCCTTACTGACGGATTTATAAGGCTCAGATTAGAGAATTCACGAGTACAATTTGTGAACTGAATTATGAATTGTTTGAAATGAAATGAACTTATCACCGAGGACCTTGTTAGCAGTTTAGATAACTATGTGGAGTTAGTGGGAGATCACAACTAAATAGGTGACCGACTCTAAATAGGTAGGATAAGGCTATTATGAACATGTTGGTGTTCTTTTGTATCTTCATTCCTTTCTTCTCAGTCACGATTTTAGACAGGGAGAAATAAAGATCATTTACATACAACATATTTACGTATAATTTATGGCCATAACTAGTTTGTTTTTACTTTTTATAAGGACCTGATGTAGTGGACCTGATATTGATGAGATAAGGCTAAGGTGATGGTGGTGATTCTTGAAATTTAGTCCATAGTTAATTTATGCATGTTATAAATTGCAATCCATGTAGTGAAGACACTTTCTATTGTTTCAAATCTGAATATTGACGTCTTAGCAACATGAAGCACTGCTTAATTCATTCTTTTTTTTTTTCTGTTAAAAAGGATGTTTTGGGGTGTCTTGCTATTTAAAACTCAGATTCTTATTTCTCATTTCAGATTTTCTGATTTTTGGGAGAAACCTGCAATACAACAAGCAACATATTCTTGTGCAAATGCATGGCTTTGGGACATCAAGCATTGTGTGTGTGTTTCTTAATTTTGTTTGCTTGCATAGCTTGGACCCACAATCTCAAGGTTGCAATAGTGAGCGCTGAGGCCTGAGCACCTTCCACTATGAGACATGATGCACTACAATTAATTTTTCGGTTGAAAAGAGCATTTCTTGATTATTTTTTTTCGTTAAAAAGTGTGTTTTGGGGTGTGATACTATTGAAAACTCAGATTTTTATTCCTTGTTTCAGATTTTCCGATTTCTTGGGAGAAACCTGCAGTAAGACAAGCAACTCTCTCATGTGTTAGTGCATTGCTTTTGAGAAAAAAGTATTATAGATTTCTTGTCAAATATATTTTGGGAGAAAACTAGAAGATGGAGATTTTCGATGTCCTACGTGGCATTATTTTGTAATCTGATTATTAACTTGTCAAGTGAACTGGATTTGCATACTGAGTTGCATAAGTCTCGAGTCAACTTTTCCGCTTGTTAGAAATAGTTTTATTGCTTTTGTATACATTCATCCCATCACCCCTTGATTGGTTTCTTATCATGTTTGGTATAGCTAATGAGTTTTTTATTTTTTTATTTTTAAGTTAGCAGTTGAGTTTTTAAGCTATAACTATAGATTGTTTATGTTATTGAGTTTGGTTAAATACAAATGTTTATATGTGTTGCCTATTCTGACATACTTGGCAGTTATTACGGATCTTTTTTCTATTAGTGGTGATCGTAGAATTTGTTTTGCAGATTCCACCTCCAGTTCCTCTAGTGGATGTTGTTTTGAAACCCCATCACCAGACAGTGCATGTCGGAGTGATTTTATCTGTGAGTTCATGATAAAGCTTAAAAATCCATGCATAGATTCTTTCTGTAGGTTTAATTTCACCATCAGAAGAAATTAGTTGTTTCTATCCAGTATGAGTAAGCAATTTTTATTGGCAAAAGAAATACATTAAGAATAAGTGTACACATAGTGAGATAGAAATTTGTCACAGTTCCCCAACTGTTATGTAATTGCTCATTATCAACTTACATAATGATTTTCTAAAGAGACTGAGTGTTGCTACGTTATTTTAATTGTTCCAAAATGATTGCTCACAATTTGTCACACCGCCAAAGTACTGCTTCTTTTCAACTCAATTGTAGGGCACTGATATCATTGCTCACTAGTTACAAGAATCTGATTTTGTTGAACAAGAAGGCCGTTCTCCAAGGGCCATTGGCATTAGGTAAATCTATTTCCAAAATGAGCTTCCCTGGGAAAGATCCATTAAACTGAGGAGTGCTCCCCTGATTGCCAGTGATTCAATTTCATTAGGTTCCTGTGTACCAACTGACCTGGCAAACAGCAGTTCATTTGATCTTTTGTCACCTCAAATTCTATAGAAAACCTTTTCCCGTTACCCTTTTTATGTGAAAAAAGCTTGGGTACCAATCCAACTGATCAATCAGTTTGACAAAACTAATCTACTTCAGGTAACTGCAATTGATTCTTTCGGATGAGGGAAAACAAAATAACCTCTGTTGTTTTTATTTATGTTTTAGTTTATATTCAGTGAGGCTGATTGTTCTGAACTCTAAGTAGCACAACCAGCGGCAGATAAAGGACTGCTCACTTTGGAATGCAACCGCCAGTCTGTGAATGTCTGCATGGGTCAGTTTCGAAGGCCCAAGTTGATTCATTGAAAAGGTTGGTCTCCAACATGGAAACACAACTCAGAGAGTATGCAATGCAACTAATGAGGCAGAAAGATTGCAAAACTGGAGCAACTTCTGTCAGTCCCTTTAGCATATCATTCTAGTCAGAAAATTGAGAAGATCGACAGTAGCTAGAATGAAAGATAGAGTAGAAAATGAGAGGAGTAAGATGACAGAGGAAATCGGGCCTCACGCACCCTTGAAGTGGATCAGAAGAGGAAAGATGGTCTCACACGAACTTTACACAAAGAAATGAACAAAAATCAATTGCTACATAGAGACCTCCAACAATTTTTGTATAAAATCTCACACTCCCAAATACTGCTGTCTGAGTGGTCTACATGGCTAAATGCATATTTAATGTGAAATCAAATCAAATTAATAACCTAATTCTAATCTTATCCCTATATTTAGTAGAGTTTAATCACAGAGATTAATTGTAAACAAGCCAATGTCCAACTAGGAATCCTGTTTTTTGGGTTCACTGCCAACTAGGGACCTAAAAAAACCAAATAAAGCAAGAAATAAAGTCCTAATTAATGATAATTAAACTACTGCCCAAATAGGGATTTGTTGAAATTAAACTCCCACGCGGAGTTCTTTTCATTAGTTAATGAATTGAGGTTCCCATATCAACCCCGTCCCTGCTTTGTCCCCCCTGAATTGGATAATCTTGTCTTTGAGTTTGTAATTACAATCTGCCAAATCAACCACTATGAGGACCATGACCTAATGTGCAAATGTCTTAATTCTAGATCTTCCACTCTAGAATCTAGATAGTGGTGGGATTTTTTGTTCAATAGCCGGATGGCACTGTAGTTGTTGTTGACTGTTGAATCCTGTTGTATGTGCCATGTAAACATTGGCTTATTTATTTACTTACTTATTTTTTTATGGGCACCGGGTAAATTATATTAATAAAAGAAAAGGTGCAAGTGATGTACAATTAAAGGCATAGAAAAGAAGTATGGGCATAAAAGAATCATATCTAACTAAAAAGACTATGTAATTGAGCAAGCGAAGAAGACTACTTAAAACACCCCTTGTTTAGCTAAAGAGTCCACCGTGCCACCAATAGAGCAACCCACATGCTACAAAATCACTTTAAAAGAAGAGGCGAAGGATTGAATTTTTTCAAAGTAAAAAAATAAAAATTCCAAGGCCCCTCATCTGATCAAGACATCCAAGCAATGGCTTCGCTTGCAAAGTTTTTGTTTAATTGCCGGATTTACTGTCTCAATCTAAGAACTGGATTTCTTGCAAAGTTTTCATCCCATTGTCTGATGGTGAACTCAACTTCACAAAACTCATTTGGATATGCCTGTTTGAACAGCCTAAGTTAAACCTGTCTTTCTTTGATTCGAATTGATACCATCTCTATAAGGTTCCTCTTCCAAGGGAAATTCAATGGGGTCAATAGAGACCATGTCTTCGTCCATAGGATCTCAAGTGCCCGAATCAACCGGAAGTTCGATTCTATCTGAACTACTCATTTTCAAATGATAATCCACATTGTTCACAAATATTCATTTTTTGCCTAGAAAAAATTCTTATAATTTAATCCATAACAATTTTCGCATTGAACCCATAAATTTCATATTACATTTTGTCTGTTAGTGTGACCTTGATTGATTGATCATGTTAACAGTTATGGATATGGGGCCTTGTTTTGTAGGATCTTCTTGGCAAATATCTACTGTGACCTCTTCATTTGCATGTTCTTCTATATCAAAACCTTTCATTGGATTCTCAGACATGAGATCTTCCACTGCCAGGTCTTTGTTCAACGATCTCTTTATCTCCATTCTTATCTTTTCAACATTTGTTCTAATTTACTGTCCTTATAGGCACGATCTAGATGTTGTTGCCAATTGTACCTGGGATCATGCAAACAATAATAAAAATTTCCCTAATAACTGAAATTCCCTTGATGCCCATTGAGTTGATCCATTGGGTCTCATCAGAACATTTGATTGTCTAGAAAAATTAATGTAAACGAAACTCCCATGAGTCCCTCTTGATCAATTTCACACTCCTAATCTAGTTCACCTAACAACAACTGACTCATTTAGGAAAATGATGCAGCCCAAGAGATGCTACGACAAAATGGGCCTTGAATGGTGGGCCAAATCTAGCTGAGGCCTATAGGGTGTAGTCCATGGGTCAAAAGCTCATTCATGGACAAGAGGAGGCCCATGGCCATCCACACCTCTATCATATGGTTTCATTCACTAAAGTGTTCAATTCACCACATTCAAATATGTCACTTAGGTGATCTAGGACCCATCCAACTTGTGTGCTAGACATGTAGGACCTACATATACATCTAAGAAGAAACAGTTACAGGAGATTTAGATTTATTTTTTCTTGAGAGTTGGGAGTCTTGTTTTGTTTAGAAAAACAATTATAGTAGATTTTCTCTTGTTGTGAGAGTTGGGAGTCTTGTTTTGTTTAGAAAGTTTGAAAGTAGAGAGTGAATAAATCTTCATGTAATTAGGTGTCAATTCCTAAAGTTTAGGAAAATAGAATGCAAGCTAGGGAATGTTCATTGGAGTCTATTCATACATTCCTCTATTTGCAAGAAAAATCAATGACACTGAAATGATGATTTGAGTGATTCTTCTTTGTTTTGGTGTTGGAAGATTGGTGCTGCTAAATCCTTGGTCATAATTGTGGTGTATCTTAAGGGTTCGACTGATATAAACCATGTGCTAACCCAAAAGCTTAAGGCGCTGATAGGTGGAAGGCCCAAACAGGTATATGAAGACATGTCCAACTTAGGAACCTAGGCGATGTGGGACTTCCCAACACTCCCCCTCACGTGTAGGCCCAACAGATTTCATGGACGGGCTTGCCACGTGGGCTATACAAGAACGACAAGAGCCACATGTGCTACACAAGAATGACGGGATCGGAACCCTCTCCGATACCATGTAATAAACCATTTACCAACCCAATAGCTTAAGCGTATAGGTGGAAGGCCCAAATAGGTATATGAAGACATGTCCAACTCAGGGACTTAGGCGATGTGGGACTTCCCAACATCGGCTTCGGAGGTTGACCCGCTAATCTCCCGTTCTCCCTCCTTAGCTGCATTAGTTGGTATCAACACAACTATACTTTTAAAAAATAAAGTTCTGAATTGGAATGCATCAAGTCATTAACATCATTGGAGGATAAATCAGTGATTTATCCAATGGTTCCAAAAGAAGATTTAACCCTTGATGCTCCCCATTGTGACTATCTTTTTGGGATCAATGTGATAGTTGAGGATTTTGATCTTACGTTACAAATTTAATAGTTATGAAGTTCCAGGGGTCCAATGATGCACCCCAGCAATATCCAATCATCAAAAGAAGCAACATGTCCATTCTACTTCTAGTGGGAGGAAAACATCAATTTCCAAGCAATGTGAAGAGAATGAAGAACGACCCAAAGATCAGAAGTTTGGATGGTGGAACTTTGACCTTAGAGGACAACAATGTAAGTCGAAAGTGAGTTCTCGCCAAGTCGAGAACTGATGCTGCCCAGGAGGGACTTCTGTAGAATAGGCCTTTAGATGATGGCCTAAATCTAGCTTAGGCCCGCAAAGCCTAGTCCTTGGCCAAAAGCCCACTCATGGATAAAAGGAGGCTCCTGATCCTCCACACCCCAATTGTCATATGAGGCCCATTCCTTTAAGTTTGCAATTCAGCACATGCTAGATGTCAAGTAAGTAATGTGGAGCCCTTCCAGCTTGTGTGTGAGACAAATGGGACCCACTTAACATGTAAGAGGAAAGAATCATATTAGAGTTTTCAGATTTATTTTTATTTACCTTGTTATTAATTCATTAGATTTGAAGTCTTGTTTTGTTTGGAAAGTTGAGTAGTCGATAGGAAATGAATCATTTTGTAATTAGGTTTCAGTTACTAAAATTTAGAAGAGAATCTATCCCAGTATGTGATAACCTTGGAATGCAAGTCATGGAATGTCCGCTAGAGTCTATATATTCACATGCTCCTTTATTTGTAGGGATAATGAATGAGACGAAATGATGGTTTGAGTGATTCTTCTATGGTTTGGTGTTGGAACTTGGAAGACCAATGGTGCTAAACCTACAGTCAAATTGCGCTATCCTGAGGCTTTGGCTTTGGATGTTGACTTGTTGGTCAATCTTTCCTCTCAATTGTGTTAGGAAAATAGAATCAGCCTGCCCTTTTTCTTTTTCTTTTTTGTAATTTTAATTTGGCAGATTGTCCTAAACTCTCAAGTAACATAACCAGGGCCTGATAAAGGGCTGGTCAGCACTCAAATGAAATGCAACCAACAGACTGTGAATGTCTGCATGGGTCAGTTTATAGGGCCCAGCCGCCCAAGTTGATTCATTCGAAGGGTTGGTCTCCAATCTGAAACAGTGACCCAGAAGGATTGGGTCCAACTGTGGCGGCTTAAATAAGGCAGCAGGGTCACAATATTGAAGTTGAATTTTCAGTCCCTCAAATTGTTTCAGTCAAAAAATGGAGAAACATATGAAGTAGCTAGAAGGATAGAAATATAGAAGATGAGAGGAGCAATACGATAGAGAAAATCAGGCCTGATGCTCACCTGTAGGATTGGTTTCAAATGGGGAAGAGGTTTTACACCAGGTTCCCACAAACAAAACAATAAAGCACTCGTAACAAGAGACCCCCGATGAATTTTGTGTAAAATCTCAAACTGCCAAAAGTTCTCCTTGCTGACTGCCTTACATGTTTGGTTCATGTGAGATTGAAGCAAAGAAATAACTTAATTCTATTTATATCCCTGGATTTGATATAATTTAATCACAACCATTAATAGTTAACAGGATAATCTTCAACTAAGAATCCTAAATAGACCAAACAAAGCAAGAAATAAAATCCTATTTACTTTCCTTTTATCTGTATATAAAGTCCTAATGAATGATTAAAAAAATTCAAGAAAATTAGGATTTCTGCATTGTTTTCACAATTTTCTTTTGGAATTATTTTGCTGAGTTAATATATTAAGATGGGTACGATCTGGTCCCTCAAACATGCGTGTATCAGCCTTGTTCCTCTGGAGACACCATTAACAACATCCACTAGCAGGTGCAAGAGATCATTTCTCTCTTCTTATGATTAGAGTCCCTGTTGCATGGTAGCTCCTTAGTTCTTAACAGAATCAGTTACATCAGTGCCCTAAGTTATTCACCCCCTCTTGTTCGTAGAGTATTCGATGCTAATCTCATATTAATCTAGTATTATTTTTTATGTTCCTGCCATGGATTAAAATAGCGTCTGCTACCTATATCAGCCGTAAGGCCGCATCACTAAACGGCATTAGAGTGCAGCAGCCTCTGCTTATCTTATCCGTACGAAGAGATCGATTGTTTTCTTTATGTTTCTTATTTGCAACATATACTAGGGATTTTTTCTTCTCTTCTTTTCTCCAAGCTACATTACTACCTCTCTCTTTTACCTTTCTATGCTTAAAAGTGTAAACATAAGCCACTGACCCAGGTTCGACTAACGCAGGTCATGGTTCAAGCCCATAATCCATAAAGGCCCATTAAGTGGGATATCTCCTCCACGCAGGATACAGATAGGCATTGTACAATATTTCTAATCTTAGCCTTAGGAAGATCTCCTTCACCGATTGTAGTATCTTGATTGTTGCCTCAAATGGGCAAATTTACTTGTATATATTGAGATCATCCCAAAGGGGATCGGCATCCCATTCAAAGAAACCTTATGGTTTTATTCTAAATACTCTGATTAACACCAGAATGCACAAGATCTCGCTAGATCGAAGCCGATACATAGCACTTCTCTCAAGGACTCTTCTCTAGGTAATATATATTTTCGATTTTCTCCATCTTTTTTGCTTTATTTCCCTTTTTTTTTCATGAAACACTTGAGATTTGAGAAGACATTCTAAGATGTAGATCTATGTTTCCCATAGAGCAAGCCCAAATATTTCTATTCTATTCTTTTTTTTTTTTTTTTTTTTTTTTTCACTGTTTTATGGATTTTTTTTTATAAAAAAATTGTTTTTACTCAAGGTGGGTGAACCAAATCACTTGAAAATGCATTTTAAGTGTTAGATCTATGTTTCTAATGGATGAATCCCAAATTGTTTGATTTTTTTTTATTTTTTTTTGGTATTTTTGTATTTTTAGTATTTTCCAAAAAAAAAAACCTCAAAATGAGGAACTACCTCTTGAAAATGCATTCTAAGTATTAGATCTATGTTTTCCTTAAAACAATCCCAAATTGATTTATTTTTTTAAATTTCTTTGTTGTTATTATCAGTTTTTTAGAGATTTTCAATTTTTTCCAAAGTGGGCAACTAAAGCACATCCAAATGAATTTGAAGTTGTAGATCTATGTTTCCAATAAACCAATCGCAAACAGTTTGGTTTTTTTCTTTTTTTTTTCTTTTTTTTTTTTCATTTATTTTTGGGTTTTTGGTGCATTCTTTTTTTTTTTTTTTTTTCAACGCGGGCAATCAAATCCATTTGAATGGTTTCTAAGTTGTAGATTTATGTTTCCGTAGATCAATGCCAACACAAGCTAGCAACAACGCCGGTGAAGAAAAGGTTTTCTATGAAGGTTGATGGCCCACCAAAGGAAAGCGGTAGGCCGAAGAGGACGTGGATGAAAGTAGTAACAATAGATTTGAAAAAGTGCAACCCATCCGAGGATTTGGCTCAGGATAGATCGGAATGGAGAAACATAATTCATGTACCCGACCCCAACATATTTGGGACAACACTCTGATGATGATGATGATGATGGATCGATCCAAAATGGTTTGGGATTTTTTACTTTTTTACCATTTATTTTCTAATATTTGGCGACAACGACGCTATATATCTTGGGAGACACTCCTTTTGGTATTAGTAGAGGTATTCTTTTCTCAAATGTGAACAAAAGTACATTATTAGTTTTATGAAAGTTATTTTATCATTTGTGTTTGAACTTTAAACATTACTTCATATATCGTGGTATATAAATTTGTGTAAAATTGCTTATTTGAATTATGAATTTAGAAATGCATAATAGTGATGATATCTTGATGACCTATTTGATCAGTAGCATTTTAGTTGTTTCTAACTTGGTATTGCTAACCAACATGAATATATGTGAAAAAATTAAATCAATACTGGCATTTTATAATCATACAGTAGTACAAGACCTCTATGCGATGCGTGGTCCGCTATGTCCCCCTATCTTTTTTACAATTGAAAAAAAAAAGAAAAAATCTAACATTTTCCAATATTCTGGGTTTTTTGGATATTTTTTCAGATTTTTTTTTTATCACATTTTCAATTCACAGCCGTGCCTCTACATATTGCCACAATCGTCTTGTATCGTCCATTGCGTCATGTTTTAGCCGCCGACTACTATGCCTACCATAACCGCTATATTGATCATTGGTTCCTATTCCTAAAAAATGCTCTAATTTCTTTTCTTATGTCTCAATTTTTTTTTTTTCACAAAAACGATCATCCATATGTTTGTCTTATATTTTCTTTAGTTCGGTAAAATTAAGTTACTCTACTTCAACCAAGGATTGATATTGAAGGAATGTCTCCAATAGCTCTCAAGCACTATTAAACCTTGGCAATGACCATTAGTCCATTACCTAACCAAATATGTAATAATAACGGAACATGATGCTAACTGTAATGTACTCTCTTTTTTTCCTAATACCCCAAAATATTGTTTCAAAAAGGGTCCTTGACATGCATGCCTTTCTTCTGATTTCTTTATTTTTTACAGCTTCCACGAAGGATTGATCATGTAGGAATCTCTCAACAAGTTCTCTAAGCACTCAAGCTATTAAACCTTGCCAATGACCTTTACCCAACAAGATAAATAACAATAACAGAGCACTAGGCTAACTTTTTTTTTTTTTATATAGATTGGATAATAATAATAATAATAATGCTCTGTACAACTTCTCTTTTCTTTCTTTCTTTCTTTCTTTTTTTTTTCTGTTTTTTTTTTTTTTTTTTTTTTTTTTAATGATTGCTTTGTTGAAATTATGAACTTACAATAAATCATTTGTCAATTTCATTAGATGACAGGTACCAAAATCATAGTAAAGGGTAAAGAGAAGCACGACTGGCTTGCAGAAGGTTCTATTCTCTGGGTCACAGAAACCAGATCACCATTAGGACCAATCAGTGAGATCCTTGGGCCAGATAGAAACCCTTATTACATAATCAGGTACAACTCTAAGAAGGACACTCCTGCTGGTATCCGTCAAGGCACTGCTGTTTCCTTTGTTGCAGAGTTTGCCAATTGCATCCTCAATGAGAGGAAGATTTACAAGAAAAGTTATTCTGCATCCAGTGAGGATCAATCCCCAAATGATGGGAAAGAAGCTGAATTCAAGAAAATTCAGCAGATGGAAAAGAGGGGGAAGGATAATTGGATGCAAGGAAATCAGCAATCTGCTGGCTGGAACAAGGTTCAAGTTAAGGAAGGGTTTCATAGGAAAGCCCAACCTTCAGCTTTACCTTCACAGGGTTGTGTAGAGGGACCTGTAGGTGTTGGCCAGCGATTATTTCCAGACCAGGGCCAACAGTTACCTCATGCAGTGCCATCTGGCTCTGGTTGTTATGCTTGTTCTCATGGTGTTGGGCAGACTGGAATTGATGGTGCTCCAGTTTCACTTATGGTACAACCAGTGGGTTATCCTGAAGGTCTACCTCACCAGTTGATGCCACAAGTAAATGTTGTTTCATCAAATGGGATGCCTATTCAGCAGCAGCATATTTGCCCACCCACTGGATTTATATCGAATGAAATGACATATCTGCAACAACATATATACCCACCCTGTGGATTCATGATGAATAGAATGGCCCATCAGCAACAGCACATGTATCCTTATCAACAGCAGCATGTGTGCCCACCAAATGTGTTTGCAATCAATGGAATGCATCAGCAAGAACTAGATCATCATCAACATCAGATGTTTTCTGCTTTTCCAAATGAGATGCCAAATTGCCAATTCAGTCACAGTTCAATCCTACTCAGATGCCTCCTTTTGGGGATCTTGTAGGACCCACACCCAGGGCCATGAGTCGTGACCATCTCCATCATATGCGATTTGGGATGGGCTCCCAGCATCAGGGTCATCATGCATACCCTTATGGTGGTATGGATGAGCAAGGACATTCCAACATTGGACAGTTTCCGCCATCATCTACTGTTCAAGGTGGATTTTCTGAGCCCCAACAATTTAATCATAGAAGGTCATCCAATCAAGGAAGAAGATGGCCGCGAAGGCATAGTCGTTGGAATTTTATTGGCAGGAGACACTAGCAATTTGGGTAACAAGCATTAACTCTTGTGTAACTTGGCATGCTACCATGCTAAGCACCATTTCTGAAAAAAGATATGATGCTAAGTGTAACTTTCCATGTCTCTGAATATGTCACAATTAGGGGGTACACTGGACCCCTAAAATACAATGGTTGACTGTGAATTACCTATCTACCGAAAACCATTTCATCTTAAAATCCATTTGACTAAAAATGCAAGATGAAATGGTTTTGGGTAGATGGGTAATTCACAGTCACCCATTGTATTTTAGGGGTCCAGTGAGCCCCCCTAGATTGTGACATCTGTGAATATGTCACAATCTAGGGGGCTTACTGAACCCCTAAAATGCAATGGGTGACTGTGAATTGCCCATCTACCCAAAACCATTTCATCTTACATTTTTAGTTGTCTGATCTAAGGCATTGGGCATTAGCCATTAACTAGATTTTAATTTGACTATAAATTTTTACGCCTTGGATCTGATGGTTAAAAATTTAGGTGATTCCCATTTTTTGTAAATGACTAATTCGCACCCTCTTGTATTTCATGGGTTCAATGGCCCTCATGGTCTACCATCTAATCCTTGACACATAAAGTTACTGCCAAGTTACAGTAGCATGCCTTTGTGGCAAATACCTTTTATTTATTTATGTTAATGCGACCTTTTCCTCTTGTAATTTAAAATAAGCTTAAAGGTATGATGTTGCTTAACAATTTTGTATGTATGAAATAGTCTCTTTTTAATAACTTTAAAAAAAGTGAGACATTTTCTCTTTCATTGTGTTTCTTATGCCTTGAATTGAATATCATATTACTGTCTCTTAGCCATCTAATATATTTGTATACTGTATATTGGTCTCATTTCTAAGTTGCAACTTTGGTTATGGTGAACTTCTTCTGGACCCAAAGAAAAGTTTATGCAAGATTGCAAGCAGATGACATTCATTTGGTAGGTCCTTCACTTGTGGTCCATAGCCAAAAAATCACATTAACAATAGCCTTCATCCACATTGGGGCTTGTCAGTGCTGAGTATATGAAAAATCACTTATAACTTACAATTAAGATATGCGGACAAACCAGTCATAAAAAAGTTACAAGATCCACAGAAAATACTCTGAACTGAAGAATCTTTCAAAAATGGGTTTGTACAATAGGCTTGTACAACAATCATCCATATCGGATGCTTTTAGCTGTCCAATTAAAGTGTCTAGAAGCCATTCAACTTTTTTTATGTAGTGAATGTATGCAATCATCCATTTCAACACATTTGATTGGATGGCTAGTAGTGTCTAATGTACCTATTTTTTGCCAATTTGCGCCAACCCTTTTTTTGTTCATGGTGGGTGCTACTGGGCGGGTGACCAACTTGCCATGCGTCCCCCTTCTTACAGATCCTTGAGTTCAAATGTGCACAGCACTTATTTTGACTAGAGTTATCATGACATTTGTGGGAAAAATTCTACCAAAAAAAAAACCTATGTGGGAAAAAGATGACAAAACAGCAGTCTGACCTGCTTAGCTATGAGAGGTTATTGTCTACTCTCAGAAGCCACATTCTTGATCAGTCTCATTTTAGGCTATTATTGCATTTGCAATCGACTCATTTTGGTCCCATTGTGCAATGCGATATATCAAGTTATTTATATAGTATTTTTGTCTAATCCAGGAGTTGATCACATCTAGTTCTGTTTTGTGTCTTTCCTCAACAGTGTTGGGGTTTTTGTGTTCTTAATGTATGGAACGAGGCCGCTTTTGGATGCTTTAATTTCCTTTTATATGTTCCTTTTACATTACCTGAAATTAAGGCACATTTCCATGCAAAAAGTAATGTTCAAAAAAAGCAAATTTCCTCCTCACTTTTCTTTTTAGTAGAGAAGCAGAAACCATGAAAAATAAGGGGGGCAATGAGGAGACATGAAGGAGACAGGAAGTGTGTGACAACTGACAAGGAACTGGCATTCAAGCACCACTTGGTTTTTGTATTACCAGACCGCAGAATATGGCACATTCATATGGAAATGGAAATAGTATTTGAATCATCTAAATTGTTTCTGTATTCATTTCATCTCTTTTGTCATAAAAAAAATTAAAGTTATAACCTTTTTTATTCAGAATAGTACACAACAAAAGAATCAGCCAATCAGTTACAGTTGGTGTTTTTAGGTTGGTGATGGGATTTCTTGATCGTGTTCTCCAAATACTGTATTCAGTGTCATTGCTAACCTTACACCACCCTGCGCAATTCGTTTTGCAACAATTGGAAAGCGCGAGCTGAAATAATCATCTGCAATTACAAAACCCATTAGTCTGAGCTATTTGAAGTACTTGTTCAAAGAACTCAAAAATCCACCTTAGCTTTCTGCTTCCATGCTTGACTCAGTTTAGGAGTCAACAATAAATCAGCCATCAAAATCAGTCTGTAGAACTAGCATGTGCTGAGTAGCCAAGTTCAGAGTAGGTATTTAACATTACATAATAGTTGATTTCTATTTTATCTACATGCGCTCTATTTCAGAGGTTGGATTTTACCTGCCAGAGTCTCACCAGGTGTGATGCCTTTGTAACCCCATTTGCAGGCTAGATTTATACTCTCAGCAGCATATCTTGTGTAGTACAGTAGCAAGAAAAACAATGGTAAGAATCTGATTTAGTTAGTGAAATAAACAAGAAAATTTGCATGTAGTGAATTGGTGGACACCTAGCTTGTATAATTCTTTATCTAGCACTCTGTCCCACTAAACCTGGCACACATGTATGATATCACAATCATTCATCTGTTGGGCCCCTACTATGATGGTCTACTCAGAATTCAATTTGATGAAATTAGCAGACAAGTTGGTGACTTTGCCCATTGCATGGGCACTGTCAACTGTTTGATCTTTATTTTTCTCCTCTGT
Source organism: Camphora micrantha (assembly GCA_003546025.1). Lineage (NCBI taxonomy): Eukaryota > Viridiplantae > Streptophyta > Magnoliopsida > Laurales > Lauraceae > Camphora > Camphora micrantha. The sequence continues at coordinate 9,129,577 of QPKB01000005.1, read as the reverse complement.
TCTGTCAATTTGTAATCCAAAAAAGTCTTGCAGTCTGGCTAGTGTCAGCTAACCAATGTGATTTCTGGGTTAAGGCCCATCCATGTCAGGGCCAAGCACATGAGCAGGTTTGCATCTCACAACCAGAGGGCACTGTCAACTGCTTGATCTTTATTTTTTCTCCTCTGTTTTGTCAATTTGTAATCCAAAAAAGTCCTGCAGTCTGGCTAGGGTCGGCTAACCAATGTGATTTCTGGGTTAAGGCCCATCCATGTCAGGACCAAGCACATGAGCAGGTTTGCATCTCATAACCAGAGGGCTTGATAGCTAAGAATTAGATATGAGTGTTATGAATTCTTGATGTCATGTTTTACACTAGAGAAAGATGGTTTTCTTATCTTGTGCTTTGTTAAGATGTCTGAAGTGATACTCACTTGTTAGGGCAAGAGAGAAGATCATCACAGTCTTCCCAAGATGACATGTCATCTGACCATATTCCCTGTACAAGTAAAACAATGCTTCATATCAGCTTAGTTCCTGTCCAAACAAATAGAAAACTCTTTGCCATTCTGATCCAAGGAGGCTACTTACATGAGTGAAGTTCCCCTGTATGTCTTCTTGGAAGAGATCCATGTCCTTCCCATACATTTCTTTTAGAGCAGTGAGAATAATCTCTCTATCCCACACCTACCCATAGGAATTAAGAAGATTAGAGGTTAGAGTAAAGAATTAGAGTTTCCATGTTTGGAAATCTGTTAGTCGACCCCTATGATGCACAAATAAAGATGTGGATGTAAGTATGGATATGGGAACCATATATAATTTTGCTCTTTTGGAAATCTAGGATAGAGATACACACTGTTACGCTTGGCATGGGTAGACCAGTCTGTACTGAATCCAAGCTCTTTGAGTTTTTCTCCCATTTATATATATATATATATATATATAGAGAGAGAGAGAGAGAGAGAGAGTTCTCTCAGTTTACTTTAGAAAATTTAGAATATTAGACAGACAGTTTTGCCAACAGCTATACATTAGAATTCTGATACTCACATGGTGAAGGTTAGATTTGTGCCTAAACCAGCGTAGTTGTATGGTGTTCCCGCCTTCATCGCTTGTGAATCCAACATGCAGAGGCTACATTGCCAAACAGAAGTGAGTTCTTATCAGACAGGAGAATTGATAGGTTCAAAAGTTTTCAAGAAATAAGGGGGAATTTCTTGCATAATGGTCACATCACTCCACCTGATGGATGTCACCCATGAAGTGTGACAAGAACAACAAGGCTTCAGTCAGATTATCTGCCAAGGTAAACTCAAGAAAAGGTAAGATTTTTCAGATAAAACAAATCAAAACACTGCTTGTTTTCGCTCATTTACATTCTTTGGGTGGAGAAAATTCCTTTTTAAGATTTCCTTCTGCTGTGGAAATCTCAAAACCATTGAATTTTCTCTGTTCCCAAAATTCGCTAGAGCCAATCCAGCTTATGCAGTTTTCAGGTTTTGACTGACATTTTCGATCGGAGGTTCCTTCTTGATAGTGCAACAGCTGAGATGTGAAGTTCTTGATGGCGCCCGCGACACACCTGTTCTCCGATCCATGTGGGTCATGGCAATCTCCTGTTTCCATTTATGGAAATTATGAGCTGATAAATTAATCAATCACAGAGATTTTTTTCCATTAGGTGTTATAATTGACTTTAATTAAAATTTATGATGATGACAGATTTGTATGATTATTTTTAGCATAATTATATCCCATCAAACAGGGTAGCTGACCACTACGACAAAGAACTCAATTTACTTTGGCAAAAGTTTTTGCCTGTTTTAACTCCCATCCTCATGCCAAGACAAAATATGTTGTAAAGGAACATAAACCTTAGAAACTTCTCAATGGATTCATCCAAGAAGACATAAACCTTAAAAACCTCTTAATGCTTCATTCAAAGGATATTTTGATCTAGGAAAATTTGCTTACTTGAGTAATCAAAGGTGCAGGCGTTGTCCGGTGTGTCGATGAAATGAAGAGAACTCGTCCACCGGTATTTGTACCAGTGTCGAATCTGATCAGGCCATGTGCATAGAGCTGATAAGTCCCCTTTGACATACTCTGGTAACAAATTATGAACAGCCTCTGCTGCACCAGGGCGCAATAGAGCCTAATAATGATGAAAACATGAAAGCAAACTCATTAATTAATGATAATTATAGGTGTACTATATGAATACTATTCAAAAGTAATGGGTGTAATCTCTTCCAAAGGATCTCCTTGGTTTTTAATGGCATTTTCATTGCAATTGTGTCATATCTGAATTAGACTTCTTTGTACTGATGGTAGAAAGATGTGATGTCATGGTTTAAGAAATCATGTGTTCTTGCAAAAATGGCACATTCTTAATGTTTGGAAATTCTGATTTCAAGGAAAATGTATTGCTCATAATTCACTGGCAGCAATGAAAATCCTCCTTTTGTATGAGATAGATGCTTTTTTTTTTCTTCATTTCTGTTTGCAGACACACAGAATTAGGGTTAGGACAGGGTTATCTCATCCTAGGATTGGCAAACCAAGATCAATAATATGAAGCAAACCGCAACCCACAAACCTCAAAAATAGCAATCCAGTGATCTACCTAATCCTGGTTTAGGATTATCCATTTTATTTTTAAGGTATGATCAACCAGCCTTTGACCAGAGCCGTCTAAGAAAGGCACACGGCATGGATGAGGAGAAAACGATGGGTAGAGAATCTCCACTAGAAACAAAATGAGGAGAAATATAAAGTTGGAGAATTCATGATTTAGCACTTTCTTCTAGTACTGATTTGCACTGAATTTGGATTCTTTTTATTTTTCATTTTGGTAGATCAGAGAAACCTATGTTGTGAAAGAAATACTATTTGAAAAAAAAAAATTGTGAAATAAAAATCTAATTAGTAGATGGTGAAAACTCATTTTTCAATGATAGGAATTCATTTTTGCCTTTTTCTCCACCTCTTTACTAGAAAGTCATTTCTCCTGATTTTTGCAGAAAGTGGTGAAGAGGGTAATTGTTTTTCTCCTCTTAAATAAAATTTAAAAAAGGAGTAAACATGCTTTCATAAAGAAGACTAGCATGAAGCCCCCTCCGATGCACAGATTAAGTCTCGTACGACCGGAATAATATATTAAAATTAATATTTCTTTCACATAAATTTATTTATAATAAAATAATTAGAAAATTCAAATCAATCAAAAAATTATGAAAACCAAACCTTTCATTCATTTATAACAAAATAATTAGGAAATTCAAATCAACCAGAAAATTATGAAAACCAAACATTTCTTCCTTTAATCCACATCATTATACCGTTTCATCTCAAAAATAAAGGATTTGTATACATTTCTGCTCATTTTGAATACTATATAAAAACTTTGAAAATAACCTTAATTTATAGAGTTGAAAGGCATCCCTTTGAATTGGGTCACATCCACACAAATGGGCCCAAGAGATACATTTTATTTAAAAGGCATATATGCAGCCCAAGAGACACATTTTATTAAAAAGGCACATATTACGTGTTTTTAAAAGGACACATTCACAAATGGACCCAAAAAAGCTGATGTAGTTTCTCCTAAGGTCAGAATTGAAGGTTTTTTTTTTTTTTTCCAACCAACATTCAGCTTTCAAGAAAAAGAATATTTTCTGCTTCCCACATTAATTTTTTTCTTTATCCTAACAGACCCCTTAAAGAGAAGGTGAAGAAAACTGTTCACAGTTCAAATTTCCGAACATTAAAGTTTAGCTTTTTTAATCAACATCCAAATACACCCGGAATCCGGATCCATATATGGCCCGACCTGAGGATATAGCTTGAGTTGCATTCAGTTTTTAGAGTGCACTTAGCTTTAAGTATATACCATTTAATCGCCCCACTTGTCTATTAAAATCTTATTTTTAAGCTCTCTTATCCAATTATACTAAATATGCCCTGTATCTTATTTCGAACCCGGGTCCAAAACCAGATATTTCGAATCCGAATACAACACGGGTTCTGGGTCAAATCCAGGTATATAAAGACAGATCCAGGTCTAGAACCACCCCTGTTCCGTACCGGATCTGACCCATTTGCATCCCTAAGTGGCTCAAGGTTAACTGGACTCAAACCAACCCGTCCGGTCCATTTTAAAAAAGCTGGGCTATTACAATAATGGGCTCTGGTCCATGATAATGGGTTGGGCCAGGTGATTTGGGCTCTGGTCCTCCAATCACCCAATATTCACATTGGGCAGAAGAAGAGTGAGATTTACCTGAGCAATCCTACATGTCATGATATGGCCCTCTTTGCTCCATGCCTGAGCTCCAGGTCCCCCCAGGAAAACAACACCCACCAACAAAATAAGCACTAGCACAAACAGCTTCATCTCTCTCTCTCTCTCTCTCTCTCTAGTTCATCAGCTCCAAGCAATGAAATGAATGATGAGATGGGTCTGTTATTAATAGAGAGAAGAAAGAGGTTTCCATTGAGTGCAAGGCTCGTGTTCCTTCCTCATGTAGAGTGTCCCTGAAGTTCAGCTACTATCCAGGGCTTAGTGGATTTACAACATGAAGAAAATGTTTCAAAGGATTTCTTTTCTTCTTCTTTTCACTTAGGTTCAGTTCCCATCTCATGATCTCACCAGTAACACAAAACTCTGATCTGATGGGTCCCAAGATAAGTGGTGCTAATGACCCACTTAGAAATCACACCAACGATAGAATCTAAAAAGTTTAAAAGGATAGCCAAGTGATGACGTCATCAACATGCTATAAATCTTGTCTCTTAAGTGGGGCCCGCCTAAATAAAATATGAACCACCCCCCGCCCCACAACACCGCGTTTGCTTGTTCTCATCATATCTCAGCGCATATGGGTCATCATCATCAGGTTAATCACATGTAAACAAATAATAATATTAAGGATAATCAATCAAGACATTGAAGTACGCAATTCCTATTGGAATGAAATCTGATAAGCTGATGATACAAAATGGGCATCTATACTTAACGGTTTAGATTTTGATGAGTGTGTGCCATACCAAGATTTCTCTTTTAGTACCTGAAGTGAAAATCATGTCTTTCACGTATAGTACCAGAAGTGAAAAGTTTCTAACGTCCACGAAAAGCATCATCATCCTTGCCATTACTACTATATAAACAATGAAGTAGATAACTACTTTAGGCCAAAAATAAAAGGCTGATAACTAAACTACATGACTTTGCCTTTCCTTGAAGAAATGTAGAGAGAGAGAGAGAGAGATTGGGTTGGTGTGATGGGAAGTGCTTGCCATGTTGTCATGGTCCAAGGGTTGTGTGGGAGGGAGGTGAAGGTCCATTAATTATAATTACAATGATGCTTTCTTCTCTCTTTCCTACCTAAGATAAGGATCATTGATGTGATATCCGAATATCCCCCGTGTATTGCCTGGTCTGCTAATAAATATTTCCTGATACAGCCATAGGCATGTCAAACGGGCCGGGCCAGGCCGGGCTGGAGCAGGCCAGGTGGGCTTCTTTTATATTTTTTCCCTTTTTTTTTCTTATCAGTATTAAAAATAAAAATTAAAACACAAACACGGAGAATGACAAAGTCTTTAAGTAGTTCAGTCAAACTCGACTTACTTATGTTCAAATAATTAATATTAATTCAACAAAAAATCATTTTAAAAAGCCTTATTCTCTCACCTAAATTTATATTTATTATGGCTAGGGCTGTATATATTGGTTGGTTGGAACCTAATATCTAATTAGACACATTCCAAAGAGACACCTGTGAGTCCAAGACGAAATCCATGGCCTGAGGTACAAGTGAAGAGACCAAACTATACTTAGGGCTGATTATGTTTTAATGAAATAATATAATCATAATAAAAGTAAAAGTAACATTATATATATTTTTTGGATTACTATTATAAGTTTATAACTATTTACAGGGCCGGAGAAGAATATTAGAAAGGAATGTAATTTGAATCAATAAATTTAGGTTTGGTTTCAATAAGACCCAAGTTCCCAATCTATTTTCCAAGCGGCCAAACAAAGCCATCTATTTATGTTTGGTAGGTGACAAAATAAAAAATGCACAAAAGAAGTTTGTGTTCTATTTTGGCCCAATTTCCACAGTGATTTTGTCACAATGGGCCCACTTGTTATATAATGATTGACATCATTTGTATTTTTTTTTTTGTAAATAAAACTTTGATTAAAAGAAAAGGAATGGGAGGGTTACAGTATTTATAGACTTTGTAAAATTAAAAATGACAGAAAATGCCCCTTATATGAACGTATAGCTGTTGTGGGGTTCAAATAAAGAATTTTTTAAAAAATAACCATTTTTGGGCGGGCCAGGCGGGCCGTGCCTAGCAAGCCGATCCTGGTAGGCCTGGCGGGCCGTGCCAAATTGGCCAACAGGCCCAGGCTCCTCGGCCTAGCACGGCCCATGTCATAGGCTGTGCCTTGTGGGCCATGCCGGGCCACAGGCCATTGACTGGTGGGCCGGACCTTGCCGAACCGGGCCGGCCAGGCCCATGTGACATCCCTATACAACCATTTGATTCTCTCACGGGATGCTCGTGGGGCTCATTGGCCAATAGAAAACTGGAGATTGGTTATCTACCAAGTAGAAAAAAATAAAGGGTGATCCATCTAGCCATCCTTCCTATCTAATATATAACTAAAGCAGTATTCTCAAGGTATAAATTCATGGATCATTTGAGATGAACACTCAAAATAATATTGCCAACTCGTTGTTGTCATCATCATCACCAAAGTCCCCCCCCCCCTTGCGTGATCTATTTTTTCACTCAATCTTATTTACATCCGTGCTTTAGTAGCTCCACAAGTCATCCAGTCTTTTCTTACTGCCTCATTTACGGTCTTTAATGATCTTTCTATTCTCCTTGTACCTTAAACACGCAACTTTAAAATGTGTTATAGAGGTTGTTTTGCGCTTTTATGTACATGCTCATATCATTTCAAACGACATTTAAAAAAAAATAAATCCTTCATTGGAGAAACCTGTTAATTTCCTTTTATGTGCTCATTCCTACTTTTTCTTTTTTTACTAAAACACATCTATGTTTTTTTGGTACCCATCTTAGGGGGCTGGGACCCCACCCTCTAGTGAGGGAAGTAGACCTCAGGTGAGATGAGGGTGTGCATCTGTGCAAAATATACTTTCACTTGTTGTTTCTTCCTTGCCCAACATTAAATTAGATATATATAGTATGGGATGTCTATTTGTCTTATAAAAATGTTTTTTTAATTGAAGTGGAGAATTGCATCAGCACAATCCACTCACACTGATCTTTTTTCCCATATTCGATTCAAATCCTTCATTTTCCTCAATCATTACTCCTTGGTGCATATCTGTTGAACTTGCTTCTTTATATTTCATCTTCGATCTTCTATAGCTTTCACCCATTTACCTTTTGTTGAGAGAGAGAGAGAGAGTGCAACCATAAGTGGCCCACAATTAAAAGGATTTATATTATTACTAGACTACATATGTAAGCAATATGCAATATGCAATCTGCAGGTAGGAGAACATTCTTCATATTTTGTGTCCACTGTCCACCTAAGTCAGGATTAAGAATTTCCATTGCTGTAACGACCCAAACCACCTGGCAGCTTTGTTTCCAGGCGGAGCCCGTAGGCATCTGACTCAAAACGCGTTATACCAGACAAGAGGGGGCTCGCACTTAAAAGCCTGGCTTCGGGCGGTCTCATAGGCGATGTGGGACGAAGTCCCTACCTTGCTCTTGGCTGACCCAGGTCCTTTCAATTGCCCTGCCTTCTTTCGTTGTCATGAATTAGAGTCAGCCCCACACTGAAAATGGGCATTTTTCAGGAACAAATCCGGAGTTGGTCATCAGCAAAACAATTATAAAAGCAAAAATTGGCATATTTCCAATTTCCATTGCGATCATGGCGCCTTTTCATTTGAAAAACACCAATTACAAAGCTCTATGTCGATTAATAGATTCCTTAATTAATGGGTGCAATTAAAAATAACATTAGAAAATAAAATACATTTTAAAGAATTCCTTTTTTCAAAAATTATGTTTATATGGATAAAAAAAACACATCAACTCATATGCTATGAATTCTATGGAAAATGCAACACACTTCCTACTGAGTGGAAGTTTGTCAGAGAATTTGCCTAACAGCCTGTTGATGCAACTTATCACCACAAAAGTTCATGACAGATGCACAAGACAGACTGAAAGTCATAGAAAAACCACCAATCAATTCATCCATGCAGAAAAATATATTTTTTTAAAAAATCATCCATAAAGGGCACCCCGATACTTCATGCTAAAGATCTTGCAATAGCATGCAGTGATCTTTTTCTGAGATAGCCACACTCTTCCAAATAAAGTGGCATCTTGGTGGTTTTTTTTTTTTTTTTTTTCTGACCCAACAGCAGAAGGTAAATTTAGAGATAGGAAGTTATTTAGATAAGATGCCTACTAGAAATGTCTACCATTGTTTAGATTCTTAGACAGGAGCAACACCACAGAACAATTTACACAACTACAACTACTATGCACTGCATAAGGCTTCCACTGCAAGGCTTTTTGGCACTCCAGGGCAAGGGTCTCCAAAGTCGAATGTGGAAACAGTGATTGAACAGCTCTCACGACCGATACACGCCTACAACATCCAGCCAGAACATGGATCAAATAAATGTAAGTAACAAGTCAAGTTCTAGGAGAATATGAAAGTTTGGTGCCATCAGCTTCCCCCGAATTTATATAGGATTATTTTTTTTTTTCTAAATGGATTTTTGAGTCACAAATCCATCCAACAAAAGGACTACCTATTGTTCAACACATTATTTTTATAGTGGGCCCAACTTTTTGGTAATATAAGTTACAGATCTGCTGGTCAATCATGGAATGGACCATGCCCCCACATCATTTACCCACAAAATAATTCTTACACATCCAGTGAAAGTAGACATTCTTTTATAGGAAACATGACTTGAATCTGCAACCTTGTAGTTGCCACTATGAAACCCACCCCCCAACTTTTCATTATGGATCTAGAAGTGGACTGAGGTCCAACGGGGTGTGACCGTCCCCCACATGAATGCACTTGGATCTGCCTCTGGGTCAATGCATGTGTTGATACATTGGCTAGTATTACTTCATCCATATATAATTAAAAGTGTCCATTTTCAAGATAAATCTGAATATAATCTGAAGGTATGGACAAAGTCATGTTATTTGTCCATTTAAGCATGAGATAGTGATAATTCCTAATAAGTCCTTTGAGGTCAGCAGGGCTAAGAAGAGTAGCCAAGTTTGTCTAGGTCTGACACAATATGGCACAGTTAAAGAACTCTCATTGATTTCAAGGCAAAAAAAAAAAGCATGAATGGTATATACCTTTTGAATAATTGGTAGAACATTGTCTCCACTGCAAGTTCCATGACTGAACTTCCCACATTGTCCTTCAGGAGTTCCAAAGCTTGCAAAGTTAATTGAAGTGATTTTCCAACCTTGTTCACAGATTAGTCTGACTTCAGGCATGGGCTTGATCTGGGAGTTCAGTTTCCAAGAATCAACTGGAGCTGGATCTGATTCCGATATATGTGCACATACCTCTTGGCCTGTTTTGGTTAATATAGAAATTCTTGATGGGTCACCGCCTAGTTCTTCATGGAGAACTAGCAAATTCTCACCTGGATGTACCCAAGAGCGAGGAATATGGTACCTGAAAGACAGAGTCTTCTTAAGAATACAAAAATTATATACATGTGTGTGTATTTATATGTTTTTCATGCTATGTATTTATATGTCTGTCATGCTACTTCCAGACAACCTTCACATGTACTAGTAAAAGAAGTTAAAACAGCAAACACTAGACTGTCATAAGAGGTTTTAAAATAAAATTATAAAACAAATTCCATATGAATCATGATGGTATGGAACAATGTTCACAATGATTCTGATGCTAAATTCACTTAGGTCATGAAAAATTCCTGAGACTTCAGAAAGCAGAAATAGAATGCCTTCAAAAAATAGAATCACATTCTCACACATGAAGTAGCATACCAAAGTATCCAAAGTGATTTGTAGTTAAAGAAATTAAATCATTGAGATAACAGACAAATGCAAGCTTACAGCGTTTGAGCAGGCTGACCACAGTTCTTCAGACATTTTGAAGCATCATATGGTCCTCTGTAGTCACAATGCTTAGAGCAGCCAGTGGTTGGAGAGAGATAAGAAGACCAGTATCTCCCTATGCCAATTCCATTGACCCATGCTTGACCTTTCCCCATAGTAGAGAGGTTTAATGCCAAAGGTCCATTACCTTCAGGTGCTGTGAATGTTGTCTGCAGATATGAGAAAAGAAGCATTTAGCAGAAAATCAACTATAGTGGTGGTAACCATAGTTAACAAAGGCATGCCTGCCTTCAACCAACTGGCAGTCAATTCAAATTAGCTGAACAGATCCATTGTGTTTGGATTTTTCAGAAACAAGAAATCAAATTGGACGGGTTAAAATTTTTCCAACTTCTACGTCAATTTAGTATTGAAAATAAGCACTTCAATGACATTTTCTATATTCCATATCAGTTCACCCTTCCATATGTCAAAATACTCAAACTTGTGATCTATGGTAAATTCAAAGTTCCAAAACGATCTTTCACAAGGAAAGTATTAACGCATTACAATATGATAATTTTGGGATTGAGATAATACAGTTGGGAGTCAATGCCTCTCATGGCTTGCATGAGAGGTAAAAATCTAACTCCTTGTGAGACCCACTTGGATGCATGCCAATCATGGGGGGATTGAAGGAAAGGTCTCATTGTGGATATGTTTTTGGGCAAAAAGATAATATTAATCAGATCATCGCAACTATTCATTTAGGGGCCATAAATTCTAACATTTTCGCGAGTTATTTCACATCTCTCTCTGTCTCTCTACTTTTTTTTGCAGAAACTACATAGACGACAATAAAGTCATTCTGAGAATTTATGGTCATCTCATTATGGGGAAAAAAAAGATAAGAGAATTTTCTAGTCTGTGAAAAGTGGGTTCCATGTAGTGGGAATTTGAGGTTGTCTCAACGTGGAATGCACCCACCCTCGATGTTAAAGTTTCATCATGGAGTCAGACAACTACGAAGAAGGTTGGATGGACTATAATTCATGCTTAAGCTTAAGGCACATACCTTGTACCATATTAGACTCTGATTAAGTGGAACAGAATTGCCAGAAGTCCATAGTGAGCTATTTGCAAGACTTGTCTTGTCAAGACCAAGATATTCGCCTTCCGTTCCTACCTGAATCCAAGTAGACATGTGTAGAGGAAGATTATCACATTAAGAACATATGAATGACACAGTAGAAAATCTTCTTGTAGGGGGACAAAGTAATATGCATGATAAGCTCACAAAATAACGATAAAAGTAAAGTGAGGTATGACTAATATGAAGCTGTATATTGGTTACAGATAATTTCACGAAAGTGTGTGGATCACAGATGAGTTTCTGTCCAGCGAGAGAAAAATTATTGTGTGTCCGTATGCAGCCAGAAGTGGTGTGTACCTGAAAGAGATCTCTAATGTGGGTTCCACAGTCCTCAAGGCAAACCATTAGATCAATTCCTCCCTTAGTGATTTCAACTTTCTCGAATATACCATTATCAAAGTGATATTTACGATTGGATTGAATCAGTTTAGTGACACCATTAGATGAATGAGTAAATTATGTCACATCCATTGTTTCAATCCAAATGTGAATACCATTAACGAGAGTGAGATCTCTCAGGAATACGCTGCACTTTGTGGTGTATCTGCCTATCTGGATACATAGAGGAATTTCTCAAATATACTGTGTGTTTGTCTCTATATATTAATTTCAATTATCATCATCATTATCAAATTTTAAAGATATTTTCAGAAATTGAAGGACAGATAAAAACCTGATACGTCCATTCACTTATAGACAAATCTTCTTTGGCATCTGCCAAGCCACCAAGGACAACAGAGAAAATTCCTGCACCAGCAATATCGAACCATGGCCCGTAGTTCTTGCATGGAAAAACAAGTGCATGAGCTCCTCAAGTAATTACAATGATGATAACTAAAAAGATGTTATTGTCAATATATGTATATGGATTTTTCTAAATAGAAGAACAATTCAAGTAAAAAAGGCCACGTGGTAAGATTCTTCTCAAAGACATGTAATGTTGAATCCAAACTTCCCAAGACTAGAAGGGAAAACTTGCCCTTTAGACACTTGAATACAAGGACTCGTGTTAATAATAATTATCGCTTCACCATTTAAAGAACAAGTTTTAAAAGAACAAAACAAGCAAAAATGGATAAAATGTTTAAATATTTGTTTATCGTTTGTCCATTTATAAATTTCTTCCTTTCATTAATTTTTACTTACAGACATTTACTTTTCGAAAGTCAGGATACTGAAAATGTTTAAAAACATAATTTTGGTCTTGCTAAATTGAAAATTCTGCAATGGTGTTGAATATCGTCACACATCAATTTATTCAAGAAACATAGCTGACATTAATACTGAAAAGCTACTGATAGTACAAGACTGTAGGTAAATGTCACTGCTAAGACTTTTACTACAAATGACTTCCAATGAATTCTCCATTAGGCAGGTAATAATTCAGCTTTACAGATTTAGCCATGAAACATTTGAAAAAATTGGGAATTGAGGACAGTCTGAAGCATGACAACCTAGATGACGGCAACTTTGTCTCCAATAAGGACCTCATTGTTCCATATATTGTGGTTAGCTAAGACTAAGAGGAGAAATGAACTAGTCTATTAGTAGTTATCCAACAAGACAAAGCACTATACAATCAAAGAATTACAGGAAAAGAATTAAATGTACCTGAAGACCCACAATCATACTCAAGAAATCCAAGGTATTATTTCCTCGGTTCAATGTAATTTTCTGCATCAATGTAAAACTTGCATCTTCATGATTACCATATCCAAATCCTGCAAGAATTCCAGTAGCCAGAGAAAAAATGAGTTCTGTTGATTAAAGAAGCCGCCAACAATCACACTGCTTGTGTGAACACAGTTACCTAACTAATTAAAAAAAAAAACGAGGCTAATAATTTGCATTTACTGGATGGACCTAACCTAACAATTAGATGTGCCTGATAGAAGTAGAGTGTTGATCTTTTTATTTGGAGCTTTTCATAGAAAGTTATAACTATCCAATTACTGTGGATTTTATGAAATAAATTCATCTTACAATAGGAAATAGTTAGTTAATCCAATACAGATGGAAAAATGCTGAAAGAGAGACAGTTAATGGAAAAGCTAATAAAACTGTGAAAATAAGCCTAAAGAATAATCACAATGAAGAAGGAAAAAAATTCATTTTGCGGGTAAAAAGTTTGATTATTGAAGATACAATACTATTCACATGATAAGTACCTATAAGCTTTTTGTTCACAAAAAGCATTGCTGCATGTCCCAAGCTTCCAAGAAGTAGAAGTGCCTCCCCATTGTTGGGGAGGAGTTTCTCAGTCACATCAATACTGTCATTACAGAAAGCAGAGCCAAATAAGTTCTCGCTATATTATTCATGCATGAACATTCATCCACCCTACAATTACAATACTAGATTTTGAAAATTGCATATTTGGTGAGTCTGGAAGGCTTCACATATCCCGAGTCAAATTCAGTTCGCTACACACATAAAGAATCTGAAAGAATGACCTTGGTTGAGAAACAAAAGATTTACCAATAGACAATAGATGACACCAAATCACAGCTGATGTTTTCACAAGATAGTTCTTCAAAACACTGATAACTATGTTGCATGACTATGGGTGTGTGTGTTGAAATTTGATACCGCTATGGGGTGTCCAATTCAGTAAGCCCGAAAAGTAGGATTCATAGATTCAACATAATATTCAAGTAAATCTAAACAAAATCGAATCATAATATGCAAGGAAATTTAAAAAAAAATGTTTATTTTAAAATAAAAATAACCTGAAATATCTCACCAAATAAAAAAGTACATATAAATCCTACTCTAAATAATCAAGAAATAAATATCTTCTAGTTATTTTCAGAAGAAGATTATAATATTTTATCAATTAAAAATAAATAAATAAATAACGAAATCAGCAATAGAAGAATCTGAGATAGAATCGTGTTCAACGAGAGTCCGACATGGTCACATAGCCTTCTTTCATCAGAAACTCATGAACTTAACATGGATTCCACACAAGATAATTGACCAAGTTGAAGCACACACTAATTTAGATATGTCATCAAGCTGGTGTAAAAATATAAAGCTGTTACAAGGTTTGCTGGTCAAACTATTCTACACGAAAACAACGAAATGGTTGGATAGTCTTTTTTTTTCCTCTTTTTTCAACCAGAATGTTGCTGAACAGTTGCACATATCCTTAACTAGTGGAGCTCATGGTTCGGTGACTGAAACTGTTGATATAATAGGCTCAACTCTAGACAAACAATGTTTTCCAATCGGACAACTGGCATGTTTGCAGTTTGCATCAACAGCCAGTGAATAGGATATATGGTTACCAGTTTAAGAAAGAAACACACAGATGGTCCATATTCAATGCAAATCACTACAGATATTGTATGGGATTATTTTTGGTCCATAGTTTATCAATTTGTGGCCTATCAAATCAATGATTGTACACAAAATATCTAATTATATCATATGAATACTCAGGACAAAGATGACAATCTTTCCTACAGAAAATGCACCACTGTTTATCAACGAGTGGTCCATAAATCAATGATCTTTATAATCGGATAGCGGATATCATATGTACATACTCAATACTAAGTATATTATGCATATGCTCAGCGCAAAGATGACATAATTTTACCACAGAAAAAAGATCTCATGAGAAATTTGACATATCTATGTCTCCTTCCAGATAAGCAGGACCAGTTTAGAGTTCCATCACTATGACATTTTTATATTAGAGTTCAAAATAAATTTTGGACAATTTATCAATAAAAAATCTTCGCAATTAGAAGCAAGCACTGAGATATATTTCTTAAATTGGTGCCATTTACCTTATGGTATACCACAAATAATCACTAGTATCTTTTGTTGTATTTATCTGCTCAAGTAAACCTGATGCAGTAAATGAGTTGTTGCTCCAAATACCAACTTGTTCTTTATACCAAAACCATGATGATGATGATGCTATGAGGTGCTCCCTTGCAGAGGTTGTATGCTCATGTGGAAACTCCCCAAGATTTTTTTGTGAAACAACCTTCATTCATGATGGGAACACGATTTCAAAGGTTAATGAAAAATATAATAGATCTCATCTAAATTGATAAAATTACAATACTGGGACCATGGAAATCAATATATGAGGATCTATATAGAGAGTGATAATGAATTATTGGAAAGGGAAATGAACAGTTAAATGAAAATAAGAAGATTACGTCGCACTAAAGGAAAACATGGACTAAAAGCTACATTCATCAATAGTAAGGCTGCCAATTCAGTTTTATTTCTTCCATTAAATGGCTTGCTTGATTCATCAAAATAGAAGGAAAATATGTGATTTCTATAATTCATGGATCAACTTACAGAGTTACCTTTATCGTTTTCTTTTATTAATTCAGTCACCTTTTCATAAAAAAACTTACAGAGTTACCATATAGAAGAGGAAGTGTTCGGAGAAGAAGAACACTGGCAGCTACAATTTGGCCAAAATCAACTGTGATAAGAGTACTAGAACACCAGCAGAGCATGATATCTATGACTGACATCCTCTAGATAACTACTTGTAATTATGCTCTGCCCAAACTACCCTTGTACAGGCATTAGGGATGCTCATGGGTCAGGCCAGCTCAGGCCAGATCCGGGCCCAGACCTCTTTGGGCTGGACCTGGATATATATATAAGTGATGCAAAGCCACCGGCCCAGTCGGCCCGACCCGAATAAAGAGTGCTTGTAATTTAGCAATAATAATGCATTGTTTGCAATTCTTTCTCTTCTCCATTGGTCTGAGTGTGTCTCCCAAAGATTGAAGACCTATCAAGTGGAAGATTAGAAATTTGAGCTCTACTTTTACTCCTTGTTTTGCATATTCTCCATTTCGCTGCGATAGATTGTCCAATTTTAAATTTGGACTGTCACTTCAGGGCAAACAAAAATAACGAAAAGGTTGATATAAACTTTAAAATAAACTCTAATAAATGTACAGAATTACATAATAATATGTCTGCTATCATACCTTTGCGGTGTTAAAAATGACATTCTTGCAGTCTGGAAGGATGCTCACAGACCAAGCAGGAAGGTAGTATGAACTTCCATTAAATGTCACATTTGCATCTGAAGTATGGTCGATGTTAGCAAGAAATGCTGCACAACCACCAGAATCTTTGTGGTAAATGTGTGCCTACATTCCACAGTAAGAAATGCATCAATTTGTCATAGAGTAGAGAGCAATAGCTAGAAGCCCGGTAAATGTAACACTTCAAAGTTAGGAAGTCCTCCAGCAAAATATGACTCAACGGTTGATTGTATGGTTAAGGGTCACAACTGGGCTCGGCCAGAAAGGGCCCATCCTGCTTTTGAAAAGATTTAGACTGGAGTTTTAAGCCCATGGGCTTAGCCCAGGCCCAGTTTTCTAGTTAATAGCTGTTCATTCAAAAACCAAGTCCAAGAAATAACAAAATGAAAACCAGATTAAGGGAAAAAGGTCTGTTTTTGTTAACATTAAACACTATAATAAGGAAATCTGGATGAATCATTTTCCTTGAATATGTTGTTGTCACCCACATATGGCTTGTGTGTATACCTCTATATGCACTCCAAGTGGAATGTATGTAGGATCTGAATGCACTAAATATTCCTGACATTGTTTTATTGCATTGTGTAGGTCTCGCAAGTGGCCCCACTTTGGCTGCCTGATAAAGCCTGTATACAACACCTCTCATAAGGGAAAAGGTGATGCTTGTAACTTGCAAATTGACATTGAACAAAGCAAACAATTGATATTTATTTATATGTTAAAAGTTTACCATATTCATCAATTGGAGCATCATAATCATAGCTTGTTGCAACCAGAGGGCCTCCAGCTGTCCGTCCAAAATTAGTCCCTCCAAAATACTGT
This sequence comes from Camphora micrantha, assembly GCA_003546025.1. Taxonomy (NCBI): domain Eukaryota; kingdom Viridiplantae; phylum Streptophyta; class Magnoliopsida; order Laurales; family Lauraceae; genus Camphora; species Camphora micrantha. Next base: position 9,112,465 of record QPKB01000005.1, on the reverse strand, counting down.
AACAAGATATTGCTTAAAGTGTTAAGCTACATTTTTATTGATAATTACTCATAATCACACCATGTGAATAACTGATAAAAGAAAACATGATTCATGACTAGTGAATAAGTAACAAAGAAAGAACAATAACTCATTCAGGGCTTACCATGTAATAGTTTTGGAAAGTGCCACCTGTTTCAAAAAAGCGTGCAACAGAAAAGGCAAGGTCCTCAACAGGTCTGAAAGGGACTGCATTTCCAAATGCTAGGAACCTAGAACATACAATAAGATTAGGAAATTAGAACCAACTTGTATTGTTTACAATTATTTTGAAACAACCCAAGTTTATTAATCAACTCTTAAGTTGCTACCATCCGCAATAGTTCTCCGTCCACATCTTGGGCTTCGTAAGGGAGTTTGGGGTAAACCGGTCGCAGTAGAAGCCATTGCATGTGTTTATCTGCATTATGATTATATCATACTTAATTTATAGTATAAAGTAATGCAAGCTGCTCAATCAAATACCAAATAATATAAAAATAATTTCAAGCACAGTGAGTCATGGTAAGACAAAAAAAAGCATTCAGAACCAAAAACAAAGAACAAAAAGAAGAGCGAAGGGTTCTTTGGCTTTCTAAATGAGTACAAGGTTATTGAGTGATCTTGATTGCTTTTAAGAAAAAAAGTTTGGGTATTTACATCAATAAGGCAACAGATTATTTTCAAATATCCTGGAAAACATACAATATTTAATGAATTTGATAGACTTACAATTGGATCAGGTGCATCCTCTTGTTGGCACATTACCCAAGGAACAGTAGTATTGAGACCAACAGCAGTTTCTGCAGCCCATTGTACATATAGTTCTCCACTAACCCCATATGCCCATTCAACGTTTCCATATTCATTTTCAACCTATGAAACATGAAAGCTAAATGAGATCTCTTTGCTGAAACGTTATACAAAATCGGCACAATCCGATGATCGCAGATTAAGTTAATACGAGCTATGCTTCTCATAGATTGTATTTTTTTTATTTTTTATTTTTTATTTTTTTTGTGTAACTCATTCCAGCTAGTGAACATGCTAAATACCTTTGAAAATAGTAGGATGCAGCTCTAGCCCTATCCTATACCTGTATCTGTATCTCCTAAAATTCTACAACTGATGTATCATATATGGGATTAGGAAAGAATCACCTGTGCAAGAATGATAGGTCCACCTTGTGATGCAAACAGTTTTTGCTCCTTCATCATGTTCACTATCTTTGCAAGAAAAAGCTCCATTTCATTCTGTACTGGCAAGTAACAGGTCAATAGGTCATAGCATCATGCAGTGGAATTATACATGAGAAGTTACACAACTTTCAATGTTGACCATGTTCACATAGTCAGGCTTTTGTTTTCTTTCTTTCAACATTAGAAGGAAAGATGGAAAAGATATAAGTTCTACAAAGAAGCACATTTTGGAATGTACCTTAAAAGGTGCATTAGTTGTTCTAAATTGAATGCCTGGAATCAAATGCAACCAAAAAGGGAATCCCCTGCAATAAACAATTTTACCAGCTCAAGTATCTAATTGTAGCATGAAAGTGACAGTTTTATCAAAAGCTACCATGCTAGCATGAATCGCCGCAACCATTTTGAGCTTAGACAACCTTAGGTATCAATAATTTTTAGTAGTTACTAGTTACATTACAATGGAAACAGAAGTTTCTATGAGAAGCAATAGTCAACGGCAAAACGCTCAGTACTAATCTTGAATAATGTAAGGACTAAGGATTGGGGAAGAAGAAGAAGGAAATGCTACCAGATCCCAATTGGTGCATATAACAAATGGAAGGAAAGAAAGGGGAAATCCTTAGAATCTAACATCACCCTTAAAAGGAACAAAGACAAACCCGTAGTTCCACTCAGCACATGCATATGGCCCAATCCTTAAATGCACAAAAAGGCCTGCCTCCTGCACTGTCTTCACGAACCTCACCAGATCAAACCTGCCTTCGAAGTAGTACTACAACCACTTCCAAACACCACTTTTTAAGTTCAAGACATAAGATTGCAATAAACAAAGATAAGACTTTTGTCTCAATCAGATACCTGTCCTTTTACAGGTTCGTGATAATTCCAAAAGACGTAAGTCTCAATCACATCTAGTCCCCCTTCCTTCGATTTCCTAATAATCTCTGGCCAAACCTGCAGATACAATTTCACAATCAATATACATAAGTTATACTAAAAAAAATTCAAAAAGGTTAATGCCCATCATGATAAATTTTGAAAAGCATTAAAATCTCAGTAGAGAAAAAGAAAAGAAATAAACACTTGAGAATGGAGAATGGATATTACATCAGGTGTAGTTCGAGGATAATGGATCGATCCAGAGAGCAAAACTCGCCTCTGTCCGTTGATAACCAGTGCTCTGTGATCGTAAGTGACTGTGGCTGCAGACCCTCTTTTGAAGTAGAAACCTTTGAGGACTACCAGGGTAAGAAAAACAAGGATTGTGAAACCTTCCCCCCTCATACTTCCACTCACTAAGCCCACAAAAGTTAAAAAAAAAAAAAACTTAAACTTTCTTCAGAATTAAACAAGAAGAAATACTATCAAACAAGAAGGACACATCAAACTAAAACTGCTAATCAATCACACTACCAGAATAAAATAAAAATTGAAGCAGAAACTGAAGGTGAACAGCTAATTCAACTCAACCCCAAACACGAGACCAGAAAGACAAAAAACTTCCATTTCTTATTGAAATCCAAGCACAGGGGAATTATCTACAATACACTGGCTCGACAAAAGAAACCCCAGAGAAAGCAAAGGCAGAATGTTAATTCATATGAACCCCAACAATTGAATCCGAGAAAGACACCAAGTTCTCATTTCTCAGTGAGCTTAAGCTGCGGGTACATTATCTACTGCTCAATCACTAGACCCCAATAAAGATTCAAGAAAATAAAAAACAACCAACTGATCTAAAACAAAACCAATCGACCCTGAAAGACACTAGATTTTCATTTCTTATTGAAATCAAAGCACAATCCGCAAGACCCACTACACAAAAACTAACGAACATGACAAAAGGTTCATGGAATGATGAAATGGGAAGGGAGAGACAAGTTCATATTATCATTTGAAGAACAAACAATCCTCTCCTTATAATATCATGATAAAGCCAATGAATTGTCGTTTCATGTTTGTAAATATGGAAACCGAGAATCCATGAAAGAATAGAAACATACCATCAGCTTATCTGATCGATGTTTCCCAAGCTGGAATGGTTTTGTTGTTATCTGAGACAGAGAGAAGATAAGAGAGTAGAAGCCAGAAACTGGAGAGAAGGAGAGCCGTTGTGGTTTAAATATGTACAAATTGCGCGGTTTTTTTAAGCAAGAGCGGGGCCCACACCTGATTAGTTAATGCTGGGTGGTGTCTTTTTTCTATTAAGGATGAGTCCAATGCAGATGGAGATGCAGTACCCTCCACATCCACCCCTGCTTTTTGTGCAGCCTATTCTCCTGGTAAGAAATTTCATGTTTGGTTCGACCACTTTTTTCGCGATTTTGATTCTTTTCCATATTGAGTCGGGAATGGGTTTTCCCCTAGAAAAAATTTTCAGCAATGCTACGCGAACATGCACTTTTTTGTGTAACATCATGAAAGTAGAAACTAAAATCGGCCACTTACCTCATTGGTAAGACACCAGGCTTTGAACTTGTGTACGTCACATCTTCTCACTTTTGTGAGCTCCTTTCCCATTTGTATGAGTTGTTTTCCATATGTGCGGGCTAACACAAGTTTGGCCTACAGTATGAGTTGATCCAACTTGGCCGAGTCAACCAAATTTTAAAACCTTGATCTAGATAGATTAATATCCTAGCCATACAATTTCAGCTAAGTATCAATGACCCTGGTTGGAGAGGTCTATAATCTGTTTCACCAGCTCAATGACATGGATCTAGTTCATGTTTAGGGGTCAACAACATTTTTAACATTTGCTGATACATATCATCAACAGTGCCAATTGAGAGTTCTCATAGACCTGGTCCGACTCGGCCCAACCTAAACCTGGCCTGATTGTGCTGGATTTTAGATCCAGTTTCAAGTTTCGGACTCGATATTAAGTCCTTTGGGCTTGAACCATATATTCTTAAAGGCCCAGACCAGCCAGAGATACTTAACACAAAAGGTAGAGACAGATTGCTTCTAGATTGGGCCGAACTTAAATGTCATATTATTCCATGATATTATGGAATGGAGGCTTTCTGTCATCATCGCTGAGAACCGTTTGGGCCCTCCGTAGTTTTTCTTGAGGTTTTGTTAAAAAAAAAAAACCCTAGGACTTAATTAATGAAATGTAAAACCAATTAGAAGAGGAGTCTGTTTTAGAGTAGGATCCGATGATTGAGAGGCCCATCTGTGAGATTAGAACTCGCTCAATTTGATTTTCTATTGCATGAAATGTTAGGATGTCTTAATAAAAGAAGTTTAAATAGCCCGGTCAAGAGTCATTATTTTTAACAGTGGGACTACTTGTCAGTTGGCACTTGGCACTGTAACTGAGTCTTCTTTTCCAATTTTTTGAAAAAATGTATTTTATTTTTTAATACATAATTGATGCTGACCTAAACAATATATTTGTTGTTTGATTATCATCTAATCTAATACTCTTTACCAAAATAAATAATTATATAAATAAAGATAGGTTCAGGCTTGCTTTTGGGTTAAGCACAGTTGGTAACATTTATAAATTCAACCCAAATCAGACTGACTTGTTAAGTGAGTTGACAATGTCAACCAAAACCCTTAATTAACTGGTTGAGTTTTGGTTTGATTCACAAATCGCAAGTCACAGTGCAATTAGTCAGGCAGAATTGGGTTTGCATTTAATTGGGTTTTATGACCCTAGCCGATCAAATAACAAAAATGAACTCAACCCAAATCCTAAATTACTAGGTCTAGTTCGGGTTGGTTTAGCTGGTTGGGTCACAAATACTTCCCCCCAACTGCTGGTAGAGGGAAGGGGGGCTGAAATTTCAAAAACCCCTTTTGTTTTTTATAAAATTATATAACTTCTTACATATGGCCCCTCTAAAGTTTTCAAAAATTCCCCTATATATTTGACAGTTACAAGCATTTTTTATACGTGGCCCTCCCAAAAAATTTCTTTTACATAGTGGTACCCCCAGGAAGAATTACTAGGTCCGCCCCTGCCCCCAACTAAAGTGACAGTTCATCCGAGCTCAAGATAAGACTTATCAGGATCCAGACGGCATTTACAAATTCTACTAAGCACTTCTTTTTACTGTAAGTTCTATTAAGCTTCATAAAAGTTGTCCCGGATGATCTTGTGGCTTCAATGTTCATATTGGAAGATTGACCTATAATCTTTTTAAAGATTAGAAATGCCCCAGTTAAGAAAAATCACCCGATACAGTTTTTTCTTTTTTGCTATCTAGGATTCTCAATCATTTGGGCTGGACTAATTCCTCCGGGCCCAGATAAAAGCTGGGTAAACGCCCCTATGGCCCCTAAGATAGTAGCACTAGTGGACTCAACCTTCGATTCTTGAACCGATATAATTGATTTGTACTTACCATAAGTCAGATGAGAATAGCATAAAGAGGGACCGGTCCACGGGGATCGGGAACCAATTCATTCAAAACTTGTTGACTTTCTCCTTTCTATTGTTATGGTGAAACAATTCATCCATCTTATAAATAATTTATGAACATTACATGAGTTTAAATGCAACAGTAATGATAGATTATCAGAGCCATGACTATGGCTGAATCACTAGTTACAGTATGGACTATGGAGAGGACAATGTTTCAACAAATTTAGACAAAACAGCAAGGCTAGCTTGCAATGGGTTTCAGAAGACTTAACTCCCAGAGCCACATGCAATGTGTTTAGCAAAGGTAACTTAGAAACAGTTCAAGCATGTAGTAAACAATTATTGACAAGAATGCTGCAAACATAATTCAAACTTCCCTTTTTGTGGCATTCCTTCACACTGCTCCATAAATTACTGGGGCCACTTTGTTTCATGTAATTGCATTTTTTAGGAATTCTAAGGAATGTTTTTCTAATAGTAGTTGAAAACGAAGAAACAAAGTTGAATACCCAAAAATGACCATCAAAAATTTTTTCCTTTAATTAAAAATGAATACTCAACCATCACTCTAATAATTCGAATCTTATGAAAGTCAAGATATCATCTTCATCTCTTCCTTACATCTTTCGCCCCTCACAGAGCTTCAATTATTTCTATATTGAGCCCGTTTGACCATAAATTTATATGTATTTAATTCCCATGTGAAGAAATAGGCCCCATAAGTTAATTTGGTAGTGGGGAAAAAGGAATGAGATTTTCGCTGAGGCCTCGCTTGGGAATGTATTGAAAATAAGAAACATTAATCCCCATGGAAAAGGACATAAAAATATAATAAAAAATAAAAAAATGAAGTGCTAAAATTTTCAAAACAGTAGGAACTTATGGATAGAGACATGAAATGACAGTCAGAGAAGATTCCATATTGTTGAGATAAAAAGAGCATGGCATCAAAGAATGTTGATTTGGACTGCAGCAAACACCGACTGAAAGTGCCAACACACTCTCGCTCATAGTTGAGTGGTGTTGGCACCTTAATTAGTTTAACACACATTGGTAGGGATCAATTCTACGTTCTCGAGTTAAAGTATCACATCTTGACCAGTAGCTCGACCTATCATAAAAAATAAAAAATAAAAAAAAGAAAGAAAAGAAAGAAAGATAATAAAAAACCAACTGATCGAAAGTGCTTAAGCAATCCACATCATGGGGCTCATTTTGGATGCTTTCTTTTCATTGGAGGTAAGATGGATGGAAATGTCTCTTTATGAATTAGGGTCATGCAAAAGATCAGCCTGTTTGATAATCCTAGCCCTTGATTTCATAGCCTTAATTATAGTTTAATGATTTTTTAACCATAAACTTCTTTGTGATCCAATGCTACATAAAGGTTTTATGAGCATAAAGCTGGACATGGTGACTGTTCAAGGGGGAAAAGAGTGTGAAAATGAAGTGTAGGCCCAAGTGGACTCCCATAGCTCGTGGGAGAAAACTCCCCATTTAAGGGATCATGAAGATGATGATGATGTGGCAAGGAGGACCACTTCTTCAGAAATCAGTATAGATCAGCAGTCCACCATGCACCCTCCAGTCATTTTGTCATACATCCAACTGCAAAATAACAACTCCTCCACTTTTTATTATAGGTCCGAAGCCTGGGTAAAGGAAGAGGGTTGAGTTAGATAGGTTGACACAGTGAGAGTAAAATTTCCTCACAGCCCAAACATGAAATTTTAGATGATGATCCTAGCCATCTTCATACTTGGCCTTTTCTGTATCAACGTGAAATGCTGTTGTACTTATTGAATCAGTTTTTTTGGGGCAATAAGTTTCTTTTTATGTCAGAGATTTTTTTTCTGTCGTGGACATCCACACACTAACCCCCTGACTGAAAATCGATACCAACTTGTGAATGAAGAGCTGGCTCTATGCATTAACAACAGCCAGCAAATTTCATGCAGGGCGTCGTGTGCACAGGAGAAAATCTTTCTATATAGCTGAATCTTTTTATATAGTTGTTGAGGTCAACATCCACCCTCGCTCCTAAACAGTCATAATTGTGGTCGAGCTCGAGCTCTCACCCTCACCATAAAACTATTATTGTGCCGTTTCCTATCACCAATTGATTTTGGGATAAGTGGTAGCTTAATGGGATGTAAGATCATTCAATAACATCAATTAAAAGACCCACAGTAAACTACTCTGGGCACTCTCTCAAAGTACTCATATCATATGTAGATCTATGTTCATATTGACTATGAAAGAATTCGGCAAACTCAGAATACATGTCAATCTCTATCTTGATAGATAATAGGTACTGCTCTTCAAAAATTAGCTAGTCCCATTCACTGAACTCGTGTAAATCTTGTCTAAAAGGTTTGGACTGAATTGCATGCACCAAATTCATGATGAAGAACAAAATCCTAAAATGAATAGTTTGCGCATGCACCAATGTCGTGATATGATCAGGAAGAAATTCCTAAGCAAATGAAGAGATAAATAGATAATGTGACATGCATGGACTAGCTGAAAACTTGGAGGTGATTAAGGAGCCGTACTGACAAACTAAAATAAGGAAGGTACCTTGAGTTATGGATTAGGAAAACTAATTTAGAAAGAAATGTGACTACTGATTAATGTAAGAGAACTATAAATATAATGAGCATTGTTCTCAAACGAAATGTTATCGCAAATCAGTCAAGGGTTGAATCAACTAGAATCGTAGTGCTGATATATCGAAAATCATATGACTTTTTATTTCTGCGTGAAAGTTGACAATAAAAATAAAAATAAGCAATAAAACAGTTACTCTATCCATCCATAGCAACATCAATATATAAAAAGTAGACAAGCTATAGGAGTCTCACTCACTTGATAATTGTTTTACAACCAAAAGACTCAAGTTTAAACTATGACTCTCATTAGAAAGCAAAATCAAATAAAAGGGACTCAAAATCTGACTCCAACTATATCACCCAGAACAAGATACACAATCAGTAAGTGGCCCATCTCTTCAAATCTACTAAGAATTGGACAAACATGGGGCTCATAGGATAGGTAATTAAATGACACATTGGGATCACCTAATTTCATGTCACATACAATTTTAAATAGAGTTGGTTATCAAAGTTTGCCTACTGGCAGGGGTGAGAATCCCCAAAATCTAAGGAACATTGAAACATTGTACTTCAAATTTCCCAGTGGAAATATTAACTTTCTGGGAGATTCTTAAGACCTACACCGCATAATGGCTAATAAAAAAACATTGTATTTAAGCTGTTGAACCCATGAGCATTACACTATGCAGGCCTATGTCCCTCATATCGCAAAAATAAGAGACATCTGGTTCTTCTTAAACTAGAGAGCGCAAATGGCTGATAACCTTCCTTTACCCACCTGGGCTGGAACCTATAATCCCACCCCACCAAATGGTAGGATTGTGAAGTTGAAACCACGGCACCAAGTGAAGGAATTTTATTCCCTAATATAAGTTCCAAGATATATACCTCACATCACATGTGATGTGTAGAGAAGTTTTTTTAGAAAAGGGAGGCATCCAACAAAACCTCTGTACTAAAGACAAACTTTGAACATACTTACACAGAGACCATGCTATTTCATTAGATAGTTATACATGCTATCTTCTACCTTGAGAGGCCCAATATTGATATTCGATTGAACCTTACTTGCAATAACAAAGCCATTCAATCAGGTAAAACCATGAATCTCTTGCATGACTTATCCAATGAGTTATTAATTAAGAAATTCAAACCAAGTTTCCAAAAATTAAAATATAGTCATTGAGAACAGTAAAAACTGAACTCAGAAACCGAACAATAGAATTTGAATAGGAGCAACAATGCTTAAAGCTTTCTATAAATGGAAGCCTGAAAGGCGCATAATTTGGAAATACCCATAAAAAATTACGCATACTAAGATTAAGAATTCATTGTGAAATCCACGCATGTCTGGCAGCTGCAATCGGAAAACCGGCAGATAGGACACCCAAAACAGACACATGAGGTGCATCCAGTGCAGGACGGAGAACGGGAGCATCCTCTGTACACTTTGCGGCTGGATCGTTCCCCATCAGTATCGCAAGTGACTCTGATACAAAGGATAGCATTCATCCATGGTTATATACAAGCATATAACAGAACTAAAATAATAAAATAAAATAAAAACCTAGTAATATGAATTTTATGAGCAGTACTGCATGCGACCAGTAGTTTTGAACTCTATTAGGTGTAAGTTTGGGAGCCCCTACATTTCATGGGTAAGTCTCATAAAGGTTTCTCCACCAAGCTACATCAAATGGAGTGAAAGACTATCAAGCCCATCACTTCAGGGCAGAGCCATTCCATCGGCCAATGCACCAAGAGGTCTCTAGTCCTCTTGGATTGCCACTAAATAATCTGCATAGGGATGTGATGTTTTTAAACAAATTGTCTCTAATCATTTAACCTGGTTGCAACAATGAACTACTTGTCACTTCTGCTTTTGACTGTTCTTCAAACATTCATTAATAAAAGTTAGTCACAATTCTCATTCTCAACAACTTCTCGGTTCTGAAAAATTTTAGGGACATTGTGGAAATTTTCAAATTTTTGGGTTTCTTTTTTCAAATCATTGTGAGTTTATGACCTATACGATACAGATACTTCAAAATGGGCAAAGTATCATGTAATACCATATCTGATACTATATTGTACTATATCCAATACTCTACTTTTTATGTGTAAAATATGTGTCCCTACCATGTCTATGGCATGTCTCTGCCGTATCCATGCTGTATCTGGGCATCGGAGATTATTTGTGACAAATCTCAGCAAAGTAAGTCAAATGGTATTGGCTGTTATATAGGCAAAAATAGTTGGACATGGTGCTTTTCACTGGATGCAGATACAAAGGAGTAGATCATTTGAAACATAGTAATACTTGAAAGAGCTATAGCGGGAAGGTTTTATAGATTCATTTGGCAGTGATAACACTGACTACATCTAGACACAGTAGAGCTTCTTGGAAGAAGTCTGGCCTTTAAGGCCCCTCTATCTTTTATTGTTGTCCCTTACATTCATATCACTATTTTATTTATGATGGACCTAAATATGTGCAGTTATTATGTTAAACCATCCTTCCTTCTCTTGCCCCCATTTCATCCCACTTGACAGTAGTGGGCTGCATTACTAGGCCATTACCAATGGTGGCAAATCCGTCCCTCTTATGACTTATCTCCTCTCTTCCTTCTTCATAAACTCTCTCTGTGTCCTATTTCCTCTCCTTTCCTCTTTTCTCTGCTCCTTTCTTTTCTCATTTCTTCCCACTTCACAAATTGAGATTCCTAACCGGTAGATAGGCAAACTCAAAACCCAATCTTAGGATCTGAACCAGATCTGGATTCAAGTTATCTAGCCTAATCTGACAATTGGTAGTACTACGTTTCTGCATTTGATAGATCCTATTATCTGCATCTGCAGTCCATGCTAAAATCAAGTTTAAGAATGAAGACAGTCTTGAGAAAGCAATTCTCCTATAAATATTTAATTAAATTGCACTAAGTTTATGCTGATTTACAGGTATTTCAGTCATAAATGGCATGGCTGTGAACCAGATTGGTTTTTTCTAACATATATAATTTAGATAAAATTTTCAAATAAAATTCGAGTGCCCCTTCATCTTCCTCCACAAAAATTTGCAAGTACACAAATTGAGAATTAGCCAGCTTAATGCTGACATATTACTAGATGGTTGGTATTGACCAAACTACCCATAATGTTTGTTAAGCCAATCTGAAAATGTTATGCTTCTAAAAGTATGAACTACATGCTCCTTTATGATAAAAATGATAACTGAAAATACGTGTTCATGAAGTTGCATTAGGAAAAGAAAATTACTTGTCATATGCCAAGTCAGAGCATTTCCAATTAAGAGTTGCCAAAGCATCATGGTGAATCCTGCATTCCTCTTTGGTTCTAAGCCGAAACCTCCGTTCCTTGTTGCACCTCGTACAGCGAATAAATTCATCACGATGAAAATGTCGTCCATGAGGACCTTTATGAGACCCATTAGCATTTTTTGAGGATTGATTGTAGTATCTAAGCAGCACTGTTTTTGACAACGGAGCCTTCTCCCCATTAACCATAACCCACACATTGCTTTTCCATCTCCTGGTGCCTTCTCTGCCAGCATGCTTCTCAAAAGCAGATGGACTCAACTTATCTAGTTGGAAAAAATACAAACAATCAGCCAAAGTTTAAGACTACAAAAAAAAAAAAAATGCATGCATTGAAATGTATTCTGGGTAGCATTTACCACAAAAGTGTACAAACAGAGACAATGAACAGAGCCCAAAACACATTGCACAACAGACAATTAGAAATGAGAAGAAATTATGTGAAAAAACGTAAATATTCAATGATGGAGCTGCTACAAGGTTATGGTCGGAGCTTTTCTGACAATCATTTTTTATGCATTGAAAAACCATTTGTAGAATATAGATACACATAATTTGTTGTCCTCTCATACATTCAATAAGATGAGAGAAAAAGAAAAGGATAAAAGCTACAAGATAACTGTGCAGATAGGCCAGCACATCGGCCTTCTCTGCAGTTGCCATTAGTAGCACCTAGTGTTCATCCACATCTACCTTACATAATCCAGAACAGAATACTTTTCACGGTATTTCAAACATCACTTTAGAGATTAAGTCTTACATTGTTTCTTGTAAAAGTACTAACCCCAGGAAAGACAATCTCATAACCTTTTTCAACTGCTTTTCAGAACATTCTTGCATTGCCCCAAATGTGGACCAGAAATAGACCAAAAGTAGAGTAGAAGATACAAATGATGTGCTGTCCTGAAAATGGACGTTGATTTTTTAAAAAATTTAAAAATATATATTTTGTTATATATTCAATGTGAAGTCTTCTCCAGTGGGGTAACTTAACTCATCCAAATGGGGAAAAAAGATTGGAATATGGTGAATCCACCGTAAAAATGCCACCAAATGAGCATCCCAGATCACAGACCAGACTTGTGTCTGGAAAATAGAGCCAATTACAAGTTTACAACCACACACATTCTTCTTTTGGATATTTTAGCAGATACTTAATTATAAGAAGGCATAAAAGATAAATGAGCAAGATGCAGCTGAGGAGAAGAACAGAAAAAAGGAGGAAACAGCTTTCTAAAAAATTCACATTCTTGCTACTCATTTGGCAAATGATAGGGCAGTCATATATGACTGTCTTATACTGGTTCAACTCTCCAGCCCCGTTTTTCTTTGAGACTAGTCTAAATCTTAATCCCACAAAGCACTACCACTGTCTCCAGCACTGCAGTATAAAAATGTAAAGAACCTTGAAAACCATGTAGGAGGGAGCAGGAGTGAGACACCAAAAGTTAAAGCCAGAGCAAGACCTAGGATAGAAGATTGTCTGCAATTAAGGCGTCGCATAATCATTAACAAACCTTAACCCAAATAGAAATTCCACACTATGAATAAAAATATTTATATACTAATCAAGCAGTCGTACAATAAAATGAGGTACTGAAAGAAACATCATAATTTTGGCCAGTAAACGACCAACTGGCTCACTCAATAAACCTAAATTATGAAGAGATTAATTCGATGCACACTCTTGAAAAAGAAAGCATAGTTCATTCATCAGAATTCATTATAAGAACAGGTGAAAAAAGACCCTCGATCTCCTAAACAAATTTAAATGAAAAATTCTGAACCTATCTTTTCATTGGCATATATAGAGATAAGGTTGTTACAATGTTAGGACTAATGACCCGAGAAGCAATTACTCAAGACCAACCAAATGAACTTGCCATGTTGATTCAGATGATGCCTAGGATTAAGCATGCATTACAGAAAAGGAGAACAAATAGCATGCTCATAGGTTGTGTACCAAATACAGCAAGGATTGAATGGATGATCTAAGAGAATGGGGTCCACAGAAAGAAACAGGATCAACAACCATGCCCCTTACATGATTCAGTAACCTCCTGTCTCTGGCACTGAAACTCAAGCTCTCAAATCGAAAGACCATCATCAAAACGTGGATCCAATGACATGACAGTCAGGATACTGAGATCACGGCCTAAATCCCACCATGTCCACAAAAGATTCCAAGAAAGAAGAAAAAACAAAAATAAAAAAATATTCATGATTCAAGAAATCATAGCATAAACCCTGGTTGATTTGCAGTACATTTGTACTGATATCAAACTATAGAAAAGGAAAGTAAATAACCAACTTGCATGGAATCAAGAGCGAGCCACATCAGTGACATCACTGAAACAAATCCACATACAGTTGCCTACATAAACAACATCATGAACAGTTCTTGAAAACCCAAGAAGTAAAAGAAGCTCCCACGAACTTTCATACCACAGACAATATCACAGACTTCTGAAAACATCAAACATGCAAACAGATTAAGACACATTAACCAACCAAAAAACAAGGCTGAAAACAAAAACTCAAGTCAGAGAAATGATCTGACTAACCTTCCTGACAACCAGGAGTGCATTCACAGCTGACCTCAAGATCACCAGAAGCAAAAACTTTCAGCCTCCCAACAGCATCACCATACTTTTGGCTAGTGCACCCACACATCACCTCAATGAAATCTCCACCTCTCTTCAGCCCACTTATCTCACTCAAATCCTCATCACTAAACATAGAAACTGCATCTTTCTCACCACCGTTCTCCATCTCTTTCAACCAGAAAGAAATGGAACCTTCCCAAATAAGCTTGCAGAGATACCCCACCAAAACCCGTGAAGCAAAAGGTCTGTAAACAACCTTCTCCGGGTTCTCTCTCCTATATATATGGTAGATGAAACGTTAAAAGAGATAAAACGTCCAACTGAGCTTCCTTCAAAAGCTTCCTGTTGAACGATGCATCTCGGCTTGAAATAAATCATGGAAGTGCCATCACTTCGACTCTCTCTTTTTCTCTCTCACTCAAGAACAAACGACCAAATATGGAACTGGGTTTCCTTCAAAGCATGAAAAACAATAGCTTTTTATTACTCCTTTCTCTCCTACTGTCATGAAAAGCATGAAAGATTCTCAAGTCACCCGAAAGGAAACTCACAGAGAAAAACAGACACGGCCAGTCAGAGAAACCTCGTCAAACAAGGAATCTGCTTGGGAATGAATGAAATATCTAACAAGGTTGTTTTCTCAAAAGTTGCTTTCAAACCAGAGAAAGAACCATTTTTAGAGTACTATTCTCAATCTCTCTCTCTCTCAGCAGACAAAACTACAGAGAAAACCCACAAAGACCCATTCACCCAAACGCCAACTCCTCCCAGAAAATCTGCTGGAGAAAACGTGTAAAGGCACAGAGATTTATAGGATTTTTTTCCTATGAGAGACGAAAAGGGCCTCTCTGTTTTGGAGATTATAAATTATGGTGCTCCGGCGGAGTACAGTGGGTCATTCTCATTCACATGACCACCTTCTATAGATGACATCACATCTGAACCGTCGGATTTGTGATCCCATGAGTATAGCACTGACCCAGTTAAGATCAGCCTCTTCCTGCTGAATTTAATCAATGATAATCTCTTCTTTGGATTGTTCATTTTTATAGAGTTAAATATATGGATTGGATTGTCCTTGTCTGATCTTAGTTTCTGGCCCACTTCGGTGGGACCCAGTAGTTGACTTTAGACCCTTGAGCATCTCCCATGCACTTCTCCTAAGTGAGGTTCGTAAAACTCCGCCATCGGGGCCATCTATTGATAATCTAAATCGTTGGGCATAAATCTCATTTCCTTTGGTGTAATATTTCTAAGTTTTATTTAACTATAAGTTGGTCTTCTTATAAAATTGAGCACGTGATTGATGATGAGATTAATAGGTATTATTGAAAATTCTTGGGATTGTACAAATTTACGTGCTCAATTCTACGGTGAGATCAACTTTTTATGGAAATAAAATTTTGATGATATGTTACTAATGAGGATGAAATTCAATTTTAACGGTCCCGATTATCAATATGTGGGCCCCGAGATAGAGTTCCACACATCCCATACTCAGAGTCTCGACAGTTACATGGACTGGATTGCAAGCTGATTTTGTCACATGTGCATGGATATGCAGATCTACTGCATCACTGGATCCATCGTGCTCAGCGGAGTACCGTATCTTTCTGAGCTGGACAAAGGGATAGTGACATGAGCCGTGCTACAAAAGCCTGCTCCCAAAAAGGCCTTTTTGCATGAGCTAAATTGTAACATGCACAGTAGGACCACTAACATAATTCTGGTCCCTCACGCAGGATATTAGAACCAGTCAAGAGCTGGGCCACCCTATTTTTGAATACAAACTCTTTCAAGGATGCTCCTCTTTATTTTGTGTTCTTTGTGTTCCTTCTTAGTTTCATTCACGGACCCATATATGATCAATCTAATCCCCTTACACGCTCGTTTGTTAAATTTGCGCCCATCCAAATTTGATAGTAATTTGAAAGTGTATCCACTAATGACTTTAATAATAAAAAAAAAAAATCTAAGATGATATACATCCACTAAATTGATTCTATAAATTTTCTTTTAAATTTTTTTTATAGATTTTGCATATCGCTTGTGGTCCATATTTAGATCTATTCATCTCTCCTGTCCACCATAGTTGTCATGCATTGATGTGCATTACATATAATTGTTTTTCTTTTTAAACGCATGGACGACGTGTAGATGATCTCTTGAGAATGCATTTCCTTCTGGATTTGCTTAACGTTTCTCTTACCCATCGTGGTTTGTCATGCATCTAAGTGCATTGCACGTGGTTGCTTTTCTTTTGAAACGCATATTGGTTGTTATTCATCTAGGTGCATTGCCCGTCATTGCTTTTCTTTTGAAACGCATGGTTGGCACGTAGTTTGGTATCTCAAACACGTCTTTCCCTCTGGATATGCTTTACATAAATGACATTTATCGTTGGTGCATTGCCCGCAGTTGCTTTTCTTTTGAAACGCATAGTTGGCGCGTAGTTTGGTATCTCAAGCACGTCTTTCCCTCTGGATATGCTTTACAGAAATGACATTTATCGTTGCCAATTCAGCACTGCCAGATTTAACATATGAGTGATCTAGCTTTGTATGACCAAATCTATTCAAACCATAACGGGCATGGGTTAGGAGCGTAAATAAACTTGTTCGGGCCTTTACATGCTTACTTATTGGCCTAACATCTAAATACAAATTCATTCCACAACCATAGAAGTCATATCAAGTCCTGTCATTTTTTAATTATATACAAACATTTGTGTTAGTCATGTTAGGTTGAGTTGGGCCTTTAAAGATACATAGGCCCAAGACTCAACTCATAGTCCAAATGTAGATCCATTCATCTCATATGCGCATCGTGGTTGTCATGCATCGAGGTGCATTGTACATGGTTGCTTTTCTTTTAAAACGCATGGTTGGCTTGTGGTTAATCTCTCGAAAATGTCTTTCGTTTTAAGTTACTTAACATCTCCCTTGCCCACTGTGGTTGTCATGCATTCAGGTGCGTTGCACGCAATTGCTTTTCTTTTAAAACGCATGGTCAGCGTGTAGTTGGTTTCTCCAATACGCCTTTCCCCCTTGATCTGCTTAACATAAATGACATTTGTTGTTACTAATTTGACACTGACGTCAGTTGTCTGCTTGATTTAACCTATGTGCAGTCCACCTTTAGAAGGCCAAGTATATCGTACCATATAGGACATGGGTTAGGGGCACAAAGAAGCTTGCCCAAACTTTACACGCTTGCTTATTGAGCCTAACATTCAATATAAAATCAATTCACAAGCCTAAAAATCATAAAAGGGTCAAAACCATTTTTGAACTATTTACAAACATTTTTGTGTTGAACGTGTTAGGTTAAGCCGAGTCTTTAAACATACATAAGCCCAGCGCTTAATTCGGTTTTCTATTATTGTTAGGGCTGTCAAAATGCCACATGACATGATCCTACACGATATTAACGGATTCGAGTGGCCCCTTAACGGGTTCATGTTATTAATGGGTTGGACCTGTTAACCCGTTAAATTAACGGGTCGTTAACGAATAAAACCGGTAAGCAATTAACAACCCGATACAACCCGCCAAATAATAAATGATATAAATTATAAAATGCATGATGGGTATTTTGGTGAGTTTAAAAAGGTTGAATTGAAACCCTAAAACCCACATATAAAGATCATTTCCTAACTCCTTCACTCTCATTTCATTAACAAAAGAGTGTGTTAATTGACATAGTCCAAAATGAACAAAATTATTTAACGGGTTAATGAGTCGTGTTCGTTTTTTATTTTTGGATCTATTTATTTAATGGGTTCTGTACGTGGTGAGCTGATTATAACACAAATTTGTTAATCCGCAACCTGAATTCGTTAATACGACACGATTAACAACCCTAATTATTGTATATCGGACTAAGTATAATCCTATTGATCGTAGATCAACGATGGTGATTCAATCCTAATTTAGGGAAGCCTTTAGAATCTTGGATGATCCACAACGGGATCGTTTATCAAATTTTTGATTGAGAAAAATAGAATGATTGAGCGACATAGAAGTAAGTAAGATAAATAAAAGGAAACAATGAAAAGTCAAAAAAAATATATATGAATTTATAAGGCAAAAAAAGTCTATAGGGTTTGGTCAAGTCTTGACCTATGTCCACATAATACTATTACCTCAACACCAACATACACTTTATTTTACCATACACTTTACAAGTTTTTTTTTATTTTATTTACCGCACAAAGCATGGTAAAATATTGTAAAGCCATTGAAAAAAAAAAAAAAAAAAAAAAAAAAAACCTACAACTAACTCTCTCTCTCTCTCCCTCTCACTCTTTCTCCTACATTATCTCACTTTTAATACGGTGGTGACATCTACCTTCACTATGCTTTACCAAACTTGAAACAAACATGCCCTCATGGAGTGTCTCCCACACGCTTCCTGTGAATGGGATGTGTGGAACTCTATCATGGGGCCCACATGTTGGTAATCTGAAAGTTTAAAATTATTGTCATCCCCTCCAATCATCCTCAAATTTCTTTAACATAAGCTTTTCCCACCCAAGCATAGAGCACCTTATTCAAAACTTGATTAATGCATATTGCATACACACACACACACGAGAGGGGCTCTTATAAGCTACATATTATGTTATCATAAGTTGGAATCGTATGCAAAATCATATCAAAGTAAATTGCCTCAAATCATCGTATCCAAAATCAAGATAGATCAAATCAAACCTGGATTTTTTAGTTCCATCATGCCAAAAACATAAATAGTCGATTTTGATTTGTGGGACCAGCAGAGTCATGCTCTCTCTCTCTCTCTCTATATATATATATATATATGGATATTCATGTGCATCAATTCCTCACCATATGATGAGGAACAAACTTAATAGCGCCCACCTAGAGCCTCACTGATCATAGGTCGGGGGGGGGGGGGGGGTCATTTTGTATGGGGGCCCATATATCAAGTTTGGGGTCAATCTCAAATCTCTAACCCCTTCCTCCATGTCCCATAAATTTAAAGGCTTTATAATAAAGAAAAAATTGGCTCTCAATTCAATACCAACGGCCTAAATATGAGGGTCCCCTTGCTCATATATATATATATATATATAAGCGCGTGTGTGTGGTGTGTGTGATTATGTGCGCGTCAGGTGCACAAAGCGTTTGTGCCCACCTGGCTGTGGGTCCCACTTGTGGCCCCACTAGGGCTTGGACTGAGTTTTTTTGAATATTTGATTGGGCCTTCCCCTCATCTCTACAAAAAACTAACCCCATCCGATCATCATAAACCTATTATCAAGGGCCAAATCCAACAGTCAAGTCCATTTGAATGGTCGTAAACCCAAGGGATGTGTGAAATTCAAGATAGATATGTGTGTGTGGTTCAGTTGGATGAGCCATTAGGTAGGCCCAGTATAGGTGTACATTTTACGCATGGCGTGCATAGTATATTTATATATTAGAGGAACATAAGAAAACTTTCGAGAGTTTTTTTTTTTTTTTTTAATAAAAATCATTCCTCCCAATAGGGCCTACTATAGCGTATAACAATCACAGAATGCCGTCTGATGGAATAATATAGATGAGGTCTACTTATGTAAAAATCTTTAATTCTATTCAATCATCTTAACACCTTGGTCCTTGACGCCCAAAAGCTTAAAGATTTTAGATACGTAACTTTTTTGTGATTTCAATTAAATAGCGAGTAAAAGTTCAATGAGCGTAGAATTTGGGTATTATTTAACCCCACTGAATGGCCCATTTGTGATCAAAATCTCTTGATTATTATCTTCGTTTGGATTCTATAATCTTTCTTATGAAAATCGATTTTACAAGGTCACGAACGATCACCAATCATAGTCCGAATCCTATAAAAGCCCAGTGATCAGGGGCATGTCAAATACAAAAGATCGGATGTCACATCAGTATAAGCTTTCATATGTCACCCACGTCATCCGTCGCGTCACGGTCTCCCCGCCTCTGCTTACGAATTTCTATCTATCTATCAATCTTACCATTACCATGCATCCGCGCATTCCCGCGTAATCTTCGAAATCTCTCCCGCGAAAAATGTGGGTCTTATCATGCGCCTTCCCTGCTTATCGTACGCACCTGAGCCCTTGCAACGCCTTCAGAAGCTCGATTTCAGTTCCTTCAAGCTCCCGAATCTCAGTCTCAGCTCGTCATCATCATCCCTTTGTTCCCGAGGTTAAGAAAAACTCCAACTTTCTCTTAAACCCTAGTTCCTGTTTTCTGATAACCAAATCTCCTGCAAAACCCTAGTTTCTGCTGCAAAACCCTAATCTCGGTTTTTCACTGCATGGATCTCAGTGGTGTTTCTGTTGGGAAAAATCATCATCCCTTTGTTCCCGAAGTGAATAAGATTCAAGCTTTCTCTTAACCCTAATTCCTGTTTTCTGAAAACCAAATACTCTGCAAAGCCCTAATTTCTGTTGCAAAACAGTAATTTCAGTTTTTTTCGTTGCATGGATTTCAGTGGGGGATGAATCCTCATGGTATCTCTGTTGGAAAAAAAAATAAAAAATTACAGCCCTAGTTTTAAGCAGGAAACCCTAATGTTAGTATGATTTAACCCTAGGCTCTACCTTTAATTTCTTTTTACGAAAAGGCCCTGTCTGTCTGTCGATGTGTGGAGAATGGTTTTTGTCTCTGTTTAGTTTGCGATCTTATGTTAATTCCTACTTTGTTACAAAACCCTAAATCTTAATCCTGCTGCTGATTCTATGTGTATAATTTCTACATGGATGAGAGAATCCAGGTTGTGGAAGCAGTCGATTCATTGTACTCAGAGTTCAGATCGATTGATAATTTGGTTGCACACAATACCAGCCGTGTTCTTAGTGCCTATCAGAAAGCTCGAGTCTCGACTCAAGTAAGTAAGAAGGACCTCAGTGGGATTCCATTTAGTTTCTTTCTTTTTGAGAGAGAGAGAGAGAGAGAGAGAGAGAGAGACTTGAAAATTTTAGGGATATTTTTAATATTTGCCTGGGCTTACAACATCGGTATGACATCGCACGGCCCTAGGGTGTTGCACACGATACAGTGTGTGCCAAATTGCATGTTCCTATGATATTGCATGAACAATTTTGTAAGAAATACATAAACTTCGACCGCTCAAGGGTGAGTGACCCTAAGGTATCGCACACGGTATAGTGTGCGCTAAATCGCATGTCCCTAGGATATCACATGAACAACTTTGTCAGAAATACATAAAATTCGACCACTCAAGAGCGAGTGTCGGGTCTAAGGGCCGGCAGCTGTACGGCAATATCCCAAAATTTTATTAAATAAAAGATGCTATACAAGTGCGACCAACCTATCAAAATAATAGAGTCTAATAACTACAATGTTCGAAGGATACAGCAATTACTCAGGAGAGCATTTGTAGTCCGTTAGCCCTACCCGCTCCTGACTTTGCTGGCCCTTTTGACCCTTCATTCTCTTGTCTTATTAGGTGGTGAAAGGATCCTTTCATTATCGCCATTAGCTGATCTCCCTTGAGCGTGTGAATCAATCTTGAGGGGTCCACCACCTTATCGAAGCACAAGTGATGGCATCCCTTGAATCACCTTTCACTAAAGCTGGCCATCAAAGTTGGAAATCAGCTTAAGCCCTTCCTTGGTGGCCAATATTTTTGCCATTGTAGAATCCTCAGCTTGTGTTGGGCTTTGGCGGTTTTTTATATTTCTTTCTTCTGGCTTATATAAATTTCAGCTATCATCTCCAAAAAAATCCTAGAGCCCACAACAGCTGCTAAGAAATATATTCCTTCTCAATATTGCTGATGTGTTTCTTTTTAACATTAACTATTGCTAGCACTTTGGTGGCTGCACTGGCTATGGGCATGATGAAGCTGGTGGACGTGAAGCACTGGACACAGCTTTTGCGGAAATTGTTGGGGCAGAATCAGCAATAGTCCGTGCACAGGTTTGAAAAGGCTATTTGTACCGTTACCTATCTACTCAGTACTCAGTACAACTTTTCATGCCAAGAAACTAATACGTTTTTTTTTTTTTTTTTTAACATTGTCTTGTATAGTTCTTCTCTGGGACTCATGCTATAGCTTGTGCTTTATTTGCTTTGCTAAGGCCTGGGGATGAGGTGTGCCATTCATCTATTGCGTACATTAAAAATAGAAAGCAAAACAAGCTGTTGCTGTAAAATGTTTACTAGTTTATGTTATTATAAAAATGTTTATGCTGACCTGCTTATCAGCTTTTAGCTGTTGCTGGTGCTCCATATGATACCTTGGAGGAGGTCATTGGAATTAGAGACTCTGCTGGACTTGGATCTCTCAAAGACTATGGAGTGACGTACCGAGAAGTTCCGGTAAATTGTTTAAATCAGAATGATCTAATGAGCATTAGCCTTGTAATAAAGAGCACTTTAGGCACTAGTTCCTTTTGATTTGTAACATGTTTGAAACCGAAACCATTAGGATTCAAGAGTTAGCACCTTCCACATAGCCACAGGCTCTTGTCATATTAACTTGGTGAGCATTAGCCTTGTAATATGAAGAGCACATTAAGCACTAGTTCTTTTTGATTTGTAACATGCCTTGAAACCAAAACCACTAGGATTCTAGAGTTAGCACCTTTTACTTAGCCACAGGCTTTTGTCATATTAACTTGGTTGAACTATGAATTGGTTCATGCTTTGATTTGCACGACAGATGTGGGTTTAGTACAGTTTCTGAATTGGATTTAATTGGTTTGATTTTATATGGGACTCTTTACTTTTTGTTCATGCTGAATGTTTTTATTTTATTTTATTTTTTGTTTTTCTAGAAAGCACCAAAATGCCTTCATTGAAAAGGATTCTGTTTGGGGGAAAAAAAAGCCCTTACCTTGATACCCTTTTGATTGAAGTAAACTTCACCAAATTTTGATATTGCAGTTTATCATATGTTCACAAGAAGGCATCAAAACTCTGGTGCCAGTCAGAATTGCTATGACTTGGTGCTGCTCATGCTGGTCTTTTTTTTTTTTTTTCTTCAAAAAGGTCAATAATTAATAGAAAATCTTAAAATTGTGTAAATTTGATGATTTCATTGTATCTTAAATCAGTTATGGTGGTATTTCATTTTTTTTCATAAGGCCAGCATGAGGGGGCAACATTCATCTCTTCTCCTAAGTAATAGAAAGACATTTAACATAAACAATACAGAATGTCGAATTACCAATATATAATAGTTATATCTTAACAACCACAGCAGAAATGACAAAGCCAACTAGGTAGAGTTTGGGATCCTAATCCTGAACTCGAATCAGTATTGAATGACACAGAGTTGACTCGGTATTGAAAGAAATTTGAGATCATGGTTCATAAAGACCATTGATCATTATTCAATACTCTGCAATGACATCGGAGCTCAATTTACACTTCTTCTATTAAATATATATATATTTTTTTTTTAATTTTATACTATTTTTATTTTGATATGGTGTTAGTTCAGCTTGCAGAAGATAGTGGTCTTAATTGGGATGAACTTGCTGTTGCTTTGAGCCCTCGAACGAAGTGTGCTCTCATCCAGCGGTCATGTGGTTATTCTTGGCGCCGTAGTTTAAGTGTAAAGGAGATTGGGAAGGCAATAAAGATGATTAAGGCAAGTTCCTTAGAGAGACCCAAGTTCCTTATTGGGTCTTATGTTGAAAGGATCCATCGGAAGCCAGCCTTTGCCGTTGGAAAACATGAATTATCAGTTTATGTACTTCTGACCCCCTTACCTCATCAGTATGATTACTGGCAGGGACTAGTAAAAGAGAATGAAATATGATCAGTGGTCATGAGTATCTTTATGATCCATCATGAGTCGTGAAAAATGTAGCCTGCATCAAAAATTCAATTGAGTATATTTCCACTAGTGGCTACTTTAGTAGGTACTCAATTGAGTTCTCTATTTAGTCTCTTTCATGGGTCATTGATAGCAAAAGATGTAATTCACACTTTATCCTCTACAAGCAGATTTAGAGCAAAAAAGTGCACCTACTCCAACTCATGGCTCACATGTTCTAGTAGATGCTTGCTTTCATGAGCATAGAAAATTAAACAGCCATTAGTTGCTGTTGCGTATGCCTTTTTCTCATCTTTTTTTCCTCAATGTGTAATCCAGATTTAGAAGGTGAGTGTGTTTATTTTTGCAGATGCAAAATCCAGATTGCATGGTTTTGGTGGATAACTGTTATGGGGAATTCGTGGAAAGCATGGAGCCTCCAATGGTGGTATGTGATGAGAGTCTTTTGTTAAATAAAATGGACCATTTACAGGAATGAAAGATTCCAAAAATGTTAAAAGATGGCCTCAATGAATGTTGTTATCAAAGTTTTGCCCTCTATCAAAGAGCCTCTTGGCCCTCTTATTAAAGAGCCTCTAATAAGCCCGTATCATCATCCCAATTTAACTCTAACTATGTGATGCAATTTGGATTGGTGGAAGGATCCGTCCAAATGTAGGCACCTTCAAGCATCCTTGAGTAATTTTAGGGTTCTACCCAAAGAGAGAGAATGTCTGACTTTTATTGGTGAATGAATTTTAGATTACATGCAAGGCCCTTAAACTGTCCTCTTACCATAAGAAGTAAATTCCTCATCGTAGATGGATTTCTTTCTTCAAAGCACAACATTCATTGGACTTACACTCTAATAAATTTGCAAACTAATCAAAGGGAGATACTTAAGAAGATAATTATCCTAATAGCATATTGATTTATTATCTTATTGGAATTTGTTGATTTGCATTTTGCACACAGTTGGGTTTGACTTTTTAAGCTAGCTGTTGGCCTTAGCTTGGGCCAAGTGGGACAGGGCCTGATTCACGAATATCAGGCTGCATCAATTTTCCCCAGCTTGGAGAGAACTCGGGCTTGAATTCCATAGATGTCCTTGAGTTGAAGATCTACCAAACAAACATAAATTTTTTTTTGTTGATACTCATTTTCTTTAATGCTGCTTCTAATGGTCTGATATTTCTTGAATGTGCTATTGGACCATTGGATGTTTTAATTTTAGAATTTGCACCATCAAATCACAATCTTCAATCATCAATTGTTGATCCCTATGAACGAAGTCAATGTGGGGGACTTCATCAGCTAGATCTTCTTGTGAAGGCACAGGGACAATTGATTTGTCCTCTGATGATGCATATGGGTCTTTTGGAATCGTTGTTACAATCGAATCTATAAGTTTTTCTGCTTTTCCCTCTTCTTCCTTCACCTCCTCAAAGTATGGTCTATTTTACGAGCTCTAGATGCTACTTCATCAGAATTCATCAGGTAATCTTCTTTCCTTTGATCTTGCTTTTCATTGTCACTTGACGTCTCTTGTCATGGTTTTCAGCTCCTTTGGTGCAATTATGACTTTTGGTTCGTTCGCTTCTTTTTTTTTTTTTTCTTCTAGCATGTGATCCATATTTTAATGTTCTTTTGCACTTTTATTTGATATGTGATCAACATTTTGAGGGCGCTTTTGCACTTTTATTTGACACCGGATAGACATTTTGAGGATATTCTTGACATTTTGTTTGAAAAGGGCATGTGGATGGTTTTCGTGAAGAGTCACTTTGGAGAAGATTCCCTTGATTGCATGGTGACGTAGAAGATGGTGTATGTGAATTGACTATATGGACTCTTGTTGGTTCCTCTTGGTTTTTTCCATGCTCCAGCCTTCGCAGAAGCCATGACCTTCCATTGCAACAATCCACCATGTCAATACCTGTGCCAATGCCCTTCCTCTCTCTCAACGCACTCACCACAATTGTCAAAAGGGCAATTTCAACTTGGTCTCCTCTCCTGGTCGAGCTGCCTATGCTCATAACCTCAAGACCCTGGACCCACCGTAGTTCCTCTCCATCCAACTCTTCAACTTGTACTTGAAGCTTGACCACCTCTCTTTTGCCTTATCCCTCCTTTCCCTTGACCCCAATCCCTTCCCTGTCTCCTTCACTTCCCTCATCTTCAGTGCCATTTAGAACGGCCACTTCCTCCCCTCCCTCTGTCTCTTTCCCCCATGCGCCCCACCCTGCAGCTTCAACGCCTTCGCTTCCCCTTCGCCTGCCTCTAGCTCCATTCCCTTGCCCTCAAGTCCAGCCTCCTCCCTTACGTCTTCATTGCCTGCAGCGCCTTTTACATGTACTCCAAAACCGGCCTTCGCCACTACTCCTGCCACCTATTTAATGATATGCCCCCGCCGCTTGACTGACTTGGGTTTTGATGCAAATGTGTCCATTTCAAATGGGTTGGTTGATTTCTACAGAAAGTACCACTGACTCGACTCGGTGGCAAGGATGTTCGATGAAATTGCCTGTCCAATTTGATAATTTTATGCATCGTAAATCAATTAGAGATGTTTAGGGGTAGTATCAACAGGTGATTAATTAAGAGACCCATTTGAGATAGCCCGTCTTAATCATCATTACCTTCATCTCCAGTGTTTTTTTGGATAATCATATAAACCCAATTTATACAATATTTAAATAATAAAAAATAAAAAAAATCCAGCTTCATCGTCATTTACTGATAAAGCCCATGTATCATTGATGATTAATCTCAGCCCGCCACCATATTAATACTGCCTGTAGGCCCTATTATCTATATTGTTAGTATAAGAGTTTGTTTTTGTTACTGTACTGCCACACTGATACTTCTCCCTCACTTCGAAGTTCAAACATGGAGGAAAATTGGAAAAAATGTTTTATTTTATTATATTTTTTGGTTTTTGTCTTTGATTGAGTTGTTGTGTCTTGTGTGACTTAGTTGGTACCAATCTCATACTAGTCACTCCATGCTAGTCACATAACAGTCTGTGCGGGTCTGTACCAGTTCATGCTATGGTGGTCTATGCTGGTCACATAACATTCTGTGCGGGTCTGTACTAGTTCATGCTGGCTCGTGTCGGTCCGTGCTGATCCCATTTGTCCAAGTTGGGCCTTTTCTAGGATCTTGGTCCCATACTTGTACTCCTACTAACCAGCAGTGAATCAACTTATCTGACTTTACTCTATGCTGGACGAAATCTCAAGCCATGCTTTGATGATGAATACCAGCAACAACTAATTATTATAGTAATAAATTTTGCTGAAATTATCACTGTAGTGCTATGATACCCGGATACAGCATTTCCCCTGTGGTACCCGTACCGATACGGTCTGATATGGATCCGGGTACAGGATACGGCTGAGATACGACTGGGTTACCGTGTGGATACGGTTGTCTCATCTTTTATGAAAAAAAAAAAAAAAAATTGAATGGATGCTTTTGAAATTAGACGAAACATTGAATTTCATCCCAAATCTTGTAATTGCCTTTCATGTGATTTTGTTATAATTTCAAAAGGCAATAAAAAAAAAACCCTAACACTTTTCCCCCTTTCCTGCAACCATTTCATCACCACCTTTCATGCAACCAAAAGGAAAAAAAGAAGACGACGAGGAGGAGGAGGAGAAGGCGGAGGCGGCTTACCGGTTCTGGACAGAGGCTGCTGCTGCTGCTGCACGTTGCTCGACTACTGCCTCCGCCGCCTGCTGCTACACAACTGGTTCTGCTGCTGCTACTCCTCCAGCTTCTTCTGTGTCTTCTTCTTCCATTTTCTTTCTTTTTCCATCCTCTCCCCATCGCTATTAATTTCTGTGGTCGACTATTAATTTCTGAGGTCGACAATGAAAGGGGCAACGGACCCTTTATATTTCAGTTTTACATTTAGCCCCTTTTCTTTTGTTTTAAGACAGCATGGCTCAAAATTCAGTCTACCTTTCATCGGTTTTGAGTATTGATATTGACAACACTTAATATCATGTCAAAAGTCACTTTACATGTATTTCTATTTTTACATCAGCCCCCCTTTATTTTATTTTAATACTGAAAAGTCAAAACCCATGTTACAAGTATGCATTTGGATCCGTACCCGTATCAGTAGAAGTCTAATACTGAAAAGTCAAAACCCATATGTTTAAAATAAACTCCCAATTAAATATTTATATTTATATATTTTTAGGAATGCCGTACCTGTACCCATATCCTAAAATATTGAAGTTGATGTATCGGACGCTCGTTCCCGTGTCCCCTATCCGTACCCGTGTCCGTATCCGGGCATCATAGCTGTAGCGCTATTGTTTTTCAGGGTATGTTCTAGTGATGTTTATATGCATTTGATGGGTACCTTCAGTGGATGCCATAAAAACCGTTCATGTTGCCAGGGTGCAGACTTAATTGCTGGGAGCTTAATAAAAAATCCAGGTGGAACAGTTGCTCCTTGTGGTGGATATGTCGCTGGGAGAAAAAAATGGGTGGAAGCTGCAGCAGCTCGTCTATCTGCACCAGGTTTGGGGGTCGACTGCGGATCAACTCCTGGTGATATAATGCGATTACTTTTCCAAGGGCTGTTTCTTTCACCTCAAATGGTTGGAGAAGCAATTAAGGTGATTGCCTTCTACCTGTAATAGGTAGAATTGGTCATGAATCTTTATATTTAATGTTAATTTTCTTCTCTATTTGCAGGGAAGCTTTCTTATTGCTGAAGTCATGGCTTCCAAGTCGTACAAGGTGCAACCACTTCCTCGAGTTCCTCGTCATGATACAGTGCAGGTTCACTTTTGCTCTGTATAGATACTTCTCAATTTCTGAAAAAGTTTCATGGTGGTGGTGGTCATCATCATGATCCCATCAATTTGGGCCGACTCAACGTTGAAAACTAAAGTGTGTTTATATAATCTTTTATCCATTTACAAGATAACTATTATAGATCCTTCTCCGTGTTTGTTTCTTGGTTTGTTTTTATTTTTGAAAAACTGAATACCATTTATGAGTAGTGATTGGATGCACAAATTACACATTTGGTTATGCAGTGCAAACGCAAATAGAATATAAAAACATCAATTTTCTAATCCTATTTTTAGTGTATTTGGAAATTGATGTTATGGCCCATTTTTTAATCCAAAGACATCCATAAACGAAGGATCCCTCTTTGTTGGCAATGAGACAAATTTCACTTGAATTGGAGTTGTGCCTATTATAGATTCACTTGGTAAAACATGAGATTTCCTAGCAAAAAAAAAAAAAAAAAACATGAAACTTCAATCATGAATGTAATTGTATGTTCAAGACATTGCTATTCTGACGGATCCAACTCCAATTCCAATGGAAATTCGGGCCCTTGGTAATAACCATTGAGGCCATGATTATGTGGTCTGGGACTCTGGATTGCATTATAAAAACAAGTGGTCTGGATTCAGGAAACCGGGCTCTTCTCGTTGATTTCCACTAATTGCATATGCTGGGTACAAGTTGGTAATATGTTGCATGTCAGAAACTGCAGGCATCACTGGTCTGGTTTTTCTGAGAACCATGGGCTGAGAAAGTGCTTTTCTCATGTGGCTTTTGATAGAAGGTTTTTCAGTTCATGGCTCCATGCCATACTTTAACCTAGTATGGTATGATCTTATGTGATGTCCATTTAAAAGAAACATTCTTTTGTGTTGTGGCATTCAATAGAAACATCTCACCTTGTATGAGATGTGTTCAAATTTTTTTTATTTATTTTTGCTTGATGATGGTACTATTGATTTGGAGGACACAAAAATTCAACGTGGAAGGTCGGAATGATTTAATCCAATGGTAAATATCACACCTATCTAGATCATATTTAATCCTTTGAAAATACATTGTGGTAGGTTAGCTTAAAGGGGTTGGATAGGCAACATGTGAGAATCGCCTTGATATATATAGCCCACTTAAACAACCTAAACGATCAGGCCACTGTGAGAACAGGATTTTACTGTTCCCCATGCAATGGAAGATTTACCTCTGCATTGCATGTCCAAGTGTCTTGAGACTTGGATACACCATGATGTTTTATGCTGTTATCATACAGCATCTCTTTCTTCCAACAAGTGGGCTCACCTTGCTCGATCTAAACCTTTCATGTAAATTTACCCTGACGAATCAGTGCTTTCTTAAAATCTTGTCCAAAAAGTGTGGAGCTCACTGATGTGTCGATCGTGCATAACATTTATCAGTTGAATGCAGCATTGTCTTGTTTATAGTGGTTTAAATTCAATAATGCAAGCCCCTCTGATTAGATGAGAGTAATGCTGTACTAAAATACGGTAAAATCACATCTCATGAAAGGAAGCCCTCTTTACGAGGACTGCATGCAGGGTAGCCAGGTGCTTGAGTTGTGCACCTGTTCACTATATTTTTAATTTGTTAAAAATATGCTTGTTTTTAGTATGATCCATTTTATTGATTTTAGAAAAGTTGTGTTTTATGCCATTTCAAAAAAAAAAAAAAAAGGGGTCGTGTTTTATGCAACTCCAATGACCATCTGGCCGTTGGTGCCGATTCTTGAGGTCACTGATTCACTTAAAACTTCCTAGCGCAATTTTGCAGTGATGTGAGTATTGAAGTTGGAAACTGAAAACTGGTTTTGAGTTGATCTTAAGTAAATGAATCTTGGTTGGGAGCATGTACCAATGTAGACTAGCTTTTAGCAGGCTCAATTTCAATGTTCTATTTCAGGCAGTGCAGCTTGAGACCCGAGAGCGTCTCCTTGCTTTCTGTGAGGCTGTGCAGAGATGCTGCCCAGTGGGTTCTTTTATCAAGCCTATTGCTGGTCCATCTCCTGGATACGCATCAGAGGTTCGCTGTCTTAAGTTATACATTCAATTTTTTTCTGGATTTGATGTATATATGCACATTATGACATAGTTGGGACAAAACTTTGATAATGATGATGATGTTGATGATGCATGTTATGACATCTTACTTATGCAAAGAAATTATTAGCTCCAAGTTCAAAGTACAGAATATGCCACTGCTATTTGGTGCCTCATAGTGCATG
This sequence comes from Camphora micrantha, assembly GCA_003546025.1. Classification (NCBI taxonomy): domain Eukaryota; kingdom Viridiplantae; phylum Streptophyta; class Magnoliopsida; order Laurales; family Lauraceae; genus Camphora; species Camphora micrantha. The sequence continues at coordinate 9,081,477 of QPKB01000005.1, read as the reverse complement.
CCTCAAGGGGCATTTGCTGTATTGAGGTTTAGCTAATAGAAGTGGAGGTTCCTCCAAGGTGAAGAGTGTGACTCCATTGTTATGATTACAAATTCTGTTTCCACTTTTCTTAGATCTTACCCTCCATAATTCTTGGGGTAAAGGGTTTGTTTCACCTCACAATAGTGCAGGTATGCTGTAATTGCAAGGGTGAAAGTCGAGTAGCACTAACTGAGGGCTAATATATACTAAAACAATGTTTGCAAAGAAACCCTCACAAGATAATGAAACATTGAATTAACCCCCACTAACCTATAACTACATGAATACTAGTCTTCTAACACTTTCCCTTAAGCTGGGCTGGAGATGTTACCCATGCCCATCTTGCGTGAAATTCTAATGATTTGATTCCTTGACAAAGCTTCCTTGAACATGTACCTCAGCTAATCTTTTGACTTCACAATGAGTTCTTGTTAACCCTTGGGTCACCTTTTCCCAATGGGTGAATCTCCATCATCCAAACACAGCTTGTGATTCACCTCAATAGGTGGGTCAACTGACTTAGCTCTCAAATTGCCAGTAGTGGGGAAGGTCCAGAGCAAACTTCCTTCGGAACAAACATTCCACTCTGTGACCTTGGAACTTTGATCCCGAAGAAGTACTTAAAATAACTCAACTCTGACATAAAATATTTTGCCTAAGTACTACTACTTCTGTAGAATGCCAACTTGATCATCTCTGGTCGAAACAATGTCGTTGATACGGACACTTTCTATAAGAGTTCCTTTTGCTCGCCTCTTAATTACATTGATGGAAGTCAATGTCAAGAAGCACTCTACTGAATTTTTCAAACCAAGTTGTCAGAGATTGCTTAAGGCTATACAGACTTCTTCAAACCAAAACGCCTATTGTTCCTCCCTTTAGTAACAAACCAAGTGGTAGAGAAACAAATTAAGATTGCCATGAAGAATGACATTCTTAACATCTGACGGATATAAATGCCACATTTGTTGCAATGGAGGTAATGACTTGACCTGAGTTGCGTTTTGTGACAAGCAAATGTGTCTGAATAATCTTCTCCGTAGACCTATATAAACCCTTTTGCCAATATCCTTGCTCTGTATCTTGCACAACTATCATCAGGATTATATTTAAGTGTGTACACCCATCTACACCTGCATTTTTTTAGCCTTTTGGTAAATCCATCAACTCCCAACTCTGATATTTTCTTGAGAGAAATCATTTCTTGGCTTTTGCCGAGAAGGATGACTAAAGGCTTCTGCAAACTAGTAGGAACTTCTAACTGCTTCTGAACTGGCAAACTGATGACCCCTCAAACCGCTGCTGGACTGCCGAAGTGTGCTGTCTTGGCTGTTAAACACTGGACTGGCTGCTGTGCACTCTGGGTTTAATCAGTCCAGGCTGCTGACTGAACTAGTCTGGGCTTTCTACTGGCAGATGGTTAAACTAACCATTCCTTGTTGCTGACTGATTGATGGGCCGAACTACCTCTCTGACTGACCAAAGGGAAGAGCAAGGAGAAAGGAGGAAGAAAGAGAGAGAAGAAGGTGAAGGAGGAGAATAAAGAAGGAAAGAGAAGACCTGTACCCGATTAAAGACTATGTATGAACAGGTTCACATATGAATCTTCTCTGATATCATGTAATTGCAAAGTTAAAAGGCAATTAGCCTAAAGGCCTTCAATAATTGCTAAGAAGCCTTCTCAAGATAATGAAATATTAATTTGGCCCATTAATAAGGTCCATAACTATATGAACACTTGTCTTTTAACATTCACCCTTAACATAGTTCTGTCAGTGGGGAGGATTTGAACTGGATTTGCCTGAATCCACATTTAGATCCAATTGTTTTTGCATGCTTTGAATCTGACATGGATCCTACTACGATAACCCTAATTTTTCAGTTGACATTCTTCAAGCCCAAACCCACCTGCTTAGGATCTGGTTGTGTGTTTGACTCGGATTGTTTTTTGTGGGACCCTTCATGCCTTATTATCTTAAATTATCTCTTATGATTATCAGGGACGTTATATTAGTCATTACTACATGACCGTGTGTGTCATATTGTTGTATATGACAATGCTATGCAATGATCTTTATTATTGTCATGCAAATCTTTCTTGTAAAGCCGTTATGCATGTGCATATGTGATCCTGCCTCACATTTTGCACGTGAAGCCTTTTTATTCTCTGTGTAGTTTGCATCTGCATGTTCATGTGAAGAGAAACCAATTGATGTAACTTGAAAGGCTTGTAATGCCAAATCAGACTAATTGTAGCATATATTTTGAAGCAGGTGGTATTTGCTGATGGGACCTTCATTGATGGAAGTACAAGTGAGCTCTCATGCGATGGTCCATTGAGGGAGCCATATTCAGTGTTTTGTCAGGTTAGTTGGGCACTGCAAATTGGATTAAGGAGAGAATCTGATGGTGGTTGCAACAAGAAGTGCCAACTGCGGTGGTTTAACATCCAGAACTACGCCTTCTTTTAGAAGGGTTGTGAGATCATATAGTCAGAATAGTGGGCAAAGTGGGGTTTTGCTACTGCTAATTCTACTAACAACCACTACGAATAAATGAGTCTATTATGCATAAAACTCAGACTAGTTTGACCCCTTGAGAAAGGGAAAGGTCTATTATTCTGTGATCTCCCTATCATTGAGTTGGCACCTAAAAGGTATGTGTCTGTACTTCAAAACTTGGAACTGACTTTGGTTTGGATTTAATTGTGCAGGGAGGCACTCATTGGACTCAGTGGGGACTTGTTTTAGGAGAGGTTTTGCGTTCTATATAGAGAAGGGGATTGCATATAGATTCATGGAAAATCCATGCACATTACACTGTATTCCTTTCTTTTCATATCTCAAGGCAGCCTCATTTGAAGTTTTTGCTTGCTGATCACAATTGAAGCTTAAATGATTAAAGTTTGTCTCATGCTGCATGGATGACAGTATTGAGTATTGACTCTCCAATCAAGGTATTTTGCTTTTGCTTTATGAGATCTACAAATCCAGTCTCTTAGGGTTTTCTTTTTCTTGTTCTTTATGATTTTTTTTTTCAGTTTGTGTCGGACTTTCATTTACAATAATAATATTTCATTTTCTCATTCAGCTTATGCCTATTCTTCATTTTGTAAATGGCAGTATCCTCAGGGATTTGGTAGATGGTCAACAGCAATAAGCCAATTTGAGAGCTATTCATGGAAGTGATCTGCTAATGGAGCTCCTCACAAGTATGGGTTTCTTCACCAATGGATTACTGTTGTCCATGTGTCATTGGAAATAGAATTTTAGATTGGAGAAATGCGGATGCTGCTGAGATATGATAAATCCGGCCTATCGTCATGCATGCATATGTTTTCCAAAGGGATTTTAATTCATCTAATTATTAGGTTGTTTCCCGAATCTCATTAAAAGATATTGCAATTTGATGATGTCGATACCTGAAACTAAATTGAGGGAAGTTGTTCCCATATGGATGGGATAAAGCCTAAGTTGATAACCCAGCAGACATTTGGCAGTAGGATGGGACGATATCTATTCTTTTGAGGGGGGCCTGGGGGCTGTTAAAAGACATGATAGGGTTGATACCACCACATACTGTAGGTTACTTGTGGATGGAATTCTGGACTGAATCTGACAACAAATTAACTGTGACTGAATTTGAATCTGTATGGTTGAGAAAATTTTGCATTCAAATTGTTGGAAGCTAGTCCTCACTATGTGAAAGAATTGAGTTTATGAATGAACCAATATTTATCGGTACCTTAATTACAATTTTCTTCAATGTTATAGTCATTGTCGCTTTATGTGGAGAAGTACTCGGGCCCTATGATGCACGGATACTTCAAAGTGGGCAATGTATCGTCAATCGTATCTGATACTTCACTTTTTATGTATAAAATCCATATCCCTGATGTGTCGATAGCGTGCCCTTGTCGTATTCATGCCGTATCTGTGCATAGATCAGGCCTAAATAGTCAATATCGATTTCTGTAGTGAGTAATTCAGATCTCCGGTAAGTGGAGTCTACTTGTGGAGGTCTAATTTTGCCCCATCTTTCTGTATTTCTTCATGTATCTCATCTTCAAAAGCAATAGGGGGCTGCTTTTAGTTAGGGATGGCAGCTGGTAGGTCTGGGTTGGATCCAGCCAACAAAAATGTCCTCTCATCCAGGTCCCAATGAGTAGGGAGGGAGAGAGTACAACATATGATTTATCTGGGATTGATGCAGAAAGAAAGCATTACATGTTCTTGTGATGGAAAGCTTTGTTTCTTGTTACGACCAAATAGAAATAGGTAAGCTCAGTTTGGCATGTGCTGCCGAACATCAACACTTCAGCACCTTATATATAATAGTGCGATACAAACTCCCAAGGCATCAATGCCAGTTTACGAAGCACAACTTACCACAGCCAAGGGGGTTGGGACTTAAGAGAGCTCACATAAGTGGGAAGAGTGACATACCCAAGGATCGATCCTTAGATAGGCCGGTGAGATGCAAGGTTACCAACCAATCAAGCAACCCTTGTTCTTGGTTTATGAAGCACTTGATATTGCATAACTTGTCAATTAAGTGCAGCTGATGACATTAGAACCTACAAGTTAAACACTTCAGACACTTCATAATAAGTAAATATAAGGCCCATTTTTTGCTACACAAAAGGATTATTGGAGGTGAGGTGTGAAGAATTTAATATAGCGATGTATATGGGACTTTTGACTTTCCTCGGATTTAAACTACTAGGGTGATGGCTGCGTATTCATTTCCCGTCTTTGGGTGATTCAACTTCCATTGAAGCTTTTGATATTCACCTCTGATTCTTTGTTTTTTTACCACTTAAAAGAAATACAAAGTACTAGAATTCATAAGAATTGCATAGAACAAAAAACTCCATGGTATGCGTCATGTGGCATTTGATATTTTATAATGCTATGTTGGTGTTGTATCCATCTCCCATTCAGGCTTCATAGCATGAAATTGGTTTATGGCTGGGCTTGATCTGACCAAACGTCCAAATATTGGATGAGCCCAGAGAAATGGGGGAATGGGGTGCCCCCTGTACCCAGATGAGTAGATACACCAAAACTGCATGTAGTCTAATATTATATATAGAACATCTAATATTATATATAGAACATTAGCTCACGTGTACCAGATGATCAATGATCTAAACCATAGTTTTATAGTTGGTAGCTCGACCAATTCACATTTGAGTTTACAATTTGGAATCTGAAGCTTATCTTGATTTGGAAATTAGATGGAGTGCGTTTATTTGGTTTATTGCTTCAATAGTAGTCTAATTTGGAGTTTGGGCTTGATAGTTTGATGAACTAATTTATCTCAGTCCATACTTTGAATCCTTCATTGGTGCACATATCTGAAATCAAAATCGCTCAAAATCAAAATCGCTCAAAATAACCGTCCGCGGTCAATCCTTATAATAACTTTGAGGAAAATTCCACTCCAATCAGAGTTGGTTCCACCATCAAATTAGTCACATTTAAAGCATGTAAACTACAATAAAAACCGAATGAAGTAAAATCTCATGTATGACAGCAATTAATCTTAAGGCGGGGCCAACTCCAGTTAGAACTAGATATGGACTGTAGACGTTGATACATAGGATCACAGTGATTTTGTGTAGCTTAAGAATCTCAAATGTGCTCCACTGATTAACTCATAAGACTGGGAGACTTTCATAAGAACAACTAGGGAACCAAACTGCTATTTTTTGGATGCAAACATTTCGCAGTTCCAGCATCTCATTAGCAAACTCATTAACTGTAGAAGAGGCACCCATGCACTGGAATGGATAGATGAGATTAAATTACATACAATCATAAATATATAATGTAAAATATTCTTGCACTTGTACCAGATGATAAATGACCCAAGCACTGCATCAGACTTACCTTCTTCCCTTCATTCTCATATAAAACTAAAATGACAAAGGAGCCAAAGCTTGCACAAAGTTTGAATTCAACTCTAATTTATTATTCAGGAATCGACGCGAAAGGACAAATTGATACATTTTTCTGGAGCACCTTATACTTTTTTTTTCTAAATCAAAATCAATAGATGATATATAATCACACAACAAAATAAAAAAAACAGAAGACATATTTAACTTGTTCAAACAGAAAACTAGCTCTCTAACAATTGCTGTATCAATGTTAGAATAAGCCTTGGAGCTAGTTTTTAACATTGATACAGCAGATTGTTAGAGAGCTAGTTTTCTGTTTTGAACAAGTTTATATTGTCTTCTGTTTCTTGATATAACCATAAATGCCACAAGCAAGCTACATTCATTAACCAGAACAATTCATGTTTCCTTGTAGCTGGATATATATGAACTTCAGAAGTAGAAGGAGCTACACATTAATGCGGAATAGGAGCCGGTTGGCCGCCGCCGCCGGTATCTGGAACTGGTGAGGGATCTACATAGTCATCCTCTTCCTTGTCTAAGGGAGGATCCAGATTACCCCTTAGCCCTGCTTCTGTGTAATAGGCAATGTTAATCCCATCTTCTGGTGGGTGAGGGAGGAATGTTGCATGAGCTGATAAAACCAACGATGATGATTCATCGCGAAGGGAGTTCAGAATCATTACCATCAGACAAATTGTGACCAATGCCATCCTCATCGCTGGACCGAGCAATGTCGATTGTGTGTTGGGGTGGTAGCAAGTTCACACAGTTTGTGCCATTGTGATTAATTACATAATTTATAGTGTTTATAGTCTTAAATGCAGTTTCTCTAAGTCATGTACTTTTTGTGATGTAGTTGCCAATTAGTACAAGTTAGTACAGAAATGCTGATTGATGCCGTGTTAACAACTTATTAGGAGTTTTGGTTGCAATTTGTATTTAGGTAAGGAGGATTTCTAATTAGCAAAATTCTTCGATATTGGGCCAGAACCCAAACCCGGATTAAAAATGGATCCAAATATTGGGCCGTTCGTCGAATTTTCAATTCAGGTCATTAAGGTATTTCAGTACCTAGCTAGATTAAGGTCCAGCCCCATTTGACCAATCCAGTAGAGTGGCTAAATTTCAAAACTGAACGGGCTGAGTCGATTTGGGGCTTTTCCTAACCTGAACCTGACCCAGATTCTAGAAGGGCCAACCTGAACCCCACTGGAATGCAGCTTAACCCAATCCAGATTTCAAGTGCTGACTGAGTCCGAACCATACCTGACCCAATGCTGGCTTAATACAAGTTGACCCCTATTTCGCATATTTTTATTAAGATTACCCGACCTGATCCGAGCTTAAACTTAACCTAACGATTTGTTCCTGGACTGATATTTAGGCCCGAATCCGATCAGAGTCCATGTCTTGGCTAGTTCAGGTCAGGTCAGTCAGATTTGTGTTTGGCCCTTCCATACTGCAACCCTAGATAAACAGGGATAAAAACATGTTGGGTTCGGGTCGGGTCTATTGTATACTTTTATCTGAACCCAAATCCGTTGGTGACTTGTATTAATTCGAACCCATACCCGACTCAGGTCCATGTTATCAAATCCGAATCAAACCTCAAATACTTTTGTACTAATATTATTATTATTATTATTATTATTATTTTATATATATATATATATATATATATATTAAAGCAGCGGGTTTTGCATCTAGTTTTGAATGCTTTTTCTAATTTTAAAAGGAAGTTATCTCCATTTCCTACTACTGTTTCACCTTCTCACCCCACTTTCACCCACGCATTCAACTCCTATTACGCCAATTCGAACAAACATGTTGTAAAGTCTCACATCGGTCATGAGGCTTTCCAGAAATTGGGCTATAATTCTAGCATGACGCGTTTTGGGGTTAACATCAGGACCCCAGAAACAAAGCCGTGCGAGTTAAGTTATGCCTCTAGCCCAAAGCGGACAATGTTGGGCTGTCACACATGTAACCCTCACCGTATTAGGTAGAATTCTACCTAGCCTCTTCATAGACTCCATCCTCTTTTATCAATCACTCATTTCAACTCCTACTTAACATGTTTCTTGCCTCATTGGCTAGTTATAAAAAGAAGGCTAATGAGGAAGCTCAGAGGGGAAGGTTGAAGTAAGAGAACTTCAGTACCATTTGCTCTTTTATTTGTTATGGTCTATAGTGTATTGATTTTCATCTTCCACAGCCAGTATAAGGACCCTTTTTCTTCCTTCTTTAATTGTTCAATGATAAGCAGAATATATTGTAAATTTGAATCCAAAAGTGCTACTGTTTGTTAAGACCTCTTTTAGTATGTCTGTTACTTGGTTCCTCTTTTAAAACCTTTGATACTTAGTCCCTTGAGTAGTCAACACTTTTTTGTGATGTAGGAACTTATTTGTCACTTATATATTTTTATAAATTTTTGTGATAATGTTTATTTTTTTTTTCATTTTTTTTTTTATTTTACATGTACGGTCGCACCATGCTTAATTAATTAGCACGGGCTTTTGTGCTAATATGATGTGCTTAAACTCCTTAAATACAAATACAATATCATGGCATTAGGTATTCATGGGTCCCTTGTTTTTTTGTATGATATTGGTCCATCTGAACCAAACTCGAATTAAAAATGGGTTCAAGCCTTTTCACTACTCTGAGTGCTTTGGGACTGACTGCATCTTTAAATTCAAAAGATATGTTAATTAATTGGTAAGGTGAGCCTTAGTCGGTTTTTGGCTTGACAGGATCCTTTTTGGTCTAGCCCACTTTAGCAACCCAATGGGTTGGCTTCATTCAAAATTGGACGGGTCTGGGTTGAGATTGGTCCATCAGGTTTTATTGGACCATCCCAAGTCCATACTTTGTATAGTGATTGAATACGCTCATGACTCATGAGTCATGATCATTGTCACAAATATAAGTCCATACTTTGTATAATAATTTTTTTTGAGCTATCGGAGGGTTTTCAACCCTTTGGGCTGGACTGATTAATTCCTCCGGGCCTAGAGGGAAGCCAGGTAAACTCCTCTGTATATAGGGTTGTAAATGGGTCGGTTCCGATCCAGGTCCACGGTGGACCCAGAACCAGAACCGTTAAGGAAAAGGTGAAACCGGATATGGACTCGGAACCGTTTCGGAACCGATTTCTTCGCTACGGAACCGGAGTTAGAACCATATGATTCCGGATCCAGGTCTAGGTAGAGAATGATATTAAAAAAATATGGTTTTTAAAAGAGATTTTGGAAATTGAGGTAATATGTTGGGTTGACGGGTCAGAACCAAGGTGGAACCAGACCCAGGCTCATTCACTTATCAGGACCTAGATAAGGATCCTGACCCGGTTTTTAATGGGTCAGAACCTCCAGGTAATCGGAGACTCAAGAACCCATTTACATCCCTACTTGTATAATGATTGTATACGCTCATGAGTCATGATCACTGTCACAAATATCATTGAGATTTTGCAAATATCTTGCTAATATGGCAGAGTTTATCAGAAAGAGTATTTTCCTCAATAATATCCCAACATTTTTGAAATATTTCCAAAATTGAATGTATTATGAGAAAGTCATGAAAATATTGGAATAAAAAAAAAAAGATAAAGGTTGTGGAGTTTCTTTGTATTATTATTATATATATGTTTAATGTCGTATTAATTTATAATTTTTATTATCTAAACGTTATTCATTTTCTGCAAAATCTTCTCAATAATATCCTAAGAAAAGCCAAAAATCTTGAAAATATCCCAGCATCTTCCTGAATATGATATCGCTGATAATGATTTGATAAATTTAATATCTACAACAGTATAAAAGATCTTTTTATAAGTAGTTCTGACGAGGCTCACTGCATAAATATCACACGAAATGAATAATATTAGAATACGTTGGAGGGGAAAGTTGAGGACCTTTTGTTTGCATGAAATTGAATTCATATGAGAATTTTGAGAAATGAATCGCTCACAAAGCGGCTAGAATTTGGTAAAAAGATGATCTACTCTTTTGTGAAAAATGAATATCCATTCATTACCCTACTAAATCAAATTCTAGAAAAGTCAGGTCTCATCTATGTCTTCACCTTATATATAATTGTCCCTTATATTAACTTTGGGTCAAAATAACTACCCCTTATATCAAATTCTATGAAAGTCAGATCATTAATTGAATACACGAATCAAAACCGTTCAAAATAACTGTGTTATATTAACTTTTTCCCAAATTCCACTCTAATCATAGTTAAGCCTACGATCAGAATGATCATGATAAAAATGATGGGGAGTAAAATCTCATATTTTTACAAATAATCAATTTTAAGGTGGGGCCAACTCTGTTTAGAGTTAGATGTGAACTGAGTTGATACATAGTAGAATCTCTTCTTCCAGAATTTATGAAACATTTTGGCAACCAAACTGCATATTGTTCTAGTGGAAAAAAATTGCAGTTTGAAGGCCTTATTAGAGAAGTAGTTAGCTATGGGAGACCCCTCCCATATACTTGGATGGACAGATATGATAAAGTTATAAAATCAAATGTTCTTGTACATCTATGGTGCATTCTTACGACGAGAACTTTCGGGGGGCCACCTTATAATTAATTTGAACTGTTTACACACACTGGACCCTCCTTAATAGTCATCGGACTCTGGGTTTGCACCCAGTGAACAGACTAGACCGTTGAAATGAGGGTCAATTCATTTTAATATAAAGCTGTTAAAATTGTAGGTCATAGATCAAGGAGTTAAGAGGCATAAAATTTACACCATTTTTTTATGCCGGATTCATCATCAGATCCATCACCCCCATGTCCCATAATCTATGTAGCCCCGGGTGAACCCTAGCAGCCGGTGTGCAGAGTCTACTCAGGAATATTACCCTATAAAATGTTGGCCTTCTCATTGAAGAATAATGACCAAAGCACTGCACCAGAGTCGCCTTCTTTGCATCATTCTCACTTGAACTAAAGCAAGGTACTAGAAGCCAAAACATTTGTATAATGGTTACAATGAACTCCTATTTATTTTGCAGGAATCGACTCCAAAGTACAAATTGGTATTTAATAGATGATAATTGTTCGACATGACCAAGGAACAGAAAGCATATCAACTTAAAACAGAAAGCAAACAAACCAACCTCCAAGTCTTATACTAATATATGACAGATATATCATGAACTCCAGAAGCAGGAGCTGTAGATTAATGGAGACTGCGTGGAGGAACTAGAACTGGGGGGGTGTTTCTAATTCTTGTATTCCACATAAAGCATTTACAGGAGCTTGCTGCTTCTTTTTTATTAATCGGTAGGAAAAGCCATCATCTGATAGAGGCATATAGGGGTGGAGTGAAATGAAAAAGATAAAACTGACGACTCTGATTCATTGTGAAGGCAGCCATCAGAAAAAGTTTAGGATCGCAAATGGAATGGTTGTGGATCAGAATCATAGTGGATTCGAACCCGGACCCGTTTCTAAATAACGGTTTCGGTTCCGGATCCGGTTTTGACTCAGAACATGTTTTGTTGGTTCCATACCTGGTTTCGATAGGAAAACCCGGATTCTGTTCAGGAACCAGGTCCACCGAGAGGACTGGAATCTAATTTCAAAATTGATTCTAATTTCTCTTTATTCTTCATTTTTCTTAAAATAAGTATATCTTTAAGCTTATAACAATGCATCAAGTCTACTACTTCTAATATTATACACAAAAATGTCAAAAAAAAAAAAAAGAGTTAATTTTGAGATACAATTTGTAATATAAAATGCTCATATGCCGGGTCCCGGGTCCACGGGTCGGAACCTATATGGACTCGGAACCGGACCCGTTTATGAATCGAAACCTAAATTAGGTTCAAGACCCGGACCCATTTATGAATCATAACCTAAAATAGGTTCCGGACCCGGTTTTTTACGGGTCAAAACTTTCGGATAATCAGAGAATCGGATATCCATTTGCAACCCTAGAAAAATTGTGACCAGTGCTATCATCATCATCATTGGATCGAGCGCCATCAATCGTGTGTGTGTGTGTGTGTGTGTTGGGGTAGTATCTATTTCACACACGCTGCTTGTGTTGTGCCATTGTGATGAATTACCTAAATTTACAGTGTTCAGGCTTTAAATGAAGTCATTGTCATGCTCTTTCTGATAAAGTGTAGTTGCCTCATGCTCACTGCGTGTGACTGTTGGAGGTGGTTGAATGAACCGTTGGGATTTTTTTTTTAGGGGGATTCGGCGACGGGTCCCTAAACATTTCACTTTATTGCCTTAGGTCCACAATCTTTTCTTATAGTGTCATAGGTCCTTTTTCCACATTTGGAGACCTAAAATGTCTAATTTACCCTTTCTTCAAATCATATCCCATGATTAGTGGGATAACCATTAATAATGGTCAACTACCCTTAAATTAGGCACGATTAATAAAATTCCACTAATGAGATTTTCAAATAAATTTCAAAAAAACACAAATAAATTTCAAAAAACAGGAAACAAATTTCAAATAAATTTCTAAAAACGAAATACATTTAAAAAATGCAAATAAAATTCAAAAGAATACAAATAAATCTCAAAAAACGAAATGAATTTAAAAAACCCAAATAAATCTCAAAAGAAAGCAAATAAATTTCAAAAAATGAAATAAATTTAAAAAAACACAATAAATTTAAAAAAAAGCAATAAATTTAAAAAGAACACAGATAAATTGAAAAAGACACAAATAAATTTCAAAAAATATAAATAAATTTCAAAAGATGAAAATCAATTTCAAAAGATCCAAATACATTTCAAAAGATCCAAACAAATTTTTAAAAAATATATAAATAAATTTCAAAATGCTCAAATAAATTTCAAAAGAAGTAAATAAAATTAAAAAAACGTATATAAATTTTAAAAAAAACGCAAATACATTTGCCAAAATTAAAACACCGCCGGATTTCCAAATTAGTGAATAATGTGGTAAAAAACTAAAGTCTTTTTGTCAAAACTTAGATAAAATTTATTTCGAAAAATACAAATAAATTTCAAAAGACACAAATAAAATTCAAAAACACAAATAAATCTGTCAAAAACTCATATAGACTTGTTTATAACTCAGATAGATTTGTTTCAGAACTTAGATAAATAGCCTAAAACTCGGATAAATTTGTCCAAAACTCAGATAAATTCATCCAGAACTCAGATAAATTCATCCAGAATTCAAACAGATCTGTCCAGAACTCAGATAAATTCATCCAGAACTCAAACAGATCTGTCCAGAACTCAGATAAATTCATCTACAACTCAGATAAATTCATCCACAACTCAAACAGATCTGTCCAGAACTCAGATAAATTCATCCAGAACTCAAACAGATCTGTCCAGAACTCAGATAAATTCATCCAGAACTCAAACAGATCTGTCCAGAACTCAGATAAATTCATCCAGAACTCAGATAAATTTGTGTTAGAAGTCATATAAATAGTCAAAAACTCAGATAGATTTTGTTCAAAACACAAATAAATTTGACAAAAAAATACAAAACTTTGATAAATTTGTTGAATCTTCAGATCGTTAAAATATTACGAAAACAGTTTCAGCCATTGATTTGGTCAAATATGCCTTTGACTGTACCGTACTGACGTGTTGCTGACATCAGCGACTATACCAGCGCCTCCCTTTTGGTTCTGGGCTATTGCACAACGGGTTGGGCCGGCCTGGACAAGGCCCAACCTGAAACTCCCTTCTTCTTCGTTCTTCTGTTCTGGTTCAAAAACCAGAACTAACTTCTTCTTCCTTCCTCGCTTCGGCCACGGCAGTGGCTGCGGCTCTTCTCCGGTCACACACATGGGCTACTCCGGCGAAGAGAATCTCCGGCATTTATTCACGGCGAGGTGGGGCTCAGCCCAAAAACAGAACCCAAATCGAAGCTTGGCTGCAATTTTTCCTCTCCAAACCCTTCTCCCTCTGGTCAGCGACGGCGACGCGTGGTTCCGGTGGCAGTAGGTGACACCAGATCTTCCAATCAACTCCGGCGATACGCAACTCGTGTGGACCACCTGGTGATCGTCTCTCTCTAACTCCGGTTTCCTACTTCTTCCTTTCCAGATCTGCGATCTGTCACGCCTTCTAAGATCCCCTCCGGTCTTCTTCTTCTTCAGTCATGGCAGCAAAGTTGCTTCTTCTTCTTCGATCGACGGCAGCGGCGTTCCACAAAGCTTCTTCTCCGATCGAACTTCTTCTCCGATATTCTTCTCTGACGATCATGATCCACCAGCACATCTATTCGCACAGCAGCAACGTTCACACGAAAGAGGAAGAGGGATAATGCAAAATGAAAAGGAGGGATAATCCAAAATTTAAAATTTAAATTTCAAAATTTCATTCCTAAAATGGTTGAAAGGGTAAATCAGTCATGTAAATTGTATCCAAGGACCTCTGGCTGCAAACACTCTGGCTGCTTGGACTAGAGCTCTTAAAAAGAATTTGCCTGGACTGGAGGCTGGATAGATTCGATTCTAGGGACCTTTCGCTAATTACCTCTTTTTTTTATTGGTAAGGGTACATTTGTGCATTGAGAACCACTTTTTGGAAAATCAATACCAATTTGTCACCCTGGTAAACCAATTTCTAGAAAAGTAGGTCCCATATACCTCTCCATCTTATAAATGTCCTTTATATTAACTTTAGGCCAAAATAATTGTCCATAACATTAAATTCTACGAAAGTCGGATCATCGTTCAGCTCAAAATAAATGTCTATTGCATTAACTCTTGGCAACTCTACCAAGTACCAACGCTATGGATTGGCTAGATTTCAAAATTGATCAGGCCTGAGTTTTGATAGGTCTATCAGGTTTTGTTGGTTCATACCAATGCCATAATTATTGTGATGATTGCATATACTCATGAGTCATCAATGTCACTAATATCAACAGTTTTCTTTGAAAATATCTCCATATCAACATGATACTCAACAGAAATGGTATTTTCCTTGATAATATCATGAAGATACTTGTCAAAATTGAAAATATATGTGGCAGTCATGATCAAATTGAAATAGATGAGAAAGCCTATGACATTCAGTTTTTCTTTGTAATAAGCAAACCTATGATAATATCAACCAAATTGAGATTAGCCTAGCTCGAGTTTGGCTTGAAATAAGTTGAGTTGGGGTTAATAGTGCTAAATCAAGCTCGAGCTTGAGCTCATGCTAAAATGAAATTCAAGCCAACCAAGCCATAGTGTTTGGCTTGACCAGACATTATCAAGTTTGAATTCAAGTCATGCTTGATTCAGGTGCATCAAATATAAGAAACTCTCTTCCTTTTCATCACTCATCTCACATAGACATTACTGGAGCATACCACCAACAGATCTTCACTTTTTGTAAGACAATGCATAGATAAGGAATTGGCTTAGAATTCAACCTAATTAGATTGTAGTAGTTGTAGATTATAAAGTCCTCAAATATCAATAATAAAAAGAAAGTATTAAACTAGGATCATTCACTTATACTTAGGATGGTTAATTAGTGAGGTCCCAGTGATATATAATTTCATATCATCTATTATGTTATTATACCCAATAAGTTATTTTTGATAAGCTTGTAAATAAAGTTAGGTTTCATGTAATACATTTTAAATATAGAGATTCTGACGAAAAGGCTCCAACATTTTCACACAACCTCAAAAGGGTGCTTATATTTTGTGTTTTTGCTAAAATTAATCTCCCTTAACTAATTGTCAAGCTTTTTACCAGAAAAAAAAAAAAAAAAAAGCCTAATTGTCAAGCTATATTGAAGGTAACTATATGCACTGTGATTTTTTTTGTTTTTAACTAATTCACCCCAAAGACAAATTCAAATGACTCAAAAATTGTTTTTTTTTTTTTTCAAAATGCCCCTTTTCACAACGAGAGGCCCCATCTTTTATCAATTTAACTCGTATCATGATGTTTTGGACATCATTCACCATTGGGTTTTGTCACAAGAACTTACATCAGCTATAGCCATTAAACTTTGAAGATCTAAAAATAAGGGCTAATATCATTTCATCAGGCTTGATATTACATATATATTTTTATAATCCACTTCTGAGCCTTTCTATCATGATGCCTCTCTTGATCATCATGCATGTTGGTGGACTACACATAACTTGAGTTGAATAATTAGTGAGATTCACTCACCTTAAATAGAGGGTATTTTCTTCACTTGTCCGCAAAAACTAATAATTATGTATTTTTAAAACAAATAGTTATCATGCATATCTTTTCACAGTTGGATGAAGGAGGATTAGTAAAATTCCAAAATACAGGAGCCTTTATTAGATTATCTAAAAATGCAGAGGCTTTTCTATACATACCTCTTAAATAATCTTTACTAGTGTACCCCCAATTGAATTGATTTTTTTTAAAATTCATTAAAAGAGTTTTATTCAGCATTAAAAATAAACTATTACTTACACCTGGTCAAGCCTTTTTAGTAGGCTGAGCTTGAGTGGAACTCAGTTGTTGAGCTTGAGTCAAAACAAAAACCTAGCTTGAGCTTGGCTCATTGGATAAGAAGTGGAACTTGAGCTCGATTCAGGTGGATTTGAGCCGATTTCACTTGCAAGCTAGTAACTCAAATTTTAGGAAAGCAAGGTCACATCCATCTCTCCACCTTAGATAAGGTTGCAGGTGTGATGACAGGTGACTTTGTGGAAGATTAGTGATAAGATCTCTTGAGTTTCAAGGGTGTAAACAAATTAATGTCATTCTCAATGTGAGTTTCATTGACTTTGATCTGCTAACAATATGTTAGAAGTTCAGTTAAGCCAGATGCCTAATTAAATAATCCTACTTACACCTAGGAGGGCCCATGTCACTGCACTAGCCATTTTGAGATTGAGCCCAATTGCCTAAGATAATGACTTGAGAGCTCAATTTCTAGACTTGGAGTAAGGGGGTATCAATTTCCTAATTATTTGTGTTAGAATACTATGCCAAGAGCCTTGAGAAACATGAGACAGTACCCCAGCGGCAAAGCTGTCTCATCTCACATAGCTGCTCAGAGATCTATCTTAGATAAGTATTAGGTTGTTAAAAATTAAGCTATTCTAACAATCCTAAGGTCAAATTCTACTCTAATTAGATTTGGGCCATTATCTGATCAATCACATAGAAGATGGGGTCATTGTTGGATCAGTCATAACATGTTATTAAACAAAAGAACCAAAAGAAGATCATCACAAGTTTTAACTCGGCCCATCATTTATTAGAAATTTGGACCATGTGAATTTGAGGTAAGCCTCACCTAATCGCCAAGGGATTTATCTGCAATGTAATTTAGTCAAATATAATTGAAAAAAAAAAATGGTTTAGTCTTTTCTTCATAAGAAATGAAAAATACACTAGTAAAGTAAAAATGACCTCAAGGGTCTTCGACTATAATTTAGTTGGTTAGAACATGCAATATCTATGGGTCCCACCATAAGATTAATTATTTGGTCGAAGACATGATTAATTAGCAAAGTAAGATTAATAGCTTGATTAGAAAATATAACTAAAGTAAATTTTGGAAATATCAAATATATCGAAAAGATATTTATTTTGAACGGCTAGGAATTTTTTTTAGTGAAATCATTGGACAGGATCCGACTTGGACCCGGAAGACAGGCACCTTGTAACGTCGGACGGGCTCTCCTTTTCCAGAACCCGTTGACTAAAATTCCACGCTACGCTACCGTAATAAGTGAAAGCTCCTTTTACGAGGCCTGCCATTCAAGTGCCACGTGGACAAGGAACCACAACCAAAGCAAAAGTGAGTTGACAGAATTGCCCTTCATTTACAATCTTAAAACCCTACTACTAGACATGACTTTGACCATTAATCTTACAAAAATTTCAGCCCGGCCCATCATTTCCAGTACCCATGTAAGATTGAAATGGGTCGGATCTGGGTCAGGACCCGAATGACTTTTTGTCTATATCACAAATGGACCATTATCAAATCCTAAACTTAAACGGGTTGAAAGTAAGTAGCTGTACTATTCTTATGAGTCATTTTATGACTTTTCCAAAAAGGTTATATTTGAAAGAGAGGAAAAGGAGAGGCCAAGTTATCTTTTGTAATTGATTGGACATTTCTGTAATTAGCTTAAAAGGCCGATTCATTTTTTTATTTTTTTTTATTTTTGCTATTCGAGGATTTTCAACCTTTTGGACTGGACTATTTCCTCCGGGCCCAGAGAGAAGTCAGGTAAAATTCCTGTGGCCCCTAGGTAGTAGCACAAGTAGACTCAACCTTCGGTTTCTGAAGAGGGGGGAATCGGGGGTCGATATCAAGACCTCTAGCTCCTAAAGAGGGAGGAATCGTAGTCCTGACCACTCGGCCAACCCCTTGGGGTTAAAAGCAAGGTGCACTTACCTTTGATAAGTCCAGCTCTATTCACACTTTATCCCCATGATCTAACAATCCTCCCAATTTTATGCTCATCAACTATTTACTCACTGTTTAGTTGAATCTCAGAAAAATATCTATAGTGAAAAG
Organism: Camphora micrantha; assembly: GCA_003546025.1. Classification (NCBI taxonomy): domain Eukaryota; kingdom Viridiplantae; phylum Streptophyta; class Magnoliopsida; order Laurales; family Lauraceae; genus Camphora; species Camphora micrantha. Next base: position 9,063,042 of record QPKB01000005.1, on the reverse strand, counting down.
ACCATTAAACTCTAAGACTCTTAATTCTTAAATAAATGGGTAGGATAATTTGAAGGGGCTGATATTTGCTTTGCATGACTTAACAAAATGGTGGTTCGTGTATGAAAAAAATTACAAATGTTTCCAAAAGATAAACCCATTAGTCTTGCATGGTCCAATCCAATTAATTACAAATAGAACTTAATATAGACTTTATCATATTTGAACTGCAAGTTGATCAAGAAAATGAAAAAGGAAAAATCAAAAGTAGCTATAAAAAAAGCAACAAAGACTACCCAAGTGACCAAATTTTATACCGGATGAAGCAGAAATGTAAATCTTTTTAATAGTAGAAGAATTTAAGAGATACCTATAGTTCTTAAAATCACTATACATGGCTGATCAAACTCGCAAAAATAAACCATAAGTTCCTGCAAAATGAAACATGATACAGACTTAGATTTCAAGGAGAGAAAGAGAGGTTAATTAAAGACAAAGAGATTGACTCAGTAAAAGGTTAGGACCTTTTAAAAACAAAGGGGTACGTAGGGTGGGGGTAGGGGTAATACCTCTGTACCCTAATAATATGATTGTTAGAAAAAGATAAAATTAATTTAGTACAATAAAAAATAAAAATTCCAGTTCAGTTAGAGCCAATGAACCCCACTAAAAAAAGAAAAAAGCCAGCACAATGGGGTTTATTGGCTACTTGAAGGTCCTAGACCCCATTGTGCTGTTGAAGTCATGTATAATCGAGGCTAGGGTTGTCAACGGATTGGTTTTGGGTCGAAACTATACTGGACCCGTACCCGTTTCTAAAGAACGGTCCCGAATCCAATTTTGACTCAAAACTTATTTTGTTAGTTTCAGACCTAGTTCCGATAGAAATACCAATATCCAGTATCAGAACGGGATCCACTAAAAAAATTGGATCTAGTTCAAAAATTGGTTCTAACTTCTCTTTATTTTTTTTTAAATTCAACTTATAAGAGTGCACAAGTCTACTATCTCCAGCATTATGCATATGTCCAAAAAAAGTTTATTTTCAAGTACAATTTGCAATATTAATGACTCATATGCCAGGTCCAGGGTCCACACCTATATGGATTCGGAACCGGACCCATTTATCAATCGAAACCTAAATTAGGTTACAGACCCGGACTCATTTATGAATCGAAATCTAAATTAAATTTTAGACTTGTTTTTTTCAGATCGAAACCTTCAAGTAATCGGAGAATAACCCCATGGAATCCCATCTAAAATGATCGAATGCAAGTATCAGTAATTTCTTGGAAAGGACAAGACCATTTTAGTAATCAAAACAGGCAAGAGCATCTTATAAGAGAGAAGTGACTTCCAAAATTGGCGCCCTTCACATGTTCACATGCTCCTTCTCTTCCTCTCTCTTCCAATTTCACCACTTCTACGTGAGAAAGAGAGATAAACTGACTTCGAAACAAGAATGCAGCTTGTGGGTCATCTCAAACAGAGAAAGAGAGAGAGAGAGAGAGATATGAAAGTTTTCTGGGTCGTCTTCTTAGTTGAGAAACAAGAAACAAACACTTTCTTCTTGATATAAACCCCAACTACTCCAAGACTCTCTTTCCCAACTCAGAGAAAGAGAGAAAGAGAGAGATGGCCATGTTGGAGCCCAAGATCAGCAACAGCAGAGTGAGGTCATATGGTCTGGTGCTGATTCTGGCATTTGCAGCATCTGTTTTTGGGGTGACCATTTTGGACAAGTTCAGAGAGAGGAGACTCTTCAGTCTCCTCATCAAAGATAAGGACCAAGAACAAGTCTCCCTTCACCTCCTCTTACAGGTCTCTCTCTCTCTCTCTCCCTTGCATATCTTTTTTTACCATTCCATTACTCATAAATCGGTTTGGAGGTTTTTTTTTTTTTTTCTCTCTCTCTCTCTCTCTCTCTCTCTCTCTCTCTCTCTCTACTGTTTACAAATCTCATGGTTTCAACAGATCCAATGTATGTGAGTGCATTTTGCTACTTGCAAACAGTCAGCTTCATTTTTAATTAGTCCCACATGTACCACAGTATCAGCTTCTGTTTTTTTTTTGTTTTGGTAGAAACAGTACATGTACCAGTTTCAACTACCTTGACTCAAAGGGTACTTACCATTTGAAGGAAGGGTTTTGTAAAGTTTGATGAAATTTGAATCATTATGAAGTGGTACTAGCTAGGATGGGTTTTTTTTTTTTTTACTTAGATCTAACTTGATTTGGGTTTAATTGTTTTCTTTGTTGTCACCCTAAGTTTAATCTGAATCGGTTCAAAACAGGCTATTAAGGTGGTGATTTATTAAAAAAAAGATACCTATGGGGTTATTTGTAAATATCTGAAAATGCAGGTGAATATAGGTAGATTTGCTTTCTTTCTTTGTTTTCTTCCTCTTATTAAGAATCATTGATTTTGGTCTGCAACATCTGAATGTGGCCCACTGTTTGGACGGTCACGGGTGAGATTAGCTGTACTGTCACCACAACTGACGGTGGATGATGCCAGTACGGCACTGTGGGGGCCCACTCTATAACAATGTTGACTGTCGGATCGAGTTATATAGGTCCTGATCCTCTGCAAAGTGGGACTTCAGCTTTTACAACTAGTGAAGTTAAAAATCAGGTTTTTTCTGCAGTGAGATCTGACTGGAATATTGGACCAAGCAAAGCTTTTATTTTTGACCATCCATCTTTTGACCTTAGGATTGAGCATCTGCAACCATCCAACTGACCTGATCTAAGCAAAGTTTCTATTTTTTGACCATTCATCTTTTGATATTAGATCCACATGATCTGACCTTGTTTTTTTTTTCATAATGCTAAATAAACTTTGTCATGTGTTGCTTTCTTCCTGCTTTAGAAACTTGTAGACAACTTGAGTCCTTAAAAAAAAAAAAAGGATTTTTACGAAATAATTGAACTTAGACTCTAATTAAACGGTTTTACGATGCAAAAACCATAAAAATATGGGTCAATGGTTCTTACATTTTTTTTATAGAAAAGTACCATAATTGACTCAAAAAAGAAAAAAAAATCAAGGGCTGGATGTTCCAACCAAAAAGATAGAGAAGATCTAGTGTGATTGTTCAGCTTGAGCTATTCCTAGATATTGAAGGCTACATTGACTTTGAATTGTGCTCTGGTTTGGGCCTTAGGTACCCAGAATTGACCCAATTACCCTACTAACATATAACTGTGTGTGCATGTATATAATATTATGAACCACATTCTACATGCAGAGACAAGAGCATAAAAACTTCCATGTAATACACCTATAATCCTTGAAATATAGAACTTGTTCAGTGAATATAGTTTTTTTGACTGGTCAGGACATTTTACCTTTTGGTACCACAATGAGAAATATTTAGATACCAAAAATAGAGGATTTCAGTTAACATATATCTATCAGAACCAGCATAGGGTGGATGAAGTGACACAAGCCAGTTCAATTAAGGGCCTGTTTTTCATAAGATAACAGTTAGAGCTCATTTGTTATATGAAGCGAAATGCTAGGCAATGAAGAAAAAAGGAGTCAAATATTTTCACTAGTCAGTCCATATATATTTTCAGACATTCTAAGTTTGCAAACATACTCCAGATGGGAAAAATCTAAGAAATCTGGAGGCTGATTCATATAAATCTCTCTATCATGAACACCACAAATGAAAGATTCTATTATGTTCATCTTTTACAGATGTAGACCTTTAGTTGTTTCCAAGGAGATTAAAACCTTCAAAGATATCAACTTTTCAACCCAGCTAAAATGTTTCTTTAACATCCATATATATTTTTGAAGGAAACCATTTGCTGTAAGTTGAGCTTTATGGCACTCAGTCGAACCATCACTTCTGCTCTTCATACACCCACTTACATGAGATAGGTGAAGATCTATTGATCAAGCCACCAAATTCCCATGTTCCAATCTATCTTCCATATAGCATATTCTAAACTTTGGTTCCTTTTAGGGTCTATTTGTTTGCATAGAATACATAGAAATTTATGGTCGAATGAGCTCCACCAAGTATTATAAAAGAGGTGAGGGGTGAATGATATTAGTGGCAACATAGATGAGACCTTGATTTTTCTAAGATTTTAATTACTAGGGTGATTGCCGGGTATTCATTTCTCATCTTCTCTTGATTCAATTCCATGAATGAGAGGTTATTTGATGGTCATTTTGGATATTTGCCTTTTGATGCAAGCTAAACCCAAGGTCTGCCTGCTCGGCCAAGTCCACTCATAGCCCATAAAGAGAAGATTATCAAATTGTGCAAAACTTTCCATATTTTAGCAATAGATGAATTTTAGGGATAATTATGAGATTAATTAGAAAATTTATCTTATTTGATTTAGAATTTATTTTAATTAAAATTGCTTCTAAGAATAGCTTAGGGTATGAATATATATAAAGGATTGTAATCCCTCTTTAAGGACAAGTTCATTGATTAATAAAATTTCTTCATCTCAATTATTTGTCTGTAGTGTGAGACCAAGACATTTTGAATCTCATGGGTCCCTATTCCTAAGCCTTTGACTTGGAGAATAATCCATTTTATTCTTTCCCCACCCGTGTTGCGTCACCTTTGACTGTTCTTTTTTAACCACTTCCCGAAATACAATCCTAGGAGTTCAATTATACGAAACAAACAGGCCCTAAGCATCTTGCTAACTCCTCAAATCAATTTGCTGTTTGTATTTCAATTTAAACTATTATTTGATGACATGGGTATGCCTGAGGTCATTGACCCAACGGGACTAATCCCCAGATGGTGCCCGCTAAACCCACACAAACGCACATCGGAGAAATCTGAAGTGGGTTTCCGAACACAAGAAATGAGGACCCAACCCAAGCCTTTATGTCACTCCACCAACTCCCAGGTGAGCACTTCAATTTAAACTTGTTTTGATGGCTTGAAATTATAACGTTACACCTGTAAATTGCTTGATTTTACTTTGGTGTAGATAGTTTTATAGTACTTAAAAAAATCAGTAGCAATTGCATTGCCCGAAATATGTTTATGCTGTCAACTTTTAAGCATGCCAAACTTTCGAACACAATTTCTTGAATTCATCAATGTATCTAATGGACACATAACTTTTTCTCTACCAATCCACTTCATTTTTACTGCTTCACAGAAAGAAAGAGATTCAAATAGAGAAATGAAAAGGAAATTCGATGATATTATAGCTACAGCAGTCGCCCTGAGAAATCAAAAGATGGAGCTCGCTGGCAAACTTGCGGAGATGCAATCCATGGTGGCTTCCCTCAAACAAGAACAAAAAGCCTTGGAATCAGCACTTGAGGAGAGGAATAACAAGATCAAAACTTTAATAAAGAAGGAAACTTCCACACAAAATGGGAGTCATCTAGTGAAGGCTGTAACTGAACTCTTGAAGCAGAAGGAAGCCACAATTGAGAAGTTGAAACGTCGTCTCCAGAACCCCACAAAAGTCCGGTCAGCTAGCACTGATGACCCATCAAATTCACATGTAGACGTAACTGCGACGGATAATGCCTTGATCAAGGTTGATGATACAGTGAATGAGAATGGAGGATCACAGGACTGGCAATCAGAGAACATTAAGGATGGTGACCATTTGAAAAGAAGAGATGAAATTGGTGATAAATATGTATTGGAAGCTAAGGACAAGGGAGGAACTTCTGGCGAAGGGCGACTTGCGAAGTTTGCAGATTTAAGAGTTCGTGGGAGCGGAAGCAGAGGTGCCCGCAAAAGCGCAGTTGAAGGTGAAGAAAGGGAAAAAATTATGAAAGATAAGCAAGTAGATATGGTTGAGAGCTCTAGAAATGATAAAAGTTTGAAAATGAATGATGGAAGTGGTGGTACAGAGGCAATGCAGGCTAAAGATCAAGTACTTTCTAGAGACAGGTGGCCAGAAGAACTCGAAGTGTCTCAGGATGATGAGGCTGAGGAAACCAGCATGTCTTTGAATGAGAGGAAGAACATGGAAATGTTTCAACACTCTGAAAATGTTGCAGGTTCTAGAGTGAGAGGTGATCATGGTTTTAGAAATAAATTTGGTAAGAAAAGGCGGACAGCGATTTCGAAAGGGAGAGAGTTAAACAAAGGTCAGAATTCTAGAGAAATTGTAAATTTGAGCAGAAAGAGTGAAAGCCACATGAGAAATGTGACAGAGGATGAAAAGCAGAGAGTGCTATTCAGAGAGGAGAAAGAGAAGATCAAGATAGAAAGTGGTGATAGAAAGGCACTGGATGGTTTGAAGAGAGATGATCATGAAACAGTTACTGATGATAATCAGCCTAAGATGCCTGAAAAGTCTGAAGATAGCGAAAGTTCCGAAGGTAAAAGACAGGTTGAAATTTCAGATGAAGGTCAGATGGTCTTGCCCGAAAATTCGAACAGTCAAGCGTTGGAGATGAGAGCTGGGAAGGAAGTAATTAATGATGCTGAAGGCAATAAAAAAGAAGCTGATTCTAGTATTGGCCAGTTGGGAGTTCACAATAATTCTCAAACTGGTATTGCAAGGACAATGGAAGGTAATGAACATGAAGTTTCTGAGGATAATGGTGATGATTTGAGAGCGAAAAGACAAAATGATGTCAGAACTAAGATAGAAGATGAATCAGAAGCAGTTCCTAAAGACAGAAAGTTGGAAATCAACAAGAATTCTCAGGATGGTAGAAGAGAAACTGGTAAAAATGAGTTGGATGGCGAGGAAAAAAGTTCGATTTTAAGGAATGAAAAGACTCAAAGCAATCATGAAATTGAGAGCTTACAAAGTGAAGATGGCAGTTCTGAAACAAATTCTGTGGATGGTTCCACCCTTAGCAATCTGCATTAACAAGTACACCATAAGAAGCACAATGGCAAAGACAGGTTCCAAAATCAACTGATAGCCAAGCCAGCTATGGTTTACTACAGGGACAGTATAAAAGTAGTGGTCTAGTAGTTATGCTTTGCACTTTCCTTCTTTGAATTACCATGTAAAAGAAAAACCTTAAGAATGTAGAAAAGCTTTTATGTTTATTGCAACAAGTTCAGATTACCTTACCTGCCTCAAGCTTATGAGAAGCTTAGAATACTATACAAGGTTTTTTTTCCCCTCATTTTTCATGTCTCTTTATAAATGGTATAATGATTTAATAGGAAAGTTTCTCCCCCTAGCAGACCCCATGCTGTGTTCATATGCGGGCGAGCTCGCGGTAGGGCACATAATGCAAACCTTGGGGGTTACAGAGTGGTTAGGAAGGGATGGGAAGGTCTCATCATGGATATGAGTTAGCAAAAAATCAGCCCCATAGAATTATCTTGACCCTAAAATATTCAGCCCAAGCAGATCTTTGTAACTCTTGGTCGTCTTCTTTTTTTCTTTTTTCTTTTTTTTCCAACATTTTTTATGGTAACATTGTAACCTTGATTTAATGGCTTCAAAGTTTAGTGGTCTTTACCTATATATTATGAGATTCAATCCAGCCTCAGAAGTACTTCGGATTCGAGTACAAAGTCTATGAAATTAGTTATAAAGAACAGTTGGCTTGTTTGCATAAATCAGAGTTTCATTTTTCTCTAAATTCCATCATCTTTTCATAGTTTGTAATCCCTAAAACCATTCTAATGGCATTAATTTCATCTTTTATGGTTGGATAGAAGGTACTGATGGCAATAGGCTTGTCAATGTGGCCCTCCCATAAAAAATGAGGGCCTTTTTTTTTCTTGTCTTAAATCCCTAGGATAGGATTCAATTTTGAATAGCTTGCAACCTTGAGGGCCGGTCTAGGGCAAGATCCAACCTAGCCATTTGTCTACTCACACAGACAAATTATATATAAATTATACGTGTATGTATGTGCATGCCTGCATGCCCTTTTGCTCATTATGGATATGACGTGTGTGAGGTGAATGATCCGGTGCACACCTTGTGCATAGTGTGGCCTGCCCGATCAAGGGGTTAGGATGATTTGATGGGCCTGGAGTTTTACATAGAGGTAGGGGTCGTAGGGCCCCTCTAGATCTTTTGATCCACACATTTCCACCTTGTGGTGTAGGCCCACCAAGGTATGCACAGGTGTGCAAATGATTACGCATGTGTGTAAATATATAAAAGTTATTTGTTGTCATCATCAAAAATCCTTGTCCCATCTATATTATGGTGAAACACGTGAGTTTTGTTTATACATTTGACATGAACTAAGTTCCTATTTATCATTTCCCACTTTCTATTAAAAATATCTTTATCTCATTTTATTATTTCAAATTTGTTATATAGGTCATCATAGGTCTTGGACTGTAAATCACCTAGATTTTATAAATTTTTTCTTATTTCTTCTCTCCTGCATAACAATATCTTTTCTTTCGAACAATTTTCTAAACCTCACCACTCTATCACCAGATTTCTTGATAGAGTGTCTATAAAATTAGTTTTTATAATTAAAGTACATAAATATAAATACTTTTCATCTACATATGCATTACATTCTATCAAAGCACAGACCAATTTGACAATGAATCCTATGTATTCCAATTCCATGCAAATAATTAGGCCCATTTAAATGATTTACTTCTCATGTATTCCAATTCCAAGCCAACAAACCGGTCCATTCCATTAATGAATTCCTATTCATTCCAATTCCATGCAAACAAATAGGCTCATTTGACAATGAATTCCTACACATTAAACTCCATGCAAATAAAAAGGTCCATCTAAATCAATTACTTCATTCTATAATAATAATAATAATAATAAAAACAATTACTTCATACATCTTTAAGTTTCATGCAAACAAACAGGCTCATTTGAATCAATTACTTTTTTATATATTTTAATTTCATGCTAACTAGCCGGCCCATTCCATCAATTAATTTCTACATTTCCATGAAAACAAACAAGCTCATTTGATAATAAATTCCTACATATTTCAATTCCATGCAAATAAATAGACCCATTTGACAACAAATCCCCATCAATTCTCATGTATTGAATTCTATGCAAACGTACGACTCCAATTGAATACATAGGTTCCCATTACATGCAAACAAACAAGCTCATTTGACTATGCAGGAGAGGGATGTGCTCTACATTGCCTTGGCATCTAAAGAGACGTAAATTGTTTACATACCTAATGAGGGCAAATGTGAGAACTTACATATGTAAATGTGTTTTATACCATACTGATTGTTTTTCATTTTTGATACATTTGAGAGTTGAACACATGCACTCTCTCACACGCTCATCTTCCTAACTAGCCGAGCTAATCTGGAACTATGCTATGCTGAAATTTGCGTTTTTTTTCAACAACAAATTGTATTGTTTCTAGAAGAGCACAAATTAAATCCGACTTTCTTCGATACCTAGGGAGGGTTCTCAGTTCGTGTTCTCTCCAGCATCTGGGCATTCATGACTACTGGAAACCGCATCCAAATCATCACCAACTTCCAGAACAGATGGCCTTCCAATGGCCTCTGATGTCTGTGACAGCTCGGGTGTCAATTCTGCAGTGTTGCTGCTTTCTGTTGTTCTAGTGCTTTCTTCAATGGTAGCATCACTAGTATTAGGATTCTCTTCACTAGATCCTGACCATGTGTCTAAATCACAAGTTCTACTCAAAGTGGTTGAAGAAGACAGGCTGCCCAATTCAGGAGAAACAGATACCACTGTGGAGAACATAGGATCCACTCTTGCAGGAATGTCATTTATGATTGGCTTTTCTATCCTACTTTTTGCGATGCTTTCTCCAGGCACAGCCGAACTACTCTCTGTACAAGATTTCATAGATGAACTGTCTGGACAGCTGCCGCTTAAAGATGGAACAGGTTTTGGAAGGTCCTCTGAAAGACAATTTTCCTCATCAATTTCAGAATCATTGACCACCTTTGAGGTCACTGGTAAGGATTGATCAACATTTTGACCTGCAGATATCTTATTCTCCATATTACTAAATGAATCACCCAAAGTTGCTGAACTGCTACCAGATATTTTCTCCTCCTCAGAAACCTTATTCATCAGGCTGCTATCATATTGAGAAGGTTTCACACTCTTTTCATTTTTATTTTCACTACCAGCAGAACTAAACGAGGTTCCCTCATCATGCAGGGAAAAATGGGAGCAGTCAGATGAAAAAAACTCAGAATTATCACCAACTTCCAAGAGCAGTTCTTCATGTAGGATTACTTTACCATTTCTTGACGGAATCACCTGACTTTCCTGAATGGATAAACCAGCAGAATTTCCAGGAAGCTTTACATCATCAGCAACCTCTGTGCATTCAGAGCCATAGGACTCTTCAGTCGAAGCAGGAATCTGAGCACATTTCATTTGATTAGAAGAAAGAAAATCTTCTTCTGTGTCAAAAAGGCTTTCAGAAAGTAAAGCAGAACATAGTTTTTGTGTATTCTTGTCAGCATGTGGAAGGAGAGTGACACTGCCTGCAGCGCTGGGCACACTGCTATCTTCAATACTGGAGGCGCGACAGGAGTCATTCGACTTAGCTACTGCGACAGTACTCGATGCTGTAGATGATATGTAATCCTGCAAATGTTGCAAATATCAGAACACTATATTTTCATAATAGTATAGAATGTGGGTTTTCATGATCCTTGACCAAATATACACTGTATCCTTGGATCTTAAGTTTGTACACATCAGGCTGATGTTTCAGTGATATTAAGTCATTGATATAATTGCACCATTACTAGGAATGCAACTCTTCTGATCGTGTCTGGTTGGCCAACCCAGATCCAACTTGAGTCAACACATATTCTAGAAGGGCCAACCGAACCCAAATTAACTCGACTTGACCCATTTTGAGCCCCTACTTTATATCACTTCTAAAAATATACCCGACAAGTGAGAACCCAATTCAACCAAACCCAAACCCAACCAGTTTCAAATTGAGTTTTGCTTTCAGACCTAAGCCCAAGCCAAAACAAAAAAGGCCTGACCCAAACTCAGGTTTCAGCATCTTCAGGCTGGGGCTGAACCAGGTTGCTTAGGGTGTAAACAGATCAGATACAAGTTGGACATGAGAACAAATTTGAATTCAGGGTCAATCTAGTATAAAGATATGCTCGGTTGCAGATTAAATTTCTAGGTCCAGATCCGACTGTAAGAATATGGTCTTCATTGCATGGATGGCTAGGGTGTAGGATTCCACATCACTAAAGGTCCCATTAGATAAACAATTTGGGCCACCATTGAGAGGGAGGGAGAGGGTTTAGGGTTCCATACATTTGATTCTCCACTTGCTTCTCCGTAACTTCTTTTAAGTTTTAAAACATAGCAATATATAACAACCCAAGCGAAAACTCCTATTTTTTTTATAGACATGTATTAATTGGTTTGGATCTTTAGTGGGGATGCAAATCAGATGGATGTACAGATGACAGATGACTAGGTATGGGGGCACTTGGATCCAAATCCTACCCAACTATTAATTGGATTGATCATAGGATGGCCCATGTGCCTAAAAGAGGTATCCACAGTTGCTCCCATGAGATGTCCTTAGGTCAGCCTCAGCCAAATATAATATATATATATATATATATATATATGTATTTGTGTATATAGAATATATTATGTATAGATACATATTTGTTTTCAGAATAGGTTCTCGGGTTTAGAACAACATGGGCCCAGGCTTGAACTCTAGAATCTGAGAGAGAGAGAGAGAGAGAGAGAGAGAGAGAGAGAGAGAGACGTTCAATGGTTAATTTCAATTGACAATAAGAAAACCAACCATCTTTGCATGCATATCTTCAACGTTGTTGTTCTGACCACCCACGGCATCTGGTAGTGAAGAACTCTCATTATCATCTGTCAGGAAAAGACGACTACAAATCAAGCTAATAATTAAAATGAACTTCATTCAATATCTGGGAAATCATGGCATATGAATTTTATCTAAAGTGGCTTTCTTTTTTTGTAGATAAAATTCTGCATAACTATAGGGGGTTTCCATAATTTCTGGTCCCCCTAGTTCCACCCCTGGCCCTGGGTACATGGATATTAAGATCAGTCAACATATTCCATTTATATAGAAATATAGGAATTATTTCCATTAGAAGTAACATTTGGATCAAAAGGCTAGAAAAAAGACTATCATTACTCCTACTTATGGTTTCAAACAAGAAGAATAGATTTTTCTTTCACTTCATCAATACAAAAAAAAAAAAAAGCCACTGTGATACAAGAGTGATAAGCTAGAATTTTCAAATAACCAAGAAGAATGATAGGCTAGAAATTGGGAGAAAGGCATTCAAGTAAAATGGGTTGAACATGAATAGATAAAAAACAAAAAAAGTATGAAGGCTTTAGTAAATATGAGAGTAAGGAAGATCATTTGGCAAAAGTTAATACAACTTAATGGTCTGATAGAATTCAATATGTGGAGGCAACTATTGAACAAAATGAAGGCTTTGAGTTGGATACAGCAAACTGAATCAACGTAGGGTGGGGAATGTGGAGACAAGGTAGTGAAGTGTTTTGTGCTCATTGAGTACCACTTCAATGTTTGAACCACCAAAAAACAAAGGCCATACATGTGCAGAATTTGAGAGTTGAAAATGCAAAGTTTCAGTGGATTGGACTGGATTATTCCTCTTAGCAAAACATATAAACATAAAAAAAAATAGGAAATTTAGCATACAGAATTTGTAGGGGCTAAGAAGTGCCGCCTCAAGCATTGCTTTAAAGTCTAATGCAGCAGACACCAGGGGTTCATTTCCTTCCTGCAATGATTGAAAATGGGAAACCTTATAATTGATTGAGAGGAGTAATATTCGAATTGGCATGCAGCTGAAACTTAAGACAATAAAGTCAACCAAAATCATTTTTTTTTTAAACCAAACTCAAACAGTGTAAACATTAAATTATCACAGTTGATTAAAGAAGTATTACAAGGGCAACATTAATTTTTTTGAAGGAACATTAAGTTTATTTTTCCTTCTATATTCTTGACCATCCATAAAGCAGTCTACTCTTAATAGACTTTAGTAAAATAGTGGTCAACCAATTGGTCAATAACAGGTTAAAGTGAAAAAACCAGCCCTTTCTGTGTTCAGGTTGCTATGTTTTGATCTATTTCACTATGGCATGTTATCAATAATCAATACCATTTCTAGGTGCAAATTGTCATGTGACTAAAGAGAAATGCAAAACAATTGTGGAAGCTGTTGCAAATTGAGGACTTATAGTGTTTCATTTCCTGAAGGAGATTGTTCTCAAGCTTTTTGAGCACCTTTAGCAGATGTATATTGTTATTGGACTTACATACTCGTTCTAGCAACTCATGTGGCTAAATGTGCTCACTGTTGTTGTTGGTGTCTACAAGGTAGTTTTGTTTTAGTAGTGCTTTTGGTATTGTGGATGATATGGATCAAATGCGAACCCATCTGGATGAAGAGCAAGACTTCCTCTAAAAATGGTCAAGGTGTTGGTGAAAAGCCCCAATTAGATAGGATATTGATATGATGACAATGATAATGATAATGATCATGATGATGATGAGACCATAGTTTTCAATTCCATACCGTTTCGAAATTGTAGCCCGAGGCAGAACAAAATGCCCCCCTATAAGTTTCTGGACCCAATTCTGGTCCCTATTTCGGCCCAGTTATGGTCTATGTTTCATATTTCCATTCACATGCAGTGAAAACTAGAAAATGGTCAATTGTACAGTGTAGTTTAATTTAAATGATGTAAGAATGCATTTTTAATATTATTTTTGCGTTCAACTAATTTTTTAAATTTTAGGCATTCTTTTATATTTTTCAATTGTGTCTGTTCCAGAACAGAACACCAGACTTGACTGTAACGTTTCACTACATGGTCAAACCGGAACAGGGACTGGAGTTGAATTGACAACAGCGGATGAGACTCCAATGATAACCACATAACATTTGAGGGGCTAAAATAACTCAAAATCAGCATGGATTGTTTCGTCAGGACTACGAAGTCTATATCAACTGCCAAATTTATGAGGCTTCAAACATGAGAAATGTGTTTATTAGGAAACTGAGGACGAGACTATCATGTCCTGGTTTCTTCACTCTATACAGCCTCATTTGCTCAAACTTCAATGTTTGTTGATAAAAAGGTATAGTGGCTGATTCTTATCTCTGAAGAGGAAAAAAAAATAGTTGGTATTGATAAATTAAAGTAATTGGTACCTGGCAATTAAATAGGGATCACTCTATAAAAGACTGTTATTTTGCTCTGCATATATATCTAGGAAAGGAAAGACAAATCAAAAGTAGTTTTTCAATTTCTACATAATTAAGCACAAATTATTTTGTCTTTATTTGGAACAGCTTTCTAATGAGGGGATTGTTTCATATTTGGCCTTCTGATAGTCCAGATTGCTCATTCCATGGGCCCCACTGTAGATGCTCCATGAAACAAATTTCCATTTGCAAGTAATAACCAGTCTAAGCCATCATATCATTGACCTTTTGTCATTACACATTAGGATTCCAACAATCAGACTCTAAGATTCTGATATGTGAAGTTCTCGCGGCATTACCCATCAGATGAAGACCTGGATCGCTGGGAATTGAGTCTCACAAAAATAGAATGAGATTCCATTCTCAAAGAAAAATGGGTAATCCAGGCCAAGTATCATACTTCCTAAAATGAGAACAAGATGGAAAGTGGCAAAAAGAGCACAAGGAGATGATGTATTCTTTCCGGTCCACAACAATAAGAGTCCAGAAGGAGAATCAACATGTAAGCTAAAGTCTACTATAGTTAGCATTTCTTGTCAACTATGCAATCTATGTTTGATTACATTTGAGAATAATACCATTCAAGTGGCTAAACAAAACTTATGCTATTAAATGTTGAACTGGAATTGTTAATGCAACAAGCATCATTTAAATTCAAGTGGATCTAGTGAAGCAATACATTGAGTAGAACATGCATCAAACTTGTCAAGGAAATAATATGCAATCGTCCACTTGCCTTTTCGGATGGATCTTTCCCAATCCCAAACAAATCTGCATTTAACATAGCACGGGAGCCTCCTGCATTTGAATGTACATCTGGTCCTGCTTTAGTTCCAAAATCAAGAGGTTCACTCTCCAATATGAAATCGTCTGACATGCAAATAAACCAGTAAAACCACAGTGTGTTACAACAAACTAGCTCCATAACAAATTGAACATGAAAATAAGCATACATCTTGCCACTACACCAGTTATTTACCAGTTGCTAAGCCACAACTGTTGTCATGGAGATACTCTTCTGAGCCAATAATATGTGGCAGCGGACCACATGCCAATCCAAACTTTGAAAAAATGCAAAAAAGAAACCAGTCAATTGGGGGTTATCAGTTCAATATTAAAAAGGTTTTCCATCTGTCCAGCGAAAATAAATGATATTGATGACATTAGATATTGTCAAGAAAAATCTGCAGATGAAAACATCATAAAGAATTGATACAAGAGGAAATTCAAGATCTAGATGATATTCGTTGGGCCCACTTGCATGCCACAGCCAAATGAAGGCTTGCACAAAAGAAAGAGGCAAAATGCCACAATCGGCCAGATTTCTTGGAGTTTCCAAAGTGGTTAAAGCCAATAGTTACCTATTATTTTGGACTTAATCCCTGTTTCTTTATGCATTTCATTTAGGATTTTTTGAAAGATTAGAAAGAAGAGGATTAAAACCTCTTAAATTTAAAGGTTAAGATTAGCAGAAGGTTAGGCTTTTTTTTTGTTCATAATAGATATCAATGTAAGGCATTCAGCCAGAGAGATCTTGATATTTTAATTACATGAATGATATTTTCTGCAAAGTTTATCGGTGGACCCATTTTTCATATTGTGTGTGACTACTTGGTGTGAGGCCTTCAATCCCTATTATCTTTCTGTATTTTTCACCCTCTTGATGATGCTGTATGGAGTTCTTGTGCTGTGCAAATAGAAGACATCCTGCTGCTGCTATGCCTTTCATCTCATTAATCAGATTGGTGTAGATTTCAGGAATTTTTATCAAGTCGACACATGGATCTGTAGTACTGGATTAATACTCTCTACAACTGCTGATTGATTATTCATTAGCTACAAAATCAGCCAGCAGCCTAAATCAGCAACAAACAAAATTCAAGGACATTCTGAATGCGACAATTCTGGTTTGTGACATTGGATCATGTGGAATATTGATGTTGTGTTAATTTTAACTCTGTTGATGGCTGGTTCAGAAATTTGATGAGCTCAGTATTTTTTTTAATTGATTTACATCAAGAATAAAGAGCATTTCTCTATCTTTAGTCTGAAATAATGTAAAAACTCTCTCTAAACAATCGAGTGATAAATATTTCAAAATCTTGGGCGCAGGCATAAAAAATTTCTACGGACTTATTAAGGTGATCATTTGGTCCTTCAGTCAATCACCCAAGGACTAGAAGTGGATGGATGATAGTTTAAAAAAAAAAAACTAGCAGCGGATGAATGAAAAGCAACATAGACGCCATCTATCTGCCTCTGAGCCAAGAGAGAGACTACTGATTTTGTATACTTCTTGCATGAATGCATCGTTTTCACTTTTTTTTAAAGATAAAGTGACTCCCGCAATAGGCAAAGTTTTGACACTGTACAAATAGTTATGACCAACAGTAGCAGTAGCATTACTGAAATAGAATCCACTTGACTTTATCTCAGGTGTGGATTCAACTACCATAATCAGTAATCAGAGATAACCATTTCATCTCTATATCAATCAAACTCACAACATAAACTCGACCACAACAGCAAGTCCCTTTAATTACAAGCACCACCAAGAAGCATGCATTGAATCCGGCATTATATAGACAACCAAACAGTGATGAAAAGAAAAAATTGTTTCAACTCAAAAACGTCTAAACAGAGGTTGGATGTGTGACTGTAGCATGGGATTCCTCATCTCTTTCATTTCTTCTCCAATCGATAGAAATTACTCTCGGATCAAAGGAAAAACCCCCAATTAACAAACAAGATGCAACTGACCTTTACAACAAGGCAATCCAACATCTAGAATTTTTTTTCTTAACCCTTTTTAGATCTGATGGTCTGGATGGATGGCTTCAAAGTATCAATACAGGTGCAGAAAAATTCATGTGTATCTGAAGTTGTCCTAAGCTCTCACATCAAAACATCTTTTTGACCGCAAATGGTTGACATCAGCAGTACAATATGCTAATGTCAGTCCTATAAAGTATGTGACTGCAGGGAGGAATAAGGAAGAGGAGAACAAGGAACACAGAGAGAAAGGGAGACGAAAGAGAGAAGGAAGGAAGACTAAGTCATGGGGAACTCTACTATGTTAGAATTTAGAGATAAGAGGGAATAGAGAGAGAAAGAAGAGAGAAGAGTTGGTCAAATGACTGAGATGTATTCCAACGTGGAAGACATCTTCTATAATAATTTTCTTCCAATCATATTGAAGGCACAGGTAATCAAGGATTACAGCACATAAAATAAAAAGATCAGTAGTCATCAAGTTTCCCCCTTTGCCTCTTCACAAAAGAAATGGGGGACCACCTCCTGCTCAAGTGTAAGGTGGGCGAGATTTATGGATCTCAGTTCTTAGTGGGTTTGAGTGCATGAGTATTGAGTGTTTCTTCGGTCCATTGCCAATTTTTATGATTCATAGGTTTACCCCATATATTCCTCCTAAGGGAAGATTTTGTGGCGCTTATGTTTTTTTTTGGCAACAATCTAGACCATCCAAAAAGAATGAAATTAAAGATGCTTCGAAGGAAATCCTTACCCTCAGAAGACATCATCCTTAGAATGAGACATTGTGTTGCCTCTTGTGGTTCTATCCATCCCAAGTTCCGGAGCCTAACTTCCAACAACATCACACACAATTGGAGGGAAGTGGCTACTTTCTAAACTGAGCTCTTTCTCTCCTTGTTTTCTTTCAAGGACCTCTTGTTGTCTCCTTATTGTTGTATAGCTTTTGCTTTCTCTTTTTCTTCGATGGTGGTTTATCTTTTTGTGGTTTCCCTTGCTGCTTCTCGATATATAATTATTTTATATTCTAAAGCTTTTGATTGATGCAAGCTACCATTTCTAAAGAATAATAATAATAATAATTCATGGTAAATCATAAAAAGATCATAGTAGATAATCTCCCCCATACTAAGTCCTCTCGACTAGCCAATATATGTAGTCCTCACATTTGACAAAATCGCAAAATTCACGTGTAAAGCCACAAAACTCGCCCTTGGCATATGCTACAATTCTATATGAATATGCTACTGCAGAAGTCAAGTTGCAAGATTTTAATTTCAAATACAATATAATCAGATTAAGCTCGTCAAATATGCATAAAAAAACAAAATTAAAGCACAATGCAGGAGCTATGAATTCAAAACAAAGACAAAAGCATACCTTAAACAAGGACCCAGATGAAGATCCTCTGTTTGATTTCTGTAAGTGATGCTTGTATGAACTCAAGCCAAGAGATAAGGCTTCTTTATATCTAGGCAATATGTCCACTTCATAACTCTGAGCAGGAACACCTGCATGAACTGAATCTTTAGTGGCTTCTTTCGCATGCCCAATCATTTCATCTCCTTCAGACACCTTCTGCGTATAAAGGAGAAAAAAAAAACCCTCTCAAACAAGTAAATAACAAAACAAAAAACACAATGAAAGCAACATTCAACTGATGCTGGCAGAGACCGCATGTAAAAATCGACAGAAGAATCACGCAATCAAGATTTAAAATACTCATTGTCAGAGTATGTGGCAGATGGTATAAATATCAGCCACATATCAAACAATATGTACTCATCTCAAGTTTTCCCCTACTGAGAATCATATCCATAATGAATACACATTTTGCTAATTTTGTATGGGCAGCATGCATTGATATTGTATGTCTAGAAAATCAACTGCACATGGATAATATGTACATCTTGGCCAAGAATTTAAACCATGCTTGGAACAATTAACAATAAAATTGTCCCACCCAGAACATTTTAGCCTCTTTTAGGCAACAATGAAGATCAAATGACATATATAGGACTTCTACAGTTCTACAAACCAATTCAGAAGTTTCATGGAAACATTAGCAGTAGTACTTGCATTTTCAATAAACTGACTCTCAGAGAGGTTGCGGAAAGCATTGAAAGTGTTCTTAAGATCTTGTTCGACAACTCCAGTCTGGTCTAGTAGTTCATGTAATTCCAGTGTAGCATCATTTGCTCTCTTTTCCATCTTTTCTGAAAAGTCCTCCAACCACTTGAGAACCTGACACCACAACTTTTTGGATAAGATAACAAAATAACAGATCTCTAAACCCTAGAAAATGCAACACACATCATCTGTAAACAAAACACAAAGGCATTATAAGCCTCAATGGATAAGAATCCAATTTTTGGGTGAATTGAAGTTTGAATTAGCAAGTGCTTGATGTTTTTTTCTGTCATCCCTAGAACTGAATTCATAGGATAGAAGATGATGGAGGGATTAGTTGAATTCAGCTCAAAATCTGCAACAACATGTAGTAGATGCATTCAAGTTGCAGTGAAGAAAGAAGAAGAGTGGAGAAGAAAGAGACCTCATTTTGCATGTTCAGTCGCCTTCTGATGGAGGTGTGGATTAGGGTTTCGTCCATTCTTCTCTGCAACAGTCGGAAGGAGGGAGTGGGGGGGAATGGGGATTCCAAGTTTTAAGGTATGGAGAAATTGGATTCCGCGGAAATGGAAAAGTATTGAAATTCGCGGAACTGAAAACGGGGGAGAAAGAATGGGAAATGGGAAATGGGAAATGGGAAATGGGATTTGGGAAGTCACTGGGTGGGGCCGTGGGGTGTTGGTTGGGTTGAGGGTTTTAGGCTCTGGAAAAGTTCGGGAATGGCCTTCCACATAAGATGTGTTTTTTTTTTAAAGCCCCACACAGGGAAAGACAATCTACTCACGTGGAAAAGGAGGAACCCGCATATGCACGCATGAGGACGCCGAGGCTGCAGGCTACGTGGTGGAAGGTATTCTTTTTATTAGTGATCATCTTGCTAAAGTATTGTTTGATCCAGGAGCGACACATTCGTATGTGTCATCAGCTTTTGCTTTAGTCCTTGGTGGAGTAGCCAAACCTAAGAGTACCTCTGGTTGGGGAAACATTTAAGAACACCTTGTCTCCGTTCTGGAACTCTAGAGGTCTGTGCCGGTTGTCCGCATTGCTCTTTTGGCGACTGCGGCTGATCTTCAAAAAAAGAGAGACGTGAAAATTATCCACTTACGTAAGAACACTAGGACACTTTTAGGGTGCGTTTCTGCATAATCGTGGTAAGAGGAAATCCCGCGGTTCTGCATTTCCCATTGGGGTAGATGGGAACTCCATCTCCCCTCCAGTGAGGAAACACACAAAAATTGAGGGAATTTTGTCGTTTCCGTGTTGCACCAAATGATTTATGGCGTTTCGTCGGCAATGGGTTTCCGCTAAAACCTGCTATGCACAAACAGCTCATTAAGACATGTTTATGTGGCCGCTTTTTCACATAAAAAATAAAAAAACATAGAAAGTGGGAAAGACTTTTTGCGGTGGTGTTGGTGGTGTTTACAGTTGTTTTTTTTTTTAGGGAAAAGTGAAAAAAAAATAAAAAATTTCTCTCTTATTATGTGAAAACTCATTTCTAATGAAAGGATTTCATTTATCCAGAGTGTCGCATAAACATGCCTAAAGTGTAACGTTCTTTTTACTGTCAATTAATTAATGGCTTAGTGGTAATGCATCTTCTTATAGAGAAGAACTACTAGGGATTAATTTTGTTCCATTGCTCTTAAAGGAACGCATACATGTGAGGAGAGGGAAACTCACAAATGCAAAAGAGGTAGGGAGGCTAGGTCGAACCCTGGACCTCCCAGTGAGAATTGGCGTGACTCACCACTTAGGTAAGTCACCGTTCTCAATTCATAAGTAGTTATTAAAGCAAAAAAAAAAAAAAAAACACAAAATGTGAACTCACCGGTCACCATGGTCATGTTCTATGATACAAACGTTAGGGGGGTATATGCAAAAAGCTCTAATTAGTCATTAGGCCTAAAATCCATGCATCGACCCAACCACAGGCCTAATAGCTAGGCCCAGGACCTATCCACTTGCGAAAAACTATATACGACCCAGTGTAAAACATGTCAAGCTAGGCCTTCGAGCTTATATAGGCCCAAGCCTACCCCATTTAACCATCATGCCAGAATTTCGGCTCGAGAACAACCACGAGACGAAGAACAAAGCATAAATCCAACTCAATGTTGGCCCAACTCAGATAAGACTTGGGCCGGCTCATGACATTCTAGTTTGACTCATTAGTATTATGTCCTCTACAGCAAAATTTATACTTAGATTTGTTAGAATCTACCTTGTTCATCAAAGTGGAGCCACAGGACCCCTTACCTTTCAGGTTGGGCCCCACTGTAAGGCAATGGTCAAGACTACCAACTGGCATCTGCATTTGAAATTGCATTTCATCACTTTATCCTTTTGGCTCTACATCAATGGCACATGCTCCAGTTATTTATTATGAACAAGCTAGGTATACATTAAAATAAATAAAATTAGGTTGTTAGAATAAAAGCACTTTAATGTTTGGTGAGTGATGAAGAAATTAAAATAACTTGTTAATGTAAGAAGAAATTTAAAATACTGATATTTGTGATTATGTTGCAATATTTACATAATATTATTTAAAGGGGCCTTTGGCAGCAGGTCCTCAACATTACGTTTTATAATCTGCGGTCAAAGATATATTCTCATAGAGGCAGCGGCGGTCCTCTTTTAACACTGAAATGAGCTAAAAAGACAAAAACACTCACTCTTTATATACTCTATACGTCACCAAACACGCTCCGCTTGAAAACATGGAGACCGTCATATACTCCGAAACCTAAGCAAAATCAAGATTCGAAAGCGAAGACAAAGGAAACTGCGGAAAAAAGCAAAATCAACTCATCGATGACCTCGAGCAACAGAATTATCCCGATTTGAACTTAATTGAGTTTGACATAAATTTATCTGAGCTTGATATAAAGTTATTTGATTTTGACATGTATTTATCTAAGCTTGTTGTGAAGTTATCTTAATCTGTGATCAATTAAATAGGACCTTCAATGAATTTATCTGTATATTACATGATTTTATATGAGTTTGATTTCATAATATTATTTAAACCCCTAAGCTCAATGAAATTATATGTATATCTGTTATTTTAAAATTATTTTTTTTTAAACTATAGTTGGGCCCATTCCAATTCTATCATGATGAGCTGTATCCACTTCTATAATGACAAAGCTGTATTGCAGAATCTAAACTAGATCTTTGGTGGTGAATGACAGGCATACTAGTAATCTCATCTACTTCATATTCAAACACTATGATATAAAAACTATGAGTAGATTTCCATCATTTCTCAAGGATGAGGTCAATGCATACACCTATGTCAACTGTTTAATCATTATTCCTCTCCCAAGTTGTGATATTAGTGTATTTAAAACATTGGTCATAGGTACTTAAAAAGCCCACCATTTAATATATATTTTCAATGTATTAACTCTTAATCCTATGACATAAATTTTAAATAGAAATTAGAGTCTCTCAAGTCACCAAAAATTTTATTATCAGTACGGATGTTATCTACCTCTTGATGGTGAATTGAACACACTTGGGGTGCAAGCTCACCAAAATCTTCAACATGGAACCTGATTAGCAAGTTATTGGTCCCAGGTTCAGTGAGTTAACTTGGGTTGGTTAGGCCTTAGCCCCGCATTTATTTAGGTTTCTTAGGCCTGATTTTCTCGCCCCATTGATCCTTAAAACACATGCTTTTAGGGCCAATTTGTTTGCATGTGATTAAATATATAGGAATACAGGGTCAAGTGCGCTCCAACAACTATTATGAAATACATTTATATCGCGTTTTATAGTGCCTATCTTAAGAAAGATATAGTGCTCATCATCGAGGGAAAGACTAGGTTTATAAATGGACTTATGGATCATCAAAGTGCTGTCTAGATAGTTGGCAGCATTTTTACACAATTGTAGATTTATATCAATTTGGTATTAAAAAACAGACGTTTTCACTGGCTCTCTAGTTTATATGCTTCCTGCCAACTATAATTCTGCATGTAGCTCCACGTTTATTTAATTTTCTTGGGCCTAATTTTTTGCCCTATTGATCCATGGAACTCATTATATAATTGCATTTTATGGCTGATTTATGTGCATGTAAATTTAATACATAGAAATTCATGGCCAAACGAACTCCAATGACGATTATGAAATACATATATATATATATATATATATATATATATCACGTTTTATAGTGCTCATCATTCAGGAAAAGACTAGGCTGATAAATGGATTTATGGGGATCATCAAAGTGTTGTCTAGATAGTTGGTAGCCTTATACAATTATAGATTTATATCAATTTGGTATCAAAGACAAACATTTTCACTAGATCTCCAGTTTATATGCTTCCTACCAACCATATGCAAAAATAAAAGATTGCTACAATCATTTGGAGGCTACTTTGGAAGTCAAATGAAAAAAAAAAAAAAAAAAAGAAAGTATGAAAAAAATACTAGAAGATGAAAAGATGTTCTTGTCATTAGGTACTTTGTCTACATTCATCTTTAAAGTTTTTTGCGTAACCTTTCTCCTTCAATCGCTTTTACCAAATAAATAAAAAACTTTGACCTAAAGCATGATCATACTAAACCATTTGTACTGATAAAAAAAAATACTAAACCATTGGTAATGGAACAAATTCACATCAACATCAGAAGCATATTGTCATACATAAGAGTCCCACAAAGCAACCCTTGTGGAATTTTTGTACCACTTTTATAGATGATGGGGATTAAAAATCTCACACCGCTCTTCTGTGGGTCTGATATTATAGTTTGAGCAAGGAGAAAATATGAGATCTTTATATAATTTAAAGTTCAATGTATACAAAAGTACACTTGATGGTGTTATAATTTACTAAACTTGAACTTTCTAATTAACTGTATAGGATTGTATTTTCTACCTCTTTCTTATACTTAATCCTCAACCATACCAATAAACAAATTTCCTCTAATTTTGGTGGGCAACTGATGGCCTAATAGGAATGAGGTTATAATATTTTTTTTAATAGCGATATGCTAGAACTTTTTAGGATTAATGTATTGATTGATCAATGGCATCACTTCATTGTTGTTGACCTTAAAAGAAAAATACTGTGATTGTGATACATCCACTAGTTTCTACAATGATCATTTTCCTTGTCAATGTCTAACAAATAAATAAATAACAGTGTCTTCCATCAAAAACCAACTTCATTTGAAAGCTTTAAAGCCATTTAAGGCAATAAATCATTAAATGATTTTTATTTTTCAATCAATTATATAATCTCTTAAATGTCCCGAGCCATCGCTCACGTGGTTAGGGACATAGTGTAGTGTCACTATTGTATAAGTTGAAAAAAACACCCTTATATCCATTTCAAATAGATGACTAAATGCACAGCCTCTCTTATTGCTTTGGTTGGTCCAATGTGACCTCATGACAAGCATGATGAACCTTCTAGGGTCATGACTTTCTATTGGTCTCCCTTTGTTTGCATGAAATCCATTGTAAAATAGGTTTGTGGATGTATTAAAGAGGTGGGGTGTAAAGGACATAAGGTAGATGTACGATGAAACATTTAGTTACCTCGGATTTGATTTACAAATGACCTCTTTGAATGCAGTAGAATCCATAGGAATTAGTTACATATGAATTCATATTCAAAACAACTCCAGCAAATGATTTATTAAAGAAGTGAAATGTAAATGATGTAATGTGACAACAAAAGGATATAACGCAATAATATAGATGGGACCTTGACTTCCCTTGTGATTTAAAGTACTACTTAATGGTCATGATTCACTTTTCATCTTTCTTTGATTCCCTTCCCAATAAAATGAAAGTAATTTGATTACCCTTTTCTTATACTGACGTCTGATATTCGTTTTTAGCCACTAATGGTATGACTCTCATGTAATTAGTTCATACATATTCCATTGCAAACAAACAAGCCCTGAGACCATTTGACACCCATTTGTAAACCTTCACTTTTATTTCTTCATATTTATCCATTCCGTTGTAATACATTTTATGCAAACAAACGGACCTTAACATGTGTCTATTTAGAAGGACTATATGTTCTCCCACTACTTAGGGATGTAAATGGGTCCCGATTCTCCGATTACTTGGAGGTTCCAACCCGTTAAAAACCGGGTATGAGTCTTTATTTAGGCCCCGATAAGTAAATGGGTCAGGATCCGGTTCTACCTTGGTTCGGACCCGTGGATTTGAGACCCAACATATTACCTCAATTTTCGAAAATCTCTCTTAAAACCTTTTTTTTTTAATATAATTTTCTACCTAGATCCAGACCCGAATCTAGACCCGTCCCATATATAGTTCTGGTTCCGAATCCGATTCCACCTTTTCCTTAACTGTTCCGGTTTGATTCCAGGTCCACCATGGGCCTGGACCGAAACTGACCCGTTTACAACCCTACCACTACTACATTTGCTAAGATGGACTTTAGTTTGTGGGACCCATTTATTAGCTCAATCAAATTATCATACTGTTTGATTTAACAATTTTAAAGATTAATGACGTCTTATATGTAGATTTGAGTTTAATGACTATGTTCTCCCACTACTACATTTTTTAGCCGCTTGAAGTGAGTGAATGTTTAATGAGTGTAAAATTAACCCTAATACGAGATCACGGGATGCAAAGAGTGTCAAAGGGACCGCATTGATCAAAGGTGCGGCCTAAGTGGCCCCCACATAGACTTATGGGAGGAGTACATTCTCATAGATGTGGGGTCCAAAGTGTAAAATAATCTCAAAAAAATACGGTCCGTACACCGTATCCTCTTCCATAGAAAGGAGTCAAAGATTGAAGAAGAAGAAGAAAAGAGGAAAGAAGAAGAGCCGTTGCATCATTTTATTTCTCTTCCAGAGAGAGAGAGAGAGAGAGAGAGACAAAGAGAGAGAAAAGAGAGGGAGAGAGATTACGGGCAGCGTCGGGCAGCATTTCTCTCTCTTATTCCGTGTCCTCCCCTCTCTATCTCTGCTGCAGCCCCTGCTTATTTCGGGCAGTCCGGGCACCATGAACGAGAAGGCCTCCGTCACGAAAGAGCTCAACGCCAAGCACAAAAAGGTGTCTTTTTTTACCCCTCCAATCTCTTCAATCCTTGTGTTTTATTGGAATTCGATTCTGGGGTTTTTTTCATTTGAATCGATTGCTGCTTTTTTAGGAGTGATCTGTGCGTTTAAAAGCCCTAATCTTGTTGTTGTATAAGGACTAGTGTTTTGAATGATTGGGCAAGCTGGGTTCTTCACAATAATGGGATTTATGGAGATCAGATATCTGGGGTTATTCGGTTGGTTTTCTTCATTTCTTGTTGGGCTGTTGTAGATCTCGATTCTGTTTTTTCCCCTTTTGATTGGAACCCGCTTGTTTTGAAATCGTCGATTTTTTTGAAAGATCTTGATTTCGGTCCATCTTTCATGAGTGTATATATACATATCTGAATAAATTGCAGTTCTTCATGGAGGGATTCTTATTGCTTTTGCTGGGTGTTTTTTGTTTTTTTAATAGTTTTCTAGTATTCTATTTTGTTCATTTTTAATTGGTTGTCTGGTAGTTGATGGATGTCTCCCACCCAAATCATGAGTAAGATCTAATTTACATGAGTTTGTGAAGGGAGAAGTGGGAATGAAGGGCCCCTTTTACATGGTTCTGATTGTTTGATCACCAAAAACAAATAACAGAGGTGTACATTGAAACGGCCTTCTGAATTATTTTTATTTTTTATTTATTTTTGATTGGTAACAAAGAAAAAATATTATTGATCACAAAGGGGTACTGAAGAAGAATCTGTATGAGAGCGCTATATCAAGAAGAAATGGAAGGAAAGCTAATGCAACATTTACTATAAAGGGCCTAAACATGAAGAATCTTTATCAATTTCTGATTAGCTAGAGAGTCTGCTATTGAAATTTGCGTCCACATTATAATTAAAGTTACACCCATAATGAAAAATCCAGAAAAAAGAAGAGAAAGAAGAATGAATTGATGTTTCATTGGATGTGGCCTCTCAATCTCCCATGTTATTGCATTAGAAGAGTAGCTCTCTACAATAAACATAACCCAGAATGAATCCTTGAAAATTTAAAATCTTTGTATACACCTAGGATCTTTGCTTCACTGGACTCCTTACTTCCAAGTGGGGTTCTCATCAGCGTTATGTAGAACACCATCTATCATCGATGGTCTCGATGTGGCCCTAGCCACATCATAGATGTTGAACATAAATGTTCATCGAGCATGACAGCATTCAGCCTTCTGATGCTCTTATCTCTTCCCACAAATCATGTAGGCCAACCATTCAACATGTTATTGAAAAGTTTGAAGTTTTACAACCTATCATGCTATAGATTCCTGCTGAAACTTTGGTTGAAACGTGAATCTTAGATAAGGGGTTGTTTGCCTTCTATGCATGGGAAAAGAAAATAGCATTTATGTATGTAAATGTCACATGTGCAAATGCTACATATGTGAAACGCATTACCATTTTTGTCAAAATCACCATTTCAACATGAGTAAATGAGTATGTCCAATGGTGTTAGGAAAAATGCTACTTGTCCGGGGACTTTTGTCCCGGGACTTGGCCCGGCTCCCATGGGAGCCGTTGGATCCCATGGCAGCATGGGATCCAACGGATCCCATGGGGAGTCGGGCCATGTCCCGGGACAAAACCCGGGACAAGTAGCCCGACTCATGGTGTTAGATGTGTTTGGATTTTTTGGACGTTCTTTCTTAAATTTCTCAAAGTCTATGAGGATTTAAGATATAAACTAACCGTCTTCATTCTTATCAGTAATATGAGAATATTGAGCTGTTCAGACCTTGAATTGGGAGCCCACAAAAGTGCAGAAAATCAGATCAATTGGTTGGGATTTTTTTTAGACGTTTTCCAAAAATTTCTTAGAATCCATGAAGATTTAAGAGACAATACTAAATGTCTTGAGGTTTATTGGTTTAGTAAAAAAGATGAACGGATTGGATCATGAAATTGAGGCCTACAAGACTTAATAAATGAAAGGTTGTTGAGGGGTTTTGAACCTGTGACCTATTCACAAAGACGTGAATGGGGATTTTTTTTTCTGGGAAATTGACGCGAATAAGGATTGTACTGCCTTTTTTTTTTTTTTGCAAGAGGGAGGCGTGGCATCATTTATCACCTCATGAGGTGTGTAAATGAGAGGCTGAAAATGGCGTCATTTACAAACCGTTTTTCACACCTCATTTACGCATCACATGTGTCAATGAGTGCAAACAAACATGATGATGCGTAATGCTTACTCATGAGCATCATCTGCACGTGTAAATGGGGGTAGACAAATGAACCCTAAAGATAGTTGAATTCAGAGAAGCTAGATCAGCTAGGAGTGGGGATGGTGAGGAACCGGTAAATTTTTTTATAGATTGCTATTGATTTTTAGGGAGCATTGGATGTAGTGAAACTGCTTGCAAGACAAATATTTTGATAGAGATTGTCTTCGTCGTCCTGTTATTACTTTTTAAAGGGTAACAATAATTGTTATCATCCCATTGTGTTTTTGGGTAGCACAGAATTCAGAAGCTGCTGTTGGTGCTTTTTTCTTCTTCTTCTTCTTTTTTTTTTTTTGACTTTTCTGCTTCAATGATTAAAGCTACAAATGTGAAATTGTGAGATTCTGAAATTAGTTTTTTAAAACTCTTTTCTCTATTTAGTCATTTGCTTGGAGTACTTCTTTATCCATTTTTTTTCTTAGATAAGTTTTTATGTGACTGAATTCTGAATGCTTTTCATGTCATCCATACCAGTTTGTTGAATTTGTTTTCTATTGTATATGATACCTGGATACTCTGCAGTTATATCTATCTTGTATTCATGTTGATACATTTAACTTAAATTTCAACCATTGCACCTGTTGTACGTGGTGCAATATTTTGGTTCTTTCGATCCATTCAATCTATACTCAAAAATCCATATTCCTTCTTTTTTCTTTTAATGCTAAATTGCTAATGCTTTTGTCAAATGTGTTTGTGACCCCACATTTACGACATGGCTTTTAGAAAAGAATCTGCCATTTTCCTTTTGTCTTTGTATTTTCCCTTTGCGTCGAAACAAAATTTTATTGTTATAAAAAAAAGAAAAGAATCTGCTGTTTTCTGTGATCACCTTATTTTATAAAGTGAGTGTTGTATTTTCTTGTTCAATGCATCAACATAATGGTTTGTGGCTTATGATAATTTAGCCCTTTAATGTAGCTTACTGTTATACTCATTTTTTTCCACACATTTCTCTAGAGAGTCTTTTAGCATTACCATGCTTCTTTGTAGCTTCTCTATTAACCAAACATTCTATATGAAGGTTTGAGTTGTATGATTCTTTGGTTGATACTACACGTAATGTCCTTGGTGCTTGAGGTTGGACCTTTGGAATCCATGCTTGGTCGCCCAGAAAGCTCACTTTTTGTTTGGGGCCTTCTATGCAACGAACCATACTCCAACAACAAACCAGATGACTCTAATGACATATTACTTCGCCCTTTTTCTGAATTATATTTTTAAGCTTCTATCTGCAACAATCTCCACAACAATCTATTGGAAGGTTAAAATTCCACAAACTAGTAGTACTTTTATTATTTTGACACATTGTTGTTAAAATCCTACTGTATCCCGAATCTTAAGGAAAAGATTCGTATCCTATGCGACAAATAAATTACATTTACAAGTGAATATTAGAATTCAGATGTGGATCTTTGGATTCAATACTTGTTTTATTGAATCTTATTTTGTGTGATTCATCCAACTATCCAAGTGTGAATAGTTGTAGTTGAGAGGTTAATATTAGTAAACTTTTACTTCCTTTTCTATTTTTGAACGTTTTTATTTTAAAAGGCTATCTTGTGATTAACAGTACCTATTAATAAATTTTGCTATTTTGGAGAGGCTTTAGAGATAAATAAGGAACAGGCATGTGACTAGAGTGCTCAACTGTATGTATGGGTTTTGTCTTGCATTCCTTTTTAATTTTTCTCAGCTTTTCTTCATGAACAATTTTTTTTTTTTTTAACTCAAAGAGAAATCCTAACCATGAAAGGTTGGGAGATTTGCAAAATTGGATTAAAAGAAGGGAGGGAGATAGGGAAAAAAAACGGTGTAACTTGTTTATTTTTCATTGTAACGTTGAAATCTGATATATATTTAACTATTCACATATATTATTTGTGATATGTGAATATATGTCAATGACATTCATATGATTGTATTCTGGATTTATCCATCACTATATTGATGCTGCAATGGATGGAAAGTAGATGAATATAAATAACTACCTTTTATTTTCTTATTTTTTTATTTTTCATTATTATAAACAAAGAATCCTATGATTTGTGGTTCAATTCATTATACGATTTGATTCATCCCCTTCTACGATTTGCGATATGAGATCAATTTTCAAAACAATGTTTTTACAAGCTATTTTTGGTGTGTCTGGTGTAAATAATGGTTTGATAACCTTAATGTAGCCTCCAAGTGTGCAAACAAGGGCCTAGTGACACTATCCATATACTCTTGCTGATCAGCTATCTTCTTTACCCATATAACCTTTTTTTTTTTTTTAACTGGTAAATCTTATTAGAAAGAGGAAGGACAGTAACACATGACACAAGTGACTGCAAAGTATAAAAGCAAAGGTATATGGGCATTTTACCCTTCGCCATTAACACCAGAAACATAATCGCAACAAATCTACATAAAATTAGAATCACTAGAGTCCACACAACGGCCCCATGCCCCCATCCTCATCTAACTTGTCAGCTACATCTTTACCCATATAGTTTAATATGGATTTGTGCTTGTGTTGTACTCATTGTGTTTGTTAAATATGATATTTTTATTGTGGCACTGCCATGACGTGACCTTGGCAGTCGGCACTATAGCATTGGATGTTATCATTTGGAGATCTTTTGCCCCTTTGCTTCTAATAGTTTGGAATCCATTTACAGAACATGACATCTACCTTTTTTATTGTTTTAGAATGAAACAACTGGGTCATAAGTCATGTAATTTCCCCCATTGTTGTTTTCAATAGATTTTCATCTGATTGATTCGTTCGTTTGCAGATATTGGAGGGACTCCTTAAATTGCCAGAGAACAGGGAATGTGCTGATTGCAAAAGCAAGTATGTTCTGCAACAAATTAGGATCACACTAAGTCCTTAAGCTTTTTATTTTTCCAGTCCTTCAACATCTGCTTCATTGGTTTATAATAACTTGATAAGTGGAACTTGTTTTGTTTATTTTCTTACTAGTGATATATCTCTAATGGCTAATTTGCCTCATCTTCTTTACAGAGGTCCAAGATGGGCAAGTGTGAATTTAGGAATATTCATATGCATGCAGTGCTCTGGAATCCATAGAAGTCTTGGGGTACACATATCAAAGGTGATGTCTTGCTTTGATGCTTCCAAGAGCCTTATTCCCATTGTTGAAATGAATTATACACCATGTTGGTATGTAAAAGATGGTAAAATCTTGTTTCAAGTGCAAATTGATCCCAAATACTTGCAGTTGTAAAAGCAATACCATCAAAAAAATTCACAGTATCATTTGACTAATGATTCACATTATCCCTAGGGACACTTACCTTCGTTGGCCACCTTTCATAGTTTTACCTTGTGCATGTGGATAGGAGGGTTTGCATGTGCCCCTAGGGATTAGTTCTCGGCTGTCCAAAATTGAGTGTCCCTCGGGCTTAATGCTAAAGGCTCTTGGGCTGGGCGGGAGATACCCTGGGTTATAATAATAATAATAAAAAAAAAAAAAACGAAAAAGATTTGTACTATTGCCTCCATGAACAAACTATGATTCATTCTATTGATTCATTAACAAACCAATCCACGGGTTTTCTTCTTCTTCTTTGGAACAGTAACTGAAATTTTACTAAAGAGAAGGAACTTCAATTCCAACAATGCCTTAGTTGTGTTGGTTAGGCATTTCTCCTTTACAAAGGAACAAAGGAGGTGCAGGCTTGGGGCTGTCATCAGCTTCCCAACTAAGTAATAACCTTAAGATGCGAGCCAACAAAAGTTGCAGTCGACTTAGATACAGTGTCTAAATTAGGATTAGAATATCCAAGAAGAATTTGAGTGGGTTTTTACTGATGAGTCCAACACTGGTACGTTGCTCATTTAAACAATTTTCGCAACATTGCTTGGCTTGCTATGACTTACAGCTAACAGAAGCATACAACTAAAGATAGACCTTGCTAATATAGTACCTACAAAGCATAGACATATGGTATCTCTACTCTTAACGGCTGGTTCCTCTGCTTCTACTGTCTCTTTCTTCTGGATCACTTGGATTTGAATCCGGGCATGAGGAAATGCTGGTTGTCAGTCACTGGTTGGATTTGTCTGCTGCTAGAAGATCAATATGAAGAAATGGGATGCCAGTGGATATTGTGCAACTAGAGCCTTTGCCTACTTTTGCAACATCTTACCAACTAATTAATGTGAACCCATTAGAAACTCATGATCAATTAAATAACGAAGGCCCCATCAAGTGATGTGGACCATATATAATGTTTGCCCCACTAGTTTTACTGATCACCCTTGATGCTTAAAAAATTAGCTTTTGAGGGGATGATTCGTACTTTTTGATTAAATGCGAATACAACCCAGATTGATATAGGAATAAGAGTTCATCTTTGATTTATAGCATCAACCATATAGGCTCCCACCTTGGAGTACCAATGCGGCTATGCCCATTATGAGAATGACCCTAGCCATATGATCAACGAAAACCAAAGTGGGCAGTTCATTTTGATTGCAAAGCAATGATGCAGTTGTTAGTTTAAACTTTAAACTATCAATTATGTGAGTCTCGACTTCTTTCAAACAATTAATCCGATTCCATTTGCGTCAACTAAAATGGACAGTCTATATTGATGACAACTTTGGCCCCTTCATCGATCTGGACCATTGATTATGTGACTTGAATTTTTCAGAAGAATTGAGTCTAGGTGGCTATTTAGTTCATGCATGCATCTAGTTGGAAGGTAGCTACAAAAGCTAAGTTCTGTTTTTATTGGTGTGACTTTTTTTTGGTGGTGGTGTTGGTGCATGTGTGTGTGTGTGTGTTTCCCTTTGTGTGCGGGGTGGGGGTTGTGTGCTTGCATTAACTTTTGAGCTGCGTTTGCAATGTACTTGTGTTCAAGATTCACTTTCCAAAGTTTGCGCTGCTATGATGTTTTGGGTGAAGTTTGGATCTTTCTCCAAAAAAATAAAATAAAAGAGGCTATGCTTATTTGTTTATTTATTTATTTGAATGGAGAAAGCTATGCGAAGCACCATTCGAAAAAAGGGTATGCTTAGCTTTTATCTTTCAAGTTGTACATAGAAGATAGCTATTTATTTTTCTGAAGCTTTTACCTTCTGGAGCTCTGAAAGTTCTTGTGCTTCATATTTCCTTGCTAATTTGATGAGTGCAATTAACTACTGTAACTAGCTTCCACCTTCTAGAGTCAAGAGGTTTCTCTTGTAGCTCATTGTGTATACATCATGTGATATAGGGTTATCAGTGTCCCAGTTTTGTAGCCATCCCCCACCCCCCACCCCCACCTGACCACGCTACCCCCCACCCCAACTTGACCACCCTCCTTTTTTCCATCTGACTTGTTATGTCATTTCTGCTGTAGGTTCGATCTGCTACATTAGATACATGGCTTCCAGAGCAGGTTGCTTTCATTCAAAGTATGTGATTGATTTCTTAGGCTTGCATTACTTTTGTGCTTTGTACCTGCTGCTAAACTGCAGTACTATCTCATTAGTTTTTTGTCAATTTGACAGTGCTCTTACTCATTTGTTTCTGGTTGTATATAGCTATGGGCAATGAAAAGTCAAATAACTACTGGGAAGCAGAACTGCCCCCAAATTATGACAGAGTTGGGATTGAAAATTTCATTCGTGCAAAGTATGTTCACTTTCAATCTCAGCTATATTATTATTGTACTTCTTTTTGGCTGTCTCTGCTTGCCTGAACTCACTAAAGGCACGATTTCCTAATAAATTAATTAATCTTGATTTGTCAGGTATGAAGAGAGAAGATGGATTCCTCGTGAATCAAAGTCAAAATCAAAAGTACCATCAAATGCACAGGAAGAGAAGGCTTCCATATCCAAGCAGAGAACTGGGGATAGAGGTGACAGTCGGCACACCAATAATGTAGAGCATGTCTCTGAGCGTAGGAGTCTTCCTCCCCAAACTGCTAAAATTCATATCCCTGCGCCTCCCAGAGTATCTGATCCAGTGCCTCCCAAAGTACCTAATCAGGTAAACTTTGTATGACCGAATAACCCTGCATTCTGTAAAGCATCTATTATCCTCTTAGCTGAATTCTGCTTTTTTGAATTCGTCATGTGAGTTTTTGCTGGACAAATAATATGATTGTCCTGATGCCGAACACCTAAATACATCATAGTACTATTAATCATGGAGTTGGCCGAGCAAGATCTGCAATATTGGGCCCACTTCTACTCAATCTGGATCTTGGATCAATCTGTGCCCTGTGGATGATACATATCTGCATTGAAACACTATTTATCGCCCCAAAATAAAATGTAGTCAATTAGTAGCTTTATTTGGATGCCTCATAGTTTGCGACATGAGATCCCTTTTAACTTAATTCCCTCTTAATGTTTTTTTTTTTTTTAAATGGAGGTAGAAAATAATTGTGATTTCAAGAATGTTAACTTACCTTACATAACTTATAAACAGGTTTCTTTTGATTCAAAAGTGGAACCAGTTATCGCTGAGGCCGATTCAACACAGAAAGCTCAAGCGACTCCAAATATCTCACCTCCAAGGGTTGATTTTGCTACTGATCTTTTTAATATGCTTTCTGTGGATGGCCCTAGTGAAAATGCCTCAGAGTCACCTTCCCTTGATGATAATGCATGGGCAGGGTTTCAGTGTAAGTAGTTTTGCACAAATCAACGGCAGCATTGAGCAGAAAACACCACTCATTCCATTTGTTTTGCAGAGGGTCTATAATCACAGGAAAATTTGGCTAAAAACCAGCTAGAAAAGTAATTATGCATACCCTTGAGGCAGGGTTGGCCTGGATGCATGCCAATCACAGAGCAGGGAGATTGGAAGGTTTCACAGTGGATTAAAGGTGGCTAAATATCTTGTATGATTTGATGATTGTAATTATTAATTTAAGGGCCTCAAGATTTTATAGGTTATACATGCACTAATAAAACCGTTAAAATTTGGGGCTTTTAACACGATGGTTCAGATTGTAGTGGTATAGCCCACCTCTAATTGACAGAGACCTTCCAATCCCCCTACCATATGATTGGCATGTATCCAGCTCATGGTTTTATGACCAGTATTATTGATATGAAGTGTGTCCTGTTGATGGATTATGCCCCAAAAATCTCCCACTATCCCGGGCCTCCCTTTGATCTTATTTATAAATTATTTTGTGTTCTTCCTTGTCTATGTTTTATGCCACTGGTTGAAGCATTAATCCTCCGATATGGGGGATATTTGGGCCAGCTTCTGTTTATAGATACAACCATCATCATCGATGGTCTAGAATCCATGGGCCTCAAATTTATGTAATTGGGCACCTTACCTTGTTGAGATTCAAAGCCATCTAATGCCCAACTGCAGTTACCGAAGGGCAACCCTTATCTGTTATGCTGCATATTTTTGTCCCACAACTGCAATTTTTTATTTGAATTATTACAATTTGCAGCTGCAGAAGCAACAAATACGGACGAGAAAGTAAGCCCAACAAAACCAGTTGAAAGCAGCACTCAATCCAAGACTGGAATTGAAGATCTCTTTAAGGATTCACCCTCAGCCATGCAGCCTGCAGCTTCAAACAAGCCTCAGAAGGATGTAAAGACTGACATTATGAGCCTCTTTGAAAAGGTCAGTGCTTTGTCTTGGTTTTATAGGTTTTTAATCGTTAACTGACAGCTGATAGGTTTTACCTAGAAAGAAATGATCAAGAACCTGTTGTCATTGTTTTTTACGGCAGCAATGTTTTTAGAAAAGAAAATTGCTGATTGACTTGGGACTTAGCTGATTCAGCTTGGCTAGGTAGGTATACGAGTGAGAAGGGAAACTCATATCTTCTATGATATAGGCAACTTTTTTGACTCTGCACGCTGAAATCGGGTACCAAAGGAGTGCATTTTATTTCGGTTAATTATTAGAGAAAACTACAATTATTAACCTGTAGTGATGCAGTTGGAATCTGAATCATCCAACCTGATAGGGGAAAGAGGACAAAATAATGAATCATTTGAAGCACTATTGTGAAGTAGATTAAGGAGAGCAACACAAATAGCTTTCTTCACTTCAGAGAGAAAAACAAAATTAAAATTGCACCATACTCAGGTAGTCTATTTTAATTAGCCCGAAAATAATTTTTTTAATGCTTCATTAATCCTACAGCTAATCTTAGTCCGATTGAGCCCTGCACAAAAAAAAAAAGAAGAAGAAGAAGAAGAAGAAGAAGTCTCAAACCTTACTCATATGTTACCTGATAACTTCTGGTCCCTTCCTCTAGTCTTCTTCCTGAACCTACCCTAGCTGAGAAGAGGCGTAGAGCTTTCATCGTTATATTTTAGGTTGAGTTTCTCGCGTGTGTTTATTCTCTTCCATTGCCCTGACTATCTTTATTTTAACACTTGTGATCACTTTTGCCTTTGACTGTTCATGGACGTGATTTAACCAATAGCTAACAACTATCAACTTTGGACTTTTCAACTCTCAGGGTTGTAACAGCATTTCGTCTTTTGGGATTCCTATATTGTAATTTGGGCTTATTTTGATTATGGTCTTTGCATTTTCACTACAAAATGTTAGCTTGACTTAGTTGCCTCTGATTAGTTTGACTTGCGACTTTGTAGGTTAGTAAACTACATTTCTGAAAAATGATGCATCTTCATCATCTTCTTAATCAACAGGGAATTAACAGTTCAGTGATCTAGTTTTTTTTTTTAGATCAGTGGTCTAGACTGTTGACTTGCTGTTGGCTACATTTGACGGCCCATTCGCCTATTTGAGCCCTTCAATTTATGACTTCGAAACAACAGTTAAGATTTAAATACATCAACCATCAACATACAGGGGGGGCAATGACCCAGATATTAGATGGCGAGTGTTGCAACTTGCATCTGAGAATTTTTTGTGCATGGGCCATTCGTGATGAGGCCTATTGTGTCATTAGTTTCAAATTGGAAGCATGTGTTGCAACAGTTAAAATGAAACCTCTAGCAAACTGCTCGGGGGTGGCATTTTAGATTTTTTCCTATGATGGCATCTCCAGTGCTAGAAAGCAGAAACCATGCTATATGCACGTACAGCCATTCATCTGTTGGGTACCAGGGTAAGTCATTCCCCAGAAGTTGCTGCGATTGGATTCCAGCCAGCCACCACTGTTGAGTCTTTGTGCCTGCAGAATGCTTACCGGTGCTCAAGCTCTCTGTAATTTTATTATTTTACCCATCCATTTGTAATCTACGAAGTGTCCAACCAGTGACTGTTAAACGATCAATTTAGGGCATGCCGCATCCATGGCAGGGTCCAACAACTGATCAGACTATCTCGTACATGTATGCCTCATGTAGATTGCCTAACAGCCCAAGCGCATGATAAATTAGATTCAAGTGTCATGATAACTTGGATACAAGTGAAAGTACTCGAGATGTTTCTTAATATTATTATGGAAAATGTGCCATTTGCTTGACTCTGCATTTTTTTATATTTGAAATGGTTATTCAATTAATTTCCACCAAAAGGAAGAGTATGAATGTCCCGTCAACCCAACATCCATATTACATCACTTTTTGCTTTGCCCTCTTTGTGATCCCCTTAAGGAACATACACATATCATCGACATTGTTGCCATTCCAAAAAGACAACTTTCTGACTTTCAGCATTTGGTTTTCCATCTCTTCATTGTGATTAAAATTAATATCATCACATTCCGCACTAACACACATTCTGACATCAGTGTTAATTTCAACTCGCCCAACTCATTACATTAACCATATTGTTTGCAAAACTGACGAATAATTATCCTCACTTTCTGACAAACTTAGAAATTAGAATTGCTATGAAAACTGTCGTACCCTATTTGAGGGAGTGCCCTGTATTTATAGAGAAATGTTCTCCTATGTGCAATGGTAAATGCAGTCCAGCTCTGTGGGGCCCCACTTGGGCCCACTTATGGAAGTGCAGCCCCTTTCATACTCTCATCCTCCCTACGATCTAGCACCTGGCCCAATCTTACTCTCATTTAACCTTTATCTACCTTTGGATTGAATCTCAAAGAAATCTATGGTTAAAAGACCGCTAAATTTTATGGCTATCAAATCAAGGGCTAAGATGACCTGATAGGGCTTTTTTTTTTTTTTTTTTACTTTGTTTGTTTTGCCACTTATCCATGAAGAAACCTTTCCATGTATCCACCCCCACTGATAGGTATGCATCGAGGTGGGCCCCATGAGGTAGACTGCATATTCTCTGCTCATAGAACATTCCCCGTATGTGTGTGTATAAATGTTTACAGTAGTACAATTACATGGATACTCCTTGGGAAATGGTTCATAGGGAGGATGTGTACAAGGGTAGATTGGGAAGAACTAGTTTTTATCAAGAGGGAAAAGTCTTGTAAAGGTATCTTGCTTCGCTGGTATACTGGAATTGGTGCTCTCCTTACACTTTCTTCTGCCTCTTTCCTAGTAACAAAATGATTTGCCATCTGCTGAAGAGCTTTTTCTTGATGTCCAATTGAACCTCCATGTTTTTGGTTTCACATTTTTTTTGTTACACTCTCAAAACAATTTATAGGGAGGAACTGATACTTATCATCAGATTAGAGTATCCAATGGTTTTCCCATTGGGTGGAGAATCACAGCACCAGAAATTTCACTTGAAACATCGAGATTCAATTTGCTGGGTGACACTCCCTCCATCAACCTTTGCATTGTCATATTCATTTATTATAACCTGAGTAGAATCCTCAGTAGGTTGTGGAAGGACATCCCTGCATTTGGAAGAATAATAGACCTGATCAAGGCATTGTGAGATTTCTTGCCCAAGCTGTTTCATTCAATAGTATTATTTTGATGGCTGGAAGTTCTTGGTGTGAACTTGACTCTGCATAACATACATGAAGGGTGTAGCTTTTTATAATGCAGCCTGCTCTTCTGATGGCTTATATGTTAATACCTCATTCGTTGATCCTAGCCATCTGATTCACCAACGTTTCTCTGTGGCCAATTTGCTGAAACAATGATAACAAATTGGATAGCTAGAATTATTCGATCAGGGAGTTGATAGGAATAGTCTTTGTCATGGTGGAGCCCACCAGATGAACAGTAAATTAAAAGCTGAGCCCTACCATATCATTACATGAACAACAAGAAATCCACTTCTCTTGATTGAGCATCCTATAGTACTTCTTCTTCGTCCTATCTTGGTAGAAACTTATTGTCTTAAATGTGTGTTGGCGTTCTGCAGTCCAATATGGTGTCCCCGTTTTCTGTCCACCAACAGCAACTTGCAGTCTTGGCCCAGCAACAGTACCTTCTCATGGCTGCTGCAGCTAAATCTAGTGGAGGTGGTGGTGCTTCAACATCTCCTGTGAATACTTATCCGTCTGGATCTGATGGTGCCCAACCGCAGCTTCTTAGTGGAAATCTGCCGGTACAAAACTGGCCAGGCTTTCAAATTCCAGGAATGATGATGCCAGTTGGCCGACCAGATGATCTACAGAAATACATGCAGGCAGAGTGCTAACAATCTTTATACTGTTCAGTTGATATACTTTTAATCAGTTGTCTCATAATGCTCCTTTCTGTGAAGCAGGCGGCGACTATCAGACCAGCACAATCCTTGGGGAGTCCGAGTCCTTTTCCAGTGTCTGGGTATGCTCTCACTCCCTACCGATCTCTTTCCATTGCTTATTTTGACATTGTGGACCCTTCTTTTGCATGAAGCATTAATTGCTTTATTAAGATTAAGGATCTTAACTCTCAAGTGTTACCGGGTGGGCTCTGGCTGGATGTTGGCTTGCTTCCTTACCGAGCCATTTATTTTTGGCTTGATATTCATGATAGAATGGGTTTGTTGAATGAAAGTTAGGCTTGTCCTCTCCTATGATGGCCATAACTGGTCTAGACTTTCACTTGGTTGTGCACGTCACTGAAAGATATTTCCTAACCTGGTCCTAGACCCTGCTCTTTGTTTTATTTTGGGCCTGGATCTTGTGTAAAGCTGGACCTTGAGGCAAAATATGGCCAAAGCCTGATTTGTGTGGCAAATCTTTCTCACAGTCCTCTAGATTGGGTTCAATGGGCAATGGTCAGTGTTTTAGTCCAGCCTGTCCAGGTTTAGGTATTGTGTAGTGTAATTGGTTTGAGTCTTTGGGTTAGGTAAAGGTTTGACATTATCAGGTTAGTTGTTTGGAATGTGACATTTAACAACCTGTGATGAACTTTGTTTCAATAAGTTAAAATAGCTCAGTTAGCCATATCTTAACCAGTGAAAAGGCGGACAACTTATCTGCCTTAAATGTCTCTATTGTGGCGACTAAAGTGAGTCAACAAGCAGGTGTATGGTTTATAGCACTTCCATATATCCAATGTCATACATGTCTTTAGGTTTAAGAGTTTGGGTTGAATGGCCTTCCTTGACTGTTTCTATTAGTTTAAATGGGCTTGCATAGAGTTAAATCATTAAATACTTGAATCCCTGGTAAAGGATTAAAAAAAAAAAAAAGAAGAAAAAGAAAAAAGAATTCAGACACAATGAGGGTTTGATTCCCAATCAATCTGAAAGTGGTTTAGGTGCACTAAAAAGTTTTAGAGTTAGGATGCATTTGGAAAATAACCATAGTTACCTTGCCCCCTTCAGTTAAAAGCACTGTTTATTACTTGCAACAGTTATTGTTGTTCACATACAGTAGAAATCTAATTTGATAAATGTCTTTGAATCTGGTCCAGATCTATTATTGCTAATCTTAGAACCATATATTCTGTCTTTCATCTTCTTGTTAGAGGATTAACAGGATTTCATTATTGAGAAAATGCGGATGATGAAACCTATTTTAATAATATATCCTAACATATACCGAGCATACTAATGAATTAAACATTGAACAACTAAAGGAATCTCCCTTATAGCAGTCAATTTTGCTAAAGCATCAACCTCCTCCTCCTCGTTACCTGCCCTAGGAACATGCTCGAGCGATGCTGTACTTAAATCTCATTTGTCAGCTCTTGTGCTGTTAGAAGTTCAAGACTAATCCTAGTCTATGATGTAGGCCAAGACCTGAGATGGCAGCATAATGGCAATCGGGGTTCAAGGATTGAACAGCATGATCATGTATGGAATCATAAATCAGCAACGTTCAATCTCCAAATCTGCTCAATGCCTTATATGTTGTTTAAATCTCTCAATATGCAGTAGCCTGTACCCCCAACCTCCCTCCCTCACAACACGACTCTAATTATCCGAATAGAAAGTCATTAATCAACCCAAGGTCTATCAACCAAATACCATTTAGCATGGGCGGATGTGAACTTTAAGTTGATTGAATCAGCCAAATCAGTGTTACATGTTAAGACAACCATATGATTGGTCATTCCATTCTCATTGCTTCAATTCATGGGTGAGTGCCACTCAGATCAGGTGTGTGCTTAATGGTTGTCCTCTCATGAGGGTAGGCCTCCCACCTCAATATTGTCTTTTCTGGCTTGTATAACAGCACATCATGTTATATGATATTTAAAGACTAGCGCAAAATTATGGTTCACTACTGGTGTATGGTTATCAACTTAACAAGTCCATGCCGAATGAATATGGATATATCCCTCAGTCCATGCCCTGATACTATTAATATCAATCTGGGCAATTTGGAAAGTGGACATGAGATAGGCATTGTGTCTACATTTCTCTTTCCCCAAGTTGCTCATTTCATTTCCACTCTGACCCAAAACCTGTGTTCGGGTTCAGGGGGGTTGGGGATCATTCTGTGTGAGATTTTTGAGCCCACCAAGCATGCCTGGCATTATTTTTTTCCCCTCCTCTTTCCTGTCATCATTTCAACCATCTTGTTTTGCAGCATGCACGCCACAAGCACAGCCTCACCTGTTAATGGAGTAGCCACAGTTGGAGTGAATAATCCTTCAGCATCCCCTCTTTCTTCTGCCACCACAAATGCCACCAAATCAGCTAGTGAATATGACTTCTCATCACTAACTAAAGGGTTGTTCTCGAAACCATAGGCGATTCTGGAAGTCACGTGAACATGCATTGATTTTGCTATGTTCCATTTATCAGCATAGTGATTATTTACAACAGGAAATATAGCCCTTGGATTTCTCTCCTGTTTTGGGATGTAGAGGGCAGTCCTCTGTTTTTTTGTTTTCCTGTGGCGCCTTCATTTGTATGAGCAGCTATTGGTGGAATAAAGATTAGTTTAAATTGGTGAGAAACTGTTCCTTCTGAGGTTTGGAGCTGCTCTGATAAGAACCATCAGATTGATCTGGATGTAGCTTGAGTGGAAGATGCCAGTGGATCTTTCTAGTGGGAAAGAAGTATAGTTTTTTCATGTTCTAGGGAAATTAAACAAACTTGCCACAGTTGTATGCAATGCATTTCACATATGCTAAATACCCAGTCATTTGGAATGTGTAATACAATAATTACATGTGAGGCTTTTGCCACCTTGATTATTTTCTTGTATCATTTAGTTTAAATTGATTGTTTGGACTTTTGATCATCTTCATCTTAGCCTTAGTCCTGTTAATTTGGGTTTGAAAAAAGGGTGGTGTTATCTAATGTTTTGTTGGTTGGTGGGGCCTCCCAAAGTAGCACAATCTGTCTCCTGTTGCAGCTTTCCTTGTTTATAAGTTAGCTTGTCATATTCTACCCAAAAGAAAAAAAAAATGTTGGCATGTCATATTCTACCAAAAAAGAAAAAAAAAGGTTAGTATATAATCATATGTGATTAAAATATATGAAGGAATTTAATGTCATTGACCCTCTCCTGCGGCCTCCATGTGGAGATCCATGGTGCGGGCGTCCTTGTGGGGCACACATGGCCCCCCGTATGATCCACACAACCACCTCAAGCCCACCTACTCTCCATGAATTGGCACGAGCCCAAATTTGACACATTCAATTTTTACTCACTGTAGGATTGAAATTTTAAAAAATTGATGCCTACTAAAACCATTATACTTAAGGGTCGGTCATGGATTAATGGGTTAGGTCATGGGTTAATGGGTTAGGATGATCTAACTGACTTAAAACTTTTGCTCACGGGTAGATTGGTTTTGATCTTTCCATCTCCCACCATCATTGCTGTGGTTCTAGGTGGGCCCCAAATGGGATGATGCATAAGGTGCAAAAGTGAGGGTGTGCAGCAGGAGAGGGCGACCCATTTTATAATAAGGAATTGGGCTTAGTATCCTTTCCTGCACATTGAGCAATGGTACATGTAGATTGATAATCTCAATAAAATAAATAGAAATAGAAAGAAGACCTTTGCCTGCTTATTGTCCCTCAGATTTTAGTATTTACAAAGAGCTGAACTTTAATGCTCATGGTTTTTTTTTCCCCCCATTATCACATTTAGACATGTACTTACTTGAGAATTTGACTCAGGATAGATCATAATGGAGAAATTAGAGTTTATATAGTGTAGTTAAGACAAGGCTTTGATGGTGGTGGTGATGATGATTTGGACCCTCTTAAAAGGAAGTACATGGCCATAAGCCAGGATTTAACGGCCTAACCAAGCAGGGCATGTCATAAAGACATCTCTTTTGCAGCTTGAACTCATCAGTTGTTTTCGACACCAAAAGTAAAAACCTCTTGAGTTATTATTATTGTTATTTTTACCATCTAAGATAAGAAATTTGATGAAAAATGT
The DNA here is from genome assembly GCA_003546025.1 of Camphora micrantha. Lineage (NCBI taxonomy): Eukaryota > Viridiplantae > Streptophyta > Magnoliopsida > Laurales > Lauraceae > Camphora > Camphora micrantha. The sequence continues at coordinate 9,019,027 of QPKB01000005.1, read as the reverse complement.
CTGATCCAAGGTACCTTTTTTAAAAAAAAAAATTTGAGTCTTGATTGGATGGTCAGAAATGATTATGAGGCCTACTTTTGACTGATGCCTAATTCATATGGTCCTCTTGGTGGGCTAAAGCATAAGGGGTCGATTGTTCGCACTTGTTTGCATATGTAAATGTTACAGTATAATATTTAGGCCTATCTATATTTGACACGCTTAGTAAAAGTAGTGTGTAAATAAGACCATCGTCAAAAACGAAAATTCTCATACACTAAAGTATGAAATGAATGAACACCTCCTTAGTTAAGAAGGCGCTAGTACAGAGGACACTTGAGACAGATTGTTGTATTAGTAATTAGATTCCCTCACCACCTTATAATTTTTGTGTATCTTGTGTGGGCCGGATTTGCAATCCAAACCGTTAAAATTTTTATTTTTACTCATTCGTCACCCCCAAAGCTTTTAGTTTCATGACTAGAACATCCATGGATTTTGAATATATAGATATTTTATATCTTTAATTCGCATGTGGAAATTATATATATATATATGAACAGTTCATACATGCAAACTTTACCTGTATGAATTTCATTTTCACATCCAATTTGTAAAGACAATAGACCCCCATGGTTCCCTACCAAGTGCCTGCATGGAATTTGTACAATCACACTGGTAGAGGATATGAAAATTGAAATCCTTAAAATTGATCTACCAAAGCAAAATTTGTAAGAGCTGCACCATTACCCATGGGGGAGGGGATGAGGATGGCCACTAGATCATAAATTCAAACTATTTGAGATGATATATATATATATATATATATATATATATATATATATATAGATTAGATCACTGTAGATAAACAGAAAAAAAAAAAAAATCAAAATCAAAGGTCAAATCATATAGGTAATAACAGTCTAAAGTGTCAAGTTCGATATGTACAAAACTGCATAGACACATGTGGGCAGGTTCTAGCCCACAGATGCAAGATGAGATGGATTTGGGTGTAGGAGAGCATCGTCGGCAGGACTTCAAGCAATTGGACAAATTGGTCACACATGGAAGTCCTATGAGAGACCGCCGCTTTGCCGATAAACCACTTCCCTCATCTTAGAGCTTCTCCTTTCACATGAGGGGCTCTTATTTTTTTTCAAGGTCTCCTTTCCTCACTCAAGGGCTCTCTGTCCGAAGTAAGTTTAACGGGTCCTTACCCTTTAGTTGGGGTAAAAGAAAGAAAAAAAAAACAAATATAAATTTTTTTTTTCACTAAATGCTCTCCAAAAACCACTATTCGGATCAATGGTACCCGGCAGACGTAGCAATCAGAATCCTCTCTATCGTTGAGGCTTTGATGTCCTGTTTGTTTGCATTAGAATACGTATGAATTAAATGCATAAAGTGGTTAAAAATGAAGATTAAATGTGAATTAAGAAAAAAAAGAGTATGAAAAGACATTTTTTTCAAATGAAAAAAAAAAAAAAGAAGATGTTATTTGATGTTCATTTTTTATCTTCATTTTTAGTTATCATATGTATTCAATTCCTATGTGTTTTATTAATGCAAAACAATGCCAATAATATAGAAATACAAAGTGAGTAAAATTTGAACAGCTCAAAATGAATAATAATAAGATTGTCATTTAATTATAATAACAATTACAAACTTAGTAATTATTATTCATATTATTATGACAATGGAACTTTGTTGCTTTAATAGTTACTAATACATGGCATGTGACATTGAGGGGCTGCTTGGGGAGTTGAATTCCTAGAAATTTATGAGAAGATGGATAGACTTAAAGAAAAACTAAAAGAGTGCAGGAAGATCAGGATGATGGCTGGGTAGGATGTATCATATAATTATTGGACTCTATGCTGTGACTTTGTTTCTATGTAATAGATACAACATCTTTCTGTACTGTGAATAAAAACATAAAAAGAAGAAAAGGAAAGAATTTTGATGACGTGGTTGTCTTATTTCAATATGATTCAATAAAATTCTCATTTTGAAAATAAAAGTTACAAAAATAGAATCTCACTCTCCAAAACTCGACAGGTTCAAAAAGAGAGACCCGTTTTAGATGATTTGAACATGTCTAATGTAGACCAGTGAATTTTCAATGCATATTGATAGCTCATTAGAAAAAAAAAAAAGAAAGGCCGGATCGAAGAGCACATCAATGAAGATAACATGCAATTTATTCAATCATTTGGCCCATAATGGACTAACAAGGAGAAATAAAATTAATGAAGAAGAACTTAACATGATTAGAAAAAAAAAAAAAAGATAGCCATATTTTGTTGAATGCATTTTTTATGAGAATTGTATATGGTAGAGATTTTTTTATATGGGTTTTATATTGTATCCCCTGAGCATGTCAAATGCTTTGTTTTGACGTTAGAATTCTGAATACATTCCAGTCATTTGAAAAAATCGGACATATTAAATACCAAAGTGTACTTAGAGCATTTGAAATTTCACTTTAAATAATAAAATATTTAGAGAATTTTAGTGCCCCCAACACCATCAAGACCCATTCGTATCATCTCAGATTCAGATAAACATCAACCAACCACACCAATCAACGGCCCACATTCCATTATCTAACACCACCTACAACTCTCTCTCTCTCCGCTATAAGTACACGATCTGCTCATTTCTCTCCACTTCTCCTCTTAAATTCTCAAACCTCTCACACGTGCAAACTTTCTCTGAAACCGTTTCTTTCTCTTTTTTTTTCCCATTCTACCCTTCCTCTCTGCAACAATGGCGGTCTTCTCCTCCTCCAAGGCGCTTATTCTCTCCTCCACAGCAGCTCTTTGTACGGCTCTCATCTTCAGCTTCTCCGAGCCTCTCCTGCGAGACATCTTCACTTCCGTGCTCCCGCAGATCTGGTGCTCTCTCCTCTCGTGGCTCGCGCCTCCTTATCTCTACTTCCTCATCAACGCCATCATCATCTCCATCGCCGCCTCTTCTAAGTTCCAGCTGCACCAGCCCGAGTTGAAGGATCCGGCCGAGATCCGGCAGGTTTTCGAGGATCCGGCTGCTTTTGAGGCTGCCTTGGTGAAGAATCCGGCGGAGGTCCGGCAGGATTTCGAGGATCCGTTTGCGAAGGAGAAACCGCTGGTTTCCGGTCGGTTCGGGCAACGTAAGTTCGTGAAAGCGAGTCCTGAAGGTAAATGGAAATCGAATGACAGCTTTTGATTTGAATCCGTTCGGCGTACGATACGATGGTTCTGTTTTGCGAGGCTAACGCGCGCCTTCGGGCTCGGCGCATGTTAGCATTCTCTTTGTCTGCATTTCTCGGTTTTCTGTATTTGATTTTTGATGCATGAGATCGGACCGGAGAGCGAACCGGCACGGTGGATGATACGGTCCAAAACCGGCACACGAGAAGATTAAAATACGTATATAGTTGTTTTTTTTATAACTAACGTATCGGTCTATCGGTCGCCAAATCCAACTGGACTCGACATGTGGATGTAAGGGTTGCATGGCTGCTAACATGCGCCGGTCGTCTTCTGCACTTGCTTGGCTCATGTCCAGTTTAGGTGGTCTAAGGCTCGCACTCATGATAATTTCGTGAGTCTCAGAAAAACCTAAGACGGATATCATCGAAATTTCACTGCAGAGTGTAGCATGAGTGGGCCACTTGGTCATGTCTCTAGTCTTGACCCTCGTAGATTTACTTTAGTGGGACGATAAAGTAATTCTTGTGCGATAATGTAGGTCTCAAACATGTGAGCAACCACTTTGTGAAAAATTGTCAAAGGTTACGCCAGTCTCCGGTCTGATCGTGAGGGGTGGAAAATTTTAGAGAGTGTAGTAAGAGTAGGCCCCACATCTAGACTTTAGAGAGATGGTTTCTAAATAGAAACAATTTTAAATCGTGCCAAATTAGCGGCACTAATCTCCATTCTGGGTGCAGTGGGCCTTCTTTTTCACGAAAACACTAAAAAATTTTGGAATTTCAATCTCTTTAGTTTGTTGGAATTTCAAATCTATTACCAAGATTTGGACTTCTATTCCAAATAAAAATCCTTGCCTTGTAACCAAAGCTGAAGAAATCTCTATTGCAACAATTTTTTTTTCTTTTTTTCTTTTGCAATATCACAAAATTTTAATTGAGTTATGTGATATCGCATAAAATACAAAAGAAAAAATTGGTGCTACATTGACATTTTAATGAGGTATTTGTATATTTTAAATAAAATTATGTGATATCGCAAAAAAGTGTTATGTATGATGTCACAAAAGGGTAGCTGTATCTTTGGATAGTTTTCTCAACCATCATCACTAAGCATGAATTTTTTATTACCAATGGTAGAAAATACAAGGGTGAATTGGTCATTTTACAGGCAACAGGGTGTTACGTGTAGCAAAGCCGAAACGACACGAAACGCTGGAAAGCACATGGAAGACGATCACAGAAGGCCGCTCCATGCCACTATCCCGGCACCTCAAGAAATCCGGCACGTGGGAAACGGACGTGCGGTCCGACGGCCAGGATCCCATCCCTGTCATGAAGAAATCGGAGACGATGAACGACCGGATGGCACTCTCTCCAACACCGGGCTCGGGTAAGCTCCTGAGGAAGGAATCGTCGCTGAGTCAAGATGAGTTGAATCGGCGAGTGGAAGCTTTCATAAAGAAATTCAATGAGGAGATGAGGCTGCAGAGGCAAAAGTCCCTTCAGAATTACATGGAAATGGTAAACCATGGGACCCATCAAATAGATGGTGTTTGAATCCCTCTCCTCTTCTTCTCAATTTTATTAATATATTGGGAGAAGAATCTCTATTCTGGGGTGTTTTTTTTTTTTCTCCCTCTCCTCATGTGTCTTGCACACTCCTACACCCTGCTTTCGAGCGAGATGGTTCTTAGTCTTCGTTTGCTCGCTTAGAGATGAAATTATAGTAGTCCTGTAAAACTTTTAGTTAGGATATCCTTTTAATCCCAATAAAACTCAATGCAAATGATCTGATTTGTATCTTAGGTGTGCCCATAATTGCTAAAGTTTTGTAAATTAGTGTTAATGCATGGTTGTGATTAAATAGAACTACTAATGTAAATCAAGGCGGTCACTCATCATCAATTAATATGCTTGCAACTTAATATTTGACATCGCTAAAATTGATGATTAGTTTGTTAAAACTAGAGTTACATGGTTGGAAGAAAACCTATAAATATAGGGTTTTAGGTAATTTACTTCACTTCACATCACAAGAATTACTTGCATCCCATCAATTAGGCTTGTGATGAGAAAAGTAGCAAAGAGATGTAAATCTCCCAAGAAGGATAAATTAACTCATGATGTGTAGATCAAGAGATCAAGCAATGAAATTAGGTGTGCATTTATTTTATTATGTTTGCGTTGTTTTGGTATAAACTTGTGATGATTATATGATTTATTTGCATTAAAGCTAACAAGTGTTATTTTTTTTTCTTTTTTTAACTTTGACAAATTATTATACAATTATATCAAATATACTCAATGTGACTTCTAATATTTTCTACAATAGACTTTTTTAAATAACCAACATAAAAAATGAGGTCGAGTTCTCAGAAAATTTTGTCACAGGAATATGGGCCTCCTCTCTGTTGAGCACTGGTCCTTGTGGGGCCTACCTAGCTGTATATGGCGACGAAGGATCACATCTTCTAGGGCCGGTGGACCATAAGGCCAGCAAAGCCTTTGATTTAGGCCCCAAAAAATTAGGACAAAAAAAGGTCCCATAATAGCAGCTGACATCTTTTGAAATTCCAAAACTTCAAATCTTTTTTTTTCTCCCCAAAATATAAGGCCCATAATAACTCTCTCAAAAGAAGATACAGCCAAGATTTTCATGGGGCCTTAAAGTGTCATTTATGGCCTATTATATTCCCAAATCCGCCCCTTACAAATTGATTTTAGCACACCATTATATTTCTATCAGTTAATGTGTATCGAATCTCAACCATACATTCATTCATGAATTTGCTTCACAAGCCTTTTTCATTATTTTTTTTATCCTATTTCAATAGGGGCCCATTCAGATTTGATCCATAGCTTGATATTTCAACCTTAATAATAAATCTTAAAATTTAAGATAAACAATGGGCCCCCGCCGGAATTTATTCACTTGCATTTAGAATATATGAGCATCATGCATCTAGAACATCCAATACATGAGGCACACCTCTGAAATCCATCTTGGATGTTCCTGTGGTTGCGGTGGGGTGGCAAGACCTAAGAGGACGTGCCCAAAATTTTTATGCGGGTTTTGGAGTTGGACTTAAGATAAGTTAGTAAAACTCAATTAGCAATTTTGCATCACAAAATAAATAAATAAATAAATAAATAAATTTAAATAAGATATTTATCATAATATTAAAATATAAAAAATGTCTCATTAGGATTGTCGCTTTAGGCCTTGAATTGTCTCGAGCCGGCCCTAGTATCATCATCTTAACAACTTGATTAATGGCCCACAAGTTTTCACCGTCCGAAAGAATGCGCAGTTGATCTAACGGTCTAGTCCATTCGTATGGTGCCAAACTCAGTCCCTGTTTTATGGTCCATGGATGGATCATAAGGTACGCCCCACTAGAGGTGCTCACTAGAGGTTCTCGGAATATGAGTGCTTTTATGGACTAATTTATAAACTTGGGTGACATTTTAATTTATATTAGAAGGCAAAATACTAATATTTTACCTGTTAACTAGTTGAAGTGGACCAATGAATCAAGTAACTTCAATGAGACCCCATCATCAAAGAAATGTTGAATATGTATGTTTGAAACTTGAAACTACTTAACAGAAACTAGAAAGTGGAAGAACCGAAAGATAAACTGAATGAATTAACCTACCCAATGAATTGGCAAACTATGACAAATATCTTAATCATGAATTACAGAATGCAAAATTAGTTGGGCTGGAAACTTGTTGAGTATGGGTTTGACTAGAAAGGGTTGGTTGTTAGGGAATTTGGAGTGCAAAGAGAATATGATTAGCTAGCTTCCAATTAACTAGTAAAGTCTTATAAAAGATATCATATCATTGTTCTTGAGATTTATGATTGGGAGTTAAAACAAGAAGAAGAAATTAGGCTTGGGAATTCTTTTGAAATTTCAGGAATTTCATTTTGCTACAAACACTCACAACATGAATTTTTTCTTGCACCCTAAACGAGTAAGCTGTATTTCCATTTTCCTCGAATGAACCCTAAATCTGATTACCTAAGATTCAAACCTGATTGCCTATTTCATTTTGCTACAAACATTCAGAACATGAATTTTTCTTGTATCCTACTAGTGTCATCCATTTTCCTCCTTTTGAAGTTTTCTTATCAAATGAACATTAAGGGTGCGTTTGTGCACGCACCGGATTTTGGCAAAAAACACGTATAAAAAGGCGGTTTCCTCTTTAAAATTCTCACCACACCAAACGACAATGAGGAAGGCGCGGGACTCCCACTATTTCCACAGAAGGGGGCGTTTCTAAATCTGATTACGTACGGTTCAAAAGTGATTACCTATTTCACTTTGCCACAGACACTTGGAACATGAATTTCTTTTTTCTTGTACTACACGCGTGTCAACTGACTTTACATTTTCCCCTTTTCCAAGTTTTCTTACCAAATGAACCCTAAATATGATTACCTAAGATTCAAATTTCAAACCTGATTACCTAAGATTCACATATAAATATAGGAGATACTCAAATGCTTGAACACTACTATATTAAACTGAGTCACCTGTCATTGGTTTACAAATATCCAAATTTGATCCTGTAAATTTATTTTGTTCCAAATTTTGTAGCGCATTTGTAAGGTCTCAAAGTTGGCCAAATTCTATGGAGAAATAATCTGGTTTTACACCGTTAATCAAGTTTCATTTCCTCTTCTTGTTTCAAAATATCCACTCTAGCTTTTGCTGTAATTGTGTTCCATAATAATTCCATTCACATGGAATGAGTTACCTTATAATGTGTTGTGCAGCAATCTATTGGGCCAGGCCTCTTCTGTAATGACAATAGCCTCACTAAAACCTTACATCTTTTTTTCCCCCTTTTTTTTTTGCAAAAATGTGACCCATTTATCAATCTGATTTGTAAATATCAACCCGAACCACCCAAAATTTCCAAGCCAGGTTAAGGGCACATCTATTTATTGCAGTTGAAAATGTTAAGCAAACCCATAATCATCCGATTAAATTGCAACCAGATCCGTTGCGTTTAGAGAAGAAAAGCTTGTGGTCTAAACCAGAACCTGGCCCATTTATTAATCAGGTTGAAGATGACAACTCAACCCTGCAAAAAGGGTAAGCTTGAACTTGCAATTAACAGGTTGGGTTTGAGTTGTAATGTAATTTGTTGGGTTGGGTCAGGTTAGCAGGTTGGATGAGTAATTCCTAGCCTTTGCATCTAACCATTTCGTAATATGCTAATATATTGAGCAATATATTATATATTAATTAAAAAATATATTAAGAAAAGGAAGTCTTCTCTCAAACAACAAACTTTACCACTCATCTTCAAAGACCTGAAGAAAGAAAGCATCGACTAGTTTTTGAGTTGTCCAATTTGATGAAACTATGTAATACTAAAACTTCAAAGATTCAGCTTGCGTGCTCTAGTGGGCTGCATGGGTAGTTGCTGTCTTCTTGAAATCGATCTTGTCAACTTTTACTTCTCCATCGATGAGCTCATAAACATAAACCACTACGCGGAGGCCATCGATGTCCATGAGGACAAAGCTTGGATTGACATCATAAGTAATGCTGCTGTAGGCACCTGTAGCAGAACCGGGGTTTATAACGACACCTCCCTCATGCTTGTAGGCCTTGAATTGATGCGTGTGGCCAGTGACGAGGATGTCCACATCCAACTGCCTCTGAAGCATTGCTAGAGAATCCAGGTCGCCCCAAGGAATGACCTTCAATCATCAACAAATAATCGAGGAATGAAGGTAAAACCATGCATACAGAAGAAATGACAGATCATACCCGCAGACTTTCAAACTATCATCCTAAAATGGAAAAAGGGGGACGGAGTAGAAGAAGAGGAAGGAAGATTTGATTTGAGTTGAGAAACACTCTTTTCTATTCGTACAATGGGGCCCCTTTCGGTCAACCCCAAACCCTCACACATTTACCAAAGTTAATTGATGCTCATCCTAATTTGATACATCCAACCATTATCTACCTTTGGATTGGATTACAATAAAATGCACTTATAAAACATTAGAATTTTGAATCTCTAAAATCAAGGATAGAGTGATATTTTGGCCAAAGCCTACCCTTCTCATGCTCCCTACCCCCATGATTTGCATGCATGCACGATTCCAGGTGGATCGAATGTAGCCAAGGTGCAAGGTACCACCAAGACACTACTGGAGTCCAAGGCGTGAGGCACACGCCTATGTCTGAGCTTAAGTATGTCAGCCCACTTTAAAGTTTAAATGAAAATTAAAGAAAGGAATTTGTATATACATATTATATATACATGTCTGTAAATTTCTTTTAGGTTTTATCACTATGCCACACTGTTATTATTTATTTTAAAATTATATCATTCAACATGTTCAATGTCAAGCAAGGACTTGTATCTAATGGGACCTCAAAAATCAAATGGGGCAACACCTCCCCGTAGATAACAACATTAACACCTTTGATCATTTTGTTTTTTAGTAGAAAGAAGAGGAAAGATTTGCACTCATGACCCTAAGTTCGCCATATGAAGTTTCCACTTCTTATAGGTGTCATGACTCAAAATCCAAAACCTTGCTGTTGCAACAGTGAGAACAACATTCCATCTGTTCTAAAGGTTGTCAAGCTTGCACCACTTTGGTGATAAAAATTTAGATTAATAGATTAATAAAATACGAAAAAGGCATCAAGAAGAATGGTATTAGAAACTACAGAGTATTTAAAATGACACAAGCCTATATGAATGCAAGATACTTCATGGTTTTCTCTATTGGAAGTGTCAACATTGTTAAAAACAAATTGGATTGGAAAGGGGAATAAAATTTGACTAGCAAACCTGATGACCATGGCACAACCCAAGCTTGAATTGACCAATGGTAAGAGTCTTGGTCTCTGGATAGCGCGCATCCTCATCATACTCACCTCGAGTAACATGCATGTCAGGACAAAGACTCTTCAAGTAATCATGAACTTCCTACACATGTCCAAATCATTCAAGTATCAGTAGATAATAGCACATGGATTTTAAGAGGGTAAAGAATTGATCAATGGATGCAGATGGTGTTAATTTACCATGTGATAAGCACACGAAGAATTTTAAATGAGAACTTCTGATGAATTATTGGTGCACATACAAATGTTATAATGGACGGCATACATGATACATCTACTTCTTTTTTATTGATTCAACTTTATACAATTTATACAAGTGAACTTTCTATTAGGTCGGGTAAGGGCTGCAGATTAGGTCTCTGAGCGCAAACAAGAGCTTTTTTTGGCTGTGTTGCAGTGTAGGACACTAGAAGGCACTAGTCATGCAGATTGCAGACTACCATACCAAAAAGAGGTTAGTTATTGTATCGTATCCTTAGTGATTGTCATCACCCCAATAAAGGAGCTGTAATCAAGGCTACATTAGTCTATACACACAGGATGAAACTTCACAATAAGGATCATCAATTTCACAACTATCTTCTAAGTCTACTACTAGTTTTGGTTCTCATTTTTATTTTTCTATTTTTTTATTTTCATGGTGTCAGACCCAATTCATGATCAGGCCCTATACTTCCTCACACTCAAGCTTGCTTCGCCTTGTGAAATCTCTCGCGGGTAGAGCCCTCGCTTAATAGGTGGGCCTCTCATACTGCCTTAATTGCAAACGGGACTTGTGACAAGGACTTCTGAACAAAAGCCTACCGGAATCCATCTCTTGAGCACAGATCTTCAGTTTTTCCCTTATGGGAGCCTGTCGAAAGAGCAATGGCCTTAAATAGCTGGATTCTTTAGTTTTTCCTGTATGAAGCTTAGTGCAAGGCTTACAACCATGCCCTTGCAATATCTTCCCAAAAATAGGCATCGACCTCCTGCCACAGATCAAATATCTTCCTTCCAATAGAAGACACCTTCCACTTGATCCAGCCCTTCAGAGATCTACGGCCTCTGGTTCATCTCTGAACTCCACGCAGCATCTCCGTTAACTGGTTTGGTCTTAGACTATTCTTTCCTCACACCAATCTCAATGTATGTAACTGTTTTATGCAGAATACTGAAAAGACTTCTATCGCCTTCCTCATTGAATTCATGTTCTAATCTGAGCTTTGATCTCATATTCCTCTTGGAATTTGAGGTTTTGATCCTCAAATCTGCTTGACAACTAGAAGTTTTCTAGATTTCTTGGAACCCCTTTAATCAGTTGATTTTAGGTCAGTCAGATTGTTGGTATCATGGAACAATCAAATGTTCTTAAAGTAGTAATGACTGGGAAAAATTACATGACCAGGTTCTTTCATTTAAACATCATCTTGGGGCCACCCACAAAATTGGAAGCAATCCCGATGGGACGGCTTCAATACCTGAAGATATCAAAGGTAAATCTGAATTGGGTCAGGAGATAAAAAGTTATCACATGGCTTTTAAATTCTGTGGAGCGACATGTTTCAGTATCTTTACAACCATATATTCTAAAGCCAACAGACCAATAAAGACCAGAAATTTATGTGGATGAACTTTCTAAATAATCCCAGGGAGACAAAAATGTTGAAGATCATTTTATTGGATTTAGGGTCCCTTGGAGAGAGAAAGACTCCATGTTGCTTCAACAATCCCACAAGAAAGAATGAAAGAAGTTTCGTGTGTTCAGGAAGAATCCCATGTAAATCAGTTTCTTACTGCCCTCATGTATAGTTAAACTCTTCAAATCTTGATACTTGAGCAAGAGCTCTTTAAGGAAGAACTTTTGTCTTCAGTCCCAAGCAAAATTTGTAATGACCCCTTGTTTTCTTCCTTTCGAGAAAAGGAAGGATGGGTAGGTTGGCTGCACCAGCAAAAAGCCAGGAGGAAGGCAAAGAGGAACATTTGCACTAATTGCACTCATGTTCAGGGTTCAAGGCAGGGTTTCTGATGATGAAGCAGAGGAAGGGAGAGCATTTGGGAAGGGGGTTAAAACATGAGTATTTTTCAATATTAGATTGAACGATCCTTTTAAAAAGATGTCAACGACATAATATAACAGTATAACAGGAAAGCAGGTGCAATATAACTATGTCAAAATAACACACTGCCACAACACAGAACTTAGAGAGACAAAAAAAAAAAAAATATATACAGATTAAATGTTAGTTTTTGTCTCTGGAAACCATCCAAATGAGTTAACAAGAGATAAGTCTATGGAAGAAGACCAACTTTACCAAGTTTCACAGGACATAGCTCACACATTATTGGCAATTTATAGTGGTATTTTCTAAGTCCACTAAAACAGTCATGAATAAAAAGAAAATATCTTAGACATCAGCACATAATTGTTATGAAACAGGGCATTTCATCAACAAATTCAAAGAATCTTCGAGTTTTCATCCTCATGGAAGTTGCTATTTACCTCAATTAAGATTGAGCATTTTGATTTGGTTTTCTACTCTTGTTACCTCTTCCTCAATTTAGTTATGTTGTTGTTAGTACAAGTGGGGTTTCAATATAATATTGAACACACTCCTATTTTTCTTCTTCTCTGAGTATACTTTTCAATGGAAGAGGTGAGTATACAGAAACAAAAGCATGTTGCATTCAAAACCTACCTAATTAGCAACCAGGAATGGACCAGGAAAATTCAGTTGAAGGAAGCATTATAGACTCCCATAACTTATAATAGCTCAAGAAATCATAAGTACAACAAAGAACCAGCTTTAGGTTGCTGACAGATTTTTTACACAGTACACCAACTAGCTAAAATAGATTTAGTATTTCCATTTGCCAGAAGCAGCTGCAACACCAGCTGGTTCTAGCATTCAGCAAAAGCACTTAACTGAACAATAAATCTGTGTGTCTAAAATCATGCCAGACTCAGATGAAGTAAAAGCATGACTGAGTCAGAAAATATCAACACCCAACTACTAAATCAAGCATATCTGCAGGCACAATCATTTGAAGAAAAATCAAAAGGAAAACTGACAAAGCATGGAAATCCAATTCAAATAGATCATAATGTAAGGCATTGTATACAACAGTAGCTAATAGAAACATCAATATAATGATACACACACATATCTATCTACTGTATCACTTCCATTGTCAAGACATTCCCTTGCAGCAGTAGTCATATCAGTTTCTATATGCAACTTAAATCTCAAATAAATTAAACAGAGTTTGTTCTGAAATGTGCTTATAAGTGCAAATTTATTTAGAAATCCAAGGGGGGTGTTTTGCAACTCCAAAACTAAGCTCTTATTTTATGATTTAGAGCTTATTTCCAATGCAACTGATGGAGGTAGACAATGCAAAATTTACAAGTGTCATGCAAATGGTGGGTTCTACATTGTAATTTCTAAAAGCCATACCCCAATTAGCACAATTTCTAAAGGTGGCCCCCCAATTCCCTCATGAAATGAGAGTTCTTTTTATATATAAATTTACCAAAAAAGACTAATTGTGTATTAGAACTTAAAAATTAAACGCTTTTATATATATATATATATATATATTTTTAGACCGTAATCTAATAAGCCCTTATTAATTAGACTAGAATTTATTTTAGACCTTAATCTAATTCGCACTTATCAATAAAACAAGAGTTTCCAAACGACCCCTTATACACAAAACAAAACAACATTGATGCTAGAATACCAAAACCTGAAAAGGGGGAAAATTCTGAAGAACGCATACCTTAATACAAAGATTTCCGGTACAAATGATGTGTTGGATCTTCCCAGGAACAAGCATGGATTTGAATTTTGCTGGCAAATCAGACGACCTATGAGGGATGTGAAGATCTCCTAGGGCTAGAACCAACACCATTCTTCTTACTTCTTAGTAACACGGTACACCTCAAGCTTTAATCCTCATCAAAATCTATAAACAGAAACTAAAATAAGAAACCCCAATTCCCCTAATCAGTTGCAATAACTACAGTTATAAAACCCCAGAATGAATATAGTGTTTACATACATGTATAATATTCTTTCAGTGACCCATATGGTCAATCTGGTCAGTCCCCCAAATATCAAATATGAACGAACTGGATCAATAGAAAGACTGGGGGTGTTTTATAATCATCTCAAATTGAGATTTGAGAGATTGGGTTTTCTATAATTATCTCAAAACACATACCCACAAGGCCAAATTAACAAATAATTCATCTACAGATCAGAAGAAACAGATCTGGGGGTGAAAACGAAAGATGGAGAGAGAGAGAGAGAGGCAGTACCTGATGGTGCCCCTACCGTATGCTGCTATTGCTTCTTCGTCCTCTTCGTTCTCCTCTCCTTCTCCCCTTCGTCTTTCTCTTCGCTGCTTTCTTCTACTTCCGCCCGCAAAGAAAAACAAAGAGGGACGCACTGCTTTTGGGGATGTGTTCTAGGCTTTGACTTGGAGAAATCAAGAGGGTTTTGTTTATAAATGTGAATTATTTGGTGAAATCCGGAGTTGAAGGAGTATATTTAATTCCACGGTGGAGCCCACGGATTAACGTGTATTTTTAAATTTTACTCTAGTAAGAGTTATTCCCATTATAAGATTGGCCGTTTAATTAAAAATGTGAGTTGCACAATTTTATGTGTTTTCATTAATCATGTGTTTTTTTTTTTTTAATCAAATGCTCAATTTTATGTGTAATCAACCTGTAAAGTTTGGGGCTAGGGAAATATCATATAAATTGGGAAGGAATTTGATTTGCCTTAAAATATATAGGAGTTTTTTTTTTTATAAGAAAATATATAGGAGTTAAATACGTGGGATTCATATCTTAAGTGGTTAAAATGAGGATCAAAAGTGGTCTTTTAAAAATGAGTATCACATAAGAACTCAAAAAGGATAAGAAATGAATACCCGGCCATCATTCTAATAATTGTATACGCGTTGTATATACATAGGAATGTGAAGTTCCAATCAGTCAACATCTCCACATGTATTGTTCATCCCTCACCTTATATTCTTCACATCTGGCTTCTATAATAATTGTATTGATTCTTTTATTTTACTTTTTTGGTAGGTTGGCCCATCGGCTAAAAGTGGTATTAATCATTTGAAGGCTCAAGGATTGATCCTTATGACCATGTGCCTGTACCAAGGTGTCAATCCACTCAAGTATGAGCGTGTTGGCAATCACAGGGTTCATTTCACCTTGAATTTCATGCAAATGAACAAGCCCAAGTAAAAAGAAAAAAAAAAAAGGAAAGAAAAGGGCGTTTGGACTCTAAAAAATCCTATCCGCTCAAACTGTACCTGGACAAACTTCTCTCTAATTGAGTTCGGACCCGGATTTGATTTTAATGGCCCTTACTAATCTCTAAATCTTGCAACAAAGTGAGTGAGACCCATTGGCCATTAGTGCTACTTGTTGAAGTGAACTTTCAGTTTAAAATATAAATAATCAAGTTGAATGATCTCAACTTCATATCTAAATTCACAAATCGAAGAATCTTAATCCTCCTAAGTGACCTCCATGAAAATCTGTTAGCTGAGATCAGTCTAATATCTGAACTGCTCAAGTAACTATTTCATCTTGTATCAGTATTAGTCAAATTGAAGAGTTTAGCAACTACATTTAAAGAATTTCTTTTTCTTTTTCTTTTTCTTGGATATACTAATCTTATAATTTGAGTTGATTATAAAAAGAATATATGAAAATAAATGATAGTTATTTTATCTCTTTTTTATTTTTTTTTTAAAAGAAAGCATGACTCTATGAAGTCGCCGCGTTGGCTCCTCAAGTCAAATTCTTGATTAATCGCGAGGTTTAATATTGATTAATCTCAAATCATCCAACTTCAGAATCCGTTTTAACTAAATAACAATCATGTATATCAACAGCTTAAAAACAAATAAATAAAAGTTCCAACGCGATCAACAATGGTTTTCAAAGTAGAGTCATAATCTAACTAATATTTATGAGAGATGTTCATCTACAAGCTCATTGATCAAGAATGAAATCCATAAAAGGAGCTGGAGTTTTTGGAGTAAACACTCGAAGAATTAAGACGGTTGAATTTCACTAAAATACCGTTAAAAAATAGAATTTCACTAAAATAGTCTCATCAGCTCCTGAGTTTTTATAAATACTAATAAATATCTCAGCTCAAACTTGGCATGCATTACCAAACCAAGACCAAGTCTTTCCTAGTTGAGCTTAGATACTAATCAAGCTAAACCTCAAGCTCTCGAGTTTATTTATTCAAGCCTGCCTTAGTTGAGGTTGTTTAGACAGGAGAGTAATGAAGCCTCAGTTAGTTAATTAAAGCTAAGCTGGAATTAAGCTCGAGGCTGTATATGTAATGTTCAAGCCAACCTCAACCTCAACCTCAGGTTGGCTTGTCTACATCCTTCAAGGCTGCAAACAAAAAATAAGAATACCCAATTGCAAAACATGTTGTAGACATGAAACGCAGCTCAGAAATTTCAATAGTCTGCACCAATTGTAGAAGATTCCTTGCCACTTTCAACATGTGAGTACCCAGATTTCACTTCCAGAGAAAAGCAAAACCATTGTGTAAACTAAAGGCCATGGAAAATGGTTTTTCCTGCCCTCAACCATGTTTATTTCAGGTATGTATTAGTGTTCAGGGTTTGGGTGATAAACCTACAATTTAACTTTCAACAACAAAAGAGAGACCAAATATTTTTGTATGCAGACACTACCAGTTCATAACAACGGACAACCTAATAAGGTGTTACAGGTGGAACATATTGGATCCACAGGCACCACGACATGGATGGATGGGTCATCAATAATACTTCAACCAAAACAGTAGCAACCAATCAAATTCAGTGATTGTAAGTTAAGGACTGGTTTAAATTTTGACGGCTATTTCATCACACCTTACATCAAATGTTTAACAATGACCAACAGGGCCACTAATAAATAGATGCCTAATATCACCATCCTTCTTTGAACCTATATTTTCCTTTATAAATCTGACTCTGTTATCAGGAGCAGGAATTCATCCCACCTAAATCATCCTTAAGCTTGAGTCTGCCCCAAGAACTCACCACCGCAGGCAGCACTATGCAAATTCATTTCCACGAAATAGAGATCCTCCTGTTGTGATGATTATGATGTGGGGCCGAGAGTTTGGAATTTTATAGCTGCTTATGATACTTAAAAAAAAAAAAAAAAAAAAAGGTTAAACAAATACATTCTCAGCTGCTTCAGTACTGAGAAGGCAGCAAGATCAGCATCCGAAAAATAGAGCTTCAATCCCTGCCTGCTCTCTTGGCACCAAGACCAGGAAATCAGATAAGTCATTCTCTTAACCATTCTTCATCTCTTACCTCATTGGATATGTATATGTACAAAGGATGGCTGTTTGCATTGCTGGCAAAGGGAGTTGCATGGATGCTGCTGGTGTAGACTGTACAGAGAGCGCTGTCAAGGGTTGTCACAACACAAAAAAAACTGTGGACATGGCATATAAATTGGAGAGGCAGACTTCTAGCCTGTTCCTGATGTTGAAGCTAGCAGCGACATGGAGACTGGGACCAAATGGTCCACATCAACATCGGGCTGAGTGGCGCCAGGGGGCTCAGTATCGAGCCTTTGCCCTCCCGCCCCGCCAATTGTCTCCATGTGATCGATGGTCAGCTCTCTATTGATAACCAGATTCTCCAGCCTCTGCTCCTTTGGATAGAATTCCCGGGCATCACGGAGTAGCCTCATCATGCTGCCAGAATCTGACACTGGTGATGGCTCTTCCTCACGCTCTGGCTGGATGTTCAGATCAATGTGACCTTTGAAAGGAGAAGATGATGACTTCCTCCTACTGGGATCATCACAAACCCCGTCACTAGCCAGAGTATTGAGGTTTGGACCGTCGTCATTACTGTGATTGCTTGCCAGTTCTTCTGTCTCTATCTCTGGCTTCACAGACGGTTGAAGCTCCTGCTTCTTGCGTGCGCTCTCAGCTTCCTTTTCAGACTGGCGCTTCTCACGACGCAGCATGAGAGTGCGGAACCGACGCTTCACAGTCAAGCAGACATTACAAGTGCAGGTCTGCTTGTGCTTGGGGCCCTTGCCACTTGGGGGCTGAATACAAACAATGCATGAACAACCAGGCCGGTGACGTGGGTGCTTTGTTGTGGGTTGAGTTGCTGAATTGAGGGCGTCGCCTTCGCCAAGAATGGCCAGGTTGGCAAGCGTATCAAGTCCCTCTGAAGCTTCAACCGTATCTATTTCCTCTTTTGCTCTGGTTCTCTTGGAAGAAGCTGCCACAGCAGTCACAATTCAGTCACAAGTACAACACGGAAACAAGTTGCAACAGTTGTCCGTCGCTTTTAGCCAGTGTCCGACACCACCATTTTATATGTGCTTGTGAGAACAACTTTTATCCTGACCTATTGTTTAGAAAAATTGAAAACTGCTTGCCGGGGTTCCTCATGCTAAGCATGGGGTTCTAGAAACTCCCAGTTGCAAAGCACATTTTCTAATGCCTTCTGATGAATGCATACAAAAATATCACTCATGAGTCATGATTGATAGTAGTCACTCTTCTAATGGAAACTGCAAGCACATATAATATAGCCAAATAAAACAAAATTGGAAACAGAGCCTATCAGCAAATGCAACCGTAATACTCATGATTGACAGCAGATCCCTCCAATTTCCCCTTGGCAGACATAGGTTATATAATGGATAAGCAATAGGCTGATATTCCAAGTCATCTGTACCTCTATTAGAACAGCCCAACTGTTCAAGCTGCTCCGTGGTTAGTTCTTGAGCTGATGAACATGAAGACCTGAAAAGATCATACAGGTAAAAGAGTAAGTGAATAAAATGTCAGCTACTAACATTGCACAGTATCATAAAGAATTTATTCAAGAATCAATGAGGTTTGAAACATTGGACTGAGTTGGTAAACTATTTCCTGAAATCGATATACATATGTTTTTATCAAATACACAGATTTTTGCTTTTTACCCTCCAACCAATTTTTCTCATTTTTAGATTTGAAATTTCCCGTGCCAGGGCATTTTTATGTCAAATCTTACACGTTACAACTATTTAGTGTTCTTTTTAAATATCAGGAGGCATTTAGACATGTTACAGTAATTATGCTTGTACTGATACCAGTATGCCGGGCATCATAAAAAAATTGCAAGATCAGACTCTCCCATCTCTCCATTTAACATAGTAACTAAGTAGGCCATAAACAAAGGGCATATTAACTGAGAAAAAAGAGGAAAAAAAGAAGGAAGTGTTTAACAGCAGGTTTCTAGCCATGAAGTTGTGATTTAATGATAGAAAGTTGGTAATTAACCTTTGGAGATCCCACAAGTTGTCGGAACAGGTCCATCTAGAGGGCAGAAGTGCATCCAGAGGCAGTTTGCGCCACTTGGAACAGTCCTCACACTGAGTCCATTGATGTTTTTCTCTGATGAAAAAAATAAAATAAAAATAAGAGTTTCCTGGACGAGAGAGAGAGAGAGAGAGAGAGAGAGAGAGAGTACCCTGCATGGTTCACTGTAAAAAGAGTGGGCTTTCCCAACACCGGAGCTTCCTGCAAAGACAAGCCAAGCCAATATTAAAGAGGTAGTATAATAGGGAAATAATGTCCATGTGGGCAAACAAATAACAGGGATTTCAACACTTATAGAACACAATTGAATTCGCTAGTCTACATCCACAAACAAAGGATGGAATTAAAGAATTTTCAATGATGCATGATGGGGGTATTTGTTCACAAATTTTGGTCACCTAGTTGGATTTGCAAGCGTCTTTTAGCCATTTATAGTCTTTGATTGGAAGAATGAAGAATGTGTTGCTAAGGATTGCATCATATCACCATCAACTTTGTTCGTTGTCATCGTCACTTTCATCAATTCCAATCGTTTCAGTTGAACTAGCAAAACTATTCGGTTTAGTCAATGGACCAAAATAAACAACCCTCCTATAGATTTCAGTTGGGATTTTGGATATGTTTGGCTGAAATCACTAATTTAGTTCCAAATTCCGAGATTTCAACGAA
Source organism: Camphora micrantha (assembly GCA_003546025.1). Taxonomy (NCBI): domain Eukaryota; kingdom Viridiplantae; phylum Streptophyta; class Magnoliopsida; order Laurales; family Lauraceae; genus Camphora; species Camphora micrantha. The sequence goes on along the minus strand of QPKB01000005.1, from coordinate 8,998,907 downwards.
ACAGGTCAAAATTCTATATTTCTGCTTAAATTTGACAAAGGTGAGCATGTTTCCTTTTTTTCTCCAAGTAATAGTTTTTGACCAACATGCCCTCCACTATGCAAGGTATGCATGATTCTTTGCCTTTTTCATGAAAAAAATAAGGACTTTTATCTGTTTTAAAGGTTTATGCAGGACGTAGTTCCCTTGATTTGGAAACTTCTTTGCTCAACTTCTTCATTAGGGCCTGCCTTCCCACCTCCAAAAGAAGAAGAAGCCGGCTTCTTCTAGCTGGGACCTCCTCCTTCCTCTTTATTTATTATTTATTTTGGAAAATGGATTGGATTATTTTACTGATATAAGCATATTACATTGTTGATTTAATATAATGAATTAAATATATAGTGTATATGCTCTTTTAAATTTTTAATATTTTTCATATTTTTTAATTTATATATTTTTATAATTTTCCGAGACAATTTTGAAATGAAACACAAATTGCAAAAACGTCCAAAATGTTTCAATTTGAAGCCAAACCAAAATGTGGCGTGAAATTAAATTGACTGTCCATCATCAAAATCACTTTGGCATTATCCCATATATTTGAGGCCGGCTTTGCATTGACTACTTCTCCACTCATTATTGAGTAAGTTACTTTATTACCCCCACAACCTAAAATATCATTTCTAACTATTTAATGCACTAGTACTATCTATGCAGTATTGAGTATTAGTAAGAGTATCAGTGGAGTATCGAGTACTAGTACAAATATTGTTAATGGTTCGAAAAGAGCATGTTTGGTATGTATAAGTATTTGGGTATTATATGTAAAAACCCTTAGACAACATTATTGCTACACCTAATGAACCATACAACATAACCTCTTAAAGGCATCCAACAAATGCAATTATACAAGATAATGCCCAAAACTACATTATTATGATAAAAACATAATGCATTTCACTAATCATAAGAATTGCACCATGTGATTGCATGTCTCATCAAGACGATGCACAAACATACATTAAGCATCATACTTGTTCAACACTTGCATCACATTGCATGAATTACCATCTTGCATATGAACTTTCCATCAATTGCACTAAATATTCATAACAACTTCGTATTTTTGTAAAAAAAAAAATTATAAATTACGTAAACCCAGCTAGGTACTTGGCAACAGTGGGCTATAAACTTCCAATAGGGTTTTATTAATTTGATAATTAGAAGAAATGCTCTTCATCCATGATTAACGTTCCTGTGAAACGTCGAAATTTTTGCAAAGGCCCTCATGTCCCCCAACATGTTTTGGCTTGATAGCACTTACCAGCCTAGTCTTAAAAGCCCGCCTTTTACTGATAATATACCCAAAAACGATCACCCTTTTCACGTTAACTTATTCTGATTTTTGTTCATAGCCTCAAAGTTAGGGATGTACAGTTTCTGATTCAGAACAGACCCGTGGCCCACATGTGGGGCCCAAGACACTTAGGACTTATGTTATTTCCCTATTCGAGTTGTCATTAGTTTCTAAATTGCTTGGTTTCCTTGTTTGATCAGGAGCCCTAGTCCCCAGGTTTTCTCTTCTTATTTATAAGGCACAGTAAAGATTTAGATCTCAGAGTGGAAGATTAATATAATTTGGTGGGATTCTGGTTCCCTTTGAGGTGTGTCCTCATGCATAGTCTCTACGGAGACCTTTATCATGCTTATACCGTATAGCTTCTTTGAGATTCAATACATAGTGTCACACCTGTGGCTCCCCTGTAGAAGGGCGTTGGTTCCAATGAGGACCGGGTATGCAATGGTGCATAAGTCCCACATCGGAAACATGCTAGTCCTGATCTTAGTTATAACTCCGCATGAGGCCTTTTAAACCGTAAGGCAAGATTCGGTTGGAATCCCATGAGCCAAAGTGGACAATATCATGTGGACGGCGGGCCCAGGTCATTACACATTCACCATTTTTCATGCAAACTCTAACCCTAGGGTCCTACATTAATTGGTATCAGAGCTGAAATCCAAGCATAAAATATCATAGATGCCACTACGAAGCAAGATCAAGGCCAAGATGATAATACAGAGGGTCATCGTTAAAATGAAGAAGCAGACAAGAGGACCATATTTCTTTATAAGGGCAATGTTGATCGAGGGCCACAAAAGGTAAAAGAAGAACCAATTGTTGAAGTCCCTCATATTGAATTTATCTTTGGGGATCAACGATGGAGACTTGGAGATTGCGATTTGAAATATCCAAAGGTTTGCTCGTGCATCCAAACAAAATCCAGACATCAAAAGAAGCGGTGCATCAAGCCTACTTCAATTTGGAGGAAAATATCACAAAGTTTTCAGGTCATACACAGAAGCTGAAGATCAACCAACAAATCAGATTTTTGTATAGAAGATTTTCGACCAGGTGGGCATTTACAGAACTCCAGATCAAGTTCTCTCCAAGCTGGGGAGAATCGATGCAAAACAAACTTGTGGGGCACAACATTCCAAAAAACAAAAAACTTGTGGCCTACATGTGGGGCACAAGACACTTAAACTTTTGTTATTTCCCTATTTGAGTTGTCATTAGTTTTCTAATTTTATTTAGTGGGTTGTAATTAGGATAGGTTCTAAATTGTTTAGTTTCCCAGTTTGATTAGGAGTCCTAGTCCCCAAGTTTTCTTTTCTTATTTATATGGCATTCTAGAGATTTAGATCTCGGAGTTGAAGATTAATATCATTTGAAATAGTAGATATTTTCAAGATAAATCTTCAACTGAGGTAATTCTCAGGGACAAGGTCACACTCCTTGTAGCCTCGTGGGCCTCTCCTCTTCCTTGCTTTAAAGGCATCCCCGTTGATATGATTTTAAGAAATTGGAAGGAAGTGGCATTTTCTTCCCCAGCTTTGTTTGATATCATTCACAGATGTGTTCCCATCCCATTGATAGCCTAAAGCTAAATTTTGATGGTAGTGCTCGTTGTAACCCTGGTTTGGCTAGGGTAGGAGGCATCATAAGAACCAATATGGGCACCCCTATTCTCTCTTTCTCAGGACCCGCGGGGATCTGCTCAGCCAATGAGGCGGAATTACTGGCTATTAGGACTGGCCTTAGAGAAGGTCATTGTCTGAACCTCCATAACCTTATTGTCGAAGGGGACTCCTTCTGCGCTACTCAAGGGCTATTGTTGCTACCAAAGCCCCTTGGAAGGTGGCTGGTGTTGTTTATGAGATTTTGGATCTCGCCAGAAGCCTTCAAGATTCCTTTTCACACATCGACCAAAGTGCTAATTCAGAAGCAGATCGTCATGCCAAAGAGGGAGTTTCTAATCCTATGTTAATGGTTAATATGTTCCCTTTGTAGTGTGATTTACTGTGTTTTCTTCTCTTTTGGGCTGGGGCCTGGGTCCTTTTTTTGAGTCTTGGCTTCTAGCCTTGATACTTCTCCTATACCGTATAGCTCTTTCTTTTAATATAGTCACTTTTTTCAAAAAAAAAAAAAAAAAAAAAGAAATCATTTGTTGGGGTTTAGGTTCCCTTGAAGGTGTGTCCTCATGTATAGTTAATGCAGATACCTTATCACGCTTCAGAACTTTTTGCACCTAACCCTAGGGTTCTACGTCAGTCTCAAACCTTATGGGTCTTTTAGTCGTGGGATGTCGGTTCCCTTTAAGATGTGTCCTCGTGTATATACCTTATCGTGCTTCAGCACTTTTTGCCGCTAACCCTAGGGTTCTGCATCAGTTTCAAACCTTTCATGGGTCTTTTAGTCGTGGGATTTTCTTTCCCTTTGCGATGCGTCCTCGACTCCTCGTGTCTAGTCCATGCAGATACCTTTATCATGCTTGGGCACTTTTTGCCCCTAACCCTAGAGCTCTACATCAGTTTCAAACCTTATGGGTCTTTTAGTCCCATCTAGTGTTGTCTCATTCAATATTTAAACATAATTACCACACTACATAAGTATAAAGTTATACTTATTGTTGAAAGAACTTAGTTGTTGGTAAATGAACTATTATTTTTTACTTGTTCTAATATCTACTTCCATAATAGTAAAGAAAAAATTAGTCAGTGACAATGAATTAAATCAGCATTGATAATTTGGGATGAAGGACCATATCCGCAGATACAGGTTTACTTGACTACAACTGATCAATGCATCCAATAGCATGCCTTCATGAAGCCATTAAGAAAGCATACAAGCTGAGACGTGAATCTTCACGACTAGTCAATCTGAGCGCTTACCACACCATGCATCAGACAGAAATTATGCTGACATTAATCAATTCTTTAATGAACACACTGGCGGAAATCAGGAAAAGCTTCAGAATCTATAAGATCACTTACAGAAACAAATGAACGAGAGAAACATATCTAACATAAAATAAAAATAAAAAATAAAAAAATATGCTTCAGTAAACTACTGCACAGTTGGATAGCTATACCTTATATTCTTCAAATTCATAGCCTTCGATCACCACAATATTTGGAGCATTATTAGGAGGAGGGCGAAGTATGTCTTGAGCTTCTTCCCATGTCAACTTGAGATCAAGGGAATCCTCATGTGTAATCCGCAGGCGTTTATTCTTCGACCCAAGTGAACTTTTCTTTTTACAAAGGGATGACTTGGCACCAGGACCATCTTTTGATATACCCCCAGATTTTTCAAATTTAGACCACGTATGTGCAGAATCATTTGGATTGACTTGGTTTACAGATGAAAGGTTAGTTGATTCTGTATCACCTTTATAAGGACGAGGAGTAGGAGTTGACCCAGGTTCTCCAAGCTTGGTAATTTTGTTACTAACTTCTCCACTTGTAGAGAAACCATTTCCAGTTTTAAATGCCTGAACATCCTGCCACATGAAAATGTGAAACTTAAGCAACAGATGAAGAAATACGAGACAATTGCTAGCCGCTATTATAAGTCAGAGGGATTTATTCATAATTTCTGGATTCGTCAAGGATTTTGACGTAAATGTAATAATATTCATAGACTTCTTTGTAATTACAGAAATTAGTAAAATAACAATATAGGAGTGGTCGCCCAACCTAGCTGGGTAGATCATCTCTCTCTTCTATTTTTCTTTCATTTTTTTTCATTCACAGCAGTTTTAGAAAAAAAAAAAACTAGACCCAATCGAATCTAGGGTTTTAACTGCCCATGCTTAAAGGTCATTTTCACCATTTAATTGCCATGCCTGACAAAACAAATAAATTACTTGGGGGAGCATTGCAATAATTACAACTCAACTGCAGTTAAAGTTAAACCATTCCAAAAAAGAAGAGGGGAGGGGGCACAGAAATTGAAAGGTTAAGGGACCTGAAATCGTAACCTCAGCATTTGAGAATGTGACCTTTTGGTGATACACAAATTATTACATTCTAAAAACATGCCTTCCACAAAATACAACCACAGAGTAACGAGAAACATTATCATTATCGCATTTCATTATTTCAAAATTTACCAGGTCACACAATCTATAGACCTCATGTTTACTGGTGTTCTAAAGGCATTTCCAAATTTCATTACAATATCTAAGCTTACTGAAATTCTGTTTGTTTCAGGTGCCATACTGTGTGCTAATATGAAAACTACAATATGGCACTAATTCCCAGAAAATGAAACACCATCATTATCACCAAAGCCTTCTTGAAAAATGGAACAAAAAAAAACTTGATACCAACCCATGCACAATCTTGATAAATGAAATCATGTGTAGTTAGAACCTGTTCAGATGGAACACTTGAAGCCTTTCTGAATCCCATGAGCAGCTTTCCCTCTGGATCTATCCGACTGAAAGTTACTGGAGATGGAGAAGAAAAAGGAAACATTAAATCATAAGTTTGAGCAAAACATAATTTGATAATACATTCATTAGTAGAATCATGATTATTGCATAGCTTAACCAAGATTGAAAAACTCAGCCTAGTTTACTCATGACTTATCCAAGTCAAAGAACGAAGCAACTTCCTTTGATATTCATAGAACACAGTTTCTGAAGTTGTCGCATGACTCAACAACTCACCAGATCAAGAGGAAGTCAGCAAGTCCTCAATTTTCACTAGCAACAGAAAAAATCAACAAAGCCAACATTTACAACCATAATAATTCAAACAACTCTTCTAGTAAGGACACAAACTGTCCAAGTGTTTGAAAAAACGTGTTTAATGGTTCTGTTTTCGCATTTTGGTGTAGGCAGCATGGTTCAAAATCGCGGTCACACTTGACATCGTGGTCAGCCCAACAAAAACAATATGACGCGTTGCCTCGTCTTAATAATTTATAAATCCATCAATGTAGCCCATATCTAAAATCCAAATCACTCAAAATAACCGCCGCCCTTTATTGTCTCCATGACAACTACTCTGAAGCTTTTGCTCTCCAAAGCTTAAGCTTCTGAAATTATCATTTAGCCATAGCAGAAGATCCTAAAGATATTTCCTCGCCTCTTACCTTCGCCGAAACACAAGCTTGAGCAGTTGAGTCTTGCTCTCCAGCCACCACAACCCAGGTATTTGCGCCTCCTTACTCAGTTCTTCTTTCTATCTTTTTTTTTTTCAGCGTCTAGATCCTCCAAGGCTCTCATTCAAGAGTCTCACAAGTCAAGTGCTAAACCCTAATTAAGGGAAAACAGTAGTGGGCCGTTTACAATGAATGGCCTAGATTTTCTTTTGTAACTGGCCCCACTAGTAGCCTCACTAAATTCTCGTTTGTGGGAGACTCTAGAGGATTGGGGATTGAGGCTCTTCTTTCTCTATTACTTTCTCTTTTTTTCTCTCTTTTAACATTTTCTTCTTTTCTCTACTACTGACCAGATTGTGGGCCACGAGTTCAAAAATTGAAATCAACAAAGGACACTATTTTCTGCCCAAATACTAGTTGAAATATATTGATGAATAAATATATATGGGTTGTGCTCATGTGGATGATTCTCACAGGCCTACCGTGCTGACATTCATGTGGAGCCCACCTAGGGCCCCACCAATAATGGGGGAGGTGGGGAAATGAGAGATCTAGATGTGACCCACTTGCGTATAAAATTCCAAGTCCATAACATTATCCTAACCCTTCGATCCATGACTCCCAAGTTTAATGGCTTTATAAGGCATCAATTTCATATGATTTCAATCTATAGTCAGTCCCATCTGGATGGATTTAAAATAAAAAAAAATCCGTTGGAGGAAAAGACACAGGAAAAAGGGATAATCACGTCTTGCAATACACAATCCCCTATATTTTATCATGCGTAGAAGATATTACATATGACCCTTGAATCATCACATAAATTTAAAATAAAAAAACTTCATATAAGACATACTTTCTAGACTTTTGGGCCATCATAGGAGGCAATGGTGTCACTTATTTGTAATTTTCGGGTGACTGATGTTTGGTACATTACTATAAAGCCAAGGCCTGCTTTTTCTGCAAGATTGTGCCTAAAGCAGTGCAGAAAGTTACCAAACACACTCTTCCATCCCTTTCCTACTTCATCTCGTACTGTCTCACACAAACGGAGTCCTGGTGGCCAAACACTTAAATGTAAAACCAAACAGGATCATTTTCCATTTTCTGTATATCAGTATCTCACAAAATACATCTCTCAGTTTCTTTAAATACATCATGTTTATTAAATATAAAAATCAAATATTGCTCAATGCCATTCATTGAGGCAAGACACCAAAATCGAAATCTCTAAGTTATAAGGACAAGTCTAAGTTCCAACTTTTCCAACATGGGATTCAAATTTCAACATCCTCATGGATGTTGTAGTCATCATAGCCTTGTCTGGTACGGGTGTTCATGGGTCGTGCTCAGGAATATCCAGGCCCGGCTAAATTTTTTGTCAAAGCCCGGCCAAGCCCGAATTAGGCCTTGAGTGGCTGGCCCATCTGAAGATGAGTAAGCCCGGGCCCACCCCGAGTTCACTATATAAAAATAAAATAGGGCTTTTTTGTAAGATTCCAAGTGGTAGCTCAAGTAGTGGTGACACACGGTCACATTTGACATGAATGTCTTCGAATCCCCTCTCCAACACTCTCTAGTAATCATTTTTATATTCGGGCCAAGCCGGGCTTGGGCTCTCTACCACTGAACCCAGGCTGCCAGTGAACCCAGGTCCGGCCCATCAATTAAATGGGCCTAAATAAAACATCCGAGCCCGGCCCGAGCACGAAAACCTTTGGCCCAAGGCCTGCTTTGGGCAGGCCGGGCCGGGCTCGGGGTGGCCCGACCCATGAACACCCCTATTGTCTGGTCTATCTATCTATATTACTAAGGGAATGTGGTCTCCCTTCAATCAACCACAGGCCTCCAAGTGCATCCCTCAATTCATACACATGAAGACAGCTGTCCTCTCCACTCTCCTCTCTCTCCACTATCCTCTCTCTAAACAAACTGACTCAAAACTTCCTTAAAAAGAAACCAACTTCCCATAACCGCTCTCCTATCTCCTACTCAGGCCCTCTTTAACCATCTGATTTAGTAAACAAGAGATGATCCGATACATATCATTCCATTATAGTGAATCTTGAGAACCCTTTAAGCAATTTAAAGTGGAGCCTATCAAATGATTTGTTCATGTTCATAACTGCATTCTTCATCTCAAGAATTTAAGAATCCATATCTATAGTATTGATAACAAGGTATGACTTTTCCTATTGGGGGACCCTTAAGTGGCCCACATAGTATTTTTTTTTTTTTTAACTTGAATGAGGCCCATCTGTGACGAATCAAGACCTTTATGTATTCCTACTCCACCAAGTATTGACTTTCACCCATTGGACTAATCCATTGGATTTTAATTAAAAAAAAAAAGAAAAGAAATCACTTTCATTGATTTGAATTTCCTTAATGAGTTGTAGGATGCACCGCTTGATCCAAAGAATCTGAAGTAAACGACATGTGGGCCACCAAATTCAACTCTCATAAAATGTTAGACCCCAAATCCAGTGGTGAGATCAATTTAGATGGGTGTAAAATTGGGTCTGATCGCAACTTAAGAAGAGAGTAGTGAGCTGGGATGAGATTGGATGGGACCCCATAAGTGGCCCACGTAGTAGGTTTTTTTTTTTTTTTATGAGGCCCATCTGTGACGAATCAGAACCTTCATTTATTCCTACTCCTCTAAGTATCGACTCTCACCCACAGGACTAATCCATTGGATTTTAATTTAAAAAAAAAAACAAAGGAATTACTTTCATTGATTCTTCTTTCCTTAATATCAATATTAATATAAATATTATCTGAAGGTAATATTTGTACCCGTGCTTATATATACATAATATACACCGGCCTGCATCCTGGTACAAATATATATGTACACCCGTATTTAAAATTTAATAATTTATTAAATGGTATGAATATTATTATATTCATTGTTTTGACCTAATATATTAATAATGTAATTTTATTATCTCTAATAGTACTATAGATATATCTACAATATATATTCAAAATAGTACTATAGATAAATCAGGGATAATATATTATAAGTTTGTATATATTAGTAATTACAAATTTTTAATTGTTATAATATATTTAATAGTATATTGTTCGTTTGTACTATTTTTCTCCGTTGTAATAATATACCACTTAATAGTATATTTTTTCCAATATACATATAATTAATGTACAAGTACCTATTTATATATTGATATAAACTATAACTATATACATTGCCACTATAATTTATATAGTGGCAATAAGTGAATAATTTTATTAATATATTATAGGGTAACAAGGATATCAATATTCTCCGATCTTATAATATTAAAATATTGATCATTATTAAGGGCCAGGAATATTAAAGTTTACACTAAAACAGTAAATATCTAATACGTTTATGGCCGTGTTACACAATTATTAGTATATTCAGGTAATGAATATACTAATAACATATATCTTATTAGAGAGGGAATGTATCGTCCCGTGGCTAATTCGTGCTAGCAGGTTATGAATATAGTTTGTAAACAATTTAACTAAATAACGCAAATATACCCAACACGTATATTAATTATATAAATATTCATTTTCTACTCAGGATTAATGTGCTAGCCACGATATTTCATTATAGGTGGCAACACAACCTTAGTCTCGTGCTAGGGCACATTATGAACCTATTGAAGCAGTATTAATATACGATAAAACATGTATCCACCTAAGTGTTGCTGTGGCAATAACCCGTGCCCGATCAAGGTATATTAAATATCAATGTTACCATTCCCTGCATAAGGCCACTCAAATGATCTGGTCTTCCTTTGATTATGTCCACCACTATACTCTTGGGTCATTTTGCCTTCCTCTTCGGATACCCGTTGGTACATGAAACTGATTTTCCTGCATTGATACAGGGAACCAGGTGGGGCCACCCAATGACCCATCTGATCCGTGAATCCGAAAGAGGCTCTACGAGTGATTCAGTAGGTGGTGGGCCATCAAAGAGGGGAGAGGAAAAAACTACAGTGGTCCGTGCATAGCACGGGGGCTTTGCTAGTTTGGAGACTAAAAGACAGTAAGGAAGAAAAAGGTGTACAGCAGAAAGTGCCCAATTTGTGCTCTCAGTATTTATCTATATAAAGACTGTTCCACATAAATAATTTAAAGAAAAAGTCAAATAAAAGAAAGACTAACAACATGTCAGCAAAATGATCAAATGAAAGCAGGCCAACAAGAAGCAATGTACATGTTGATATCGATAGACGGGCAAAAAGCTACTAATACTTTACATGACAAAACCATTTGAGATTATGAAACCAATCAACTAAGCATGGAGGTAAATAAGCTCACCAACCAAGAAAGGAATGAAAGAAATCAAATCCCCAAAACAGTACTTTCAATGGAAGTTGTTATCTTACCTATGTCACCGGCTTGCAATTGCATTGACTGAATGCAAGGTGTAACACCCTCTAAAACATACATCCTGCTGTTATTATTAGGCCAAAAGCGAAACTGAAATAACCAGTCCTTGCCTTTTGCATCTTGAACTTTAAGTGGCAGTCCTTCAGGTTGAGAAATAGCAGGGAAGTAAGCCTGTAGATAGTAAATATATCAGTGTGGTAAATGGGCATTTTACCATTCATGCATGAAATAAGGATCTTTTTCAGCACACAGTCGATATGAAGTAAGCTGGATAACTATTGGTAAAGAAAGCACACACAAGATGGTCATATTGCAAAAGGCTTACCTCTAGAGAAGGCTGCAAGCCATCATTTTAGTGCTTTAATCAAATCCAAGTTCCTCATTTACATACAAGTGCTTATATTTAATAATCACAATAGTACTAGATACTCATGGTCAGCCCATTTCATTCCAAAAAGTTTTTTGCAACTGCCCAGCCTTGTTTTTGCAAATTGTTTTCTTCTGAAAAGAATGAAGGTGAGCAACCCCACAACCCAAAAAAAAAAGGATTTTCAACAAGAAGACACGATCAAAGTGATATGCACTGGTGGATAATAAGTAAATTTGGACTGAATCACGTGCGGAATACAATGGAATAAGCCCCTCCATTTGGAGTGAAATTTGGAGTGGCACTTATGCATGGAGGATATGATTTATGTACAACTTGAATTTCATAAGAGTGGATCCTGCAAAGGTCAAATCACAACCAACTTTCATTTAAATCATCAGAACAGGATAACATCTGCTCCATAGGAGCAGGGGTAAAAGACATATAATCACATGTTTTACACATGATCTCCCACAGAGTATGTAATCCAATTGGATTGAAATTTGGGCCCTATGGACCCCATAGGGTCAAACCCGTGGCTGAAACTCTTAATTCGGTTGTCAATAAGGAGCAAGGACGTCTCTTTTGTAAACTAAGGTTATAAACAACTGCACAACTCTTACTTCCGTTGTCAATGTCACATTTTCCACTTAAAATAGTTAAGAATACATAACAGAATAAGAGAAGGCAAATGGGTTCTACTCCAATCACAGAAAAAAATCATCACAATGGATATGCATGAAGGATTATAAATTCATGCACTTGAAACAAAAGCCAATGTGCCACAACCATATACCATATATGCAACCCAAAATTGACAGACAAGCCAATGATTTTACTACAAATGCAGCAAGAATTATTAAATGGATCTCGATTTTAAAGAGAAGAGTAATATGCTACGATACAGTGAATCACTAGATGACTAGATCAATGAACATTTTGAATTCAGTAGTTCAGCATGTTGGGAAGCATCTAAGTAGAAGAGTAAGAAAAACTGCATAACAAGAAAAGGAGTAAAAGAAGGGAATAAAGTACAAAACATGGTTATTGTTTCTTCAATTCTTTTTATCTTCAAAATCCCACCATAGAAGTACACGAAAAGGCCTGCTGATTTTGATCAGTACAATGCCCTTTGTCCATAATAATATTTTAATATAGAGTTCTCGGTTTGTCGAGTCCACATACAAAAGAAGATTCCCTTTCTACTTTTCCCTGTACTACTAACTGTAGAAAGACAATGCACCCAATAAAGTTGCAAGTAGGAAATCGTTAAGAGAGAGCAAAGCTCACCTCTGCACATTTTTTGGGGAGCACCAACCGTCCTATTCGACCTGCATCACTGGCACTCAACATCTTTTCAAATAAAGGAGTGATGACAGAATTCGAGCTTTAGAAATGGTGAAGGATTACATTGTGCTAAAAGAAAGCAGGGCCAGTGTCTCGATTCAAATATAACAATGACCATGATGAATAAGTCCTAAGTTAAACATTAGAAACAAAGAGTAAAGATATCAGCAACAGAGAAACTGAGTTCAAAATCAAAAGGTGATTTCAAGAATTTTATCATGACAAGTCAGTTGATATTTAGAAATACATGACATAAAAGAAAACGATTATTAAGAGTGGATACTCTCCGGACATTTGTTGTAGCTCTTGATCAGAAATCCTGGGCCAGTACCTTGGAAGCACTTGACCTCGCTTCTGACCATCTCCACGAGGTCTTCCACAGCGCATTTGAGCTTGTAACTCCCCAGGAGTGTCTACAACATTCTGGGGGTTGGGAAATAATTGCTTTGCTAATGGAGGTGGAGGCATTTGTCGCTGTGACATGGTCCCAGAAACTCTTGTTGGATCACTTTTCTCGTTGGGGGATGAAAAAGATGCTGAGTTAAAAAGAGAAGAATCATCCTTCGAAGTGGACTGCAGTGAAATATTTAGACATGAACTTGGCAATGTCTCAAAGCTCATTCTAGCAACAGATCTCCTCAAGGGGTCGGCAGTCACACCTTTTCTTGCGTCCCTAGGATCATTGTCTCCTGTAAGATGGCCAGTATCTTGCAAGCCATCAATGTTCCTCTCTTTGTGGAATGCATTTAATGAAGTCAATGAGTCAACATTAACATTCCCATTAGCAAGCCCCTCCGGCACAGCAAGCTTAAGACTGCCTGATGTAATCCTCTCAAGTGGATCTTTAACTGTCTTATTCTCCAGGGCAGAGGTAGGATGTTCTCCAGAGATCAGTCTGCTGTCAACAGAGTTTAGTCTGTCAACTTCATACGGCATCCGCGGATGCAAATCTGACTGATTGACAGCAGAATTCCAAGAACTTTGAGCTTGCCACCACTGTCCAGGAATGGAGTTGGATCCAGTTGACTGACTCCAGTTTTTAGCAGAGATGTCTTTCAGTCTCTCAGGCAGAGGCAGAGGTGGAAGGGTTGAGGATGGCCATATCTGGTTCGGCACCTGGAAACACCAGCATGGAGCTAGGAAAATTAAACAACAGTTAAAAGTGTAACACATTTATACAAGATATTAAACAGGGAACAGAACTGATATTGAAACAATGGAGCAGAAGTTAGATCAACAGTATGATGACCACACTTGGATGAAATGTAAACCTTCCCTTCCTCCCAAAAACAAAGGTCCATTTTTCTGTCCTGTTTCTTTCTTTTAGGTATTGAAGCTAATTATCTTAATTCTTCATAGATTTTGAGTAATCTATGAAAAAGTCCCACAAAAAAAGGATCCATTTCTGCACTTTGTGGACAGAGGCCCAAAGGTTAGGTTCCTGCATCAACATGTGTAACATTTGCATATGAGACATTTAAATAAGGGGCATTTACAAATGTAAAACCCATTTTCCTATCCCAAGAGTAGAAGGCAAACGACATTAAGCAAAAACTGATGCAGACCACAGAAGCAACATTTGGGGAGTCCCACATCATTGCATCGAAAAGAAAACTCTGAGTGCACATTTGGCATTTGGTTTCAAAAGGAACACCTTCCTAGGTAGGAAGGTTTCCCAAAGACGATTTAAGTATTCAATTAGGGCAAGGGTTGATTGGAGCATGCCATAATTTAAAGAATGCAACGTAGCCATCCTAAGAAATGGCTCTCTGTCAGTCTGTCCTTCCTCTTAAGGATGACAGTAGATCGGGTTTAACCAAGGACCCCTCAAAACCAGCTCTTATTAGGGGATGGTTTGTAAGTGTGTCAGTCAAGTTTAGGTTCAGGTCAGGTACAGTTTTCCAGACTCTTACATGAGTGGGTTTGGGCAGATTTGGGTTTTAGTTGTGCCTGACCCACCCCAACCTGTTGTCTTCAATTTAATTATTCCTCAACAAGTTTTTGTACATAGAACTTCATTAGCACAGGTGGTGGTTCTCCCACAGGTTTTTTTTTTTTTTAACAACTACTTTCTCCCACAGGTTGCAGGTTCAAGTCCCAACACTTCAAATAGTTCTTATATTTTAAATTTAAAAAAATCAACCACCAACAAACCTGACCCAACTAGTACTCTATGGGGCAGGTTTTGGTCACAAACTATAAAACCTACCACAGGCAGGTCGGGAATGGGATCGAACCCGACCCAATCCATTCCCATCCCTACTTCCTCCAAAAATTCCAACTATAGAAGCAAACATTTAGGGCCTGTTTGTTTGCATTATAATACATAGGAATTTAATATAGATTTCATACTATAAGTGGTTAAAAATGAAGATCAAATGTGAGTTTTTTAAAATAAGCATCAAATAATTTTTCCTTTTAGGGAAATAGAATCAAAATAAGGTGGGAAATTAAGGGCCCGTTTGGCATCATTCATGTGCTGAGAATTTGTCTATTCTGAGAATGGGTTATGCCGAGAATGTTCCCGTTAAGCTCAACTTGTTTGGCGACGTTCTTTTAGATTTATTCTCCCAATTAGCATAATCATGTTTGAAATCCCAAAAATGTCATAATGGAAAGGATACCAGTATCTATGTAATGTTGTATCCTCATTCCTACTTTTCATATTTGTATTTTGGTATCACAAATTTCAATGGATAACATGACCTCCCTAAAACTAAAGCAAGATTAAATATTACAATTTGCAGAGAAAGAGCATAATTGAAATAAGGTGGGATGAGAGAGAGAGAGAGAGAGAGAGAGAGAGAGAGAGGGAGAGGGTAAGACATACCAGCATTTGCTGCATGGAGAGTAGGGCTGCACAACCGGAAATCCGGTCGGATCGGATTTCCGGTTGTGCTTAAATGGGAGGACCGGACCGGACCACTTATAAGTCCGGTTTGGACCGGATTTCCGGTCCGGTTTGGACCACTTAAGTGGTCCAGACCGGTTTCATTTGTTTTTTTTTTTTTTTTCATAATCTTTTATTTTATTTTTTCATTTTTAGCTCACATCTTAAGATAAAAAAAATGTGAATTCATTTAAAGACTTACATTGCTAACTTACTTAATTTAAAGTTTAAACATTTTAAACATTTTTATTTTTTAAGTTTAAAGTTTTGTATTAATTTTTTTTTTTTTTATTAATCCGGTCCGGTCCGGTCCGGTTCTTAAAATGTCTGGACCGGACCGGACCGGATATAACCGGTTTTTCAAATCCGGTCCGGTCCGGTCCAGTTTAGTGGTCCGGTCCGGTCTGCGGTCCGGTTCTGTGCAGCCCTAATGGAGAGAGAGAGAGGGGTGTTCCTGGTTTGAGCCTCTGGGGCAAAGGCACTGAGTGACAGTCAGCCAGAGGTTGGCTGGGTTTTGAAGCCATAGAGGGAGGTGGGTGAGAGATCCACTGACAGGTTTGGACGTACGTTTCAAGCTTTCGGCGATGGAAAGATTTTATGAGACGTGGGGATAGAGGCATTTCATGTTTTTTGGACTCCCCCGGCATTCTCGATGAAAAATGATTTTTGATTGTTCCAAGTTCTTTGTGCTCATCGAGCGGTTTTCCATGGGAACATTATCAGGGAATGCTTAATTTGTCTAGACCAAACATATTTTGAGGCTTTTCGTCTCGTGAGAACGGAGAACACAGAGCTATTCCAGCGAAACGATGCCAAACGGACCCTAATATACCAGCCATCACCTTAATAGTTCATTTCCTACCTCCTTTTGATTCCATTTCCCTAAAAGGAAAATTTCTTTGATGCTCATATTTAAATTAATGTTTGATCGGTATGAATCCTATTTATTCAAATCCTACCTATTTTTAATGCAAACAAACAGGCCCTTGGGGAATGATTCAGAACAACTGAGGATTCAATGGCTTGTGGAATCCACAACACACCTTTTCTGTAGACATCTCGGATGTGTATTACACAAGCCATAAAATCTGCAATTTTTATTCAGTAAAATATATGTGAGGGTGGAGAGAGCAAACAGATCCATGGAACCATCAAACCTTGAAATCCTAAAAAATGCACATTTGACTAACATTTTGCCACTATATATCCGGGGCAAATTTCACATTGAACATCGATTTTACACATCCATGGAAAAATGTACCTGTTTACAAGAAAACGTTACTAGATAAACATACCCTCAGTGGTTAAAATAACCTATTTTCAAGGACAAGTGCTTTTCCAAACCTAAAGAGAGTGTCTCTTTCTATGAAACAATTTTGTTTCCCAATGAAAATGCAAAAGGTGTCCTAACTCCTACTAATCTAGAATTTTGAGGTGACAAGAAAAACTTGCCTAAGATTGACTAAATTAACTTTAAAAAGAAAATCAAAGAACTCTATGAATCAACTCATTTAATAGATGTCGACATCTACGTCATCCCCTTTTATCGACTCTATCACTCAAATGCCAATTTTACAGATTGTTGAGATCATCAGTAACCCCTCACAAAAATTTTGGACACAAATCAAATAAGACAAATCTTATACCGTCACAAAGTGGAGAATAGAAACCAAAAATAAAAATCAATGACTTCTTTTTGGGGGAAAAGAAGGAAATGAAAGAAAGAAAAGAGACAATAGGATTAATCATATTAGAAAAAAAAAAAAAACAGTAAATCACTAATATAGAACACAAAAAAAGAAAAAGAAAAGAAAACATTGTACGGTGGACAAAGGGTCCCAAGACTAATATTTTGTGACCAAGTACAAATAATGTCCACAAGATGCCAGACCAAGTGACATTCCAATTAAATACCTCTATGTCCCAAGCTACACAGATATTCTACAAAGCCACCAGCAGAAATGGCGGACTTGCACAACTCAAAAGTCCAAGCCCAACTTTTGTATTGCCACAGTGTAAAATAATGGAATCTTTCAGAAAATAGAATTTTCAATGACAATGGTTTGCACATTCCATCTGCCATTGTACGGTATGCCTCTAAACTAGATATAACAACAACTAGCTATTTCTTGCTCTTCATGATATCAGATCACCACACACCAAGGTAAAGATATAATATCCAATAACAGACCTCTGATCGGTTGTTTAACCTGCCTGGCTGCCTCATCTACATCAGTGAGTTGTTCGTTATCCGAATAGCCATGACAAGTACAAAGCACTCCTCGACCTCAAGACAGTTCCAGATACCTTAAAATATGATTTACTACATCCAGAACCAGCTAAATACACTTGCTGCATATGATATGCCTAGCTGTGTGATTGTGAGATAAACCAGCCTATCAACAGAACTTTTGTACAATCGAGGATCATACAAGATTCAACAACTCAACACTACTGTGCTCAGGACAATTATTCTGATCAATGGGAATATCAGAAGGTTTAGCACCTAGCATTCTTATCTCTTTCAACAAAACTAATGTATATTTACCAATAATAATAATAATACATTTTCAATGTGTAATCACAATTCCCTTTTCAAATCTGGCCACTTCCAATCCAAAAATAAAAAACACTTTGCCATACCAAGGTTGAAAATAAGTTCAAACACTTTACCCAGGTAACCTTTCATAGTGTTAATTTCAACATCATCATTCCTTGTTACAGTAATATCATCACTCAACCAAAACATTAAAGATGCACAGCAGGATATGTAAATATGGATGACTGCATGTGGAAAGTAGAATCTCTTTTAATAAATAAATATACAACTGACAGTCAAATGAAGAGATGAGATAAGGCATTCATGAACAGCTGCAATCCTTCTTAGTGAGCACAATCAAAGGCACAGATCAAAAGCACAATACAATCTTCTCCACGAAAAGATTATTTTACTTTATTTTTGGAATGACATCATCAGCAATTTAAGGAAAAATTTTAAAAAATCACTGTAATTAAATTTAGGAAAACAATGAATGGTGCACAATTTCACTTCTCAAATTTCAGAAATACAAGATGGACAAAAACATTATAGTATCATTATCTCAAACAGCAGACAAGCCCTTACCGTGATGAAATTTTTCCTAGCACATGTCATGCACTCAACTCCTCCCATATCCAGAAGTGTGAATGCATGCATCGATGCAATACATCCACAATGCACCCTCTGCAGGAGTTAAAAAGCATAAATAACTGAAAAGTACTAAAATAGAATTTGAAATGTATAAAAGAATGTAGTATCTTTTATAGTAGATGCATCTACATGAATAGCTAATAAACTTAAAGTGATATGAGTGCATAGAAATGTGAATAAACAAACTCAATGTCATCTCACCTTCCCACATGACTCACAATTCCTCCAACCAGAAGCTTCTGAATGAAAAGTTTCACAAAATCTAACTTCTTCATATGCAGAGCTAGTCACATAACAAAGAATGTGGAAATAAGCTATTGAATATAATGAATGCCATACTTTCAAAAATATAACATAATGAATATCCCTTTAGAATCCCATTGATCAACAGAACAAGAAAAGAACATAGACTGTAGTACTGTTTTCGTGTTGAAACGCAAAACAATCCCATAATGAATTTCGTTTTCAAACATTTACTATAGAGGAAAATCATGTTCTATGTCCTCAAATGCCTCATATTGTAGAATAGGATGATCATATACTTGCAAAATACCTCTTTACTTTTTAAATCTAAACTTGACGACCATTTTCTCAATAGAACACAATTGAACAAACCATAGCAATAAGAGGAATAAGAAACACAGACAAGCTCCTCACTGAGTATATGCAACACTGAAAGTCTTGGAGCACCAAAATGCTAGCAAAATGAAGTTACTTGATAGAACCAATACAAATGACCTGCACCACATGGAATTACAATTTTTTTACATATTTACAGTTCCAATGACTATCTATGACTAAGGTGGTTCAGATCAATCTGAAATGCTGCAAATTATTATTTCAGAAGACCCCCACCTTCTATTAAAAGAGACCACATAAAGGAAAACCCTAAGAATAAAGGAATATAGAGACACTGAAAATCAAGATCTATGGATAAGTGCCAATAAACTATTCTACTATTTCAAATATATATATATATATATATTTTGAATAAATTGAAAAAAGCTTGCAGCACAGTTGGAAGGTGCCCACTATTGCAACAGAAGCTTGCAGGTCATTGTCAGCTCACCTTCGAGAAAAATATATTAATTGGAACAAATCCATACAAAATTACAAATCATTTAGCTATACTCAAAAAGACCTGCTTGGAAATCTGAATGCCGTAAATCATGAGCATCAATTAGAAATTGCAGGGCATCAAGTCCAAGTTATCGGTTCAGAATGAAGAAAAATCAAGGACACATTTGAAGTAGGGTAAGAGAATGAAGAAAGATGAAAAGAAGGAAGAAGTTTTTACTCAGAGAAAAATGATCTGGTCACCCACTTAAGGCTGGGCGGCATTCACCTTTATATTATTGAAAATTCACTAATTACAGAAACCCCTTGTATTTCCCCTGATTACAAAACGGTCCTTCAACTTTCGAGAAATTGAAAAACAGCCCCTAATAGATCTATCAACACTTCCCATTAGGCTGCTGCAAAAATATCTACTAGTCCTGATTAAAATTAAATAAATATCTACTATGCCCTTGGAGAAAATATCACATAATGCCTTTGAAATCTGATTTTGCAAGAAAACCTTCCACTTGATCTTCAGTTTTTGCATATTGCAACAGTATTTCTTATTGCTTTTTTCATGAAAAAAATGACAATCGACTTCAACATGAATTGTCCATTCAAGCAAATCATGCTACACCAGGTTAGAAGCGATATGAAGAGATGCCGCATTATTACCACTGGCGGAACTAGCATCAGCCCGACAAAAAAACAAAACAACAAAAAAGACTAAAAAAGAAAAAAAAACAATAGCCAAAAAGAAATTTATATTTTGATTATCACAATAGAATGTAAAGGCCATAGGACCGTCACCTGTAAACCTTTTTCCTTGAGACAGTTTTTGGCCATAAACTCTAAATTAGAAGAGCCACAACTGATTGTGTCTTACTTTCTAGCATACAATATTGCTACCAACCCCGTATACAAACTGGTAGTAGACCTCCTGTAAGGTTTTTTTTTTTTTTTTTTTTTTTTTGAATGGTCCTCCTGTACGTTTTCAACCCAACCCAGTAGCAAAAGTTAAAAGATTTTACATTCATGTGACCATGACATGCTTTAAGTATACAATGCCCTTGAGAACCAGTTTAAGTATCTTAGAATCTGAATTAAACAACATTCAGATGTCCAAGTCGTGCATATGTATGAAATAACTGACTTACTGCAAATGATATATCTGGTTGGGTGATAAGAATCTTCCAAATAATCATTGGTATGCATTGAAGTCATATAACAACTCATTACTATCAGAATCTAGAGCATCATTTTGCTCTATAGGAATATCAAAAAGTTTTGCACCCAACTTTCTTGTCTCAAGTAAATCTATTCTTCTGTTGGTATGCAATGGAGTCATGTAACAACTAATTACTATCAGAATCTAGAGCATAATTTTGCTCTATTGGTACATCAATAAGTGTTGCAGCCATCTTTCTTGTCTCAAGTAAATCTTTTCCTTTTTTGAAAAAGGTAATAGTAATATATTAATATGGAACGTTAGTATGGTAACTACACTTGTAGTTTGGTACAAGAAGTGCCTGTATCAGTTAGGCAGAATTAATTTTTAAGTATGGATTTGAAGTTGCAGAAGCTTACTTGAAGCACTTTCAGCATCCAAAGAGGGTCTGCAAGGGTCTCTGATGCAGGATAGACCTCAAAGGTCACATGTGTAAGGACCAAGATAGTTTAGGGGTTTTCTATTAATTGTTATTAGTTATTAGTTTTATTTAATGAGTAATTATTAGGATTAGGTTTCCAATTTCATTAGTTTCCTAGTTTAACTAGGCTTCTTAGGCCCTAAGTTATGTTTTCTTATTTATATGGCATTGTAAGAACAAATTCTGATAGAGTTGATTAATAGAATTTGGGTTTTATCCCTACGGTGCATCCTCGTTATCGTCTCTGCAGAGACTTGTTGAAGTGTCTACAGACACGTGCTTCGGCACTTTCACACAAGCACAACCCAAGGGCCTGCATCATATTAGGACTCTGACCCCCAAGACATGAGAAGGCATAAGATTTATGAGAAAGACAGTTGCTAACACACCATCTGGCCAATAACAGCTTGGAACATTCATTTCCAATAAAAATGCCAATGTAACCTCAAGAAGATATCTATCTTTCACATTCAGTCAAGTCATCTGGTAGAATCATCAATAAGTGAAACAAAACAGCAATGACCCAATACAGCAATAACAATAGCAAACCAAACATCAATATGAATCAAGGTAAAGGGAATAGTACTTTTTCATTGATGCTATTTGGCTAAAAACTTACATACTTTTTCAAAAACTGACGAGTTTCACAATTTAACTCCTTTACACAACCATTTATGTTTGGGATTTGATCCAGTGTCAACTGTTCTCACGGAGTCACCATGAGAACTTTTTGCGGGGCCCACTGGGGGTCCCATTTTGGGATGGAACCCGTGGGGATTGAAAGATCTATATGGGACCACCTTGAATATCAAGTTTGGCCCCAATCCCATGCTCCTAACCCCTTCATCCATGGCCGACAAGCCCAGTCCATTCGTGTGGGTATATAGTTGATCCAACAGTCCAGTTCATTCGCATTGGTGCCAAACCCTAGGGCGTGTGACTATCAAGGGGGGTCCCTGTCCATTGCAAGGTTTGAGTTGGGTGATAGGTGGGCCCCACCCATAAATCTCATGGTTTGAACTGTGAGAACAGTTCTCACCTGATTAAAAGGAAGAAAACTCCTAAGACAATGAAACAACACATGACCAAAACTACAATGCCACTGTATGATATTTTTATACCAATTGAAGACTAAAGTGCTAATAACTCTTCTTCAAAGAATCAAGGAGAATAAGACTATAACTCTCATAACCACCACCAATAACCTGTCCCATCTCCAATTCCTGAAAAACATAATAATAAAATCATGTGACTTGATTAAAGTACAAAAATGAAACAGCTATAAAATTCTGGGGAAACCAGGGTAAATGGAGAACTGAAGGAAAAAAGACACCATATCTTCTTATTGAAGCATTCATTCCACAGCGCATCTGATTCATATTAAGGAGAGATGTCTAAAACTTCTTTCTGACTCTAGGATTCAGATTTGATGAGCTTTGAACACATCCAGCGAAAAAAAAAAAATGATAACCAACCATGTGCTACACTATGCAAGTCATTCATCCAACACATGTTATCAACCTTAGAAGGTGTATTGCAACTCCTCAACTCAATTTGGAGGCCTCCTCCAATACCAAGCAGTTGAAAAGGATAACTAGATGTAAAGGTTTTGAGGGAAAAAAAGGAGAGAGAAAAAAAAAGTGAGAAAAAGAGGAGAAGAGAAAAAGAAGGTAGAAGAAAGGGTTTTATCAGGTGTGCATGCGACCAACCCTAACCTTATTTTATTAATAAGTGAAAACTGCCATTCAAAAAAGTCAGTATTTACATTAACATAATCAGACAAATTGAACGGTTACTTGCGAAAAGTATTAGAAGAGCGAGGCCATTATGCCATCACATCAAGTAGAGGAAGAGCAGAACTCACAACATACCCTATGTAGATGTGTTTCACAACGTTCAAGATGAATAGGCATACCCTTAGTCAGTCATAGAGTAACAATATATAGCATGTATCTATATTCAGTAGAGAGAATTCCTCGTTCTTACACTCTCACACACTAGATGCCTTTTGCTTGCTCCTATGCGTCACGCACAGAGTTTACCATGTGAGGTAGGATGTGGGGCCCACCTCATCATGATCCGAATGGACCATCCAACCTCCCACCCACTAAGAAAATGTCATGGATTCCCATTAAGTTGCACTAATCCATTGGGACTGGACAGTTGAATCAAGGGTGAAAGAAAATATTGAGAAAAAACCATTAAACTTGTGGACCGTAGATCAAATGGTTTTGGATATCTAATTGATTGAAATTTGATGTCTAGGGTGGTTCCACCCTGGATCTTTCCATACCCACACATCCAATGATCTGTGGGTCCCTAGGTGAGCCCCAGCAGCATATAGATGCACAAAACTTTTACCCTATATATAGAGCAGGTGCACAAGTGCACCTCCTAGTGGAGCCCACCCAATCATCGATCCAAGTGGTTCCCACGCCACAAACTTCACCAAACACCACCCGCAAACCACCCCCCCAACCCCAAAAAAAAAACCCACAACCCGAGGTTTACACTTATCCGAATGTACTGAACCGTTAGATCAACTATCACTTTTTTTTAATGATATGATGGGCTTGAAATTTTACGCAAACGTATGGTCCATCGAGATCTTTCGGCCCGCCTCCCCCAACTAATTGCGAAGGTAGGGGGCAGGCGGGCAGCACGGCCCCAAAGTGTGGTTGCGCACCAAGGGCACACGTAAGATTTATATACACACACGGTAGCCATCACCTGCATGTGTTGCACACGGAGAGCACCTCGCTACAAAGCCCACCTAGTGCCCCCACCTGGTGATGGGACCAAGGGGTGGCAAGATCCGGGTGTGCCCTACCGGCGTACAATGACGGGGGGCCTCACATGATCATCCTGACCCCTTGATCAATGGCCTATAAATTCTCACCATTAAAAATGGGTGCACACTGCACAATCGATCCAACGGTCCAATCCATTCGTATGGGTGCAAACATAGGTGACCAGTGACTATCAGAGGTGTCCCTCTATGTGGTTCATTTGGATGGACCATCGAGTGAGCCCCCACTATGAAGTACGCATGGGTGTGCACAGAAAAGAGGTGTTCACTGGATAAATTGCATATATATATATATATAGAGAGAGAGAGAGAGACCTTACATTCTAATTAGCAATTTCTAGCAGGTTTTGTGGTCTTTGTTTTGTTAGAGGTTTTTCTCTTCTTTTTTTTTTGTCTTTTAAGGAGTTCTAGGCTAGAAAACTTTTAGTTGACCCCCAGATTGATTGCATAAGGCTCTAGTGATGATGTTGATGATGATGATACTTGCATTTCCCGAAGAATAGAAACCGGTACTAGTGCAAGTTGTATTACATGGGTAATAGTAAGGCACAAATGTAGTGTAGTCTACTAAGGTTGTTACTTCGTAATGTTCTATTAGATTACTAACTATTCAACATTAAAAAAAAAATGTGAAAAGAACTATAAATTAAATATTTCATTTTTAAAAGCAATATCATCATTATCATCACCATCAAAGCGTTGTCCCAACTATGTTGGGGTTGGCTACATGAATTATGTTTCTCCATTCCTATCTATCACAAGCCAAATCCTCCGATAAGTTGCACTTGTTCAGAACTATCCTTACTATTTCCATCCGCACCCTCTTTGACCTACCACTTCTTGTTGGTAGGCCATCAACCTACAAAGAAAAACTTTTCCTCCACAGATCCTTAATGCCCTATGTCAAACGAGTCTTTTAATTTTTCACCTATTGAAGCTACCCTTAAGCCCTAAATGCTCTAAAAAAACACTAACTTCCAATTCTATAATTCCTAGTTTTACCATACACCCATCTCGACATTCTCAAAAGCACTCATTCTGTGCATGTATTGCTTCTTGATTCAAGGACATTCTACTCCATAAGATATAATTGGTATAATTGTTGTCCTATAATATTTTTCTTCTTGTCCTATAATATTTTTCCTTCAATTCTGTTGGTATGCGTCGATCACAAAGCACACCTGAAATAAGTCTCCACTTCTACCATCTCACTCTTATTCTATGTTGACATCTTCCTAGCATCAGAATGAATCTCTTTGTGGTATCTCTTGAGCTTAGACGCAAAAAGATATTTCAGCTCTTTGAACATTCCCATTGAAGTTGGGATTCATATATTTGCTTTGTAGCACTTGGATTCTAAAACTTCCCACCATCTCTTAAGCTTCGCATTTACACCATTTCTCGATTCATCCACCAACAGTTTATCATCTACAAATAACTTATACCGAGGTACCTCCTCTTGAAAAGGAGCAGTTAACTTACCATAGTCAATGCTAAAACATAAGAGCTTGAAGTTGATTCCTAATGTAAACCTATGGTTGCTGAAAACTTCCCTATCTCTTCAAGACAACCTCCTGGGACACTCCTTTTTATCTAAAACCCTCCAAATCAAATCTTTAGGTATCTTGTCATAGATAGGCTTTCTCTAGATCAATGAAGATCATATGCATATTTTTTTCTCTTCTCTAGATATTTTTCCATTAATCGCCTAAGTAAGAAGATAGCTTCCATGGGTGGCATCCCTATCATGAAACCAAATTGATTTTCAGATTTATTGGCCTCTTATCTAAATCTTTGCGACATTACTCTCTCACATAGCTTTTTAGTGTGACTAATAAGTTTAATCTCATGATAATTGGTGGAACTTTATATTTCTCCTTTGTTCTTGTATATAGGTACCCTAACACGTCTTCTCCATACATCCTGCATTTTCTTTGTCCTTAATACCTTATTTAAAAGCCTAGTTAACCAAATCCATCCAATTTTTCTTAAGCATTTTCAAGTTTCTAACGGAATGTCATCTGAACCCCCTCATGTTTTCATGTGTGACAATACTTTCTTCACTTTTGCTATCCTAAAAGGTATCTTCTACCAACAAAGTATCCTCTATCATTCTTAAGCCTCCTATAGAATCTTCATTTAAAATATTCTCTCCACCTTTCTTTAATATCATTGTCCTTCACTAAAACCTTTCGCCGTCACTCTCTATGCATTTAACTTGTCGAAGTCACCATTTAAAAAAAAAACCTAGATCAAAGCCCTTTCTTTTCCTATCCATTATTTTTGCAAGTATGAATATCTCTCTCCTCCACTTGCTCCCAACTTCTTATTATATAGTTCATCGTATACTCTGGAGTTTTAACTTTTTATCACTTCCTACTTTCTTTTAACTTCTTCCTTTGACTTCTAATACATTTCATCATTTCACGTATCCCTATTCCCCTGTGAAACATCGTAGCCTCAAAAAACACCCACCCTTCTTCTCTCCAACCAACCCCCCTCTCCTCAAACAACAAACCCTCTTGTAAGAGGCAGGCGTAATAATAATAATGGTATCCAACCCTCATCCTAAATCAAAACGGAACTGGCAAATAAATCCATTAAAAACACATAGGCACATAAAGTATATAAAAAAAAAAAAAAATCGTATTGTACTAGTTCTAATAAATTTCAAAAAACTACAAAAAAAAAAAAAAAAATCATCACATCAAACAATATCTAGTCCGCTTAGATAGATTTAAAAAAAAAAAAAAAAATCAGCAAGACCCACTAATTCCACAACCACCAAATCTCCAAACCTTCCAAATTCGCATCCAAAACCACCAAAAAAAAAAAAAAAAACTGTCAAACCACATAAATCAAACTCCCGAACTGAAAATCCACCAAAAACCAGTCTATCCAAAACTACTCAACTAAATCACACTCCTGTAACCCCATGAAAACCCTCAATACCCCAACCCAAGCTCCACAAACATCGATCCACGAACCTCACACCACTGAAGAAACGAACTTTCATCACAAGGCAGACAAACACACAAACATATATATATATATAGAGAGAGAGAGAGAGTGTGTGTGTGTATGCTCGTATGCTTACGCGCAACGATCGCATAGCTCTGCGAAATCTCCTGTTCGAAGACGCCATGCCGTCCTCCACCGATCTGGTTTCGGCTCCTTACAGTCCTGATTGAAGCAGATCTTGGAAGAAACTGAAGAAGAAGCCATCGCCATAGACATCTGTATCTTCCCCTTTTCAGAGACAACAAAAAAAAACCCTAGATGAGGTCCTCCAAAGCAGATCGAAGAAGAAGAAGAAGTAAAAAAGGAGGAAAGTTGCCGTGATTTGCAATCATGAGAGAGAGAGAGAGGAGGGGTTTTGGAGAATGGTAGAGAGAGAGAACTAAAATACTGCCATAAATATAGAAAGCCTTTTAAGACACGACGCTGCTGCGGTTCTTGCCGAGCGAGAGAAGCATTTGGGTTCGCCGAGATGTACCTGCTTTGGTTCGGAGTGGGATCTGGACCGTTCGTTTGGTGGGCCTCTTTTTCTGTTTTGATTAGATTGAGATCTTTGACGGTTGTGATTTTCTTACATGGGAAGGGTTTTTGTGCCGTTTTGGTTAAGCGGACGGACGAGGTGCAAGTCATCTCTCGTCGTTGCTTTTTTTCGTTGCTTGTATTTAGGTTTTGTTTTGGTTTGTCGCGATGTATGGAGTTTGGAACGGATGCAGCTGCAAAACATGCAAGAAGGTTTCTTTTTCTTACGGCCAATGAGAGGCTAATATCACTGTGGTTAAATCATCTTAAGGACACATTTATGCACAGCAAAATCACAGCAAATTGATTTTATTGAATTGGACTTCTGCGTCGGAATTTTTCAGGTGCAAGTGCAGTATATAGCTCCACGGAAGGACCGTGACTTAGTAGCATTTTTCTTTCTAAGATAAGAAAGTAAAATCCAATACTCCAATTTCATCTTTTGTTTTAGCAGATCTTCCACGACATTACATAAACATGCACTTAATTTTAATAATAACTTTGTGCAGGCCATATTTCTTATATCGAAGGAAATGTAGGACAATGAATGGAGGGGTTAGATTTGGATGAGCATGTAGTGGAAGGGTAGGTGTGGGCAGATTTTGATTAAAAAGATCATGGAAGGGGCAGGCCCATCTAATGATCAACTTAAGTCAGGTGGGCATTGTGGAGAAGTGATCATTTCGTATATGATGGCACTGAAGTCTTGACTCGGTATAGTGGCTAGCTAAGGACTAAATTCCATTATGAGACCCCTTTTGTGACTAGCAATTTAGTTCACCTTCATGGAAGACATGCCTAGCTAACATTTACACATGCAATTGACCGGCCCTCACAAGTTGTTGTTCACTAATTGATGGCAGTAAATAGACGGTTCAGAGAAAAAAAATCAATAGAGGCTTACAATTTGAATTGTTTTTTTAGGACTTAATTTACAAACCCTTCTTTTTATGATACGTGTCCACAAACTTTCACTAGCTCGCCCAAATAAATATTTACCAACTTGTCATAAAGTAACCACAACATTTGTCTCTTGTCTCAAACAACCAGTGTTACTACAGCCTTTATAGACAAATGCGACACATGTACCAGCAAAGATACACAGTGCAACCATGCAACCCACTCACCACAAAGTAATTACTAGATTAGGCATTTATATCTAAATAAGATTTTTTTTCTAAAATAAGTCATAAAAAAAAACCACGTCTTATCCACCCCACCGGCACGACGCGGCATTCTCGCTAGGGTGACCAAGTTTTGAACCTAACCACTCATTTCCTAACATGCGTGAGTCCTAGTTTGGTAATTCTCGTATGTGCAAATTAATTCTCCTTACATTACATGTATAAGTTTTTATTTCCTCACATGTGCGAATTATCCGCTGAGTTGTCCGCTCTTTACATATGTAAGTTCCGATAGCCTCACCTGTTCAAGTTTCTCATGGACCAGCTCCTTAGCTAGGATATATAGCAATAGTTATAAAGATAAATTTCTTCCCTCCACGATGTAATAAACCCCCAACCCTCAATATTGTACGGAAAACTTAATAGTGTAGTGGATTTAAAGGTTTTAGTGCATGTAAGAGAGAACAGCCAAATATTACTAAAACATCATCATGATGATCATTATATATTCAAGCATTTTCAAATCATCAGTGATGACATGCACCTACAAATTCCCTTCAACTTTATAACTCATTGCACTCTTGTAGCAGGCTTCAATAAAAGTGAATCTCATCATATAGCCAAAGACAAACTTTCATCATTCACAACAGAACTTAAAATCACCAAACCTTAGACTGGATGGGTTCTAAACTCGACAAAATACAAATCATATCACCTAATATTAGAGAGGGGAACCAAACATCAATACATTCTAATAATCATAATCATGACTAATACATCTGTGTTTTTTTTATTTATTTTTACTATCGGAAGATTCTCAACTTTTTAGACTACACTAATCCCTCCGGGCCCAGAGGGAAGCCTTGCAAACTCTCTTACAACCCAATTGTGGTAGTGCAACTTCGAACCTATAACCCCCCGATGCAAGTCGTGGTCCTAGACCAATTGAACTATCCATTGGACTAGTTTAGAAACTCTACTAATAGAGTTAAGTGAAGTAAAGTTGATTTTGAATAAATAATAAAATATAAGTGGGTTATAATGATATTTTATTATTAGTTGTTTGTTATAGAATCCTTTTGAACTTTTGTATGGGTAAGTGGATGAGTTATTTTGTGTTTTAGTAGCTAAAAATGATCGCCTTTTTAATTTTTTTTTAAAAAGATGGAGGGAGTTTTGAATTAAAATACTTTTGATGTGACATCTTATTAAAACTTTACTTAACTTTTACTATATTAATAAAATGCTAAATTAACCCAAAAATATTTCACGACCATACATCTAAAAGCTTAGAAATGTACAAATGATACGTGCACTTGTACAGCAAGGCCTTTGCTTTGAGAGAAACCTTTGCATGCAAAAAGCCGAACAACACGCTGTTCAGACGACAGATGAAAGTTGGTGACGTACGAAATCTGGTACATAGCGCGATGGACGGAGAAAACATCCGTCTCGTTTTGTTAATTTTTCTCTTTGGCGTCGAGGTTGTTGTGAGTCATTTAATGGATTGGAGTAAAAGCGTATCCGATATTTGGGGTGTTTTTATCGATTTCGGGAATCTGGCCTATCCGTTTTGCATGGCCCGCGAACGTCACGAAAAGCAGGCACGTAACGCGCGTCCACATATCACGTACACACGCACTTGGACTCTTGTTTTTCGGCTTATACACATCCGACTTTTCCGTTCCGAGCTTCTGTTTCTGTAGCAGAATAAGAAATCGTGTCCTTCCCATGCACGCATCTCGGACCACATCTCACACCCACAACGTTATCTGTTTCCATCTATGTCGATAAGATCGAGAAATTCATAAAGAAACGTATGTATGTATAAGTAGTGATGAAGAATTAAAATGCAATGAAAGGGCAAAAGTGGGATTTAACTTCAATCAGGTGTAGGTGTAGGTGTAGGTGTAATTAAATTATTGCATGCATTTTTTTTTTTTTTAGACTATTAGAGATTCCAATCTTTCAGGCTGGACTAATTTTTCCAGGCTCAGAAGGAAGTCGGATAAATACCCCTTGTGACCCATATATGGTAATTCTAGTGTACTCAACCTTCGATTCCTGAAGAAGGGAGAACCGATAGTTGATACCAAGACCTCTAATTCTAGAAGAGGGAGGAACTGTGGTCCTGACGACTCAGCCAACCTCTTGAGGTTAAACTATTGTTGGATACTTTAATTATGACATGAAGCAAAATCTAACTTGATTGGCAAATTAGGCAGTGTAATAACCCTCCAAATTTAATATGGAACCCAACCTACCTTAGTTACTAACACACACATGGTGTGAGTGGTGTTGGCACCTTAGAGCATTTTTATTTATTTGAATTCAGAATGTCCCAACTACGTTAGGTCGGCTATGAAAAATATATATGTTTATCTATTTCATTTTATATTAAACTGAGTCGTCAAACAAGTTGAACTTCCGAGTTCTTATATATGGTGGAATTTATGAAGTTTTCTTTATACTTGAGCATTCGATCAAAAAAATTATCAAAAAACAAAATTGATTGAAATTATAAATTTATGTTAAGGCATTTAAGATCTTTTAGATGACTGATATTTTAAAGTTTTTACAAATAAATAATAAGGGACAAGCCATCACATTATATCAAAAAAAAAAAAGTTAATTTAATCCTAACACCTCAAAATTTTTTCATAAATTATAACAAAGAAATAAAAACCTCACTCTCAAGAGATGAGGGATGTGACTTGGGTCCTCAAGTGAAAGCATCACTCTCTCCGACAAAATTATAAAAAAAAAAAAAACAAAATGAAAGAAAGAAAAAAAAGGATACTTCTAACCCATTCAATGTATTTGGGCAGGAACAAATGCAGACCACATGTTGTTCATATTCAATGAAGGGCCTACACATCTATGATGCATGCTAGTTGATGCAGATAAGGGGAAATGGAAAAATCTGGCCATGAAAGAGAGTTTGCTGGAAAATAAAGTCAGAGATCAAACGAGTCTCGATTGAGCCTGCTGTCACTACGGGGCAATGTGGGTAGAGTCCTCATTAAAGACAAGCTCATGTGGGCCCCGTGTAATTGCACCCAGAAATGAACCTTGTAATGGCTGTATGGTATGGTAATTGGTAAGACTGCCAATCTGGTTGTGGATACTTGGCCCGACATAACTCTTAAAACACTTCGTCCGGTGGTTATAATTGGATGATATTGTTCGGCTCTCACCAATATCATCGAACAATCTTCTATTGAATGGTAAATTATTATCAAGCCATCATCTCGATAAGTTAGTGCATAGTAAAGTGACATTTTCAAATGTTGTGTGTTGCTTATTACATTGCATTCACGATCTCAGGCTCGAATTAAGAAGGCTTAGAGGCGAGTTTACACTTGGTGCTAGGTGGCAATGGGGAAAAATCATAAGTTGATTTCTTCTCTTTAGGTTCTAAAGCCATCATTGTCCACAAGTTCAAGTAAGGACCTAAACAATAAAGGCCATCCGAGAGCTTTAATTGGCCCCATGCTCCACCTAATATGTTGAGGGTCCGCGTAGACAATCCTGAGCCCATCCAAGCCCCACCTCTTATAGCCCTAGTATATGTGCTCTACTTTTAGGTGATGTTTCCAATCTCAAATCAATTTGAAAAATTAGATCTCAAATCAATTTCAATTTCAAGGTTTTTTTTTTTTTTTTTTAGAGAAATTTTAGGAATTGAACTCTAATCTCAAATCAATTTCGAAATTGATTGCGAAATTGAAACTGCAATTGAGATTTTAATTTCGATTCAATTTTAATTTAGAGATAAATTTTAGGAATCTACTCACATTTCTTTAAATTTGGAATCTTTATACATTAAGAGTTGGATACTGAACTGATCCAAAGACCTCCCCAATAAAAGGTCACCACAATGGGACTCTATTATAAATAATTTGACAAGATTTCTCACACCTGTCCTAAATTATCTTCATCTATTTTTAAACATTTTTTTTAACCAACCAAAACTTAGGAAACATCTTGCTGGCAACTACCCGGATGAGTCTAACTCTTTTGAGTCACCAAAAATAAAAATAAATTCTAAAACCAACTTGAGAATTTAGGAAACGATAGTTTATGTGGGCCCATCTAAGGGACTGAGTGAGTTTTAGGTTCCTCAATAGCTTTTCGTGTGATCTAGACTCTTGAATTCCTTAATCTAGTGAAGGAATCCTCTAAGGCAATTAATAACATGGCCCATATATATGTAACGATCAAACTCTTTCCTCTTATTTTTAAGTCTTTCGTTCATTTAAGGAAGTCTTTTGGTCATTTAAATCTATAAATCCTTATAGTATCCTAAAGTAAGGCTACCTTATGGTAATTAAAACACTCTAAATCACTTAGATTTCTCTTAAATCTCTCACCATAATCTCTCTCAAAAGTCGGTGGGACTCTCTAAATCTTTTTCTTCCTTGGGGGCTATTTTGATAGAATAGACTTATCGCCAACAAAGCCATGATTTACGTATCTTGTATTATATTAGCCTCACCTCATTAAGAAAGTTATGTTTGTGACATAACAAGAATCAAGCATGAAAGAACATAACCTATTAAGGTGGTAGTGATCAGCTCTTTTTTGAACCGTGAGAGATCGTGGGTATCTTCCTCTTCCCATACCCACTAAACTTGAAGAGAAGAAGAAAGGTACCATCGTCATCATTAAATGACCATATTGCAATTGGTCCATCACCTGTAGCTTAGAGTATTCTATGTCCTTATGCCACTTAAAATTTTATACAATTCCTAAAATTTAAATGAGTAATCAAAGTAGGTTTGGTTGAGGAAGTAGATAGATGGGGTTCTCAATTAAGTAGATAGATGGTAAGATGATATAAATTTTATAAATATTTCTTTCTTTATACTTTTAAAAATTATATTCCTTTTAAATCTAATGAATTCTGGAATGATAGTAGATTTTCGAAAGAATGCACATTCTCTCAATGGATAACTTTACATCCCTTCGATGATAGTTCTGTATTATTATTTTTTCTTCTTTTGATGGGTTCTTTTAGTTTTCGTGGTGATAGATTTTTTTGAATTTATTTTTGGTTTTCATTAATTAATTTATTTTATCTTATTTTAATTTTAATTTTTGGTTTTTAGGCATTGAGTTTCTATGAGTTTATTTGTTTATTCTAAGTCGTTTTTATTTTCATGTTGCATTTTTGTGGTGTTTTTATTAATTTTTTTTATTATGAGTTTATTCTTATGATTTTAAAAGAATGTTTGTAGCAAGATACTCAATTGATTTCAATCAAATTAAAGTGCTCTCATTTCAAAATTTATCAACTATATTTCTTTGTTATTATTATAGATTTTAATTTTGATTGCAATTTTTACCACCTCAGTATAATTTAGAATAAATATTATTTAATAAATTTATTATTTTTAATATTATAAATTATATTACCCGTGCTGAGCGCGGACATGTTTTGCTAGTTATACTATATTATTAAAGTCAAGCCTTTTAAAGCCAATTTTGACTGGAATCATTGATTTTGACTGGAAGTTCTATACCCTCTTTATAAATAACCCACGTTAGCAAAATATGCCCGCACTTAGCACAGGCAATATAAATTATAATATTAAAAATGATAAAATTATTAAATAATATTTATTCTAAATTATATTGAGATGGTAAAAATTGCAATCAATATAAAGTCAAGTCTTCTAAAGCCAATTTTGACTGTAATCATTGATTTTGACTGGAAGTTATATACCCTCTTTATAAATAACCCACGTTATCGCCCCCACCCCCACCTTTCTCACACGCAACCACTTTACTTCTTCTCACTTTTCACTCTTCTCTTTTCATCCACTTCATTTTCACCCCAAATCCCTTCTACACTTCTACATATACTCTTCTTTCCTTTCTACTCAACTTCTCTTACTCCATTTTTACACCATGGACTTTTGGATTAGAGAGAGAGAGAGAGAGAGAGAGAGAGAGAGAGAGAGAGATAATCCTCTTTTTTGTTGTTTTCGTGTTTGGGGATAATTCTACGTGATTTGACTTTTTTTAATTGATTTTTATTGGTAGGTATGCCCGTCCTTAGCACAAATTAGTATGCTGGTGTTTCTTAAACCTAATAGAGGTGGTCCCAAATAAATGCTCCCCCTTATGGCTATATTTGGATCAATGGTCCATGAAGGCGAGACTAACCTAAACACCTAGGGATTGATCCTACTTGTAGGTGAGATGCCTCAATTGCTTGACTATGAAACATGTCTCCAAACAAATGATTTCTCATTGTTGTTTTGTACATAAATGTGTAGCCATTAATATGCACGCCTGCACGCTCAAGCATAAATCAATAAGTACGTAAATACAAAGGGCCTATTTGTTTGCAGTAAAATAAATAGGACTTAAATACATAAAGTGATCAAAATAAAGATTAAAGGTAAATTTTAAAAATTGAACATCAAATAATATTTTTTTTAGAGAAATAAAATAAAAATAAAGATACTACTTGATGTTGTTTTTTAAAAATTTCCCTTCGCTCTTCATTTTTAACTTATATACACATACATACATACATACATACATACATGAGTTACACTACAAAACTTTTCGGGCATTTTTCTAAAATAAAACGCCCCTCTTTTAGCCAATAAAAGTGTGAACTGTGTCATTAGTGATACACATATCCGATTCTCTTTCATAAATATTCTCATACAAAAGTGGATATCTTAAAATACTAACAATTAATTGGCTTTTAGATAGGAGCATAAACTCTCCTTTTGAGATAGGAGAGTTTTTGAGAGTTTCCTTATATTATATTATATATATAATTTCTATTTATTTATGTGCTAACAAACAATGCTAAAGAGGAACCAAACAGGTTTGCTCTTCTGTATATAAAGCCAACAAAAGCTTGAAGGCTCAAACATACTCAGCTGCTCCTCAAAAACTTATATAATGTATAATACTGGCTTGCGGATGCCCCAATGACCCAAACAAATATTGTTAGGTTCAGCCTTGGTTCAGACCTTAGTATGTTTAAATCTTTCTACGGTGATAGTCTGGGCACAAGGCCCTATTACTAATTCTGGATGTGATCCAAGCTCATTATAGACCTATGCTCATATACTCATCCCTGGTCCACATCTATACAAGATTCTCAAAACATATTATTATTATTATTATTTGCTGATGAGGGTGTCTCTTCAAGAACCGACTATTTATCCCGACTTGTGAAGTTTGCAAACCTCTGGTCTTTGAGCTGTCGTCCTTACCCCCGCGCTACCCCTCAGGGTTAAAAATATATTAATACTATATGAAAATATCATTGTTTTGAAATATTGCCTTTTCACGGGCTCATCCCACCAAAACAT
The DNA here is from genome assembly GCA_003546025.1 of Camphora micrantha. Taxonomy (NCBI): domain Eukaryota; kingdom Viridiplantae; phylum Streptophyta; class Magnoliopsida; order Laurales; family Lauraceae; genus Camphora; species Camphora micrantha. The sequence goes on along the minus strand of QPKB01000005.1, from coordinate 8,962,761 downwards.
TTTCTATGGATTTCTATGAAATGATCCTCTTACCTTATTCTAACCTCATGTATTCATCAGTGGACTCATTTTTCAAATCTACACTGCCTGAAATTATAGTGGTGCCGAAAACAAGCTTCATTCTATTTAAAGTTAGGCAAAAAGTGAGATCCATGACGTCCATTCAAACCTAGGGGCTGGCCCTAGCTACTTAATACATAGATACAAGCAATGAATAGTGTGAATGGGTAGGTGGAAGTGAAACAACATGTGACACACAAGATCTGTGGGCGGAGAATCATATGATCCACCACGTGGAGCTTTCGTTAAGGACGCTTTCTTGTTTGAGCATGTCCTTGATTTCTTGATAAAAGAAGAAGTGGGTGGCACGTGAGTCTCATGCAAACAATGAAGTTTAAGATAATGGGTGGAATCTTACCTTGGCCTCCCCATGCACTACAATACAAGTGGGAAAATAAAATGGGAAAGTTAGCCTCATTACAGATCTGAATGGTGGATGGTTTTCTGTATGTTGTGTCTCTACTTTTTTCCACATTGAACCAGGTACTTAGATATGTAAACCTATGAGCTAAGCTGAGCTTGAGCTCTAGCTCAAATCAAGCACCACTAGCTCAAACTGATGTTGAGTTAGAGAAACTCTACTTCAGGGGACAATGGAGATTTTTTTCTTTTATTTGTGTGGGTAAAACTGCAACGAGCCAAGCTAAGTTGCGTATAAAATATTGAGTTGTGTACGTTCTCAATACCCACCCTAAATTTCGAAGTAATCAATTGTACAGCTCTGATCATCACAGTAAGTAATCAATGTGACACTAACTATTGGTTTGAACGTATATGGCAAAAAAGAATGTGGTTACACTGTGTAGTTCCAATCTGATCACAAGTGTGTAGCTCTGATGAGAATGGAGATTCACATGGTTATAGGGAAAAAGCTGTGCATCTAGTGGACAATCCAGATTATAAAACAGCAGCCCCATCGTGTGAAGGAATTAACTCTAGCTGGTGCTTTGACCACATTTTCTTCAATCGATTGGTTGATATTACTTCCTTTGGAGAATGATCAAACCTTATACTAGGTAGACAAGATACAGTCACAAATCACAAAGTTTGTTATCTTGGGACCTGGGCCCCACATGAATTCAATTGACTCAACCTAGTTACAACACCACAAAGTTAATTAATGTAACATCCCACATACTAATCCTCTATTAATTATAATTAATTGCTTGATTAGTTAGTAAGTGTGTCTAGAGTCTTAGCGAGTCGGGTTTATCGCTTGGACCCCACGTGCGAAGTCTCGCGTGATTCGGAGTGCGTTTGTGTAGAGTAAGGGGGGTGGTTTACAATTTGAGAGTTTCCAGGAGTTTTTATGAGACTATGAGTTTTTGTGAGTTTGGCTGCATCGGGTAGGTCTCGACATTTCATGAACTTTAGTCTTCAGTCGCGTTTCGATTCGACCCGTCGAAGAGGCCCAAATAATCACTTTAGCAAACCCAAGGACTAAACTTAAATTAAATCTTTACCTAACCTAATATAAGCCAACCCACCATCTTTTTCATTCTCTCTTCTCTCACTCACTGTTGTCTCTCAACTCCACTGCCTCCTCACTGCCGACGGTCATCGGAGCTCCGACGTTGACGGCGAAGCTTCTAATCTTCTTCCTCTTGCTCCCAAGACCTCAACCATTTCCTTTTCTAAACTTTTCACTCACAACCCATTCAAATGTAGACTTTTCAAGCTTTTAGGTCTAACTAATCTTCTTCCTTTGGCTTAGAAATGGTTTAGATAAACTCACCCCTCCCCTTGCATTTTATTTGTAGAGAGGTTTTTGGTTTGAAAACCATTTCCCCCATTTTTGAGCTCAAAGAGGGTTTTTCCCCAAATTTCTCTTGGATTTCTTGAGTTCTTCATCTAAGGCAAGTACATATGTTTATATTTATGCTTGATATGTTTGTCTCCCTTGATTTGTATGGAAAAATGATGTTTTAGATGTTATTGGTTCATTGGATGCTTTTAGGGTTTGAAAACATGATAATTAGGTTGTTAGCATAATGAAATGGATTTGTTTATTGATGACTTGATTAGAGGGATTGTTTGGGTTAGTTTGGACTTGTAATATGCATGGTTTGGTTGCATATCAGGTTCAAAGAAGAAAGGAATGGATTTGAACCCATTCATTGCAGAAACAAAACCTGCAGTTCTGTTTCCGCAGTGCATGCGGTCGACCGACCAAGGAGCGCGGTCGACCGGCGACACAGGGTCAGGTTCCCTGGAACCTGACCAAATCACTGTTGCACCTTTTTCGTTTACAACTGCCGGTCGACCGAGCCTGGGCCGGGTCGACCGGGTACACATGGAGAAGGTCGACCTGACTTTCTCAGGTTGACCGGGCTCGCTGTGTAGGGGGTCGACCGGCCAAGGGCCAGGTCGACCGGGACAACTGTGTTTTCCTTCTTGGGGAGGATTTTTACCCCATTCTTGGATGGACTCAGGTGGGACTTGGTTAACCCTTTTTGTGGACTCACTTGACTTATGTGAAGATGTTTTGAACCGACATCTTTCACGGTTAATCCAGTTGTATCGGTTTATAACTTATCTCAATCTTGAACGGTATGGGACAACGGGATACCTCATTATATCTATGCACAAAGATTGTTTGTTTGGGTATCACGAACCCTATTTCCCTTCGTTGACTGAGTATGGTTGTACGATGCTTCAAGATTAACATTATACTTAGGATTGGATTGTCTATTGCTTTTGATTTTGAATTGTACCGTCTGGTATTATCTACATGTAAAGAACATGTTCATTAGCTTCGTTTGCTCTTCTTTGTTTGTGGTTCACTTGGAGAACTTAGATGATGGATTTAGGATCCCTTTTGATATTTCGTTTACTTGGAGGCAAGATTGAATGCGCTTGGACCAGATTCTCTGGTCGAGTCGCCCATGAGCCATTAGAGGATTTACTTAGAGCCAAGATTGAATGGGCTTGGGCAAGATTCTTTGGTCGAGTCGCCCATGAGCCATCAGAGAACCTTGCGGCAAGATTGAATGCGCTTGGGCCAGGTCCTCTGGTCGAGTCGCCCATGAGCAGAGTAGGCCGTCTGCAGATTGGATTACTAATGGACACCATTTTCGAACCACATCAATGGAATGTTCGGACCAACTACTTTGATTACCTTGATATTATGTTTGGACCGTCTCCTTTGTTATTTTTATTATTGATTTAGATGCTATTCATTTCATATGATCTTGGTTATCGTTTATTCTCATTCGTACTACATATCTTGATGCTGTATATATATATATATTGCTTGCCGACCGTTGTGTTGATGATGCTACTCTTGGTGCATAGGTACCGAGCCGTACTACCTCGCGGAGGAGGAGATGGCGGAGGCGATTCAGACAGATCAGTCTGATGACCTCTTAGACTACAGTACGGACGGCCTTATATAGCCGTATCGACCCCGTACACAAGAGCCTTCATTTCTGGATTAGCTTCTATTTTGGTTTCATTATCATTTTGATTAGGCCCAAGTTTTGGTGTGGCCTAATGTTGTAATTAATACTTTTGTTAACAGTCTTAAACTTGAATTTAGTTAATGTATTCAGTACTTGCTCTTAAACTATACATCTTTAAGATACCACTTGCATTTATGAAGCTTCCGCTTTTCGTAATTTATATTTGAGGAAATGTTTCCACCTCACAGCAGTCTTCGATCCGGATGGGACGTGATTGGGGCCAGGTTGCATTTGTTTAATGTCAAGAAAATTTTAATTGGCCCTAATTTCACGCATAACCTCGGTTTCACTTTTTGGAGCGTGACAATTAACCTCAAGTAGTCACACCCTTTTTTTTGTAACACGCACCCCCACACACGCATACATAGTCGCCCATGTGATTGGTGGGGATATGGGTGTTCATATATAGGCCAGATTGTGTTGGGATGAGGAATGTCCAGGCCTAACCCGACTTCTAAACTATAAGCCAAGGACCGACATAGGCCATAAATGGCTAGCACGAACTCCACCCATTGGAAAAAAGATTAAGCCTGAGGCCGGCCGGTTCGAGTTTGCTTTATATAAGGGGATAAACAAAGATTTGTTAACACTGTCTTTAGCTGTAGATAAATTAGTTTGGTCATGTAGCTATGTTTGAGTTGCTTCTCCATCTCTTTCTACCACTACTTTTATATTCGGGGCGGATCGGGCAGCCTACCACTAAATCCATACCCGACCCATCTATTAATTTGACCCAAATAAGAATTTGAGCCCAACCCTTGTACCAAAACCCAAGGCCCAGCCCAAAGCGGGTTGGGCCTAGTCCTTAAGAAGCCCTCCATGGGGGCAATAATAATATAAAATAAAAGATGAGAAAGAAATGTGACAATTATCATTATCATTATTATCATGGCCTTATTGCGACCAAGTAAAAAAGATAAATATAAATAAAAAATAAAATAAACTTCTGAATTAGGTCATGACAGGGTTGACCCAACTCAGGTTTACTCAAGCCCATACCTCACTTGATCACAGGGCTGTTAAAATGCAATACGATCCGTTAACACGATATAAACTCATTCGATCTAATGGGTTGATCCCCCGAGCCCAGGGCCTCATGATCTATCTCCCACGTAAATCTCAGCAACTCACAAGGGCAATATTGTCAATCGCTCGAATCAACCAATTGAGGCCCCTTCTCCCGCTTTCGCAGCTCATGTTCTCTCTCTCTCCCCAGTTTCAGCTCTACGGCTCGTAGAAAGCCGGGAAAATGAGGCCGATTATCATTTCCATATTTTTCAAGGAAACCAAACGAGCCGAGAGATCTTTTCATTTTCCCAATCCCACCTTTTCCACCAGGTATAGATTTTGGCGGAGGAGGAGGAAAAAGAATCCCCCAAGAATTCCAAATTCCTCTCTACTAAGGGCTATAAGGAAAAATATTGGATTTTTTTCTTCCCAATCCCCAACATTACTCTTATTTCGAAGGTCAGATTAGCAATGGTTACTGGGTTTGCATTTTAATATCTACATAAGAAAGTATATATATTTTTTTTCATTTTTAAGGGTTTTTTTTTTTTTTGATGTTTTGGTTTTGTTGGGGGAGTTTGCCAATATGGGAAGGACTTTAGGAGGATGGAGGGTTTTTGATTGAATGTTTGGGGATTTGAGGAGGTGTTTTGGGTTTTTTTTTTTCTTTTGCTAGATGTGTTTTGGGGTTCTTGGTTTGTAGAGATTTGTGTGTTCTTCTTCTTGAGATTTTGATTGAATGAAAAAAATTATTGGGGAGTGTTTTTCTTTCTTTCTTTTTGTTGGGATTACTTGTTTACATTTTTATGGTGGGATGCAACTTTGTAAATTCCTTTATTTTTAGGCAAATGGGTTAGATTTTTGGAAAATTTTATTTGCACCCATCATTTTTGCTGAGCCCACCCACATGTTTTTAAAATACCCTTATATTCTCTCCTCTCCCTCTCACCTTTCCTATTCCCTGCTTCAGCCACCTCTTGCCTAACCGCCGATCCCTCTCCCCCTCGCTGGAACTCTCATTTTGTCCTTATGCACCGGCAGATTCGCATTGAAGTTCAGTCGAGGGAAAATTGAGTTTGCATGGAAGTGTGGCACTAAGAACCCTCCACCATTGTTGGTGTCCCTTGGCGTGAGAATCGCCCTCGGCAGAGCTACTAAGAAAGAGGGGAGGAGAGGGAGATGGGTTGGCGGCGGGGTCAGGCAGAGGTTGTTGGAGCAAGGAGAGGGAGAGGCGCAGTTCCAATTTCAATGCCGTGCATAAAGGGGTGCACGGAGTTTCAAAGCCGTGCACAGAAAGAGGTGCATGGCTGGGGAAAACCGTGCATATATCATGTGCATGGCATTTCATACCCATTCATATGAGATATGCACTGAATTTATGGGTATTTTCGTCATGTGCAAATTTTTTATGAAAAAGGTGGGTGTGCTATAGAAAACCGGTGGTGTGATCAGAATCAACTTAGATTTTTTTTCCTTCCTTTTTTGGGTTCAGAGAAAAAAAAGATTCTACTTTTTGCAGACAAATGGGATGGAATGGAAAGAATTGGGGAAGTTATTATTATTTTTCCTTTCTTTTTAAATGGTTGCTTATTAGAAATCAAGGATGAAATTTGAGGGAATTCGCGGTCTTTTTCTTTCCAGCATTTTTAGTTTCATCCAAATTGGAATTGCATAATGGATATTTAACATGTAACCCATATGTTCTTGCTTTTCATCAGGCCACCATGAAAAATGGGAACTGCATTGAGCATGATAGTTCTTTCCATCCTCTTGCCTCAAAAACCAAAGAGTGTTTTTGGTCAAATATGAAATTTATAGATGCCAATTTCCCCCTGAAAAGTGTCCTGCCTGCTAGCATTTTTGGGTGGCATCTATATGCAGCCTAAATTTATTGAACACTTTCAATTTTTGAAACTTGGGATAATTTTCAGGGTTTTCATTTGGAGGCTATGATGACTCAGAAGTTGGATTCAATGGACAGAGGGAGTTTGATTTAGGAACATTTGAAAGAAATGCATTTTTATTGTTGAAGCACATGTTGTGTTGAGAAACTCACATTTCCAATCAGTTTGAGAATAACACATTTTGGGTTAAAATTTGGGTTTGGAATCATGTTGTCTACTGTGTCACCCTCTTCCATTGTCCATAGTTCACTCGAGGAAATGTTAGACTCCCTCCAGCAAAGGGATCAACAGCCAAAGGATGTGCCACCTGCATTACCTGTACGACCAACTTCACGGGCACGGCTGCCTTCATCATTACGCTTTTTGCCTGTTAATTTTGAAGTTGGTAATAAGCCACATGAGTATTCGCCTAGTGATTCTGGAGAGAGAAAGGAGAGGAAAGATGATTGTAGTTCTCCAGCAGATAAAGAATCAGGTCCCAAAAGTGGTCTTTTTGGAAGCAAGAAGTTGTTAAAGATAGAGCCACCGTCTGAATCACCTTATGATAGAATGATGAAAATGGGAAATTGTGAAGAAAGATCAGAAGAAACTGTGGACTTAGATTCTGGGTCTGTGCCTTCTTCAGCACCGCCACCGTTAATGGAGGAATGTGGACAGGGTGACATTCGGAATGTTCTGAAAAAGGTATGATCTCATTTTTGGGATTTTTACTCCCCTGACTTGCATAATTAAGATGTTATGTAGTTTAATCTAAGCTTCATAATCAGGCTGTAGGCATTCTCATGTGACAATGCGTATTCAATCCAATCGTGTTCGAATTTGTTATCATTGTTGAATATCATTCCGATCCAAGTTTTTTTTTAATCTTATCAGTAAGTAGAAAATATATTAATAGGAGGATACAAAATCAAACTAGAAATGGGAAGACAGAGGAAGGAGAAACAGAAAGTTTAAAAGAGCACTATACCCTCCCATACACAAGACTTAAAAAACAAAAAATACAAAGAGAAGAGCCACTAGAAGCTACACCAAAGCCCCTCACTTTGCCAACAAGTTGGTCACATTAGCGGAGGAAAGAACGTGCTAGAAAGCCACCTTCATAGCAGAAGACAGAAACTTAACTTCATTGAGACCACAATGGAACTTCTCTGGAACCCTAAGCGAACCAAATAAATTGTATTTAGTGAATTGCTTTCCATAACCAAGGGCTTGTACCAGGATGGCGCATATAACCTTAAAGCTTCAAAGATGGCTAAAATCTCTGCTTCATTTGAATCTTTAACTCTTAATGAATTTAGAGGAACATAGCAAAATGTGACCTTCACGATTGTGAAAACTCCACCAATGCCGGCTGGACCTGGCTTGCCTTTAACTGCCTCATCCACATTGAACTTTAATAAACCAGCATGGGGAGGAGACTACCTTTCGTTCTTCCTTTCCTTAGGAAGGACAGCAAACCAAACCTCCCAATTATGAAGAATACTGTCCGAGTCAATTTTCTTAAAAATTATTTCCTTAAGAAAGCCCTTTTTTTCCAATCCTCGCCTTTACCAAGTTTAAGATATCATGTAACACCACCACCTCATTTCTGAAGATCCTATCAATCCTCTCTTTCCATATGGACCAAAGGATAGCATAGGGATTGAGTTTCAAAGCACCAAACAACACCCATCAAACAGACCCACCCTCCAAGAACTGACCATTTCACATAAAGATTCTAGCATGCACAAAGATAAACCACATTCTTCCAAAAAAGAAGCTCCAAATGCCAAATGAAAAATCGCATTTAAGAAACAAATGACTAATCGTCTTACCATCCTTCTGCACATAAGGCAAGTGTATGATACAGTGTCTGAAGAAATGCCCCTCCTTGTAATGTACAGTTTGGCAGTCTTTTCCTTTAATAAACTCAGCGTCATCTCTTCAGACTAATTTATATTCTCATAAATCTGGAGGCTTTTATTTCTACTCTACTGACTGCATCAAGTGTCTGTGGTTGGATGCTTTCATTGCTTTGACATGAAATACTTTGTTACAGAAACTTCAGGCTTGGTGTTGGCTTCCAAATGGCCAATGGGAGTTGGCAAAGATACAATCTGTATCCGGGCAAGATGTTATTATTTGCCTTTCGGATGGGGAAGTGAGTACATATCTTCTTTCTTTAGAATCACCACTATTGAGTCTCTGTCGACTTCTGCTGGGAAGACTAACATGCATTTATATCTGTTGTCACAATCAGGTTGTGACAGTGTCTACAAAAGATATCTTACCTGTGAATCCGAATATTCTAGAGGGTGTTGATGATCTTTTACAGCTTAGTTACCTGAATGAGCCTTCAGTTCTCCACAATCTTCAACATAGATATACTTGCGACAAGATCTATGTTAGTGTTGTAAATGAATTTTGTTATTGGGTGCTGGTGGATAAGTGAGCTGTTCTCATTTCTGTCATTTTGTTGACTCTGATTGCTATTTGTCTTACAGACCAAAGCAGGGCCTATTTTGGTCGCTATCAATCCCTTTAAAGAGGTGTCTCTTTATGGAAATGATTTTGTTTCAGCTTACAGGCAGAAGCTTAAGGACAGCCCTCATGTGTACGCTATTGCAGACAACGCTTTCAATGAGATGATGGGAGGTGAACATTATTGTTCGGATCATGGATGAAAATAGCGGCCGCTACGTAGCGTAGCGGCCGCTAAATCGGCCGTAGCGGCCGCCACCGCTACGCTACGGCCGATTTATCGGCCGCCGCACCCGTAGCGGCCGCTACGTCCGCTACGGGGCCGCTACGGGCCGCTACGGGGCCGCTACGGTCCGCTACGGCCGCTACGGGGCCGCTACGGGGTGAGAAAATTCCTACTTTTCAAATTTTTTTAAAATGCATAATAAGACTCTTTTTTTTTTTTTTCTTCTCTCCAAATAACATTTCTACACAAGTCTTCTACTCTTTTATGTTTAAAAGAACATCAAAAAGCACATTATCTTGCCGAATTATAGTCGATACAAAGAGTTATTCTCAATGATTCTTCTCTAAGTACATCCTATTAGACACCCCCTTTGGTAGATGTATTTTTTTCTCTAGGTACTCTTAAGTCTTGGCTTCATGACATAGTTTTTTCTTTTATAAGCCTTCATTAGTTTCTAAGTTAGCATAACTAAGGAACATGAACACATATGAAAAAAATGATCTATACTATTATTTTCTATTTAGACAGCGATACATGACCTTATACAGTGAGGGGACCGCTACGCCCCCTTACCTTAGTTACTTTTGCAAAAAAAATACATTTTCTCTCATTTTCCAATATTCTAGATTTTCTAGAATTTTTTCATATTTTTTTGACGATTTTTCCAAATCGCACCGCTACGCCGCTACGTATCGCCGCTACGCTACGTATCGCCCGCTACATAGCGTTTTGGCGGCAGGCCGCTACGCCCGCCGCTACCGCTATTTTCATCCTTGGTTCGGATGAAATCTTCTTTGCATCTCTCACAAAGCCATTTTTTTCTTTTTTTAATGATATATTAAGTAAATTGAAAATTCAGTATAGGAGCCATTCTAGAATTATTCTTAACTTCTTTCCGAATTACATATATCTATTTATTTGTTTTGTGAATTTTCAGATGGCGTAAATCAGTCGATCATCATAAGGTATATTGAGCTTTCCATTTTCTCAGTTCCCTGTGAAGTTCGGGTACTTCTTCATCTTGGCAGTCTACATACAGTTTTATTTGTGGCTTCTCATCTTTGTGCTTTAACCATTATGCTAAATTCCAATATTTTATGAATCCTTTTGTCACTTTGGTGGGAGTGTTGAGTTGGTCAGACTAGTTAAATTTCTAATAGTAATATCATTTTGGCCAAGAATGATCGATGGCACAAAATTTTCTTTTCCTGTTAAACAAATTCAGGCATCCAAAACTAAATGCTTTGTATGAATATATTAAGATTACCAGATCAGATGTGTTTAGAACCAATTTAGCCTTTTTACTTTCAGCTAAGTGCAAATCAAGTGTTTTCAACCAAGAATAACGAGCAGAGAACATTTGTTTCAGTTTAATAAAGTTCAGGGATATTTGAGTAATTGATCCACAACTAGATAATCTGGTTAATGATAATCTGAACAGAAGTGGATATCGACATTTTAGTACCATGTTCACTTCAACAAGGGAAAATTATCCTGTGACCTTTGGTTGGTGAGTTTAATTAGCTGAAAACTTATAAATTTATCGTAACATCTTTGTGCCCTGCATTGTATAATATGAAGTTGTATGCATAAAGCATATTTTGTGTCATTATTATTGTCATTGTCATTGTTGTTGTTGTTATTATTATTATTATTATTATTATTTTATCCTTTCCTTTTTGGTATTTGTATCATTTTATATCTCAAATACTGAATGCACTGCACTTCTTTTGTATTTTATCAACGTTTAAAATTTCAAATGGTCTTTGGTAATATTATATTATCTGATCTTGTGTCCATTGTAATGGAATTAATGTGTACTTGTTTTAATTACAGAACTGTCTGTGAAAGTGTCATGCCATCATAAACCTGTGTAATAGATGAACTTTTTTGATGCTTTCAACTTGTTACTTGCATCACAGTGGTGAAAGTGGAGCTGGGAAAACCGAAACAGCAAGAATTACCATGCAATACTTGGCAGCACTTGGTGGTGGGAGTGGGATAGAGAATGAAGTGCTCCAAACAAATTCAATACTCAGTGCATTTGGAAACGCCAAAACCTTAAGAAATGACAATTCTAGCCGATTTGTGAGTATTTCTCCTTTTTATGACTGAAGTATTTTTAAGGGATTCCATACATGAAGTTTAAGACATTTACTTCATTCAATTTAAAGCTTTCTGTGATCTGTGTTTTACTATCCTACTTGGTTCTCCCATTTTCTATTTGAATATGTTTCCTCATTTTGATAAACCTAAGGATTTGCTGTTAGCTTGTATTTTCTTGGCGTGGCATAGGGGAAGCTGATAGAAATTCATTTTGGTGCAACTGGGAAAATTTGTGGTGCAGAGATTCAAACATGTAAGCATACTTTGAGTGACTCATTTCTCATAATGTGTGACGTGAGATTTAATTAATCACTTTCTATTTAGGCAATTATTACTGACTCAGTTCCTGTCCTTTGCATCATGGACAACAAATTCCAATTCGCTTTTACATTATCAAAGTTTTGCTTGAGAAGGTAGTGTGACTTCTATCTTGGCTTATTCTTGGGTTTTTTTTTTTTTTGCTTAATTTTATCTGGGATTTGAAGAATTCCATGTCTGTTGTGAAGTCTAGAGTGGTTCAACGAGCCAAGGGAGAAAGATCTTATCATATCTTTTATCAACTTTGTGCTGGAGCTCCTCCTACTCTTAGAGGTTGTATGCTGTTTTTATTGCTTGTCTAAGCTATATCTTCCTATTTGCCTCATTATATTTAATACTTTTTTCAAAGGTTCTTTACATTTTGATACTCTTTCAAGGATGAAAATAGTATTAGCGGCGGGCGTAGCGGCCCGCTGCCAAAACGCTACGAAGCGGGCGATACGTAGCGTAGCAGGGATACATAGCGGCGTAGCGGTGCGATTTGAAAAAATCGCCAAATTTTTTTTAAAAAAATCCAGAAAATCCAGAAAATTGTAAAATGAAAGAAAATGTGGTTCTTTTGCAAAAGTAAGTAAGAAAAGAGGGCGTAGCGGTGCCCTCAGTACATGAGGTCCTGTATCGCCGTATAAATAGAAAATAATAGTAATGATTTGTTTTTTCACATGTATTCATGTTTCTTAGTCATGCTAACTTAAAAAGTAATGGAAAGCTCATAAAAATAAAAAAAAAAAAAAAAAAAAAAACTAGAACATAAAATAAAGGTATAAGAATTAAGAAGACTTAAGAGTTAGAGTTAGGTTATTACTCAATACTCATTAGTGAACATTGAAGTGACAATCAAATATCAATACTTCAAATTTTCAAGTGGTTTCATGGGTTGTCCATGAGTATTCAAATTTTTTTTTTCAAAAAATAAATAAATCCAAAAATAAAAAATAGAGAAAAATCAACAAACATTCAAAATGTGATGGATTGATCTATGGGAAACATAGATCTATCATTTACAAGTAATTTCCAAATGGTTTTATGGGTTGTCCATGAGTATTCAAAATTTTTTTTTTCAAAAAATAAATAAATCCGAAAATAAAAAATAGAGAAAAATAAAATAAAAATAAAAAAATGTGTGCATGATGAAAGGGAAACATGGATCTCATCATATTACAAGACAAGGAAGCTTTTTATAGTACTTAGATGATCTCAAAAGTTAAAAGATTAGAAAAAAATCCAAAAGAAAAACATACCTAAATGGAATGGAAGCTTGGGCTTGGATCTTGTAGTTGTTTCACTTGTTTGTATTAGATTCCTTGGAATTTGATGTTGTATCTTGTATGTTACTCACATAGTTACTTGTACTGTCTTGTAGTTGAAAATGAGTTGAAACTTGAAACTTTGGAGTTTGGATGCAACCACAACAGTGAAGAGGAGTTTTAAAAATGCTAGGGCCGGCCGGGAGGGGATGGGGGGGCTTTATATATAGCCCAGTTATCGTAGCGGCCGCTACATTCTTGTAGCGGTGCGATACGTAAGTATCGCCGCTAAATTCATCGCAAGTCCGCCACGCCCGATGTATCGTAGCGGCCGATATTTTCATCCTTGTACTCTTTACATCTAAAATGTTTTTTTTTTTTTTTTTGGTTCTTCTGTCCTCCCCACCCTCCCAATAGCATGGGCCAGCACATGAGATGGAGAACATGGCATAGGACTAGACCTAAGGCCTGGTCAGTTCAATCATGTTCCCCATTGGCCCATCAAAGGCCACACGTCAAACCCTATTGGCTTTAACGACCACCTCTTGGGGCCATTGCACCATTTTTCTTTATAGATTCACTGAGTGAAAAGGTTATAGTAGTAACTTCCCCATTATTTTATGTTTCTACTGTTGAGTTTATAACATCATTAATGATTTTATGCTAGCTCAATGATTTAGATCACTTATATAGTTTTAATTCCCCTTAACTCATAAATACAATGGCATATTGAACATCCCCAATTCGACAATTTTTTGCTTTATATTTTCAATCTGCACAAAACCCTTTGCTAGGGTTTTGTTTGATTTTGGTTCAATATATGGTATAGAAAGGAGTTTTCAGATTTTCTTTGGCTGTACCTGTTGTAAGTTGTAAACCCTGTTTTCCCTTTGTATATCTTCCTATTCGTCCTTCTATTTCTTTGTTGTTTTTGCTTGCAATAAATTTCATTCATCATTTAGATAAAATGTTTTTCTTTTACTTCAATATCTAACTTTGTTTAGATTTTAGATGTACTTCAATATGCTTTCACGATTGTAACTTCTCAGCTGTGTTTTTTCATTTTTGCACCATTTAGATATTTTAATACTTTGCAGAGAGGTTGAACCTGAAAGCTGCCAATGAATACAAGTATTTGAAACTGAGTGATTGCTTGACAATTGATAATGTTGATGATGCTGGAAGGTTTCTTGTTCTAATGGTAACTTGAAAAATAAGCTGCTACTACACTTGCACACACATTAAATTGTTAAAAGCACTTCTTCCAATTCTCTGTGATGCAAGTTGTTGAATGCAGCATTTATTTGCTGTCTTTTGAATTTGATCAGAAGGCCTTAGATATTCTTCAAATTTCAAAAGAAAAACAAGAAAATGGCTTTGCAATGCTCTCTGCAGTGTTATGGCTGGGTAACATTTCCTTTTCAGTAATAGACAACGAAAATCACGTGAAAGTTGTGGCAGATGAAGGTATGTATATATTTGGTCATGTATCAAATCCTTTTCTCCATCCAAATACTATATTTAGAAGGTTTTGTAACTCTACATTTGGAACTGGCTTTATTGTTAATTTGCTTATTAGCTAACACTTTCTTGTAAGTCTCAGTTGCTATCTGTTTAATGATGATTATGTTGACAAATGTCTACTAAGATCCTTCCTCAGCAACTGATAGGGTTTCATGTTAGAATTTTTTTTTTGTTAGTTCTTTTATTTTTAAATTTATTTTAGGATTGATTGGTAATTTTTTCTAGTCTATAATTTGCCTCTCCTGTGATTATAGATTATGCAGAGGCCAAAATTGCGAACTTTCAGAAGAAAAATTTGTTTTGGTTGTGGTTCCTGTAGTCGGTATCGGTATCACATACTAGTGTGCTGTTTATACTTTCTGAACTAAAGCATCTTGTATGAGACTGCCTAATTTGTCCAAAGCATCAAACTGATCTGTGCTGATTGGTTAGTTGAAGTTTACCGTACTATGGTGTTAAGATATTTTTGTTTGCACATTCAGTAAAATGGAGGGTTGTCAGCAGTTTGAGAAGTTGAGGTGCTTTTGATATGACAATATTGTTTTCTGGTTTTAGAATTTTCTGTTTAAAAAGTTGAAAGGTTTTGCTATTAACTTTTAATTCATAAACGTGGGTGCGGGTTTTGTTGATTGGGAACTGAACAGGTATTCTAGAAAATATTTCCACGCTCCAGTATGATACCATAGCTGCTTCATATATGTTTCACTAGCAAATATTGAGGAAAATATATTAGTGACTCCTCAAGTGTTACTTTCTGGGCGTGGTTGGATGCTAGGAGATTCCTCAAATTCTTGAGATCCCTCAAATTGGAGATTTCCTTGGAATGTCTAGCATTTTGATAACCTCTGTGATTCTGAAATTTGTATGGTTTAGTGATCATAGCCCCAAGCGCAAGTCTGCGAGTGCAGTAATAAACGGTGAAACCGGGTCGATCCACGGGGAGCAATTTATCACACTGAACCTGTCCTATTGAAAAACTAGTTCTAGCCCTAAAAAAACTATACAAATCAAATGTCCTCCTTTAATTAAAAAAAATTAATTACAAGTCTGAAAAATTAATTACAACCAAATAGAAAGAAAAATCCTAATCTAGAAACCTAATCTAATTACAGCATCCACCATAAGATTTATGAGTCCAACCAATTGCAATAATTGTTAATATGCATAAAAATGAAAATGAAAATAAATAAAAAATCAGAGAATGAAAAATGGATTTTAGTTCTAAAATCTTGCTGCCATAAAAAATAATCAAGACCATAGTACCAAGTGGCACTGTCACTATGCACAAAAATTCGATGTTGACCCATTGGTGAAGACCAAGACCCCACAAACTTGATTTATTAATGAAAGAACCATTACAAGCAAATAAAGATTACAAGATTATTTGAACCAAAATAAATTGTAATCCAACCTTACTCTAGACACATGGAACACTACACGGAGAAGGACTCGCCGTCTCGTACGGCGATCCAACCGGCTCTTGTTTCGCGATTTGAATCCAACCAAGGGAAGATGATGAGAGGCTGAACTGATGGTGAAGTGACGGTAGCGACAACAGTGGCATAGAAATCCCAAGTGGTGGTAGCCTGGGAAGGCATTGGGTGAGTAGTGATGGTAGAAGGAGAGATGAAGAAAAAAAAAATGGATAAGGGGGGATTTGTTGTGGCCGTGCAATGGAGAATGTGGGGAGAGGAGTGCATGGACGTGCAGCCCCTTTGTGGGTCTTTGTATATCTTTTTGATAGCTTGGGTTGCAAGGTTTTTGGGTTTGGAAGGGTTGTGATGTGGGGTCCAAGTTGGGATAGGATTTGGAGGGTTGTGATCGGACAATCTTGGAGTCCCATTGTTGATTGGCTTGCCACCCAAAGTCCTTAATTTAAACTCTCTTTGTAGCTTGTTTCTCTTGAAAAGGGTCCCACTCACTTTGGCTAAGAAATAATTCAAATCTGAATTTTCAGATTTGAAACAAATCTTGGGATGCATGTGGTCCCCATCATGGATGTGCAATGCTTGAAAATGGAGAGCTTGGATGTGTGATGCTTCCTTGGATAAATCTTGGGTTGCAAACTTCAAATCTTGAAGCCTATCTTTTTGAAGTTAATTTTGACAACTTAGTGCTAAAATCTTGGACTCTCTGAATTAGTTTCTAACTTGGATTGCTTAGCAAGATCTTCCATTTTTTTAGAACTCTTCATGGCTGGAAAAATCTCTTAGCATAGCCCACTTTTTCTCTTAAAAATCTCTTCAAATCTGAATTTAATTTCATTCCAAACATGACATAGGAGTGGGCCATACTTGGAAGAATGCAATCTTGAACTATCCCATGCTTGAACGTCCAATATCCCTTGCTTTGAAATTCAAACTTTTGAGTTTCAAAAAATCTTTAACCAAATCTGAAATTCAGATTTTTATTTGCACTTGTAACACATGATGGGCCCCACTTGGGTGTAGACAACATGGAACGTCCCATGCATTGGACATCCATGCTCTTTTGCACTTCTTTTTTTTTTTTCTTTTCTTTTCTTTCTCTTCTTTCTTGTTTTGTTTTGAATCTTGTCCATCCATCTTGACATGTAAGCACTATTTGTTGGAAAGTAGATAGGACACCTCATTAATCTCCATTGGATTTTATCCATAGTAGTCCCCACCTATCTAAAGATAACCCCTTATCATATGGCCCACAAATCTGGAAATTATCTGTAAGAGACTAAATCTGAATTTTTGA
Organism: Camphora micrantha; assembly: GCA_003546025.1. Lineage (NCBI taxonomy): Eukaryota > Viridiplantae > Streptophyta > Magnoliopsida > Laurales > Lauraceae > Camphora > Camphora micrantha. Next base: position 8,945,723 of record QPKB01000005.1, on the reverse strand, counting down.
ACATGAGAGTTGACCCTACCATGGCCGCCCCTAACTTGGAATTCATGCCAAAAGTAGATGGGTCCCCTGGTGCATTTGCTTCATCAATTATCTTCCGTGGGCCCCAATTTCTGAAATTCCCTACAAAAATAAAATCGAAGATCAAAGAATAATCTATTCATATAGGAAAGGAATGATGCAAGATGCAGGCCCAATTCACACTAAATAGATGCATAAAATGTCACCATTTATGTAATTTTCTTTAATTAAATCAATGGTGCAAAGAAAGTTCATCATTTTATGTGTGAATAAAAAGTTATGAGAAATTTGTGACTTTCAATGCTAAGAAATAAAGAAATTCATGATTTTATGTGAAAATGCAATTTTTCAATGAATTTTGACTCGAATTCAAACTTTAAGGCCCACAAACATAAAATCATGATTTTTTTTTTTTACTAAAATGGTGCATGATTTGATGATTAAGTCCTTAATTACTCTAAAATGATGATGAAATTATGCATTTTTAAGGACTAATCATTTAGAAGATATTTCCCATTCCCCCAAAACCTCCAATTCCTCTCTCCTCATCATAGATCAGATTTCCAGGATTGTAGAGAGCTTTCGAACAGTTAATCAAACAAAAAGTTTCTTCATCAGGAATTTAAGGATTTCCAGATATACATGGACTTTATTTACCTGATGATTTCTGATTTCAAAACATTATTTTTCATGGGTATTGTATTGACAGTGTCTCGGGCTTCTTTAGACCGTTGTCTCTATAGGTCTTCACATTTTCAAAGCCTTACTCTTTGATTGCAATTTCTACCCCTTTCTTTTCCTCTTGCTGCAAAATTATGCAACATAGTCATTATGGTGAACCCATCACTAACTGGGCACCTTTTGTGTTTCCCTCAATTTCAGTCTGATCTTTCAACCTACCTAACCATTCATTTTTCACTATGAATGTATTTTTCTAGACATGAATGTCCTCTGGGGCAAAAGGTGCTCCCATGTTTCATCCATTTCTTCAATATACTTTAGTATTCTTAATTTCGTCCTGGCATTTGAGTTTTATTTGGGTTCTGCATTAGTTGTTATATGCTTTTCAGATTTTCACTGAATTTGCATTATTTGGGAAGTTAATGGGGAGAACATACCCAAGGGTAGATTATGAAGGTTTGAAATGAAGTTCTCTGAAATTCTTGGTGCAAAATGTTTGAAAATTGTCTTTGGTAAAAGATTATTATAATTGGTGTATCAAGTATCAACTACAATAATGTGTGATCTCATTTATATTATTAAATTGGCTCATCATTGCTCATTGATCTCACATGTATATGGAGTTTTTGCCCAGCACAAATTGAACACATGCTGTGATCACGTCGTGCTTAATCTGCCCGTAGGTGTAACTACTGCTGCAAACTTGATGGGTTGCAATGTTCAGGACTTGATTTTGGCTTTATCTACTCGGAGTATCCAAGCAGGCAATGACAATATTGTCCAAAAGCTAACATTACCTCAGGTATGAGAATCACACACTGAACATTCCTTCCTCTCTCTAATATTTGCAAGAGGGCACTTAATATTTATCCATGCTTTTTTCCCAGGCAATTGACACTAGAGATGCATTGGCAAAATACATCTATGCTAGCTTGTTCAACTGGCTTGTAGAACAAATCAACAAGTCGCTTGAACTAGGCAAACGAAAGACTGGAAGATCCATAAGTATTCTTGATATCTATGGATTTGAATCATTTGATGTATGTATTTTCTGCTGATATACTGATTAGGATTTCTTTTTCATGTAATAAATTCTAATTTTTTTTTCATACAACAATATCATGTTTTCTTGATTATTTTTCTCTTTTTCATCAGTAGATGAACTAATTTTCTCTTCTGCAGAAGAATAGTTTTGAACAATTTTGTATAAATTATGCGAATGAAAGACTTCAACAATATTGCAATCGGCATCTGTTCAAACTTGAACGGGAGGTGGGGATCCTTGACCACCATAATTGTTCTTTCATGATGCTGACTTTTCAAGATTTATTTCATTTTATTTTTTATGTGTGATGGAACTGAACTTTTTTGAGATTTGCGTATCAGGATTAACAATGTCATATGGTTTGATAAAATGGGTATTTTAAATTTTCTTTGATTTCAGTTACAATGAGTTTTACTATTGGTAAATTATAAGAAATGTGACATCCATTTCATGGTTTGGGTGCTCCTAAAAATTTGTGTCAATTTTGGCCTGTGAATGTCATGGTTGCTTGAATGTGTTAATTCAAGTTTGGCCTCTGAATGTCATGGTTATCTTTTGTGTAGCAGACCCCAACATAGTTGGGGCAAGGCTTTGATGATGATGATGATGAATGTCATGGTTATCTGCTTAGACAGTTTGTTAATATACTTTTAGAAAACATTCATATGCTAATAAAAATAGTTTGTATAGTTTGTTAATATGATCGATCTCAGTGGTTGTGTTTTCACTTAATTGCAACTGGAACATCTACTGCAGGAATATGATCATGACAGGATTGATTGGATGAAAGTTGATTTTGAAGACAACCAAGAGTGTCTCAGTCTCTTTGAGAAGGTATTTCTTTAGATTTAGTGTGCATATTTTAAATCAGTTACCTGAATCAACTTTCTAATTTCAATGTTTTAGATTAGCCAGTGAGTTTTGTAAATGTTATTTAATTTATTTTTTTTTTTTTGAATATTTTCTCTTGCTTTCTATGCAATGAGGGAGAAATTTATTGTTACATTGCTTTAACTAAAAATGAAAATATTACTTATAAGATACCATTTTCTTTCATGTGTTAATTTATAACTGGTATTATCACCTGGTTTCAAGGCATGATGCCTGCAAGGACGCGGGGTGGGGTGGGTGTTTTGTGGGGGTGGAATGTCGAGTGCAGGTAATTAACCCCCACTCAAATTTTCTTTTCATGTTTGGTAAATATGAGAAAATATAGGAGTAAATTTAGGCATTTTTATTTTATGCCCTTTTGCCCCTCTTTAACTTTCTCTACTCTTTGAGAACTTTAGAGAGCAACAAGGGTATTCTTGTCTTAATGAGGGCATTATTGACCTTTCCTATTCCTCCTATTCCTAAAACATAGAATCTTATGGTATTATCTCTCTCCCTCTGCAATGTCATTCTCATCCAACATCCAACCATGTTTAGAGAGCATTTAATGAAACTCTTGAGTGGAGCCCACTTAATAAAATTAAACAGGCTCGAAATGTGGGCCCTCTAGGGCCAATGCTCTTAAGTGGGGCATACTTTGGAAAAGTATAAACCCCATAAAATAAATGCTCTAGTTCTCTATGAAAAAAATATAGCTTAATATGATCTGGGCCCAAGTAAAATTGATCTATAAGAAAAAATTGAATTTATTTATAAAAAATTTACGAACTAATTTTTTAAAAGTTAACAATCTTAAGCTGGGTCATTTGTGTAAAATCTAATGAGGTCTATACACTGTGAGGAGGCTGCTTTTCAATGATTTAGATGTTTATACGTGAGTCTATTGTCGTGGAACTCTTTTATCATGTTTTTTTCCTTCTTTTTTTACTATCTCTGCTGTATAGATGGCATATGCGGAACACTAAAATCAGCCAAAATTTTGATTCAACGACCTTAAAGTCTAATACTATTTTAATAATAATTTCTCTCTTTTCTTATGAGATCTAGTCCAATAGTGGGTAAAGGATCGATGGGCATCAAAACTTGGCATTGTGTCAAATCAAGGTCGGGATATAAGTGTGAAAGGAGCTAAATTGATCAAAGGTTGGCCCAAGTAGGCCCCATAGAGTTGGACTTTAGATGTAATCTCCTTGTAAGAGAAAATTTTCCTATAAGTGAATCTTATGTAGAAAATAAGGGAATGGGTCATTTCTTGAATGATTTAGATTTTTCATAAGTGGGCCCACTAACATTATTGGTCGATCAGCTTTGCCCCCACTAGAAGAAAATCCTGGCTCTGTCCTTGACTACACTAAAGTGGCGCTAAGATTACATGACCGATCAACCCCCTGTTTAACTAGACAATCCCCGATTCCATTTATAGATCTGCTAACTAATTTCATTGAATAAGAATTGCATTTTCCAAGGCCCTTTCAAAGATTTTACCCAAGATATGGCATTAGCTGAGTCGCTCTCCACAATAAGATAATGGTGTTGTAAAGTATGAATAATACGGAGAGCTTCCAAGATGTTAAGAACTTCCGCTTCATTAGAGTCTTTAATCCCAACATGCTTAGAAAACATGTACATAACTTCCCTTTTGTGATTTCTTAAAACGCCACCAATGCCTAAAAACCCCAGTTATCCCTTTGCCGCTCCATCGACTTTGAATTTTTGAACTCGAGATGGAGGAGTGCACTAACTAACTTTCATTTTCTTCTTTAGGGCTTCCATTTTCAAACAAACTCCCCAATTTTGCATGATGTTATCCATCTTTATGTCTGCAAAATCCTTTCCGACACAAGCCCATTTAGCGATCCTCGAAAGCACAAGTGACAAAAGATCCTCCCTTGTTGATCCTTTTCTATTAAAAATTCTATCATTTTGCTCTTTCCAAATTTACCAAAGGATGGGTAGAGGAATGACCCTCCATAAGATCCTCCCAATACCGACCAAAGGGGGACCTTCCACGCTTCAAACAAAATCGGTAAAGAACCTGGGAGGCACCAACTCACACCACTTACTTTGAGAAAATACCCCCAAATAAATGAAGCAACATCACATTGAATGAACAGATGATCTATTGACTCCCTCTCCCTCTTGCAAAGGCAACATGTGTCTAAAATATTATTCGATCTCAACCCCCTTTTTCTTAAAATATCCACTGTTGAAATCTTACCCGCCACAGCCAACCAACAAAAAGCCTCCACTCTGGGTGGGCCAAGTCCCATCCAAACAGTAGGCGATTGAACAACATTCATAGAATCCATCTCCTTGTAAAAGGATCTTGAGGAGAAAGATCCTGCGGGATGTAGTTTCCAAATGCGACAGTCTGTAGAATCCCTGCATAAAACAACTTTTACAAGAAGACTCGACAAGGACTCAAACTCCACCAACTCTGACCGCTGAAGGGCCCTCCTAAAACTAATATCCCAAGACACCACATTGTCGACCCAAATATAACATTCTTTAACTGACGACTCTTTATTAGACACAAGTCACACAACTCTAAATGCTCTAGGAATCAAAAGGTGTAAAGGACCCACACCCACCCAATCATCAAACCAAAAACAGACACTATCCCTCTCACCCACTAAGAAACCCAAACCTTTCATATAGATCACCCCCCTGACTTTATACTCATCCCCAAAATTAGAAATAACATCCCAAAAACTAGACAACCTTTACCTAGGTACTCCTTTTGGGTACCACCCCCAGACATCCTCCCCGTACTTTCACACTATTATTCTCCTCCACAAAGCCTCTTTCTCCTCCCCATACCTCCACCACCATTTAGCTAGTAACGACCAAAATTTTAACTCCAAATTCCCAGACCCAAAACCCCCACTGCTTTCGACTTTATCACGTCGCACTTCACTAAATGCATCTCTCTTCTTACACTATTGCCATCCCAAAGAAAATTTCTCTGAATCCGATCAAACTTCTTAATCACTGCCATAGGCATCTTATAAAGAGACATATAATAAACTAGTAAGCTAGATAAAGAGGATTTGATGAGAGTGATTCTTCCTACAAAGGAGAGATATTGCCTCTTCCAAGAAGATAACTTCTTTTCAAACTTTTCTACCACCGGATCCCACATTGAAACCGACTGAGGATTCACCTCAATAGGCAAGCTGAGATATCGAAAAGGAAGACTGCCCTTTTTGCAATGTAATCTTTCCACCAATAACTGTACGGTCTCCTTTGAACATCCCACCCCCACCAAGGAGCTTTTTGGTGAGTTAACCTTCAATCCCACATTGCTTGATGTTATTGGATTCATATTTTAGTCAGGCTCATTTTTTTCCCTTTTGAATGTTGGGCCAATAAGTATATTATGCTCGATGGTTGTATTATGACTTTAGGTGAATCTCTTTCAGTGAGTGATGTATGTTGTGATTCAGTTGGCAACACATTTTGACCATTCTTTTGTATTTATTGCAGAAACCTCTTGGACTCTTATCTTTATTAGACGAAGAATCAACTTTTCCTGAAGGCACAGATTTGACCTTTGCCAATAAGCTTAAGCAGAATTTGAATGTAAACCCCTGTTTCAAAGAGCAAATGGGAGGAGCATTTAGCATTCATCATTATGCTGGAGAGGTTCGTTCTGCTGACTGCACAACCTCTTAAGAAGATGATAACCTTGGTTTATACTGAACTTAGCCCATCAAAGAGGAAATAAAGGATCATGAGAATATAACTGCGCACATTTGATCTTCATGGTTAGATGATTATCGTGATTTTATGGGTCTCTGTGCATGGTGCATGCCATGGTTGAAAATGGCAGTAGTAGTGGGCGTGTGCGGTTGTCCTAAAAATGGATACATTGTGGTGATGTTGCTATTAGTTACCATATGATTTTTTTTTTTTGAAAAGATATGAAAAAATAATTTAAAATTCAGAATATTACAAAATACTATAATGTAGTGTTTTTTTTAGGACACATTATAAAGTAATTATGGTCCCCTGAAGTCTTATGCATCCTTTTGTTTGAATATTATCTTTTATCTTTAAGTGAACAAAATAAAAAATTGATAACAAACCATGTGGATATAGACATTGAAAATGTTTATATGCTAGATCTATGAATAAGAGTCTATTTCATCACTTTTTTCTTATAATTTGGGAAAAAACCAAATAATTTAAAAACTCAAAATCTTCTTATAAAAAAGCGGTAGATATTAAAAAAATCTTGGCCCAAAATCACTATATCTAAGAAATAGAAAACGTAGAGTCAAATATAAGACAGCTAAACACATGCATGCATGAGTTAAGAGGCATTCTAAAAAATCTCATAAATTTGGGTTACTCTATATAAAAGATTCAAAATAATTACGAAATTTCCCTGGATTAGGTTTAAGATCCACCAATCTTTTATAAATTGGTAAAAAAGCAAAAAAAAAAAAGGTGCTAACCCATTCTAACCAATTACTTTAGGAAAATATAGAGAATGAAGAGTACATATACCTTTATGAATCTAAGACTTGAGCTGAAGTACGTGTAATGCTTTCAATCATGTCAAAACAACATTTTGTCATTTTTTTTTTTACTAAATAAGTTAAAAGATGAAAGAAAAGAGGCTAAAGATGTGTAAAAATGTTTTTCAACATCTAAAAAGCTAAATTGCACAAATGAAACCTAAAAGAGGGTGGTTGGCCGATATTTTGAAATTATCAGCCAATAATTTCAAAATACATGCTGATAATACTGCTAGTATCTGCAAAAATACTGTGATATGGCCTGATACCATTATAGTATCAAATACCAAACCACATAATTCGATTCATGGTACATATATGCATTGGCGATATATTAAACTATGGTGCAAATCCCAGAATTTCACCAAGTAGGTTCTATTTGTTTGGCCTTTTTCCTGAGTGTTACTCTTTCATTGTTAAAATTTATTTGTCTATTCTGCAGGCCACCTAATGAAAAAGGTTAGTTTCTTTTAATTTGAGTTTTTGTGGTATCCACACCATCCATGCTAGGAGTTATCATGTGACCTTTGTGACTTTTAGTAAAGGGCCTCTCATTCACAAAAGCTATACCTTGTAAAATGTCATTTGCAAGCTGATGCCACTGTAATTCCTTTTTAGCAAATTATGATTTAGGCAGGCCACCTATGTGACTCATGTGATTTTATGGGATGATCTGATAGGCTGAAATAATTATAGTGTTGATAAATGTTACCCATGAAAATTACTAAAATTTGGACAACATATAATGGTAGTATCAACAACTGCTGTGAGTGTTACAAGCATGAAGTTGTAAAAACCATGCTTACCAGTTTGAAAGGAAATAGAAATTACCATAAGTGCATCCTATCCTTGTTTGTCCACTTTAAATTCTCAAAGTGCCCTATGTCATTCCAGGATCTCACGTAAAACCGTATCACTTAAATTTATTTAATTTGCATGGATGTGATTGAAGAAGGAAAGCAGCTAAGCCAGACAACTTAAATTGTATTGAACAGAAAAATCCTTCACACAAGGGCAAATGCATCTCGTTGTCAGTCACTGCAGCTGCAGTGAGTTGTTGATCTTACTATGAAGTCAAAATTACTCGAGTTTTTACTAAAATTCACTTGGTTTCTGTGCAAGTTGACTTGTTTGAGGCTCCAGACCTTCATTATTAGTTTATGTTTCACTATCGTGATGAAAATTTGTATTCTATATGACTAACATGGAGGCCTATCAGGTTTTGTATGATACAAGTGGCTTCTTGGAGAAGAATAGAGATCCGTTGCACTCTGATTCTATTAAACTTCTATCATCTTGCAGTTACCAACTGCCTCAATTGTTTGCCTCCAAAATGCTTAATCTATCCCAGCAGCAAGACAGCCTTCTATGGCACTTAGGCAGTGTTGATTCTCAGAAGCAAAGTGTTGGGACGAAATTTAAGGTAAAGACACGTATTAACGATTATGTCCTTTTGGTTTAGTTATGCTAGTAGATCTTCCTAATCGACCAGGATGCCAAGTACTTCACATACGGCAGACCACTTGTATGGGTATGGTGAAACTTGTTAAGTGTATGCGTATGTCTGTATGACATGTTTTGAAATTTTGTCTGTCACTAAGTTGGCTTGGGCGAATAGACTTGGTGCTGGTTAGTAAATACTAGTCTAGCACCTGATTCATAAAAAAGCCCTGACACAACCGACTCTGGTGGGGGTTTGGTTACTGAATTGCTTGAGAATGGCACGAACCAGCACAAACTGGCATGAGACTCTTGTGGACTGCATAGGATATGGCAGGGACTGAGTTGTATAGTGCCTCAGCCAAAAATATATATAGGAGCGTATGAATATGATTCCTAGATATGAGATGTATATGGCAGGAGTCAGCATGGTCTACTGAGACAACTAGATAAAATCTTCTAATAGATCCAGCCAATCTGGGTCAACCCAGTTCATTTGGGTTGACTTGGCCCATAAGTGAACTTCAATATTATGTTCCTTTTGGGTAATTATGTGCTTATTTTTAAATGGCTAGGGATCCTCACAGCCACAGGGACCTCTTATTACAAGGCCAGTTTGGATGTTTTCAATGGTAGATCTATTTGTGTTTTGAAACTGTCTGTCTTAGTGAACATGAGAATTTTAATGAATGATTTTCTTTATTATAGAGTTTTGCTTGTGTGAAACATTTATGCTTATTGACATGCAAATGGGAAAGAAGGATTAAGAATGTGAACTCTGAAGGATATTGTTCATTGTAATTTTCTGCATTCCTAAAGATTTTGTGCATTATTGAACAGGACACATATTTGCATTACATCATCATCATCATCATCAAAAAAGGCTTGTCCCAACTTTGGATTACTTCAATTGAGGAAAAAAATATCATAGAATATTGTTAGACATGATTTGGGCACATTACAGAAGGCCATGTGACGTACTTTGTCGAAGGTACTAGGAGTAGTAGGGTGGCTAATTAAAGACCTAGGGTGAAGCGGTGAGGAAGGACATGTCGTCAAGTGGAGTAACCGAGAGTGTCATGTCGAGTGGGGTCAAGAGGAAGAAAAGTCACAAAGGCAACCATAAGTAGCTAGGTTTCACATTGTTGAAGATGAGTGTATCTTAGCTAGCCAGAGGGTAATAATATAATCATTATATTAGGTGGAGAGTGTCTCATTCTTACACTCATGTACAGACTACAGAGAGACCGACCATACGTGGTTGTTTCAATTTGTTGGTAGCTTTTGTGGTCATAGTCGTCGTCTTCCCCCTCCTGTTTAAGAATTTTTAGAGTAGAACTCTGTTAGCTAATCCCATATTGACAGGATATGGATCTTCTGATGAATGATGATGAATAGGACACATCTATAGTTCATATAAAGATGTTGAATCATTTTAACAAATCCTTCATGCATTGCTCATTTTTGTTGCGTATGGAAAATCTTCGGAATCTCCCACCTCAAATTTAAGCAAAGGAATTCACTAAGCTTATAACATGAATATGGGTTTCTGAAATGCAGCTGAAAATCCCTCTGATCTCCTTTTAACCTCTTAATTTTTAGATTCTCTATAATTATTGTAGGGACAACTGTTCAAACTGATGCAGTGGTTGGAAAATACCACACCCCACTTCATTCGTTGCATAAAGCCCAACAGCAAGCAACTTCCTGGCATATATGAGAAAGATCTGATCTTGCAGCAGCTTAGATGCTGTGGAGTCCTGGAGGTTGCCAGGATATCAAGGTTTGGCTATCCGAATCGAATGACACATCAACAATTTTCAAGAAGGTTGTGAACAGTGATTTAACTTTTCTGTTTCTCATGGGTATTTATGTGATTATTTCTATGGAGTCTTGACACTTGCCTTTATATTGCACTTTAGGTATGGTTTTCTTTTATGGGAGACTTTTGAACTAGAAGACCCACTAAGCGTTTCAATGGCCATTCTTCAGCAGTTCAATATCCTACCTGATATGTATCAAGTTGGTTATACAAAGTTATTCTTCCGAACAGGACCGGTAACTACCCATCTTAGTACCATTGTTTATACTTACATGTGCACATCAGTGTAGCTCTAATTGCTTAGTGTTTCTCATAGTTGATAAATAAACAAATATTATGCTGTAAGTATTTTGGTTATTGCTTTCTTTTGACAGTCTTAAGGTGGTTAATAATATTAATGCCCCAGAGAGTTCTCATTTGTTTTGTAGTTGTCATCATTTTGAATCTTTGGACCTAATCAATTTTAACAACATAACTAATCAAGGAGAATAGGAATACTGGTGCTAGTCTTAGGGCTGTCATGACCAAGACGAAGGGGTTCTAGCCATTTTGGTTCATGCCAATCATACCGAGCCATGTGCTGGTCTTAAAAAACTCAAAAATTTCAAAGATTAATAAAGAAACAATGGGAAAAAATAAAATGTATTAATATGATGTTTTGATTGCATCTTAAATCAATTATAGATATGCTTAGTTTTTTCTTCTCTTAAATGCTGGTGCAATGTTCATGACTTGCTATAGCTAATGGAAAGATCATTTAAAAGATAGAGAGTACCAAATTACCAATATATAATAATTATTTCTATCCAGCAACAATATCAAAATAAAAGGCCACAAACCAAAATATTAACTGAGGGTTGGAGGCATGGGCTTGGGGCCTATTAATTTTCAATATTAAATAAGTTTCAATCCATCTTAAATCTTATCATGATCTCCCCCCCTCATTGGATAATTTTGGAAGTCTGATGCAGCCAAAAGCGTGGGGAATTGACTGGAACCCAATTCCGATCCCCTACCCAAATCTACAACAACTTAATCAAACAGAAGGAGAAATGTAGTAGTTAACTTACCCCAAAAGCAATCCACCACTTTGAAAACAGTCTTCAATCCTTGGGAGAAAATCATTCTTAAAAACCAACGGAAGAAGATATGATCTGCAAAACCATGCTAATATTATTGAGAAATAATCATACAAATCAGCCTAGGGCTAGACATCCAACATATTATGCTAATATAGTGCTTCTTCACATAAAACCTAACGTTAATCAAGCTTAAATCGTAGCTATCTGTCATATCTAAAATATTATAGAAAGAATACTGAAATAAAATCCTTATTACAATCCTTAAATTAATTTTATATAAAGAAAACATGCAAAGAATAAAAAGATAGTGCTTTCCGTCTCACAAGAGCTTTCGGTTGGGTTTTTGGCCATGAGTGCAAGATTTCGCAGGGAGACAGGCAGCAAGAGAGGGTAATGAAAGAGGTGGAGAAGAAACAAATGCAACAGGAGCTTGTGGAAGCTGTGTCTGCAGTTTGCACACTGATGATAGAGATGGTGCTTTTGATTTAGGGAAACAAAAGATGGAGAGGAAAGGGGGTGGGCCTTGGAAAATCTTTTTTTTTTTTTTTTCAGATTCGATTGGGTTTCTCTTCTATTCATTTTTTCCCACTTGCTCTCTCATCCAATAGCTGACACATATCTGATGGTCTGAATGGAAGGACAATTGTTTTGCTTAGAATGGATAGAGACAATTACAGGAAAAAAAAAGCATACATGCACACTTACATTCATGTATGCATTACAGTCCATTGAACATCGTTGTCGTTGTCATCATCATTATCAAAGCCCTGTCCCAACTATGTTGGGGTCGGCTACATGAATTATGTTTCTTCATTCCGATCTATCCTGAGCAAAATTCTCAGATAAGTTGCACTTCTTCAGAGTTATTTTTACTACCTCCAATCCATCCATGTCCTCTTTGGCCTACTCCTTCCCCTTGGTGGGCCATCAACCTGCATAGCTAAACTTTTCCTTACCGGTGCCATTGCCGGTCTGCATTATAGTCCATTGATGTCATATTAAATTTTTACTAATGAATATTATCAGAATCTGAATGACCTTTTTTTAACTTGGTTTAATTTTTTGTCTTCATAAACACGCTTGCTGTATATTATTATTGTTAACTAGTATATAGATTTGCATGTTGGAGGACGCAAGGAATCGAGCCTTGAAAGGCATTGTTGGGGTTCAGAAATGCTTCCGTGGTTACCAAACTCGCTATTATCTCCACAAGCTCAAGAAAGGAATAAATATGCTGCAATCATGTGAGATACATCTATCCAAATTTGAAACTTTGCTCTGGCTTGTATAACCTTGGTAGTATCTATGGGAATGGCTAAAAAAAAAAAAAAGAAATCGCTGATTTGCAATTTCATAATGGTTCTTGATAATACCTTTATTTGATTTATTTCAACAGTAACTTCATAGTATTGTCTCTTGAGGGTGCTGCATGCATATGTAGTTATCAGGGGCGAAATTGCAAGAAAGGAGCTTGAGCTTTTGGTGAAGAGGCAAAGAGCAGTTGTTCTCATACAGAAACATGTAAAAGAATGGATTACTTGGAAAACATTCAAGGACCACCAGAAGGCTATTATACTTTTGCAGTCGGGTAATATAATGGTTATTTCCAATAGAAGTGCGTAGCTTCTGTATAGTTATGTGAGATGATTCATCTTTTTTTATCCAGTTATCCGTGGTTGGCTAGCTAGAAGACTCTTCGAAATTTTGCAAATGCTTGAAGATTCAAATATGAAGCTTAATAAAATGGATCCATCTGCTGAAATGGATGCAGCTGCTGATGTGAAAGTTCTTTTAACAAAGGTATTTTATGTTGGTCTATTGTCTTTGTATAGAATTATATACATACATATTATCCACACGCACATTATATACACTGATTGGCAATGTGATTCAAATATAGAGTAAAGTATCTTACCTTTGTTCTATATTTCTAATGATTTGATTACCCTTTGGGTTTGCACCCACGCGAATGGCCTGGACTTGTGAGCCATGGATGATGGGTTTAGGATGATTGGATGGGGTTGATTTTTTGTACATAACAGCAGAAGCACCAGCATGTGGGCCCCACAGCGAGGCACGCCTCACGCAATGGTTTATATATATTATATATCAGTCATGGTCTTCTTGTTTTTCTTGTTTTCTTGCATTTCTTCACTTTGAGATGGGTTTTCTTACTGACATGATCTGTGATTCTGTTCTGCTTGATGTCTCACATATATACATGAACCCAAATTGATCATGCTGAGTGCTTATCATGGATGGCCCATCGCCTGCAACAACTGATTTACAATGGTACTTGCTCATCTGTAGTTTCAGAAAACTAAGATGAACGAAGATAGTGATACCTGTACCAGTACCAGTTCCTTTATTTGAGATTTTGAATTTTGAATATGGTTTTTCATGTTTTATTTCATGCTTGAAGGTGCTGAAAATTGCTGAAACTTGAGAGTACTTAAAAAAAAAAAACTTTCTTGGGCAGGATTCCCAATCAGGGCAGAGTCAATTGCTCCCTTCAGTCCTGGCTGAGCTTCAGAGGCGGGTCATGAACGCAGAAGCAGCATTGAGACAAAAGGATAGCGAAAATGCCACATTGCAGCAGCAACTTAAGAAATATGAGACAAGGTGGTTGGAATATGATACCAAAATGAAATCCATGGAAGAGACGTGGAAGAGACAATTTACATCTTTACAAGTGAGTCTGCTGACAGTTCATTCCACTCTTTTACTTAGCAAGAATCAATGTGCATTTGGCCTTCGCTGAAATGAACATATTAAAAATAATTTTTGTGAGACTGCAGCTAGCTTTTCTTTTCTGAAAATCCAACCACCTGTTTTCAGTAATGTGGTCAAGGCCCTAGTAGGCACCATCCCCTGTTGAAGCTGAGGCATAAGCATAATTTTGCTAGGTGCACCTTCAAGAAAAAAAAAGGAATAAGCTTACAATTGTGTGATTTTTAATTTCTATCAATATGTCACACCCATGGTATAAAATTTCGCCTGATCTGTTATGTATCAGCTAAAATGTAACGGGCATCGGTCCATTCCAAATCGAAATCCCTGTGTTCGATATCCCATAGGGACATTGATATCAGACCAGTACTCTGAATTTTGCATATTGGCTGTATTGACCAATATTTTCAAACCAAGAAACTCAAGAAAAGGGTGATGTTGCAGACTACACAAAATGAGAGAGCTGCACACTGCTGTTTTGCATACTGCTTTTTATTCTTCTCTCCTTTTCCTCTCATTTTTCTTCCCTCTCCATCTCAAAGAAAATGGGTGAATGCCCTGTAACATATTATCTTTTTTTTTGTCCGAGCAATCTGAGGCATGGCCTCACAGGAAGTTCGTAGGCTCCGCAGTTGGGTCCACCTATTTTGCTCTTGGGTGGGCCGGCCAAATTTATCACTCCAATAGGAGATGGACCTATTGTCAGATGATATATAATGGCCAAACAAACCTCCTGTCAATGATGGAAAATCCAACAAAAAAAAAAAAGAGTCATTTAACCTACCTTTCTTTCTTTGTTGTCCTTGACAGCTACTGCGGACAATGCCTGAATCTACTACCTCTAACTTACATAAATTGAGATTAGTGTGCTAGTCTTTCAAAGGTCTTTGAATATAGTTGAGAGTATTGTACTACTGTTTCCAAGAACTAAAAGGTCTTCCACCGATGGAAAAAAAAAAGGAGAAGAAAGAAAGAGCTTAAAGGTCTTTGAACTTTGAAGCTTTTGCCATTTAGTCAGCTTTCACAACAGATGCAAAGCTTGTTTGTGCATATGTTTGTGTCTCTTTGACTTCCACTAAACAACAAAATTAACCCCTCAATACAGATGAGTATCACTGCAGCCAAGAAGACACTTGCCACTGACGGTATAGGGAGGCATTCAGGAAAGCCAGATGCTTCACTAAGACTGCATTATTATGATTCTGAAGATGTCATGTCTCCCAGGTTCCACTCTATGGATGACATGTCATTTAGAGGACCCACTCTCACTTCTGATGTACATGTTGGTGCCTGCAACACGGTCAGCTCTTTAGCAGAAGAATTCGAGCAGCGTAAGCAGTTCTTTGATGATGATGCTGGGTACCTCATTGAAGTCAAATCGATAGAACATATTGCCCCTAAAATGAACCCTGATGAGGAGCTCCGGAAATTGAAGGCGATGTTTTCCATATGGAAGAAAGAGTACAAGGTCCGGTTACGTGAGACGAAGGTTGCACTCCAAAAACTTGGAAATTCTGAAACAGACAAGGCTAGAAAAACATGGTGGGGAAAGCGAGCTGCATGCAGGATGTGACGACATTCTTCTCCATCTTAGATTCTATTGTCATATTTGTTTCAGCTTTCCAAGCTGGGTGACATTGCTCGCGTAGATGTATATGAAAGGTAAGCCAGCTCTTGATCAGGCATGAGGAGATGGGCAAAGTGGTTCTTGTTGTTTCACTGGAAAGTCTCCATTGCGCCTTTTCATCGCTTCATTACCTGCATGCTGGTGGTGTATAAGAAGAGGATTGTATATTTTTCTTACTTTCTTTTTTTCTTTTTTCCCCCAGGAGAGGGGGTGTGAAGGAGGCATTTGAAAGTTATAGGTTCAATTGTGAGGGTAAGATGTACATTTTGATGCAAATTTTTCTAGTAGGTAATGGAAAATGCTTTGTTATTATTATTGATAATCCAAAAAGATTAATCTGAAATGTTGTGTTGTTTTCCACTTCTCCAGAAATATTACATTGAGTAGAATCTCATTAGTATACTCTGTTGCGTTTGGATGTCCACCAAATTCAAGACTATAGGAAGCAGATGCTTTTTTTTTTTTTAAGCACAAAAACTTCTGAATATGCATTTGGCGCGCAAGCTGTTTTTCCCTGCTGCAAGTTCCAGGGAGCTTTGATAGGTCAAGTTTCATCATATCAATGTGAGCCTGAACCTTACCATTCAAAAAAGATGTTTATAATTCTGGCCCAAACCTGACCCATCATCTGAAGTCATTTTCTTCGCAAGCAACCACTTTAAAGGCTCATAAACTTGACTTGAGTAACTCAGGTAGTTTGCTAGAGTACTCATTCAGATTTGGTTAGGCCCAAGTCACCCATCCAAATTGTTGATCTGAGTTGGGTTGACTAAGTATAACTTGGGCGAGTCATAATGAGTTTTGCCTTCTATCCAATCCACAAGGAAATGGCGAAAATCCTAATGTGATTAGGGATGCAATGGATCAGATCTAGGGTGAAACCATAGTGGATCTGGACCTGGCTTCATCTCCATAGATTAGATCTGGATTTGAATCTGGATCCTACACGAAACCAATGCGCTGTATCTGGATCTGGCATCAACTGTAAAAATGGGATATGGTACTGGATTGGGACTCACAGTAAGATATGGAATGCAATTGGATACAAAAGCTTCAAAATAATAATTTTAAGATATAAAAGTTGGACTATTAAATGGTATGTGATCTGTTGCATTTGCGCTGTATGATCGCACCTAAATATCAATATGGCTCGAGCTATCTTGGATCCGGATCCGAGTGTTCTTAAGCCTATATGCTTGGATCCGGATCCGAATCTCTTCGGGATCTAAAAATAGGTTTCATACCCGCTTTATTTGACATTGGAGATATTAGATACTCAATTGCAGCCCTACATTATCCTACTCAACCAATAACAAAATAGCAGCCAAATGTACATAGATATTATTTGTTATTTTAGGGTATGGTTTTATTTTCTGTTAAAATAGCAAAGCAATTTCCCATGTTTCACCTTTGGTAATTGGTATGTTAAGATTGTAGACAATTGTTTTCTGTATGTTCAGGCCAACTCTAAATTTGAGTTATTTAAGCATTTGGGTCCTTAAGCTTGAACCACATGGACCTGGACCAAAAAATTTACCCCATTTTTTGGGGTCAGGTTCTTTGGGTATTCAGGGACCACCTTTTACCCCCTACAAAACAAGGAGCACTGATACAGGTGGGGCTTGTTACCGATTTATTGATCTTAAAACTACTAAAGATCTTAACAAGATACTGCTTTATGTATATATATATTTATTTAGAGAGAGAGAGAGAGAGAGAGAGCTTAACAAAACAAGACAAACAGCAAGAATCCACATTCAACAATGAAAGATTCCAATGGCAACAAACAAAAAACTAGCACCTAACACCAGTAATATTACAAGGCAACCAATCTCTGTCCAAGTAACTATGATAATCTACAGACAGTTCCCATGTTCTTTTCGTGATCTAGAAAGAAGCATGAGAGTGAATCCAAAAGGAGGAAAGAAGAATTTAAGAGCCAGGCACAAACTTGGTGGCATAGACCCATGCATTGTTAGCCACAGGATTGTCAAGGTGGTCCAAGAGGTTCTCAAGTGGGCCTTTCCCTGTGACAATGGCCTGGACAAAGAATCCAAACATCGAGAACATGGCGAGCCGTCCATTTTTGATCTCCTTCACCTTCAGCTCGGCGAATGTGACAGGGTCATCGGCAAGGCCAAGAGGGTCGAAGTAGGTCCCACCGGGGTAGAGATCGTTACCGTCACCGACGCCTGGAAGGCCGTTGATGCGATAGCCCTCAACAAGGCCCATGAGAACGACTTGGAAGCCCAACACTGCCAAGATGCTCTGGGCATGGACTAGGTTGGGGTTGCCCAAGTAGTCGAGCCCGCCTTCACTGAAGATCTGGGCTCCAGCCTTGAACCACACTGGCTCCTTGAAGTCCACCCTCACCCATTTCGCAAGGACTTCTGGGGTGATGCAGCCCAGTGCACCTAGCATGGCCCATCGCCCATGGATCACCTGACACCATATATTTATAAACTCATCACCATCATCACTGCGCTGCGCTGCGCTCGCTATTACTTAAGTAATTTAACTGTCCCTTTGAATTAATTAAATATGAACTGCCTATAAATATTTCTATTTAAACATAAGCTAAGAGTTCAAGCATTTGCACCCCACAAAATATTTCATTTTAAACAGAAGTCAAAGAGGTGCAATCTCATTCAAAATGCTTGTTTTATCAGGCCTACAAGTCTTGTAGTAATGTAATCCTTTGAATTAAAGAGTACTATGAAGATTTCTACAAAAGTAATAACTTAGTTTTGAATGATTTTTAATAGCTACTTGTAACACATTTGACTGATAATCTAATACATGAAGAGTAGAATTACCTCAAGTGCCCTGTTCCTGGCAAATGCTTCAGGGTCAGCCGATAATCCGGCGGTATCCCACCCATAATCACCAGGGAATTCTCCAGTGAGGTATGATGGTGTCTGAGCTGAGAAAGGTCCCAGGTACTTCACTCGGTCCGGACCATACCAAAGATCATTTCCCTATCATCATCAAACAAAATAAGCAACACAACATCAATGTAAAATCTTTAAATCCCTATACATATGTAATTGGGTCGGGTTTTGGTTAGATAAAGTTCATCTATAGCCAGCCTTTTTAGATCAATCCTTCCATTACCATCCATCTATGGGACTATGGAAGGTTTGGCTGGAGAGTTTACTTCCCTGAAACCATCTTCAGAGTGCAGGCACATTGGTTTCAGGGAAAGATTTGACTACAGGGGGATGCATTTTAGCTGAATCTGCACACTGGGGCCTCTGTTTTATACCATAAAATGTGCAACCAAACGGGTTTATATGGATTTTCCCTGAAATTGTTTCAGCATAAGCAAACACAAATCAACTATTTTGGAGAAAGTATTTCACTACAAATCATGTTTCCTTCAACAGTTCATAATTTTTTGTGAAAATGAGTTCCATGCAACCTTATGCTCTAATATTTCCCCCCCACCCCACCCCATGAAAGCATACCATCAGCTAGTTTGTTATCCTACCTACAACATTCATTAGCCCAAAAGCAAGATTGAAGTGTTGTAAGTTCTACAAGGGCCACAGTCACAAAGTGTGATTTCTTATTAGTAGTAAGAATTGAGCCTTACCATGGTGAATTTACCATTCCCCATAGACACAACATCTCTGAGAGTGTTGGCATTGGCTCCCCTATTTTGTCCCAAGAATGGTTTGAGGATGGCGGCTGAGCCAGCAGATGCTGCTGATAGTGTGGATGCCATCTGGACCGTTGATCTTGGTGCTGATTGAATGTTCTCTTCCTCTCTGGGGGACTCTTGTTTTGAGGCTGTGGAACTGCAGAATTGATGTGTGGAAGTGAATGTATTTAGGGAGGGAGAGAGCCTCTGGGTGGTGAAGAATGAGTGATAGAAGTTGAGGTGTGCAAGTGCTGGGAGTTGCTTTGGACCAATAGGAAGCCTTCAAAGGATTTGGGGTATCTCACCCTCATATCCTTTTATCCACATTTTGTCTTTTTCCCTTTCATATTTGAGGAAAGCAATTGATTAGAGGTGTAGTTTGGGCCAGGTCAAACCGAATCCGACCCAAAGTGAATTGGGGGGCTCTCTATGGTCTGCTAATGATTGGGCCAATGCATTTCAGGTTGTGGATTGGTTGTCTTTGGGTAACCATATGTAATGATCTACATTATTTTAGTTCTTAAACCAGTTTATCAGAGGTTTGAAAACTTGATCCTTTTAAATTGTGACTCAAGATTTGTATAATTTGATATCCATTTTGCAAATAGATTAAGAATGGATATGGGCCCATCATATCAATGGCTTGAAATGTTCTAAGTAAAGTGTAGATCCACTTGTAAATTAAGAAGGACTGTTGTATTCATGTGCATGAGCAATCTATAAATATAAATGATTTCATCTTAAACCTAAACAACTAGGATCACTGACATGAAATAGACTGCAAACTTTGAACTATTAATCACAAATTAAGATAGGTAACCCCATTTTATAGTGCATAACTGGATAGGATGGGCCTGAATACTGGAATCTGCATAGAATTCAGTAGGGGTTTGGGTTCGGACTTTGGGCTCTAATATATTGTACTAAAAGTATATATCATTGACATTGTATTTACCATAATAATAATATCAGGAAGGGTTTGGGATTTTAGGGCACATTTGGCAACTTGTGAGAAAGTCGGAGATTTAAGGATTCCTCATTGCCCTAGGAATTTAAATTCTGTAGAAGGGTCGGACTTAAAAGCCTCATAAATGAGGATTTCATTTGGCCCAAATCCTGAATTTACAATTGTCAAAGTAAAGTTTTTCCAACTTCATCAAAGATTGGTGATGATTTAATTGCCAAATGTGATCTCAAGAATTAGCGCACAAATGGATCTTGAGCTAGAAATCTTCCTTTGAGGGGCCGCTATTTAAGAAAAGAAATTCGTAGAAGATATATATATATATATATATATATATATGAAAAAGGCTAATATTTTCAATGAAGTTAGGTGGTCTTTTAAAATTTCTAAAGGGGCCACCCCGTTGTTAGTATAATTATAAGACTATTATCACGGGAAGACCAATGTTAGAAGAGAAGAAATGCTGATGTCCGGGGTTCGAACCCCAGGTACGTCACCTCTTTCCGCTTATGTGAGCTCCTTTTCCACTTGAGTGGGCTATCCTTCCTGTGTACATGCGGGTTCTTTCTTTGATCTAAGCTCTCTTGGCTGGGGTTTAACAAAAAAAAAAAAAAAACAAAACTTTTCGGTTCCACCATAGGAGGAAACATAAGTCCCTCCATCATTGGGAACCAATGGGAAAGAATATTCATAGAAAAGGAAATGTGCCTTAAGGAGATGTCTGTGTATGAGCTACCGAAGAAAGGTGAGATCTTGAGATCCTCCATAATGTTTTGTGGTAGTGAAGAAAAGAAAGGCCAAAAATTGTTTTTTTTCTCTGAAGAACACTTTATGCACCAAACATCAAATAGAGTTGTGAAATAGGGAGACAGTGTTTCATCTTATCTATATTCACCGGCTATATATAATTTCATGCGAGCTAATACACCCTTTAAATTGCTATTTTTGAATGAAAAGAAAAGAAAAGAAAAAAATAAATTTTATACAACTAGCTAGCTAATGTTGATGGGAATTAATATCTCCCAATTTTAACAAAATTGGGAATTCGGACTCCATCAAATGGAGATGACGAGGGGAAAATGTACGGTTGCACCGACGTGTCCTAAAAGCACATAGTTTGTCCAACCATTGCCACAGCTAACATGAGTTTGTTCTTTGCGAAAAAACTAACAAGAGTTTGTGAGTGACAGGACACGTGTTGGGGTCCTCCCAAATGGAGCATAAGCAAATCAAACTGGTGGGCCATGATTTGGCCCAGGATCCATGCCCTTTTTATCTGAGTTGGATTCCGGGCCTTTTATGGTGTGATTTCAGGCACATTTAGGAGTCCTGCACCTAGGGGTGTTGGTGGACCAGGCTGAGCCGGATACATGCTCAGCCCAGCTTTAGAAACATTAGCCCGTATCCTGGCCACGCTGACATAGCCCATAAGTATCAGGCCCGAGCTCGGCATTGTTTGGGGCTTTACTGATAAAATTGAGTGAAGTAGAGATTATTTTAAATAAAAAATAAAATAGAAGAATTTACGGGAGAGGTCCCCGTAGGACCTTATACGTCTCACCGGGTTCCTATATCATGTTGGACACGGAAGGGGTCCTCATGTGGCACTTTTATTTTTTATTTATTTATTTATTTTTTTTTTTTGTCGTTTTGTGATATGGTCGATATCGACCATTCTGTCAGTTAGATTTTATTCAACATATAACTGTCTTATTTGTTGAACACAACAAAATGATCAATATCAACCATATCGCAAAATAATAAGAAAAAAGACGAATCTGCAGATCCACCTGTAAATCCTTTTGCCTCCTCTCACTCTCCTTAGGTCCGGCCCCCATCCCCTCCCTCCCCCACTACCTGCAAGCATAGCCCTCTTCCTCATCTCCACCTACAAAGTCGCCTTCGTTTCCCTTCCCTCTTCTACCTCCTCCTCCCCTTCCCTCTTCTCCCTCCTCCCCTCCCTCCATGGTGATCCTGCCTCTTCCTCCGACGAAGATGACCTCATGCTTGCTGCCCTCCATTCCTTTGTATTCTCACTCTCCCTGCCTCCCCTGACCTCAACCACCACTCTGGAGCAGCACCAGCAACCAAGAGAGAAAAAACTCAATTTCTATTTGAGTTCTTCAAATCAAGAGCAACCACCGCATAATGGTCGATATCGACCATATCGTTAAATGATAAAAAAATAAAATAAAAAAGGGCTACATGAGGACCCTTTCTGTGTCTAACATGATATAGGGACCTAGTAAGACGTATGGGGTATTACGGTGACTATTTCCGTAAATTTCTCAATAAAATATAAGTGGGTTAAGATGATATTTTATTTTTAGTTGTTTGTGATCGAATCTTTTTGACATTTTGTAGTGGAAAGTGGAGTTTTTTTTCTTTTAGTAGAGAAAAGGAGTTGCTTTTTTACTTTTTTTTTTTTAGATATGACGAAAAATTTAAATTAAAGTGCTTTTGACGTGGAGACTTTATTTCATTCACTCTATTTAGTATAGTTGCCAAACAAGAGCGAACGGGTTAGTCCCTGATGGATCGTGCCGCACTCTCTACCACTTGTTCGGACAAGACAAATTAATCACAAAAAATTTCAAGTACTCCATATTTGGGCCAGCATAGATTGGGCTTTTCTATCACTCAACCCAAGCCCAACACATATATTTAATGGGCCCATATTAATTACCTTAGCCTGGCCCATGAACACCCCTACCTTGAACCTGCTATCATTCAAGTCTAGGTCTGGTCCAATATGAACCCGACCCAACCCGGCTTCATCCCTAGGCAAAGTCCTGTGATCACAAAAAGTTACGATTTTTATCTTGAGGCAAGCTTCTGCAAGTCTGCAAGATTCTTTGATTTCAGAATTCCAATCCAAACAGACCTAATAGTTGTTGAATTTCGACAGATACAGACGAAAGATGCGGCCTTTTTTCGCTGATCTGCCTGCGTTGGGGAATCTCACCAAGAAGGGAATTGAGAGGGCAAAAGTAACCTTAATGTCTGCAACAACAAGAGATTTCTCTACTGTCGATTCGCAGGAGGATCCGAAGTTGAGGGATTTATTAGATTTCTTGGATAATCTCAATAACTACGAGAAATTGGGTGTTCCCAAAGGCGCTGGGACTGATTCTAGTGATGGGTTCGATTTGGGTCGGATGAGAAGGCTCATGGAACGCCTCGGAAACCCTCACTCGAAATTCAAGGTATGTATTCAATTCTTGGGGTATGTTTGTGTGGGGGCTTTTTTCCATGGAAAATGGAAATGGGTGATATTTTCCTCGTTTTTCTTTTATTTTAGGAGGTGAAAGCATTTTCTGTAGAAAGCAGATTCAGACCCCAGAAGTGAAAAACTATTTTCTGCAGTCAAACAAATTTCACTGCAGAATTTTATTGTTACTACAAATATTATTAGACTATGCAGCAATTGTTAAATTTTTTATAAAAATTCACAAGACAATTGCTTTTTCAAGTTTCAAACTTTTGGTTGCTAATTAGCTGTGGAACACTTGTCAATTGATAGAAAAAGGAAAAGCCCAAAAACCCATTTCATATTGTGATGTTTAGATCACTTAGTTGAGCAGAATTGCTTCTGTTTCCTTGATTTAGTTGTGTTACTTTTGTTGCACTGCAAAATCTTGGTGTTTTTTTGGCTCACTTGTCTACCTTTATTGGTTAGGCTGTGCACATTGCTGGGACCAAAGGAAAAGGATCAACTGCAACATTTCTTTCAAATATTCTCAGGGAAGAAGGTTATTCTGTTGGTTGTTATACTAGGTATAATCTGATAATAAAAGTTTCTTCTGAAAAATGCTTCATAGTTCATAGGTGATGTGTTTTGAAAGAAACTTGCTAAGATTTCACTGATTATGACACCTATACATTTTTTCTAAAAAAATTGGTTCATTTCATTTGCAGCCCACACCTTTTGACTGTGAGAGAACGCATTTCTTTGGGAAAAAATGGAGAACCTGTGTCTGCTGAATCATTGATAAATCATTTCCACAGAGTTAAAAAAATTCTTGATCAGTCAGTTGACCTGGAAAATGGATCTCTTAGTCATTTTGAGGTATTTGTTGGTGAGCCACAAAGCTTCATTTTCCCCCCTTTCTTTAGTTATTAGAGGGTTTATTCTTCTGGAGATATCAGTAATTTATTTATGCCCTATTTTTCTTTCTATGGTATATTCAAGGAAAATAGTGATGTA
Organism: Camphora micrantha; assembly: GCA_003546025.1. Classification (NCBI taxonomy): domain Eukaryota; kingdom Viridiplantae; phylum Streptophyta; class Magnoliopsida; order Laurales; family Lauraceae; genus Camphora; species Camphora micrantha. The sequence goes on along the minus strand of QPKB01000005.1, from coordinate 8,921,050 downwards.
GAAAGAAAGAATTGATGGTAGAAAGTTAAATTTCTGATTTTTTATTGTTCTATGCATTTATCTTGTGCCACTACTAAATCTGTGTTACTTGTACTGTTAGCATGGATACATGAGCTTGAGAAGCCATATAAAGTGGAAATATTCTCTTTATGAGCACCTGTAACTAAAGGAAAGAGCATAACTATTGTATCAAAGAAAAGCCAGAGTGGAAATACAGGCTATCAGGCAATTGCTAACTCAAGCTGTTGCTCTGTTATATCTGTCCCAACTAGCTGTTGCTCTGTTGCTTAACATCTAGGTCACAATAACAAAAATTAGACTTTAAAGCTGCAAAACTCATGCTAAAAATGACTCAGAACTCCACTATTGCAATTTTCAAGCAGCTATTAGTTTTTATATAGGTGCATACCTTCCATGTGTCATATTTTTTATCTTTGGTCCGTTACATTAACTCATTCCACCTATATTTGAGGCAATGCAATTTAGATGGACCCCGTTTTGGATCTGTCAATCAAAGGTGGTTGGGAGGGTAGTGGGCATTACCACACTCTTCTTGAAGTGGAAACTTTTGTTAACCAACTCTTCAGCTGCTTTTTGGCATCTGAATGGAGTTGGGAGTTGGGATACCACAAAATAGGTGCATTTGGATGGATGATTCCAGCTACTTTTTGAAAGGCCCAAAACTGTACAATTGTATCAAGTCGTGATCAATTTATGACTCATTTGTGCAATGTACATTGGAGTTACTGATGTGTTTTTTTTTATTCTTATCCCACTTTCACTACACAACGGGAGGGAAAGAGGGAGATCTTTTTTTGCACATGTTTATTTACTAGTTGTTTGCTTCGCATGAACTGCATAGTGTATACAGATTATGCTATGGCATGGTTTGACCTTTTAAGTTTTCAGGTTTTTACTGCCCTGGCATTTTCCCTCTTTGCTCAGGAGAGTGTTGATATTGCAATTGTTGAGGTAAGCATTATGTTGGTACTTTTGAAGAATCATGGCACCTTTAGCCCTTTACATGTCCCTAGGGCACATTTGTGTGGCCCCTTCTACCTGGAAAAAGCGTGAAAAGTGGGCGGCCCTTAATGTTTGATCTTGCTTTTCCTTTCCTATTGTGAATGAAAAACTTTCTTATTGTTTCTTCCATTTTTCTAGTGGGATCTTAATTGAACTTAGATGACTTGTGTTCTGTGTTATAGGCTGGCCTTGGAGGGGCCCGAGATGCAACAAATGTCTTAGATAGCACCGGGCTTGCTGCTGCAGTTATAACATCAATAGGTGAGGAACATATGGCTGCACTGGGAGGTTCCTTAGAAAGCATTGCTATTGCAAAGTCGGGAATCGTCAAATACGGGCGACCAGTTGTGTACTAGCCACTGCTTACTTGTTTTGCATATTTACATGTTCTTTACATCCTTTAAAAATATAAATTGTGATGATGATGAGTAGCAGCAGCAGCAGCACTAGTCATGGTTCTAAAAATCGGCCAATTTGAGTTGACTCAGACTTGCCAGGTGCTGAGTCGAGTCACCTCCTGAGTGACTTGGCTGGCTAAATTTTATGGGTTTTAGCACTATATGCTCTTATTTCTTATTTTTTATTTGATCACATAGCCAACAATGCTTAATGAGGCTGATTTTTATTTTTGTATTCAGTTAGAAAATCCACCTAACTATCTTTTGTATGGTGGGTGAATGGGCCCCACCTGCATCCTGCATGTCTTTACTCAAACTTTGCTATGGTAAGGGTGAAAATATGTGGTTAGGTTAGCATTTTCATTGTAAAAACGTGAGGGTATCCTGATATTTTGGTACTAAGAGAAACTAGAGAAAAAAGGACATCGACACAAACTACAGTGCATTATTGGCACTTTAAAGGGGCATGGCTTGTTTAATTATCATGAAAATGGTGCAGCCAAATCAGGAACTTTATCAGCAAATCATTATTAATTAGTTTTTGAATAATATTTTCCTTCAACCCAGTGGTGAATATTACTTTCTTTAGAGAAGATCTTATGCCTTATATAGGTAACTATGGAGGAGAGTGGGGACACCACTTGAATGATTCAGATCTTTGGAAGGTGAGCTCCACATGTATGGATTTAGTTGGACCTTATGGCGTGGTCAACGATATATTTTAACTCCTAATATGGTGTGGTCATTCTTATATATCCACTCATAATGATGGTGATGAAGTAGTGTAGCAGTAGCACTAGCAATAGAAGCAGTACTGGTAATGGTACTGCTGCTACTCCTAATAATGATGGTAGAAGCGGCAGTGGCTGTGGCGGCAGAGGTAATGGTAGTGGTAGTAGTAACCCTTATTACTTTTATTATAATAATTTTTTTTCTTTGCACCCGGAGGTTGAGGGTTCGAAACTGCACTGTCACACTGGGGCCACAGGGGGTTTTACCCGGCTCCCCCTGGGCCCGTAGGGGTTATTTTAGCCAAAGGGCTGGGACACCCTCTGTTATAAAAAAAATAATATTTCTGATTGTAACAAAGTCTTGTATTTTCATTTCTATCTAATTCATGTAACTTGAATGATATCAATTCGGTCCCATACCATGTGTCTGTGCAAACCTTGAACAACACCACGTGGTATGTTTAAATTTGTTTGATTTAACTTTCGGTGCGCGCTTAATCAAATTGTTGTCTCTTAAGAAAATTATGCACATCGTTAACTAATGCTTAGCCTCTTTTCAATTTTTTTTTCTTCTCAGCAGTATTGGGATGCCTTCCATGCCTCTCGTCTACTTTATATTTGATTTTATTATGACTAATGGTTTTTACTCTGTGCAGCTGGTGATGGGTGGGCCATTTGAAACCACATATTGAGGGCATTCTCCGACAAAAAGCTTTACTAATGAATTCACCTGTAATATCAGCATCTGATCCTGGAATTCAAAGGTTTGTAAAAAGTGTTGGAAGAGAGCATGACAGAATTTACCAATCTTGTGATTTAATCATCCAAGTGGAGAAGGACCTACAGCTGGTATGGATGGGGTGTTAGAAATTCTGAGCATGGATTTTTCATTTTATCAGGAATGTTAAATTTTAACCTCATTTCATGTGTTGCTATTGATGTTTGCACAGTCAAACTTCTATCAATTTTATGCTTCTAACAATCATTGTAATTTTTTTGCAGTTTCTTGAATTATGTGATTTGAGATTGCAAATGCTTGGAAGTCACCAGCTTCAAAATGCTGCAACTGCCTCTTGTATTTCACTCTGTCTCCGTCATCAAGGTAAGAAATTTTTTTCAAGCATTTTAATTTATCTTAATGAATAGAAATAACATGTACATTTTTTTTTTCTTTTGATCAGTACCTGCTAAATTTATTCAAAAGAAAGGTACAATAATTTGCACAGATCTATCCAGCGTAACCCTCATTGTCAGATTACAGTTTTCAGTACATGTTACTGGGACTTTGGCATAGGAACCTGTCAATGTAAGCATGGACATGATGTGTTGGACATGGGAATTTCAAAGTTCAAACTGCCTTTTAAACTAACATGACTATAAATATGTTAAAATTTAAAAAACTTATATTCAGCCGTATAATGTAATTATTTATATTTCAAAAAATCCAAAAGGTGACATAATTTTGTTATGAAAATTATTATTGTTTCTTGGTATGGCGTCTTACAATTACTACTGCAGAAAATAAGTTCTATGTTAGGAGCCAACTTGGAGTGAAGCAGGCATGTCCATGTCATCATGTATTGACATGATGAAGAACCCTATGCATATCTCTCTTTTTTACTAGTAGATGAAGCACAAGAATGCTTGATATTTAAATCATCTTCTCATTCTTCTCTTTTTGTATTTTGCATACTCTAGGGTGGACAGTGTCAGATAAAGCCATTCGTTCTGGTTTAGAGCAGACACATTTTCTGGGAAGAAGCCAATTCTTAACAAATGAGGAAGTTGAGGCAGTTGGACTCTCTGGAGTATCAGTGCTGATTGATGGAGGTTTATCCTTGATTCATTTCTCTGAGCTGATTTACCTATTGCTTTTCTCTGAACATTGATTGACATCGTCAAATAATTTTCAGCCCATACGGAAGCTTCTGCGAAAGCGTTAATGGATACGATTATGATGACATGTCCTGATAGACCTTTAGCTCTAGTAGTGGCCATGGCAAGTGACAAGGATCATTTAGCATTTGCGAGACAACTTCTTTCAGGTCGGTTTATTTCTTACAACTGTCACTTGTGTTTTTTCCTGCTTTAGTGCTTATCAGTGAACATTGTTCAGACATGCCTATCTGCTTATTTTATTTTTGTTTTAGAAATTTGGGAACTGCTTTACAGGGGTACGAGTTTTGTGCCCTATTCGGCATTTTGGACCATTAAATTGATTTTAGGTTTCTCATCACCACAATGGTGTAGTAGAACAGATTATCACCTGTTCTTCCAAAGCTTTCCAAATCGTCAAACCATAATTTACTCATGTTCATTTATAGGTTGACATTATTCCTCACTTGAAACATTTTTCCTCCTTGATTAAATCAGGTATAACTTAAACTATTGATCATGTGATAAATGTAAAGGAAAAGGAAAAGTAAAAGTTAAAATGGATAAGTACTCATTGTCATTATCTCAGACTCATCCCATCGATTGTGGGTCTCACAAAATGTACAAGTTAAGATATTTGATAATATTAAATATCTGTTAGCAACTTTTTGAGGTCACAACCTTTTGAAATGACTTAGAAGTGTCTCCTGTCAGCCATCATGGATTCAGAGACAGCAAGCCGCGTCTCTCTCTCTGTCCCTCTTTTAGATGAGGAAGGTCGGGAAGGAGAATCACTTTTTTGGTTTCTCTTGTTTGGATATCCTTCTAGAGAAAAAGTAATTTTCCTTTGACATACTTCTTGCAAGTAGGAGAAATGCATTTTTCCTCGAACACTTGGACAAAATACTCATTTCCCAAGTGAAACTGATTATATATAATACAAAGAAGTATCATTTAACAATTTAAAAGTTTTTCTTTTGTTTAAAGGAAGGTTTTAAAATAATTTTCTCCAACATGGCCTTTTCCAGTAAATTCAAACATTGTAGAATCATATGTTGTGGGGATTCTCTACTTGTCACTTCTCATCCAAGTGATGTCTACAATTTATTATTATTGTTACTGTTTATGGTATGACCCTCATGTATGCTGATCCTGAGACTGTAGTAATTGTTTCCAAATTATTATATATTATAGGTGTAGGATTCAATTTTGAAATTGGAGTCCAATTTCACAATTGATTGAGAAATCGACTTCCAATTTTGCAATTGATTGAGAGATTGGCCTCCAAATTTAAATAAATTTTAACTAATCTAAAGAGTCCAATTTAGAGAGAAGTTTCAAATTTAAATTGATTTTAACTAATCTAAAGAGTCCAATTTAGATCTATCTCTGCTAGGTTTCGTATATCGTAACACAGCGACAAAATGTCTCTTCAATTTTTCTTTCACTTTGGATTAGAGATTAGTGATTAGAGAAATAGTTATTAGTTTAGTGATTCTAATTCTCTTGATAAAAAAAATAAAAAAAAAAAAAAGACATGTTTATTGATCTAAAAGGCTGGATCCAGCCCATGGGTGACAATCTGAGTCCAAAATGGTCCTTGGACTAGCTATGGGTGGGAAACCAAATGCCTCACTTTACTTCTGCATGATAAGAAGAGGCTAGCCAATCTCAGATTGAGCTTGACTTGAACCCAAATAGGAATGAGGTTAATGTGGGTTTGGGTTAATTGTCGGGGTTTTGTATTAAGGAAATTGGGTTAGGGATTTGGGATTAGAGGGCTAGAGACTAGAGATTAAAGAAAGGAGATTGGAGATTAGGCATAATAAATTAGGATTAGTACTTTGGGATTAGAGAAATAGTTATTAGTTTAACTAATTTTAATTCTATTGATAAAAAATCAAGACATGTTTATTGATCTAAACATGGTACTTGATCTATAGAAATCAAAATTAAATAGATATGTTAAAAATCAAAATTTGGCAAGTTGACAAATTGCCATCTTGCTTAAAAAAACTTGATCAATTTCACAGTGGGACTTATTTTATGATGTGAATTTTGTTTATCCTACTTGGTTTGGATAATTTTGAAAGTGATCAAATTGTTGTCAGAATATGTGTCATTGAAGTTTCTGAAAGTCTATGATCAAATCTAGAATATTTAACGACGTGTGCCCTATAACTTCCATAGGAGACGCTTGACCCCACGGTGGAGATATGTCTCTGCTCCATTTCCATTTGTGGTTGGTTTTATATTAAAAATGCAATTGGATTTCTTAATTATCCCCTAAGGTTTATAGAATTTATAAAACCGCGCCCTTGTGGTTTCAGTATTTGTATTTAATTATCCCTTAAGGTTTATAGAATTTATAAATACGACCTTGTGGTTTTAGTATTTGTATATACCCCCTCCCCTGTCCTTTTTTTTTTTATATACCCTTTCATATCCTCAAAATTAGTAGTCCTAATGAGACTGGGCAACCACCGAAAGGTTTGTGTTGAGGTTTTATAAAAATGACAGTTTTGCTCTTACATTTACAAGATTTTCATTATTTTATCCTAAGTCCCTATGGTCTCTGTCTCAATAACTCTTTGACTCTTATGCACTTGAAATCTTATCAAACAATGGACGTTTATGATTTTTATCTCTTGTAGAGTTTAAAGAATTAATATTTCTCTTTTTTTTTTATTGATTTTTATATCAAACAAAATCAAAATACATGAAATTTAATAAATCCAAAATTGATTTGCAGATTGTGTAGTTTTACTATGTATACATTCTCTTTTAAAATTCTGAACATGATAGATGGTGTATTGATTTATTTTGGATTTGTGTTAATCTCATAAATTAGTAGTTTAAAAAACTAGTTCCAAATCGAATATAATTTTATTTTGTGCCCGGGCTTAGCGCGGGTGTGTTTTGCTAGTTGGACAGTATGCCTAAACCAGCATGCTAGATGTTTGGTTGGCATATCTTTTAGGATTTTCCAGGACATGTTATAGCCCTAAAGTGTTCATGCTATCAATCTTCTGAGATATGTAGGTAGGAGCAAGATCAGAAACTTGTGGCTATTTCAAATTTCAGCTTCTTGACTTGCAAATAAATAGCTGTTAACTGTTTTGTATTTTTATTTTAATCTCTTACATATAACAAATTCAGGAAGGTTGCCGGAGGTGGTTGTGTTGATGGAAGTGAGCATCGCGGGAGCCAAATCTCGCACGGCCTCAGCTTTGTTGTTAAAAGATACTTGGAAGAGAGCTGCTTTAGAACTAGACATCGAAGTCTCAATTGACGAGATGGGAAGAGAAAGTTTTCTTGAAGATCAATCAGGGTGCTCTCATTTGATACCAGAACACAAACATGTGGTGCTGATCAGCAATGAAATGGGGACTGTGGAGGATTCCATGCTGGTTGCTTATCAGTTGCTTAGAGGAAGAATGGATGGCCCAAAAGGTCTTGTTGTTGCCACTGGATCTTTGCATATTGTTTCATCTGTATTAGCTTCCCTGCAGAGGTAACTTATATGATGCCATTTGTATTTTACTACTATCTATTTGCTATTTTTTTTTTCCAATTCCAATTGACAAGTGTTTTTATTGAGTCTTTTCATTATTAAAGATGTTTCAATCCATAGAGTAATAAAATGGGGCATTCGGTGATAGGTACCTGAACATTTCACTTTCTGGCCTTAGATTCACAATTTTTTTTTCATAGCGTGGTAGTACCTGTCTTTCTTTTTTAGATTTTTTTTTTGATTTGAAGACCTAAAATGTCCAAGTTATCAATTCTTTAAAAGTTCTTATTTATTTAAAGATAAATTATATCCCATGATTAGTGGGATATGCCATTAGTAATGGCCAACCATCATTTAATTGGCCATGATTAATGAAAATCCCATTAATGAGATATTCAAATAAATTTTTAAAAAACACAAATAAATTTCAAAAAATACAAATAAATTTAAAAAAACACAAATAAATTTCAAAGACGCAAATAAATTTCGAAAGAATGCAGATAAATTAAAAAGATGCAAATAAATTTCAGAAGACGTAAATAAAATTCAAAGACGCAAATAAATTTCAAAAAACGCAGATGCATTTGTCAAAACTAAGATAAACCAATTTTTCAATTTTTAGAATTTTTTTTCCAAAAACAAAAGTTTTTTTTTCACAAATTCAAATAAATTTATTTCAAAAAACGTAAATAAATTTGAAAAGACACAAATAAAATTAAAAAACAGAAATAGATTTAAAAAAAATAAAAATAAATTTGCCAAAAAACTCAGATAGATTTTCTAGAAACTCAGATAAATTTTTCAAAAATTCAGATAGATTTTTTAAAAACTCAGATAGATTTGCCAAAAACTCAGATAGATTTGCCTGGTAGGGTTGGTTCTGATCGTAGTCGGCCATCACAGTCCATCAGAGGATCGAGACTTTTGTATCCAGATCAGCAGATCTGTCCGGATTACAGAAGACCTTGTTAGGATTTAGAGTTGCCCAAGAAGAGGGGGCCTGGTGTGGGCTCGGAGAAGAAGAAGAGAATTGGGCTCTCAATTTTCGCTGGACACCACGTTTTGATTGGAGAAGACAGTGAGCAGGGATGGGCGATCAAGGTTCTGGTTTTGCCGGAGAAGAAGACCACTGGCGGTCTTGTTGCAGAACTAGAATCAGTGAAGGGAGGAGACGATCTCGTCTCTGTTTGCAGGTCAAGCTGACCTCGCCGCCCGTCCCTTGCCAGTTTTATTCGCGCGTCGTCGGAGAAGGAAGATCCCGTCGATCTCCATTGTCGTTGCCGCTGCGCCATCGTCGAAGAGGAAGGAGACGCAGGTTGCAGTCAACCGGAAGTAGACTCTTCGTATCAACAGGGGAGAGAACCTTGCCCTAGTAACGAGGGAGAATGAAAGATTTGAAATTTTAAAATTCAATTTTTTTTGCCTAAACAGTTGAAATGACAAATTAGTCATGAAAATGTATGATGTGGCGTATCTATGAACCTCTTGCCAAAATATATCAATTTGTATGGACTATAGGCCTTAGAGAAAAAATTGTTGGACTGAAGGCCTAACAAGACCGTGATGAGAGACTTTTGGCTAATTATCCCAAATAAAATTAACAAGACTTCACCTTCAAGCGGACCTCTATCTGTTCTTACGTGGTCCAGATCCATGGGGCTCATTTGCGCCACTTTGATCAGTCTACCTCCTTTACTTTCACTTCCCCAGTCCCCACCCTAATGAATTGGCCCCAGGCTCAACTTGATAATCATCCAACCTGTACTCACCATTAAATTGTATCTTGAAAATTCGTATAGTGAAAAAAACCATTGAACTTTGAGGCTATTAAATCAAGGGTTAGGATATTCTGAAGGTTTTAGTTTTTTCTTTTACTCAACCCTTATGCATGATGAGACTTTTCCATCCCCAACTAATAAACATGCATCACAACCTGGACTGCATATGAACAATATGCTGACCCCTCATAGGAGAAACTCCCAATAAAATTGAAGTAATAACTATCCATAATTTCTATTACCAATATTTTTTTCGACTGTCTTGTATGATCTCGACCAGTCAGTCCTTGATCTATTTCTCTATTTTTGTTCTATCAAACCTATGATTTGAAGTTCATTCAGCTTCTAATCTCTCCTTTTCTCCCATCCATTCTAATATATTAAGCTAGGAGGTTCTGGCTTCAATTTAATTGTCGGTTATAATTTTGACCGACGGTTATGTAACTACTCATGCAACTACCACTCATTTTTCCATCAAACCACTCGTGTTTCAGTTGTTTTTATATAAATATATACTATTTTTGCTCCAAGTTCTCTATTTTTATTTTATCCAATTTATCCTATAGAAAGAGGTGATTTTTTTTAATATGTAATTATTTATTTTACTGTGAAGGGACTAGGGAGATACCGTGCTGAGCACGGGTCATCGGGCTACTTTGAATTTAAAAACAAGAATATGGAGCACACCCCGTGAGGAGAGAGGTGGAAAGACCAGTCACTATCATAGAGTCGTCTTGACTCCTTCCTATGTCGATTATTAGAATGAAGAAAACGAAATGCCAATACTTCTATAGGAATGATGATTAATTTCTGCTAATATAGTCGCCAAAGACTTGAATGATCGAGTCGTTCTTTCGTGCCATGGATAAGAATGTTTTATATCCATTGATCACATTAGTGGCCAACATGTGTTGTATTTTTGGTCAAATAAAACAATCATTGCAAGAAAAAAAAATAAAAAATGACGGTACCTATTTTCAGAATTGAAAGTAGGGAGAGAGTAGAAAGGGAATATGAAAACTGAGGTAAAAAAATAAAATAAAATAATGTAGAAATGGAATAGGAGATGCGGGCAAATAGGTAATTTTGCTGAAATTAAAAGAAGAAAAAAAAAGGTAATGGATAGTTATAAGAAAAGGGTATTAGTCATGAGAAGTGAGAAGTTATATCTCAGTTACGGTCAAAATAAAAACAAGTGGTTAAAATCATCTAAAAAGCCTCTAGCTTAATATATAATAATTCTTAACCTTTTTGTTATTTTCTTCTATTATATGGAAAAATGCCTTGTTTCAGTATTTTGAACCCATGTCCATGCCATCGATTGAAACTTCATATTGATCTCAAATATTATATATGGATTTGTTTCCCTAAACTGGGATCAGAAAGTACTGGAGAATGGATAAGTTCTGTCACTTGGGCACTGTTTTACCTTTTTTTTTTTTTTTTTTTTTTTTTTTATTATAACGCAGGGTTCCCAGCCCTTTGGGCCATAATAATCCCTATGGGTCTAGGAGAGAAAGCCGGATAAAATTATATATTTATTTTAATTTTCTTTTTCTCTTATATATTTATTTTCAGGTTTTTTATTTTTTAATTACATTCAATCTTTTCACTGTGTAATCTAGTATTTTTCATATTTTTATTATTTAGATTAGGCAGTAATGGTCATAAGTGGTTCGGAACAATGTGAGTTAGAACCCAGACTTTCACCTCATTAGCAAGCACTCTAATCAATTGAATTATAAGATCACTAATAAATAGGTTTAGCGTATTTGACTTAAACTTGTGCAAGTGCCTAAAAAAATATAGTGAATGATTAGGGATAGTCAATGTTACATCTTCAATAAATAAATATTGAAGTCTTAACATATAGTTTAATGTTTTAGATTTTTTTAAAAAATTAAATTTGTTTCTGACTTAAAAAGTTCTTTTTGGATAAACCAAGGCATGATGATGGCTGATGTATATCATCTTGGATTAGTGCCTTCCCATTCCTCTATTTGTTAATATATTGTTTATCTCACACTAACCTCCCATGGTTGGTATGCTCCCAAGTGGGTCCCACAATGGGCTTAGGTTTTTTTTTTTTTTTCCTAAACCTTACATAAAAACTATGAAACCTACCTCCCTGTCGAAAATTGGCACAAGCCCAAAGTCGACACTCATCCAATCATTATTCGTTGTTCGATTGGAATCCAAAAAATTGATGCCTACTAAAACCATTAAAATTAAGGGTTATAAAATAAAAGGTTAGGATGATCTAATGCGGTCAATATTTTGTAGATCCCTTTGACATCTTTTCACCCTCTGTGATTGGCATGGTCGGATATTATTCTTTGTTTGATTGGAATCCAAAAAAAAAAAAAAATGATGTCTTTTAAAGCCATTAAATTTAGAGGGCCATAAATTAATAAAGAATTAAGATAATTTAATGCAGTTGTTATTTTCACACCCAACTGAGATCTTTCTTCCACCTTCATAATTGGCATGGCCCTATGTGGGTCCCCTAGGAGTTTTTTTCTTTGTAGAAAGGTTCCTTTAGTTTCCTCAATGGAATGAAGTACGGACACTTAAAGCTAATTTGGTCTCCGGTCTCTGGTTTTGACTGTTTGGGTCCGGCAATCTATAAATGCAAGTCCACAGAAAGTGCTCCTGTGGTCAGTGCTCCTGTGGTCCATTGTAAGTAATTCTAGGGCTGCAGTGGGTTTGGGAGGGAAGTGGGAACAGAACCCACTAACCCAGTCAGTCATTAAAGCAGTGATGGAAAAGACCTACATGATATTTTTAGATATTTTTTACTTTCACTTCACCAGCTACAGTATCCAATGCTTATAGATGACTATGGATTTGGAGGCATCCTACATCAGAGTCAAAGTCAGCAAACCTCTTTTTTATCTCATTGGGCCTTCTAAAGGCATCTGTACTTAATATTCTGGCACTCGTGACATATATATCTCATCTTAAACAGAACTCATCTCCCCCACCAATAGTGGCCCCAAACAAATTTTGTCTGTATTCTTTCTCTGCTAGAATCCCTCAGAAAGCTTAAAATAATATTGCTTTCACCACATGATCATAACATTATATAGTATGTGGGAGGTCATTAGGGAAGGAACATCTTTATGCTAAAGTTACATTTACAGAAATGATGCCTTTTCTTTGTCGTATAGGAACAAAATGAAGGAGAATTTTCTCCTATGAGTGGATCAGGTATGAACATATCTCCTATGAGTGGACCAGGTATGAACATATCTTTGGGGCCTCCAATTGTATGACATAGACAGCTGTGGTGGTAGGTAGGTAATTCAAAGGTGAGGTAATTAGTCATATGAGCAACTCATAGGCTGCATAGAGTTCACATACGTTCCTATCTCCCCTTATCCTCTCAACATGGCATTACAGAGGACCCTGATAGGGCTGTATAAATCCTGACCTCAAGGTGTTTTTCTTTTTTCTTTTTTAACTTTTTTCTTTTTAAATTAAATGATCAGATGCCATGCCAAGCAACATTTTAAGATTCGTTTCAATCCGAGTCGACTCAGACTCGAACATGGCCGAGTTACTTTGTAGGGGACTTGGCCAATTCTTGAAGGAGGAGGGATTTAAAATATTTGGAGGCCCATTGTCATCTCTACTCAATTTGAGAGTTATCTTGACTTTTTAATCTTAATGCCACACTGATTTGGGGGATAATAATAGATAAGAATATAAATAACTCCGAATCATTGAAATATTTATATCCCTTAGAGCATGTTTGATAGCAGGTGAGGAATCTATAGATCTGATGATTCTTCACTACAATTTGAACATGGATTCCTCACTGGGGATTTGTATAGTTGATGATTTCACATTGATATTGGTGTGTGTCGATGGATATAACTGAGAAAAATAAGGTTCAGTATGTAAATCCACTTAAGTGGGGATTTTCAAATCTTATGGAGGGTGATTGGATCTGAAAATTTTAACAAATGAAGATTTTCATTCGTCCAAATTCTCAAGAATTTATAATTGCCAAACATGGATTTACTATAACTTTAGGGAAACCGAAAATCTTTTATCCAAAGATATTGTAGCCAAATGTGACCTTAATGATAATGGGAAAGCTTCCCTTTCACATAATTTAGGTAATCCATTTGGGGGTTGATAAATAGAAAAATACAAAGATATCAAAAAAAAAAAAAAAAAAAAAAAATGGAAAAGAAAAGGAACTCGATCCGACTCGGCCGACCTTGGAATCTTAGATTTTTGTCGTGCTTTATCATAGTGAATAATTTTAAAAAGACAAATATCTCAATAGATCTTAAATTTCTACATTTGCATGACCTTGAGAACATTGTGGTCTTGAGTAGTGTATGGCTAAAAGGTCTTAGTATGAAGTAGCATATGGAACCTGCACGGGCATAATACGATGATTTTATTTATCATAAAGACTGTATATCATTCTAATTGAAGTAAAATTTAAAATAATATTGGTCATTGGAGGTATAAGACCCAAGTGATTGAGATCAAACAACGGTGAGCCCCTAAGGGTTAAAACTGATTATAGCTGACGTCAAACCATGCTACCACCATAGAAGCATTGGATCATTTCTCATGTGTTTGTGATATCCGCTTTCTTTCTTAATAAAACTCTTGACCTTCCAATTAATTTTAAAAATAGAAAGATTAATAATGATTAAGTGCTATTATATGACCTAACTGGTCGAGGGACTTGGACCATGCTTCTTTTCACAAAGATGGTCCATGCCATAGGATACACTTAAATAAACTCACATATATTGAATCACTTAATAGTATATATTAAAAGCATAAAAACCTAAAATAGCAAACAAATAACCATACTCTAAAGTTGCTCAGAAGAGATTAAGGTAACTTTTCAATGCTTAGGCTGCTGAAAGAGAGGAGAATGTTTGATTTTCTGTGGACCCAAATTCTTATCATTGGATAATGACAATTCTCCACTTGGAAATAAAATATTTTTTAAAGATATTTTCCGCGAGAGAAGAATTCATTTTCCATGATCTCTATTTTCATTTTTTCCTTTTGTTTTTCTTCTTCTTTTTTTTTTTTTTTTTTTTTTACAAAAATGTGCTCATTAATAGTAATAAAATTGAAGTACTGAATTAAGAAATTTCCACTACATACTGCTAGAAGAAACCAATCCAACTGATGGTGCTTTGTATAATGACACAGAAATATATTCTAGCATTTCCCTATTAAAAGGAGATTATATATGTTCTACACACAGTCAAAACTGATGGAGCTTTGTATAATGACAAAGAAATATGCTAGCATTCCCCTATTGAAAGGAGATTATATATAGTCAAGCCCATTTTGCCAATAGTGACATACACCCAGCCCCTACAAGTAAAGAAACATTTGTCCACAACTGTAGTTTTCCATTGTTCTGGATTCTGGTGTTCATGAAATCTGCAGCCAGTAAGTCAACCAGGGCCATGTAAATCAGGATTCCAGCAGACGCGGAATTGAAAATCCCTTCCACAATCAGAGCCGTCGGACTATTTTCACTGTAGATAGATGATATCGCAATACCCAATGCGATCCCCACTGGGGTGGTCAGAGAGAAAAAGAGAGACATAATAGCCGTTGATTTTAACTTGAATTGAGCCTGCCAAATCAAGAGAAATGTTCAAAGTCATATTAGCTTGTTTGGGCTAACTTGTTTGGGAATAAGGCATTTTCAAGAAATTCCATTCCCTTGTTATGTTATCTTAATTCAATTACCTTCTTTTCCTTCCTTTTCCATTTCAATTCCATATCATTCTCAATGGGGTTTTTCCCACTATTGGAAAGATCATCAAGGATAATTTAGCATAAGAAAAACTGAGAGGCAGTGGTGTAGAAAGATGTGAAATTCCATGTAAATGCTTTTACATCACTAGAGATCTTTTTCATGGATTAGACTCTGTATAACTACTACAGTCTCAGTAGTTCAATTCACACACTAGGAACTCTAAGAGCTGTTATTGTTTGTTTACTAGCAATTTTAAGAAATGTCTTTATATGAAATTGGATGAAACTGAAGAAACAAAGGTAAAATTAATTTAATGTTTCTTTATAGAGATCTAACCATAAATTGCTGTGAAATGTCTTTATATGAAATTGGATGAAACTGAAGAAACAAAAGTGAAATGTATTTAATGTTTCTTTATAGAGAACTAACGATAAATTGCTGTGAAATTAATTTCATGCAAACAAACGAACCCTTTAGAATTTTCCGAATCTTAATTTAAGACGTTGTTTGGAAAACATTAGGAATTCCCCCAACATATATTCGCGTTTAAAGTAATAAATATACGAGATAAGTGTTTATAGATTAATTTTACCTGAACAATACATCCTCCAAGTCCCATGCCCTCGAAAAATTGATGAAAACACAATGCAGCAACTAGAGGCTTTATTGTGGATGGGCTTTCAGAGGCACCCAGGGAAATTCCAATAATTACAGAGTGAACCACAATACCCAATTCCAAAACCTACAACACATAATATTAAAAACAGATCAGAATCAGAAGAATTCTCATTTTAGATTGCAATAACAAGTTAAAAGCAAAATCAGGAAACTTGTGTGAATTGAAAAGAAGAGAGTACACATCCTAAACCTTTGGTTCATGAAATTCACAAAATTGGCTGAAAGTAATATCATTTTGGCTACCCATAAAAAACAACTTCCTCCCAACTTCACTACATAAATTGATGAAAGGTATGGGTAGAAATAAAATCATATTATTTTAGCTACACAATAGAAATAATTCTGAACTTCATTGGGCATCCGAGTACTTTAGGCAAACTCCCTATACCACATATGAAAAATCTGACAATCTACAACCATCCAACCAAGCACCCATAGATGTGGTCCCCATAGTTTGGCTTTTGAAAAGCTTGCACTTCTGGTTATTCTAAAAGTTGTTGAAGATTTTGATCTTCCTTATGAATCTTTAAAAGGAAAAAAGGATTTTTCTTTCAATCACATGAAACATACAATAATCCATTACAAATTCAAAGCAAATTAAAGTTTATGAAGCTCACCTGCGATATGACTCGATGACGAGTAAGCTCACTAGCAGATGAATCAGGGGTCGGACCAACAGACCCATGTGTGTGCCCATGGCTTGCGTGTGTGTGCAATTGGGTATGGTCGGTTTGCTCGACAGCTCTTTCATCCACAAAACCACCACCACCACCACCACCACCATTCACCTGCTTGGCCTCGCCAGCACCACCATGCACCTTCTTGGCCTTCTCAAAGTGCGACCGGGTGTAGTAACCAGTCGCATAAGCATCCACCATCAACGTCCCGATTGCTGACATCATGGCCACAAATCCGGCGAAAGGGAAATTTCCCCATGGATTCTCTTTGAGACATGGTGATGTAAGTTTGTCAAAAGCGTCGGGTAACACATGGATCATTCCTGTTGCAAGTATCACTCCTGCGGCGAACGCCTTCACGATGAAGAAGACGTCTTTCTCAGGGCTAATAGCTGGTATTGATTTTCCAAGTACAGGAATAACGACACCAAGTGCACCTGCTATCAGGATTGTAAATATTGCTATGATTTTGAATACCATCGCCTTAGATTTGTCCCTCTCTTCGGTGTCGGTCTCGCAGTCGCATCCCGCAAGAACTTGATAGGGAAGGAGCAGAGAGTAGAAGAGTAGGACTGCTAAAAGGTAAGCTTGTAGCTTCATGATTCACAACAATGTGTAGAAATATCACGAGTAAGAAGAGAGGAAGTGCTGAGAATGGCTCCTTATTAGAGCGTCAGATCGAACTCAGGATACGTCGCCTCTTCCTACTTATGCGGGCTCCTTTTCTACTTGTGTGGTGTGGGCTTTCTTCCGCCTTTACTAGGGTACCAAAGAATAGAAAAAGAAGAGAGGAAGGGCCGAGAAAAATGAATGATGGAGAAAAGAAGAGAGGAAGGGATGGAGAAAAGACGAGAGGAAAGGCTGAGAGAAATGAAGATGTAAATAAGAAGAGAGAAATGTGTGCTTTTATAGAGGGAGACGGCTTATTATGCCAGCTCTTCTACATTTGTTGTATTTTGTTTAAAACCTAAGATTACTTCTATGGTTCCTACTGAATACAATGGTTGTCACTTGTCAGTTGTCAGCCCCACATAACAGAATCCGAATCATGTAGATTGGAGGCCTCCATGTTGGTAAAATGGCCAATTTTCATTGCACTCTATAATATACATTGTAATTATTTTTTTTTTTCATCAATCTAACCGTATATATCACTCAATAGTTAAACTGCGCCACCGATAAATTAAATCCCATTAAAGATAGAATACATCCTAAGTAAAGTTTAGGCCTGATCTAATTTTCAATGCACTCTATTATATATACTATAATTATTTTTTTATGATCAATCGAATGGTGTATATTATTTTATAATCAAATTAATTTACGTCAATATTGATACAACCCCGTTAAAGAAAGAAAATATCCCAAGTAACTGCACATTGATAAGCTAAGATTGGATGAAGTCAAATAATAGATTCCAAAATAATTGAGTTTCCCTCTCCAAGTGACGACATCTATTGAGTTTCCCTCTCCAAATGACAACATGGTGTCGATATTTCTGCCCCCTAAAGCGTTGGATTACTAGTTAATGGAGTTGACCGCTCTCAAGATGAACTGCGCGGCTTTCAAGGAGAAAACGCTGAAATGAGCTCATAATGTCTAAACATGTTCTCAAATGACTAATTTACCACTGCCGTTCACAGATTCCTTAACTTACAATCTGGGGGAGGAAACCATACTTTTTTAGATAGTCAATTGGAGCTTGGAAGCTTGAAAAAAGGGCTTTTAAAGGGCTTTGGAAATCACCAATCCATGCAAGGTCACATACAAGTATACAACCTAAGATATCTTCAATTGTCCATGATCTTCTACCAAAAAAAAAAATTATCGTTGAAATTCTCCTCAAGTTACTGTCTAGGGTACTATTTTTAATTAAGTTTGGGGTTGTGAAGATATATTGTGGAAAGTAAATTATTATAAGATCCAAATACTTGAATAATGAAATACTAAACATAATAACCCGTGTTAAGCACGGGCTAGTTTGCCGATTAAATTTGTAGCAACATATATAAAGATCAGTTAAAAAAATTCAGATTACGTAAATCATCTCCAAACACTTACTAACAATGATTTAGTATAGATAGAGTATAAAATTTTAAATAAAGAGTTAAACTAAAAGAAGAGAAGATTATGACGTTACCTCTTTTCCTAATCCAAGAAGTCTAGAATATAAATGAAGAGAAGTAAGGTGAAAAGGAAATGAGAATATAGTGAGAAAGGGTGTAAGAGATTGGAAATGGAAAAGAAGTGGCTGAGAAGAGTGAAAAGTGGAAAGAAGACTTTCGGTGTCCGGCCAAAAACTGTTTAAAAGCATAAATAGACCTTTTGGTTACCTGAATAGTACCTCTGTATGAAAGGGAGAAAAAAGACAGAAACTCTCTGTTTCGGATAGCAACCAAAACGGTGTGACTTGACGCGGTCCACACGAACATAAAAGTCTGAAGCTGCTACGTTGATTTCTACATCACTGTTTTTTCTTTTTTTCTTTTTACATTATGAGACCCTACATGATGATCTGAACCGTCATAAATCCTAACGATATCAAACAAGGCCACATGTCCAAATTTTATCCGTTGGATGATCACAGATCTTGAGATATTTGTAAAGAACGTTAGACTATTGGATTTGGATTTTTGGACCTTGTTGGCCCCACAATCAAGATCTGAACCGTCCATCGTCTTTGGGAACCTACAGATAGCTATTGGATCAAGTTTAAGGTGTTAACTCATTATAGATCTTGATATATTTGTTAAAAAAGCATGAACCATATGTAAACAAACTAGTCTCTTTCATGCTGCTTACCGTCAGTCCGAATTTTGTGAATTCTATATTATTATGCGCCACTAAATGATGATCCAAACTGCCTATAGTCTTTAAAATGTGGAACACGTGTTTGGGATAAAATTTCAACCATCGGATGATTACAGATTTTGAGATATTCGGATCATTGGGTCTACTTTTACATGTGTCTTACCAGACAGTCTATTTTTAAAATATATATGTCTTACCAAACAGCCTATTTATAAAATATCTATTTCAAATTGCTCAATTTGAAACAGATCTATATCACACAGATCTATTTCGTAAAGGTAAGATTTGCCAAACAAGCCCTTTGAGTATTTCTACTATGGATATGTTATTTTGGAGATGCCAAATTCCATTTAAAGGCTTATGTAACAATTTGAAGGTTTGGAATTTGATATCTCCTAAAAGAGGAACTCCACTCAATATGCCAATTTATTATTTTATTATAATTCTTTCTTTTGGTGGGATCCACTCTATAAAAGAAAGAAAATCTTTTGCATTCTTGCATTCGAGTGGACTCCATTGCCTAAAATAATGCAAAATAATGAAAGGCATTTGTCTTTTTTTATGCTTCAAATTTGGTAGCCCCATCAGCCATGCCAAATACCACATCACAAATGGCATGGCTGTTGGAGATATGGTCAATGCCATTTTTTTACCAAGGAAAATGGCATGGTTGTTGGAGATGCTTTTGAGTGGTTTCATATTGGAAGTGGAAGGAGAACATCGGTAAGTTATAGAGTAGTTATAACAAACAGTCAAAATTAGAAGTTATGAATTGAAAAACCACGCCACTCGATTAAAATTATTAGGAGAACAAGGAGATATTGTTTCATCCTATAAACATTCACTATATGTATAAAATCTCTTCGTTTTCTTTTCTCTGTTTTTTCATTCTAAGGAACCAATTGAGAGGTTGCATTAGCCGGCCTGAGATTTTATATAGCTGGCGATAAAATTATTAATTGTTCAAAGGAAGTAATTCAAATTAAGCAATTTTTTTCCCTTTTTCATTGTAAATTTATCATGGTTGTTGGATGATATTGTCACTTTTGATGATATTTTAAAATAAAATATCATGACATTATGAGAAAATAGTATTCAATGTAATTATTGTGACATTATTGCGATATTTTAGTAATATTGCCTAAAATTGCATCAAGGTTTGTGCAAGTTCATGTGGCCACTGCAATTTTTTTTTTTTCTTGAACGGTAATACTAGATTAGAACAGAGGCTTAAAAAGTGTAACATAGAGTGAAAAATCGTGGGGCCATTGCTCGATGAATGGTCTGGGTGGGACCAAATGGATTGATTTTAGTGAAGGTTTAAATTCATGTTGGGTTAGCACTGATCAGTGGCCGACCTAGAGGTGGAGGGCATTATGGTTAACAAAATAATGACAACAAAAATCTTGAAGGTACCAAATGTGAACACATGCATTAAATCTTCATAAATTATTAAATTATAGGAGAATTTGGGATATCCTTTGGTTCTTCCACTTGCCTTTTGTGTTCGAATTTTGATTTTGTTAACTGTTGGTGATTTTGAAATGTATTTCTTTGAAAGTGTCCAAACAAATCATTGATTGCTGCAATTAATAATGGATCTAAATTAGAGCACGAGCGGAATCCTACATCGACTATAAAGAGGAAAGTGAATGAGATCATATGTCGACCTTACATCATTACCGTAACTTGTACATGTCAAGAAAGGAAAGTAGCACATTATTACATATATTAAAGCAACGGGGAGGTAGATTGTGAGGGGTGCCATCTTATCTCTGAAAAAAACAAAAGAAAAAAAAAGGGAGGGGAGTCTTTAGAGTACCGGCATATCATCTCCTAAAATCTCTCCATCCCCTCTAATTTTCCCTAAAATCTCTCTATCCCCTCCAATCTTGATAGATCATGAGGGGTGTCACCTCATCCCTGAAAAGAGTCTCTCATTTCATAAAAATACAAAAGAAAAAAAAAAGAAAAGGGAGGGGAGTCTTTAGAGTACCACCATATCATCTCCTCAAATCTCCTAAAATCTCTCCATCCCCTTCAATCTTTCTCTCCATCCACTCCAATCTACCCTAAAATCTCTCCATAGTGCATGCAGTGCTCTACCCAACAAAGCAGATAGTTCATATATTTAAAAAGGCCATCCCTATTTGTGTTTTTTATCGCCAGACTTGAGAAAGAGTCCGGCCAATTTGGTACATGTGAGGACCACGTTCCTCTTTATGCAAGACTTGATTTATATAGGAGCTGTGTGGTCCATTAGCATTTCACGGGTTTTTGTTTTTTTTCTGACTCCCCTATCCGCAGCAAGTTGTCGAACATGAAGTTGCCGAGGGAGAAGAATCCAACCAACAATCCCAAGCTTTAGAAGAGTTTAATCATAAAATTAGATTTTTCTTTTTTCTTTCTCATCCTTTGATTTTACTTTTAATCCTAAGGGTGACACCATCTATGATCTCTATGTATATTGTATGTTGACCTTGCAAAAAAAATGTGGCTGTGGGCCTGAATTTGTTATGGGTTTGTAAGAGTCCAGGTTGCTTTTAAACGGATCCTGAAGTGATCCTGATGAAGGACTCAAATTTCTTAATAGAACCACCCCCATACTCAGATTCTGAGAAGTAAGCCCATTTAAAGGAATCCCAACTTGGATTTTGATTCAGACTCTAATGTTCACGTGTACAGTTGGGATGGAGCCGTAGGGATGAAAGTGGGCCGGGCCGAGCCGGGCTTTGACAGGCCTTAGGCTCGGCCCTAATATTTTTCAGTCAGCCCGAGCTCGACCCTGGCTCGGGGCTCGGCAATTATTAAGTTCTGAGGCCCTAGGGCCGGCCCTTTGAGCCCGGCTCGATTGAGGCCCTAGGCTCGGCTCGTGAGCTTGGCCTGTTTTATAATGATATGACACTAGCTAAAAGAAAATATTTTCAGGAAAAAAAAAGTCGTGTAGGAATTCAAAGAAATCTACATATGCAAACCAGAGCAAAAAATGGTCAAATGCATGCATTCATCCCATATATTAATATATGTAGGCCCTCGGGCTTACGAGCCGGGCTTCATCAAGCCCGAGCTCGGCCCGTTTAAGCAAACGGGCCTCCTACTAGGCCCTAGTTCGGCTCTTTTGTTTTTTGAGCCGAGCTCGGGCCGAGCCTATAACGGGCCGTCCGCGGGCAGCTCGTGGGCGGCCCGGCCCACTTTCACCCCTAGATGGAGGGCAGTTAAAATTTTCATTGGGACGGAATTCATCTACTCTTGAATTGAAAAAGCTAAAAAGAGGTCAGCTCAAAAAGCAAAAGGAGGAATTGGTTCCGAATCTAATTTAACACTCTTATAGACAGAAGCTGGTTGTTGTCATCTTCAAAGAACTTGGCGACAAAATAGTTAGGAATCTAAAAAACGTACGAGCATTTTTTTTTTTATAATTCCATGGGTGTTGTTTTTAGAACTTATGTGATGGATTATTAACATTATACTAATTGAAGCTTTTTTTTTTTTTTCCTATAAAACGTTGATAAACCTTTATTTTGTTCCCTGCAAGATGCAAACAAGAAAACAAATTCGTTTACACAAGTAGAGATAGATGTTTGCATCATTTTTTAATTATAATCATGTCAAAAGTGTTAGAATGGAAGGTCATGCTCTGGCAATCGTTTTTATTGTTGCTATGGGACTTGTACACTAGGATTTGGAGAGGATCACAAGCAATTTAAAAACGAGTTGCAAAAAAAAAAAAAAAAAAAATAGCGCAATTTATATATTTGTCTCTGTAGCTCTCATTTTTTTTTTTATTAAATAATAAGATAATTTTGAAATGTTGGTTCTTATTATTAGCCCGGGCCTTTGTTGCTAGTGTGGTTTTTTCTTTTTAAATCATCCAATATCACCTTACAAAAATAACTGGTCTGCAAGTTACATGTTATAATTAAGTAAACCATCCTGTGTATCCAAACTGTAATTGAATGAAATACTGCTAGAGTAATTACACCAGACATGGTTAAATACTATTTTGATCAAAGTTATATTCACTGTTGAATTGAAAAACTAAAAGTAAAGTCACAATTTTTAACTCAAATATGTAAATCTTCGTAAGCGGCCAAATAATTCCTAAGCTGTGAGGCAATCTACCATTCTCATATGATCAAACTAAGCCCTTCACTGAATTAACTCAAATCCATATTTGACACTCTTCCAGGTTATGTAACCTTCCAATCGATTGATCATGCAAAATCCTGCATGATACCATTTTATCCATTGGCTAGAATTTACTGTTTTGAAGCTGCACAGGCTGTTACATAGACTTCAAAGGTAGGAACGTTCCTAAGCTAGACAATCTGAAATGGTTTTCACTTCTATTAAGGGTTTTTTTTTTTTTTTTTGTGTGTGTGTGTTTAAGGGGCTTACATGAAAATGTAAGTTATTAGATGGCCTTGTTGGACCCACTTGGATGTATTCAAGTCTTGGGTCTACTTGGTTTTCATTTTTTTTTTGTGTGTGTGTGTGTGTGTTTTAAGGGGCATACATGAAAATGTAAGTTATTATTATTACATGATGGGCCCATGGGATCCACTTGGATGTATGTAAATCATAGCATCTAGAGGAAGATTTGGTCTATGTATAAGTTTTTTTTTTTTTTTTTTTTTAAGGGTTTTGATGAGAACCTTAAATGTATACACCTTGGGATGGTAGTATATGACCTTATTTGTGTTATTTTAATGTTTTCAGGTGATTTAGGTGAAAAAAAGGAATTCAGATCTAATTGGAGAAAGATAAATCCATCGTACAAAGAACCGGAGCATACAGCCTCCTGGCATCTGATGTCCGGACAGCCTCTGCGCAGTGCAACACTGGCCTCTACACAACAAATTTTCAGCTTCTGCCTCCTGGTGCGCAACCCCCTTTTAGACTCTGCTTTCTGGCATCCTGGCAATTCTCCACTTGGAAATAAAATATTTCTTCAAGACATTTTCCATGATAAAGAAAAGATTAAAACAGTTTCCTTTTCCATGATTTCTATTTTCATTTTTTATCATTTTTTTTTTTTTTTTTTCTATAAAAATGTGCTCATTAATAGTAATAAAATTGAAGTATTGAATTAAGAGATTTCCACTACATACTGCTATATGAAACCAATCCAACTGATGGTGCTTTGTATAATGACAAAGAAATCTGCTAGCATTCCCCTATTGAATGGAGATAAATATATATGTTCTACACACAGTCAAGCCCATTTTGCCAATACTGACATACACCCAGCCCCTACTAGTAAAGAAACATTTGTCCACAACTGCAGTTTTCCATTGTTCTGGATTCTGGTGTTCATGAAATCTGCAGCCAGTAAGTCAACCAGGGCCATGTAAATCAGGATTCCAGCAGATGCGGAATTGAAAATCCCTTCTACAATCAGAGCCGTCGGACTATTTTCACTGTAAATAGATGCAATCCCAATACCCAATGCGATCCCCACTGGGGTTGTCAGAGAGAAAAAGAGAGACATAATAGCCGTTGATTTTAACTTGAATTGAGCCTGCCAAATCAAAACAAATGTTCAAAGTACTCATATTAGCTTGCTTGGGCTAACTTTGTAAATTAAATCTTAATAAAGTCAGGATCCCATCTATATCTCAACTCTTTAATGTTTCTTTATAGAGATCTAAACATAAATTGCTGTGAAATTAATTTCATGCAAACAAACTGACCCTTTAGAGTTTGCCGAATCGTGTTGTTTGGAAAAGAGTAGGAATTCCCCCAACATATATTCGCGTTTTAAGTAATAAATATACCAGATAAGTGTTTATAGATTAATTTTACCTGAACAATACATCCTCCAAGTCCCATGCCCTCGAAAAATTGATGAAAACACAATGCAGCAACTAGAGGCTTTATTGTGGATGGGCTTTCAGAGGCACCCAGGGAAATTCCAATAATTACAGAGTGAACCACAATACCCAATTCCAAAACCTACAGCACATAATATTAAAAAGGGAAAAAAGCACTATACCTACCTAGACTTTGGGCGTTTTGCAGAGTGCCCCCTGAACTTTGGTATTTTGGACTAAACCTACCTGTAGTTTTAGTTGACATGCAAAATGGACGGATTCTGTTAGTATTAACAGTGTAGGTCGTATAAAATGTGTTTGGTGGATACTGGCGCCAAATAACTCCCTCTAAAAGACCTATTTGCCCCTGAGCCAGCCTATAAAACACTTGAAATGCACCAGACACATTCCTAGTCAATTTTTTTCCTTTCCAGCCATGGCTTCCTCTCAAAACTCTCAAAAATCCTGTGCCCATTGTTCTCATGGCCAATACTCTCAACTTGACGGTGAAATTCGTTATTGTCACTGCGGGCATAGGGCTGCTTTGAGAACTTCTCGAACACAGCGCAACATGGGGAGAAGGTTTCTTGGCTGTGCTCTATATGGGGTTATGCTGTCAACAATCTGATTATTCTTCTTGATGTATGGTCAACCATGCTAGTATTAATGTTATTTTGTTTCAAAATTTTTTCAGATCCAGCCAGCGTGTGGATTTTTTGAATGGGTTGATGCAGAAACTGATCAAGTACAGAAGCTATTGGATAAGATTGATGTGTTGGAGAGGGAACTGAAGACAGCTTGTCGAAGGGAAAAATGTTATCTACGTGTATTGCTGTGGACTTGGGCTGGAATTGTGTTTTTTTTTGTTCATGTGCTACCTAGTTGTGGCTTGGTTCCCTGTAGATGGGTTGGAATTACCCTGATCATATGTATCAGTTGGAATATTTTAATGAAAAGGAGTTGGTGAAATTTGCTTGTCCATGCATGCTTTGTTCACTATTTATCTTGCTCTGAATTTAATCAACCTGCAATAACAAAATCATCCTTATCCAAACACTCAATCCAAACAATATAAAAGGGTCATCTATGCTGCTCCAATCCATCATCATCATCATTACAGTCAATCCAAACAGTCATCTATACCGTTCCATAATCAAATTTACAACATCATTATGACAAAAGTTTTTTAAAACAGATCAACATAAAATCTCACAACATCATTCAGACAAAGTTTTAAAAAAGAATCAACATAACATCATCAAATTGTTCTGCCTTTTCCTGCTCCAATCCTCCCTCTACCTCTGGGTGTTGATGCAGACCTCACTGCTTGTAACTTTCCTCCACCGGTATTACTTGCTGACGAAAGTGGTTGTGAAGCTGGCAACGGCTGAGAAGAAGATTGTCTAACTCTCCCCTGATCAATCAAAATTTTCAATACAGTAGTGAGTAAATGCATGCATATAATCTAGTTGGAAGAAAAAGTATAAAACATGGGTGAAAATACTGTACCCTATGTGCTGGCATGGGCTGTGATGCTGGCTGAGAATGTGGCATGGGCTGAGAACCTGGCTGAGAAGGTGGCATGGGCTGAGAACCTGGCTGAGAAGGTGGCATGGGCTGTGATGCTGGCTGGGAAGCTGCCATGGGCTGTGATGCAGAATGAAATAGTCTTGAATTTGGATGCACTGGTCCCTTGCAAGACCTGGCATTATGGCCTGTTTTCAAGCATCTAGCACAAGTCATTGTTCTATTTCTTCTGGAAACTCTACTGGAACTATGTACCTCATCTGCTTCCCTCCTCCTCAACTTCTTTGGCCTACCTGCAGGTCTTCTATACAATGGAGGAGCAACTGGTTCCATTCCACTTTCTATCCAATCATGCATGCCAGGTACCGCGTGTATCATACTACTATATGCCTTCAAATACATCTCTTTGCTATAGCATTCATGAATATAATCTTCAGGCCTTCCTTGATTCATGTATATACATGCTATGGCATGCTTACAAGGTATCCCAGTCAGATCCCACATTCTGCATAAACATGTTCTACTCTCAATGTTCACAACATAAGTTTTGGTAAAACAGTCCACCTCAAACTCACCTCTGCCTGACCAATTGGGAAAACAATGTCTGCTGTCATTCTTGTTTTTTTCTAACTTCTCCAATATCGCAGGACAGACTGTCCCATCATATTTGGTCATTCCTTTCAACTTCACTTGAGTTCTGGTCATAAGTTTTCTCCTGACACACTCAAGCAAACCAACAATTGGTTTCTCCCTAGCTTCAAGTATGTAACTATTGAAAGACTCACAGAGGTTGTTTGTTAATGCATCACATTTGGCCCTTGTAGAAAAATGAGATCTGGCCCACCTGTTTGGATTAGCAGATATCAGCCAATTATATGCAGCCTGGTCCATCTCTTTCACCCTCTGCATATGACTATCAAACTCTCTGGGTGATCCACATGATGCTGCAGCCCACATAGCATCTTTCAATAATTTGCCTTTAAACAATTTTTTGAAGTTATCATACATATGTCTCAAACAGTGCCTGATTTCAGCAGTAGGAACTACTATCTCAAATGCTGCGTCAAGCCCTTTCTGTCTATCAGACAAAAAAATCCAGCCCATGTCACCCCCATTTCCAATGTCATCAATTAATGATTTCAAAAACCAAGTCCATGAATCCAAATTTTCAGCTTCTACAACAGCCATTGCAATTGGGAACATATTATCATTCCCATCTCTACCCACTGCAGCCAACACTTGTCCGCCATAACTACCTTTGAGGAAGCACCCGTCTAGACCAATTATGGGTCTACATCCACCAAGGAACCCTACCTTTTGTGCCTCATAGCAGACGTACAATCTCTGAAAATTTGGAATTCTATCTATGTGAGGTCTCTGTGTCACCACAAATATACTTGTGTTGGGATTGTACTTTTGGACAGTGACACAATAGTCCCTCAATCTAGTGTATTGGATTCTGATATCTCCAGAGATGTTATCCGATGCCTTCCTCTTGGCTCTATACAACTTATCCTTCGACAAATTCACCTTTAATTCTCTTCTCAGCTCTTTTTGCATTGCAGGAATTGACCATTTCGGATTGTCACTCATCCTCTGCTGGTATTTAGCAGCTATATAGCTGGAAGTTACCAAGTGATTCTCAAACCTCATACCACATGCATGTTTGGGCTTGAATGTCTTAATCTGAAATGTCTTCTCACCCTGCATAGGTGATGCATGAATCCTAAACCCACAATCATATTTACAAACAGCCGTGATTCTCTTATTCTCATTTTTCAGATATTTAATGTCATAGCCTTGCCTTACAGTCCATTCAACAAGTGCTTGTCTGAACACTTGTGGACTTGAAAATACCATACCCAACTTCAGTTCAGGATTCTCCATATCAGTCAGTTCATTAAACTCAGGCCATTTAGACCTGTTGTTCTCATCAGATGAGCTGCACAATGAGTGAAGATCATCCCCATGCTCATCATCTGTTATCCAATTCTCATCAATTGGTACTTGTTGTTTTCCTTTATGCACCTCTTCCACATTTTCAGAAGATCCTCTGAAGATATTCTCATCTTCTGGCTTCTCAATATCCTCATGTAACTCTGGTGGCTCCTCAGGATCTATAGGATTCTCTTCACTTTCAACCTCACTATCATCATGACCAGCACTTGTCTGATTTTGGCCATCATCATCATTGCTTTTATCAGGATGCTGATGAATACTGGGGTCATGAGGATGTTGATGAACATTAGGGTGATCATCACTGACTTCATCACCAGAAGTTTCATCCTCAACATCAGCAGCATAGTCCTCCTCATAGTGAAGTTTCCTACTGGCTGATGCTGCTTCTGCTGCAGGTAACTGTTTCAAGGGACCTTCGGTGTGAATATTTTGCATCAAGATCTTCCCCTTAGGTGACACCACCATCAAAGGTTCATGTCCCCTCTCAATATAAATAGACAAGACCTGACTGTCCTTATAATGTTCTAATAGAATAAATACATCCCTGTCTGATTCAATCCGCCTCAGACCTTCATCAAAATCCAATCCTGGCACCTTAAAATACATTGAACTGTTCCCTGGGTACCCTAATTCTATCATATAATCCCTGAACTCAAAAAATGATGCTTTGTCAATATCAAATTCTCTGACTTCATGTACCACACCCCCAATGTATACACTGTTTGGTGGGTCTGTAAAATAACCACCGTGGTGGAATTCAATTGTAACTTCATCAAACATCTGCATGTAAAACCTTATACCAGTTAAGAAAAAACACATCTGCATGTCAAAGCAAATATTGGCTTTTTAATTCCTCAAAAGGCAACACATTTGGACATATTTAGAAGGAAAAAAAAAAAAAAAAACAATACCTACCTGTACTTTGGACATTTTGCAGAGTGCCCCCTGTACTTTGGTATTTTTGGACTAAACGTACATTTTGGACATATTTAGAACAAAGGGGCATGTATATATTACTGGAAAATAGACTGGCTTGAGCTGATTGATCAGGCTATTAGGCTTAGTAACTAAAAAGATATGGGATTTACAAGCCAAACCTGCCCATGCACTATTGCACATACATTTCAAGTTTGAAGAAGCATTTCAAGTTTGTTTTGCACCATTGATCTTATTGTTATGAAATGTTCCTCATCAAGTGTTAACAATCCACTAATGGGACAATTAATGCCAAAAAAAAAACATATTAGACAGCATTGTTGGTGTCCATTTCCAGATTTATTTGGGAGCCCCAACTGGCACCATTTCCCTGGTGACTGACTGGGAATCCCTGCATAATCTATGTTTCTAATACACATGGTGGGCCCCAAGAAGATTAGCAATCAAAACACTCACATAGATCAATAGCTCAAGGCATTTTTTGTTCCTATTGATTCACTCTTAACAACTGAACAGCCATTGTCAATTTGAGGTGAGTGCCAATCACCTTGTGACTAGATTAAACTGATACAGGTAAGCCCCTGCATACGCAGATCCACATAAATGGTGCATTGAAGTGTGTGGGTTTGCACTCGTGATCCAGGGAGCATCCCTTTTGTTCAGCATTTGTGAACAGGGAGCATCCAACAAGGTGTGACTGTGGTCCCCTCCACCATGGACAACCCACAAAAGTAGCAAACAGGTGGGGTTTCTGTTCCACCAACATTCAAACAGAAACAATAAACAAAAGAAACATTTTTTCAAGAGGGGACCATTTTCGACAGCGAAGGTCCTACACTTTTCTATATGAGACATTCACCATATGAGACAAAGAAATTCAAACTTCATGTAAAATGCATGCACGCAGAGCTATGAAATTATGATTTTTGTTCAAAATCCTAAACCATAAATCATCGGCGAAGCTTATAACCACCACATGCATCAAAATGTACATGATTAAGGGTATGAGATCATACCTCTGAAACTGTTGATGTTCTTTCGTGCCTGGATCTATAGTTCTTCTTGAGGGATCTGTCGATCGCAAGGAAGGAGGGACGGTTTCGCCTCAAACCCTAACCGCAAGTGAAAAGGGGGAAAATGAGAAAAAATCGTGGTCAGTAAAACGGATATATCAGGGGTAAATTCGCCATTTACTATATTCCGTCACGGACGTTTGTATTTGTATGTCAACTAAAACTACATGTAGGTTTAGTCCAAAATACCAAAGTACAGGGGGCACTCTGCAAAACGTCCAAAGTACAGGTAGGTATTGTGCTTTTATCCCTATTAAAAACAGATCAGAATCAGAAGAATTCTCATTTTAGATTGAGATAACAAGTTAAAAGCAAAATCAGTAAACTTGTGTGAATTGAAAAAAAGAGAGTACACATCCTAAACCTTAATTTGGTTCATGAAATTCACAGAATTGGCTGAAAGTAATATCATTTTGGCTACCCATAAAAAAAAACTTCCTCCCAACTTCACTACATAAATTGATAAAAGGTATGGGTAGAAATAAAATCATATTATTTTAGCCACACAATAGAAATAATTCTGAACTTCATTAGGCATCCAAGTACTTTAGCCAAACTCCCTATACCACATATGAAAAAGCTGACCATCTACAACCATCCAACCAAGCACCCCATAGAAGTGGTCCCCCTAGTTTGGCTTTTGAAAAGCTTGCACTTTTGGTTATTCTAAAAGTTGTAGAAGATTTTGATCTTCCTTACGAATCTTTAAAAGGAAAAAACGGATTTTTCTTTCAATCGCATAAAACATTCAATAATCCATTACAAATTCAAAGCAAATTAAAGTTTATGAAGCTCACCTGCGATATGACTCGATGACGAGTAAGCTCACTAGCAGATGAATCTGGGGTCGGACCAACAGACCCATGTGTGTGCCCATGGCTTGCGTGTGTGTGCAATTGGGCATGGGCGGTTTCTTCATCCACAAAACCACCACCAATCACATTGTTGGCCTCGCCAAAGTGCGACCGGGTGTAGTAACCAGTCGCATAAGCATCCACCATCAACGTCCCGATTGCTGACACCATGGCCACAAATCCAGCGAAAGGGAATTTTCCCCATGGATTCTCTTTGAGACATGGTGATGTAAGATTGTCAAAAGCATCGGGTAAAACATGTATGAATCCTGTTGCAAGTATCACTCCCGCGGCGAACGCCTTCACGATGAAGAAGACGTCTTTCTCAGGGCTGAGAGCTGGTATTGATTTTCCAAGCATAGGAATACCGACACCAAGTGCACCTGCTATTAGGATTGAAAATATTGCTATGATCTTAAATACCATAGCCTTAGATTTGTCTCTATCTTCGGCATCGGCATCGCATTCGCATTCTGCAAGAACTTGATAGGGAAGGAGCAGAGAGTAGAAGAGTAGGACTGCTAAAAGGTAAGCTTGTAGCTTCATGATTCACAACAACGTGTAGAAAAAATCACAAGTAAGAAGAGAGGAAGAGCTGAGAAAATTGAATGATGGAGAAAAGAAGAAAGGAAATCTGGGTAAGAGAAATCAAGATGGAAATAAGAAGAGAGAAGTGTGTGATTTTATAGAGCGATACGGCTTATAATTATGGTAGGTCTTCCGCGTTTGTTGTGTTTAAAAACCTAAGATTACTTCTATGAATCCTACTGAATACAATGGTTGTCACTTGGCAACCCCCCACATAATAAAATCCTCATGTTGATTGGACGCCTCCATGTAGGTAAGATGACCAATTTTCATTGCACTCTATAATATATATATATATATATATATATATACACACACACACTAGCAAAACATAAATAATTTACAATATTATATAATAATTAATAATTTTTAATAATTAATTATTTAACCATAGATCTATAACCATAGATATATAATCTATGCATAGTATATCCTTATAGGTTAGAAAGAATATTTTGAGATTACATGAGAAACCATCTTTATCTAAAAGCTTAATGTGTAGATAGATGTGTTGAATGTGTTGGTCTCTTTATTTAGATGACTAAAATCGAAAATTTCTCCCAAATCCCTAAAATCTCTCATTAAGTTAAAATTGAAATTGAAATTGAACTCCAATTTTACAATCAATTGCGAAATTATAGTTCAATTTCGAAATCGATGCCTACGTCTATAATATATTATAATTGCAATTATTTTTCTTCCGATCAATCTAATGGTATATATCACTTTAGAGTCAAATTGCGCCACTGATGAAACCCCATTAAAGATAGAAGATATCTTAAATAAAGGTAAGGCCTGTTGCAATTGTTGTTGTACTCTATTATATAAAGTAATTATTTTTTCATGATCAATCGAGTGGTGTATATCACTTTAGAATCAATAATTTACGTCAATATTGTTAAAACCCCGTTAAAGATAGAAAAATATCCCAAGTAACTGCACGTTGATAAGCTAAAATTGGATGAGGTCAAATATTAGAGTCCAAGATTGAGTTTCCCTCTCCAAGTGACAACATTGTGTCAATATTTCTCACCCTGAATTGTTAGATTACTAGTAATTAATGCAGCTGACCATTCTCAAGATTAAACTACAAACAATGGCTTTCAAGGAGAATGTCACTGAAATGAGATCGTACTGTTACCCCTGCCGTTCAAGGACTCCTTTTAACTTCCTATCTAGGAGGGATACCTTAAAAGGTTGTCTGTTGGAGCCTGGAAGCTTGAAAAGGGCATTTTAAGGGCTTTGGAAATCACAAACCCATCTAAGTTCTCATATTGCGTTTGATGACACATACAACGTAGATATCTTCAAATATTGCACAAGATTTTCTACCAAAACAATTGTTGAAATTGTCGTCAAGTTACTATCTTGGGTATTTTTAAGTTTGGGGTTGTGAAAGTATTGTGGAGAGTACATTAAGATCCAAATACTTGAGTAATTAAATATTAAGCACAATAACCTGTGCAAAGTACGGGCTAGTTTGCTGATTAACTGTGTAGCAACACACACACACACACACACATATATATATATATATATATATATATATAAAGATAAAAGGGGGCTTCTATTGGCAACAGACTTTTTTCCTTTCCACACCGCACAAAATTTTTTATTTTTTTCTTCCTAAACCACCCCTCTCCACTCCTCCCCCTCCCTCCCCTCTCAGTCTCTGGCAGGGGGAGGGATCGTCGGCCGAAAGTCCGCAGCGGCAGCTACGGCAGGTCAGCCAGTCGGCCTCCCTCCCCCCTCCCACTCTCCCTCTCTCTCCCCCTCTTTTTGCTGCCCGATCTCCCTCCCAACCAGCGGTAGAGGAAGAGGGGGGTGGGAAGGAGAGAGAAGAAAGGGAAGGGAGAGAGGGAGAGGAAATAGAGGAGGGGGGAGGGAGGAGGGAGAGGGAGAGGGAGAGGAGAAGGAGGGGGAGGGAGGGAGGGAGGGAGGCCAGCGATCCCTCCCCGCGGGAGACTGGGAGGGTGGGGCGGGGTGGAGGGAGGGAGAGGATGACGGAAGAGGGTGGAGAGGGAGAGGGAGAGGGAGAGGGAGGAGTGGTAGTTTAGGTAAAGAAAATGTTTATTTTTTTGGTGCGGTGTGGAGAGATGAAAATCCGGTGCTAATAGAAGCCCCCAAAGATAAATTAAAAAATTTAAATAACGTAAATAATCTTCAAACACTTATTAACAACGATTTAGCATAGATAGAGCATAAAATTTAAATAAAGAATAAAAGAAGAGAAGATTACGACGCTGTCTCTTTTCTTAATCCAAGAGTCTTGAATATAAATGAAGAGAAATAAGGTGAAAATGAAATGAGAATATGGAGAGAAAGGGTACAAGAGATTGAAAAATGGAAAAGAAGTTGTTGAGAAGAGTGAGAAGTGGGAAGAAGACTTGAAGTATTTCCAAATGGATATGTTATTTCGGAGATGACAAATCCCATTGAAAGGCTTATGTAACAATTTGAAGGTTT
This sequence comes from Camphora micrantha, assembly GCA_003546025.1. Classification (NCBI taxonomy): domain Eukaryota; kingdom Viridiplantae; phylum Streptophyta; class Magnoliopsida; order Laurales; family Lauraceae; genus Camphora; species Camphora micrantha. The sequence continues at coordinate 8,886,594 of QPKB01000005.1, read as the reverse complement.
GGAATTTAACATTTCAAAAGTAGGAAATTTTATTATAATTTTGTCTTCTTATGGGACCCACACCATAAAAGAAAAAAGAAAAAAAAACTTCCGCATTCTTGCATTCAAGTGGGCTCCATTGCATAAAATTATATATGCATGGACCTATTTATATGTAAGAATATACTATGTATTTTTCCCAAAATTGTTATTTGTCTATTTATATCATTTTTAAGTATTTACTTTAATATTTTGCTCATTATCACGTTGTGTACGGGCTAATTATCCATTCTCCGATAATTTCTCATTATCACGTTGTGTACGGGCTAATTATCCATTCTCCGATAATTTTGATAGTTTGAGGCTAATTGTTATCAAAATGATAATTTCGGCGATAATACAAGAAAATATTAACAAAACTGGTTGTCCAGAGTAGGGTCCTTACAATATAGGTAAGTGATAATAATATACACTTAAAAAAAGACTATTCAAAAATATAAATTATAATCCATTTACAATTCATTTAAATATTTATAAAGATTTTTATTTTAAAATATAATTATTTTTTATCATGAACGCGGGTCTTTTCCACTAGTTATATATATAAAGACAGCAGGTCCCTATGTGGGAGAGCCCTTAAAGTTTTCGTAACGCCACGTTCCATTCCAAAATTATGAGACATGTCAAGCAAATCCTCTCGGAACATAATCTTTTTGACTAGCCCAATGAGCACGGTCTCCCTGAAGTGCAAAATAAATAATCACATATTAAAAAAAAATTACCTCTTTCCATTAGACAAGTTGAATAATATAGAAATAGAAAAATTGGAACAGAAAGGATATAGTTATGGAACAACTGTGGGTAGTTGCATGAGTAGTTACATAACGGTCGGTCAAAATTATAACCGACGGACAAAATTGAAGCCAAAACCTCCTAGCTTAATATATTATAACTAGAAAAGCATGTTTGCGCTAAGCACGGGTCCAAAAATAAAAACACGTACAATTTGTGGCTATTTTATGAGATATTAATTAATAAGAAAATAAATATAAAACAAACAAATATATCATTTATTACGGTTCGAAGCATGGCCCAGCCCTACATTTATACAAAATAAATATTACTTTTTATATAAATGAGTATAAAACTTCAAGTCTTGTGTAAATTAATGTTTGAGAAATTGCATGTGGCCCTGTCTTTAGGAATTAGATTTGACGCCCACTTTAAAAAAAATAATTGTATGTGGAGCCCATATGTATAAATCACTAACAATGATCCACTTTTAAAAATCACAAACATTAAGAATTTTCTAACCATAATAGATATATTGAAATTCTAAATCCACCTAAAGAAGGCTCATTTTAACTTGGCTGGATAGAGTTATTGAGCAAGCTGGATTTTCTCTTATGGACTCTTTAAACACCTATCTATAATATATATTTATATATATATATAAATTTAAATTCACATAAAGAAGCTTAAAAAAAGTGGACTCTGAATTGATTAATAGAGCTTATCTCTTGGAATTAATTTGAGATTTAATTTCTCAAATTAATTTGAGATTAGAGTCCAATTTGACAATCAATTAGCAAATCAGACTTCAATTTCGAAATCGAATCCTACGTCTATAATATATAATAATAGGAGATTAACGATTTCAATCTCTAGCTACCGTTGACCTAAAAATCATTGGCCCATCAGTTATCTTAATATATATGACAGTTTTTTAAATTCAAATCAACACGGGTATGTAGTTTTTCAATATCAAATCAATACACGTAAACACTCTTTCAAAACTAACAAATACAATGATGAGATTCAAAACTAACAAATACAACGATGAATGCGTTTACAAATACAATGATGAGATTATGGATCATGCATGGCGGATGATATTCATTCAATGTGTACTCTTACACCATAATCTTGCCATTCACAGTTCCATTAAACAGACGGCTTCCATTGGTATCATCATCTCAAAGGCATTTTCGTCTAACTGTAACCATTCCCAGTTTTTAAAAGAGAGCTCTCAGAGGCATTTTTTGACAAACCTTAATGATCCCCATAGTGTATTATTTTTCCAACACAACAGAACTTTGGACAAAACTTCATGTACATGAAGTTTTGTCCAAAGTTCTGTTGTGTTGGAAAAATAATACACTATGGGGATCATTAAGGTTTGTCAAAAAATGCCTCTGAGAGCTCTCTTTTAAAAACTGGGAATGGTTACAGTTAGACGAAAATGCCTTTGAGATGATGATACCAATGGAAGCCGTCTGTTTAATGGAACTGTGAATGGCAAGATTATGGTGTAAGAGTACACATTGAATGAATATCATCCGCCATGCATGATCCATAATCTCATCATTGTATTTGTAAACGCATTCATCGTTGTATTTGTTAGTTTTGAATCTCATCATTGTATTTGTAAACGCATTCATCGTTGTATTTGTTAGTTTTGAAAGAGTGTTTACGTGTATTGATTTGAAGTTGAAAAACTACATACCCGTGTTGATTTGAATTTAAAAAACTGTCATATATATTAAGATAACTGATGGGCCAATGATTTTTAGGTCAACGGTAGCTAGAGATTGAAATCGTTAATCTCCTATTATTATATATTATAGACGTAGGATTCGATTTCGAAATTGAAGTCTGATTTGCTAATTGATTGTCAAATTGGACTCTAATCTCAAATTAATTTGAGAAATTAAATCTCAAATTAATTCCAAGAGATAAGCTCTATTAATCAATTCAGAGTCCACTTTTTTTAAGCTTCTTTATGTGAATTTAAATTTATATATATATAAATATATATTATAGATAGGTGTTTAAAGAGTCCATAAGAGAAAATCCAGCTTGCTCAATAACTCTATCCAGCCAAGTTAAAATGAGCCTTCTTTAGGTGGATTTAAAATGAGACTCCTTTTTCCAATTAATTTTCCAAAGACTCAACAAGACTCATAAACCAATCAGATAATTTAAAAAACCAAAAAATCCACTTGGCAAATAAGAGATTAGATTCTACTTCAAATATTTTAAATATAACATTGCAATCAATAATTTATAGGCAGACGAAAAATCAAGCCCCACATGATTCCAATGAGATAACAATCTATAAGAAATTTTGAAACCAGCCCACTTCAGCCAATCATCATCATCATCATCAATATCTACTCTCCAGCAGGTGCCTCACATTCACCCATCATTCCTTGTGCTCACTTTGTAATGAATTTTCCCAACCATGTCATATCCAACTACAACACCAACACCATCAACTTGTCTGAATCACCAAAAAAAAGACCAACAGACCCATATGAACCAATGTCAAAACCTCTTTAAGGCCCCACACAAACCAAAAATTCATCTCTTTGAAGGTCCAAGAATGGAATTTTTAAACCCATATCCTTTCTTTGACCATCTAAAAAAAAGTCATCTAAAACATCCAGTTAGAATCACACTTTCACCATATGCAAATGCCTCTGGCCTTTGCATAAAAACTGAGTTAAAAAAATAATAATAATAAATAACAGATAACAGCAATCTACTTGGAAACAAAAAAGACTCCAATATCAATAAAATCTAAACCCATCAGATCCATGGAAACCAAAATCCAAGCAAAAAAAAAAAAAAAAAAAAGACAAAAAACTCACCTTCAGACCGAAATAGCAGCAAGGAAAAGGCAAAGGCAGCGGGACAGCACGGATCACGCGGGAGGGCACAATGCAGAGAGGGAGCGAGGGAGGCTCCGGCAGGGGCGTGGGCGCTGGAGGGCACAGTGCTGGGAGGGGAAAAAATCGAGAGAGAGAGAGAGAGAGAGAGAGAGAGAGAGAGAGAGAAATCGAGAGAGAGAAAGGGAGAGGGAGCGAGGGAGAGAGAGGGAGAGGGAGAGGGGTCGCAGTCGATGGGCACAGGAGCAGAGCGAGAGGGAGAGGGAGGGAGAGATAGAGAAATAGAGAGAGAGAAAGGGAGGGGAGGGAGAGAAAGGGACCGGACCGCAGGCGGGCTCCGGCGCAGGCGAGCTCCGGCGAAGGCAGGTGCGGCGACAGGGCAAAGCGCGGGAGGGGCAGAGCAGAGCGCGGGAGGAGGAAAAAAATCGATGAAAACAGTGAAATCAGTGAAATGAAGTGGGTTTTCGCGGTGGGGATATAAGGGACTTTTTGCGACCGCCTCTGCGACCGCCAATGGCGGTCGCTAATGGTCCTATTAGCGACAGCCACAGGCGGTCGCCCGCTTCTAGCTGCGCCAAAACGCCCTTTTCTAGTAGTGTGTCTTCTATGGTATTTTCGCATGGTATTTGAGAAATACATAATCTTCTTTGATCTTAAATCAATAAATCAATAAACCTTAAATGGAAACCCTAAGCCCTAATTCCACAAATTCCCTTGATTTGGAAGCTCTAATTAACTCCCAAAGACCCTAGATCCATAAACCCTAACTCCAAATTAAAAGCATTGAAACCCAAACCCCTAAATTGCTAAGTTGATTAAGCATTGAAACCCGAGTTGCTGATTAGACTTGCTTAAGCATTGAAACCCAAATTTCTAACTCGATTAAGCATTGAAATTTGAAACACAAATCCCCCCAAGTAGGAATTTTCTTGTAGATAAAAATAGATAGCAACAAAATTAAAGAAAATGAGTTTTAACTATTTATATTTCTTATTGGTTTTTTTGGACTAATTTTCGCAATAGAATGATTATTACTTTTTTTAAAGTTAGAGTTTCTTTATTATTGTAGTGTGGTTGCTAATAGAATTGCTAATTTCTTGAAGAATTGGTTGTTAGCAGTAGAATTCCTCAAAAAAGAGAAAAATGTATTGAAAATTATGTATTTAACGTATGCTAATGCTATAAATGGAGATTATTGGTAGTTGGTGCGAGAGAAATATATGTTACTCGATGTAGTTAGATTTTTTGTGGTAAATTTAAATGCAATGCATTTTCTGTAGTGGAGCCTCGTAAAAGTTTATCCCCACCTAAATAAAAATTCTAGATCCACCACTGGTTCCACTGATGCAGTGGTTTGTGTTGGATGTATTAGGTGTGGTCCACCTTCCCACACACCCAACTCTAATGAACCCCACTTTGGACGACCTTTATATATAAAGACTCCTAATTATATATTTTCGTTTTTTCACTAAAGAGGAAATTTTATTAAACAACAAGAGTTGAAACAACATGAAATAGAGACCAAAGCATAGATTATAAATCTAACAATTATATATAATGAAGCGAACTGATTCCAATTGAGAAATCAGCCGCTTCATTTCAATTTTATTTTGACCATTTTAGTTCCAATTTGACCCTCTTTAATGTCACTTTAAATTCCTCTTAATTTTCACTTGAGCCTATTATTAACTCTTAAGACTGTTATGGAGATTTGCAACTGAAATTGACATATATATGGAGCCCTTTTTTCTGTAACTGAAATGAATAATTGAGAAAATGAGTTGTAACCTTCTTCATACAGAGTCTTATCACCACAAGCCTCTTTTCTATGTGCCATTTTTTTTTTCTTTTCTCCGTGTGAATGGCTGCAAGTCTCATTGAGTCTTCTCTTCTCTACAAGAAACTAAGGTATTTGCATATTTTTTACTCTTTTTTTTGTGATTTTAGTTTCCCTTTATGAATCTTAATTTTAATTTCCGACATAGATCATTGTTCACAACACCTATATGTGATAATGAAAATAAATATATTTAACTCACTACCAAACATTTGGGCTACTCATTGACACCATCTCAATATTTCATATTTCATGTTTCTACTAAAGATTTTAAATTTCTATATTTATTAATTATTTTAAATTTTAATTGTGTAATTTTTAAGAAACCTATAAATTTGTGTAAGAAACATTTCTATTTTAGATTTTATAAAATATAAATATATGAAATTAAAATTAAAATTTTATTTATGTCATAAAATTAAATGTTATTCTCTGTATGACTTTTAATGCCCGTGCTAAGCACGGGGGCATTTTGCTAGTGAAGGCATGATAGTGGTACTTCTCACAATCGTAGTCGAATAACTAAGAGCTTTTTATAAGACTCCACTAAGGTTTATAGGATTTGTAAATAAGTCTCTGAGGTTTTAGTATTTATAAATATGCCCTTGCTTTTTCTTTTTAATACCTTTCATGTCCCCAAAATCAATATTCATGACAAAAATGGGCATCCACCATGAGATTTGTGTTGGATTTTTATATAAATGACAACTTTGCCCTTACATACATCAAACAAAAATGAGTATACTTTTATTTACAAAAATACCATTGTTTTATCTCAAGTCTCAATGGTTTCTTTCAATAATAACCATCTCATTCACATGACCGGGGGTAGACCCAGGTACAAAGGCCTTGGGACTTAAGCCCCTATCCATATTTGAGAAAAGTTTAAATTCATCCTCCCCCTGTACATTCTAAAAGTTGATATAATTTTTTAAACATTTGCCCCTCCCCCCAATATTTCTTTTACATAGAGCCAAACACCACCCCCATCACAAATTCTAAAATTTAATATATATTTTTTACATTTGTCAACTCTCCCAATATTTCTTTTACAACCCCTACACATGAAGCATAATAATGTATTTTGAAACTTTCATCAATTCAAAAGTAGGTCGTGTATGGATTGGAAAATCATAACTAGTTATAAGTACAAGTGTTATTGTCGTCATGATCAATGTGGATTTACTTAAATGAGCCTAGTATTTATAAAAAAATCAAAATTTTATAGGGTTATTCTCTCCCACTAAGTACAATTGCTAATGTTATATGCTTTATAAAAAAAATTGAATCCAAGCTTTTGAGATTTTGCATATAAGGATAAAACAGGTGGACAAAAGTGTCACTTTACTTAAAAACCTATGGCGGTTGGAAGACTATTGATTTTATTGGGGACACAGAAGGTATTAAAATGAAAATCTATGTTCCTATTTGCAAATACTAAAACCTCAGGAGCCTATTTACAAAACCTACAAACCTTAGTGGGGTATATACAAAAAGCTCAATAATTAAATACTAGTCTTAATTATATACTTCCATTGCTAGTCCCGGGCCAATTTCCAGATCATTTTTTGACTCATGGATGCATGCATTGTTTTATTTGATGCTAAAAGAAGTTTTTCGTTTTAGAAAGTAAAAAGTAAAATTTTAAGAAAAAATAAATTAATTAAATAGAAAAAAAGAGATGTTGGATAATCCCACAACTCTATCCCAGATTTGAAAGAGTTGGCTCAAACTAGGGGTGTACATGGGCGGTTTGGATCAGTTTAGAGGGAAAATCACTAACCAAACCAAACCAAACCCATCGGTTTTCTATTTTCTCAAACCAAACCGAACCGAACCGAATGAAAAGGAACCGGTTCGGTTCGGTTCAGTTACAGTTTATTTTATTTTATTTTAATTTTTCACAAAAAAATGGCAGTTCAATTAGTAAGAGACATTGGACTTCAAGTAACGGAGTGAGGGTTCGATTCTTCTTCAAGTAATTTTTCATATTTCTTTATATATTTTATAAAAAAATATATATTTATGTAATCATGTCGGTTCGATTTGAGCGGTTTAACCACACATTCAAACCGAAAACCGAACCGAACCGAACCATATGGTTTGAAGGAAATTCAAATTGTAACCGAACCATTCTACTACAAAACCGATCCGAACCGCCTGGTTTGGATCGACTTAGCGGTTTTTTTGTACACCCCTAGCTCAAACGAAACTGTTTCATTCTCTAGCTTACCTTCTAATAAATGTCCTGATTCCTATTGGACAAATATTAACATCAAGGAGACAAGATTCACGGGAAAACAAAGCAAGTGCTTAAAAGGGACTACAATTGAAAATATCAAGGTTAAGATGCAAGTCGTTTCCTGTTAACACAATGATTTATTTATCAAGAGTTTTGGTGTGATTACTTGAATTTTTATTTTTATTATTTTTTATTTTTTTGTGATTACTTGATAAGATTCATGTGTGAAGGTTTTATCTTTTATTCTATTCTTTGGTGAAATTGCAGATACAATTAGAGCACTAAGCTTTTCCTAATTTCAAATCTCTTGACTTCCCTCCACTCCCATGATTGGCATGACCCTAAATAAGCTCGACAAGGACTATTGCATGTAAGAAAGGTGTTGTCCGTTGGGTACTCCGCTTCTCATCTAATTTGTTAGGGTATGAGCCCTAAGTTCCTTGTCTTGTGGGGCTATCTTTCCTCATATTTGAAGAAGCTTCTCTTGTTGATGGAGTAGGCTTCCTTCTCCATGATTCGGTCTCATGGGTCCTTGCCCCTTTGAATGGGTACCAAAAAGACATTGACTATTTCACATTAAATCATTGAGAGACATCCACACCATAGCACACAACCTTATAAATCAAGCATTGCAGTGCCACAAAAGTTCTCAATATTACAAAGAAGACAAGTATCCAATTGCCTTTCAAGACTCTTGCAAAACCACAACAGTTTTCTACATTCCACAGGGGCAAATTTAACAATATATTATCAGTTAAAACGGTTTTCAATATCCATAAACATTACAAGTACATTAGGCAGTTTTTCTATCGAAAAAAAAGATATTTTTGTCATTTTATCATTTCTTGTTTACAATATATAAGAGTCACTCTTCCAATAAGGGAAGTTTTTTACATGAAAGATCGACCAATTGTGAAGAGGTGAAAATTAGGGGGTCCTTTTCTTTTCCTTTTTTTTTTTTTCCTTTTTGTTGGATGGGCTCAGCCTCATTAACATTTGTATCAGGACGTCCACTTTTAGTTTGAAGAGCTTCAAATAAAAAAGTAAGTCTAAAACAAAAAGAGAAAAAAATTAATTATATTGATTTCAACCAGTTTGTAGTTTGGACTTTAGTAGTAAAATGGGCGAATAAAATCACCATCCACGATCTATTCGGATCCGATTTTACCATGGAAAATGGCATGGTTGTTAGAGATGGTTTTGAGTGGTTTCATGTTGGAAGTGGAAGGAGAACATAAGTAAGTTATAGAGTAGTTATAACAAACAGTCAAAATCAGAAGTTATGATCAAAATTATATTGAAAAACCACCCCACCCTATTAAAATTATTAAGAGAATAGGGAGATATTGTTTCATCCTATAAACATTCGCCATATGTATAAAATCTCTTCTTTTTTTTTTTCTCTTTTTTATTTTTATTTTTTTATCATTCCAAGAAACCAATTGAGAGGTTGCATTGGCTGGCCAGAGATTTTATACAGCTGGCGATATATTTAGGTTTTTTTTTATTTTATTTAAGTCTTTTGAGATTTATTTACATTTTTTAAAATTTATTTTGGATCTTTTGAAATTTATTTTTATATTTTTAAATTTATTTATATTTTTTGAAATTTATTTGGATCTTTTGAAATTTATTTGGCCAATTAAATGGCAGTTGAACATTATTAATGGTATATCCTATTAATCGTGGGATATGATTTTGAAGAAAGAGTAATTAGATATTTTAGGTCTTCAAATTTGAAAAAAAGACATATCACACTATGAAAAAAATTGTAGATCTAAGGCAATAAAGTGAAATGTTCATAGACTCATCGCCGAATACCCCTTTTATTTAAACCATCCGATATCACCTTACAAAAATAACTGATCTGCAAGTTACATGTTATAATTAAGTAAACCATCCTGTGTATCCAAACTGTAATTGAATGAAATCCTGCCTAAGTAATTAGATTAGAGATGGTTAAATACTATTTTGATCAAAGTAATATTCACTGTTGAATTGAAACATTAAAGGTAAAGTCCCAATTTTTAACTCAAAGATGCAAATCTTTATAAGCGGCCAAATAATTCCTAAGCTGTGAGGCAATCTACCATTCTCATATGATCAAACTAAGCCCTTCATTGAATTAACTCAAATCCATATTTGACACTCTTCCAGGTTATGTAACCTTCCGATCGATTGATCATGCAAAATCCTGCATGATCCATTTTATCTATTGGCTAGAATTTACTGTTTTGAAGCTGCACAGGCTGTTACAGACTTCAAAGGTTGGAACGTTCCTAAGCTAGAAAATCTGAAAGGGTCTGACCAATTTTGAGAATGACCAAAACATGTACTGACGATGATTAGGCTTACAAAAGGGCCCCACGGATTCGACTCGGGCCTTAGAGAAAAAGAAAGAGACGAGCATCGTAAGCAAGGAAACCCCATCGACGGCCACGATCTCGTCTTGCTCCCCAAATCAATGGCACATCTTAGGGCACGCCACATAACATCCTCCACTTCCTTCCCCTGCTATTCTTCCACCTTATTCTCATTACTTGGGTTTCAAAATCTTGTTGTCTTCTTCTTCTTCGTTGATTCTAGGATTTTCTTTTCTTTTCTCTCTTTGTCTCTCCTCCTTTTCTCGCTGCGCTCTTCTTCGTCGTCGATTCTAGGGCTTTTTTTTTTCTCCTTCTCTTTCTCTCTTCCTTCCATGCTAGCTATTTGATGCTATTTCATGCATTCGGAACCTTCGCCTTTCGATCGCAAGGATTTCTCCAAGGAAAAGAAGAACGAGAGATTGGATTCCATAGATCATTCTCCTTCCAGATGGAAAGATTGGTCTCGCAACCCTCCAGGTTCGTTTTTCTTGATCTCTTTCCATTTCGTTGAGATTCTCTCGATTTTCTATTCATGTTGCTCTGCAAAATCGATAGATTTGAGCTTGTTTATGGCTTTTGCCGTGTTGATTTTTGTTGTTTTTCTTGTTTGTTGACTTTTCCGCATGGTTTTTCTTGAAGATCTCTAGAAGCAAGGGAGTCAACATGGCTTTTCCGTTCAATTCAAGCCCGTTATATATTTGAATAGCGTTATGAGTCCCGTTTCTGATTTGAACGGCTAATAGATGGAGGGGCCAACTAAATACAAAATCAATTGAGGTAAGGGGTAAATTGATAAAGCTAATAGTTTAGGGGCTAAATTGAAAAAAAAAATGTAAAACTGCAGTGGGCATTCTGTCAAAAAGTCTTTGCTTTTAGTTGTTTGTTATGGAGTCTTTTTGACTTTTTGTATGGGAAAGTTGAGTGTTTTTTTGTTTTCTTTTTTTTCCTTTTTTTTTTTGTGGATAAAGGTGGTTAATTGCTATTTTACTTTTTTTGAAAAGCGATTGAATTAAAGTACTTTTAATGTGACATTTTGTCTGAAAAATGGAGACTTTATTTGACTTTTATGATATTGGTAAAGTGCCAAAATAGCCCAGGACTAGTCTATGCTACATCTTCAATAAATAAATATTGAAGTCTTAACATATACTTTAATGTTTTAGATTTTTCTAAAAACTTAAATTTGTTTTTGACTTAAAAAGTTCTTTTTGGATAAACCAAGACATGATGATGGCTGATGTATATCATCTTGGATTAGTGCCTTCCCATACCTCTATTTGTTAATATATTGTTTATCTCACACTAACCTCCCATGGTTGGTACCCTCCCAAGTGGGTCCCAATATGCTAAAGTTACATTTACAGAAAAGATATGCCTTTTCTTTAGTACTTTTTATGCTGAGATATGGAGTTTCTAATCTTTTATATTTACAACTAGAACTTCTTTTTGTTAAGGAATAGGAACAAAATGAGGGAGAATGTTCTCCTATGAACGGACCAGGTATGAACACCTCTTTGGGGCCCACAATTGTTTGGCATAAACAGCTGTGGTGATAGTTCAAAGGTAAGATGACCTGTCATATGAGAAACTCATAGACTGCATAGAGTTCATATAGGTCTCTATCTCCCTTCATCCTCTCAACATTGAATTCCAGAGGACCCATAGGGCTGTATAAATTCTGCTCTCAAGGTGATTTTTTTTTTTTTTTGGTAAAATGAGATGCCAAGCAGCATTTTAAAATTTGTTCCAATCCAAGTCGACTCAGAATTGAACATGGCTGAGTCACTTTGTTGGGGACTTGGCCAATTCTTAAAGGAGGAGGGATTTAAAAATTTTGGGGGCCCATTGTCATTGCTACTCAATTTGAGAGTTATCTTGACTTTTCAATCTTAGGGATGGTAATAGATAAGAATGTAAAGAACCCCTAATCATTGAAATTTTTACATCCCTTGATGATAATGGGAATGCTTCCCTCTCACATAGTTTAGGTAATCCATATGGGGGCTGATAAATAGTTCAATACAAAGACTTCAAAAAAAAAAAAAAAAAAAAAAAAAAAAAACACAATAGGTTTTAAATTTCTGCAGTCTCATAACATTGAGAACATTGTGAGGGGGCCCTAAACTTAAAAAAAGGAAAAAAAGAAAAAAGAAAAAGATTCACAACCTACAAGGGTATGGCTGTGATAGGTCTTTAGTATGTAGTAGCAGTGGAAGCTACAAGGGCATATTATGATGAGTCTATTTATTATATAAATTGTATATCATTCAAATTGAAGTGAAGTTTAGAGCAATATTAGTCATAGGAGGCATGAGACCTGAGTGATTTGGATCAAACAAAGGTGAGCCCATAAGAATTATATCTGATTATAGATTATATAGCAGATTTCTCTTATGTTTGTGCTCGTTTTAACAGAGGTGGTCCAATCCATAGGATACATTTACATAGGCTCACATGCATTGAATCACTTATTAGTAATATTAAAAGCATAAAAACCTAAAATAACAAACAAATAGCCATATATATCCCATTTTTCCAAAGTAACTCAGAAGAGATTAAGGTAACTTGCTCATTAATAGTAATAAAACTGAATTACTGAATTAAGAAAGTATTTCCATTACATACTGCTTTATGGAACCAATGCAACTAATGGATGGAGCTTTGTATAATGACAAAGAAATATGCTAGCAATCCCCTATTGAAAGGAGATGATATATATGTTCTACACACAGTCAAGCCCATTTTGCCAATAGTGACATACACCCAGCCCCTACAAGTAAAGAAACATTTGTCCACAACTGCAGTTTTCCACTGTTCTGGATTCTGGTGCCCATAAAATCTGCAGCCAGCAAGTCAACAAGTGCCATATATATCAAGATTCCTGCAGATGCAGAATTGAAAATACCTTCTACAACCAGAGCAGTTGGACTATTTTCACTGTAAATAGATGCAATCCCAATCCCCAATGCGATCCCCACTGGGGTGGTCAGAGAGAAAAAGAGAGACATAATAGCCGTTGATCGGAACTTGAATTGAGCCTGCCAAATCAAGAAGAGAAATGTTCAAAAGTCATATTACCTTGTTTGGGCTAACTTGTTTGGGAATAAGGCATTTGCAATAAATTTCATTTGCTTGTTATGGCATCTTAACTCAATTACCTTCTTTGTCTTTTTCCATTTCTATTCCATATCATTCTCCAATGGGTTTTTTTTGTTTGCACTATTGGAAAGATCCTCAAAGATATTTTAGCATAAGAAAAACTGAGAGGCAATGGTGTAGAAAGGATATGAAATTAATTCCATGTAAATGCTTTGCATCACTATAGATCTTTTTCATGGGTTAGACTCTATACAACTACTAGTACAGTACTCTCAGTTCAATTCACACACTAGGAATTCTAAGAGATATTTTGTTTGTTTTACTAGCAATTTTAAGAAATGTATTTCTATAGAATTGGATGAAATTAAAGAAACAAAGGTGAATATTTACAAATTGCCATTAAACTATCTTCCTTTTTAGTGAAAAATGAATGCCAAGCCATCAATTTAGTAAATTAAATCCAAATAAAGTCAGGATCCCATCTATATCTCAACTCTTTAATGTTTCTTTATAGAGATCTAACCATAAATTGCTGTGAAATTAATGTCATACAAACAAACTGACCGTTTAAAATTTTTAGAATCTTAATTTAAGGTATTGTTTGTAAAAACAGTAGGAATTCCCCAAACATATATTCGCATTTTAAATAATAATATACCAGATAAGTGTTTATAGATTAATTTTACCTGAACAATACATCCTCCAAGTCCCATGCCTTCGAAAAATTGATGAAAACTCAATGCAACAACTAAAGGCTTTATTGTGGATGGGCTTTCAGAGGCACCCAAGGAAATTCCAATAATTACAGAGTGAACCACGATCCCCAATTCCAGAACCTACAACACATAATATTATAAACAACCCTTAATTAATAAGTTAAACAAAAATTAACATAAAGACAAGAAAAAAAAAAAAAAAAAAAAAAGAAAATTCAGATCAGAAGAATTCTCATTTTCGAATGAGATGACAAGTCAAAGCAAAATCAGGAAACTTGTGTGACCTGAAAAGAAGAGTGTACACATCCTAAACCTTTGGTTTATGAAATTGACAAAATTGACTGAAAGTGATATCATTTTGGCCACCCACAAAAAACAACTTCCTCGTAAGTTCACTACATAAATTGATAAAGGTATGGGTAAACTGTAAAAAAAAAAAAAGAAGTGAATATAGAAATGCAAAACCCATTTCAAAATTCACAACTACCCAATTAAAAAGAACACTCATAAAAATTGTTGAAGATTTTGATCATCCATATGAATCTTTAAATGGAAAAGGGTTTTTCTTTCTTTCTTTTTTTTTTTTTTTAATTTTAAAGAAATAATCCTTTCACTACTATATCAATATTAGACCACTATCAATCACATAAAAAAAAAAAAAAAAAAACACATACGATAATCCATTACAAATTCAAAGCAAAGTTTATGAAGCTCACCTGCGATATGACTCGATGACGAATAAGCTGACTAGCAGATGAATCAGGGGTCGAACCAACAGACCCATGTGTGTGCCCATGGCTTGCGTGTGTGTGCAAGTGGGCTTGGCCGGTGTGCTCAACAACGACCCTTTCTTCATCCACAAAACCACCACCAGTCACCTGCTTGGCCTTGCCAAAGTGCGACCGGGTGTAGTAACCAGTTGCATAAGCGTCCACCATCAACGTCCCGATCGCTGACAGCATGGCCACAAATCCGGCGAAAGGGAAATTGCCCCATGGATTCTCTTTGAGACATGGTGAGGTTAGGCTATCAAAAGCATCGGGTAAAACATGTATCAATCCTGTTGCAAGTATCACTCCCGCAGCGAACGCCTTGATGATGAAGAAGACGTCTTTCTCTGGGCTAAGAGCTGGTATTGATTTTCCAAGCATAGGAATACCGACACCAAGTGCACCTGCTATTAGGATTGCAAATATTGCTATGATCTTGAATACCATCGCCCTAGATTTGTTTCTATCTTCGGCATCGGTATCGCATTCGCATTCTGCAAGAACTTGATAGGGAAGGAGTAGAGAGTAGAAGAGTAGGACTGCTAAAAGGTAAGCTTGTTGCTTCATGATTGGAAGAATGAGCCCACTAGTATTACTATTTTGAAGCCACGGAGGTGTATACCGGCTTTCCTCTAGGCCGGAGGGTTGAGTCTAGCCCAAAAGATCGGGAACTCTCCCAAGAAAAATCACAAGTAAGAAGAGAAGAAGAGTTGAGAAAAATATATGATGAAGCAAAGAAGAGAGGAAAGGCAAAGACAAATGAAGATGGAAATAAGAAGAGAGAAATGTGTGCTTTTATATATAGAGGGAAACGGCTTATTATGGTAGCTCTTCTGGCGTTTGTTGTATTTGAATACAATGGCTGTCACTTGGCAACCCCACGTAATAAAATCCTAATCATGTTGATTGGACGCCTCCATGTAGGTAAGATGACCAATTTTCATTGCACTCTATAATATATATTGCAATTATTGTTTTTACGATCAATCTAATAGTAAATATCACTTCAGAATCAAATTGCGGATGAAACCCCATTAAAGATAGAAGATACCGATCCTAAGTAAAGGTAAGGCCTGATACAATTTTCATTGTACTCTATTATATTTACTATAATTATTTTTCATGATCAATCGAATGATGTATATCACTTTAGAATCAAATTAATTTACATCAATATTGGTAAAACCCCGTTAAAAATAGAACATGTCCCAAGTAACTGCACCTTGATAAGCTAAAACTGGATGAGATCAAATATCAGAGCCCAAGATTGAGTTTCCCTCTCCAAATGACAACATTGTGTCAATATTTCTCACCCTAAAATGTTAGATTACTAGTAATTAATGCAGTTGACCATTCTCAAGATTAAACAGCAAACAACGGCTTTCAAGGAGAAAATCACTGAAATGAGCTCAAACTATCTGAACATATTCTCAAATGATTGATTTACCCCAGCCGTTCAAAGATTCCTTTTAACTTCCTATATATCTTGGGAGGGATACTATTAAGATGAAAAGGAAATGGAAATGAGAATATACACAGAAATGGTACAAAAGATTGGGAATGGAAAAGGTTTTATTATTTTATTATGTGACCCACACCATAAAGGAAAAAAAAAAAAGCTTTTGCATTTTTAAATTCAAGTGGGCCCCATTGCATAAAATAATTAAAGGCATTTCCCTTTTGCATACTTCAACTTTGACCAACCCATCAGCCATGTCAAATGACATATCACAAATGGCATGGCTGTTGGAAATACGGTCGAGATGCCATTTTTGACCGTGGCAAATGGCATTAATTGTTTTTGAAGATGCTCTTCGATTTGATTCGTGGTAGAAGTGGAAGGAGAACATGGGTAAGTTATTGAGTAGTTAGAACTAACCGCCAAAATTAGAAGTTAGGATCAGAATTTTTAGATCAGTGTGGCTTAAAAAGTATAACATAGAGTGAAAAATCATGGGGCCATTGCTTGATGAATGGTCTGGGACCAAATGGATTGATTTTAGTGAATGTTTAAATTCGTGTTGGGTTAGCACTGACCAGTGACTGACCTACTGGTGGAGGGCATTATGTTTAACAAAATAATGACAACAAAAATCTTGAAGATACCATATGTGGAAACATGCTTTAAATCTTCATAAATTATAGGAGATTTTGGGAAATCCTTTGATTCTGCCGCTGCCTGTTTTGTTCAAATTTTGATTTTGTTAACTGTATGTGTTTTTGAAATGTATATAGGTGCGCTGGTGGCCAAGAAAAACAAAGGGTCATGAACCATATATAAATGAACGACATGGACGATTCATATCCTACTATTTATGCATGGTGATACCAACTGGATAATCATCTGTAATATTGGCACTAACTTGGATCAAGGTTGGAAAACTCATGACTTGGACTCAACTCCTTCATTGCGAAAAAAATTGACTCGGATAGATTCAACGCATAGACTCAATAGAGTTATTTTTTTAAAATAATTTAAAAAGTATTTAAAAATGAATCCATTACTTATAAAATCTAAAAAACATATTTATTTATAAGATTAATTATAATCAATTCAAATCAATATATTTATATATGCAAGAGTTGTACTACAATAAGGGAAATAAAAAAGAAATTACATATTATATAATTTTGTTAGTCCAAATATATAATGCAAAAGATCAAATATAAGTTTCAAATTACATTCCAATAATTATTTTTAATCAATTACTCCAAACCACATGCATAATTACTTATAAAATGAACTTTAATTATTTTAAAATTAAATTTACCTATTAAATGGTTTGGAATGCAAACAACTTATTAAAAAGAGATGACTCGGCCCAATCTCCTATTTTTGACTAGATGACTTGGCCTTGTCTCTTTTATTTTTGACTCAGTCCTTCAGTAAAACAAAATAACTCGAGAGAAACACGAATTAAGTCGATCGGAGAGTTTTCCAATCATGATTTGGATCCTTTCTCATAATATTTGGATTCTTTACCTCTTGCACCAGACGTGGCCCATCAGTCATCAACTTGGACTCGAACCCGGTTTTCCATTTACATCTCAGAGCTCCTGTTCTTGCTTCTTGCAAAAGTAAGCTTCCTTTCCCCAGGTTGGGTCTCATGGGACTATACCCCTTGAATGGAAGACAAATTATTTCACATTAAACCAATCAGAGATGTCCACGCCATAGCACAACCCTACAAATCAAGCATAGCATTGTCACAAAAGTTCTCAATATTGCAAAGAAAGACAAATATCCAATTGCTTTTCGAGACTTTGCAATATCACAAAAAGTCTTCTGGATTGCACAAGGGCAAACTTAACAATATTATCATTTAAAACAATTTTGAATACCCATCAACACTACAAGTGCATTGGATGGATTTTATATCAGAAAAATATATTTTTCATTGTTTTATCATTTATTGTTTACATTAAATAAGAACCACTCTTCCAATCTGGGAAATCTCCCTTATAAAAATATTGGCTAAATGTTCGGAAGGGACGGAAATTAGGAGGTCATTTTTCTTGGATCGCTCGGTCTCATACTCAGGAGCTCAGATTTGATGAGGTAAAATCTTACGGTGATCGTGAGTGGACCATTCACGAAATAAACATTATCTAGACAGCGTGCCATGCCAACGGCATGCCATACATCCGGACAAGGGCAGAATCCCCGATTAAATAAACACTAGCTCAATAACCCGTATTTAGACATATTAAAAAAAATTACCTCTTTCCATAAGACAAGTTGAATAAAATAGAAATAGAGAAATCAGAGCAAAAATAATATAGTTACGTAGGAACAATTAAAACATGAGTGGTTTGATGGAAAAATAAGTGGGTACTTGAATGAGTAGTTAAGTAACCATCGATCAAAAATATAATCAACAGAGAAAATCAAATCCAAAATCTCCTAACTTTATATATTTTAATGTGTACTGAGACGTCCACTTTTAGAGAAAAGACTTCAAATGAAGAACTAGAAACCTAATTACATTGGATCCGTTTTTCTCTTCTCCCAATCTGGAAGAATCCGGTAAAAGAAAGAAAATGGAAAACCGCAACGGAGAGAGAAAAGCCCGCTACATCCGACGCTGGTTTCGGGCCGACCGACTCGTGCAAACCGATACCACCTACCTAGCGCTCACTTCTCCACCAGCCACTCACCAACCGCCACGTATCCCTCCTTCCTCCTCTAACGGCTATTTCCGTCTAAACCGCCTTCCCTGACCCACCACGTCATACACAACACAACCGCCCACGTGGACACACGATCACCCGTCAATAAGACCTAACATCTCAGATGCTTGCCACCTGGCATAGTTCTTCCCACGGCGGCACGATAGGGCGGGAAAACGAAAACCGCCTACAGCTCTGGTTATTTCCGCCCTTCGAATCCAAAAAGATTTTGCAATTTGCCCCCTGCACTTTTTTTGGTTTTCAGGATTCTATATAAATAGGATGGCGGTTATTTTACCTGACGAGAATGCGAGAAAGCTGAAATGATTTGCTCTCTCGCTCTGTCTGTTGTTGTTGTTGGATGAGTTGGATGCGATCGAGAGGTTAGGGTTTGGATTTTGAGATCTGGACGTAACCATCACGAGTTTCGATTTTGAGATCTGGAGCGTTTGTGAGAAGGTAACGGTTCTGATGATCTTCGTTGTGTTTTTTTTTTTCTTCTTTGGATTGTGATTGTAGAATTCGTTAGAGAAGAATTGGGAATTGGGGATTGAATGTGGTGTTGGGAAGGGAGGGATTGGGATGGCAATTGATGTGTTTTGTTTTTCTTGATTTGATTTGGGAGATGCTGGTTTTGAGGGATCTTGATTTGGTGAAATGGAGTAGAATTTAGGGTTTTTTCGTTGGTTTGAATTGAAGATGTGGAGGAAATGTTCTTTTCTGGCACGGTTTTGGTGATTTTTGTTGTTTCATTTGTTTCTGTCTGTTACATATGATGTTTTGTTCTTCTTGATTGTAACAGTAGAGGTCCTTTGTGAGAATTTGGAACTGGGAGTTAAATCCAGCAATTGGAAGGGAGATGTTGAGTTTCTTTTATTTTTTATTTTTTCTGTTCTTGGTGACTTCTATTGTTTCATTTCCTTCTGATCTGATGTTTTGGTTTCTTCTTACTCCTGTGGTAATTGTAGTGTTTCTTTGAGAAAAAATGGGAGTTGGGAGCCGGATCTGGCGTTTGGAGGGGAAATGTTGGTTGATTTGGTGTATTGGAGTTGAATGTAGGTTTTCTTTTCAAATTTAAGGGAAAGATTTGGTGTTTTTTCATGGTTTTAGCGGGAATACAGTGCTTGACTTGGAGCTCCGGTGTTTGTTCTTCGGATACTGATTTGGTGATGTTTGAATGGGATGGATAAACCAATCTAAGGTCTCTTAGAGACTTTCTATAGGAGAAGAATTTCTGGGTTTTGTTCTTAAAATCTTTTTTCTTGTTTTAGAGATGCAGTTTTGTTGATTCTGCAGATCTTTACTTGTGTTTCTGAGTAAGTGAGGATTTTGGTAGATTTTGGAAAGAAATCCATGTGGTTTTCTTACTTGAAAAAAAAAAAATTGTTTTTCTAATAGGAAGATCTTGTATATCTGTGGAAATAGGGGTTTGTTTTAGGTTATTTGTACTAGACAGATCTGATCAGAAGAAAGAATCTACATTTGATACATATCTTTGGGGGTTTAGATGTTTTTTGATCTTCAAACACTTCATTTCGGAAGTTGATGCATCCCAACTTCTTGTCCCTCCCAAAAATAACATTTTTTTTGTATCAGTTGAATGATTTTTTTCTTCCAATCACCTGATATAGCTATTGCTTTCCAGTATTCATTTGTGATTTTGTCATCTTTTACAAGATCCTGTTTATATTTATAAAATCTTGTTGATTTTTAAGTACTGTAATTCACAGTAATTCTATTCATTTATACTTCTAATCCTGTTCTTCTTAGATGAAAACTATGTTCTTTTCTTTTAAGAAACTGATAAATTTCGGAATCCTTGTGTAGAATGGCGTTGGCAATTGACTATAGATCTGAATTGAGGTGTGGAAATTCAGATACTATGCTTAAAAAGGGATTAGGACTTGGTCATTTTGCGCGGGCAATAGGAAGGAAGAGAGTTCTTGTTTTGTGTTGTTTGGAGGGATCAGCTTTTAGTTCTCCACCCAATACATTGTTGCGGAAGCGGCCTGGAAGAAAGTGCAGCACAGGGAGCTTGCATCTAGAGGCCTTGCCACAGGACATTTTGGTGATTATCCTATCTATTCCTCCAATTTTAATTAATTAATTAATTTAATTTTTAACTTCCATGTCAGGGTCCGCCTCAACAATTTTATTTTTTCTTTTAATCTGTGTGCAGGTTCATATATTGTGTTGTGTCGATCGCGACGACTTGAAGCAGCTCTTTCATGTGTCTAAGTCTGTTAGGAAAGCTGTAAGTTAATGAAATTTCTCAAAGTAGAACATTTTGAAATTGGATTTTACATTTCTGAATGTTGGGTTCTGATATACTGGCAATGGTCTTGCTTCTGAGCCTTCCTAAAATTGGATAGTTAGATCTCTACATGTTGGGTCTTGTGCATATATCCTATTGTTGTAATATAGGTTATTTTGGAGTACTCTAATCTAACAAGATCAAGATCCTGTTGAAAAGAAAGATTATAATCGTGATAATGTATATTGATTAAGGTCTGAAAGCAACAGAAAAAAGACATAAAGATATGAGGGATATAAAGCTGCGAGGATGGCTACCCAATGTTAATTTTGAATTTGGCTTTATACATTCTGTGTTTGAGGGTCTGATATTCCATACCCGTTTTTGTTACAGAACACTTGAAATTTAATTGTTGCATTTCTCTATTTATTGGGCTTTGATACCTATACCCTCTTCTTGTCACAGGCGCTGATTGCAGAGAAAATTCATTTTGCTTTCAGCACTCCACCTTCAAAAACTACCCGCCTAGCAACACCTGTCAGTGATTTAGATGATGCAGATGAGTTGGATGATGCACTGACTGCACCTAGGCAACGAAGGTTTAGATCCCGTCTTAGCAGAGAGAAGCTTGTGGGAATTTCAGTGGCATTGTTCCCATCACCAGAGGAGAAGCAAGGGGCATAGATGCCCCATCCATCACTTTTCCTGAAATAGAGATAGTAGGGCACCATACAGTGGGGGGGCTGTCGCCAGCAGGGTTGTGTAAAGTCTTTGTTTTTTCCCTTTCAACTTTGTAGATCATGTGTACAAGACCGTCCAAATCAATTCTTCAATAGCTTCATTGAAGATTTAACTGGCTTGGTTGTGTGTATGTACATGTAACTAGGCATCTAGAGATTCTGTTGGAGGTGATTTCCTTCTCTTGGGATAAATGACAGCAAGTGTACGGTTGTGTCTGTATACTTTGCATATGAGCATTTTGGAATTTTGTCCCCTGACTTTAGAATCTTAACCCTCTATTTAAATTAGTATCTAACAGATCTCCCTCTTAGAAACATAAAAGGATTGAGAACTTACAAAAAGCACACAGGAATCTGTCCAATATTATAACTTAGGGGGATTAATTACTGATAGTGTTCCGCAAGAGACAACAGAGCATGCTTACTTGGTGACAGCAAATGGCATGATCCACTATGAAGGTTGCACATTTCTCTCCATTACGCATGGAGGCCTCACTGTGGATGCATGCTTTGTCCCAAACAGGCCACTGGTGGGGTTCTTTATATGGGTGGCAATTAAAATATGACTCGACCTGCCGCCAACTCAATCCCATCCCACCCATATTTGATCCGCTTAACTTGACCCGAATTATATATGGGTTGGTCAGAGGTAAGATAAATCTGTCTGTAAAATGGGTGGAGTTGGGGTAGACTAGACCTGCATAACTCCTTTGACCCTATCCCATACCCTAGCTGTTGTTTAAATGCAGCTCAACCATTTTACTCACCAGCATGCCAAATGGCCTTCCCAGTAATCCCGGAATTGAAGTAGTGGAACTCCACAGTGGGACTAACTTATTGGAAATCGAAATTAGTCCAAATAAAATCCCTTCCACCATATGGGATATCTTAAAATTTTATTCATAAGGGAGAAGGTTCCAACCATTTGATAAAAAAATTGGTTGACTCAATCTTATGCGTATTCAAGATTATCATTCGTTGAGGGCACAATGTGTGAGAGACAAAAGGAAGCTATATGCTGGCCCACCACTTGGAAAATCTAAACCACCCGAAATGGCTGCCTTCCTCTTATAAATAATATGGAATTAGTTCAGCGTAATAGATGTGGGGCCCACTATAAGATTAAAGATATGATTGATGATGCATACAAGTGGAAGTTATTTATATTTTATTTTTGTATTTCATGTATGCTCAATCTTAAAGTGGAACCTACGTAAAACTTGGCCCCATCTCATGAAAGGAGAGGTGTTCAGCTTGAACAATTTAGATTTCTTAGTAGCTAGGCCCCACTATGGAATCTCACTTGTCTTCCTCTCCCACTGGATCTATTGATCCAGACTCATGTTGTATTCTTTATTCTACCTTTTCCTTCCTCCCACTTCTCGATTACTTAATCGTTCCATCTATGGTGCCATTTGTTGGCACCAATTTATATATCTGAATGTTACATATGTATAACACTTCCATATGTGCATGTTTGTTTGCACTCATTTGCATTTGTAAATATTTTCATATATAAATTTTGGTGTGTAAATAAATACCCTAGTAATCACAATGAATTTCTCACAATTGGACTAGCTATAGCCTAAATGGAGGCATACTATCCAGCACATAGGGTCCAAACCCTTGTGTGAGAAGTTCTCTTGTATTAGGAAACTCAAAATTATTCACTACCTATAAATGCATCAAGAATACATGTAAACAGGTTTGCAACATCATCAAATGGGCCTCATTTGTTGCATAGAATTAGAAAACACACACACACACACACACACACACATATATATATATTCAAATGGGCTTGTTTATTTGTATGAAATTTGAATATATATGAAGTAATTAATAAACATGGGCCAAATTATTTGCATGGAATTGGAATAGACAGGATATAATTGATTCAAATTAATTGGCCCATTTGTTTGTATGAAGTAGGATATGTATGTAGATGAAAAACATTCACACACATATATAGATATATTTAATAGGAAATGCTGTAAGAGTAATTCTCACACTACCGTGAGAGTAAAGGGGAAGACTCTCGTATTTTGGCTGTTGGCATTGGATATGAACCTTATGGATCCCCCCTTCCTCTTATAGTAGTGTGAAAGCTATTCTCATTGGAGCATTTTTCATATTTAAAATAATTATAAAAGTCATATAATGCTAGGAAACGCAGGCCCCTTTTCTCATCAATGAATTGCATCCAATGTTATGCATCATCTAATGTTGTTGGGATATGACAGACATTTGAAAAGAATTGTAGGGCATTTTGGGTGTTTTAAAAAAATAAAAACCCTTCCCTCAAGATGTTCATGTTAGGAAGTGATGAGACAAAAGTGGGATATGCTTTTGGTTAGATGTTACAAAGATGCAATTTGGAGGATCTATTAATGGAGTCTACTTATAAAAAAAAGTCCAATCTGATTAATATAAATAGCCTTTTATCTTTTGTTTGCCCTCACTAGTTTCTCTTTAATAGGAGTTGGGCCCACCATTTTAATTGAACATCATGAAAAACTTAAAATCCTCAAGATCAGATTGTGTACCTAACTATTACCCAAGTTAAGATTTGGAAATGGGCTATAAAAGACAAGATCATTTAAATTGATTACCTTGGAATTTTTCATAAGTAAGCCCCATGGAGGAGTGTCATGTATTTCCCGAAAAGAAATTAAGCAACGGGCCATAAAACATAAGTCCATTCAATGGATGTCTACATGGAACACACACCAATCTCTGATAAGGATTTAAATGCATTCAAAACCCAAATGCTTACTCCCATTTCAGAGCAAGGCAACCATTATGGGTGGATTTCTTTCATTGGTTGTTATAAGGGGACAACAATAAAAAAATTCTCTAAGGGGGCAAAGAATGCGCACACATATTTAATGGACAAAATGCTAAGCTATGCAGGGCTAAGTCTTTCCCCCCATGGCCTATTCCGGAAGGTGGCAAGCTTTTCAAAATTGGACTCTATCCTACCCTTTGGCTTTAGGATAAGAATAAAGAAAGCCCTAGTTCTTATCGGCTTTAACGAATTGGGCCAGGCTGGTCCCCCATCAGAGGGCCGGATTGATAGACCTAAGTACTACTCTTGGGATT
Organism: Camphora micrantha; assembly: GCA_003546025.1. Taxonomy (NCBI): domain Eukaryota; kingdom Viridiplantae; phylum Streptophyta; class Magnoliopsida; order Laurales; family Lauraceae; genus Camphora; species Camphora micrantha. The sequence goes on along the minus strand of QPKB01000005.1, from coordinate 8,861,651 downwards.
TCAAGTCGGGCTGAGACATGTGGGCTCAGGACATTATAGTCCACCACCCGACCCACTCATGGTGCATTCTACATAAATAATAACCTCTCTCAAATTCCATTTACATTCTCTCTCTCTCTCTCTCTCTCAAACAGAAATCTTGTGTTTTCGAATCCATTTGCAATGGCGTTGTCGAAGAACAGAGGAGGTCCTCTCGAAGCAGAAGACAAAGAATTGAAAAGGCCACGGCTTTCTTCAGCAGACCCTCGCAATTTCGATACCAAATCTCTTCGCGTCCAGCTTAATCCCGCTGACTGCAATTTAGGTACTCTCTCTCTCTCTCTCTGTCTCTCTCTCTGATTAAGATTCCCGTCTTGGGTTTGGCATGCTTCAGACCCGGCAACAACTACAAGAACTAGAAAAAAGCAGTTTGGTTCAACTGCTACTTGTATTTCGGGGGAAGAAATTGCTAATGCGTTGATTGAAATTGGTGGTTATCGCCTTTTTCCCAATTTGATCGTTAATCTTGCCTTTTCCTTATCTGGGTGTTTCTCAATTCTCTTTTTCTTTCATTCTTGTTGTAATTTAGAAGATGGGTGGTTGTTGAAATCATGATATCTAATGTCAAATGATGGATGATGTCGTATCTTTTAGTTTTTAATTGTAGCTTATCTTCAAAGCAGGAAAAGCATCGAGCTTTTTGCTGACATGTTCGCTTGTTTTGTTTTTGTTTTCATTTGGGCCCTGTAATTCTTAGGAATTTATAGTGACGAGGTGAGGAGTGTAGGTTCTAAGGTGCAGATGCAAATGAGACTGGCACTTTTTTAGGATTTAATTTACTATTGTGAGGGTTGGAAATAATTTCATATTGAAAGCGAGCTATTATGGGTGGATATTCACGTTTAATCCTTCACTTCTAGCCTCTTTGATAGGAAGGCATTGCTTAGAAGTCCACCAATTCGGTACTGGTTAATTTAGTGGGTCATTAAAGTTTCTAACTGAGTTTGTTTCTAGCGGGCAGCTGTGACCTCTGGCATGTGATTAGTCAGGATTTGGAGATTGGACGGATAGATTAGTGCTGGGATTGGGTTTTTCATGTAGATTTTGGTGAATTCAGCTAGGTTTAGGGATTGGTTTGATTGTACTCAATTGGAAGGATTGGGTCACTAGCCTTCGCAAATTTTTGACAAGGTTTGAGCTGGATTTCTTGGTTTTAGCAAAAGAGAAAAAGAAAGGAGAAGGCATATAAGAGCAGTGGCGGACCCAGGATTTTCACTTGATGGGGGCCGGGGATGGTTAAATAAAAAAGTCAATCATTATTGTATTGTACTTTCTTCACATTTCCAATGGCAAAAGAGAAAACAAATCAATTGCGTATTTATATTTATCCTTCTAAGAGCTTAATCAATTACGATCTTGGGTAAAGTAATGTGTGTATGTGTTCAGTCATGTGATAAGTAATCCTAAGGGCATGTTCATTTGCATGATAAATAGAATGAGATAAAATTAAGTTTCCAATCTAAAGAGGAGATTGGAAACAAACTTTGAGCCAAAAAACAACAATGAGCTCTCTCATCCTTTCACCTTCATTCGTTCATTTGCTTAAATCAAATCCAAAACTACTTCCTTAAAACTCATTCTAAAACTCCTTTCTCATGCCCCTACACAAATTACAACTACAAACAACCAAATATTGCATTAAAATAAAATAAAATTAGCTAACAATCAATACCATGCATCGGTAGCTGAAAATCAATAAAGACTGATTAGACTCCCTCGTCTCTAATCTTAATATTTGTTAATTTTTTTTTTTTTTTTTTTGTTGAAATCAAATCCAACTCCATCAAGAGAACCATTTCAGTAATGGAGATTTTTTAGAAAGGTTGGATTTTTAGGAAATCCCCTATCTCTTTTAAATCTTTCATAATCAAGAGAACCCATTTCGGGATTTTTAGAAGACGGTTGATTTTCAAGAATCCCCTACTTCTAACATCACCATTTCTGAAAAAGATTTTTGAGACTAAGCACCTACCAAACAGCCCCTGCAACACTTAAAAATTGTTTAGAACCTGTACTAAGAGAATGAGAGAGAGAGAGAGAGAGAGAGAGAGAGAGAGAGAGAGGCTGTGATGCTTACAGGAGCGGAGGGGATTATGATTTCGGGATTTCTTGAGAGAGAGAGGGGGGTTTTGTTCCATGGGGGCTAATGGGCTTTATTCCATGGGGCTGGTCTAGGCAGCCCAGATAGCCCTAATAAGCTTTTTCCAGAGTTGTGGGGGGCCATGTAGCTATACATTGGTCTGCCAGTGTATATGAGGCTTGAAGGATGGCTGTGACACTTTGAATAAGAAGAAATGCACAACCACTTACTTGCTCTGATACCCTATGATGCCCAGATACGGCAGGGACACGCCATAAACATGGCGAGGACACGGATTTTACATGTAAAAAGTGAAGTATCGGATACGATACGTTACCCATTTTGAAGTATCCGTGCATCATAGCTGATACCACTTTGATGGAGCTTAATGAAGCCAAGTGTCATCACATTGTCTTCGACTCTTCGTCTTGCTCCTTTAATATCGAGTCAGCACTGAAGGGCTCCTAAGTCGAACCAAGACTCAAATGGAATAGAGAAGGTGAAAACTTCAAAGCATCAACATTTATTAGAATGTGTGCAGGCCACAAGCATCCCAGCTATTGAGAGGGGCCTTTCTTGTCAGATTCATTTGGCTGTCTTTTGGATAGTTTTCAGGCCTTGGGTCACATTCGGAGCATTTGCTTTACTGTATGCTTAGCTTCTGGTGTGACATTGATCCAGACCATCAACTTGGAGTAAGAATTTTATTTATTTATTTATTGTCTTTTGTGCTTGTTCCATATAGGTAAGAAAGATTCACAAGAGTGCGAGAAGTGGTTTCTTGAAAAGCATGGGTGGTGATTATAACATCACTAGCAAATTGTGGAGGAATCCTTTTTAAAATTTTATCTCCATCTAATCATTTAAAGGGAAAATATATAAAAATGAGAAAAAACTAAAATAAAAGATCCATACAGTATGTTTCTGCAAAATGTGTGAATGACTGTACATTTATGTGATGCATGTATACCCTCCTGATGAGTAATCGGGCCCTAATTTTGGACCAGGGAGCATTTAAAATGGATACCCACCTGATGGACAGCTTGGATTTTGCTCGCATCGGTGTTGGAATGTGAGGCCACATGTAAATGGGGCTGTATCTGCAACCATGCATGTCTTTTTTTTTTTTTTTTTTTTTTAATTGTGTTTTTTTATTAGTATTTTTTTACACTTGTCACAAAGTTTGTTACAACAGTTCATGATTCATGCCTAAACTTCACAAAGCTTTATATGCAGAACATTCTCTGATTTGTAATTTGGACTGTTAGTTGTTGCATCTTCTCATTCTTGGCTTGAGCCAACTGACATTCTAGCTTTCTTACTGGGGAGGCACTCAAGTTTTGCTTTGTATACCATCATACTTGTAATGTTTGATTTGAGTTTTGATTCATACTAAAACTTCAGAACCTGCAATTATATGAAGAAAGCCCTTCTCCTTTTACCCGGTTATTCTTTTTTCAGTATTTTTTTTTCCTTCCCTGGCTTTTACATTGATGCCTAAGTAATTTGCAACTTTTGGACAATATTAACTGCTACTGGTTGTGTCCGCACGTTTGTTTGTGTTGTTATCATTGTTCTTGCATATATATATATATATATATATATATATATTGATCTTTGCCGTAAATTGTCCCTTTTGCCAGATTTTGATGTAGAAGGAAATGGTCTTCAAGGCCATGCACTTTGTGAAAATGGGTTTGCCTATTGCTGGTCTGGTGCTCGTGCAAATTTTGGAATAACTGGAGGGAAGTATTGTTTCGGCTGCAAAATCATTTCTGCACAGCCAGTTCAAATGGAAGATACTCCTCCAGATCAGCAGCATGTTTGTCGTGTTGGTATTTCTAGAGGAGATGATGCAGTGGGAAATCTTGGAGAAAGTGAACATAGCTTTGGCTTCGGAGGAACTGGGAAATTTTCAAATTCAGGGAAATTTTCTGACTATGGTACAAAGTTTGGTGTTGGTGACACAATTGTCTGTGCATTGAACCTTGAAAATAGGCCATTGGCTTTAATTGGATTTTCCAAGAATGGAAAATGGTTGGGTACAGCCAAGCAATTTGATGCAGGCCCAAGGGGTCTTGGGGTGGTGAATTCTCCATTGAGAGAGCTGCCATGGGGATCTGCATTATTTCCACATGTTTTATTAAAGAACGTTGTGGTTCAGTTGCAGTTCAGTGTCGAAGATGGACTAGTTCCTGAAGAAGGTTATAAGCCCTGGAGTGCTGCACTTGAAGATGGGAATGCAATAATGGGTCCTACATTTTCTAGCCAGAAGGACTGTGAAGTACTTATGATGGTTGGTTTGCCAGCCTCCGGCAAAACTACATGGGCAGAAAATTGGGTGAAGGAGCATCCTGAAAAACGCTATGTTTTACTTGGAACAAACCTCGCTTTGGAACAAATGAAGGTTTGTTATTCCAACGAGCTATTCTTTGCTGAGCGAAAAAAGGCATTTATTCTTTATTGAGGAAGTATAAAATTCTGTTGAACTAGGACATGTAACAACATATCCAGATATGCCAATTTAAGTTCCATATAAGTGGGGTTCATTCTCGGTGATCCAGACCATTAATGGCCCATGATGAATCTGGATAGTGGAAAAGTCTTTCTGATTGGATGATGCTGGACATTCTATCTGTGCTTGCCTGACTGTTGCTGTCTATTTTGCCTTAACCATCTATATGTAGTTCAGTATGTCTGGATGAGATCTTTGTTTCTGCAGGAATTTTTTGAATCTTGCATCCATGGATGAGCTATCAGACCAATCAATACAAGTATGGGCACCACTTTATGAAGTGGGGAGGAGGAGAAAACATAGCTTGATGTAGCAGCATTTTTTTTTGTTTCCTTCTTATACTGTGTTTATGTGACTAGTTTTTTGTTGTTCCGAATGGTAAAAAATAAAATGCACCCAATTAATTCTCTTCGATCATTATCAATTGTGTCATCTCGTCATGATTTTATTTATTACCTTCTTGAGAGGAACAGGGCCATGAAAGTTTGATTCTTTCTGCAGGTACCAGGACTGTTGCGTAAGCAGAACTATGGAGAACGTTTTGATCGCTTGATGGATCGTGCTACGGGAATATTTAATACCCTCCTAGCTCGGGCTGCCAAGACGCCTCGGAATTACATTCTCGACCAAACAAATGTTTATAAGAGTGCCCGTAAGCGCAAATTGAAGACATTTGAAAAGTACTGTAAGGTACATTTTGAAACACTAATGTGTTATCTGATATTGGTTAACCTTAATATTTCCTAAAATTGTATATGGAAGATTCATATAGAAACTTCTAGCTTGCTGATGTTGTCTGTTATTGTTTCATGTTTCAGATTGCAGTTGTTACTTTTCCAAAACCAGATGAGCTGAAGTTTCGTGCAGAAAAGAGATTTAAGGAAATGGGAAAGGAAGTTCCTGCAGAAGCCGTAAATGAGATGTTAGGTATCTGTTGATATTCCATGAGCATGAATCATATAATCCTCTTTCTTCTTGTTCTTAGATTTAATTTTATATTATTTTTTAGTGCTCAAGAATTGTACAATCTTTGATATTTGGAACTGCATGGCATCCTCGAGTTGAGTTCTACTATGGGTTTATGAGTTTGTTCAGGTCCCCTGAGTCTCTCTTCTTCTTTTTTTAATTTTAATTTTTTTATTTGGAAAATGCCTATTATTCAAGCCTGAGCCCGATCTGTAACTCTTTGATTTTGTTACTAGGCCCTCTCCAGTACATCTTTTTATGCATAACCCAACCTTCAAAAACCTCACATTTTTGCTATCGTGCTCCCTCTTTTTGATTGGCTATCTGTCACCTGCCTTCTAGGTCCTCAAGCTTTGTGTGCAAGCTGCTTCTGCTCATCGTTGTAAAGGCATCTATTGTTTAAACCAACTAGGGGTGGAGGAAGTGGGGTTCGAGAGATTTTTTTTTTTTTTTTTTTTGTGTGGTGTGTGTGTGCGTGCGTGCATGTGTGTGCGTGCGTGCGCGGTGGGGTTCACTTATACCTCAATGAGAGTTGTGGAACTCTACCTGGGGGTTCACCTGTTGAAAAATTCAACCACTAAAAATGAAGATCCTCCTCTTTTAATGGGTTGACCCCAAATTTTACACCAATAGGAGTTGGTCCTATTGAAAGATTGGAAATATGGCATTCTTAATCATATGTGGTGGGACCAGCTCCTAGTGGATTAGAATTTGGAAATTTTCACTTAAGGGGTGAGTTTATTTTGAGTGGTTCAAATATTCAATAGGTGGGTCTCATTGTTCTGAAAATCGGAATCATATCGCAAATCGTTAATGCCCATGAATTGAATCAAATCGTGAATCATAGGATGTTTTTGTTTTTCTGATAAAAATGAAAAATAATTAAAAATTAAAAAAGAAAAAGAAAAAGCAGTTTGTCATAATCCATCAATTTTCCCATTCATAGCAGTATATATACAATGGCAAAACCATTCAAAAAAATAAATAAATACAATGGCACATACAATGAGTCAATGACAGATAAGTTTATCATACAATCATGACATATATTAATATATAATTAATGATATGTGTCAATAGTTAAATAAGCTTAAGGTATCGAGATATATATATATTGTTATCTTTAATTAAAATATAAAAGTAAAATAAAATCCAAAGCACCAATCTTGCATAGTAGGATATCTCTTGAAGTTAAGAAAGTGGTCATGAAAAAAAAATCCAAAAAAAGAAGAAGAAGAAGATACTTAGAAGTACCATATGTACAGTCAAACATTTAAGTCAAATGCATATTCTGTATTTAGCTCTAAAAACTCCTTAAAACTGAAAAAATTCTTTGTTAACTACTAAATAAACTTTTACAGGCAAAAACTCTAAAAGAAAGAAAGATAAGGTAAAAGATTATTAATATCAACTTATTGGCCGCAGTTATTATCGCTCAACCGAATTGTTTGAATCATATGATTCAATAAAATGAGTATCGAATCGTAAGATTCACACTTGAATCCTAAGATTCATCTGTAAATGAGATTCATTGCATAGATACAAATCATTTTCCTTAGGATTCGGGACATGAATCTTAGGTATCTGATAACAATGGTGGGCCTGACTGTTTAGTTCCACATCCCTCACGGGAAGCTTGAGTGAGACAATCGAAGGATCCAAACTCCTAACTTTGCATTATCATACTACTTAGACCTCTGGTGAATGGCTTTAAATGCTGCCATCACAACTATCCATGCCTACCATGGGGCATTGTGGCCCCATCAAATGATCACATGTAACCAGTGAACATATTTTTCATCAACAGTGGGTGGATTGATTTGCATGTGATCAATCCGGCATGGGTCCTGCTTTAATTAGAATGAGATGCAACTCTAAATGCTAAAACAAGGAGAAAACAATTATTTTGAATAGTTTGGCTTCATCATGGTGAGCCCTGTTATTTTCATATTTTAACTGCCCTTGGAAAGTTTTGGGAAATTATGTCTTGAAAAATGTTGGGGTATTTTTGAATTTAGGGTTTTTCTTCGGATGTCAAACCAACCTTATATTGTCTTTCGGATATAGAGGGAGCACCTTCTAGTACATGTCTATCCTCTTTCGGTATCTTGGTGGTGCTTTGCAAATAGTGCATATGCTTATCACCCCCCTTTATCTCATTAATAAATCTCTGTCAACATGTAAAGTAAGTGTGCCCTTAAATGAAGGAGCACTTGATAATAGCACAACTCTCCACTAGCTATTCTCCATTCCCCTGTATTGATCTTCTTTGAATCATAACATAATTGTGTTTTTAGATGGGATACCTCATCAAGACAACCGATGTTGTGAGGCTATCAATTGCTTAAATGAACATGAGTAAGTTGGAGGGGCTTCTACTGTATCCATGACCTTGTTTGCAGAATGACCCATTATACTAAATGAGCATGATATGGGAGAAACCTACTCTTGTATCCCATTATCTGTTAGTTAGAACCTCCTGGGTGGTTTCCCTTTCTTCATTTGCAGGACTGCATTTGTTTATTTTAATTCCACTATCTGTTAAACTGAACAATCTTCTAATTACAACTTCAACACTTCAGATATTGCTTGAATCATAGTTCTATTGGAGAATATTCAAAAAACAGTTCCATTGGAGTCTTCAAAACCACTGTTTCATGCCGTGATTCCTTCTATTAAATCACTAATCACTGCACAATCCTAGCCTAAATTGTTGGATTGCCAGATAGTATTTCTGTATCACTTTGGGTGGCAGCAGTTCCCACATATCTCTGCTATGCAGGAAGCTTGGATCTTTAATCATGGTTCTCTATTCTCTGTCAGTCATTGGAGTCACTCAGAACTAATTACCTAGGCATTATCCTTAATGAATTCTATTTTGGGTGATAATTCTTAATTACAATTCTTCATATCTTATTTTATTATTATTATTATATTTTATTTTTTTTTTGCAAACCTAGAGAAGAGACTAAACCAACTGAATACATATCTTATTTATTGGTGATCTTAAATGTGGTCAACATCTGTGTTTCTCAGCCAATTATGTCTTACCGATGAGCAAGGACATGCCTGGTGCAGATGAGTTTTTTGATCAGGTAAATTCAGGAAATGCTGGAGGTACATTCTTTTCTTCCCTATTCATCATAATGCTTCATTGATGCCTGGATCTATTTCTTAGGTCATGTTTCCAGAATTAAATAGAGCAGAGGCACAAAGATATCTGGATGGAATGAAACGTTCTTTAGGATCTGCTTCCAAATCAAATGTGAAGAGTGACTTTTCACCTTATTCTCGTGAAAGTTCTGTCCAATCATTTCCCAGCACTATGTCCCACAGAGGATCTGCATCAGGTTTTCCCATTTACCTTATCATCGTATTTACAATTACAGTATTCATTACCCAGTTTGCTATGGTTTTTTGCTGTATTAGATGGATGTATGGATGTACTTAATACTGATAGTGGTATGCTGTTGCAGTAGATGGTGGACATTGGAAAAGTTCTCATTCAACTCCTCCAGATTATAGTTTCCACGGTCCCCAACAAGTAAGTTCCTGTTTTTGGAATTCTTAGTTTATCTTGTTTGAATTATAATCATTCTCATTCATCCTACTAATCTCTATCTAGTTATCCTTCTTCCCTTTGAGTTCTTCATGTATTTATTTTTCTTTTCTTTTCTGTGATGAGGGCATTCCTTATTCATTAACTAGAAAGATTGATATAAAAATCTAATCTTCTTAGTGCCCTAAAATGGATTCTATGTATCTGGGATACTGCAGGTGAGTCCAGGTTATTCCAGGTTCGGATCATATGGAAAGACTGAGTTTTCTTCTGAAGGGTACATGTCTGGGTCAGGCGAACATGGTCCCTTCAACTCAAGGGATGGCCCTTTCGGGAGCCATTCTGATTATGGTAGTTATCTTCCAAGACATGAACTTGATCGCAATGTAAGCTTTGGTGGGTATGATTCCTATGGCAGACATAATGTTGAGAGCAGGAATTTGAATCCTGGCAGTGACATAGGTTCCTATCCAGCATACAGTGGGTCCAATATCAACAGCAGGCCCAATTTTGAAAGCAGGAGTTCCTTAGCTGCCACCAGTGCTGACTCCTATAGGAGCTACAGTGTGAATGATCCTTATGGGACACGTGACTTAAAAAATCCCAGCTCCTTTAGGCAACCTGACTTTGGAAGCCAAGCGAGTTCCTTCTCTTACGGCAGTCCTGGTATGCACATGGGAGAATCTAGAAATCCCCGGGTGGATGTGCAAGGTCCAAGAGTGCCTCCACTTGAGCCTCATTGCCCTGCATCTGCTCCATATGGTAGGTATTAGGTATTGTGGCTTGTATGCCTTATTTTAACAACTGATCACTATATGATTCTATTATTTTAAGGGCTAGACAATGATGTTTGTTACTTTTTCCTACTTATTAGTGTCTGTTTTCGTACTAAGAATGTTCTCACATCTATGAGATCCAAAATGGCTATGCCAAGGACATACCTTTCATGTGGTACCCAAAATGACATCAATTGGCTAAATCTACCTGCACAGTTTGAGGAGGTTGGAGGAAAGAAGATGAATGTGGGAGAAGAAAATAAGGCAAGATTATACCGATCATTTGTTTTCAAACGTTAACCCCTACATCGTCCTCCAGCCAAAGTGTTTGATGTATGACCTACGTGATTTTGGTGCCATGATACATCCATGGCAGGGCAATTTTTTATGAAGGGTTGGGTATAGTTTGTATTCAACATGTATGAAGATAGAAACACTGATAAGTTAAATGGGAATAAAAACGTGCAAAAATGTTTTATGCTCACTTTTGAAAGGTGGGTTTTCATCCATTGATGAATGGATCACCATGCGACTTTAGATTTCTCGTTCCATTATCTGCTTGAAATGATATTCATCTCAGATGCTCGAAAATTTGGTTGTCTGTTAATTTGCATCCTCTGATAGATGATTTGGATCATCTGAGCTTGACAACTCTTACCTGCTAGAGTGGGGTTTTAAATGGTCAGGTTGGTTGACTATTATAAAGTGTTCTCGGAGACCCTCATATATCATTATTGAGTGCTAACTATTAGGCAAAAGGGCTTCCACGCTTTTTTTTTTTTTATTGGATGAATGGTGTTTCAACACTAATTTTATGGAGTGACAAATTCCTCTCTATCATTCCTCAAAATGCCCTTTTTTTTTTCACTGGATTGTTGCATGAATTGCTTGTCACACTGAGGCAGGTCTCACTTGTTTCATGTTATGGCCATGGTTTAAAGTATGGCTGTTTGTTATTGCCAAATCCCACAATTACAGTAGGCTCACTGAGTCTGAAATTGTAACTAAAGTCTTCTCTCATCAAATTTGTTTCTTCTACATGCACCTTCCTTACATAGTTCTCATTCCCATCGCACCCTGCTTCCCTGTTCTTACTCAAGCTTCAAAAGTTTCTAATTTATCGCAATAGGTACAAATTGTAGGATTTATTTTAGTAAAACAATCAGCATGTCTGAAATCGAGATCTTTCCATTTTAGAATTAAGCTGCTCATTCTCATTGGCTTCTTCCTGGAAATTAGATATTTATTTTAGTGGATCTTCTTCCTATTCTGTCCCTTGCTGGTACCAAATGAGTGGATTCAATTTTTTGAATTGGTTGAATCTTTGTTTTCTGTTCATGATTGGAAAAGATTGATGTCTGGTAAAAGTTGTTCATTTGGATCTGCCATCTCTCTCTCATCTCGAAATGATAGATCATGGACAATGCATGTTTTTTTCTTCCAGAAGATTAGATTCTAATTCCTGAAGTTGGTCAGAAGATCTCATTGATGCACTGATGGCGACAGGTGCATTAATTCAACCTCAACATGTTAAAAGGATATTGAAAGGATATTGCTTCCGATCACAATTGAATAAAAACATCAGAAGTGGAAACTAGAATTTCATGAAATTTGGTATTGAAATAACCATCGTTGGACACTCATACTTAAGAGCTTCCACATTAATCATGGGATTGTTTAATATGGCAATCATTACTCTAATGTTTATCCTCCTTCCTTGTGATGATAAGATTAGAAAAAAGAGATGATTGTATATGACAGAAATCTTTTTCCTGCGCATGCTTACCGTGCACACTGCACATCGGTGCCATCAACACAGGCAGGACCTGCTAAATTAAATTTCACTCGGGTCCCACATGACAGACGGTGTCAATTTACAGTGAGCAGGAGAGCACCGTCCTGTATATGACTGTCAAGTTCGACCAATAAAGTGTGCAGAGGCCTATGCATAATATTGAGTTTGATAGTCATCTTTAGCAATATATTTGGCTTGGAGATTAGAGCAATGTCAAGTTCTTTGAACGTGTGCAAATTTGTATCTATATCTTGTGATTCATTCTGTAGGGTTCTCTGAGTGATCAACATATTTTTGCAGGTTCACATTATGGAGTTCCTCCTCCCAGGCCTTCATATCGAACTCCTGCTCCAACCCAACAGTGGCATGCTGATGGATATCCTCCTTCAGGTCCCCGATATTATTGACTGCAGTTTGGAGTGCGCTGCTGTATACAGGCCTCATCACTTGTAACAAATGCTTTCACTCTCTTTTAAGGCCTTTATCTCTCCTTTTGTTGATATTGAACCTCAAGAACACTGATGTTAATTGTTACGATATTGGTTATGGTGGGCTAATGTATGAAAATCTTTCAGAAGGGGTTGGCTTTTATGTTTCTACATGCTGTGGAGAATCAGTCCATTGACGGACTCTGTTTTGACCCTTTTTTTACATTTGCCAAGGGCTTGTTTGCATACTTGGTATTGAATTCGAATTCATGGGAATTCATTGTAAAGTGGGGCTTATCCGAGGAGAACTAAAGTGGTGTATGAGACCATAAGTTTCCTAGAATTTTCTTTTCCAGGGTTATGGGTGGGTAATCATTTTCGATCTGTGATAATATTTGTGGCCCTTAGTGGATAATCTTCTTTAATAGAAATGCATTGCCTGTGAATCTTAGGAATTGAGATCCTATAATACAAATTAGCCAAAGTTTTCAGTGGAAGGAGGAGATTATGGCTAAAATGGCTAGGGATGTCTTATGTATAGAAGGAAGCCATCCTAGGTGAGATTTTCTCTTGCTGGGGTGCGCATCCAGACCGTCCCCAAAGGTGGGACCACCTTGAGTTTTTCTGTGTCCCACCGTGACAATGGCATCGATCCGAATGAACTGTAGAGCGCAGATTGCAGGAGAAAATGGTCCGGCCATCATATCCAGAAGGGAAAAGTTTGTTTCAGGGATGACCTTTATTGTTGTATTCGAGTTACTTTCCATTTTGAACTGAGATTTGTCAATGAGTTGGGTTGATTTGGCTTGGCCAATCTGATCTGATTACAACCTGAGGGACACATTTTCATTCCTTGTAAAGAGGTGCAGGGGACCCTTCCATGTGCAAAAAAGTATAGACAAAATACAATGATGCATTCATGTTTCTGAGCATTGTGAGCACAACTAGCTCACACTGCAGAGAAACATGATGCATTGATTTTTTTTGTGGCCCATAATTGTAAGCTTGAATTCATAATGAAGGTTGATTTCTTGGAAACAACCTCTTAATCTCCAATCTTTTCCATTCAACATGTAATTTGATGTTCATATCACCCGATATGATCCTTCATCAACATTTGATCAGCCCTTTCTCATCTCACTCAATCTTAGTGTTTAATAGTGCATTAGATTATGATTAATACATTATTAATCATATATGGTCAGCCGTGTGATGGGATCAATTTATACTAATGTAAAATTGGGGACATCCTCAGAAGGAGAGGGCACACATTTTGAATGGTTCTTATTTGCAATAGACCAGCCCATTATGGAGTGCCCCCTTGGATTTAGACTTTAAAAATCTATAAGCAATTTTTACAGGGGATGAGTCCCACATGTCTGATTTTATAATTGTCTGATGATTGCAACCAACAATTGACGATAGGGTTGCAAACGGAACGGTTTCAGGTCGGAACCATATTGGATCCAAACCCATATCCGTTTCTAAATAACGGTTTTGGTTTTGGATCAGATTTTGACTCGGAACTGTTTTGTTGGTTTCATACCCGGTTCCGATATTAAACTTTGATCCGATTTCGGAACTGGATCCACCTAAAGGAATGGATCTAATTCTGAAACTGGTTCTAACTTCTTTCCATTTTTTTCAGTTTTTCTTAAAATAAGTATATAATTCAACTTATAATCATGCATTAAGTCTATTACCTTCAGGATTATACATAAAAATGTAATACATATATATATATATATATATATATTTTGAGGTACAGTTTTCAATTTCAAAGACTTATATGCTGGGTCCTGAGTCCATGGATTGGAACTTATATGGACTCAGAACTGAACCCATTTATCAATTGGAACCTAAATTGAGTTTCAGATCCGGACCCGTTTATGAATCGAAACCTAAAATAGGTGTCAGACTCGATTTTTTTTCTAGTCGAAAGTTTCGAATAATCAGAAAATCGGATATCCGTTTGCAACTCTAATTAACGGCCTCTTAATGATGGCATTTAAAGTATAAATTAACCCTAGTTTTCCAATCCAGTGGCCGGGATCATTAGATTGGTTTCATTCGAACTCAATGGCATGATCTTCAAGTGGGGTCTTTGTGATATCCATGTGCTGCTGCCTTCAGTGTGGCCCTTGTAAAAGGCTATATTACTGGTTTTATATTTCTTTTTCAAATAGCCTTCATCTGGCCTGCATCTCTCCCAAAACAAAGGATCCGGACTACCTAAAACACACACCCATTGCATTCTCTAACTAGCACACACACGCAGATTGTGAGAATAGTAACATCCTCCACCTACTACGCAACACAAGCACACACACACACACAGAGAGAGAGAGAGAGAGAGAGAGAGAGAGGAAGTTCCCTTTAAATAGTAATTCATGATTGATGGTTTCTCTCAGAGAAAGGGTCACCACTCCAGGCCAATTACAAGTCACCTAAATATGTTGTCAGGTATGTGTATGTCCCTCCTTTCCCTCTCCAACCCTTCATTTCACACCTCACCTTCCTCTGCATTCATTTATTTTCCATTAGAGAGAGATATGATTTGATGTTCATTTTTCATAAACTCATATTTATTTCTTTAATTTTAATCATTTTTAGAAATGAAAATTTACATTTAATTATCTGAAACAAAGAGGCCCTTGGACTAGTGCTAGGCAACATGGTTATCACCATTTTCATATATTTTAATGTGTATAAATATTATTGTTTTTCAAGCATCCTTTTTTCATATTATATTGTGTATGAAATCACCCACACTCTGAAATCTGGGTCTAAATCAACTGGAAGATTCAGCAGAACCCGGTTGAAGACTCAAGACTTTGGATTTAAAATGCATCTTAAACTTGTCATTTGCCAAAAAAAAATTTTTTTTTCTTTAAAAGTTTTGACATTTATTTTCTTTCTAACATATTTATGCGGTGAGCCTGGATTGAACACGTGACCTTCAGATCTTCTATCTAACTCTTTCCCAACTGAGCTATCCCCGCAAGTAATGAAGCAACTAATGACAAAGATCAAAACCTCAAATTAACCATAATCACTCTGATTTTGACTTTGTTTCTAATTTCCCTTTTCCTTCTATCAACGGTTCTCCTTTCATTTGTGATGCCATATGCGCTCCTGGTGTCATGTGTCATGCCGCGTGAGTTGCATTCCTATCCATCTTTTCTTTTTAACCCCAAGGGATTGTCGAAGTGGTTAGAACCACGGTTTTCCTCTATTCCGGAGCTAGAGGTGCTGGTATCGATTCCCGGTTTTCTCCTCTTTAACAAACCGAATATTGAGTCCACTAGTGCTATCACCTGGGCTCCACAGGGGTTTTACCCGATTTCTCTCTGGGCTCGGAGGGATTAGTCAAGTCCAAGGGATTGAGAATCCTTCATTAGAAAAAAAATAAATCATCTTTTCCTTTCACGTTTTTATTCTCCTTCTTTTTCCTCCTCCTCTCTCTGCCTGCAAAATTGGAGCCATTCTCAGTTTAAAAATGGGTCTTTCTTCTTTCATATGTGGTGTCAATTCTCTTGTAGTTTCTTGCTATGGGTATTGGCTCTTTTGATTGATTTGGATCTGAGAATGTGGTTTTCGAATTTCCAAAAGTTTTTTGAACCATCTTCAAATAATTGTTTTTTGGCAAAGGAATTTGAATCCTTGGAAGTAGAGTAGATATTTTATTGTGTTCTACACTTTCATATGGATATTTTCTCATTTGGTTGATTTTGCGTTAGTGCTTAGGTTTTTGCAGATTAGCTCTCAAGGGAAAGTGCCCGGACTCAGACGTAATAAAGCAGATGGTGGAAGAGAAATATCCCAGTATCCTTCATTGGTTAACTCTACCAGCAAATGCCTATGTGCATGTAATTGATCTTCATCCTTCCATAACCTGCTTTAGGGTGTTTGTTTTGTATCATTGTTACAAGAGATAGCCAGAGGTAAATATTGGCAACATGCATTTGCATGTTATACTTCATATTTATGAGTAAAACCTATTTTCCACTTTCAATGAGGGGTGTTCCTGTTTCAACTATCTTCCACCATTTTCCACCATCCTACGACAAAGAAATCTCCATGCAGGTCCTCCATAAAAATTTTGCAAGTATGCTCCATCCAAGCTCCAACTATATATCCTCTCCCACAGTGCCAATCTAAGGGGTTGTCGGGTTGATCCCAATTAAGCACTGTGAGTGAGGTGAGACGCCACCGACCACTTGGCTTCTCTCCAAGACCTCCTCACGACTCAAGTTTCTTAATAATCTTTTTCTTCTTTTACTAATATATTTCTTACAATATGATAATCTTTACAGATTTCATCCTTCTTCTATCCTTCCACTTCAGCATCTTCTCCAAAAACAAGTATTCATCATCATTATCAAGCCCTTGTTTGGTCAGCTGCATGAACTCTATTTATCTATTGTAATTTATTTATCTGGAGCCAAATATTCAGATAAGTTACACTTCTTTATATTTATTTTTATTGTCTTCATCCAAGTTTTTTTTAGCCTAACCCTTCCCCTTTGGACCATCAGCCTTTATAGTCAAAATTTTCCTTACCAGTGCAGTTGTCAGCTTATGTTGGCCATGTCTAGACCATCTCAAATGGGGTTTTCTAGTTTTAACCCATATTATTACTACCTTTAAATGGTTTTCAAAGCATTCATTTCTAGCTAGTTTTATTCTTCCTAACCAGTTTTTTTATTTTCCAAAAACTCAGCCAATTTTTTTAATTGTTAATCTTAAGCTTAGGTAAAAGAGGAGGATTGCGTTAGTTAGGTTGACAATCAACGTAAATTTTTTTCACAATCTAAACATGAACACCAGTATTGATCGTCTCCTTAAATTATATTTGTTCTATGTAATTTTTGATAAATATTTTTTAAGAGTCTCGAACATAGTCGATTTCGCATAAGTTTATTTTACGTTTGATCAATGCCCTTTTGTTTTCTCTCCATTAAATTCAGTCACTTTCATTTAATTTATGGGTATTTGAGATGGATTTTCTTCTCTGGTGTCGGGTTTTCATCTATCATGATTTGGACTCGATGTGCATATGGAGGTGAGTTGATTTCATTTATTCAATGCTTAGTAGTTTTGTAGTTTCTGTGTATGTTGTGGTTTATATTTAGGGATTTTTACAAAAAAAAAAAAAAAAATGTATTAACCATTGACTAAATTAACTGATTATGAAAAACACGGAATTTTCGGATTGGGTGCAATAGTTTTTTATTTCAATTTATGTTGGTTTCTTTTCTTTTTTTTTCCCCTCATAGCAGATAATAATTATTGTAAGTGAAAATGAAAAAGATAATACATATATTTTCATTCATCAAGTGTGAATTTATAATTTTTCTTTAATCTTTCACCAATACGCTTTCTTTTCATTGGGATTATGTTTCTTTTTTATCTTGCACTATGCATGGTTTTTTTTATAAGAGATACTAAAATAGCTTCCATTTAAGATCTTCGGTTTCCTTAGGCATACAATCTCTTAGTCTCTGACATTTACCTTCCTAAAATCTTGCTGGAAAGATTGAGAGAATTGAATTTCCTTTTGTACTCTAGTACCTCTATATATACATACACATATATATATATCATCTTTTATTCATATTTCTTATTTTTAATTTCTATTTTTCAACAAACTCAAGTTCTCTCATTTTTTAATTCAAACAAATAATTTTATTATTTATTTTCCTAAGAAATTTTTTAATATTCTAATTATGTTGCCCGTGCTAAGCACACATGCTTGATTTGCTAGTTGCTATTGAATAATATTTATTTTAGTGGAAAATGAGTACCTAGCCATCACCTAATCAATGATATCCTAGGAAAATCCGGGTCTCATCTACATCTCACCTATCTTTAATATTCCTTTATAGAAACTCATGTAACCAAGAATTGCGTGCTAGGAATTCAATCTCATGCAAACAAATGGGCCCTTTAAAATTCTCAAAATTAAAGTCTAAGATGTTCTTCGCACAAATGTAATAATTCTTCTAACATAAATATCCATTTAAAGTAATATAAGATAAGTGTATAGACTAATTTTATCAGAACAATACATCTTCCAAGTCCCATGCCCTCAAAAAATTGGTGGAAGGACAATGCCACAACATGAGGCTTTATTGTGGATGGGCTTTAAGAATTAGGGGGCTTGCACTTCTAGTTGTTTAAAAGTCTTTAAAATTTTTTGAAGCATATGAAAAATTAAACAGAAAATGTTTTTTTTTCTTTTTATATTTTTATTAATTTAGAGGAAATATATATCCTTTCACATGCATCTTAAAGAGTATTTCTAAATTCAACTCTATTATAATCATATAGCACTATCTATCACAGAAGACATATGTAATAAATCATTGCGAATTCAATTACCATAATCCAAGCAACATCTATGAAGCTCACCTGCATGCGATATGACTCTTATGTCGAATAAAGCTCATTGGCAGACGAATCATAGGTTGAACCAATACACCCATGCACAGGTGTGCTTAATGGCCTTGCCAAAGTGCAACTGGGTATAGTAACAGTTCACATAAGCGTCCACCATCAACATCCTAATCGATCGCTAATACCATGGACAAATCCTGCTAAAGAGAACTTGGAAATTTGCTCCATGGATTCTCAGCTTTTAAGACATGGCGAGGTGAGATTTTCAAAGGCATCAAATAGTACAAAGATCAATAAAGACGAACAAAGAAGATGTTATCAAGGCCTTTGCTGTGGGAGTGATATTAATGGCATTAAGATTGATCCTTTGTTTCCTGATGCCTTTGAGAATCTACCGTCTGCCTCTGTGACAGTCCATATGCATGATCTCCACTGAAAGATACTAGTTGAGTTTTGCAATGGACAGTTTTTTTGGTTCAGTGGGTAAGTCTGAAAGCCTATCCATAATAACATCTCTTGTTGCTGCTTTGAGTCTTCATCAGTTTTTCGACGGCATGGGAAGATGTAGTGTTCATGTGAGATTTTTCTACAAACACTTATCTTGTATATTATTCATAGAATAAAGCATGTTAATGACTTAAAATGCAAATTTATGTCAGAAGAACTCCTACTCTCAGCGTGAACAAAATGTTATATTTTAAATTTTGAAAGTTCTAGAGGGCCTGTTTGTTTGCATGAATCAAGGGTTACATGGGAACATTGATTAAAGAAGTGAGATGTATATATATGAGATTATGACTTTAATGAGATTTGATTTACTTTGGTGATGGCTCGTCGTTTTTCATTGAAAGGTATATTTTTAATGGCAATTTGTGGATCAGCTTTGTTTCTTCAACTTCAACCACTTTGATGGGAATACATTTCTTAAAACTCCTAATAACAAAAAAGAAAAAGAAAAATAAAGAGCTCTTAAAATTCCTAGTGTGTGAATTGAATTAAGATGATAGTTGTTGCACAGAGTGTTGCATGATGTCTAACCAGTGCAGAAGGTCTATTGGTCAGGCCGGACCAAACCGCTCTAAGCTAGAGCACGTCTGGCTTCCTATTCTTCATGTCCTTGAACTTGGAATCCAACCAAGTGGAAAGGAGGGATGTAATATTTTGGCCACACACCAGAGTTCCTACTGTATTTTGTCCACACATGACACATTTGGTAATTTTACATGTAAAATAACGCGGAGTAAAAGCATCAAATCAAGAGAGAATAAAATATAATATTATTATGATGATATTTTGTTTTTAGTTGTTTGGTATGTAATCTTTTTGACTTTCTTATAAAAAAGTCACTTGGGCTCGTTTGGTAATTTTACACGTAATATAAAGTGGAGTAAAGCATCAAATCAAGAGATAATAAAATATAATGGAGTTACAATGGTATTTTATTTTTAATTGTTTAGTATGAAATCTTTTTGACTTTTTATATAGAAAAGTAGAGTTTTTTTTTTCTTTCAGTGGAGAAATGAGATTACTTTTTTACTTTTTTTTAGGGGGGGTTGTGATTTTGGATTAAAGTGCTTTTTATGTGACCCTTTGCCTTAAAAATAGAGGCTTTACTTGATTTTTATTAATTTAATAAAGCGTCAAACAAGCCACGGATTAGTTTTATTGGGACAAAGATTTGCCTTGTGTGCATTTGTGTGAATTTAGTGGGCGTCACCTGAGTGATTAGTCCAATGGATACCCATGTCATTAAAAAAAAAAAAAAAAAAAAAAACCCCGAGAGCTGCTAAATGTACACTTGTTTTTGCCCTCCACACACTATTTTTTATGACCAATATACCCCTGTATTAAGTTACCTAAAAGGTCATCTCTCCGCCCACCACTTGCTCTTCCTCTCTCCCTCCCCCTCCCGCAGTGATGCCAGAGGGTGTGGTGGTGGCTGGGGTTGGGGGATGAGAGTGAATGGATATAGAAAAAATTTGGGACCCACATTGCCGGAGGGTGCGATGGTGGCTGGGGTTGAGTGGATATAGAAAGGATTTGGGACCCTCTTAATAATTACTGATCTTATGAGTTTGCGCTCCTTTGAATTGACAGAACGATTGGATTAACCGAAAAAATAAATAATATAAAATTATTAAATTTGTGAGGTATGAATCGAAGGATTAGAGTGATTTAATGGGCCTCAAACTTTGTAGAGAAGTAAGGTCCATCAAGACCTTTCCATCCAATGGTCTCTATTCTTAGGTGGGCCCCACAGCGAGGTGCACAATGGGATATGGAATGGGGATGTAATATATCAAACAAAAGTGGTTCTTCTATTCAATTTAAAAGGTTTACCAGCAAAACAAAAAACAAAAAACTTTCAAGAGAGTGCTCTCTCTCTCTCTCTCTCTCTCTCTCTCTCTCTCTCAATTTTGAAGTTGAATTAAGACTCTTCCAACGGTCAAAAATCATTTCTCTATTAAATTACATAAATACCCCTCTGCCAAATTATAGCGTCCAAATTCCAACACCACTCTATTCGGAAGCCTCGACCTAATTGTCATTTTACTGGTCCGGATTGATGATAGGATGATGGACCCCGCTTACAATCATCAACCAAAAACCTCTAATCTTGACCGTCCGATCCCGAACTTTTAAACCTATTTTTAGAAAAATGCAATAAACCGACGGCCTGAATTCAATGTACTAAGACCCTAAGAACAATGGAGGTCTGAGATCTTCTAATCTGGGATTCCTGACATCAACGGTAGATCAGTAAGTCAGTGGGCCACACAGAATCACAGCTTTCTTCTTCCCCCTGCTTTGTCTTCTCATTCGGATTACTCATTTCAAGTGTTCTACAACAAAACCAAAACTTCTCAGTTTCTCTTCTTCAAATCCAATGCAAGAATCTCTTCCCCCAGGAGCTTCAATCTATTAATAGATTCTTTTAGATTCCTTCTTCTTGGGGTTCTTCTAATGATTCGACTGCAGAAGTCTTGAGGGGGATTTTATAGAGAGAGAGAGAGAGAGAGAGAGAGAGAGAGAGAGAGAGAGAGAGAGAGAGAAAGCATGGCAACGGTTTCGAAGAAACAAAATGCCAATCTTCCTTTCGTGGGTGGAGGGACACAGAGAAGAAGCATCGAACCGGACGACCACTGGGCTTTCCTGGTAAACCCAATTGATTCCTGTCGCATTTTATGTAGTTTAAGGGATTCTAGTATCTGGGTTTTGTTCTGATTCCTCGAAGGTTTTCAGTTTTCTTTGGATATATCTTTCTTCACTGGTTTTCTTGTAAGACCCAGAATTTCTTTCCTGTGGTTTTTGGGGTTTTAATGAAGTTTCATGGATTCTGGTATCTGGGTTTGTTTAGGGTTTTGTCTTTTTGGAATGGGTTTATTCAATGATCGAGTTATTATTTGAATGCATTGTATTGGTAATTAGTTAAAGAGTTCTTAGTTTTACTTGTCTCGATCTACTCAATGAAGACTTTGTTTGTGTTGGTTTCTTTAGATTGGATTCTGTTTCAGTAATGTTGGTCTGGGGTTGTTTTGCATTCCGGGTTCATCCATCATGGTCTGGGATTTGAATGATGGTTTTAGGGTATTGTATCACTGAAAAAAAAAATCTTGGGTTTTGATCAATCTGATTTGTTGATTCTATTTTGTGAAGATCTTATTCTTATTTACTTATAATTTTAGCTTTTATTATTTAATAGTTGATATATATGTTTTGGGATTTGGTTTAATCTTTTCACCCTTTTTATGAGAATTCATGGGTTTTCTTCAGTTTGATTTATTAGTTAAATAGGGTTTTCCTTATCCTTCCAACCAAGTTGCCCCTCAGGTTGGCCTTTTTCATTGTAGTCAATATCTTCATCATTGTTACTGATATATGGTTTTTAATATATCCTTAATTCGGGTTTCTGCTGTTATTAATTTGATGATGTTGAGAACCTTTTTTCCCTCTTCTGAACGCTCTTTTAGGAAGAAATTGAAGCTCCAATGTGGGTGGATTTGACACTAGAAGCTCAGTCCATGGACAAAGACATGTGAGTTTTGAGAATTTTAGTTTTGAATGTGATTCGAATCTACAATTTGTTTTAGATTGCATTCGCATGCACAACTTAATTGAATTACTGAAATTCAGTTTGATAGGGATAAAATAACCAAGTTGCAGGACATTTCCTCATGGGTCCCTTTGGATGTGGGGTAAACGTGTGGAGAAAACTATCCGCAGTACAAATTTGAACTGCAGACTGTTTGCAAATCGAATGTGATGAGCGTATTTTTCTACCATTTCTCTACATCTGAACAGGAACTATGTGAAACTAGCCCTCAAACCGAAGTTAGGTTCTTTTATATTCCAACTTAAATGTAATGAGTATAGAATTTGCTGCTTAGTTTTGTGGCCGTAGCAAAGTGCCGAAGCACCACGGTTTTCATCCGTATGGCATTAGTGCATTACACTTAACTGTTCATATTTTTCTACCAAGTTAGCCTTCCCTTCGGGGTCTAGCTTACTACCACTCTCACACTATGGTTCATGCACTCTTGATGGCAGACTATTAGCCTCTTTTTGCTTAGGAGATTCTCTTTTGTTTAGTATGTTAGGGCTTTGCAAACTTTCATTTAGGATCTTCTTGTTCCATGTCACTGCACTGTACACTACAATTGAGTACTGACCGCCGACTTCATTCCCATGGTTCAGATTTCCTTTCGATGTTGTAAACTTCTTTTATCTCTACCATTGTATCATGTTCTTTAACCTCTTAGCCCTTGGAATCTAATGAACTATGGTGCTATTTGCTTTGGGAATGCATTCCTTTGCGACTGTTTTCTCTGGATAATATTCTTAGTTGATTCTTGACTCTTCCGGTTAGGGTTATCCTGCCTTCAGCCTTGTTCATGATCTCTCATTGCATCACCAAGAATGCCTCCCCAGAGTTACAAAAGCTGCATGAGAAGTCAAATGTCTCAAGTGGATGGGTTGGTCAAAATTGGTTCAACCATGGATTTAATCTGATCCAAACATGAGCATCAATTCCTTGTCGAGTGTGTTTCTAGTTGGTGTTTTCTGAGGACATCGTGGGGTTTGATAGTGGTTTGGACTTTGGGGTAAGGTCCCTATCTAGAGAGGGGTAGCAGTGCGGAAGGAAAAAACGAATTTGTAGAAATCTTTGAAGGTAAACTATCAAACTTAAAGCATATTGATTTGGAGGTTTGAATCTTGGGGGAGTGGGTCTTATTATAAAAAAAGATTTGAGAGCTATAATCTCTCAAATATTATGCCTTATTGTTCGGTCTTGCAGTTTTCCCTTGATGAAGTTAATATCAGTTCGGTCTCCTCCTACAATGGGTGTTCTTAAAGTTAATGCTGATGGGGCATCAAAAGGAAAACTGCGTTGGCAGGTGTTGGGGGTTGCTATCTAATGAAAGGAAGCTAACTGGACAAAATTGAAAAAGCTCTGCAATTCTATTTTCGAGTGGGTATCTGTCTTTTCCTAAGGGCACATTTGGTAACGGTGAGAGTTCATCAGTCTTCACTGCTTGCAAATTTGAGGATTCCTCATGAGAATTTGTATTGCCGAGAAACTCACATCAATATCAATATGCATCGTTGCGTATAGCTGTCAAAAATTACCCATGCATAAATCCATAAAATTGATGATTTCCAAATCCTACGGGGAGGGTTGAACCTGAAAATCCTTAAAAATGACGATTTCCACTTGCTCAAATCCCCAAGGATTTACAATTGACAAATGTGATTTTTTCAATTCCTTGGGGAAAACCGGTGAGGAATCCCTGGAGATTTGGTTGCCAACCGTGACCTAAGAGAAGCAAATGGCAACTATGGGGGGGGGGGGGGGGGGTTGGTTTACTAAGTGGGGGGGGGGGGGGGGGGGGGGGGGGGGAGTTACTAAGGGGTGGGGAGAGTTGCTATGTTTGCTGGTCCCTCTTCATAGGGGGGGTCCACTGTTGATGACCCAAGGCTATACACATTGATGGTTAAGTTTTATATTTCCGATAACAGTATAACATTGGCTTAGCCAGAAGTACTCTGCACTCTTGATTCTAGGACTCTAGACTATCCTATACTACTACTCTATATCAACCTTAAATAACTCACACTAGCCGGTAGATGGCTAGACCCCTCTAGACAGTTCTAGAACCATGAATATGTTTACTTCCAGAATCTTCTCAGTTAATCAAGTCTCCTCTGGAAATCTTTGTTTGTTGCACTTTGAGAAGATCGTCTCTTGCAGTCCCTCCAATACTTTCCTCGATTCTTGAAGGCTTCTCACTCTTTTGCCAATTAACCTCGCTTGTCATGCACGAGTGGCCTAGTATAGCCATGTTGCTTGGTCTACACAGTGCAGATGCAAAGTTTGTGACCTTCTTCTGAATCATACTAGAATATTTAGACAGTTGTAGTACCGTGAATATGTTTACTTCCAGAATATCTTGATTAGTCAAGCCTATTCAGGAAAGCTTTGTGGCACTCTGGATAAGATCAAATCTTGCAGTCTTCTCCAATACTTCCATTGATTCCTGGAAGGTGTCTTTTGTCTATTAACCCCACTTGTCATGCACAAGTGGGCCATAGGATAGCCATGGTCAGATACAGATTTTGTGACACAAATCCCTGAACATGAATGAGGGAGCTAATTATAACCTTGTCATTTTATCTTTAATGACCAAGTCATTGCAATTCAATTAAATTGTGCATCTAAATACTGCCTTTATTTATGCATAACAGTGCTTTTTATAATAACCATTTGCTTGTTATGTTAAATTGCAGCGAAGATGCTTGGTTTCAAACTTCCCACCCGTAAGCATCTACTTCATTGGAGTTTGCATTTTGAATCCATCTTAACATCTGGTTTCCTTGGAATTTGAAATGACCCATATTTTATTTACAGGTTCCATCAATCTTCATCACACGAGTTGATCTCCATGTTCTCTCTTTCAAGTGAAGGGAAAATGAAGTCTCCTGATTTTCACTGCCCCTATCCCAAGCTTCCCAGCTCGGTCTCAAGATCAAGAGGAAAGCATTACAGGAGCAGGAAATGGAAAAAGGGAGAGCATGAAGTCATTTCTCTAGATAAACAACATCCTATTAGGTAGTACACCCAAATCCATTGCAACTTTAATGTTCAACCCTGCTCTTGGGATTCACAGAAGTCCGATTCCAAGAGATGTAGAGCTCATATTCGTCAATGTGTGGCATGCTATTGCAAGATCCAACCATTGACCATGGAGGGTCTACTCTTTAGACTACCTGATTTAAGTAGGCAAGTCTGCTCATCAGGTGAACCATGTGTCTGAAGTGTACCAACTACCATGGAACAAATTGGCTAATGATTTATGTATGCAGTGCATATGCGGCCCCATCATATGAGGATGTTTTTTTTTTTTTTTTTTTTTCTTTTTTAAATTGGGCATCTTTTCACTGGCGCTTGTGTTGATGAGCCCCTTTGACATTTCTCATGAACAATTTTTAAATCTTTCATTTTATAATTTGTTTCCATATATGTCAGGATCTTGGGTGGAAAAAAGTCGTTGGTTTCTGGATCGGATGCCCCACATGGTAATTCAACAACAACTAGCACACTAACATCAAAG
This sequence comes from Camphora micrantha, assembly GCA_003546025.1. Classification (NCBI taxonomy): domain Eukaryota; kingdom Viridiplantae; phylum Streptophyta; class Magnoliopsida; order Laurales; family Lauraceae; genus Camphora; species Camphora micrantha. Next base: position 8,835,484 of record QPKB01000005.1, on the reverse strand, counting down.
TCCTCAACAAAAGTCACAACCAACTATGGGGATCAGACGAGCTCTATGGATTCGAAAGAAAGACGCACAGCTGAATGTCATTCGGGCAGCACCATCACATCCATGTCCAGCGTAAGGCCCAAGACCAGCTCTAGAGATCCTAAAACTACTTCAAATTACATTATGGACATAGCAGATGAAAGTAATTGGCACCCAACAATTCCAGAGGCATCTCGCCGTACATTTGGTGAAACAAATCGGTTTTTGTCAGTCATGAGAATCAGTCTGACAAAAAGTTGTGTTACAAGACATGCTTCAAGAGTGGAGGTCAAGGATGGAGCACTGCTGAAAGATCGTAAATCTTCCTTGAGCAAGTCTAGCATAGGTTCATCTGACAACCCTGGATGTGATCCTGAGAACACTAATCTTCGAGAGAACAAAGGAGCATCAAAGATTAGAAAGGGCACAAACACTGTACAAATTACTAGTAACAGAAGGAACTCTTCGAATGTATCTAAGACAACATCTAGTGGTCGTCTTCAAGATGGCTCTAATTTGATGTCAAAACGGGGAGGGAAAGTTACCACTACTAAACGTGACTGTCGAGACTCAAAAGCAAAGGTTAGAATCTGTAACATATGGTTGAAGGATAATATATTATCAAGAGAGGAGACATTTTGCTATAGGAAAAAACAGAAAGTGGATATGTTTTTTGTTTGATCCAGTAAGGCTTGACTTACCATTCAGTTACTAAGAAAATGGTCTGTTGTGTCCCATCACAGAATCGCTAATGTGCTAATATCTCCATTATTCAATGGTCCAAGCCATTTCAATAGAAATTGATATTGGGATCAATGGGTTTACCTTTAAACAGGGGCTCAATGAGATAGATCGTGAAATGGAGATTGTCAATCTCCAATCCACCAAGGCTCATTTTAGGACAATATTTCCTTTAAAAAAAAATTCCCAAAATGCTCAACTAAACATGATACATGTTGCTTCGAGTTTGGTTGTAGCTATTGACAATCATATAAAGTCAATTTACCTCTTTATGTTGCAGATCCTCCTTTCAACTGCACCTAGAAAACCTCTGTGGTCACACAATGTGGCGGATCCATTGAAAGAAAGAGTCACTACAAAATCTAAAAATGATGTGAGTTCTAGCAAATTCAACAGAGCAGCTGGTGGTGGTGGCAAAGAAAATAATGCACAAGGCATGAGTCAAAATAAGAAAGCTTCTGCACATTCTGCATTTGTAAAAGATGGAAATGGACCGACTGATCTTAAGGTATGAATACGAGCTTCTTCCACTTATTATTATTATTATATTTTAAACTTGACCATTCTTCAGGTTATCGATGGTGATTCTCTACATCCTGGTTGGATTTCCCTTTCCATATTTAATATCCTTTGCAGTTCAGTTAGGGGTTGTTTGTTTGCACCTATTTACATGGGGTTACATTTATGAATGCACATATTTGTTGCACCCATTTACGCATCACATGCATAACTGAGGTGTGAAAATGCTGTGTAAATGAGTCCATTTTCATATGAAAATTTCCAAACCTGAAAATGTGTGAAGTGATTACACACACCTTTTTGTTTGGTTAAGAAGGGTACAAAGTTCATTGAGATAGGTCGCATCGCAATATCAAATCCCTTCACTGCCTTTTATTTTTGCAATTCTTGTGGGCCCCCCAAACTTTAAATCCAAATCTTAAAAAAAAAAAAATTATTGGCCCATTACCCCAAAAACATTAAGTTTCATGTCTTAAACACTCAGATTTTGAGATATTTGAATATTTTACATATGTAATCCAAACTGTTCAATGTTTTTTTATATTTGGAATGGTTCTTTTTTTTTTTTTTTTAATGTTTTTGTTATCTGAACTGTTCTATGTTTACTCATGAAAATGGTGCTTCCAAACGGACACGGTATTTGTTCTCACACGTGTGAATCTTACACAAGTAAAATCCCCATATGCAAATTTTACATATGTAAACCCCAATTTTCATATCCAATCTGTAAATGACAAACGGCCCCTTGGTACTTGAAATTAAATCCACATATTGGTTTAAGGTGGGGATCCAAAAATTCTTTGATCCCATTATGTAGTTTGTATATTCTGTAGCAGCATACAGTAAGGTATATCAATAGACCATTATGCTTCCTGGAAGGTCTGGATTTGAAAACATGCATCTGTGCAGGATCTGAACTAGATACAGGTTTCAATCCGATCAAGATTCACATTGGGACTCCCTCCTAACAGAGTTCAACAGAGAACTGGTTCCAATCCAACTGTCTAGGAGCCAAAATATGTTCCGAAATTCCAATCAGGATTTTTCTGATTGTCTAATCATTTGTATGGGATTCATATCTGTATCAGAGTACAATAATAAGCCCCAAAATTTTTAAGATAGAAAAACACTTCCTCCAAATATGATTTTTTGCCTTTATTTCTAAATCATATTTACATTTAAAATTTATTAGTTGTTGATTGTATACATATACTTTAAAATTATTTTAAACATACTATAAATTGGGAATAACAACGATCTGTCAGACCCTTGCTACCTATGTTTTGGGTCTTGGAGCCGATTTTGTAATTGGAACCGAAACCACTATCTGGTTTGGGTCTGATGGACCACCATTCCTGTCTAGATCCATAATTGAATGGGCCAGATCCATTTGGATCTGTGTCAAATGTGGGGCCACTAACGGGCCCATGTGTAATAAAAACAAATCAGGTTAGGTACATGTTCATAAATTATTTAGGCAATTTAGTTTGCATTTTGTATTAAGTGGGAGAAAATCTCTATAGTTCTGTCACAAAATTCATCATGGCTTTGGAGATGAACTCGAATAACTAGAACTTCTGTAGTAGCAGTATAGCACACTTAGGGCAAACAGATCTAGTCATTATTTATGTTATTCTTTTGTTACTGGATGTACTGATGTAGAAAGAACATTAGAGTAAGAGTAACAGGCCCATTTTAAAATGAAAGGATATAAAGGAAAAAAGTTGGAATTCTTAGATCTCAGGTTATCTCAGGTCAGTGGAGTTTTTGTGTTGTCCCTAAGCATTGAACAGCCTGACCTATCCCTCTCCCTGACCCCTATACCCTTACAGCCTTACTGCTCTTATGGATTATCATTCACCCAAATTTTGACGCTTATTAGAGTTCCGTCATGAGGAGTCCTTTACCTCAAGGTGGACCCATAGGCCAGACTGTTCTGGAAAATGATTCCTCACTTATGCTTAAAATAGCCGGTTACAAGTGAAAATTGGTTCGGCGTCAGTTTTTTTTTTTTTTAACTGCATTATCTCTCAAAGATGATGATACTTTTCAGTTTTCCCCCATATGAGGAAGGCTTGCTGGGTGTAAGTAGGCTTGATTAAGTTTGTTTCTTATTGTTTTATTTGAATGATATTCAAGTTGAAATTCAAAGTTAATATCATACCTTTGAGTCGAACAAACTGATAGTGATAAATCAATAATGATATATGAGAAACTGGGATTATTTCTTATAGTCCATTCTGAAAGGGTGCGTTTTAGCCTTAACACGGGCTAAGGTCCCAGATCAGATTCCTTTATAGATTTCAACTCTAATAAATTAATCTAGAGATAATTAATTTAAATGGAAAATCATCTATCAAACAACCACAAGAGAGATAGGAGGCATGTGGAAAACCCTACTCGGGAATAATCGCCGGTTAGATCACTGATACCAACGGAAACCAAGCACTATGTAAAGAAAGTTACAAGCACTCACAGAACCTTTCCTAGTTGCAACTCAAACTAAGGACTGCCATGGTCTTGCCGAAGACTCGCCGTTCACCTTTACCATGCTTGCGCCAACCACACTTTGATACCTCTCAAAAGTGCTGGAATCAGCAATGGAGAATAGAAGAAATCATCTTCTTGAACAATCAGCCCAAATACTTTTGTTGCAGAACTCTAAAAAATCTCTCAAAGAATTCTCAATCTTAGGATGGGAGAGAAGTGAGTTCTAGGGTAGCAATAAAGTCCTTTAAATAGGCTTAGGGATGTGCTTAGGATTTCCTAAGATAATTAGGACTCAAATAGGTAAGTAGAGATAAATTAGGAACATGTTTCCAAAACTCGTTAGGGGACTTCACGAAGGTCGCTCGAGTGGTGGATCTGCTCCCCCGAGCAAGGGGCCTTGCTGTCTAAAACTTGACTAGGTCACTCAGCTCACTCGAGCGAACCAGGCTTCAAGTTCAAGTCTTGTCCACGGCGCCACGCGACTGTTCCTTATGACTGTCTTCCATTTTCTTCCATTATTCTTCAAGTTGAAGCCTCATCACAGTCCATATCTAAAAATGTAAGATTATAACTCAATTTGGACTCGAGTTTTGTCCGAAACCCATGGATTGCCAACAAAAAATCCCAACACATTCAGTTGTTATTTCATCATCACTGGCTTTAGTAATATTCTTTTTTAGCTTCCAAGATAGTATTGGTCTCCAAGATATTAACGGTCAGGAAAGATAGGTCTAGTCCAACAACATTTTGGATATTCAAACTTTTTTGGTTCCAAATATTCTGATTAATGAAACTCTTGTCTTTTCTATTGCAAATTTCAAAGTGCAATGTACTCTATTTAAGCGGCATCACTTTGCTGGTTTAGTCCCATTTACATTTGAAATGTATTCTGTGTATGTATTTCTAGAGAATACAGTTTCACATTTTGTTGGGATATCTCACCCTAGGGTAAATTTAAATGCTTGGTTATGGATATACTAATAAAGGGTGGAAAAGGGTTGAGTCAGGTAAAAACATGTCGGGTTGAACAGGTCTGTCTATGGGTATAAATGGGTTAGGTACTTGTAAGCAGGTCAACCCAACCTGACCTGCACAACCCACGTCCAATGTAAATAAACTCCTTTAACCTGACCCGACTGGGCCCAAGATCAATCCATTTCAAGTATTATGACCATATATGATCGACAAATGGCCGTCACATATTGTATCCTTTGATGGGAAATGATAAATGGGTTATGAGGGTCAACCCTAAGCCAACTTGTATAAATGTGGGTCAGGTCCTAGCACATGATCAACTCGTATATTTAGCAGGTCAAATCCAGGTCAGATACGGGCCGGGTTTGCCACCGCTGCTCTAATACTACAATTTTTTTTTTTCGGCAATCTTTGTTCATTAAGTCAAAATTGAAGGAAATGTTTACATGGATGTGGATACTTTTCCTCTCCAACTGTTTCTTATTCGCCTACAGTTGTATTTTTCACTTAACTAGAGTTGCACTAATCTCTTAAATATCATTTTTATATTTTTATACCACAGAGGATGTTCCCCTACAAGCATGTTGCAGTCCAGCTCTATATGGGGCCTTTGGTCAGTGCAGCCCCTTTGATACTATTGTTGTCCCTATGATATGACATCAGGATGAATTTTACACTCATTGAGCTTTCACTCACTCTTGCATTGAATCTCAAAAAAAACTATGGTTAATTTTAAAGCTTTTAAATCAAGCGCTAGGATAATTTGGTGAGGCTGATTTTCGGGATCTCTCTTAATCCATAAGGAGACTTTTCCATATGCCATCCTTTCAGTGGGAGACATGTATCTAAGTGGGCCACACGAGATGGACTGCATATTAGAACAACATTGTCCTTTGTACCACTGATTCTACTGGCACCTTCCATGATTCATCTCCTTTTCTATCTTCTTTTGTAGCAGGGAAAAGCCAAAGCGAAAACTCATGGGAGAAATGTGTCAAATATGGTTAGCAGATTACACTTCCGATAGAAATCCAAGATCTGTCTGAATGCAGTACCAGCAGATACACTGAGAAGAACCACTAAGGCACATAAATGGTTCTGGTCTTTTTGTACTTGTATCTTTTTGATGTTGTGGACTTTTTCTTGGTGCTGCTGACAATTCAATTGGAATTGAATTTGATCACTGTAGCACGTTGCAGATGGAGGGATTACTGTACAGTGTGTTTTCCTTCCACAAGAATGTTCCTTAGTTCTTGATGCTTATTTGTCATCTTTTGTACCTCATAATCCTATCTAGTTTCAATGAAGTTTTTATCCTTTCACAGAATGCACTTTCTTTACAACTAGCAGGCAATTGCGTTTGAGCTTATTGGAATGGAATCGAGCCCTTTCAAAGGGTTAAAAGCAGGGCTTGAATCTGCACTCTTGATCCAATCTTTCTTGTGCCTCTATGGTTGCATGATTAGGAGTACATGCAAGAGGTCAAGGGTTCAAGGATTGGTACCACCCTCATCTTCTTCTTAAAAAAAAAAATCTGCACTCTTGAGAAGGCTAGAAAAGCCAGAAGAGCCTAGGCTTTCAATGATTGGTTTTGGTCTCACCTAAGACCTAACCAATGTGTTAAGAAAGCCTCCTTCATTTCTAAAAAATACAGTGGGTTGTGATGCAGATTCTATTTGTGTGAGACTTTTGTTGACATGAACTATTATTCTATTGTAATTCCAAATGGTATCATGTGGAATGAATGTCTCACTGCAAGCTGATTATCGTTGATTCTTTAAAATCTCAACTTCTTTTAAGAGAGAGAAACTACTACTATAGAAAATGAGAAACATTACAGTTTCATACAATAGTCAATTAAGACAATGGACAGGGAAAAAACGAAATGCTCAATAAGCCTAAAAACTTGAGCCTTTGTGAGTGCATCTGCATCCTTGATCTCTTGGGACATATGTAAATGATGCGTCGGTTAAAAAAGAAAAAAAATATACACAAAGGCCTAATCTCATTCATGATAAATGCAAGCTTTCATGGTGGTGATGATACCCTTTTCTGACCAACACCAAGAAAGCACTTAACGGAGTTGTTACTGATTACAATGGACCAGGAATGTGAGTTGGAAAACAATTTGATTCCTCTTAATGCTTTGATTGGAGTAACTAATTCCAGTGAAGTCTTGAATAACAATAGATGGCCTGGAAAATGCAGGTGCTAAAAGGAAAGGGGGAAGGAAACTAATGGCAGAAGGAGAATGGAAATGGCAATGATATAACAAGAACTGAAGTGAAAGAAACTAGCACCAAATACAGTAAGATGGCATGCAATGGACAAAAAATTGTCAGCACACTACCCCTTAGCAGACCATCTTGAAAACAAATGTACGGTAAAACAATCATGTGATGCTTGAGATTATCTAGAATCAACATGTTAGTGAACCTTGGAAGGGACCAAAAAGATCCACATTGATTTGAAAAGTAAAGAGACAGAAGGGCGGAAATTCCCCATTAAATTTTGCTCACAAGAAGAAAGAAGGATTTTTGCTCAAAGAAGATCTGCAGTATCTGGTTTCCAAGTTTTTTATAACTTACCCATCAAATGCAAATGTCACTCAATTATGCAAATGCATTAAGTTAACCAGTTAGCCAACAACAGAATCTCACAATGATCTTACATGAAAAGAATCTCATCCCTGGGATCTTCTTCTTTTTTTTTTTCTTTTTCTTTTTTTTTTTTGGGTAGAAACATCTGGTTTATGTTACATCCATGGGATCTCTTAAAGTAACAATCTGCACCTTTCTATCCTTTCCATAAAATTTGACATCTCAACATTTCAATGTTTAATGAGGTTCCCTTTCCATCCTGTTGAGTTCCTTAGTTTATCAGCCCCTTGCCAACATTGTACCCTTTCTCAAAGGATACAGTAACTGATTGTTCTATTGATCAGGAACTCAGCATACAACAAAAGAAGAGTATGAATCATGAATCCGGATCATAATTCCAGTTTTACCATAGGGTCTCAATCCCACTTAGGCTTGGTGTTAAGGTCAACATCCACGCTTGCTGTTGAGCGGTCATAATTGTGGTCGAGCCATCACTCTCGCCATAAAATTATTGCTGTGTCGTTTCCTTATCACCAATTGGTGGATAAGTGGTAGCTCAATAATGGGGTGTAAGATCCTACACTTGGGCTCTTGTTTGATCTCATCCTACCTCTAATCCATGATCCCAATAACCTGCTTATGCATATATGTTTGATAATTGCTCATCAAGATCAGGATTTTCAGGCTCTAACTCTAGTAGGCACTTTGAAGCAATCTCTGCAGCTGCATTGTCTCCTTGGATGCTGGCAGCTCCTGTCATTGCTTCCCACACGCGAGAATCGGGTCGAGTTGGCATCTCATTGATGAACCTCAGCGCCTCGCTAAACTCCCCTGCTCCTCCCAGCATGTCCACCATGCAGACATAATGCTTCATCTTCATGGCAGGTTCAATACCAAAGTTGCTAGACATGGCTTTGAAGTATTGAAAGCCATCTTGTAGAAGACGGGCATGGCTGCAAGTGCCATGAACGTGACGCTGTTGGGGGTTAACTGATACGGTTTGAAAGCAGCACCTTCCTTGAGGACGGGATTGAATGCAGGACCCAAAGAAGAGTCACCTTGTGGTGCCCACTTGGGGCCACGCCAATCATGGGGACATGGGGAATTGAAAGGTCTAAATGAGACCTAGGTGAATACAATCAATTGAATTAGATCACCTTATCCTTTGATCTATGACTCTCAAATTTAACGGTTTTAGAATGCATTACTTTTATTTTAATCTAGCGATAAGTAATATATATTTTTTTATTTCATTCGGACCTTATAAAACACTATGATGAGATCACTATAAACTTATAAATGTAAAGTAAATTTTGGTTGTTGACAATGGATTAGGTATGGGTCTAGTGTGCGTTACTTTTCAATTAATTTAAAATTAGATGAATTTATAGACTCTTTTCAGTTATGATAATTAATAAGAATTTTATCATGAAATTATTGATAAAATAACGAAAATCCTTTAATCAAAGAAGATTTCCGACTATATTGATAGGAGTAGCAATTGTGGCCCAACTCACCAACCTAACGCGAACCCCAATTGGTAATTCAAAGTTAGAGTTGATTTTTCTTATTTTTCTACATACTTGAGTCAACATTTCTAACTTAATTAATCAATGGATTGAGTTAGAGTTAAGTTACATGCTATTTGACCTCTCAGCCTAATTTAACTTGGCTCATTCCTTCATCTTACAACTCAACTTGAACTTGACCTCCTAATTAAATATTGGGCTAACACTTATAACTTCAAAGATTGGTTTGTGTTGACATTTTTAACTTAATTAATAAATTAGTGAAGTTAGGTTGATTACAAATTTAACTCATTCAATTCATCACCATATCTTCAAATTGTTCTTGGCATTAACATTTTTGTCATCCTTTTGGTGTGATAGTTTAGATAAATGACATTTCGAAACGTACTTTTTTTATAGCAATTGGGTAGATGACATTTGTTAATCATGTATGACTCTATCTTTAAACCATCATATTTTATGACACCTATTATTATCCTATTCTATGTGATAGTTTAGATGAGTGACATTTGGGCAGCAAAGTCTTTTTATAACAATTAGATAGATGACACTTGCCAATCATCTTTGATTCCCTTAACTTATAAATAGGACGTGCTCTTCTATTTAAATCGAAACACTTTTCACTAATTTGCAAGTATTGGTCTTCCACCCCATGTTTTATTTTTATTTTTTTTTTCGAAAGTTAGTACAATCATTTGCTCACGGTTAAAGATGTAAATGGCTCCCCGATTCTCTGATTATCGGGAGGTTACGACCTGTTAAAAACCGGATCTGAGTCCTTTTTTAGGCCCTTATAAATAAATGGATCCGGGTTCGGTTCCACCTTGGTTTGGATCCGAGGCCCGACATATTACCTCAATTTTCAAAAATCTCTCATAAAAATCATGTTTTCTTAATATCATCATCTACCTAGACCCAGACCCGGATCTAGACTCGTCTCATATATGATTTTGGTTCCGGTTCCGTTCCAGATTCAACAAGCCGGTTCCAAAATGGTCCCGAGTCCGGATCCGGTTCCACCATCTCTTTAGCGGTTTTGATTCTGAGTCCACCGTGTACCGGAACCGATCTATTTACAACCCTACTCAAGGTGAATTCGGCTGACTTATGGGTGCCTAAGTTCAAGTCAAAACCTATATAAATTTTGTGATAATAAATCTTCATTTCAAAGGTTTTAATCTTCATTTGTTTTTCTTTGTACATATACTAACAAAATAGCATATCATATAGTACAAATGTAATAGAAAGAAATTCTTATGATTCTCTTATATCTTTTAATCAATTAAGCTGCATTCATATAACTTAGATCCAAGTTGAAGTATATTAATTTCTTTTATACACGATAGATCTAGGCATCTCAATTTCCCACACGTGGTGCTAAAAGTTGAACATATACACAAATGTGGCCTAAATGTGGAATGGAACATATTTAAAGGACTACATTAAATAAGAAAAAAATATTTGATTACATTTTTTTATTATTTTATTTTTTTAAAATTAATATTGAAGTTATTTTGTGCTTTTACGCCTTATGTTTTTATATACCCTCTATAACTAGGATGAGTTCACTAAAAAAAAAAAAATTAATTATCAATTTATTTTTCTAAACTACATCTATAAAATTTATTGAAAATGAGTGTCATAGGAAAAAAGGTATGCCTAATTTCTTTTAACAAATCACATCTTGGGTTTTAACAAATCACATTTTCTATTAATCTAACCTTATCTTATTTATTTTTTATTACTTATTTAGTAAATAGAGATTTAGATGTGAAATCATTAGAAATTTGAGGAATGGAAAATATTTAGAATAATAAGCAAAAAAAAAAATAAAAAAAATTGAACTGTAAACTAAGAGATTAAAAAGGTGTCCCAATGTGATGAAGATGAAAGGAGTCTTTTAGATTTAATTAGGTATAAAAAACGAAACTCCAAAACCTTAGACCCCACAAAGACAACAGAGAGAGAAGAGGAGAAGATAGGCATTTTGCCACATGTCCTATTCGTTAACGTTGAGAGAGAGAGGATAGAGAGAGATAGTAATAGTAGGTATGAAACTCTATCCAAGAGATAGTAATCGAAGAATGAATTATCGGGTTGTTGGGATAGTGTATAAGTTAGTTTAGATACTTCTCTATCTTCTGTAGAAATGGGTGGTAGTTTGTTTCACTTGTTGTTTTATAAAGGCAGCTTTGGGGCCTTCATCACCAATGTCTTGCGATTGCTTCTCTTCTTCATTTCTGGGCTGTTTCAACCCACGTCCATCAAGTAAGTTCTTTCCCTTTCATCTCTCTCTCTCTCTCTCTCTCTCTCTCTCACACACACACACACACTCTGTTTATTTTGAACTTCACTTACCCATTCTTTTATAGTCCTTCCTGATTTACCATTGGCTACACACCACGTATATAAATTTATGCTATAGCAAGAATCATATGCAATGCATGTGCCTACAAATAAAAAAGAATGATGATGAACATAGCAATGGACAGGAATTTTTTGCTTTTGATGTTGTTTTATACTAAAGTACATGTTAATGACAAAGCTCGATCTCATATGATCGGTCATGTTGGGCCCAAAAGAGAATTTTTAGACATTCTTTATCAAGGGTGAGAACCATCCATTTTTATCACATTTGTTATTGTCAAATTGAACGAAATGATACACTTTCATGCACATATTTTTATGAGATAAAGCATATATTAAAAAAAAAAGATATTTGAAAAAAAGAAAAAAAAATCCTATGATTTCTTACGTAGTATGCAGAATTTCTGAAGTTTATTAATTGTTAACTATATCTAATTAGTTCTAATTTATTTTTTTATTGGAGTATGCCTTAACTTGATGCTTCTTGTATTATGTTATGATCCATCATACCAATTTCAGACATTTCTCTAAATATACATTTGTGTCATAGTCCTCTCATCATTTTTTGCCATTTCACTTTCCACATGTATATGTGTAATGTTTCCTTTTATGATCCTTATGAATCAATTTTTTCAGCAAAGATGACTACTACTACAAAAAATGCTGCTGGCCAAAACAACAACAACAACTCAAGCAAGGATGAGAGCCCCCTAATTGTCTCCTTTGGCGAGATGCTCATTGATTTCGTCCCAAATGTCGCGGGAGTCTCGCTGGCTGATTCTATGGGATTTCTGAAAGCTCCAGGAGGAGCACCTGCAAATGTGGCAGTTGCAATCAAAAAGCTTGGTGGAAGATCAGCATTCATTGGGAAATTCGGTGAGGATGAATTCGGGTACATGTTGGTGGATATCTTGAAGAAGAATGAAGTGATCACTGATGGCGTTAGATTCGACACCAATGCTAGAACAGCGCTTGCATTTGTAACTCTGAGGAATGATGGTGAGAGAGAATTCATGTTCTATCGAAACCCAAGCGCTGATATGCTGTTGAAGGAGTCTGAATTGAATCTGGGTCTGATCCAAAAGGCCAGGATTTTCCACTATGGCTCCATAAGTTTGATTACCGAGCCATGTCGGTCAGCCCACATGGCTGCGATGAAAGCGGCAAAACAAGCTGGTCTGTTGCTCTCATATGATCCAAATGTGAGGCTGCCATTGTGGCCATCTGCTGATGCTGCGAAGGAAGGGATCAAGAGCATATGGAAAGAAGCTGATTTAATCAAAGTCAGCGATGATGAGGTTGCTTTCTTAACAAATGAAGATCCGACTAAAGAAGAAGTAGTGCGCAAACTCTGGTTTGATGGACTTAAGCTGCTTCTGGTCACTGATGGAGAAAAGGGTTGCAGGTACTTCACAAAGAAGTTCAAAGGAAGTGTGAGTGGATTTTCTGTGAAGACTATTGATACAACTGGGGCTGGTGATTCTTTTGTGGGTTCTATTCTAACGGCGATTTCCAAAGATGCATCACTACTGGAAGATGAAAACAAATTGAAAAATGCTTTAAGGTTTGCGAATGCTTGTGGCGCGATCTGTACCACGCAGAAGGGAGCGATTCCTGCTCTTCCAGATGTTGCTACTGTCAATGATTTCATTTCAAAGTACCAGTGAATGTGGATTTGAGGTTTCAGTAGCTAGATCATTTCTGTTTTGGAGTAATGTAGTTAGCTTAAGACAATAAATTACTAGCCTTTAATAGTAGAATTTTTGTATTCCTTGAGAATATTTGCAGTAGTTTATATTACTAGACTTCTGTGTATTCGTTTCGTTTCAATTGGTACTCCATGGTTTAATAGTCTTTAATAGTAGAATTTTTGTATTCCTTGAGAATATTTGCAGTAGTTTATATTACAAGACTCCTACCTGTGTATTCGTTTCGTTTCAATTGGTACTCCATGGTTTAGTAGTCTTTAATAGTTGAATTTTTGTATTCCTTGAGAAGACTCCTATCTGTGTCTTGTTTTGTTTCAATTGGTACTCCATGGTTTAATGGTCGTAAGAAGATATATTGAAATTTCCTTCAAGTTGTCAGTGCACAAACAGGACAGATCCTATGCAACTTCCTTCTACCCAAATACCTCGCTGTAAGTAACCCTGCCCATCTCCCTCCATATCGAACTCTCAAATGCGACCATTGATTTTTCAATCTCTGAATTCCAGGATAAAGATGGAAATTTGCAAGCAGGAGCGATTGCAACTCTAATCGATAGCATGGGTTCATTGACTGTAGCTCCTGCCACTGGCTGTATTAAAACATATCATACTTTTTGACAGCTAAGATCAATGTTTGTCCTCATACATCTCTCCACCATTCTTCTAAGACTTATTCTAAGTACCCAGTTATAGGTTCATGGCCCATGGGTTGATCCCTTTAATGTATTGAGACGACCCACGACCATGTAGGCCTATGCCTATTTTCAGTGCAGTGGGCACCGTTGTAATCATATATGCAGTGGATATGCCTATGCCTACACCTCACCTTTTGTTCATATTATGCTCTATATGAGGTTAAGTTCCTAAAGATTAGTTCAATTTTCATGTGGCACTTTTTAAAAAATGTAGAGAGTTGAAATTAGAGGTTCCATCCAGGGCTTTTTTTTTTTTTATTGACCTCAGGTGAGGTGACAAAGGTTGCATGCACTGGGTTCAAACCCTAGGCAGCCAGGTCATAACTGTCACCTCTTACCGCTTAGGGGTCTTGGGGTGGTGAATTCTCCATTGAGAGAGCTGCCATGTGGATCTGCATTATTTCCACATGTTTTATTGATGAAAGTTGTGGTTCAATTGCAGTTCAGTGTTGAAGATGGACTAGTTCCTGAATAAGGTTATAAGCCCTGGAGTGCTGCACTTGAAGATGGGAATGCAATAATGGGTCCTACATTTTCTAGCCAGAAGGACTGTGAAGTACTTATGATGATTTGTTTGCCAGCCTCTGGCAAAACTACATGGGCAGAAAATTGGGTGAAGGAGCATCCTGAAAAATGCTATGTTTTACTTGGAACAAACCTCGCTTTGGACCAAATGAAGGTTTGTTATTCCAACGAGCTTTTCTTTGCTGAGCCAAAAAAGGATTTTTTCTTTATTGAGGAAGTATAAAATTCTGTTGAACTAGGACATGTAACAACATATCCTGATATGCCAATTTAAGTTCCATATAATTGGGGCTAACTGCCCTAAGAAAGTTTTGGGAAATTATGCCTTGAAAAATGTTGGGTATTTTTTTGAATTTAGGATTTTTCTTCGGATGTTAAACCAATCTTATATTGTCTTCTGGATATAGAGGGAGCACCATCGTACATGTCTATCATCTTTCGGTATCTTCGTGGTGCTTTGCTTCCGAATAGTGCATATGCCTTATCACACCACCAACCACACCCCCCCCCCCCCCCCCCCCCCCCCCTATCTCATTAATAAATCTATGTCACCTGTAAAATAAGTGTGCCCTTAAATGAAGGAGCACTTGATAATAGGACAACTCTCCACTAGCTATTCTCCATTCCCCTGTGTTGATCTTCTTTGAATCATAACATAATTGTATTTTAGATGGGATAACTCATCAAGACAACCGATGTTGTGAGGCTATCAATTGCTTAAATGAACATGAGTAAGTTGCAGTGGGGCTTATACTGTTTCCATGAACTTGTTTGCAGAATGATCCATTATACTAATGTGCATGATATGGGAGAAACCTACTCTTATATCCCATTATCTGTTAGTTAGAACCTCCTGGGTGGTTTCCCTTTTCTTCATATATGCAGGACTGCATTGGTAGATTTTAATTCCACTATTTGTTAAACTGAACAACCTTCTAATTACAACTTCAACACTTCAGATATTGCATGAATCATAGTTCTATTGGAGTCTTCAAAACCACTGTTTCATGCCATGATTCCTTCTATTAAATCTCTAATCACTGCACAATCCAAGCCTAAATTGTTGGATTGCCAGATAGTATTTATATATCACTTTGGGTGGCAGCAGTTCCCATTTATCTCTGCTATGCAGGAAGCTTGGATCTTCAATCATGGTTCTCTATTCTCTGTCAGTCATTGGAGTCACTCATAACTAATGACCTAGGCATCATCCTTTTCAAAAGAAACCAAATAGATGAATTCTATTTCGAGTGATAATTTTTAATTACAATTCTTCATATCTTATTTACTGGTGATCTTAAATGTGGCCAACATGTGTGTTTCTCAGCCAATTATGTCTTACCTATGAGCAAGGACGTGCCCGACGCGGATGAGGTTTTTTATCAGATATGCTGGAGGTGCATTCTTTTCTTCCCTGGATCTATTTCTCAGGTCATGTTTCCAGAATTAAATAGAGCAGAGGCACAAAGATATCTGGATGAAATGAAACATTCTTTAGGATCTGCTTCCAAACCAAGTGTAGAGAGTGACTTTTCACCTTATTCTCCTGAAAGTTCTGTCGAATCATTTTCCAGCACCTTGTCCCAAAACAGAGGATCTGTATCAGGTTTTCTCACTTGCTATTCATCTTATTTACAGTTACAGCATTCATCATCCAGTTTGCTATGGTTCTTTGCTGTATTAGATGGATGTATGGATGTACTTAATACTGATAATGGTATGCTGTTGCAGCAGATGGTGGACATTGGAAAAGTTCTCATTCAACTCCTCCAGATTATAGTTTCCAGGGTCCCCAACATGTAAGTTCCTGTTTTTGGAATTCTTAGTTTTTCATTTTTGAATTATAATCATTCTCATTCATCCTACTAATCTCTATCTAGTTATCCTTCTTCCCTTTGATTTCTTCATGTATTTATTTTTATTTTATTTTCTGTGATGATGGCATTCCTTATTCATTAACTAGAAAGATTGATATAAATGTAGTCTTCTTAGTGCCCTATAATGGATTCTATGTATCTGGGATACTGCAGGTGAGTCCAGGTTCTGATCATATGGAAAGGCTGTTACACCCCGACCCGAATTAATCATAATTAAGGCTAATTAATTGTGATTAATGCTAATTAAGCATGAATAATTGGATTAACTAAGGTTAATGACCCAAGAGAGATAAATCAGTCTCAAATGACACATTAAGCCTAAATGAAATGGATTTGAATGGAATTGAATGGATTAAAATGAGTTTAGACTCAAACAAGGTGAATTAAGGACTTTTTCATAAATACGGGTTTTCGCGTATTTCGTCAAATACGAAAATTTTTGATACCAACGTGCGTATCTCGAAGAGTACGTCAACTTTCATAATAAGCACGATTCCATTTGACCTCAAATGGACCAAGTGAAGAGTCATTTGACCCAAAATATAAATAAAACAAATGAGAAGGGGTTTTAGTGTGAAGTTGCTTATATTAGAATGAAATGAAGAGGAGAGAGTCATTCTCATTCCATTGCAAGAGAACCCTAGAGCTCTCCGTTTTCTTTCCTTTTTCCATTCCTCTTGTTGAGAGAGAGAGAGAGCTTGTGAGTGATTGAAGTGGAGTTTGGAGTAGAGAGCTTCATCTTCATCTTCTTCCTCAAGAGTTTCCACCATTGTTGAAGAGAAAAGCTTGAGAAAAGCTTGAGAACCCATTCCCTTTGAGCTATAAGTAAGTAATGGATTCCCCCTTGTGATTTCCAAGTTCTATTAGTGATTATGTAAGGGTTCCTAGCACAAATGACTCATGTGAGTCCATTTATTTGTTTTTATGGATTAGGGTTTGAAGTTTGGGGGTTTAATCTCAAACCAAGTTAGGGAAAAGAGGCTTTAAGTTAATAGCTTCCAAAAAGGCAAGTATAAACCTTGCTTGTAGTTAATATTAATCATTGTAATTGTTGATAGAGATTTGCCATGGATTATATGCATTTTTACATGGATTTTGGGTTTATTATTAATGCTTAATGAAGTGATTAAGGTGGCTAATGAATGATTAATAGTAATGAATGTGATTGGATGATGAATGAGGGGGAACAGGAGGTTCCATTTTGACATGCAGGTTGTAGAAATGTGATTAAGAAAGTAGAAGAGAAGAAGGGTGAACTGCACAGAATTCGGACTGAAATTCTGCACAGTTCGCTCGAGCGAACAAGGCTCTGGTTGGGACGAAATGAAATTTGCGCAGTTCGCTCGAGCGAACGTGGTGCTGTGTGAGTTCGCTCGAGCGAACAGTGTTCTGCTTGGGGGTCCGCTCGAGCGAACCTGTTGCTGACCCAAGGACGTTACTTAGTGAAAATTTTGGCTAATCGATCGGACCGGTGAATTTCGAGTTTTGGGTTTTTACGAGAATTTGGAGTATGACTCTTAAAGATAAATGCGTTCCGATTAATTTCGAAGACTAATCATGGTTAGACTAAATTATCGAGAATTAATGGTATTTTAAGAAGGTTCCTTGAGTGAACTATAATTGACAATTGCCTAAGCTCCATGGGTGTTAACTAAGGGGACTTGAAATGCACACACTAAAAATACAAATGTGATGTCCATCGTAAATAACACGTGCATTTGGAAACCAACGGTTACACCCGAATGGTTGTTTAGGATTGAGATAGGATTGGAACAGGATTGAGTAGAACCAAGTGTGGTTAATGTTATACTCATTGTATCATTGTGATCAATCTAATGAGATTGATGTTATTGTCATTCCTTTCTTTTGTCATGAAAGGAATCATTGAGTTGAATTGGATCCATAAAAAGGATTTCATACTGAATGTCATTGATCATTGAGTCTGGCACTACCTAGCGATTGTATTAGAACTCTAAATGAGTTCAATGATAATGAATGACTAATCATGCTGCAGCAGATGGATATTGGGGTGTTCCGGAGCTCCGTGGTGATGCTAGTGTCTCTGGCCCGGGCACTGGTAAGTCCCACTAATAATTCCGATCATATCTTCGGGTATTGATTGAAGCCTCCCTTTGAGGGGAGATGGTAAATGAATAATCCTTCCTTTGAGGGAAGATGGAAATGAATTGAATGGCAATGCAATGAATGCTATGGTAGTGGCCAAATCGTATATGTATACAGACTGTCATTGTTTATTATGGTTATTGTAGAATTGTTTAGATCTCTCTAGCATTGGAAATTGTCATTATTGCAATATGAATGTATTGATATACTAGTGCAAGAATTGTTTATACATTGTTGAACCGTCGTGTTCATTAGTGTTATTGATGGCATTACAGGCCCGGTTGCCCCTGCCAGTGTTGCAGCGCCCCCGGCGCTAGCGGAGGAGACCGCTCCGGTTCCTCCTGGAGGTTTGATAGAATAGAACCGGCGGGATACCATCTGATGTGGTATCCGAGTACAAATTGAGAGTTGAAACATTTTGGAGAAATGTATTGAGTAAATGTTCATAGATTTGTTTTGAGATGTAATTAACATTTTGGAAATGTAACTAATGGTTGTCTGCATAGTATTTTGTATATGCAGCATTCGTCAAATGTATATTGAAACAATACATGTATAAAGACTGAATTTTGTATACATGTAAATGATAAGTTATTATTGTCAAATATATATTGTTTCCGCAAAAGTTTTTATATTTGACAGGTATTTGAGATTGATATCCCTTGTGGATCTCGTTTTAACTACGGTTAATTCAGGGTTTACGGGAGTAAGTATGATAATCACGGCTCGAGTTAGCCGGGTCTTCGGGCCCGGGTCGTGACAAAGGCTGGGTTTTCTTCTCAAGGGTATAGGTCTGGGTCAGGCGATCATGGTCCCTTCAACTCAAGAGATGGCCCTTTCGGGAGCCATTCTGATTATGGAAGTTTATCTTCCAAGACATGAACTTGATGGCAATGTAAGCTATGGTGGGTATGATCCCTATGGCAGACCTAATGTTGAAAGCAGGAATTTGACTCCTGGGGGTGACATGGGTTTCTATCCAGCATACAGTGAGTCCAATATCAGCAGCAGGCCCAATTTTGAAAGCAGGAGTCGCTTATCTGCGCCTGCCACCAATGCTGACTCCTATAGAAGCTACAGTGTGAATGATTGTTATGGGACACCTGACTTAAAAAGTCCCAGCTCCTTTAGGCAACCTGACTTTAGAAGCCAAGCGAGTTCCTTCTCTTACAACAGTCCTGATATGCACATGGGAGAATCTAGAGATCCCCTGGTGGATGTGCAAGGTCCAAGAGTGCCTCCACTTGAGCCATGCTGTCCTCCATCTGCTCCATATGTTAGGTATTAGGTATTGTGGCTTGTCTGCCTTATTTTAACAGCTGATCACTTTATGATTCTATTGTTTTGAGGGCTAGACAATGATGTTTGTTACTTTTTCCTACTTATTAGTGTCTGTTTTTGTACTGAGAATGTTCTCACATATAAGAGATCCAAAATGGCTATGGAGTATGTTTCTACAGAATGTGTGAATGACTGTACATTTATGTGATGCATATATACCCACCTGATGAGTAAATCTGGCACTAATTTTGGACCAGGAAGCAGGCAAAATGGATACCCACCTGATGGACAGCTTGGATTTTGCTTGCATCTGTATCTGCAACCATGCATGGGCCTTAGAAAATCTTTTTTATTTTTAAATTGTGCTTTTTTATTAGTATTTTTTTTGTACTTGTCACAAAGTTTGTTACAGTTCATGATTCATGCCTAAACTTATTATTAATCATATGGTCGGTTGTATGATGGAATCAATTTATACTGATGTAAAAATTGGGTCATTCTCATGAGGAGAGGACACACATTTTGACTGGTTTTTATTGGAGGTTCCCCTTGGATTTAGACTTGGAAAATCTATAAGAAGCAGTTTTATAGGTGATGGTTCCCACATGTCTGATCTTATGATGGTCTGATGATTGCAACCAACAATTGATGGCCTCTAATGATGCACTTAAAATATAAATAAACCCTATTTCCAAATTCCAATCCAGAGGTCTTTGATCATTACTTAGATTGGTTTCATTCTAAGTTAATGACATGCCCTTCAAGTGGGGCCTTTGTGATATCCATGTGCTGCTGCCTTCAAGTGGGGCCCTTGTAAAAGGCTATGTTACTGGTTTGATATCTCTCTTGCATCTCTCCAAACACAGAGGATCCGGATTACCTAAAACACACACCCATTGCATTCTGTATCTCCCTTTAAAAGAGTAATTCATGATGGATGGTTTCTCTCAGGAAAGTGTCACTAGGCCAATTACAAAGTTACCTAAATATGTTGTCAGATATGTCTATATCCCTCCTTTCCCTCTCCAACCCTTTTTTCACACCTCACCTTCCTCTGTATTCATTTTCCGTTAGAGAGAAAGATGATTTGATGTTCATTTTTCATAAACTCGTATTTGTTTCTTCAATTTTAACCATTTTTAGAAATGAAAGTTTACATTTAACTATATGAAACAAAGAGGCCTTTGGACTAGTGCTAGCCAACATGGTTATAAGCATTTTCATATATTTTTATGTTTATAAATAATATTATTTTTCAATCAACCTTTGTTTCTTTATATTGATTTATGAAAAGACTGAAATCACCCACACTCTGATATCTGGGTCTAAATCAACTTGAAGACTCAAGACTTTGGATTTAAAATGTATCTTAAACTTGTCATTTGCCAAAAAAATTTTTTTTTTTCTTTAAAAGGTTCAACATTTACTTTCTTTCTAAGATATTTATGCGGTGAGCGTGGATCGAACACGCGACCTTCAGATCTTCAGTCTGACGCTCTCCCAACTGAGCTATCCCCGCAAGTGAAGAAGCATCTAACTGATAAAGATCAAAACCTCAGACCATAATCACTCTGATTTTGACTATTTTGACGATTTATTTTGACCCCCTAATCCCATCTCTCAAGTCTCAATGGTTCTGCTTCTCTTTGTCATGCCTTGTGTGTTAAGATCCTTTCCCTCTTACTGTTTTATCCTCCTCTTGTTCTACCTCATGCAATAATTCCTCTCTTACTGCAAAAGCGGCAGCCAATCACTATTTTAAAATGGCTCTTTCTTCTTTCACATGTGATGTTAATTCTCTTGTAGTTTCTTGCCATATATAGGTCTTGGCTCTTTTGAATGATTTGGGGTTTAGGTATGTGATTTTTGAGTTTCCAAAAGTATTTTGCAGCTTCTTCAAATGGAAAAAGATAGTAGTGATCACCAACATTTGGTGAGCCAAGTTCGGATTACTAGCATTAGATGGGCCCTTCTTTGTTCATGTTAGGTGAGACTTTTCTCTCACAGAACTATCACTCTCCTAAGTCTAAACAAATCAATCTTTCTAACTCTCTAAACTCACTTTTTTACCTTTTCAAGAAATTCTTTTTCTTTTTACAAAAGAGTTTTTTGTATATATCCCCCTAGGGTTTTCATGATTTGTAAATAGGCCCATGTGTTTTCAGTATTTGTAAATAGGCTCCTACTTTTTAATTTCAATACCTTTCATATCCCCAAAATCAGCATTTATATTGAAAATGGGTACTCACCATGAGATTTGTATTAGACTTTTATAAAAATGACACATTTGCCCTAATATCCATTACACAAAAATGAGTATATTATTATCTACAAAAATGTCATTATTTATCCCAAGTTCCAGCAGTCTCTCTCAATAACTATTTAATGCACATAAAGCCTAATCATATATTTTGAAACTTTCATCAATTTAACTGTGGGTCGTGCATGGATTAAATCAATTATAACAATTAGAGAACGTTTATTATCATTATGATCTATTTGGGTTTAATGAAATAGACGAAGTATTGATATATAAAAAAGGATTGACATATGGTTATTTCCTCCCACTAAATGTAATTATTAATATTACAAGCTTTTAAAAAAAAAAAAGTCCAAGCTTTTGAATTTATGCACATGGGGATAAAGAGATGGGCAAAAATGTCATCTAACTCTAAAGACTTTTGGTGGTTGGAAGGGTATGACACGAAAGGTATTAAAATGTAAAGGCAAGGACCTATTTACAAATACTAAAACTATAGGGACCTATTTACAAATCATAAAAACCTTAAGGAGATATATGCAAAACGCTCTTTACAAAAAGATAAGACTCTCTCTCTCTCTCTCTCTCTCTCTCT
Organism: Camphora micrantha; assembly: GCA_003546025.1. NCBI lineage: Eukaryota > Viridiplantae > Streptophyta > Magnoliopsida > Laurales > Lauraceae > Camphora > Camphora micrantha. Next base: position 8,813,179 of record QPKB01000005.1, on the reverse strand, counting down.
CTCTATATATATATATATATATATATATAAAAAGAGAGCGTGGGGCAAGACTAAACAAGGGGCGGGCGTTTTTTTTATAAGAAAAACGTCTCTGTTGGTTAGGCCCACTAGAACTCATGATGATTATATAAGTCCATTAGATGGAAAGATCTATATGAGACCTAACTATGTGCAAAGTCTTGACCTTAAAATTTAGTGATTTTAGAGACATCACTTTATTATGATTTCAATCCAATGGTGATGAAATGTTTGACGAGTGTCAAATTTGAACTCGTAACTATCAATTTGGAGGTGGGGTGGGGGGTGTAAAATGATTAGATTGACTCAAGTGGGCCCCATGATAAGAAAAAGAGGGTGGAAAAGAAGCATTTTGGAGAATTACCCATATATATAGTCAGCATCTGTTGCATGCAACACCATGCAGCCCATGCCGCAAGGCCCACCTACTGGCCTAATTCAGGATAGTGGGTAGGTGAATTTGAAGATCTAGGTGGGGCCCTCCTATGTATAAAAAATCATCTCCCATCCGAACATCTTAACCCTACTATAAGTCAAGTTCATTCACATGGAGTGTACAATCAATCAAATGGTCTAGTCCATTTGCATGGGTGCAAAACCAGAAGGCATGTACACTATAAGGGGGTTTGTGGTCATTCGGATGGACCATCAGGTGGCCCCCACTTGGGGTGCGCACTATACACGCATGTGATAATTATCCATAAGTGTGTGTGCTTTTACTCTATCTAAGTCACTCCATATCTATATTATTTATCCCAAGGGGTTGGCTGAGTGGTCAGGACCATGATTCCTCTCTCTTTCAGAGTTAGAGTCCTGGTATCGATCCCTGGTTCTCCCCATCTTTAAGAACCAAATGTTGAGTGCACTAGTGCTACCACCTGGAGGTCACAGGGGTTTCATTTGACTTCTCTCTAGGCCCAGAAGGATTAGTTTAACCCAAAGGGTTGAGAACCTTCGTTGGCAAAATAAAATAAAACATATCTATATTATTAAGTTCGGTTCCCCACTGAGGTTCACATTAGTGCTATAAATCCACTAGTAAGGCATACTTTTGAAATCCAAATTGTTAAAAATTAGAGTCTATCTCATTTATTGGCTAAATGACAATAGGAGAGAATATCACTCTCATCGGTGGACCAACATGAAATAATTACTTGTAAAACAATTCATTTATAATTAATTTACAGCTTGGGGTTTTAAATTCTAATTATATATTTTTTTAAATGATCAATATGACAGTGGATCCAAATTTAGTTGAGGCTTAAATCTTGCTTGTGTCACACTGAGTTTTCGTGTGCCAGAGTATCCCATTTGTTTGCGAGGAAATGGTTTTCTCAATATCATGGAAAATCAGTGAAAATCTTGAAATAGGGTTATTGTAGACTCCAAAAGTGTAATTATATCATTGGAAGAAAAAAAAACCTATATATAACCCAAGCCACTTGATGGATTCTTTAGACCTAAAAGTACCTTTTTCTTAATAATTATTGAGTTGAAAAAGTTCCCACCCCTACCAGTCATTTTAAAAGGAGAGTCCCTGTCTTCCCACATTGTGTCAAGATCAAACATTCAGATACAAATTGCAAGAAGTTAAATGGTTTGGAGTATATCACACATTCCAAAACCAAGATGTTAGCATTTGCCAATTGAATAGCTTGCTTGTGTTATAGCCCAAAAACAGAAAGTCCCATCTGATTTAATGACAACAATAGACAGTCTTCACATTCAACTAATCTAATATTAAATGCCACTTCAAGAAGTATGCAAACCAGATATAAATTTTCTGATTGAAGCTTTTTGGGCCCTCTCTAGCCCTTATTCATTGCACATGAATGAGTATGTTAAAATGATATTTTGAGATGATATTTTGAGATTCCCACTTCAATATATTTTGAGAGACAGAGACACACACAGAGAGAGAGAGAGAGAGAGAGAGAGAGATCAAATCTGGAATGTTGTGTTGGTGCATTCATGCACCCTTTCTCCTAATCCCACTGCATTGTGTTTGTGTATAAATGCATTGTGATATATTGGTATTAGTGAGCAAAAATCCAGATGTCGGGTCCAGTAAGTGTGCACCGATTTGGCTGCACCGCCCAGGGCACGGTGGCTTATTGGTTTGGTCTTGATATGTCCATTCAAATGCACCCAAAAAGAGAGATTTTTTGTTTTAGTGACCCAATGTAGTAATTTACGTTTTATTGGTTCTACATTTCCAATCAGATTAATAAATTAGTTAGGCTTGAGATGAAACTGTACTTGATGTTCAACCCATCAACTTAGTCTGAAGTCTGAACCCAGCCTAAGAAATCAAGATTTGAGTTGACCCTTTTAAGTTAGAGACTAAATAGTAATGAGTTAGCATCTCTAGCTTAATTAGTAACCAGAAAAGTTGGGATGATAGCTTACCTTCAAAATTTCAACCTAATATGCATCTGATGTCACCCTATGCATAGCTGCCTCAAACCCCTATCTGGGACTCACCTTTAATTATTTCAACCTTTGGCACTCCAAATTTACAGTCATCCAGCTCATTATTGGATTTTTGACATACACATAGCTTAAATTTCAGGAACTGCTAGAGCTTTCCTAGATCTGTCTTTAAGCCTTATGTAAACCCTTGTACTATGCTGGTGACTATCCTATAAACTACTGCCTAGACTAGACTCTAAGATGTCCCTCACCAATGTTTGTCTGATAACATCAATGATCTAGGCATTGAACCGTATGGCTTTTGCATTTCTAGGTGGAATGTGACACTAATCTACTTAACAAGAAACCTATTGGCCTCATATATGTAATCACATCAAGCAGCCAAAAGCTTTATCAAATGGAATACAAGGGGAGCTAGAGCCACTACATTTTAAGAGAGAAATAGGTGTTCGCTTTAAGAAAGGTTTTTAAGCTTTTTAATCCACTTAAAAGATCTAACTTTAGTGACAACAGCTTAGAAACTTTAGTTCTAAAGTTGAACTAGGATTGTCTTGGTAATATAAAATCGAGCTTTGAAGTTTAATGAGTAATTATAAATAAAAAGAGTGATGAATTAACAAGTTATTATTGTACTTGTTCTATTTCTTTTCTTTTTCTTTTTAAAAATTTTTCTTCTCAAGTTCTCTTCACTTCTAAGTTATCTTTCTCCCCTAGACTTTATTTCTCCTTTTTCTTGTCTTCTTCCCCTGCCTCTTTCTATCTATTTCATTTTCTTTCTTTCTTAGTACTTTCTCTACTGATCTAGATCACTTGAATATATGTTATTATAGAAAAGTTTTGTTATAATTAGAATTCATGTAGTTGACTCCAACATAGTAGAAATAAAACTTTGATGATAATTGTAAGTGCCTAAAATAATATGATTATTTTATAGGATAATAACTCTTATTTGGGAATGATTGGATGCCTGCCTGAAACCTAAAAGGGGAGGAAAAAGAAAGGTCAGAGGCCCTGATAGCTGTCAGCCGAAGGCACTCCGATGTCTAAGTTAGTACAGTCACTGAACTAAGGAGGAGTGGGAGGAAAAGAAGAGGAGTTAGAGTATGAGTATGTGTCTAAAAGCATACCTCTTCAGGGTTTATCCCTTTGTATATATAGGCGGATGTCCCATCAGATCGTGCCTTTAGTGGAGGTAGGTAGAAGTATTGTCCCATCAAACTATATCTCAATCTTTTATATGGCTGCGGTTACGATTGTCAGGCAGCTGTCAGATAAAGTCAATTCATTATTTATGTTTGGTGCCCATTTTGTCTGTCAGTATGTTGTGTAACGTGGCCGACACGTTCTGCAACGTGGCTGAGCCTTTATGGAGGTAGTCAGTGCTCGTCTCAGTGAACCGAACTGAAGATGATACCTAGGCCGAGTATGACCGCAATCTGGCACTACTGCCAAAGTCCGCTATGCCGAGCTGGTACCCTTACCAAAGTCAAGGCGATCTCACCGAGACCAAGACATCCGTAGCTGGTACCTTTACCGAAGCTAGAATAATCTCGATATTGTAAAACCATCTACCGACACCATTGCCGAGATGTATAAAGCCAAGATCCAGTTGGTATTATTACTGAAACTAGGATAATCTTTGTATTATGAAACGTTTCACACAATAATGAAGAAGTTTTGTTCTATAATCATAGTCTTTCAGCCAAATTATCGAAGTCCTTTAAGATTGGTTCTTTTGTCGACTTTTTTTTTTTTTTTATCACTGCTCCATGCCGCTACAAGAATGTAACCAAGCAACTGACTAATGCTTTTTAAGCAATCTTTGATTGGTCAAAGATCATCTACAATGGGAAAAGTAATAGTAATAATAATTATTATTATTATAATTGTAAGTGCCTAAAAATTACGGACTTAGTTAAGTAGGATTTGCTGTAAAACTTTTAGGAAAGGCAATAGCTCCTGAAGCCTGAAAAGGAAAGAAGAAGGTAAGAGGCCCTGGCTGCAGTCAGCCGAAGGCACTCCGACGCCTAAATTAGTTCAACAACTCAACAAATGGTGAATGAGTGGAGAAGAATTGAGAGCTATGAGTGTGTTGTGTTTGCATGCATTTGCTGGTTTTACCTCATACATATATGTAGGCGGTGGTTACCTTAGATCCTTCCTCAGTGGGGGTAGGTGGAGAAACTGTCCCATCGGACTATACTTCGTTTCCTTAGGGGAGGTATGTGAAGGTACTATCCCATCGGACCATACATTGACTTTCCGCATGATTGTTGATGTGATCGTCAGATAAGGACAATTCCTTATCTACATCTAGCGCTCATCTTATCTGTCAGCATGTAGCCGTAATTTTATTAATGCTGATTAACATCTAGTACCCATCTCAGTTAACCGAGCTGAGGGAGATACCAAGGTCAAGTACAACCTTGTTTGATGTCGCATCTTGGCACTGTTGCCGAACTGCGCATGGTCGGTACCATTACCGAGCTGTGTAAGCCCGAGACGAGACCAGCTGGTACTTTTACTGAAGCTAGCTTGAGCTCGGAATAAAGTGGTACTGCTACCGAGCTTCAAGAAACCGAGATCAAGATAAGCCCAATTGGTATATTTACTCAAATCGAGACTCATCTCGGCATTATGGAAATGCCCCCACACAATAATGATAATGATAATGATAATAATAATAATAATAAGAAGAAGAAGAAGAAGAAGAAGAAGAAGAAGAAGAAGTTGAAGTTGTCATGGCTCCTATATGGTCTTAAGGTTGGGGAAAAAAAGAAGTTAATGTCGGTAACAAAACAGTTGGTAAACTTTTCCAGAGGTGGTTTTATTAAGTAGGCCCTCTCATGATCATGCCTTAAAGTTGTTAGGCAAACATTTAGGCCCAATGGGCTCAGCGTACTCCCTGGGCTAGAGCTTTTGTAATTGATAAGGCCCATTTGGCATCAGGGATATCTCGTCAGGTTGGATTGGGCCTTTAGTTAAACACCACCAAGCCCATTTAGTAACTTCACCATATAATTTTCATATGGGCTTAAAATTGATCCCAATTACAGACTTCATTTCAGAAGCATGGTTTAAAATTTCATTTCAACTCAGCCCATCTCCGCTGAGTCAACTCAGATTGCTAAGTGACTGAGATAGGTATGGTGGACAAATTTGACTAATTAATCAGCCAAAATTGTGAAAGTTGCTATGCTTGGTGACCTTTTGTGTCAAGTTTCTAAATTTCTATGAAAACTCATACTCAGACAAGACAAAAAATGGCTGGGCCAAGCTAGCAGAGCCCATTTATGCAATGCTACCCCAGCATAAATTTAGATATCGGAGAACGGCTCCTTACCCAAGTGGTAAAGAGTAACAGTTCTTACCTGACTACCCGAGGTTCAAACGCTGGGTATGCCACTTTTTTCCGCACGTGCGGGCTCTTTTTCCACTTGAGTGAGCTATCTTTCCGTATGTGCGGAATTACACTCAACCAAACATACACTAGAAATTGGAAAATCAAGGAAGCCAGACGAGAATTCACCTCTTGAAATTTCCATGCAATGTCTCAATGGTGTATAACTTAACAGTATTGAAGATTTCCGAATGCCCATGTTCCCAAAATCATGAAGCAGGCTTTATATCCCCATCCACTCAAAGGATGTGGAATATTTCAACTGCTTTTCTCTTTGGTAGCAAAAGTCAGATTCATGGCCCACTTGCTACCCAACAGAAAAAGGAGTGGGGTACCCTAAAAGGATATGATGTCCCTCCTGTTAAAGTGCCCTTGACCACAAGATGCAGACATTTATCAGATGAAGAGTAGACACTTTTGTAAAAGCTAAAAATCCCAGCATTGTGATCATAGTGCCCTTGAAAATTTTGTGTCCAATTCAACCCCCATTAATATTAATTTGTTTCACAAAAGCCCTCAACTTTCCATCAAAATTGCCATCATGATCATGTCAATGACCAATTCCTTCTGAAATTAGGGGGGCCAATGGTTTCTATCTTCTTGTGGGAACCTCTCTCTCATATCAATGACCAATGTTAAAAGCTAAGTTAAAAATAAAACTTAAACAGGAATCACCAATATAGTGGTGGGCCAATGCCATACAAGTTGCATCATGTGGTTCATTTTTCTAATCTGGACCATTGATCCTAGGGTAATTTCGCAGAGAGGTTCCATTTGATGCACGCACAGGAAAACACAGTGGTTCATTCTTTGCAAATATTTGGACCAGCAGAAAAACCCATATTAATCACAGGGCATGTATGAAGAGGTAGGATTCTATTTATATTAGAAATGAAGAATATGAAAGTCAATAAGCAAGGGAAATATATTAGTGAAAAGTGAAGGGAGAATATGTTAGCACAATTATAGAAATAGAAAATAACTTCTAGTCAAAATTAGATCCAAAACCTTCAATTTAATATATTATGATATAACAGTTTTTCCAATATCATCTTACACGTAACCGTATTTCTAACAAAATTTGTGTACACACCATGGAAAATCAATTTTATGGAAAGTTTCCTCTATAGAGATTTTAATTTCAAAGGAATTGTAGAAAACTTAGCCCACTTTTATGCTTTTTTACAAGATAAGGCAACCGCAGCAAAAATAATTTTTCCTTTAACATATTTTATTTTATGAAATTCTCACTTTTTTTCACCGAAACTTAGCTACACTTATCATCATCGTCAAAGTCTTATCTCAACTATATTGGAGTCAGCTATACGAAATTTTTTTTTTTTTTCCGTTCCGATTCATCTTGATCAAAATCCTATAATACTGCAAAGAGAGGTTATGCACCGAAAAAATACAAAAAGTTTACTTGGACAAACTTTTTGGCCAGAATATTAGACAAACCCTATGATATGCCTTGAATATCATAAGACTTTTTTTAAAATTCTGACCAAAAAATTTGTCCAAATAACACTACTCGGAAAAATAACTACACAAATATAGGTTTGAAATAATAACTACACAAATATAGGTTTGAAATGAGTGTGGTAGTGCAAAGGGGGCTTGAAATTGAATGAAAGAAAGGGGTGTTTCTGTAATTTCAGTACAAAAATCCCCCACGCCACTTTTGTCCTCTATATACCAAATTCCCACCATCCGAACACGCCAAAACCCGCGACAAATCACTTCAAAATCCTCTCTTTTTCTCTGTTCTCGATCCAATATTTCCTCTTCTCCTTCCTTTCTTCGTCTTCTCCCTCCAAATGGGTTTGCATTTCTAATCCCACAAGATCCCATTTCTCTGCCTGTTCATGGAAGAAGAGAAAGCTGTCGTGAATTCCACGGAAAAGAGCTCTTTTTCAGAGCTTTTCCTGTTTGGAGCGGTGAAATTTCTTGCCAGATCCTATCTTTTTTTGTCCTCTCTCTCTTCCGATCCAAATCCCATTTTCTCGATTGTCATCTCTTTCTACTGTTTGATTCTTCTCTATCTCCCCCATCTCTTCCTCTCCTTCGTCTTCTCCCCTGTGTTGATTTCCACTGCAGTTCTCTTGGGCACCCTTTTCCGTTTGGGATCGACCAAGCATGAAAAAGAAGAGATTTTTCAGACAGAAATCGAAGAACAGATCTGGGTCCAATCCAAAACCGATCTGGGACTAGCCGTGCAAGAAAAAGATGCGATTTTTAAACCAGAGATCGAAGAAGCCGGCCCGAAGGAAGCCGTTATGAACCGGGTCGAAGCAGAGAAGGGTTTCGTCCGAAACCTCGATTTGTCCGAAATGTTTTCGGAATGGAATCGTAACGGGCCGTTGGAGGTGATATATGAAGAGTACGAGGGCGAAGAAGACGAGGATTCGCCGGAGAAGGACCGCCGGTACGTGGGTGTCGACGGATTTCTGTCTTCGGCTTTCGATTATTCGGATTCCGACTCGTCGGAGGGCGAATCTCCGGAGAGATTTCCGCCGGCGTGGGATTCTCCGGAGAATCTCTGCTTCCTGTGGGAGGAGAGGGAGGGCTTGATCGAGATTCCTTTGGGATTTAAACCGACGGTCGGATTTGAGTTGGAGGAGGAGAATCTGATTGAGATCAATCTCTTCGCTGTGGGGAAGTGAATCTCTGGCTGTTTTGACTTTTGAGAGGGAGAGAGAGAGACAGAGAGATCGACCTCCACCACCAGTTGTTTTGCCCTACTTTTTTTCTTAGAGATGATCTGGGCCGTTCATTGAGTGGGCCATACGGATCAAGTTTTGGGTGATTCTAAATCGCTGAGTAGAAGTAATTGTATGTAGACAGAGATCATACTCATTAAAACATCCACTTAATTATCAAGTCTTGGGGGAACGGACGGTCGCGATTGCTCGATCAGTAGTGAAGGTTGAGATATATTGATGAACGGTCTTGATTTTGCACCAGTTTGGGATAGGATTAGCTGCTGATTATCATCATATAGATACCAACCTTCTCACAAGAATCATAATCAAGAAGTGGATGGGATGGAGCATTTCATGGAGAGTGGGTTTGTTTTGGGAGAATGTGTAGTTAGTTTTGGACTTGGGTTTTCTTCTTTATTATTGTTTGTTAATGTTGTATTATTATAACAGATTAATGTTGAATGTATAGGGCCAAAAGACTAGGATCTTATTAAGAGACACAATATGTTCCTTGTGTATTGTCAAAATTTGTCTTTTAACACCATTAAATTAACAAATTTTGGTGGACTTGACCTTGCTGGTGAGCAGCTAGTCACAAACGTATGGGTGGGTGGGTGGCTTCCACTCCCTTGTTGAGCTATAAATAAAGGAAAACTCTTTTGCCTTTTATGTTTTTTTGGGAGTTTTAAAATAGGGATTTTTACGAAAAAAAATGCTCATAAATTTGGATTAGGTAATTTAGTTAAGAAAAACATAAAAAAGACCGATTAGGTGGTCGTACTAAATTTTTTTCTTTTTTTCTTTTATCAAGACTGCCCCCTAACGATATCGTCACCCTTTCCACCAGCAACTCCAATGCCGGACAATCAATGGTGAATGAGATGAACCAGATGAACACAAATTGACCCCTCATGTAGAGAGGGAGGCTGGCAGATGTCTAAACTCTGAAAGATTTGGTGAAATGGGTATTTGGATGATTGGAAGATCTGGCTAATGACCAAAATATAAAACCATGAAATATAGCCACCAAAAGAAGATTGGACCATGGGAAACACCTTTTGTGATTAAGATGAGTGAGAGAGGAGAAGTTCTATATGAATGATGTTTAGATGAGGAAGTTAGATGGGCCTTTCGATTTAGAAGCTCTGAGCATTGAAGCAATTCTTCTCATCCACTGTGAGATCTTTTCATTATTTTATAATAGAAGGCTTCTTGGAGGAGAGGGAATGCTTGGAAATCTCGCCATCTTGTTTTTACTCCAATTGCATTATCAAACTTATTAACAACACCAAATCTGAACCTAGAAACGATGTCAGTCTTGAAAGAAGGAAGTAGGGGACTGAACAGAGAAGACCCATTTCGAGATTCCCGCCTTAAGAACACATAAGGCATAGCCTTCAGCCATGGTTGAACCGTGGGTGAAATGAAGCTTCACAGGTCTAGTGCTCATTGTCTTATGATGGGTGAAATCCATCTGTCGCCTGCAGCAAGTTGCAGTGGAGGTGTTGGCGATTCAAACCGGGACGATCCCAAGCCCTTCTTATCCACTCTTCCAACTTCTCTATCTTCTCTCACAATGCACACCCTCACCAAACGAGGAGAGATTTTGGTTGGAGTTGCAGGTCTCGATGAAAATGGTGGAATGGTCGTTTGGGGGTATTTCCATCCAAAAAAAATATATGGCATTCTATTATGTAATTTTTACATTTTTTTTTAACTTTATCCATTTAATCAAAGTTTATGCATAATTTTTTCATAAAAATCCCAAGAAAGAAGGCTTAAACTCTGATAATATGGGTAAGTAGAGGAATTCTAAGTAAGCCACGTTAAAGGAATTTGTACCTTTTTATTTATTTATTTATTGAAGATTTTACCAAAAAATTATGTCAGTGCACACTATACTAAAAAGACCCTTTTAGTTGCGGTCTCACAAAAGTGGTCTCCTTCTTTCTTTTTTTTGCTATGTGTGAAACGAGGGGAGGATTGCACGAAAAAACCAATTTTCCATCATCTTCCTTTTCGCTTCCTCATTGGGTTGGGTTTGTGAAAGAAAGGAGGAGGAAGATGACAAAAAACTGAAGTTTTAAGGAAGAGAGGAGGAAGATTTGGTTTTTTTCATGCGATACCAAGGTTGATATCGACATTCAAAAAAGTTGGCAAAAACTAGATTTTGTTGCTGAAAGAACGATTTGGTTGGAGGGAAACTAAACGGACCATTTCGGTATATGATACATCTAAGGTGGTTTTTTTGGTAAAATCCTCCTATTTATTTACAAAAATGCTCACCCCAGTGATACCGTAAATCTCTCGAAGCCCTTTTCCCATTACTCTTTTTCCCCCTATTGTTGGCCCAACGACACAATGACCTTTTTTTTTCACTTCCGTGTGGCCCACTTACTCCTCTCCTTTGGAGCTCCTCTTGCTCATTATATTATTCTTTGGCCCATGTTGGCAGCTATTTTCTTCCTTGGGTCACATTACTTATCATCGCTTTTCCGGGATAACAATGAAGGAGAACAATATAGAGGTGAGTTTTCTTGCTCTATTAACTATATTAGGGTAAAATGAAGTGTTTTTTATAACCCAGATAAGGGGTTGGGTCCCTGCGAGACTTGCACATGTAAGGTAATAGGAACTCGCACGTGTGAGATAGTAGAAACTTACACATACAAAGGAAGGGTGTTAAATATAAAACCGAGTCACCCCAGTGAGAACTGATGTATCTTACCACTAAGGTGAGATGTCATTCTTAGGTAAAATGAAGTTGTTTGTAGCATGTATGGAATTCAGGCTTCTTTCGGTGTAAGCCTCGCGTTTTTAGGATTTTCATTTTTTTTCCTTGCTTTTAAGTTTTTCAATCATTTTCATTTAATTAAAGTTTAAACCTAATTTCTTCGTAATATTCCCTTTTATGTTCTTCATTCTATTAAAAGACCCTTACTTGACTTAGTCACAACTGAATCAACTGGTGCTCGACACTATCAAGACTGCTAATAACTCTTATAAGGGGAGAATGACCACTTACCTACAACAATTTTCACTTGGCTGTCCAGGGTTAGAACCCTTGTGTGACGTTCTTCCCGCTTGTAGTGGGCTTTTTTCCCACTTGTATGGGCCTTCTTTTCACTTGTGTGGGTTGTCTTTCCGTGCGTGTGCTAATTCATTCTTAGGTCCCAGCCCCAATGGTTGGGTTACCCAAAAAAAAAACAAAAAAAAAAAACAAAACAAAAACAAACAAAAAAAAAAAACAAACAAACTCTTATAAGGGAGTTTTACTTATCACTACCTGTATTTTTAAATGAAATTTTAAAATATTATGAAATAGTCTTGTTAGAACAATAAATAGGAGTATAGATCAAACATAGTTAAAAGACTCAGTCCGACTCTATTGAATTGGCCTCAAAACAAAGCAATTAAAGATATTTGGAACCTCAATGAGCATTGGCTGGCCTTTTACTCACTAAAGACTCAATTGGCTTCTTGGCCTTCACTCCATCATAATTCATGTAAAAAGATTGTGAAAAAAAAAAAAAAAAAGAAAGAAATATTCCTATTCTTTATGTTCATGTGTAGTGACACCCAATTTCACTTTTTTTCAGTTGAGTCTATACTCGGCCCCATACCTTTAATAGCCCAGTTGAATTATCAACAAGTGAGGCACAAAATGATCAGTTGCTGAGTTTATCTTTTTGGGCTTATATTTGCCAAGAAGGCTTGAGCCAATTGATTTTGCCTTTAAATGCTTTCCCATATTATGTCTAGGTTTGGACTCTTTATAATAAGTGAGGGAGGCTACATAATTGGGTTTAATTTTGACCATGCACCCACTCTGTAGGGCCCACGTGGAAACGCACCATTTGCAAGTAATGAAAGGCCTTGATGTAGATTATGGTGGGCCAAATATCACAGAGGCTATATTATCCTAATCGTTGATTTTAGACTCTGAAAGGTTTTTCAAACTCATGGTGAGGTAGAGGACCTGAGGTTGCTCGGTTTGGCTGCCCTTTTTTCACGTGTGTGGGCTTTCTTCTCTTGTGTGCGGACTCACTTCCCACGTGTGTGTGGGCTCTCTCCCAACAAGTGTGGCCGCTCTCATGGGTCCCACCCCTCTTGGCTGGGGTAAAAGAAAAAAAACATTGATGGTAAGGAAGCAAACAAGTTTGTTTCAATTTGGTTAGGTCGCACTTGGGAGATTTTATTGATCATAGGTAGACTTCATTGAATGGGCTTCAGTTGGAGTACACTTCTCCAAATCTGAAAACTAATTGGAACCCTAATATCAATTGAGCAATGACAAAAATAAAGAGGAAGTGGATATTTGCTTTGTATTTGACATACTTAACATGGGCTGATACTGTAAGTTAAGATCATATGTTTTCTTACTGTAGAGTATGGGCAACTTGATGGATTGGGTTGGGATTACTCAACCCAAGCCAATGTAACCAGAACATACATAACCTGCACCTGACCCAATTTGTTAAATTCCCTTCCCTAAAATAAATTGGGTTGAGCCGGGTTGAAGGGTGGGTTCCCAAACTTTATGGAATGGTTGATTTCCAAATGGTATAAATTTTAGGAGAGGTATCCACTACATATATAAAAGAGTAGCTATCCAATGCACATGTGGGCACGTTTGACAATTTATTAGGTAGTCAAAGTAAAGTAACGCCTTCATTTTTCAGACAAGGGGTCACAACAAAAGTATGCATCTTCAAAATTCCCTCTTTCATAAAAAAAAAAAAAAAAAGTTAAAAAGCAACTACCTTTCTACACTAAATAACAAAAAAAAAAAAACTACTTTTTACACAAAAAATCTCCTACTAATCCACTAAAGACAAAATACCATTTAACCCCTTATATTGTATTCTTTCTTAATTTGATGCTTTACATTAACTTAACTTTAATAGTAGATTGCCAAACGGGCCGCAAAGCTCCATGTGCACTGATTTGTGGGGTTGACTTGGGGAAGGGATTGGGGGATTTCAAAATCTAGATGGGACTTATGTATCTATCAAGTTTGGGGCCATTTGATTATCCTACTATCTTCATCCATACTCACAAGTTTAATGGCTTCACAGTCCATTTGGATCGGTGAACAATTAATCTTCGGTATTCATTGGGATGTATGTTAAACCTAGGGCACTGGTATAATATAGGGGGTCCTATTTTTGATCAATTTAGATGGACCATCAGTGAGCCCCAATGGTCCCCGCAGCCAAGTGTGCACATGATAACTACACTATATAAAATAGATGTTTGCCTAATTTTAGGTGGGCATGTTATTCACAACAAAAATGGGTCGTGACTTTAAATTATGCATGGGCTGACCTTGCTCATGACATGCACCTAATGTAGGACCCCCCTTATAGTCATCAATCCCACGACCTTAAATTATGCATGGTGTGACCTTGGTTATGACATACACCTCATGTAGGACCCTCTTTTATAGTCACCAATTCCATGGATTTGCACCCATCCATCAGATATAATAGACCATTGAATTGACTAAACTTTTTTAATAAAATTTATAGAAAATGTATTAAAAAGGATGTTCCAATGAGGTTAGAATGATCGAATGGGCCTCAAACTTTGTAGAGATGCAGGGCCATCAAGACCTTTTCATCTAATAATCCTCTTAGGTGGGCCCCACAGCACGGGTTGGGGGGGGGGGGGGGGGGCGGGTTTGTTTGTAATATCTCAAATAAAAGGGGATCTTTTATTCAATTTAAAAGGTTTACCAACAAAACAAAAAATAAAAAACTATAAACACACACTGTACTCTCTCTCTCTCTCTCAATTTTGAAGTTGAATTATAAAACTCTTCCAACGGTCAAAAATCATTTCTCTATTAAATTACATAAATACCCCTCTGCCAAATTATAGCATCCAACACCACTCTATGCGGAAGCCTCGACCAAAGTGCAGGTGGGACAGAAGAATTTACAGGACCGGAAAACCCTCTAATCTTGATGATAGGATGGACCCCACATACAATCATCACCCAAAAAACCCTCTAATCTTGACCGATCTTCTAATCTGGGATTCCTGACATCAACGGCAGATCAGTTAGTCAGTGGGCCACACAGGTCAAAGGTCTAAGCGTCCTCGATCGAGAATCACAGCTTTCTTCTTCCCCCTGCTTTGTCTTCTCACTTGGATTACTCATTTTTCAAGTGTTCTACAGCAAAACCAAAACTTCTCAGTTTCTCTTCTTCAAATCCAATGCAAGAATCTCTTCCCCCAGGAACTTCAATCTAGTAATAGATTCTTTTAGATTCCTTCTTCTTGGGGTTCTTCTAATGATTCGACTGTAGAAGTCTTGAGGGGGATTTAGAGAGAGAGAGAGAGAGAGAGAGAGAGAGAGAGAGCGAGCATGGCAATGGTTTTGAAGAAACGAAATGCCAATCTTCCTTTCGTGGGTGGAGGGTCACAGATTAGAAGCGTCGAACCTGACGACCACTGGGCTTTCCTGGTAAACCCAATTGATTCCTGTCGCATTTTATGTAGTATATGGGATTCTAGTATCTGGGTTTTGTTCTGATTCCTCGAAGGTTTTCAGCTTTCTTTGGATATATCTTTCTTCACTGGTTTTCTTCTAAGACCCAGAATTTCTTTCCTGTGGTTTTTGGGGTTTTAATGAAGTTTCATGGATTCTGGTAGGTTTGTCTTTTTTGGAATGGGTTTATTCATTGATCGAGTTATTATTTGAATGCATCGTACTGGTGATTAGTTCAAGAGTTCTTGGTTTTACTTGTCTCGATCTATTGAATGAAGACTTTGTTTACATTGGTGAATTCTGTTTCAGTAATGTTGGTTTGGTTTTATTTTTGTATTTTATATATATATATATATATATAGTTTTGTTGGGGTTGTTTTTCATTCCGGGTTCATCAATCATGGTCTGGGATTTGAGTGATGGTTTTAGGGTATTGTCTCACTGAAATAAAATCCTGGGTTTTGATCAATCTGATTTGTTGATTCTATTTTGTGAAGATCTTATTCTTATCTACTTGTAAATTTTATTGGGCTTTTATTATTTGATAGTTGATATATATGTTTTGGGATTTGGTTTAATCTTTTCACCCTTTTTATTAGAATTCATGGGTTTTCTTCAGTTTGATTTATTAGTTAAATAGGGTTTTCCTTATCCTTCCAACCAAGTTGCCCCTCAGGTTGACCTTTTTCATTGTAGTCAATATCTTCGTCGTTGTTACTGATATATGGTTTTTAATATATCCTTAATTCGGGTTTCTGCCATTACTAATTTGATGATGTTGAGAAGCCTTTTTTCCCTCTCCTGAATGCTCTTTTAGGAAGAAATTGAAGCTCCAATGTGGGTGGATTTGACACTAGAAGCTCAGTCCATGGACAAAGACATGTGAGTTTTGAGAATTTTAGTTTTGAATGTGATTCGAATCTACAATTTGTTTTCGATTGCATTCGCATGCACAACTTAATTGAATTACTGAAATTCAGTTTGATAGGGATAAAATAACCAAGTTGCAGGACATTTCCTCATGGGTCCCTTTGGATGTGGGGTAAACGTGTGGAGAAAACTATCCGCAGTACAAATTTGAATCGCAGATTGTTTGCAAATTGAATGTGATGAGCGTATTTTTCTACCATTTCTCTACATCTGAACAGGAACTATGTGAAACTAGCCCTCAAACCGAAGTTAGGTTCTTTTATATTCCTACTTAAATGTAATGAGTATAGAATTTACTGCTTAGTTTTGTGGCCGTAGCAAAGTGCCGAAGCACCACAGTTTTTATCCATATGGCATTACACTTAACTGTTCATATTTTTCTACCAAGTTGGCCTTCCCTTCGGGGTCTAGCTTACTACCACTCTCACACTATGGTTCATGCACTCTTGATGGCAGACTATTAGCCTCTTTTTCCTGTAGAGAGTGCTTAGGAGATTCTCTTTTGTTTAGTATGTTAGGGCTATGCAAACTTTCATTTAGGATCTTCTTGTTCCATGTCACTGCACTGTACACTACAATTGAGTACTGACCAACGCCGACTCCATTCCCATGGTTCAGATTTCCTTTCGATGTTGTAAACTTCTTTTTTCTCTACCATTGTATCATGTTCTTTAACCTCTTAGCCCTTGGAATCTAATGAACTATGGTGCTATTTCCTTTGGGAATGCATTCCTTTGCGACTGTTTTCTCTGGATAATATTCGTAGTTGATTCTTGACTCTTCCAATTAGGGTTGTCCTACCATCAGCCTTGTTCATGATCTCTCGTTGCATCACCAAGAATGCCTCCCCAAAGTTACAAAAACTGCATGAGAAGTCAAATGTCTCAAGTGGATGGGTTGGTCAAAATTGGTTCAACCATGAATTTAATCTGATCCAAACATGAGCATCAATTCCTTGTCGAGTGTGTTTCTAGCTGGTGTTTTCTGAGGACATCGTGGGGTTTGATAGTCGTTTGGGGTAAGGTCCCTATCTAGAGAGGGGTAGCAGTGCGGAAGGAAAAACGAATTTGTAGAAATCTTTGAAGGTAAACCATCAAACCTAAAGCATATTATTGATTTGGAGGTTTGAATCTTGGGGGAGTGGGTCTTATCATAAAAAACAGTTTGAGGGTTATAATCTCTCAAATTTTATGCTTTAGGGCACGTTTGGCAACGGTCTTCACAAGGGGTTCCTTGCCCTTCTCCGCGATCGTGTGGATTTTTCATGTTTGGATGGTCGTGGATTTTCAGAGGATGGACTGGGCTTTTCTGCTGTACCGATTATTATTAGAATCAGATCAACCCACCCACCCCCCGGAACAAGAAGAATCCGCTGAAGCAAGGAAAGGCAGAGCTACAGTGACGGGACGGTGATGTGGAATTGATAAGTTTTTGCTTTGGGAATGTTCCTTTTGAGTCCCATAATCAAGATCCAAACTGTTAGTCACCTTTAACAACTCCAAAACGGCCACCTCACCAAATTTCAAACGTTGATTCCTCTTAGATCTCGAGATATGTGCCAAAACGTCTTACCGTTTACACTATTCTTGAAAACCGGAATCAACACAGTCCGTGTTTTCAAATGTTCCGGTTTATGTGGGGTCCATAATCAAGATCGGAACCATTCATTAGTTCTCGAAGGTCGAACACGGCAAGGTGACCAAATTTCATCCGTTGATTTCTCTTATATCTCGAGATATATGCCAAAACGTCTTACCATTTACACTACTCTTGAAAATGGGAATCAACACAGTCCGTGTTTTCAAATATTCCATTTTATGTGGGGTCCACAATCAAGATCGGAACCGTTCATTAGTTTTGGAAGGTCGAACACGGCAAGGTGACCAAATTTCATCCGTTGATTCCTCTTATATCTCGAGATATGTGCCAAAACGTCTGACCATTTACACTATTATAGAAAACGGGAATAAAAACTGTCCCTTTTTCCAAATTTTTCGGTTTATGTGGGGTCCAAAATCATGATCAGAACCAGTCATTAGTTCGGGAAGGTCAAAGATGGTAAGGTGACCAAATTTCAACCGTTGATCCTTACTATATCTTGAAATATTTATAAAAACGTCAATTGGATCATACATTCTACAAATTGTAGGAATTCTTCCTCCTTCCAAACCTGGAACTCTCATCAGGAATCCTACCTGAAGAGGCGTTGATTCTTTGGAGATGGAGAGAATCCTCTAAATAGAGGATTCCTCCCCCTAGCATGGACTGTTGCCAAACATGCCCTTATTGTTCGGTAATTGGGTCTTGCAGTTTTCCCTTGATGAAGTTAATATCAGTTTGGTTTCCTCCTACAATGGGTGTTCTTAAAGTTAATGTTGACGGGGCATCAAAAGGAAAACTGCGTTGGCAGGTGTTGGGGTGTGCTATCTAATGAAAGGAAGCTAACTTTTTATTTTTCTATGGTCCTATAGATGTCACAGATTCTAATGAGGCAGAAGTATGAGCCATTAGAGAGGTCTTTGCTTCTTATACTAGTCAAGAAAGTCCTCTATGTAAGCTTCACTTTGTGCTTAATGAGATTAAAAAGCCTCCCCCACACCCCACCCCACTTTGTGCCGAGAAACTCACACCAATATCAATACGCATCGTTGCGTATGGCTGAATCATGCTAGAATATTTAGATAGTTCTAGTACCATGAATATGTCTACTTCCAGAATATCTTGATTAGTCAAGCCTATTCTGGAAAGCTTTGTAGCACTCTGGATAAGATCAAATCTTGCAGTCTTCTCCAATACTTCCATTGATTCCTGAAGGTGTCTTTCGTCTATTAACCCCACTTGTCATGCACTAGTGGGCCATAGGATAGCCATGGTCAATACAGATTTTGTGACACGAGTCCCTGAATATGAATGAGGGAGCTAATTATAATCTTGTCATTTTATCTTTAATGACCAAGTCATTGCAATTCAATTAAATTGTGCATTTAAATACTGCCTTTATTTATGCATAACAGTGCTTTTTATAATAACCATTTACTTGTTATGTTAAATTGCAGCGAAGATGCTTGGCTTCAAACTTCCCACCCGTAGGCTTCTACTTCATTGGAGTTTGCATTTTGATTCCATCTTAACATCTGGTTTCCTTGGAATTTGAAATGACCCATTTTTTATTTTCAGGTTCCATCAATCTTCATCACACGAGTTGATCTCCATGTTCTCTCTTTCAAGTGAAGGGAAAATGAAGTCTCCTGATTTTCACTGCCCCTATCCCAAGCTTCCCAGCTCGGTCTCAAGATCAAGAGGAAAGCATTACAGGAGCAGGAAATGGAAAAAGGGAGAGCATGAAGTCATTTCTCTAGATAAACAGCGTCCTATTAGGTAGTACACCCAAATCCATTGCAACTTTAATGTTCAGCCCTGCTCTTGGGATTCACAGAAGTCCGATTCCCAGATATTTACAGCTCATATTCGTCAATGTGTGGCATGCTATTGCAAGATCCAACCATTGACCATGAGGGGTCTACTCTCTAGACTACCTGATTTAAGTAGGCAAGTCTGCTTATCAGGTGAACCATTTGTCTGAAGTGTAGCATGGAACAAATTGGCTAATGATTTATGTATGCAGCGCATATGTGGTCCCATCATATGAGCATGGCCTTTTGCTCTTTTTTTTTTTTAATTTGGGCATCTTTTCACTGGGGCTTGTGTTGATGAGCCCCTTCGACATTTCTCATGAATGATTTTTAAGTCTTTGATTTTATAATTTTTTTCCATATATGTCAGGATCTTGGGTGAAAAAAAGTCGTCGGTTTCTGGATCGGATGCCCCACATGGTAGTTCAACAAGTAGCACACTAACATCAAAGTCCTCAACAAAAGTCACAACCAACTCTAGGGATCAGACAAGCTCTATGGATTCAAAAGAAAGACGCACAGCTGAATGTCATTCAGGCAGCACCATCACATCCAAGTCCAGCATAAGACCCAAGACCAGCTCTAGAGATTCTAAAACTACTTCAAATTACAATATGGACATAGCAGATGAAAGTAATTGGCACCCAACAATTCCTGAGGCATCTCGCCGTACATTTGGTGAAACAAATCGGTTTTTGTCAGTTGTGAGAATCAGTCTGACAAAAAGTTGTGTTACAAGACATGCTTCAAGAGTGGAGGTCAAGGATGGAGCACTGCTGAAAGATTGTGAATCTTCCTTGAGCAAGTCTAGCATAGGATCATCTAACAACCCTGGATGTGAACCTGAGAACACTAATCTTCGAGCAAACAAAGGAGCATCAAAGATTAGAAAGGGCACAAACACTGTACAAATTACTAGCAACAAAAGGAACTCTTCGAATGTATCTAAGACAACATCTAGTGGTCGACTTCAAGATAGCTCTAATTTGATGTCAAAACAGGGAGGGAAAGTTACTAGTACTAAACGTGACTATGGAGACTCAAAAGCAAAGGTTAGAATCTGTAACAGATGGTTGAAGGATAATATATTATCAAGAAAGGAGACATTTTGCTATGGAAAAAAAAAAAAAAAAGAAAATGAAAGAAAGAGGATATGTTTTTTGTTTGATCAAGTAAATTACAGGCTTGACTTACCATTCAGTTACTAAGCAAATGGTCTGTTGTGTCCCATAACAGAATGGTTAATGAACTATTATCTCCATTATTCAATGATCCGAGCCATTTCAATAGGAATTGATATTGGGATCAATGGGCCCTTTAAATGGGAGCCCAATGAGATAGTTAGATCGTGAAATGGAGATTGTTTATCTCCAATAGTTAGATCGTGAAATGGAGATTGTTAATCTCCAATCCACCAAGGCTCATTTTAGGACAATATTCACCCTTACAAAATAATTCCCAAAATGCTCAACTAAACATTTTATATGTTGCTGCGAGTTTGGTTGTAACTAAACAATCATATAAAGTCAATTTACCTCTTTATGTTGCAGATCCTCCTTTCAACTGCTCCTAGAAAACCTCTGTGGTCACATAATGTGGCAGATCCATTGAAAGAAAGAGTCACTACAAAATCTAAAATTGATGTGAGTTCTAGCGAAGTCAACAGAGCAGCTGGTGGTGGTGGCAAAGAAAATAATGCACAAGGCATGAGTCAAAATAAGAAAGCTTCTGCACATTCTGCATTTGTAAAAGGTGGAAATGGACCGACTGATCTAAAGGTATGAATACACGCTTCTTCCACTTATTATTATTATTATTATTATCTTTTAAACTGGACCATTCTTCAGGTTATCATTGGTGATTCTCTACATCCTGGTTGGATGTCTGTTTCTGTATTTAATATCCTTTGCAGTTCAGTTAGGGGTCATTTGTTTTCACCCATTTACATGGTGTAACATTTATGAATACGCACATTTGTTGCACCCATTTATGCATCACATGCATAACTGAGGTGTGAAAATGATGTGTAAATGAGTCCATTTTCATATGAAAATTTCCAAACCTGAAAATGTGTGAAATGATTACACACCTTTCTGGTTAAGAAGGTGGCGGCACAAAGTTCACCTGAGATAGGTCGTGTCACAATATCAAATCCCTTCACCGCCTTTTATTTTTCTCAATTTCTGTGGGCCCCAAAATTTTAATCCAAATCTTTATAAGAAAAAAACCTTATTGGCCCATTACCCCCAAAACATTGACTTTCATGTCTTAAACACTGATAGATTTTGAGATATCTGAAGACTTTACATATGTAATCCGAACTGTTCAATGTTTTTTTTTTTATTATTTTTTTTTTTATGTTTTTGTTATCCAAATTGTTCGATGTTTACTTGTGAAAATGGTGCTGAATCTTTCACGGGTAAAATCCCCATATGCAAATTTTACATATTTTAACCCCAATTTTCATATCCAATCTGTAAATAACAAGCAGACCCTTGGTACTTGAAATTAAATTGCACATATTGGTTTAGGGTGGGGATCCAAAAATTCTTTGATCCCCATTATGTAGTTTCTATATATTCTGTAGCAGCATACAGTAAGTTATGTCAATAGATCATTATGCTTCCTGGAAGGTCTGGATTTGAAAACATGTATCTGTGCAGGATCTGAACTAGATACAGGTTTTAATCTGAACTAGATCCACATTGGGACTCCCTACTAATAGAGTTCAATAGAGAACTGGTTCCAATCCAACTGTCTAAGAGCTAAAATATGTTCCAAAATTTCAATCAGGATTTTCTGATTGTCTAATCATTTGTATGGGATTCATATCTGTATCAGAGTACAAGAATAAGCCCCAAAATTTTAAGATAGAAAAACACTCCCTCCAAATATGATTTTTTTCCTTTATTTCTAGATCATATTTACATTTAAAATGTATTAGTTGTTGATTGTATACATATACTTTAACATCATTTTAAACATACTAAGAATTGGGAATAGCAAGGATCTGTCAGACCCTTGCTACCTATGTCATGGGTCTTAGAGCCGATTTTGTAATCAGAACCAAAACCACTATCTGGTTTGGATCTGATGGACTACCATTCCTGTCTAGATCCATAATTGAATGGGCCAGATCCATTTGGATCTGTGTCAAATTCAGGGCCACTAACGGGCCCATGTGTAATAAAAACAAATCAGATTAGGTACATGTTCATAACTTATTTAGGCAATTTAGTTTGCATTTTGTATCAAGTGGGAGAAAATTTCTATACTTCTGTCAAAAAAATGATGATGGTTTTGGAGTTGAATTTGAATAACTAGAACTTCTGAAGTAGCAGTACAGCACACTTAGGGCAAACGGATCTAGTCATTATTTCTATTATTCTTTGGTTACTGGATGTACTTATGTAGAAAGAACATTAGAGTAAGAGTATAGCACACTTAAGGTCAGTGGAGTTTTCGTGTTGTCCCCATGCATTGAACAGCCTCTCCGACCCCTCTCCGACCCCAATATGGGCCATACCCTTACTCTTATGAATTATCATTCACCCAAATTTTGACGCTCATCTGAGTTCTGTAGGGAGGTCATCAGTCATGAGGAATCCTTTACCACAAGGAGGACCCATAGGCCAGACTGTTCTGGAAAATGATTCCTCACTTATGCTTACAATAGCCGGTTACTAGTGAAAATTGGTTAGGCATCAGTTTTTTTTTTTAAACTGCATTCTCTCTCAAAGATAAGGATACTTTTCTCCCATATCGGGAAGGCTTGCTGGGTGTAAGTAGGCTTGATTAAGTCTGTTTCTTATTGTTTTATTTGAATGAAATTCAAAGTAAATA
Organism: Camphora micrantha; assembly: GCA_003546025.1. Lineage (NCBI taxonomy): Eukaryota > Viridiplantae > Streptophyta > Magnoliopsida > Laurales > Lauraceae > Camphora > Camphora micrantha. The sequence goes on along the minus strand of QPKB01000005.1, from coordinate 8,789,944 downwards.
GCAACATGTGGCTGTTTTGAGTTTTCAGATGTTGAATGAGTCACGCTGTTAATTAACTACCTTTGAATCAAACAAACTGATGGTGATAAATCAATAATGATATATGAGAACCTAGGATTATTTCTTACAGTCCATTCATTTGTTATTTCATCATCACTGGCTTTAGTAATATTCTTTTTTAGATAGTAACGGTCTGGAAAGTACGTCTAGTCCAACAACATTTTGGATATTCAATCTTTTTTGGTTCCAAATCTTCTGATTACTGAAACTCATATGGCTTTTCTAATGAAAATTTCAAAGTGCAATGTACTCTATTTAAGTGCCATCACTTTACTGGTTTAGACCCTCTTACATCTGAAATGTATTCTGTGTCTGTATTTCTGGAGAATACAGTTTCACATTTTGTTGGGGGTATATCACCCTAGTGTAAATTTAAATGCTTGGTTATGGATGCTCATAAAGGGTGGAAAAGGGTTGAGTCGGGTAAAAACATGTTGGGTTGAACGGGGCTGTCTATGGGTATAAATGGGTTAGGTACTTGGATGCAGGTCAACCCAACCTGACTTGCACAACCCACAACCAATGCAAATAAACTCCTTTAACCTGACCCAACTGGGCCCAAGATCAACCCATTTCAAGTAATATGGCCATATATGATCGACAAATGGCCGTCACATATTCTATCCTTTGATGGGAAATGATAAATTGGTTATCATGATAAATTCGTCAACCCTAATCCAACTTGTATAAATGTGGGTCAGGTCCTAGCCCATGATCAACTCGTACATTTAGCAAGTCAAATCCAGGTCAGATACGGGCTGGGTTTGCCACCACTGCACTAATACTACAATTTTTTTTTACGGGCAATCTTTGTTCATTATTTCAAAATTGAAGGAGTCAAAATTGAAGGAAATGTTTACATGGATGTGGATACTTTTCCTCTCCAACTGTTTCTTATTCTCCTACAATTGTATTTTTCACTTAACTAGAGTTGCACTAATCTCTTAAATATCATTTTTATATTTTCATACCATGGAGGATGTTCCCCTACAAGCATGTTGCAACCCAGCTCTATGGGGCCCACCTTTGGTGAGTGCAGCCCCTTTGATACTGTTGTCGTCCCCATGATATGACATCAGGATTAATTTTACACTTATTGAGATTTCACTCACTCTTTGATTGAATCACAAAAAAACTATGGTTAAGATGTCATTAACTTTAAGGCTTTTAAATGAAGTGCTAGGATAATTTGGTGAGGCTAATTTTTGGGATATCTCTTATCCATAAGGAAACCTTTCCATATGTCATTCTCTCACTGGGAGACATGTATCTAAGTGGGCCTCACGAGCTATACTGCCTATTAAAACATTGTCCTTTATACCACTGATTCTACTGGCATCTTCCATGATTCATCTCCTTTTCTAACTTCTTTTGTAGCAGGGAAAAGCCAAAGCGAAAACTCAAGGGAGAAATGTGTCAAATATGGTTAGCAGATTACACTTCCGATAGAAATCCAAGATCTGTCTGAATGTGGTTCCAGCAGATACACATCATAGTGTATATAATTCACTATTGATGTCGTGGAGAAGAACCACTAAGGCACATTGGAATTGAATTTGATCACTGTAGCATGTTGCAGATGGAGGGATTACTGTACAGGGTGTTTTCTTTCCATGGGAATGTTCCTTAGTTCTTGATGCTTCTTTGTCATCTTTTGTACCTCATAATTCCTTTCTCGTTTCGATGAAGTTTTTATCCTTTCCAGACTGCGCTTTTTTACAACTAGCAGGCAATTGGGTTTGAGCCTATTAGAAGGAATCGAGCCCTTTCAAAGGGTTAAAAGCAGGGCCTGAATCTGCACTCTTGAGAAGGCTAGAAAAGCCAGTAGAGCCTAGCCTTTTGATGGTTGGTTTTGGTCTCACCTGACCAATGTGTTAAGAAAGCCTTCATTTCTGAAAAATACAGTGACTTTTCTTGACAAGAACTATTATTCTATTGTAATTCCAAATGGTATCATCACATGGAATGAATGTTTCACTACAAGCTGGTTATTGTTTTTTTTTTTTGGGTAAAATGCAAGCTGGTTATTCTTGATACTTGAAAAGTTCAACATCTTCTTTTAAGAGAGAAACTACTACTATAAAAAACTGAGAAACATTACAGTTTCATACAATAGTCAATTAAGACAATGGACAAGGAAAAAAACGAAATGCTCAATAAGCCTAAAAACTTAAGCCTTTCCTTGATCTCTTGGGGCATGTGTAAACAATGCATTGGTTAAAAAAGAAAAAGAATCCAAAGGCCTAATCTCATTCATGATAAATGCAAGCTTTCATGGTGGTGAGGATACCCTTTTCTGACCAACACCAAGAAAGCACTTAACGGAGTTGTTACTGATTACAATGGACCAGGAATGTGAGTTGGAAAACAATTTGATTCCTCTTTATGCTTTGATTGGAGTAACTAATTCTAGTGAAGTCTTGAATAAGTATTGCGCTTTTATCATTTCATAAAAGCCAATGAACTCAATAGATGGCCTGGAAAATGCAGGTACTAAAAGGAAATGGGGAAGGAAACTGGCAGCAGAAAAAGATTGGAAATGGCAATGAAATAACAGGAAGTGAAAGAAAATAGCACCAAATACTGTAAGATTGCATTCAATGGACAAAAAAATTGTCAACACACTACCCCTTAGCAGACCAGCTTGAAAACAAATGTAGGTTAAACAATCATGTGATGCTTGAGATTTTCTAGAATCAACATGTTACTGAACCTTGGAAGGGACTAAAAAGCTCCACATTGATTTGTAAAGTAAAACGACAAAACTGCGGAAATTCCCCATTATAACTTTCTCACAAGTAGAAAGAAGGCTTTTGCTTATAGAAGAACTGCAGTATCTAGTTTCCAAATTTTTATAACTTACCCATCAAACACAAATGTCACACAATTAAGCAAATGTATCAAGTAAACCAGTTAGCCAACAATAGAATCTTACAATGATCTTACCTGTCAAAAGAATCTCATCAATGGGATATCTTTTCCTTTTTTTTTTTCCTCTTTTGGGTAGAAACATCTGGTTGATGTTAGATCCATGGGATTTCTTAAAAGTAACAATCTGCACCTTTCAATCCTTTCCCTAAAATTTGGCATCTCAACATTTCAATATTTTAAGGAGGTTCCCTCTCCATCCTGTTGAGTTCCTTCCTTAGTTTATCAGCCCCTTTCTAACATTGTACCCTTTCTCAAAGGAGATATTATTAATTGATTGTTCTATTGATCAGGAACTCAGCAGGCAATGAAAGAAGAGTATGAAACATGAATCTGGATCATAATTCCAATTTTATCCTAGAGTCTCAATCCAACTTAGGCCTGGGCTCTTCTGTAACTTGTTTGATCTCATCCTTCCTCTAATCTTTGCAACATGATCCCAATTACCTGCCTTTGCATGTATGTTTGATAACTGCACATCAAGATCAGGATTCTCAGGTTCTAACTCTAGAAGGCACTTTGAAGCAATCTCCGCAGCTGCAGTGTCTCCTCGGATGCTAGCAGCTCCTATCAATGCTTCCCACGCACGGGAATCGGGTCGAATTGGCATCTCATTGATGAACCTCAGTGCCTCGCTAAACTGCCCTGCTCTTCCCAGCATGTCCACCATGCAGACATAATGCTTCATGGCAGGTTCAATACCAAAGTTGCTAGACATGGCTTTGAAGTATTGAAAGCCATCTTGTAGAAGACAGGCATGGCTGCAAGCAGTAAGAACTGCTATAAACGTGACGCTGTTGGGGGTAATGGATGCGGTTTGCTTCATCCGTTCGAAGATCGCAATGGCCTTGGTGCCATGGCCATTCAGTCCATAGCATGAGATGAGTGCAGTCCATGAATTCACATCCCTTTCTAGCATCTCATTAAAGACGCGTTGCGCGAGCTCCATGTCTCCACATTTACCATACATGTCTATAAGCCCATTACCAATGAAGTTTTCCCTTTCGAAACCAGCTCTATACACATATCCATGAATCTCTTTCCCCCCTCTTGAAGAAGCCAAGCTTGAACAAGAGCTAAGAACTGCCACAATTGTAAATGAATCAGGTTGAATCTTTTCAGACCTCTGCATATCCACAAAAAGTTCCAATGACACTTGTGCATTTCCATTATAATTATAGCCTGAAATCATTGCATTCCATGAAACCAGATTCCTCCAAGGCAATTCATCGAAATGCTGACGGGCAAAGTTGGCGTGCCCGCATTTGGCATAGACATCTAATAGAGCTGTTGAAACCAACACATCAGAATCAAAACCACATTTAACCATCAGACTATGCATTTGTGCTGCTTCTTCACCAACAGAGATGCCTGGAAGAATGGAAGCCATGGTAAATGAATTGGGTCTAATACCTGCAATTCGCATAGCACGAAACAGCTCAGCTCCATCTTCAAACCGGTCATTTTGGATAAACGCAGAGATGACTCCAGTCCAAGTGACTATGTTTCTCTCAGGCATATCCTCAAACAGCTGGTGTACAACATCCAAATACCCAAATTGGCCATGGAAGAGGATTAGGCTGTTGCCCACGTAAAGATTAGAGTCAAAGCCAGTTTTAATAGCATGACTATGAAGTAAAAGTCCCATGCATGGATTCTGGAGGTGGGAAGAGGCTTTGAGAATGTAAGGGAAGGTGAAATTATCTGGTTTAAAGCCATGGTTCCAGAGCTTAGAGTATAGTTGTAGGGCTTCAATGAAATTACCCCCTTGAACTAGGGTTTTGATGGAAGTGTTGTTTGACTGAGATCTGGGTTGTGTGTGGAATGAAATCAGTGGATTCCTTGTGTAGTTAGGAGGGTGCCTTTTTAGGAGGGCTGTCATTGCAAGGGTGTCCTCATTTCCGCTATCTGTTTGTTAAAATGTCTAAACCAAACAGCAACATCCATGAGAGAGGGGATTGAAAGCACCACCATGAGCACCACCTTGTGGTGCCCACTTGGGCCATGCCATTCAAGGGACATGCATGGGAGATTGAAAGGTCTCAATGATACCTAGGTGAATACAATCAATTGAATTACATCATCCTATCTTTTGATTTCTGACTCTCAAATTTAACGGTTTTAGAATATGACATTTACTACAAAAATTCTTTCAAATAGGTTAACCACAGTTGAAGATCCTAAATTTTTATAATAACGTACAATGACCTCTACTACTGGCTTCACCAACTGCATGCTCTTTATTATTTTCAAAATAGGACACATGGGCACACGGGAACTGCTATATATAAAAGGATTTGAGGGTCCAAAACTTAAAAAACAAAAGGAGGCTTTTTTTATGTGAATTTATTGTTTCAGAGATTCTTATTTAAAAAGAAAGTGGGACCCTTTTCAAGAGAAGGAAGCCAACAAAGAGATAACTACTTCAATAAATCTTGCACACCAAGATATTTCAATTAAGAAATAATTCCAAGAATCCCAAGATTTTTGCACTAAAAACTTTCCCAAATCCTATCCTACAGTGGACCCCAAGCCAACACCAACTTCCTTGTAACAAATCCAATTCAAAAAAATATATACAAAAACCTCCCCAAAAAGAGCATAGCCTTTCCATATCCAAAATCAGCCACAATCTTGACCTCAAAAACCAACCCATCTCTCCCTCATTCTAGACACACCTCACAGCCATCAAGAAGGCAGCCCCCTCTCTCCATCAATTCTCCTTTTTTTTTTTTCACCTCTACAATCCTCACTCTCCCAAGGTCTTCCTACTAGAGGATGATAGAGGGAGAAAAGGACCAAAAGTGAAGTCAGGAGAAAAAGGGGAAAGGAATAGTTTGATGGATTGATATTGTATGATCCTGTCACTCACTGTGGGAGGACAGAAACCCATTTCAGAGAAAGGGTCTCCCACATCGGTTCTTTACAAAAATATTCTTCTCTTTATAATGACTTTGTTGGGAAGTGTCATTCCAAGGGGTGAAGGACGGGATGATGGAGAGAGCATCTGTTGATACTTATGCCTCTATTGAGGTGCTAAACCCTAAACCCACACTCCTTGAGTGGCTCATATCTCTTGAGAGGGTGGTTTGTCCAGTGTTTTCCCCTCACTAATAAAATTGAAAACACTGATGCCTTGCTTCTCCTAATCCCAGTGGCCATGTCCCAAGAAGGCTTGAAGGGAGAGAGCTGCGGTATATCATTCATATATTTAGCAGCAATCTAATCCTCGTCTTCATAGTAACCCCAATTTTTTTGTTTTTGTTACTTGTCTCATGCTGACCTACTTAGCTTGGGTATGGAGTTTGATCTTTGCATCATACATATCAGTTACTATATATATATGCTAGGTTAAGATTATGTAATCTAGTAAATTATTGTAAGGGTAGAGTGATAGAAATATAAATATATAGGTGCACCTTTCAAAGATATGAATTGTTCAAAGTTGTGGCCTCACTTTGTTGATCAAGCAGGCAAAAGTTTTTTTCTTTAGAGAAAATGATGTTAATGTTGAATTGAAGAATTCTAGTCAAGGTGGTTGGACCCATGAGAGATGTGACTAATAACGCATGAATGACCCCAGCCACAATGGGGAGAAGACGACCTGGACACGTACGAGAGAGGATTGGACTATTTTTCTACTCTCGAATTGCATGATAGTAACAGTAATATTTGGGTTTAAGTGTATGAGGATTTTGATTATTTGTAATTTGAGCTTTTCTTTAAAGAAATTCAAACGAAATGGTGATTGTTGCAATAAATCATGGACCCACATGTGTAATCATGGGTAGCCACATCTTTTCAAAAGTTTAGTCATTTTCAAGTTGACTAGCAAAACGCCCCCTTGCTTAGCACGGGCAATAGAAGTCATAATATATATATATATATATATTTATACTTATACTATAATATAAATAAAAAACTAATGTTCATATAATATGTTTATATTATATAAAATGGAAAATAGAAATATTTCTTAAAAATATAAAACCTTTATGCTTAAAATTATAATCACAGATAGGAAGGATGCTATGTACCGCGTCTTAATGAAGAAAAACGGAATAATTAATAGGTTTTCTTAAAAATCACACAATTGAGATTTTAAGTAAATAATTGATATAAATATTTTAAAAGCTTATACGAAACTTGAAATATGATATTTTTGTATAAACTTTATTGAGATGGAAAAAACTCATAAGAAGTTTAAAATATGATAATATCCAATTAGGGGTGGGTTCGGTAGTGAAATGGTTGGGTTTAGGATAGGTATGGATTTCTAGACTTTAACCAAAGTCAAGTTCAAGGCTGAGCTCGGCTTTGTCCTTGTATAATCGCTCTTTTTCTTTTTTTTTGTGATCGAGGATCCTTTTACCAATGATGAATAAAAGAAGGAAAATAAAGAAAAATGGGAGTTATTGAGTGTTGGATATTAGCCACCCTTCGCCTACAGGTCATTATTAAATATATCATTATCAAATTTAATATTAAATCAAGAGAATCTTAATGATAAATTTATGTTTTGAGTTTCATGGAGATGATATTACGCAACTCCTCATGCTTCGGAGAAGTCTTCAAAACTCCAAAATAAACATATGAGCTTGTAGTATTATCCATGCTTTTTCTTGGGCAATATTGGATCCTTTTATCAACATTGTCAAAATTAAAATATTTTTAAATGAAATATATATATATATATATATATATAACACCATGCATCCTAAGTGCTAGAAATAGAAAACTACTTTTATAAAAAAAACTATTTTTCATAAATACTATATTAAAGGGTGATAAGAAAAAGAGAAAGAGGAGTTACGGTTCTTGTAGAAACGGTTGAGAGAATATGAGGGGATAGAAATAAGCACGGTTTGAAGGATTTAAATGAGATCAAAATCAATTTAATAGTCAAAATCAATTTGGTAAATTTCTCAATTAGAAACAATGGCTTTCATATATAAAAATTGGTTTGCAAAATATCTAAACTCAACATGGGCTGGCTTTCGCAACGTTGGAAAAGTTTCACGGTAATAAGATCGCTACCATATATATACAAAAATAAAAAATCAATTTTAAAATTAACTGGTTTAAAAAAGGATTAAAAGAATGAGATGATATAAAAAAAAAAAAGAAGCTAAACGTGCTAATCTCAAGCCAAAACAAACTAAGTGATTGCAAATAATTAGAATCTATGTTAGAGATAATCAACCTTGTTAATAAGTGATCGCAAATAATCAGAATCTATGTTAGAGATAATCTACCTGCTTGTTACTATTTGCAACTGAACTATTGGATACCTGCAAATGATACACAAGTGATGACAACAGTAAAATAAATGAGATTTCAGTCTTCTTACCGGTTAAAATAGAAAAAAAAAAAAAAAAAGGAAAAATAAAGATTGGATTTTTTGCCACCGAACATAGATACTTCTCTAACCTTTTGACATTTCATTTTAAAAACTTCATGATAAAAAAGAGTCTTGCATCTCCAAAATGGAACTTCTAGATGGATTTCCAGTCACATTGCACAAAACCACATTGATATGCCCATATTCCAATAACAACCAAAAGTGTTTCAATTATATTGTGTACTACCTCAACAAATTCTTATGTTCATGAATATGCAAGAAGGAAAAAGTTACAAAAGAAAAAAAAAACTCTCATTGGAGTTCTACTTTTCTCTTTCAAATGCAAACGTATAGAGAGGGGATCATGTTTTTGGGGGATCATATTTGGTGCGGAAGATCCTAAAAAGGAATCTATGATATTCACTCTAACCATGATCAGAAGTGCATCCAAAAACACCCAAAAACACCCAAAACCAAATTAAAAGAAAAGTTTTATAAGAAAAAAAAAACAAGTTCTATCTTTCTCTTACAAATTATATGATACATTGCCGACAGTAAGAGATCAAATCTCTCTCTCTCTCTCTCTCTCTCTCTCTCTATATATATATATATATATATATATAAACACCTAAATTGCATTGAAAATGGTCTTCCATGATCTTCCTCACTTTCGGAATCCCTTTACCATCTTTTTCCATTTGAGAAATTAGTTCCGGCCTTAGAAAACCGAGAAGTTTGAAATGATTTATATTTCTTTTAATAAGAGGAAATCATGTGACTATAAATGTAGGGGTTTATATTACCTTTAATGAGAAGAAATCGTGTGACTAGAAATGTGGATAGGAAATCATGTGACTATAAATGTGGAGCCTAATTTGAAGAGGAAACATTATATACACCCCTATACAATTATGACATCGAGAGAGGAGATTTAGAGGGAGTCAAGAAAAATTAACAAAGTCGAAATCAATTGAACAAATGGAGATTGATCTCTCAATTAGAAATAGTGGCTTTCATAAATAAGAATTATATATATATGTATAAAGTTAATTCAACTTCAATTGACGCCATCAATTGTGTGTGGTCAACTTTATGTGATGAATGAATAAACAAAAAATAAAAACTAAAAAGATCAGAAAATGTCTAAGAAGAGAGTTGGAGGTGGAAGGCATTCAATAGCTTATTGTGATCATGAAAATCTTGGATCTGGATCCAAACCATCCAATGCTTATACCAATTCTCACAATGGGGAGTGGATAGAATACTACTTTCAGAAACAAAGATATGGACCAAATTCTGCTATCACCATACTATGTGGAGAAGAAAACCTTAAAAATTGGACCATTCAAGAAGAGATTAACTGTAACACATTGAGGGCAATGAATTGAAAGAGAAAAGGCAATAAAAAAAAAAAAGAAAAGGAAGAAAGAAAGAATGCAATGTAGAGTTTTCAAATTCTCTAAAAGAAATATTTGGTAAAAGGTGAAGAATACGTAAGGAATCTACAGTTCCAAAGATTCCTTATTTAGAATTTGTATAGCTAAAGGATTTCACATTGTTAGGGGGAGGCTAGGGTCACCATGCCCCCCCCCCAAAAAAAAAAAAAAAAAAAAGCATAAAATCCCTTTTGGGCTTTTAGAAAATCATATGAAGATGTTACCTATTCCCCCACCCCAAATAATTTTTTCCTTTTTAAATAGTGATCCCTCCAAGGAAAATTTTCTTGGTCCACCCTTGTGATGAGAATTTTTGAATCCTATATGGATGGTTTATTGGAGAACATCTACTTGAAAAGCTTGTAAAACCTTGTAACTTTTTTTTTTTTTTTTTCTGTTTGAAGGAAGTGAAATAGAGATTTGATGATTTCCATTTAATTAATGAGCCCCAGCAAGAAGCCCTATGAACTTCTAGTAGGTCATCTATAGCTCATCTTTTCTGTGCCTTATTATTCAAGGAAAGTGGAAAGGGTAGGTGAGTCACGCATTTTATTCACGCGCAATGGGGCAATGGCCAATCTTTCATGTTCCACCTTCTGAAATTGACAATTTCCGTCTTTCCTGGATGTGTCCTGGTTGTTAAGTTAATTCTAGGGATTCTCTCACGTTTATTGGCTCTTTTTAAGTGGAACTTCCAGAAGATCAGACACCCAACAGCAAACACCACCGCATGCATTTTACCACACTTCTTCTTCTCTAAGAAAGCGAACCCAACCCCCACCGCACGAATCACGGAAAGTCACACTTTCCACTTTCCAGCATCGTCCGAGCATCTTATGCTGGGTATCAAAAACACATTAAAATATGCTTGTTTGGATGTAAGGTGATTTAAAGTATGGTGAGGTGAAGCATCAAATTAAGAGAGAATAAAATATAATGTGTTATGATAATGTTTTTTTTTTTATTTGTTTGATATGAAATTTTTTTGACTTTTTGTATACAAAAATGAAATTTTTTTATCTTTTAGTAGAGAAAAAAAGTTTTTTTTTTTTTTTTTTTTTAAAAAAATTCAAAGAAAATTTAAAATTATGTACTTTTGATATGAACCGTTGTAATTTCTAATCTGGATTTACTTCACTTTACTTTAATTAGTTAATTGTCAAACATTCCCTTAGGGCCAGTTTGGCAGTTTACTATTAAAGTGAAAATGAGGTAAAATATTAAATTAGAAAAAAATAAAATATAAAGGGTTACGATGACATTTTGTTTAAGTGGATGACGGGCATCTTTTTTACTCTTTTTTTTTTTTGTAAGAATTGAGTTTTTTTTTTTATCATTTAAAGGAGAAATGACGTTACTGTTTTACGTTTTTTTTAAAAAGAGAGAGGAGGAGATTTTTAAAAGAAGCCATAAATGACTCTTTAAGATAGCTTTGAATTTCAGCATCAGGGAATGACCTGGCATGCCATGATAAGTGGGACTTGAAAGGATGCAGTCTGTGGCAGCTAGAAAGAAACAATGGTCTTATGACTCTTTAAGATAGCTTTGAATTTCAGCATTTAGGGAATGACCTGGCATGCCATGATAAGTGGGGCTTGAAAAGTTGCAGTCCCTGGCAACTTGAAAGAAAAAATGGAAAGACCATTACGCCCAATAAATTGGAGAAATCACATTCACACGTAGAAAACTGTCGCCAAGCTGTTTCACGTAGCATTTTGACTTCTCTAAAGTCTGAAGGCATGCCATTTCTTTGGGGTATGTGGGTAGGCAACTTTGGAACTTGGAAGGTGAGCCCTCCTCCTCCTGGCCCTTTGCCAAAAATCAAAACATGAGGAGTAATGGGTGAGATGGTTGGTGAAACTCAGGAGCCTGCACACATGAGAATGGATCCCATACTAATGCGAAAGTGCAGCATATGGGGTCTAGATCACCTATTGCACTTGACCAAGTTCATCATGAGTTGATCAATCACTGTAGGCCACTCATCCAAAATCCGAGAAGTTTGAAACGAATTGAGAGCAAAATCAGGTGGGTTTTGGATGACATGACTCATTGTGATTGGTCGACTCACGGTAAGCCTGCGTCAAGTGTGATGGGTGAACCATACTCGCAGTATACCTCCGGAGATCAAACTCTAGGCAGCTGAACTCTTACCCCCTTAAAACAAAATGTCCCATGGCAAAATAATATGCTTTAAACAAATTAAACTACAAGCGGCTTTAAAGTTGTATAATTCTATTCCAAAGCTCCTACATGAAGCGCTCAAGTCTCAAGAATCAAAATGAACATTCTCTCCTTATTTGGGATGTGGCTAAATTTTATTTAGTACAAATCAGATTTAGCCATATATAAAATGCATAAACAAAATACACGATGTGTAAATTAAGTGTGAAAATGATGTGTAAATAAGATCATTTACACACATTCAAAAGTCATTTTCACACTTTCTCTTGCTAAAGGCCGTCACAAAATGATTACATTCTTATAGGCCACGTAACCATGTTTCTTTCTTTTTCATTTATGCCGGCTTCTTATTTGTAATCTAAGTCGTTCAATCTATTTATTGAATTAATAAATTCCAATACCTTGAACGCTGAAGCTGCTTTATCTCTCGTCATCTAATCTTTCATCTGCCTTTTTCAATGTTTGAAATTCAAAAATAGGCTTCTTAGTTCTCATTCGACCTGATGCATATGTGTCCTGCCGGTTAATAAGATATTCAGAAATCAGTACTCCTAGACAACCAAATATATAATTTTTTTTCTCACGTAGTCATTGGCTCTTGTAGTGGACTTTCCAGAAGATCCCAACCTCGAAACCCCATGCTAGGTAGAGAGAACCGCAAGTTAACAACTCTGTGCAAAACAATTCCCATTCAAGGTCAGGAATCACGACAAATTCCTACACATAAAGATACAAAAAATTACACAATTTCTCATTATTTATTTTATAATTCAAGGTATCTTCCGGTTAGTCTAATAAGGAGAATGTGGCCTTTAGTAAGACGGCCAATCGATTCTTAATGTCCGAGAACTAATTCCTACGGACACATGCAAACCCTCCTATCCACTTGCAGGGTTGGAACCAGAAAATTTGCCTTGGAGGGCCACTATGTAAGAATTTTTTTTTTTTGAGGGGCCATTGTTGAAAAAACACTTAAAATTCTTGTAATATTTTTAAGTTTTTTGGAGGACTATTATAAATAAGTGAAGATTTTCAATACCCTAGCGTGGGGTTTTCAAATTTCTTGGGGGGGGGCCACGACCATAGCCACCACTTGCCTCTATGTAGTTCCGCCCCTGTCCACGCGCACCAGGTAAAATTATGGGAGGTAGCAAGTGAAGGTGAAGGTAGGTGTTGAATATAAGACCTTTCCACTTCTTTAAATATAGAGTCCTTGTCCAAGTGAGCTACCACTAATGGCTCAAAAATAAAGAAGCCAGCTTCCTACTTTTTCTCCCGTACCATTGGCTATTATCACATGCTTAAGGATCTAACTAAAGTATAATATACAATGTATAATACAATGCTATTAATCATATGATATGAAGCAAGCAAAGATTTCGGACGTTTGAAAAAAAAACTCTACTTTTTTATGGGTTGTTTCATTTTATAATCTTGTATCAGCCTGTTATAAACGAAGAACGTCACCCTGAACTTGAAGTTGGCCAATTAGAATTGGAATCCCTACTGGAAAATTGGAGAAAGCACATGCAGTCGTCGCCATGGGACCCACATACTTTCATAACTAGTGATGGCAATTGTGGCCGAGCTGTAACTTGTAGAATTTGACTTCCTTTCTGACCAAACGCATGCCGTTTCTTGCCAGTTTAGCATCTTTGGAACTTGAAAGGAAAGCATCAGACAGTTGTCAAAACAAATTAAACTAAGTACAGCCAAGTGTAACCCCCAAGGCTTCTAGACATTTAAATCCCAAGGTGCAGTTCCTCTACTTGGTTGGGATGTGGCCAGATTATAGACAATAGAAGTTTGCACCACAGTAAGAATTGAATATACATATATAAAACATATCAAGTAAAGTATTTTATGCATTCTCAATTGTAAACTCCATCAAAGATTGAGCTTATGTGCATGTAAAAGCAGTTAGATAACTTGATTCTAACTAACCAATCATTGGCATTTGTATGGTTCGGTTTGAGACCATGGCCCCAAGTCATGTCAAGTTTGACTGTGGTTGGGAGAGGTTCAACGTTAGGAATGTAAATGGATATTCAATTTTCTAATTATCCAGAGGTTTCTAACCTATTAAAAAATCGAGATTGGAACATATTTTAGGTTTTCTAAATTAGATTTCGATTGATAAATGGCTCTGATTTTAACTCTATGCAGGTTCCAACTTAAGGGCTTGGAACCAAATCCATTTGTTATTCCTTTCTCATTCTATACATAAATTGCACATATTTTGTTGCTTCTTTGTCGTACAAATATTGGATATGGATCACCTCCACTATTGCTCAATTAGTTAAAAAGATGGTGTCCCACGTTTGGGTTTCGAGCCCTCTTATAATAATCAGGTTTGGAACTAGCAAAAAGGTTCACAGTTGGAACCGAATTGGTAACCGTCATTTAGAAAATGGTTTCGATTTCCAATGCAATGTGGTTCCGGCTCAGACCCGACCTATTTGCAACTGGTGACCACTAAAATAACAAATGAATACTAGAACTATATTATCATATAAACTCATTACAATGTAGAAGTTTTTATCAGAAAAACTACTTTATATGGTTAATACATCGAATAGAAAAATAGAGAAGATGAAATTCATCTTAAATACCCGTATTTTACGTAGCTACGGTCCCAAGAAAATTTCCCGGGTCTGTTCCATGGAATCCTAGATCCGGATCGTGCGGTGTGGTGTGGCCTCACAGACTAACGGAGGAAAGACGGGTAGCATTCCCACTTTCCCGTTGACAAGTCAGCGGTAAGAACAAAGATGGCAACTTAAAGCATGTGATCTGACTTGCACGAAATTTCCGTTCCTAGATTTCGGTACTTTCCGTTTCCCTCCTCCTCTTCTTCTTCTTCTCTTTCTCACTTTAATACAACTTCCTCTGCATCGTAACCACATATACTTCTTCTTCTTCTTCTTCTTCTTCTTCTTCTTTCGATCTCTGGATTTCTAAATCGAACCAGCATCATCAGAAAATGCGCATCTTCTCCTTCTTCGAGCGATCTGCTCGCTCTTTTCAACAAAATCATCACTACTCAAAGTTCCTTGTTATATTCGCCGTCAGGTATTGCTCCTCTCTCTCTCTCTCTCTCTCTCTCTCTCTCTCTCTCTCTCTCTCTCTCTCTCTCTCTCTCTCTCTTCTTTTGTTCTAAAAAATGAATCTTTTGTTGAATCTTCTGCATTGCTATTAGAGTTTTGTCATGGCCCTGTTTCATTGAATGAATACACAAGTGGTGGTTTTCTATAATGCTTTGTTGGGTTGTTATGGTTGTTAAAAGCGTTGGACTCGGAGAGATAAAACTTTGTTCAGATTCATGGGGTGCGTTTGTTTGCATGGAATTGAATTCCCAGGAAGTCATGGTAAAATGGGTTGCGAAAAAAAGGATCATTTAACAAGTGAAGGATATAGGTGGAGATGAAGATGAGACCTTGAATTTTTTAGGATTTGAGATATGGGGTAATGGGTTTGTATTCATGTTCATTTTTCATCTCCTCTTAATCCATTTTCTCATCAAAGATGAGATTTTTTTTTTATGGGTATGTATGAACCATCACCATTGTTTCTCTTCAATGCTGAAAATAATAAAAGAAACTAAATCTTAAACTCCTCGGGGCTTTTTGACACAATCGTCAATTCTGTAAGTTCCTTGTCATATCTCATATTTTCTTCTCTATGTCAGACAATTCTTCTGGAGGCATATCACAGTTTTTTTTTACAATCTGTTTCATTGAATGTATTCACATGTTTTCTGTTCTCCTCTGAGAGAGAGAGAGAGAGAGAGAGAGAGAGAGAGATGGTAATTAGGTTTTCTTTGTTGTATGGTTCTAAATGTTGGGCAATGAAGAAACAAGAAGTTAAGGTGCATGTGCCTGAGATGCCACAAGGTAACATTAGGTAATCTTACATTTGGCTATTGCTTGGTGCATTTGGAAGGGAAGGAATAGAGAAACTTATGATAGAAATTGTTGCTCCTTAAGAACATTAGTGGAGATGATTAGGCTCTGGAATTTCCAATGGGAGTTACAAGCCAAAGAATTTGCGGGAATATCCATTTTGGGTATTGAAAGAGAATGGACTGGGGTGATTAATAAGGGAATTAATCCTGAAACGGGGATGGTGATTAATAAAAAATGGAAACATGGTTGGCAAACCCGGGCAATCAGGTGTTAGAGGTGCCCTTAAAGACAACGAAGGTCACTTATTGCATTTTAAGTCCCAACTGATTTGTGGGAGATTTACATAGGGCTGAGAGTTTGGCCATTAGTGTTGATTAGATTTTCTTGAACTGAGGTTCAGGTTCATTCCTTATTGAGGTGGATTCTAAAAAATGCTTTATCTTGGCATCAAGGATCTCATGCAGATGAGAGTTCTCCTATGTAGACTTTCTGATATTATGGAGGAGATTAAGAGTTCTCCCATCAAATATTGATGTCACTTTTGTGCATATTCGAAGGCCTTGGAATACTGAGGCACACTCACCAGCAAGGTGGAGTTGTTTAGAGTTGAACTGGTAACAGACTACTAATGTCTTTGTACCTTATATTTTTCCTTTTCTGTTCTTTTTGCTGTCCATCTTCTTGCTTTTCAGTTTTCACTTTTGTTTAGCTAGCTTTTGATTGAATAAGATCCCTTTTACTTAGCTAGTAATTACAGAAGAAAACGAAAAACATACAGAGATGTAGAGTAAGGATGGGATTCACAGTGAGTATATAGAAGGAAACCTAGAGGCAGATCCAGTCATCATATCTAGGTGGTGACTGGTGAGAGTCTCAGTGGAAGAGAAGAAGAAGGTGGTAAAGGTGTTTGGGAAACCACAGAATTCTAGGGTGCTTTTGTAGCAGATCTAGTGAGGAACTGGAGATAGGATTTGGATGGAGAGTGGGTGCAGGAAAGTATGAAATAATGATAAACAAAATCTCCGAGTTATAGGTAATTGAAGGTTTATGTGGCATTTAGAGAATATTCAGTTCCATCTAAAAAAAGGATTGCCCTGGGTGAAATGCTGAAATCACATTCACCTTTTAGGATCGGAAACAGGGTGGAACCTCAAGCTTTAAGAAGGAAGACGAATAAAAGATAAAGAAGGATAAAAAATATGCATTATCTTTATGTGTGTAACCCCATAGTTGATGGTGATTCAAGTAGTGCAGTTTCTTAGGGGTGCTAATTCACATTTGCTATGATGGTAGATTGATTTCAACTTGGTAATAACTGGGAATTACTGTAAAAAAGATCACTTCTCTTACATTGGTCAGGTATTTTATCAAAGGAAAAGATTCTGAATGCTTCTTTTGTATTATGAATACTTTTTTCTTGCCTGCCTGAAATGAAAGCAGTTAATATTTTCCTGCTTTACTTTAGACACTCTTTATCTTCATATATAATTTACTGCAATCACGAAGAATAGAAATCCATAATTACTTTCCAAAAGATAAAAAATAGAAGTAAAAAAAATCTGTAGTTTTACCTGTTAAAAAGTGTTCTCTTTCATTTACTATTGTCCCATGTACTACATTGTTCAGTCTGGACATATGCAAGCATAATACTACTTAAACATTTCATTATTTATTCTTTTGTAGCTTGGACTAATACTTTTGTTGATACAGTGGTGGAGGTCTTGTGGCTTATTCAGAGTCAAAATCAAGTCAGAGTGTTTACAATGTTGAACCATCTCAAGTAGATGCCAAGAAAAAGAAGGTGGTAGTGCTAGGGACTGGATGGGCTGGTACAACTTTTTTGAAAAACCTAGACAGCTCCTTGTATGATGTACAGGTGGTTTCACCTCGTAACTATTTTGCATTCACCCCATTGCTGCCTAGTGTCACATGTGGTACTGTGGAAGCACGCAGTGTTGTTGAGCCAATCCGCCGGATATGTGAAAAGGTAATGACAATAGTATTAGAAACAAGCGTTAGCTTCATATATATGTATATATATATATTTGATAGAACTGATTTTCCAGTAGTATTGACTAAGGGCCTGTGTGTTTGTATTGAATGCATAGAAATGAATATGCATAGAAACTAATACATAGAATTCTTTATGGTCAAATGAACTCCATCAAAGGATTATTAAAAAGATGAGATTGATGGATATGAGGTGAGGGCTGCAGGATGCAAGGTAGCAATGTAGATGGGACCTTGACATACGTAGGATTTGAATTACAAGGGTGATGGCTGGGTATTCTTTTCCCATCTTGCATTTATTCAATTTCCATTAAAGGGGAGGTTATTTGATTGTCATTTTTGGATATTCACCTTTGATTCTTAATTTTTAACCACTTCTGGAAATACAGAGTCTTACAATTCCTAGGAATTCCATAATATGAAACACACAGGCCCTAAGCGAAGACAAAAACAGAACATGAAAATCCTACACCGAAGGATGATATGTCTTTACTACTATGTTATTGCTACCATAGATTACTGCATGCCTCTAATCATTTGGATGTTCTAGGCAGAACTGGTCTTTGTGCTTTACATCGGATACTGACTCCACTCAAACGGGGCTGGAAATCACCTGCTTAAACAAAGCCACTAGTTCTGCTACAATGGTCTAGGATGCCCATATATGGTATGGATACGGCAGGAGCCAGGGACACACCATGGATTTGGCAAGGACACGGGTTTTACACATAAAAATTGGATTATTGGATATGATACATTTCCTATACTAAAGTATCTGGGCATCATAGACAATGGTGGGATCAGGGTGACATTTTATTCCACAAAACAGTATTTTCAGGAATGACAGCTAAGTCATGTTTGTATTTTAAAAGGTATTCAGTCCTCGCTCAAGGCATTGTTCTTGGACTTCACCATGAGTGTATATCTCAACTGTCTTGCCATTGAAACAATTCTAATACTTAAATGCTGCCTGCTATTATGTTGATTGAGGGAGTGGAAGCAGTGCTCCAACTTCAACAGAAAAGAGATCAAACTTTGATGGTTAGGGTCCTCCAATCTGTGGAACATTTTGCCCTAGGTAAATCCACTGAGGAGCTAATCAGATCTGTGGTTAGGATGACCAAACTCTGTAGCCATCCCCCGCTCTTTACAATTGATAAATTTCAAATTTGTATTTGCTTATTTGCTTTTTCTGAGACTGGTGGAGCTCCAATTTTTTGCCAAGTATTGCATCTATTGGTAACTAGAAGTGTTTTTGTTGCCTTTATGCTTTTAGATTGAGAATTCGTTCCTTTCCACTTATCAAGCAATTGATGTAACAAAATGTGAAATACTGAGAACATGGAGGGTTTTTTAGTTCGTTCTCATCAATGAGAATAATGGGATTCAAGCCATGGAGAGAAGGGTCTGTATATTGTTAGGCAGAGGATGTACTTCAAAAATTTATTTTAGTGCTTGCGTTCATCAATAGTTGGTCGATTTATTCCCATTACATGATTTTTATCTGGTTGAGTCGAAAAGTAGAAGTCACATGGCCGACCCCATATCAATGGGATTGTGTTAAGTGATTTTGATGATGGTAGTAACAACTGACTTTTCTTTTTATTTTGACAGAAAAGTGGCAATATTCAATTCTGGGAAGCAGAGTGTATCAAGATTGATCCAGCAAGCAAGAACGTTCTATGTCGTTCTAATATTAATGCAAACTCTGAACAAAACAAAGAATTTTTTGTGGACTATGATTACTTGGTTGTAGCAATGGGAGCTCGTGTAAATACATTTAATACACCTGGTGTGACTGAGAATTGCCATTTTCTGAAGGTAAAATAATGGATCATTGTGATCTTCATAAATGTGTACAATTGTTTGTATTTGTCCATCTGTGAAATCATTTGTATGTATGATACCATCTACTAGATGATCAGCCATGTCCCATCACATATAGCATGCAAATGACCGAAAGGTTTCTGCTATATGTTTGTATGTCGAAAAAAAAAGAAGAAAAGAAATCCTTCTCTCTCAAGCATCATATGATAGCTCAAACTCTTGATTACATCAATTTCTTATAGAATCTCTTGAACACATGTTTGCATTTCAAATATTAAGAAATACCATTCAAAAAGTTGGGACATTGCTGCGAGGTTATCACCTGCTGGCATAAAGAATGTAGTTTATTATGTGTAACATAAATAAATGCCATCTTGCAGGAACTAGAAGATGCTCAGAAGATCCGTCGGAGTATTATGGATTGTTTTGAAAAGGCCAGCCTTCCAAATTTAAGTGAAGAAGAAAGGAAAAGGCAACTTCATTTTGTAATTGTGGGCGGAGGCCCGACTGGTGTTGAATTTGCTGCAGCTTTGCACGATTTTGTTAGAGAAGATTTAGTCCATTTGTATCCAATGCTTAAAGATCTGGTCAAAATAACAGTCGTTGAGGCAGGGGATCAGATTTTGAGCATGTAAGCAAGCTTATTGTATTACCATTTTGAATTTCATTTAATTTATGACTATTGCCGCAACAATCTGGATTCTGGATTACTCCCACACTTGATTTTTTTTATTTTTTTTATTTTTTTTATTATTTTTTACTTTTTCCTTTTTCAAATGGTCCCATGAGGGCCATGACACTCGATTTTTATGTTATTTTTATATTACACTTAAAGCAGTCTGCTGCAGAGACTTTTCTTTTATCAGTTCCTTCAGTTTGCTGCAGAGAAGATTCTTTTATCAGTTTCTTTTTTCTTTTTTATACTTGGGGTTCATTTGGATCATCATCATCATCATCATTTAAGCCTTACCCTATCCATCTGGGGTTGGTTTTGTAAGTCAGCTTTCTACTCAATCCTCTTGAAAGTAATAACTTAGTTATCTACCCAATTCAAACTTGGAGCTGCTTAGAGTATTCTGTGCTTTTGTGTGGGGAATAAAAAAAATCACATCTTTCTTCTCAGTAACTGGCATCTATATTTATTTGCTAGGAAAAAAGATACAAGATATAGTTGGTGCAAGAGCTCTATACCAACTGGATGAATAAGAAAAAAAACGATATTGTTAAATTTGGAAACCAAGATAGGAAGTGATAAAGTTGTGGCTATGTTTCAGACCATGAAAACAGGTCCCAAATACATAGAAATTCTTTCAATTGTATGTTTCACAAGAGTCTGCTGCCTTATTTTATTGATTTAATTCAATAAGAAGTGATATTTCTACTGCCTGTCTTCTCACTATGAATCCAAGGTGTGGCACGTGCAGAGTTAGTTTCAACAAACAATGGATCTGAAAAATGATGCTTTGACACACCCTCAATGATTCACAAACAGCCCAAATCTCATTTTCATTGGAATCTCTCCATAATTGAACCGTAGAAGGTTATTAAAGTCTCCTCTTTCTTGTTTCTAAGTACTCCATCAGTTCCCACTATTCAGTTTTCTTCTGATATTCCCATCTACATTGAATTTTACTAATATATATGTGGCATTTTCTTATCATTGTAGACCTCGATTTCACATATCTCTACCTCTTGTTAAATTGAGTCATCTGACTTTAGCACTTTATGTAAACTGCAACTGCGCCTGTTCAAATTGCCGTGAATTTCTCTCCTCCCAAATTTGTTCTTATGTTTTCAGAACTTATACTTGTACAGGTTCGACAAAAGAATTGGTTCATTCGCTGTAGATAAGTTCCAAAGAGATGGCATTGATGTCAAAACAGGATACATGGTTGTTAGTGTCTCCGACAAGGCCATTTCCATGAAGTTAAGATCTGGAGAGACCATTTCTGTACCATATGGAATGGCAGTCTGGTCAACTGGAATTGGGACACGGCCTATCATAATGGATTTTATGAAGCAAATTGGCCAGGTTTGTTTTCCTGGACACTCACTTCCTAACTCATTAGTTCTGACTCATGTTAGCCTGTTTTTGTTCGCTACATTGGCAGCTCGAACACTTAACACTTTTATTTGCACACTCATGTCCCTAACCAGCTGAGCTACAACCGAGAATGGTTAGAATGGGATTATTCGTGTTTGGGTTATGGTTGCTTCATTGCATAGTTATAGTTTGTGCATCTTCTAAAAGTTGCATGATATTTTTTTTGTTAGAAAGTTTAGTTTGTTTGTATTGATTCACATATGTTGCTCCATACAATCAGACTAATAGGCGTGTTCTTGGAACTGATGAATGGCTGCGAGTTGAAGGATGTGATGGTGTATATGCTCTTGGTGACTGTGCCTCAATACAACAAAGGAAAGTCTTGGTATGTGCCAGTTGCATTTTCGCATTAAAATCATGTTTGACTCTTTCGGGAGCCTGCATTTTATGAAATACAATATACTTTTCATATGGCAGTGTGCCTGCAGCTTATGAAATAAACTCATACAGTTTTTTTATATGATTTCTTTTCTAATTATAAAACATTTTGAGAAGTACTCCTATCCAGAAAATTTGCTTGGACAGGAAAAAGGTTGTATGTATGTCATTTAACTTGATAGTAGTGATCTTATGATTGTACAGTGTCAACAGGATATTATTATAGAAGCTTCAAGGGGCAAGACCACCATCATTTTATTAATTACTTTGTGACCTTGATAACCTACCTTGGGCTTAGTACATTGGGTATCACTATCTTTAACCATTGATATAGTTGGGCTTCCTTTGATGATATTCTGGCTGTTCTCTTTCACCAATTTAGTGAAAACGTGCTTCAAGAGGTTGATGGTCTTTTGGGGGTCATTTGTCTTTTATGCACGGGGTGTGAAAATGTGTTCACATATGTAAAGTTTACACATGTGAAATATATTTCCATGTTTGTTTGGAAGCACCACTTTCACGTGTAAACGTTCAATGGTCTGGATTACATATGTAAAATTTTCATACATCTCAAAATCTACGAAGATTCAAGACATGCAAGTTTTGTGGTTTAATGTGTCAATAAAAAATTTGGACATTTGGATTAAAAACTTGAGGCTTACAGGAGTTGCAAATAATAGGTGGTGATGATGGGTTTGAATCCATGATGTTTCCTGGACGGAAATTGTACTGGAGTCTCTTTGAAGTGTGACGTGTGTAACCATTTAGGACCTGGAAAGGTGTGAAAATGGCCTCATTTACACCTCATTTTCACCCCAAAATTTATGCCTGTGATGCATAAATGAGTGGAAGAAAATGAGTTGGGGGCATAAATGTTACACGTGCAATCATCTAATACATGCAAATATGACAAAATTGAATGAGAAAGTACCGCGATGCTAGTAGTGTGATGGGCAAGGCATTGTCCCACCAGGGAATAGTTCTGAGGATCAAGTTTGTGAGGGCTGAATTGGTTTTGGTTTTAAAGTAACCAATTATTTAATTAAAAAAAGGAAAAGGAAGAGTGCTGTTCAATAGTATGGTGGAAAGCAGTTCCTTCAATCTGCAGCCTCACAAGTAGAACAGTCTACATGTCTAGTAAGGAGCAAGCTTGCAGACAGAATATGAAACATGTTCTTTTGAAGTTTCTTTGAAACTTGGAAGGGATTTACAGGTATGGATCTGATAGCATGAGAAATCTACGAAAACTGTATCTTGAGTACACACAAACCAAGAAGCAAAGATAAAAAGATCTCTATATTTCTCTGAAGAAAACCAAAAAACAACTATATTTCTCTGAAGAAAACCAAAAAAAAAAAAAACATATAAATATCTATATTTCTCTGAACTGATCAATACAAATACATGTATAATGTGCATTTCTCTGAGAGAAAGACTATATGTAGACATTTCATCTAGTAAAATAAATTTAAAATAAAATCTAGAACCTTAATAAGGGGATGTACTAGAAATCTATGATAAAATTTGGCCACGAAAAAGAATGTCATAAGATATCCAGGGAGAGTACAAATACAGGTATTTAAAAATAGTACAGTAAAGTGGTGCATAGGTATTTTAATGAAAAACACTCCCATCCTAATCTAACAAAAAATAAAAAATAAATATATATATATATATAGAATTTCATTTCATCATAAAAAATGTGCTTTTTTAATGTACAATGAAGTTTATTTGTAGGTTTCCAGACATTATAAAATCTTCGAAGAATATTTGCTCTTATAGATAGGATTTTCTTCCAACAAACTTTTTTTCTACTCAAATTCTCATATTGTGCCGATTGATCTTCAAATATTCTTTGAAACTTGGAACTGGGAGCGCATGGTTGATAAATGACCAGGAACTTCAAGATTTTACTGTTGATTTTCTTTTTCCACTTTCTAATGAATTCACCATACAAAGTGTTAAGGTTATAGTGTGTGTGTGTGTGTGTGAGTGAGAGAGAGAGAGAGAGAGGGAGAGAGTATCTGCGTAATGTGGTTTCTATTTTCTGAATTGCGATGAACTTATGGTAAAATTGGTAACAGCATATTTTATCATAGTTTCTTAAACTTCCAATTTGGGTGCATTCAAACCAACCCTTGGATAATTGAGTCCAATCACACTATCGTTCTTTTCCTAATCTTAAGTTAACATTCTTTCAGGAAGATATCTCCGCAATATTTAAACTTGCGGACAAAGACAACTCTGGAACTTTAACGGTTGCAGAATTCCAAGATGTCATTGATGATATCTGTGAAAGGTACCCGCAAGTAGAGCTTTACTTGAAAGCGAAGCAGATGCGTAATGCTGCAGATCTGTTGAACTTATCCACCGGGAATGATAAAGACGGATCCAAAGAACTCGATATTGAAGGGTTCAAGCAAGCTCTTGCTCCTGTGGATTCTCAAATGAAGATTCTTCCTGCAACAGCTCAGGTGATTTTCTAAATCATTGTTTAGTCACATTCTCCTTCCTGGAATCATCCTAAGTCTGGATGATACAGAGGCTTCTCGATATCTTCATGCCTCCTATGACACTGGTGCATCAAATTACTGGTGATGTATGATTGCCAATTGTACTTTGGCTTGTCTCTATTCAACCTTCGATGCCATGAATTGAATACTTCTCCACCTTCCATGAGTAGTAGTCCCTGTTCCAACTCCTATATATCTGTGGCCCCATCAGATTTTAGTTTGGTGATCTATGATGCTCAGATACAATAGGGAAATGCTGTGGTTATGGCAGGGATGTGGGTTTTACATATAAAAAGTGAAAGTTTTTCGATACGATATGACTTTATACGTTGCCTATTTGGAAGTATCCGGGCATCATTGTCAGGGATTTTTATCTCAGTGATCTCCCCTAGAGCAGGCTAACTGAAGGGAAGGCCTTCCCCGTGACCATAGTTTTCACATTCCCTCCTCACTCTTAGGATGGAATCTAAAACTCGTACCGGGTCTGATATGATTTTTCTTGCAGTGTCATGATATGCCCTCCAAGTGCTTTGATAGGGGGCTTCACTGTGGACGTTGGATGCCTTAAAAACTGTCAATATGGGAAGATCCGACCAAGCCAATATTGGTCCTACAAATAGATAGGACAAAGTCAATGTCCTAGAAAAAAAAGGGGCAAATGGAAATTGGCTTGTGAGGTTTTCTGATTTGAAAACTCATTTTCTTTCATTTTCAACACATCATTCATTCATCATTTCATATATTGCTTATGATTTGTTGTTAATAGAAATGGAAGCTTGTATAAATCTGTCGCATTTCTCAATTTGTTGAATAGAGTTAATAGAAATAAAATTGTGTGTAGATCTTTGTCACATTGCTCTTTTCTTTACTACGACAGGTTGCAGCTCAACAAGGTGTGTATCTTGCAAAGTGCTTTAACTATATGAAAGAGAGAGAACTTGACCCTGAAGGACCTCCACGGTTTAGAGGAACAGGACGCCACCGGTTTCGTCCTTTTAGGTACTATGCTTTCATACCTTTGTTGGGGAGTAAGCTTCCTTACATAGCTACTTAGCAACTTACTGATATCAAAGTATCTCCACAGTTTGTAGAATTTCTTATTAATTCTATGAACATGGCTCAAAATAGGATTCACTGCATAGCGTAGCAGCCACATTATCAGTTGTAGTGGTCGAGGCTGCTATGCTACTTTGAAAAAAGCAGGGCAAAGATCTAAAATTTAGTAGAGCTAAGCAATTTTAATTTAAAATACTGTTTTTCTTATTTCTTCTCCTCAATCGTCTTCCATAAAGTTGTCTCTACCCTTATACGGTTCCAAATCACTACACACACAAAAGATTGGCTGCTACATAAGATTTGAGTTTTTCTACTGCTTCAAAAAGTAGGATGACCATGTCACTATGTATCGTCGCAACTGCTATGTATCGCCCGCTACTTAGAGTTTTGAACAATGGCTGCTATGTCGACCACAACTGCTATTTTGATCCTTGGGTATGAGTGTTATTCTTGTCTAGAACGCATAACTATAGCATATCTAGGCATAGTTATCAGAATCCTATGATTCGTACCTCGAATACCGATTCATATCTATGCAATGAACGATTCTGGGTGAATCCTTTGATTCAATATTTGTTTCATCGAGTCTTATGATTCAAGTGATTCGGCTAAGCGAGAATTGCTACAACCAATAAGTTTAATATTAATAATCTTTTACTTTTTTCTTTCTTTATTCTTTCTTTCTTTTATCGCCTTTATTTTTAAAAGGTTATTTAATAGTTAACAAAACCTCCTAAGAGTTTTTTGCGGCTTTGTTGAGGTTTTAAAGATGAATCAAGAACATGCATTTAATTAAAGCGTTTGATTGTACGTATGATGCTAACTTTTACATTTAATTAAAGCATTTAATTGTCCGTATGATGCTAACTTTTACATTTAATTAAAGCATTTAATTAGAGTGATTTCATTGGTTGGACACGTCCTAACTTTTACATTTTACATCATGTGATTTTGGTCATGGGGAACTACTGTTTCTAGTTTATAGGGAGGTTTCTATGTTGGAACTTGTGGGTTCTGGTGTCCATGTTGATCTTAAATTGTTTATTACTGTGTTTCATTTCTTGTTTTTTCTTTGATTTCGTACTGACTGCAAACTTATTATCTCAGGTACAGGCATCTTGGGCAATTTGCTCCTTTGGGGGGAGAGCAGACAGCTGCCCAGCTTCCTGGGGATTGGATTTCTATAGGCCACAGCAGCCAGTGGCTATGGTATTCTGTATATGCAAGGTATTTCCTTCTGTTTTTTTTTTTTTTTTTTTTCTCTTCCTATGCCAATCTGATTTATGCTGCTTGGGGTTCTGTGCATGGTATTTGCAAAGATATTTGAATATTGATTCTGCTAATGTATCTGCCATTTGCAAAGAGGAATTACCTGTTCATTTAGTATTTGGCAACTGTCGTTTGGCAGACAAGTCCATATAGGTGTGGTGTCCATGGTTCTATGATCCACTCTACTAAACTTGATGGGCCCCAATGTGGACCATAAAGACACATCTTAGGATTTAAGATGTTGGGAATATTGCCTTTCTGACATTACTTCTCAAAGTACTTTTGGCCACTTGAAGAAGGATTAGGATCTTCATTCCTGAAGGAATTTTGGAGGCTTCTCCATCCATGGTGACTTGGTGAGGACTATCAGATCTATAGTGTGGATCCCTGAAGCATGGTCCATATTGCTGAAGCCATGGATGCCTCTCATGATATTCCATTGAGTGTGCACATGTTATTGATTCTTTTTTCTTTTTTTTTCTACCATAATCAGCAAGCAAGTCAGCTGGCGCACAAGGATGCTGGTGATTTCTGACTGGGGACGGCGGTTCATATTTGGAAGGGACTCGAGTTGCATCTAAGCAACATAAACTCGTGCTGGCAGGTTCGGTCGCAGGCCTTTGTTTCGAGGATCGCTACCACCTGCATCAATTTTTTTTTTTATGTTCCATTTTTTATAATTCCTTTGTCTTGCTTTTATCAATTGCTTATTAGACACACAGTTCAATTACCTGTTATGTATTTGATTCCAACCGTCAACTCAATTTTCACATTGAGTAAATTTTGAAACCATTCAATATACCTGGTTGAACGTGCTAACAGAGATGGATGTATTCGCCGTATCACTGTATACATAGATCTTTTTTTTCCAATTGTGAACACTGATATTACAAGGGTTCAGATTCAAGTTTGGGTCTTGAGTTTATAGGTGTAATTATAAGGATCCTACTAGAGCTTGTATCTGAAACCCAACTACCTATTTTGAAAATAGCCCTGTTAAAATTCTATTCCGTAGTTCCTTTATGTTTATGGGAGTCCAAATTCTCTAAAGCAGCGAGTCCAACCTGAAATTTAAACTGGATTAATGGAGGCTGATCAGTGCAAATGTCTGAATTTAATACATCCATTGCATGGATCATGATTTAAAAGAGCTTATCATACTCAATTTTATATGCAGATCCACTTCATATGATAATATCATGTTGTCCAGATTCAGGCCTGCCCACACCCTTGCTAATAGGCAATTAGCACATGTGGTTTACTTGTGTGCCTGTTAACAATCCATACATTCTGTGGGTCTGTTATGGTAATATAGGCTGCAAATCATATTGACAAAGCAATCGTTACCTTTTTCAAATAGTTTGTCCAATCAGTGCATTTTTTCTGGCTACAATTGACATTATTCTATGTTACATTCCAATCATCATGTGGGACCCGGTGGAATTAGGGGAGTCTCGCCTTTGGGGTCCATCCTTTTGCATGTGTGTCGTACTAAAAGGTGCCAACACAGCTCAGCCATGTGTGTATTGGCTGTTGTATAGGATTAGTATCCCATATCTAAGCAAGGGAGCTCACTTGTGCAATCCTCACCATGACGGCCAAAGGTACTATGTCTATGTGCACAAAATATAAGAAAATAAAGGATGGAATTTGCTTTTACAGCTTTGTAAATGTATGAAAATAGTAATGCCTTTTTTTTTTTTCACTCTATGCCAGTTTTTACTGCCTGTTCCAAACCCGGATAAAAGAGGGTTGCATTAGGTAGGTTGACAGTCAACATGAGATTTTATCACAATCCAAAGATGATGACAGTGATAGTGATTGTGATGATGATGATGGGCTTCAGAGGATGCTCAAACTTACTTTTGCTCCTCTAAAGGGAATCCTCTCTAGAGGGGGCAATTCATGTAGCTGACTGAGTTAACAATCCAAGTTCTTACTTAAGACCAAACAGTAAATCTTTTTCATTAACATGCTTAAACAGTGGTGACTGGTCATTCGAAAATGCAGTCATTTTAAATTTACCCAAAAGCCTAATTACTTCCTATTATTTATTTTCATTTCGGAAGCTAACCGTCATTTTAGCCTATGTAACTATGCAAGGCCCACTCTCTTCCCACATACTGGACTCATTGGGATTATATCTTGTGTTAATAGTGTTCTTTTTAACCGCAAAGGGTTGGCCTAGTGTTCAGGACTACAATTCCTCCCTCTTCCGGAGCTAGAGGTCTTTGGTATTAACACCCTGTTCCCCTCTTGTTCAGGAATTGAAGGTTGAGTTCACTATTGCTACCACCTTGGGGACACAGGGTTGTTTATTTGGCTCCCCTCTGGGCCTGGATGGATTAGTCAAGCCCAAAGGGTTGGAACCCTCCGATGGCAAATATAAAAAAAAAGTGTTCTTTTTATTTGATAAAATAGAAGCCTTTCCTATCCCTTTAACTGGGGTTTCAAATTCACTTCGATGGCCTTAATTAAGTCCTGGATCTTCATATCTGAATTCATAGATTACATGAGTGGTAACTTTTTTTCCACGAACCTTGTAACCAAATCAATCTAACCCCGTCACATCTCAAGAACCTCTCATAAAATTAGCACTCACTTTAATTAGACACTAATCTAAATTATATATGCCACAACTTTAGTTATAGTAGACTTTGCTCTCTTGGGTTAAAAAAAGTACAATAACGCGATATGAATGTTTGTTAGAAGAAAAAGTCTAAATGGACCGATTCTTGGGACCGGTCTCTGGACCGATCCCAAGAATCGGTCCATGTAGCAGGGCTCTTGTTAGAATCTTACGAGTCTTCTTACTAAATTTACTGGATATATGTGTTTGCTCTAGAATTGGCCACTTTTCTCTTGAAAAAGCATAAAAAAATGGGCTAAAGTTTTTTACGGTTAATCAATTCCTCGAGATTGTTAAATCAATGATTAAGATAATCTAACGAGGTTGATTTTTTGCATGACCCTTATCATACACTCAATAATAGAAATGGACAAGTAGGCCCCACAATTCGAATCGCAAATCACAGTATACAATCTGCTGGTGGGTGAGAATTTTCCTTGGTGTGAATGCATCTACAGATAACCTTTGATGAGCTCACCGACTTAGAATGGAAAGCGTGTCCTGTGTCCACCTCTTAATAAAATTTGTACTGTTCTCTGAAGTACCCGTGAAACTCACGAGGCCTCAGATCTGTACGAAATGTAGGTGTTTTTTTTTTCTAATCATACATGTGTTTTGGGTCTACATCCTTAGAAGCCACATGTGCCCAAACGCAGACACAAATATCATCAGTCCAACTCAGTCGAGTCAAATCTGAAAAAAAAAATTAAATGGGTCTAACATAAGTAACAGGACCTAATTTTCATGTGTTGATTATGAGTTGGGTTAGGGTGGGTGAAACAATATCTTTCTGTTTCTACGAAACAGGAGATCCGGACTCCGGGTAAATGGGTATTCATTACCACCCCTTGGCACCAATCTCGGGTTGTCGAGTGTAGATCCTTTGATGGCAAAAATTATCTAAGAAATCTAACAATCGGGCCCATGTTTCCATACCACTCAAAATAACTATCCTCTTTTCGATAGAGCCATGCCAAGTTTAATTCCAATCACAGTGGGCTACCATTGTTGGCATTTGTGACGGGCCCACTTGTGTTTACAAGTGGGTGAACCCCACTCACAAAGAGACACCCCTCATAAGGAATTTCTTGGTGATATGGATAAGAATAATTTGAGTTTCATCAAGCTTTCTATCATTATTATAACTCCATTCAAATTCAAATTGAGAGAGTTTGATCCAACCTATTATCCTTATCATCTCTCAATTCGAATTTGAATAACTTTCAACAATACATCTTTCACTAGATCTACTATTTTTCCTCATCATCTTCTACATCGAGGGTGCCCATCATTGCCCTTGGATCTTGAAGAGTGAATCATATGACTGATCTCTCGTAGACAGTCATAGATCTCCACAACTAGTGCCTGATTCAAACCAACGCAGTCCTTATCGCATTTGTAGCAGTCAGCTTATTAAGATCCTGCTTCCGCTGCATCAACACCCTTCAACCATCACATTGATCGACATGATTAAAATACAAAAACCAAAGAGAGTCAAATCACCTACTTTATGCACTATCAATCTAACGATGGACCCAACAATCCGAAAAAAAGGTTGGAATGAAATGCGCTGCAAAGTTAATGTGGAAGGATGAAATGTGCTGCAAAGTTAATTAGGAAGGGGATAGTAATATCTGAGAGGTTAGGATTTTAGATGTAGGCCCTGCTGATGATTTATTTATAGGATGGACTAAGAAAATTTATATTTAGTCCTGTTGTTAGAGGTTCTGAATTCAATAAGGGGTACAAAGGAACCTATCATTGTAATGGTGGTATGTAATCAAAATTTACCACTTAATCAGAGTTCAGCTCTACAAGCTTGTGGTAGACTGATGAGTGATGAATGAAATTGGTCCAGAAAGCCATGGACAATCTGCCAAAGAAAAAAAATAAATATGATCTATCCTTTTATTTTCTCCCCAAATCTATTGGGAACCAGTTCACTCATGTTTATGTGTGAACCCAATGGAAACATCAATGTATAATGACTATAGTCACAAACTATCATACCATGCAAAACACAAGCACCTGCGTAGAAAATCTTATGATGTGGAAGGAAAAAAAAAAATCGCAAGTTAAATATAAGAAAAGAATTAAGTATGTGAAATAATATAGTCCATAAAAAAAAAAAATAAAAAAAACATTCGCATTTTATGACCTGAAATGATGATAATATTTATTTATTTATTTATTTGATAACCTAGGGTATCTCCCGGCCTATACAGCACAGCCTAGGAGCCTTTAACCCTAAGTTTGAGGACACTCGATTTCTGGACAACCGAAAAGGTGTCGGTGAGCACACCATCCAGCTAGGGTACCTCTTATGTCGATTGTTTTTTGCACCCCAGCTAGTGGGGTTGGAGCCCCATCAAGTTCTCGAGTGATGTGACGAGTGAAGGAAGGTGGTCTATTCAGTGTCAAACCCTGGGCTACTAGGTGAAAACAGCTGCTCTTTACTCTTTGGTGCTTGAGGTTTTTCTTTACTTCATTTTTTCTTTCTTTTTGTTTCCATTTGGGTGTTTGAAGCTTGTTAGTATAGTCCTTTTGTACCGTTAGTCTTTTTAACAAATTTCTATTAAAAAAAAAACATTACAGGATATGGAATCAGAACAGAAAAAAATTTCAAGAGCGGGAAAGGTATTTTGAGAAATGAGAAGATGATGCAGAGAAAGGGAAATCCGGCCTTTACGATTAAAAGGAAAATATGTTTGATATTACATTGAAGAACATTTTAATCTTTTCTCAATCATTTTTCCCAAAAAAAAATAATCTTTACGCAATCATTCTTTGCTGTATGAACACCACTTTGATAAAATAAAATAAAATAAAAGTTCTTTGACTTCTGCTCTATTCAATCAGAATTTATGGGCTCTTGTACTGTCAAAATTCTAGAAAAATACAAGAAAATTGGAATCTTTAGTATGAAACTATGACTTTGAAGGTTCATGGTCCAGCCAATCAAGTAGGATAACATCATATAATACTACTAATACAAGTAACTGCCATTGAGAAAGACTTTCTAGACCTACTCTCTCCGTTTAAACACGGTTTGGAGCAGTTGGGCCGGGCCCACTTTAAAGTCGGCAGGTCTTGCGTGGGAATAAAGACAAAACGAAATGCCACCGTGAGACTGAGACACGCTTCGTTAAACGACAACTAAGTCGTTCTTCTGAAACTGATTTGACCTGACCCATGGGCCCACTTTCAATTCCATTTCATACGAGCTCTCATTCTTACGGTGTATAATTTAAATAGCCAATGGGTCCAAAGAGTGTGGGGTCCCACCATGGATGTTATATGTTCTTTGAAAATCAGTAGGGAAGGTTAACCAAGTCGTGAAATTATTCGGCAAAAATTCCGGCCATGACTTGTACTGGTTTTCTATTACGATATTGCTCGTACAGATGTCCTGAAACTTGATATTTATTTTTCAGCGATCAAAATTTAAGCATTTCTTATATAGCCAGTTGTACAATAATGCCCTAGTGCTATCTGATATCATGCACATTATATTGTACACTATTCTAGGGCCATGCTATATCTCACATATCAGCTTGTGCGTTTTCCTAAAGCCGTACAATATTGCACCATTATCTTACGAACAACTCTACGAAAAATATTTAAATTTTAGTTGTTTAGGGCAAATATCAAGTCAAAGGCAACCGTATAGTCAAAATCCACTCTCTATTTGTATGGTACAACTAAATCGATAGCTTGAAATATCCGAAAAATGTTCTGTGATCACCAATGTAATGATACTAATCTCTTATGCAAAGACCTTATCTCTCTCCTAAGAATCTACATTAAAAAAACATCTTAAAACATTATCATCACAAATTTTTGTTTCCATTCCATTATTTTATTTACATCTTAAATACTAAGAAGTAATAAAATTGAAGATTTGTGATTTTTTCTTTATTTATTATTTTTAGAACCGTTACTATTAATTAAAGAGAGTTGAAACAAACTAATAAATTAGTTAAGTACAAATATATCACCTACTTAAGAGTTGGTGAAGTGGCATAAGACATAAGTTTACTCGTCATATCTTGTATTCGAAACCAGCCCCATATTTATCTTACTCGAATTAGTAATGCGGGATCGAAGACCCCAATCTATCCATGTCATAAAGAAAAAGTACAAACATATCAGCTACACGGTAAAGGTTATAATATTGGTAATCTAGAACTTTGACTTTAAGTCAAATCCGAAGTTGGACCCACGTCCAATGCCGATGGATCTTTTGGTCCGGGTCCCATATAGTGAAATGTATCGATGGGGTTGTGGATTTGGACTGGGGTACACTGAACACTAACTACTCGTAAGTTGACTTTGACCTGGACATTATTCACATCCGAATACTTCCAGATAAGATTTGCATGACATATAGTTATTAACGATCAAAAGTCAAAATTAGGATCATTAGATTGATTAGATTTTGCCCACATCCCTAATCCAAATCCTGCTGATTAATAGATATTGCCCACATTTCTACTCACAACTTTATTTTTTTTTTTCTCTCTTGATTTATTCTAAATTTTATTTTATTCCACTCCACACTGCAAACAAACAGTTCCAAAACTTCCTCCAAATCTTAATGTGACCATTTAGCAGGAAAAAAATAAAAGAAATCTTAGTGTGACTCTTCATGTATAAAATAAAATAATCAATTCAACAATCAGCATCCAATACAAAGGTCCAACAGCTTTTTCATGGATACATTGTACCAGGCCCTGAAAGAGAGCCTCTTCATCTTTTTTAATTTTTGCTGTCGAAAATGTTGGAGCCTTTCAAAGGGTAGTTTTGCTTGCTGTGATTGGTCCTTTCTTTTCTTTTCTTTTCTTTTCTTATCTTATCCAGCTACTACCATCATGCATGAGCAATGAAAGAAGGAAGAAAGTCTCACCAAAACCTAGACTTTTTAATACTCCTCCTAAAACCTGGACTTTTCAATACTCGTCTTTAGGTGGAGTGTACACCTCAAGAGGCGCAACACATTGTTTTTTTGGTTTCCAGTTATTAATCCAAAGATTAGAACTCACAGCGTATTAGCTCTAATACCATTTTAAATGTTTTTATTAGTCATTCCTATCAAGACCTCAAAGCTTTAGTAGAGACAATATACATAAATACTTTTCAAAAAGGATATAAATGGGTCTCCGATAACCCGAAGATTCCGACCCGCTAAAACCTAGGTCTGGAATCGATTTCCGATAAGTAAATGGAACCGGGTCCGGTTTCACATTGATTGGGACTCGTTAACCCGAGACCCGACATATTACCTAAATTTAAAAAAATCTCTCCTAAATATCATGTTTTTTTTTTTTTTTCAAGTATCATTCTCTACCTAAACCCAGACCCAGGTCCAGACCGGTCCCATATGCAGTTCTGATTCAGAAGCAAAGAAACCGGTCCCAAACGGTTTCGGATCGGATCCGGTTCCGCCTTCCTCATAACGGTTTCGTTTCGATTTCAGATCCACCATGGATCGAGATGGAAACCAAAACCGACCTGTTTACAACCCTACTTTTCAATATCCCTATCGAGCCTGCTCCTCAACAAAAGGGACAGATGGGTTAGTATTGATCATCCAAGTGTATGGTTGAGCCGTGAGAACAGTGTGGACCATGTTTGGAAAACGTGAAAGTTGAACCAACAAACCAACAATCCTCAGTACTTGCTTCACGTGTCTCACTTTCACAGGCCATGAAGAGGTTTGTCTTTGTCCATCCGAGTCCAAGTCTTCTGTTCTCTGAGTCTACTGTTGGTAGATTTGTGTATGTAATTCTCTTGAGGAAATGTTATATAATATATCATTTATTTCTAAGAAGAGGTCTCTCTCCTGCTCGTGGGAATTCCCATGATCAATCCGAGACCCTCGTCCGAATTTTACATTAAACTCAACATTATTAGATTAGATTTCATTCAAAATGTGATTTAAGAAATTTTTATATTTAAGGGGTCCTAAATCAATAGTCGTGATGATATGATCGAGATGATTTTCAGCCACGCTGATTTCAACATGATACATTTCTCTCACACTATATCCTTATTATTGACATGCATTCAAGTGAGTCTGAGGAAATGCCTAGACTAGACCTAGGCGTGAGCGAAATTTTAACCTTTTTATATAATCAACTCCTTGATGTGTAGCCTTTTAAGTTCAATGGTTTTAAAACTTATTATTATCCTTGTTGTTGTTTATTAGAAAGAAGGTTCATCCTAGTAAGAACACTTGCACATGATACCACGTGAGCTCACCCATGGGGCTCAAATCTGACTCCATATGATGAGGCCTTTTGATAAGAGTGGTTAAATTAAAATCTCGCAATTTGAGACGAACTAAAATTTAAAATCCTTACTATTTGGGCCGAAATATCTGGAGGATTGATGTGGGCTTGAGTCATAATGATAGGCGGGAGTTATAGGATTAGATGCATCATATGGTTGTTTGGGCAATTTACTTGTAAAGTAAATTGAAGTAAAAGCACAAACAATCCTATATTTAGAAATTTTGACCATCTATGTTGAAACAATTGAATACGACAGAAAATAAAAAAGAGAAAAAAATATGTTCAATACAAGGTTAATGAAGAGAATACTATATTATAGTATAATATTATTAGAACAGCTGTGCTACAGACTTTAGATTTGTGCCCGGGGTCTGGCACGACTCCCACTGGGAGCCGTTGGATCTCAGACTCCCATGGGATCCAACGGCTCCCATGAGAGTTGTGCCAGACCTCGGGCACAAAAACCTGGGGTCTGTAGACTTTTTCTTGTTAGAATACCTAAGAAAGCAAAGGTCGTCCTCATTTTCTTGGTTGCTTTCCTAGGAAAGAAACATCTTAATCTTGTCAACTGTCATTTTCTAATATCTTATTATGAAAACACTTCCACCGAATGTAGACCACTAATATTAAAAATGTATCTTCTTCCAAAGTTCAGAAACTTCACCATACAAACAAAAGAGTTCATAAGAAAAAAAAGGGGTTAACACTTTTGTGCGTTTCCCACAAAGCACAACCTTTCTGCAATGGGTGCAAAAAAACTAATCTTGATCCTCTTTTATCTAATTATACTACATCTTATTATAAATCCATTTTCTTTTGTTTTAAATTGATACCAAATTTGGATACAACATACGGATTCTATGTCGAATTCGGATTCGAATTTATAAAGATGGATTTGAGTCTGTCTTCGGATCTACCATGGGTTTATAACCCTAACCGTGGACTGTCTTGGGGTGCATATATATATATATATATATATATATATATATATATATTTTTAAGAGCATTTTACAACATGAGATTTGGCAAAGATTGTGTGTGTGTGTGTTGGGGGGGGGGGGGGGGGGCGGCCTCCGGAGGGCATAAAAGAGTAGCAATATAAGACCCTCCGGGGGGTGGGGGGGTTGCCTCCGGAGGGCATAAAAGAATAGCAATATAAGAAAAAATCTTGTTAGCTGCCCAATCTAGAGACTTTTATTTATTTATTTAACAACTTTCTTGTTTCTAATGGCCAAATTGAAAAGTCATCTTGTATTTGATAATGACAATTTGTATAGATTTTGTGAGTTTTTAGCCAATGTTTTTAAACATATCACAATATTATGGAGAAGATCACATTAAAGGAAAACATGGTGATAATGCATCAATATTATCATATTATTGCCCATACCTGTGACAGTGCTCTGAACAAGAGCAGAAATCATGTGACCAACAAATCTTCTGAGAAAAAGACTTTGACCATAAGTGAGGTCTTCAGTTGCATGCCCTACTGTGGACCCATTGGATCAGATCATCATTTGGGCCACCCAGTCTCAGCCTAGGGTTTGGATGGTGCCCATTTCATGCATACATCTCCCCCCTAAT
The DNA here is from genome assembly GCA_003546025.1 of Camphora micrantha. NCBI lineage: Eukaryota > Viridiplantae > Streptophyta > Magnoliopsida > Laurales > Lauraceae > Camphora > Camphora micrantha. The sequence goes on along the minus strand of QPKB01000005.1, from coordinate 8,752,427 downwards.
TCCTGTGGGTATCATACAAAGATCATCAAGTTGAGAAACTTGAGTTGGGTATGACTTACGAGTGATCATCATCAGCATGTATCAGCCAAAGTGATTTTAAGAATAACCCAATCTCAAAACCTTCATGCATGGGTCATTACTCAATACTCATTATAATTTCAATATTGGACTGATGCTTTTGTTTATTTTGGACCTTTCTTTTCTAACAGAACCTCTCTTATTTTTTTATTTTTTTGAAAAAAATAAATAAATAAAAATATTATCGAAGGTAAAAGGAATGCAGTTTCAAGACAGTTAGCATTTCAATCTTATGGAAGGATTCTCAATATTTGTCATGGCACTCACTGGCTTTCATTTGTTGGGCAATGCCACTCAGACGAAATTTTAACAGAGTTTTAAAGCACACATTTGATTGGCTCTTCTCAGGATTTTTAATACAGTTTGCATTTCAATCTTACATATCCAAGGATTTTCAGTTTTTGTCATGGCATTGGCCCTTGACGAAATCTTAACAGAGTTTTAAAGCACACATTTTGACCGATCGAGTAAATGATGTTGTAATACAACAGATTAGCCCTCGACCATCCTATTGTTGAAACAGAATACTTTTTCACCTATGAACAGATGGACTGCATTTGAGGTTTGGCACGTGGAATCCAGTCGGATTGTTCTCTATCCCTGGGTATAGGATGGATGAAAAGATCTATTTATGGATAGGAGCTATGCAAAAAATCAGCCCCATCAAATAATTCTCTCCCTTAGGTGCCCATAAGGAGAAAACTTTCCTTCAAACTACAATCTTAAATTAGTTTTAGACAACACATTCCAAGTCGAAACTATGTTTTTTCTTTTTTCAGTAAAATGGTGAAACTTTCATTAAACAACAAGAAAAGAGCAAAAGAAAGACCCAAGAAACAAACAAAAAAGACAACCAAAGACTAGAAAAAACTACAATGAGACCCTACCGTTCAGACTCGGGAAGCATGTGTTTGGACAATAATGTATCAACGAAATATTCTATTCAAAGATCAGCCAAACAAGAGTCCTAAATAGATTGAGCTTTCTTAAACTAAACCCAAACAAGATTTATTAGAGTCAGAACTAAAGGGGAAAGCTTATCTAAAATCAATTGACTTAAAGTGGGGGCCTATCATCATAAGAAATGTGGTCATGTGGATTACTTAGATCTAACATGGTCTCAATGCAAATAAAAAAATATTATGAAGGTTGAAAGAATGAAGTTTTAATACAACTTGCATTCCAGTCTAATATTTCCAAGGATTTTCAACTTTTGTCATGGCACTGGCCCTTTACAAAAAAATTTCAGAGTTTTAAAGCACACATTTCCATTGAGTAAATGGTGTTGTAATACAATAGATCAGCCCTCAACCATCCTATTATTCAAACAGAAGACTTCCACCTACGAGCACACTCACTGTGATATGAGGTTTGGCTCGTGGGTTTTCTATCGCCAGGGAATAGATGGATGGAAAGATCTATTTATGAATAGAAGCTCAGCAAAAAACTTAGTCCCATCAAATTTTACTCTCCCACTTAGGCTCCGTGAGGAGAAAGCTTTCCTTCAAACTACAATCTTGAAATGGTTCCGAACAGTGCATTCGAAGTTGAAACTATGCTTTTTCTTTTTTTTGATAAAATGGTTAAACTTTCATGGAACAAGAAGAATAAAGCTCAAGAAAGTTGCAAGAAACAAACAAAAGAACCACAAGGAGGCCCAACCCTACTACCATTCAAACCTAGGAAGCCTCTGTGTTTGGAGAATAAAAATGTATATCTTTCTGCCCTTTTCTATTAAAATATATATTTTTTAATGATAAACATAAAATACTTACTTGGAGTGCCCTTTTTTCATATTAAAATAACTTTAAAATAATAAAAACCTGATAAAAACAAAAGATGTTGTGAGATTTTTAACTCACTATTGTCTATTAGAGTGTGCTTTAAATGTAAATAAAGTATAAAATAAGAATATAAAAGTACAAAACAATATTTTTGAAGTAACCCTTTTCCTTTTAGTTGGGCTTGGAACATGCAGCAAACAGAGGAATTTATAAAATCAGAGACACTCTTTTGTGATGGGGAATTTATAGAAGTTTTGAGATGCTTTGATGATAAGGATAATAAGAATTAAAGGTAATGTACATAGAAGTGCAATGCAAATAAAATTTTGGACCAGGACAAGGGTCTAGTTGCTTTTTATCAGAACACTCTTCCTTCTCTACCTTTCCTAGATGAAAATCCTTGATTCTTTTGGCACAGCCACAGGCCCACAGGCATGGGGTTGCAAAACCATGGAAAACTCACAAAGAAGTGGATACTCCTCCCATGCCCTGCCTAATAAGAAATGTCCCAGTGGTCAAACCAACTTTACCCAGATCTCCCCACCATGGTGTGAAAGCTTAGAAAACTAAACATGTGGCTGGGGAGTGGGGACAAGTGACCAACCAACAGAAAGACACTTCTATTAGATTCTCCTCCATCTTTCCTAGACTCCAGTTCATCAATCTCATCATTATCATCCAACGCCCATCAGGATCTCATTTGAGATCCAAAGCCATGTTCTTCTCCTCCACCTCCTCCTCCTTTCTCCTTTCCAAATCCTTCCCATTCCTTCTTCTCCTGCTTTCCTTCCTCTACTACTGCAACAACCCCACAACTGCCCTGACCTTAATAGCAAAATCCTGCTCAGACACATCAAACTACACCACCAACAGCACCTTTGAGACCAACCTCAATCTCCTCCTCTCCTCCTTATCTTCCAACTCTCCTTCCACAGGCTTCAACAACGCCTCTGCAGGAACATCCCCAGACGCTGTCTATGGCCTCTTCCTCTGCCGAGGCGACGTTTCACCCGATACGTGTCGTAGCTGCGTTACATCAGCGATAAAAGACATCAAGGACGAGTGCCCCAACAAGAAGAATGCGACGACTTGGTACGAAAACTGCCTCCTGCGGTACTCGGAGACGAGATTCTTCTCTGTGATGGATAATTCGAGCAAGGTCTATAAGCCGAACGCAGTGAACGTAACGAACCCGACACTGTTTAACACGGTGTTAATAGCGATGCTGAAGAACATTTCTTCAGTGGCGACGAATACGTCATTGACGAAACTGTTATATGCTTCTGGGATGGTGACTTACACGAACACCCAGATGGTGTATGGGCTTGTGCAGTGTACGAGGGATCTGTCGGTGAAGGATTGTAACGGGTGTCTTGAGAGTGCTATATCGGATATACCGGTATGTTGCAATGGGAGTCAAGGTGGGAGAGTGCTTGGGAAGAGTTGTAATTTGAGGTTTGAGTTGTATCCTTTTGTTGATGAGAATTCAGCTGCTTCTGGGCCAGTTCCTCCTTTACCATCTCCTACTTCAACCACCAATATCACCAATTCATCTTCAAATTCCACAACTGATAATGATGGTAAGTGTAAAACATAATTAGTTTATATGGTCAATTCTCACTTACTTGTGTTATTATGAGATGTAAAGATTTAAGCCCCTATGTGATTCACTTGTTTGGATGTCAGTCATGGGGATTTAGATTTGGGGTTCATCACAATTTAAGGGCTTCAAAGCTTATCGGATTCTTGAGTTGCGTTTTCTTTTAATGAGATTTAATCAGGTAGTTACTACAATTCAATTAAGTGTCAAATGAGGGTGACTGCTGATACATTTTCTTTTCTTCAACCAAATGTTGTTCCTTGAATTTCACCATTTCATGGATTCCATGAGAGGATTAAATGCATCCAAATAGCAATAGAAGTCTATAAACCTCCTTGTGAAACTTTATACTAAAATGTGGACTGATAAATGTGAACGTGCAGGAAATAAGCGCACTTCGGCCCGAATTATCATTGCCATTGTTGTTTCAGTAGTAGCTGGAGTGGCCTTATCCATCTTTATCATGCATGCTTACCGAAGGAGGAGAAAAAACAAGAAAAAGGCCATTATCATCAATCAAAGTAAGCTCCTATGTCAGTTTTTTTCTTTTAAAAGAACATGTTTTCTTGGTTGCATTTTGCATCAAGGAACAATACCTTTGGAGATGGTGTTAGAAGGACGGATCCAGAAATTCTTTTTCCTTTCAAGTTCTTTAAGGTGGTGGACATATTATTTAAGAAACTAAGTTGAACTTTAATGTTACGCTACTATGCAGGTAAGCATCAAATTGGAGATATCGAGTCCTTACAATTTGACTTGGATACAATCATAGCTGCTACAAACAACTTTTCTGATGCAAATAAGCTTGGACAAGGTGGATTTGGTGCTGTTTACAAGGTACTGTGTTTTACTAGATCATTTCCAGGGTGCATGGTGCATATATGTAATTAAACTGCGTACATCTATGAAGCGCAGACATGTTTATACTTGAATGAATGCAGATGTATATGACATAGATGTTCCAATTATAATGTATTATTATGATTTAATTTATGGTTTTTTCTTGAGATACTTCACCCATGCCATTACCTTCTTTATTAGATGAAGTATTTGTCCTAAATGTGACAGAGCTATTAATTTTGTCTAGTTTTTCATAGCAACCTCTGTTTCTAGCTTTACTTCTAACATTTCTTATAGCAAAAGTATGGTCTACTGCCGCTTAAAAGTATCTACAATTTTCATAGTTTGTTTACTCATCTACATAAAGATGCAACATTTCCAAATGAAGTGTTTCACACAGTTTTTTCTTGCATAATTTTCTGTATCTGTTTCTCAGTTTGGAAACTATTGTTGAACCCATTAGAAGATCAAATACAAGGAACCTAGTGCAACACGACTCAATCAACACATGTTATACAACTATTCTACAAGTATCCATGGTCCATACCGGTATTGGAATGTGCATGATGATCTTTACAACTCATTTTACAGTACCCTACTATCCTGTATAGGCAGAACTAGAACTAGAAATAACATTGGTTGGATGGCCTTAACCATCTGATATTCAGATTGTATTGTTCTACTTGTTAAGTAGATACTTGATTGCTTGATTTAGGTTTTGACTATCCATTCACAAGCCATTTATAGCTAAAAATGGTCAATTGAAATTAACCGGTCCACTGCTATTGGAGAAAGATCTATCAACTAAAATCCAGATGACCCATATGCATTTGTTCCACAGAAGAAGATTTCTGATGTCTGCCACTAGGGGATTCATATTTCCTTTGTGATAGTCTTTGCAAAACTATATTACATCATTCATAATTTAATATCAGTCATTATAAAAGAAAACAAGAAAAGTCAAGAGGATGATGTTCATAAATACGAAAGAAAAATTACTTATGCTCTCTCTCTCTCTCTCTCTCTCTCTCTCTCTCTCTCTCTCTCCAGGGTAAGTTTTCAGATGGTCAAGAAATTGCAGTGAAGAGGCTTTTCAGGAGCTCTAGGCAAGGTTTAGACGAATTCAAGAATGAGGTTGTATTAGTAGCAAAACTTCAACATAAAAACCTTGTTAGGCTCTTGGGTTGTTGCTTAGAAGGGGAAGAGCAGATACTCATCTTTGAATATGTTCCAAATGAAAGCCTTGAGAAGTTTCTATTTAGTATGTTCCACATCTTTCTCTATATGTGATTTCTATTAATACATCATACATGCTTTATGTTTCGTAGGAGGCATGAAAAGGAGGATTTCTCCCCTTTTCCATGTAGGGGAAAATGATGGTCCATAGCCTTGCATCAGTAGGAAGTGATAGGACTTTAGCAGCAGCAATTTGATCTTTCGAAAAATGATTGTAGGCACCACAGACTACCAACTCTGGAGTCTCCAGATTGCTGTACTTGCTATTATCCTTTTGTTTTACCTTTGTTTTCTTGTCGCTAGCTCATATATTCCTGTTTGGAATATGCATGCTTAAATTATTTTTTAGATAATGATTTTTTTTTTCTTGCAGTCAAATACTGGTGTGAATTGTAGGATCACAAACAGATTTTTGACACTTTTTTATTTTTTTCAATGTTATGATGCAATTATGAAACTTGCCTGCACACTAAAGAATTTTTCCTGTTTGGTGCGTGTGTAGATCCAACCAAACGTACATGTTTGAGTTGGGAAAATCGTTATAAAATCATTGGAGGGATCGCTAGAGGACTACTTTATCTTCATGAAGATTCTAGGCTCAAGATCATTCATCGGGATCTCAAAGCTAGCAATATCTTGTTAGATGGAGAAATGAAGCCCAAAATTTCAGATTTTGGAACTGCAAGGCTTTTTGAAGTAGGCCAAACACAAGGCAATACCAATTGCATCGCAGGGACTTAGTAAGCTTCGAAACATTCAATCCCTTTGGAAGTACTATTTTTGTTGCTAGTGTGAAAATCATTAAATGTTATGTTATAACTGTAAATATGGGTTGTATTTTTTGTTATTGAATCTAAAGGTGAATATTACTTCAATCAGAGTGATATTCTAGGCCATCGTTTATTATGAATTGTGTTTGATCCAGAGCATGTGTGTGTGTGAAATGTGGTTTCATTCTATGGATCTTATATACTAAGGCAAGAAATGTATCAATATAGATGTGTGACAATACATTATGGATCTAAATTTTGAAAATTGTCTTTTTTAAAAAAAAAAATTACCTATTACTGTTTTGATTAAATTTGAGTTGATTTTTTTTATGGATGCAGTGGGTACATGTCCCCAGAGTATGCCATGCACGGGAAATTCTCAACTAAGTCCGATGTCTTTAGCTTCGGTGTTTTAGTTCTAGAGATTGTGACTGGCCTAAAGAACTTTGGTTTCTATCAGTCAGCTCTAGCAGAGGACCTTCCAAGCTATGTATGCCTCTCTCTCTCTCCTTTTTTTTTTTTTGGGACTACTCTAAATTATACTCCTTGTAATCGGGTAGGGCTGCGTGATTAATGGCTTACAGAAGTCGCTTATGCTTGAAGGATGTGGATAGGCTTAGAGCTTTTAAGGTCCCATCTAATTTATTTTGTCTAATATCTAGATCCAGATTTAACCAATGGGCTTGTCATTCCTGAGCCCAATCCTTCGGCAATAGATAGGGCTCAGTTATGTTAGATACGCTGGGCCACGTTTGGCCATCTATTAGCCTTTTATGCAGTGGTTGGCACCATACCATGCTGTTCTTGGTCCAATTATTAACCCAGCTCCTTTCTCATGGGCCTATAAATTCCCCCAATGCAGCCTAAAGTTGACTGAATTTATGTTGGACCAGCGCTGACGAACCCACTTGTAATTGATCATAGGCCTATCTTAATGGTCCACATGAAGGACTTTGATTGATTGTTGGAAGAAAACTGCTCTTCATTTTAACCTTATGATAAAGTCAACAAATAGTCTATTGGATTTTTTGTTTTTTTTATTTTTAAAAAAATCAGTGTGACACTTTGTGCTATGGGTCATTTACCATTTACACTTTGATGACCAAACGCATGGTCGCCACCTGCTGATCGAATTCCCTAAAATTTAAGTAATGATGATTGATGCATTGTTGCAGGCATGGAGTCACTGGAATGAAGGAACAGTTACGGAGTTGATAGATGCCACATTGAGTGAAAGATACTGTATGGAAGAAGTGATCAGATGCATCCACATTGGGTTGTTGTGCGTTCAAGAGAAGGTCACAGATAGGCCCACTATGTCATCTGTTGTTCTCATGCTCAACAAAGATTCTGTCACTCTTCCACGTCCTTTACCGCCAGTTTTTTCTAATTCAAATAGAGGAGAGGAGTCGGAGGATCATACGGGTGAGTATGATTCTACCACTGGTGAATTGGAGCAATCTGAGCATAAGCTACTATGTTTTCCTGTAAATGAGGAGTCAGATATAGAGTCGGATGCTCTATAAGAGCCATTTTTTAGGGTGCATTTAGAAATTAGTATGTGTTGATAGTTCGTGTTTTCTGAACAGACTGTAGACACACCCCATTTTGATATGATTGTATGTATGGTCTGCTTGTGATAATGGTGTCTTGGGTTGAAACCAATCCATATCTTTTTCAAGCATGGTTCAACCAATCCTTTCACAAGCCATACCCAAACAACCCAACCAAGTCCTTGGAAGCACTCCAGCAACAGCTGCGAGAGCAGAGGGCAACCCCGGTTTCCCCGCTAGACGCGACCGAGCCCACGATGAAGGCTCGAGTAGCAGCCGCTTGGACGACTGCCAGATCAGAGAACGGCTTGACCGACAAGTCAAGCAAATGGTCCAGCAGAACCTAGAGCTGGTCGGTTTCACCCGAGGTCGGCTGGACGCCCGCGCCACCAATAACCTCGGTACATCCCCTCTCTCTCGAGAAATCAGGAATTCCCATCTCCCTGAAAGGTTCAGTGTCCCAAAGTTCGTCCTTTACAACGGGACCTCGGACCCTGCAGCACATCTCCGACACTTCACTCAGCGCATGTCGGTATGGGGCAACGTCGGTCACCTGAACTGCAGAGTCTTCTCTTCCAGTTTAGGAGACCTCCCCCTAAACTGGTTCTGTGCGCTTCCAGAGGGATCAATTTCGAGCTGGCGGCAGCTCCTGGATTCCTTCGTAGAGAGGTTCCAGGTTCACATGGTCATCCCAAAGTCCAACGCCGACCTCTTAGCAATCAAAATGAGGTGGACCGAGACCACCACACAGTTCGTCAGAAGGTTCTGGACCGTCTACAGCCAGATCGAGGACGCCAATGATGAAGTGGCCATCATGTGCTTTAGACAAGCCCTACTTCCAGGCAACGAGCTGCGCAAAGACTTAGCTCAGTTCCCCGTGGTCACAGTGAAGGCGCTAATGGCCAGGGTAAATCAGTTCATCGAACAAGAGGCGGATGAAGCCCGAGCCCAACAGCGTCGAAATGATGATCAGGAAAGTGATGAGTCGCAGGGCTACCGAACTGGGGGGCAGGATAGCGACGAGTCAGAGGGCTACGAAACTGGGGAGGAGTAAGCATCACAGCAGAGTTGCCGAAATCCTGGGGCTCGAGCCTTGTCTACCAAGCTCGGCGTGAAAGGACAGCGACCATCTTCACTCGTGTAAGACAACCCCCTTCTCAGTCACCGTTCTCAAATTTCGCCATGTATTCGAGCTCGGCAATACACCTTGTTGCGGAACTCGGCAGCTCCAGCTCGACTACGATCTTTCAGGCTCGGTTGGCGAACCAGCCCCTACATCAGGAGCTCGGGGCCTCGGTGATAGCACCAGCCACGATGTCTACGGCTCGGTTACAGAACCAGCCCATCAGAGCTTCGTGGCCTCGGTGAGAGCACCAGCCCGAATGCCTCAGGCTCGGTTACAGAACCAGCCGCATCTCGAGCTTCGCGGCCTCGGTGAGAGCACCAGCCCGAATGCCTCAGGCTCGGTTACAGAACCAGCCGCATCTCGAGCTTCGCGGCCTCGGTGAGAGCACCAGCCCGAATGCCTCAGGCTCGGTTACAGAACCAGCCCCATCTCGAGCTTCGCGGCCTCGGTGAGAGCACCAGCCCGAATGCCTCAGGCTCGGTTACAGAACCAACCCATCAGAGCTTCGCGGCCTCGGTGAGAGCACCAGCCCGAATGCCTCAGGCTCGGTTACAGAACCAGCCCCATCTCGAGCTTCGCGGCCTCGTGAGAGCACCAACCACGATGTCTACGGCTCGGTTACAGAACCAGCCCATCAGAGCTTCGCGGCCTCGGTGAGAGCACCAGCCCGAATGCCTCAGGCTCGGTTACAGAACCAGCCGCATCTCGAGCTTCGCGGCCTCGGTGAGAGCACCAGCCCGAATGCCTCAGGCTCGGTTACAGAACCAGCCGCATCTCGAGCTTCGCGGCCTCGGTGAGAGCACCAGCCCGAATGCCTCAGGCTCGGTTACAGAACCAGCCCCATCTCGAGCTTCGCGGCCTCGGTGAGAGCACCAGCCCGAATGCCTCAGGCTCGGTTACAGAACCAGCCGCATCTCGAGCTTCGCGGCCTCGGTGAGAGCACCAGCCCGAATGCCTCAGGCTCGGTTACAGAACCCAGCCGCATCTCGAGCTTCGCGGCCTCGGTGAGAGCACCAGCCCGAATGCCTCAGGCTCGGTTACAGAACCAGCCCCATCTCGAGCTTCGCGGCCTCGGTGAGAGCACCAGCCCGAATGCCTCAGGCTCGGTTACAGAACCAGCCCCATCTCGAGCTTCGCGGCCTCGGTGAGAGCACCAGCCCGAATGCCTCAGGCTCGGTTACAGAACCAGCCCCTACGGAGCTCCAGCAGGCCTCGGTGACAGCACCAGCCTCCGCTCGAATGCCTTCGAATCACGACAGCTACGACTGTGGCCTCGGTCACAGGACCAACCTCAGCTCGGCCAGAGTCCTGCGGCTCTGCTTAGTCTCTACTCTGTCTCAGTTCAGCAGTCTCAGCTCGGTCAATGACCTACAGCTCTCCTAACTGCAGCAAAGCATTAGGAGAATAAAGAAGACCTCATAGTTGAGGCACACCTTGTATAGAACTTGGTGGCTCCAGCTCGGCTGCAGAACCAGCTGAGAAGTTCTCTCCACCACCATAATACTTAGCTCCGGACCTCCAAGTGTTACAGAACTCTAAGAGCTCAGGAGCTAGGGGGCAATTGTGTGGGGATATCTACATGATACCTAGATTGTCCCCATCTCAGCTCAGTCAGCACCATCTCACCTCGGTCAGCACCTGAGCTCGGTAACAAGTGCTTCACCTCGGCCAGGAGCTTCACCCCTGCCAGGATCTTTACCTCGGCCAGGAGCTTCACCCCTGCCAGGATCTTCACCTCGGCCAGGAGCTTCACCCTGCCAGGATCTTCACCCCGGCCAGGATCTTCACCTCGGCCAGGAGCTTCACCTCGGCCAGGATCTTCACCTCGGCCAGGAGCTTCACCCCTGCCAGGATCTTCACCCCTGCCAGGATCTTCACCTCGGCCAGGATCTTCACCTCGGCCAGGAGCTTCACCCCTGCCAGGATCTTCACCTCGGCCAGGTACTCCCACCTAGGCAGCAGTGCCAGAACGCTTATCGAGACGAGTACGGCCCGCATACCTTTATGGAGACTCAACCACGTTACAGAACATGTTGAGTAATGATGGTAGGCATTGGGCAGAGAGCTGTGGTTGTGTCTATGTCAAACCACCAGCGTCAGAACCGCCCATACCATTGATGGGACTCCCCATCACCAAGAGTCAACTCTCCCCACTACAAATACAAGGAGCAAGCTCCATGACCCGGTAAGAAAAAGAAAAATACACAGGCACTCCGCCTCTCTTCTTCTTCTCCACCCTCTGTCTAGTGACAGCACTAACTTAGGCATCGGAGGGCCTTGCGCTGACAGCAGCCAGGGTCTTCTGACCCTCTCTTCTCTCCTCCTTGCAGGTTTTCCGGCGTGTAGTCTTCTCCAAAAGTTCATCATCTATCTAAGTGGGTGTGAGATTTTTTGCACTTACAGATTTGATTAGAGTTGATTTGTTTTAGGTTGAGTAGGATAGTTTTATTATCTAAGTAGGTTTTCTTGTACTTATCAAAATAGATTATTTGCCTTTGAAAAGGAGGCTCCTCTTATGTAATTAAAAACATTGAGATACATCACAAATAAGATTACCCTCTCGTAACAAGTCTACTACACCATTGAATGTCTTGATCTTCGAAGTTACTCTTGATTAATTATGTATTGCATTGCAACTAGGTTTGGGCTAGAGCCGAACTTTCCGGTCCAACCTTGCTAAAATCAAAATCTGGGTCGAGTTTCTTCAAGGTCTAACCTAACTTTGAATGAAAGGAGTGAAAAAGTGACTCGAATTATTCTACCCTATCAATTTTTTGAATCAAGTATCATCTCTAATTATGAGATGCAAACTCAAATGTGAATTGTTTGGGCTGAGGGAAGGCAGCCAGTAGAGGAAGAAGAAAGAAAACTAAATCACTGATGGACGCTGCAAGGCTGTTGTTATCATGCTGCTAATCGGTGAGGGTTCTTTTTGAAGTTTATACTTTGTGTGTATTAATTGTTCAAATCAATTAGATTTTCTGAGGGTTGAGTTGAGAAATGGTCACAAAAGATCGTCTTAGGGCCGAGCGCCACTGATAGCCTAGAGGTAAAGCAACTTAGTCTCACAGTCCGAACCAGGGATTTATCCTTGGTCCACATGGATCCATTCTAGGGGAAAAGAAGGGTGTCCTATAAAGTCCCAAGGGCCAAGCTGCTATTGGCGTCAAGGGTTAGCCAGGATGCATGGGGGGTGATGTCAACCCTGTTTTTAGGCCTACTGTGGGCACATTTGATTACCCTGTTATATTTATGAATCTCTTAGAGACTGTATCTTGAAAGTTGCAGATTTTTAAAAGGTAATGGTCACCCAGAAGTACTGAGTCCCAGTGAGCCAACCACTGCTCCATAATAGCTACGCGACGACAGAAGTGAGGAAAGAAAAAGAGTCGGCTAAACGATCATCTGTTTCAGATTTTGAAAGTTTTGAAGCTTCTGTTCACAATCTGATTCAATGAATCATGGAAAATTGCAATTCTTTTTTGTCATTTAGATGTTAGAAATTATGCGTGTGGAGAAAATAGAAGAATCCATTATCTGTAGAAAATAATGGAATCCATACACTATTAGGTGAGGCTTTTACGTCCACAGTCGTTGGAGTAGGATTGTCAAAGGATGGACATTTTCCCACTTGTGTGAGCTTCTTTTCGACTTGTACGGTAGCCGCCTTCCCGCTTGAGCTGGCTGTCTTTCCGTGTATGTGGGCTCTCTCGTGGGTCTTAGCAAGCCCCTGAGGTTGGGTTTTTAAAAAAAATACATTTGCCTTATATATGCCCAACATATATATATATATATATATATATATATATATATATATGCAGGCCTGGCTAAAATTCTCTGGGGGCTTGCACTACTTTGGCCTTTTTTTTCTTCTTGATAACTCAGGGTATCTTCTGCACAACCCAACCGAGAAGCCTTTGGCCCTAAGCCCGATGGACACTCGATTGCACTGCCCATAGATCCGAAGCCCTCAAGAGAAGAAAATCAGATTTTTTATTTTTTTTCAACACTGCCATCAGTTATTAACTTTCAACAAGACATTAACCCTCCTCTTTAATTTAGGTATAGGAATGGCAATGCAATAAGAAAAATGGCAGATAAATTTTTTTCTTTTTTTTTTTTTTTTTTTGAGCCGGCTTGGCGTTGGTAGAGTAGAAAATATTTATTACGTAAAATAATAAAATAAGTATAATTATTAGAATACATAGAAACTTGTCAAATGGGCTGGTGGTTGTTTGTGAAAATCTGGAATACATAGGAAGTCATTGTTAATTATGCTTGTCGTTCGCATAATATTGGGATACATAGGAGGTCATTGTCAAATGGGTTGAAATCCATAGGGATTCATTTTGAAATGGGCCTTTTGTTTGAATGACATTTGGAATACATGGAGCTTCTTTGTCAAATGAACCTGTTTGTTTCCTGGAATTAGAATGCATAGGATGTGTCAAATGACCTATTTGTTCATACGAAACTGGAATAAATGGAAAGTAACTGATGCAAATGAGTGATATATTCACATTTTTCGAAAGGTAAATGATCCTTATTTTGCTTGAAATTGGAATACATAGGAACTCATTGTCGAATGATTATATATATATATATATATATATATGAATACATAAGAATTCATTGTCAAATGTGCATTTTTGTATGCATTGAGTTGAATAGATATGTAGATGAAAATATGCATTTTTTGTTTAAATAATTATAAAGTTAACTTTATACATTACACATGTAGTTATAACAAACTTCATAAAATAAGTCATGTCTAAAAGGTATGAAAATAGGTATTTAGAAATTAGATAATATATTTATATATTTATATAAATATATAAACATGACATATGAAGTGAGAGGGTTGGGCCAGACTGGCTCTGATATTGTCCTAGCCCAGCCCTCAAATCTTGTTTGGCCTGCAAAGATTTTGTCCTACTCTATTTTGTGGGCTTTTGAGAGATGGGCTGGATGCACTCTTTGTGGGGTGAGATAGACAACCCCATATAATATAAGAGTTACAAATGCCAGTCTACAGAATCTCTGCACAATGATGCTTACTATTAGACTTTCAAAAAAATATAACATTTCCAACGAGTTTGCGAGGTTCACTATCTCTACATAGATATAAGAGGACTTTAAAATTGGCTATGGAAATTACGAGAGTTTGCTCCAAGGAGTGGACGTAAAAATTATAATATGGGACCCATCTTTTATTGTATGTGGCACTCTATTATTATCGTACATGAGATCCACCTTTAAAAATCACAATGTGATATCCACATTTAAAAATTAGAACATAAAACCCATACTCATAGGATTTACAATATGGGCCCACTTTTATTGGAATTATAATATGGAACCACCTTTTTGTAAATGTAATTATATTACTCACTTTTAGAAATTACAACATAGTATTACCTTTAGAAATTAGAATATGGGGTCATGTTCATAGGATTTACAACGTGGGTCCACTTTTTGTGATTCTAACCCTATGACCCACATTTATGAATAACAAAGTGGAGCCACATTTTTTTGTTATTGTTGACACATAAGATTCACCTTTAGAAATTAGAACACGGCACCCACCTTTAGAAATTAGAACACAAGGGCATCACATGTATGATTTATAATGTGGGACCGCCTTTTATAGAAATTATAATGTCAGGCCATATCTTTTGTTAATTGTGAACATGAGACCATATTTAAAAATTATACTATAATGCCCACCTTTAGATTTTGAACACATGGCCACATTTATAGGATTTACAATGTGGGTCCACTTTTTGTGATCGTGACCATAAGACCTTTTCTTAGTAGATACCACCATTAGAAAGTGGGGACAACTTTTCTTTGATTATGGACATAGACCTACCATTAGAAATTACAATATGATGCCCACCTTTGAAAATTAAAAGATAAGGCCTACATTCAAAGGTTTATAATGTGATCTCATAGGAATTATAAAATGGGCATACCTTTTGTTATTGTGGCCATTTAACCAAGATTTAGGAATTATAAAGTGGGGCAACTTTCTTTTAGGTTGTGAACATGGGGTATATCTTTTGGATAAGTGAGAGGATTTGTAGTCTTTAAATGACATTCTTTAAATAGGCAAGAGAAGTTAAAGCAAGAAACAATTGTGCTAGCAAGTTGTTTCTTAAAAAAAAATGAAATCTTTTTGTTCCGACTTTTATATGCTGGTGGATTAAGATTTTGAGACCCCTTCCTGCGAGATCAAAATTTAGTACATTGATTTATGCATGCTAAACATGTTTTTCATAACTTATCTTGTGGAAACATGGTTACATCTGAATGATACGATGCCAAACGCACCCTAAGCTTATTAAAAATGCACATAGAGATCATTCAATCCCCCAATCTCATCCCACGTAGGGCTCACGAGAAAGTGTGCTCACCTTATCATGAGCGTTGTTTTATGGTCTGCTTGGATGGATTTTAAGGTGGGTCCCACTAGATATTTGGGCACGTAGTGCTAACCTTATCATGTGCACCAATGCTTGGCATAGGTTTATTCCAAAAAAAAAGATCATTAAATAACTTTCCGTTTACTGAATATTGTATCAAAACAAAATAGAAGATGAATGACATTGATTTGTAGCAATTTAAATCTTAAAAAAGTCAAGGCCCATCTATGTGGCTACCTTATATTTTGCACTCCTCATTTCTTTAATTACTTTTGGTGGAGTTTATTGGACCATGATATATTATGTCACTATACAGCCCAATGTAGGGGCCATGCTTGTCCTATTTATAAAAGTATCCACCTGATCTCGATGTTCATGGGCCAGGTCAGACCAGGTTGAGGCAGAATCAGGTCCAACTCGACTTTACAACATGGCCCCATGTCTGGCCCAACCCCGACAAAGACCGAAAGTACTAGGCCCAAGCCCACTCATTCATTAAATTTTGCCCCAACTCAATTAAGCCTGATTAGTACCAACAATAAGAAACGAAAATAGAGCTGTTAAAGTCAAAATATAAAACAATCTTAAATTCAAATACAAGTATATAAATCACAGTAAAACAAAGAAAAACATATTATCCTACATGCCGAATAAGAAAAAATCATTTATCCTACATGCCATTTCTCTTGTTAGGCCTGCATCGCGGCCTATATCTGGGCTTTCCATTACTTAATCCAAGCATAGCCCAAATCCCAAAATTTATACCGAGGCCCGACTCGAGTTCTAAAGCCTAAAACCTAGCCCAAAGCGGTCTGAGCAAGGTTCAGGTCTAGCCCATGAGGACCACCATCTACATCCTTTGTCTTAGATAAGTTAACCCAAGATGGGCCTTCTAGAAAATATTGGTCCAGGCTTTGACTGTTTAATTGTTGGATCAGAAAATCAGGCCATGTAAAACCCAGGGTCTAAAATTGGAGGCAAAACCCAATCCATACGCGCCAGCTTTGGGTCAGGCTCAGGCGGGCCAGGCTCATGAGCATTCTTTATCCTTATAATCAAATCATCAATGTTAGAAGGCTTCTTCTACATTAAAAATCGTTTGATTAACACAGATGCTCACCACCTAACCTAATCCATCTAATGCATTTGTCTATGTGGGTGTTTCAAACCTTGACCTGATCCACCTAACCCAATCTACAACATATATGGGTTTGGCCTGGACTTGGGTCATAGAACTTGATCCGTTTAAAAACCAGGTCGGATCATGGTGTCTGGGTTCAACCCATTGGGTTACTAAAGCCTAGCCTCTAACAAACTCATACCCTTTCAAATCTCTCTCTCCCTCTCTCTCTCTCTCTCTCTCTACTCAGAGGAAGAAGAAAGAAGAAGAAGAAGAAGACGACGATTATTCACCAAGGTGAGTTTTTTTTAGGTTAATTTTTGTTGTCGTCTCCATATCTTTCTAATCTGATTTTTCTTTCTTGTTCTGGTATGGATTTTATGTGTATTAGGGTTGGATTAGAGTTGGATGTGTATCTGTTAATATTGTATGTTTGTTTTGGATTTTGATTTAGATTTTGGTTTGGGGTTTTGATTGGAAGTGTGATTAGAGTTTTTGAATAGGGTTCTAGTTGGTTTTTGATTTGGGGGTAAGATCAGAAGGTTTGTTATGGTTTGGTTAGGGTTGGATCAGGGTTTTCTTTGGATGTTTGATTTAGGGTTTTAATTGGAGGGATTTTTGAAGTAACCCAAACCCTAAACCCTAAACCCTAAACCCTAAACCCCATCTCTCTCTTGGGTTTTTGCTTGGAAGGGGATTTTCCTTATCCTGCGCTATCTTTCTCTCTTTTCGTCTTTAGGGTTTTGCTCCAAAGGGATTTTTCTTATCCTGCACCACGCAGAAAACGGCTTCAGAGACTCTCAGGGAAATCATAGAATCAATTGATGGGACAGTTAGGGTTTTTAGATTGGTGAATTTGACTGTATTTCCATGGAGAGGGGATGTAAATGATGAAAGATTTGAACTTGTTCTGGTTTTTTGGGGACGGTGAAATTTAAGATGTCACTGGAGGAGAGAGAGGGAAGATATGGAATTGACGAAGGCAGGAGAATAACTGAACAAGGCATTATATGGATATATTGAAGCATCTTCCAATCAAATAGCAAAATTGTACTATATTTATTTTTTTATTAAAAAAAATATGGTGTTAGCTTGTCTGCTCGAGGGAGACGATTGTTGGCTGTAAGCGCACTACTTCGTATCTGCATAACTACGTAACTATCTTGATGATATGTAAAGAAGCCTGACCAACCTTCATGGTTTTGATTAGTTATAATCAGCCTAGCAAGGTTAAGGAGAAGGGGGCTTTTAACTGTTGTCTATAGTATTGGTGGTGCATAATGCGTTTTAGGTTGAAATGCGTTAGCTTGTATTTAAGTTGCGGTTTTTTGTGTTCTTTTGCTCTTTTTTTTCCTTGTTGTCTGCTAAAATATAGCATTGTTACCATTAAAAAAGAAGAAAAAGTACAACAAATGTGGCGTTTTTCTTACTTAAAACAGGGGCATGATTGTGTAGGTTTTATGTGTTGGTTGTGGGTTTGAGAATTGTGCTCCGATTTGCAAGTTGCAACCTTGTGGTAACAGGGTCCTGCTGTTTGGTGATACAAATTCTACTGGGCCATCATCTTCCTCAGTAGGATTGATCATGGTATCTCTATGACCATATGTTCTACAATTGTATATGTATATTAAGTTATCAAGAGTATTATATTAGTAAACATGCATTTGAGTTTGTGATCCAGGCTAGATTCAAGACCCTTTTATGGGGGCATCATCTTCCTCAGTGGGATTGATCATGGTATCTCCATGACCATATGTTATATAATTGTATATGTATATTAAGTTATCAAGAGTATTATATAAGTAAACATGCATTTGAGTTTGTGATTCAGGCTAGATTCAAGACCCTTTTGGGTTTAGGACTTTAACTTAAATTTTGGATATGGGAATGGGTCCCAATAGGAATTCTGGTTCACATCCAGAGTACATTATGAGCGCAAGACAAACCCGACCTAACCCTCCCCATCTTGCTTCTCTCTCTCTCTCTCTAGGTTGGACTACTAAGTTGAGGACAAGGGACCAATCATTGAGTATGCGTGTGATGCTAAGGTGTCAACACAAGTTAACCATGAGTGTGTTGGTCTATCCCGTGAGAACATTATATATAGGGGGATTTACCAAAAAAATCCCACTAAATAAGGTAACCACAACTGAGGAGCCTAAATTTTTATAATCCCGGTTGAGGACCTCATTATATATATAGCGGGATTTACCAAAAAAAAAAAAAATCCCACTAAATAGGGTAACCACAACTGAGGACCCTAAATTTTTATAATATCGGTGGAGGACCTCCTGCACAAAATCCTGCTTTCATTTCCTATTATGCCCTTGAGTTCGTTGATGTCAACAAAACCCTAAAGAAAAAACTTAAAAGCGCATTGGTAAGTACATTTATAGTGAGAGATTTCCATTGTTTTCTTCTGCTCGGTTTCACAAACGTGATGTCTAGTTGTAGATATTGCTAATCAAATGCACAGAAAGAAAAGAGAGAGAAAGAGAGAAGTGAGAAGAAAGACAGGACACACAGGCGGGGGAGAACCCAGGCGAAAGTGCCTGTGCGATCTCCCCCAAAAATCAAAAAACGAGAATTTTATTAGGCTTTTGACTTGCCATGCGAGCGCACCCAACATGGCAAAGGTCAGATGACATGGATCCATTGCCACAAGCCTCTCTCTCGCTTAATCCATACCTATATCTCTACCAGCTTCATACGTCACAAGCTTTTCCTTGATCTTCACACCAAACTACTTTCCTTTACATCCATACATAGCAAATCTGATGGAAGATCATTAAAAAATCGATGAATCTAACAAAATCATCGACAAGAATGCCAAAATGCAACGAATCTTGGGAAAGAAGCCTTGTTGACTTTAAAAGATACCATGATCTGTGAAACTGGAATCACCTCCATCGCCTGATAAGAGTATTAGAAGTTGAAATATGCCCGATTGCTTCAACATATTGGAATAGCGAGCACCAATGCCTAGATTACATTTAGTGGATTAAAACCTTAGCCAAATCGAGAAACAGGGACGATCAACAACAAAGCACAGAAAAAGAGATTTCAGAAGTCTAGTTTTCTTTTACAATATGATTTTCATAGAAATCAGAGCAATAAACATCTGACCGATCAGAAAAATCTAACCAAGCACGAATTTAGTTAAAGAGATGATGAGGGGAAAGGAAGCAGGGTGGAGCTTTAAATGTGGGTTGTGTAAATTTAAAACCAAGAAGGTTCTTAATGTTAAATATGCGTGTTGAGGTGAAAGGGCTTGTAACAGTGTGCATTAGAACACACGGAAAGGTCTGCATAATGGATGTTGCCGTGCTTTTTTTTGTCGACATCTATATATTTTCTGTAAGACAGGATGCACTTTAAAGTCCTATCAATACGTTTATGTCGATGTTGACGAATTTTTATGTTGATGTCAACAAATATTTCATCAACGTAGACAAATTCTCTATTTTACAAAATGCATTGTGAAAAGAATAAACTCCTATCAGTATGTTTATGTCAACGTCGACGTCGACATATGAATATGTTGATGTCAACGAATCTTTTTGTCGACCCCGATAAGTTCTTTGTTTACAGAGCACATATTGATAGGAATTTACAGGGTTCACGGTGACGGAGCTGATCAGCGGCGATGGGGAAGGATATGCATGCGTTTGTTCTCCTTCTCTTTCATCCTTTCCTTTTCTTGTGTTTCTGTTGATTTGGGCGAACACAGTTTTTTTCTCTTGAGGGTTTTGTTGACATCAACAAACTCAGGGGCATAATAGGAAATGAAAGTAGGATTTTGGGCGGGAGGTCCTCCACCGATATTATAAAAATTTGGGATCCTCAGTTGTGGTTACCTTATTGAGTGAGATTTTTTTAGTAAATCCCCCATATATATAAAAATATATATTGTTTTTCTAACACCTTTGCATTTATGTACGGTTTCATTGATTACGCATGGAAAATGTAACTATGTTTAAATTTGGGTGAGCTCCTATGCCGACATGTTGTTATCATATAAACCGGTTTGATGATGCTCAAGTGGGGCCCATGCAAGGTAAATCAGACTTTAGCTGCCATAAGCACTATACTGTTTATCTAGGATCAATTTCCTCATAAAAATTAATCCCATCTGACATTTTCAGATGTTCATCTGAGGTGATGATTTTTAATCGATTTTTCATTTGACTCAAAGTTTTGGATATAATGGTTAGATGTGAAAAGACCTTTTTTTTTTTTTAATGGCCATCTAAATCCTCTTCTTTTTTACTGTTTTTCCCTAATAACTTTCTAGACCCTCCTATTGTATTAAGTGGGTGAGGTGAGCCCAGGCTCCAAACATATGGTGTGCCCCTCAAAGGCTCAGACTCCCTCACGGTTCGAGTCCTATATCTAGCCATCAAATTCTCCTCCCAACTCTCTCTCTCTCTCTCTCTCTCTCTCTCTCTCTCTCTCTCTCTCTCACACACACACACACACACACACACACACACACACATACAAAGAGACACGCCTGTAAGAAGCAATTAATCTTTTATGGCCTCTTCAATCCATCTCCAATGGTCAGGATTCATATCCTGGTGTAAGAAGGTGCGCTGGATGAACGGCCTGAAGATTTTGAACCCAAGTCACATTCTTCTTCTTGTTATTGTTGTTGAAAAAATTTGATTCGTTTTTTGTTCACTCCATGTTTCACACATTTCTCAGTTCCTGAATTTGGTACATGTTTGACATGACTGCATTTTACTACATTCACTTGTGTTCCTGATTGGGAAATCAAAATCTGCTAATAACTTGACTATCGTGAATCATCCCATCACTCTTTCTTTTCTGTTTGAGCAGTTGTTAGAAGAAGCTCCTTCCATGCTTTTGGCTGGAACAACTTCCATCCAAAAGACCCACTATGACATTCTTTCTGTTAAGGAAGATTCAAGTCATGATGAAATCCGAGCAAGCTACAGGGCAGCTGTCCTTGATACCCACCCTGATAAATTGCAAGAAAGATTTGAGGTGTTTGGGCATTGCCAGGACCTACAAGAAAGGTTTTTACAGGTACAAAAGGCTTGGGAAATCCTTGGCGACCCCAAGTCCCGTGCTATTTATGATAACAAGCTACAGTCCCTGAGACAGGACTCTGAGATTGCAGATGATGTCAAAATGGAGGAAATGACTGTGGAAGATGATGGAGATGTTGTGGAGCTATTTTATCAATGCAGATGTGGTGATTACTTTTCCATCAATTCTGTAGAGCTAACAGAGATGGGATTCTCATTCAAGGGTCAAGGAAGCAAGAATTCGTGGACAATTGATTCAACGCTAGCCTCTGTTGTTCTTCCTTGTGGTTCTTGTTCTTTAAAAATCCGTCTAGTAATTGACACGAATGACAGTGCTCAAGTATTTCCATGATTTATTCTGAATATCTCCATCCATTACTTTTGTAACTTAAGGTAAAATTCTGGGTCATTTATTGTTATTGTTATTATTATTTTTTTACATGGGACATGGCCTATTGCAGTGAAGAGTTGATCCTATTTCTATTAGGACTGTTTCTTTATATATTTATTTTTTTGTTGGTGTTCTGTGTTTTAATAGAAATAGAAAATCTCTTATGTCTAGAAATAGGTGCTTTGTTTTAATTAAAATAATTTTCTCTTTATTGAAACAAAAATAGGAAGTTTGTATTATTCCATGTGGAATACCATGAATTGTGCAGGAGAGATTTTTGCCTTTCATTTTGTCCTTTTACCCTTTTTGTTGGTATGCTCTCCACTTTTACCTATTGGGCAAGTATTATATTTTGGGTTTTTTTTTTTTCTCTTTTTGCTGGAGAATTGTTTGTGAATCTTCTTCTCCTTGTATATTTGTGGTGGTGCCATCATTCGATCTTGGGCATCTGGCCAATCCTTTCGACTATGCCCGGTGAAGATTAACATCGGAGATACCTGTTGTGTGTATCTTTGGCTATTTTCTCTGCCTGTTTCAAAACATCCAAATGACCCATTATGATGTTAGTCACAATTCTCTTCTTGGCAATTTCTCACCTCAAAAAAGTTTGGAGATTTTGGATATTTAGCATAGCAAGTACTTAAAATTTATAGAAATTATTGAGCTGAATGTAAAACATGAGTAGATAGATGGATGGATGAGAGAGAGAGAGAGAGAGAGAGAGAGAGAGAGAGAGAGATCCTTATCTTGGGTTTCTAGGAAGAGCCTTTACAATCGTAGTTATCAATTTTTTACGTTAAAAGTGTTGTTAAAAAACATATGTGATCTTTGTTCTTAAATTTCACCCATCATTACTCAATAGTCAATACTGGTGCGGAGTTCAGACATTCAGAGCATCTATTAAATGGTAGTGATTGAGGTTTCCTTTGCAGTTCCATGGTTAGTTGAGTTTCAGGCTTCAAATCGATGTTGGTCTTATTTTTGAGGGTCTCACAATGACCCAACTCACATGGGTCAAATCTCATTGTATCCAATCCAAGTATGCAAACTGTAACTATGCATTAAATCTAATTGTATCCAATCCAAGTATGCAACTGTAACTATGCATTAAATCTCATTGTATCCAATATAAGTATGCAACTGTAACTATGCATTGGTTGATCACTCTGATAAAAAAGTTTGGCCTCTTCCCACCTTAAAAGAGAATAACAAGACATCATCACTTGTCCCATTAATTGGTACGGAGAGCCATGACGGGACAGCAGAGCCATTGAGGACCATGAAAAATCCATTTCTTCCTCAAACATCCTCTCCAAAAGTGAGGCCTATCCAGGGCTGTTAAGTCACTGGAACAATTACCGTAGGGAAGCTGATGAAGCTGACTCGAGCATGAGAATAATTGAAAAATATATATTTATTGTGGAACTATTCAATCACTAAAGATATCAGAAGCTGTGATATTCTAAGGATGTAGGATATCGCACAATCGAGAAGACTTGAATAGTCCGTTTTTTTTTTCCTTGACTGTGGAACCACCAAACCATCATCCAGACCGTTGGATAGCTGTATGTGTGTAAGAACTAGTATATCGTATCAAATTTGAATCGTTGATCTATCACGGTTATCGAGAAATTTTCAAAAAAAGTCATATTGTTTTGTAAATTATAAAAATAAATTATAAGCTATGTTTTTTTTTTTTTTTTGCAAATATCTCGATAATCGTGATAGATCAACGATTCAAATTTGATGCGATATTAGTTCTTATACTCATATAACTATTTAACAGTTTGGATGGTGATTTGGTGGTCTCACAGTGAAGAAAAAGAAAAGAAAAAAGAAAAAAAATGGTGATTTGGTGGTCTCACAGTCCAGTCAATGAAAAAAAAAAAAAAAAACGTTCAAGTGATTGCGGCATATCCTACACCCTACAGATCGAAACTTATTGTCAGCTTTATCACCTTCCGTGCGATAATTGTCCAGTAGTCAATTTAAACTAAAACACAGAGTCCCATCCAAAGTACTAAGAGCAGAAACAGACGAATTGGGGTTGGGGGAGAGGGTAGGCACACATGTGGCTCCTGCGCCTCCACACCCATCAGAGGCCATGTATTATTGATTTGCAAGAAAACAAAAGGAGACGAAGCTGCGACGAACCTCACTCTTCTAAACTTATACGAACACAGACAAAGGCTGAAAGGCTCGATCATTTCCTTCTCTCTCGCTGACGTGCCTCACCATATTTATTATTGTCTGCTAACAGTTATTAATGAAATTCTCAGGGGCAAAACTGTTGTGTACTTTTTTGTAACTTCCATTTTTCTCCTTCTTCTTTCCATGAATTTTCAGGTCCTTTTGGGGGGACTTTCTTTTTCGACCGTCCATCGTGCCCTTCTGAAATGACAAGAATAGTAACTACTTTAAGAAAGATCTACATGATTAAGCAGTGTCACCAATGGCCTTAACCAATGATTAATGGCAGTGTTATCAAAAGGAGATTCTAAAAATCTTAGATATAAGATAACATGAATAATTAAAGAATAAAAATATATTTGAAATATTTAGAATACATAAAATTTTAAAAAAAAGAATATCTCATTTAGGACCAGTTTATTTTAAGGTTTTTCTCAAAGGAATTCGCTTTGTTGGGATTTCACATCAACAATGCAAAATTTGTCTCTTGAGAATTTCAAATTCTTAGTTTGAATGGTGAGAATTTACGAAACTGACATTCCACATGCTACTTTTTGGGTGGTCTATAGAATTCCTAGAAATCTAGCACTCAGAATGTTAGAAAGCCTTTTGAGTATTTTGCAATTCCACTTGAGGAGGACAAGATTTGAAGTTCTCCAAAAGCTCCAAGAAATATTCAATGTATTATTATTAGATTATATTCATATTCAGAATTTCTTCTAACATAATTGTGTTATTATAACAAATCTGGAGGTTGTAGGTTCGAAAATGCGCTACCGCACTGGGTTACAGGGGAGTTTACTCGGCTTCCTTTTGGGCCTGAAGGAATTGATTCAGCCCAAAGGTGGGGAACTTTCCGTCAGCGCACACAAAAAAAAAAAAAAAAAAAAAAAAAAAAAGAACTGGGTTATTAAGAATACTGCATAACTATGATATTCTATAGAGAATGGTTGAGCTACCTATTACTTGATTTCACCTGTCTATGTGAGCTACCTTTGTGTGGTAAGAACCCTGCACTTTATTTTGGCTATTTTTTTTTTTATAGTATAACAAACACAATTATTAGAAAATAAAAATAATTGTAAATCTTAGTTCTTAAATTGCTTTTAAGGTGTTTTAGATGTAAAAATAAACACCAAAATAAAATGTAATAGGTGGTTAGAATGGACTTCATGCATTTAAAGTGTCAAATTAACCACAAAAAAGATTGGTACAGACCATCACTGAAGTTGGTGATGACAAAGAACTAAATAAAATGACTAGAAATGGAATAGGCAATATGATTCAGATCCTGCGACAGTTGTCTATGGTTAAAAACGCTCACCTTCATTTAATTCTAGACCCAAAATGAACAATTAGAACAATTGTCCCAAGCAGACATAAAAAGTAACCAGACATAAAAAGTAACCAATCCTGAAATATGACCATGCTGAGCAAATTAGCCCAACCAGACAACATGTATATGGCAATTGGATCCTCTTACTCTCTAAATCTCAAGAAACTGAATTGATACCACCTTTATATCAATCGTTCATAAAACATGTGACCAAGATTTAAAAATAAAAATTATGGGAATAAAAATGACGTGTTTTATACATCATTAATTCGATGGCATACCCAATTTTGATTGGAGTGAAATTTGTATAGATAAGAGCTAAAAAGAAGAAGTGTACAGAGCTTTTAGATGATTTAGATTTTAGACAAGAGCTATAAAATCTTTTGACTGGTATCCAATGTATACAATTGCAAGGGGGTCAACTAAATATCCAGGTGTATTTTTGATCTTTTTTTCAATAAGATAAGAAGTTACTGTCAACCCATCCCTACCTGGCACTCTCACACATCAAAACATGCTGACCACAGAAACCCCCAACACAAGGACCCTCTAGTAATTCCACCAGCTGCCCCCTCTGCTTTCTCCCTCCCTCATACACCTACAAATAAATATAGTGAGTTTGGGACCATTTTTTGTTCTCACTTCATTTAAATTATTCCCAGTATTTGCTCCCCCAAGTTCTCAAACCTTCCATTTCCTATCCCATGGCTAATCAGGACGCACCACACACCTTACAAATAGATATATCCCAAGAAGAAGATGAAATAGAAGAAGAAGAAGAGGAAGAGGAAGAGGAAGAGGAAGAAGAAGAAGAAGAGCACAGAGGAGATGCATGGAGGTGTGGAAATGGCACATGCAGTGGCGCCACAAGAGTAAGAGGTTGGGGAGGAGGGTGGCTGTTGGGGGCTGTCTTGGACCCGCGGTCTAAGTGGATCCAAGAATGGAACCGAGCCTTCCTCCTCGTCTCTGCCACTGGTCTAGCTGTCGATCCCCTCTTCTTCTACGCGCTCTCTATAAGTGATACATGCATGTGTCTCTTCATCGACGGGTGGTTCGCCATCACTGTGACCATCCTCCGCTGCATGACTGATACCTTGCATGTATGTAACATATGGTTGCAGCTCAAGACGGCGTATGCAGCCCGTGACTGCTCTCATACAGCCGTTAAAGAGAATACCAGATTGAACTCGCGACGGGGTGCTGTCCATTACTTGAAGTCCAAAACGGGTTTCATCCTCGATCTCTTCGTCCTTCTCCCCGCGCCACAGGCATGGAAAAAAATTTACTGCTTTGATGTCATTGTTCAATTCTAATCATCTTTATTTTGTAGCTGTTGTTGCTGCTGTTGTTGTTGTTGTTGCTGTATTTTTTTAGCATGTGATACACATTTTGTGCCCACAGCAATAATGTTTTTGTTTTCTTCCCCATATGCCATAGTGTTTTGGATGTATTTGCAAGATGCTGAAAAGTAGAATCATCTTTTAGATTGCTTCTCTCTGTTGGAATGCTTGTTTTTCTGCATGTTTTGTAGTCATACAGATTGATGTGTTGATTTGAGTAGTGTTTTTTTTTTTTTTTTTCCTGCATATGAAGTGGAGTTGAAAGAGAGTAGGGTTATTTTTAGAGAATAGAGATAAGAGTATAGGATTCTGTGTATCTTTTTTGGGCCTAAGAGTGGTACTTGGGGACCCTGTGATCTGGGCATGTAAGGATTCTATGCCTTTGAATGGAAAAGCTTCTAGAGATTATTTGGGAAATAAGATGAAAAAAAGTCCCTCAGCTTATTTATTTTTAGTTATTAGATTATACATGTCACGTGATGTGCACGTGAGGAGTGGTTTGAGCCTTGAATTTGAGGTGATCTTTGATACAATGACAACTATCAGTGATATATTTTGAGTATTTTCAAAATATAGCTAATAAATGGATATGTAGTGAGACATCATAAGAAATTTGGAAGAGAATAGTAAAAATAGTAAGAATCTCTAAAAATCTTATTTACAGTAATTTATATTCATTTGGCATATGATTTTAATTGTAAATCTATTTTTCTTGACATTTTTTTAATAGCTAATCTATGAAACCTTTTCTTGTTATTAGCTCTCATCCCCACCTCTATGACACCTTGTTTCATATATTCAAGTGTCCTTGATCACCATTTGCAAATTCAAACTAGAAAAAATAGGAATAGGAATTAGATGTTTGAAGAGTTGAATTTCTTATTTGGATAATTGAAATGTACAAAGACATAAGCTGAGTTGGGTCATGATGATATAAGAAATGAACATGGCCCATCAGTTGTAGGCGTGCTTTATTTGGCCTGCGTTTTAGATTAATGGGCTTGGCTAGGGCCTGCTTTTGACCCAGTAGAAAAGTAGGCTAGGCTTGGGCCAAAGGGATGACATGAATCTTAAGCCTGATAATCAATCTGGGAGGGTTGGAATGAGCTGGCCCAGCCCAAGCCTGCTTATTACCTCTAAATGTGTATTGCCCAGATGATTGAGATGGTGAATTTGCAGTTTGAGCTTTGAACTTCAAGAACAGAGTAAATATTACTTGATCTTTCAATATTTTCATTGAAGGTATGATGCATTGCAGATTGTTCTGTGGGTAGTTGCTCCAACTCTGATCACCAGAGGATTGACGACTAAGGTGATGACAGTGTTCTTGATCATGTTCCTAGTCCAATACATTCCAAAGATCTACCACGCTGTCTGTCTCTTACGTCGAACGCAACTCTCCGGCTATGTTTTTGGAAGTATCTGGTGGGGGATCACGCTCAACCTGATAGCTTACTTTGTTGCATCACATGTGAGTTCTCCTTCCATAAGCTCTGTTTGGATCCTTGGAATTCGGTTTCACTTAACTGAGTTTACTCGTAATTTGTGATATCAAAGAGAAAAAGAACGGTAGAATCCAAGCAACTCAGATATTCCTAATGCGAGGACATGTGATTATCCTTAGGACTACTAATTTTAAATGAGTTCAGTTAGCTCGGTTTGCATATGAATGAGAAGTGGATAATAATCTGAGTTACCACTTGTAAATCGCAGTTGTTTAGTTCTTTGCCATAGCCAATTAAGCTAAGCAGAGTTACAGGAATCAAGAACTCAGTGGCACTGAGTTCCAAGGACCCAGAGTTCTGTTTTATAAAACTTGATATAAAAAATTAGCAATACTATATTCCTTCATTGTATTTTATTTATTGACTTAATGCATGCGAGAAGCATAAGAATCTTTTAGAGTTTCTAATCTTGAAACCATGGTTTTGCAGCCCTATTTTCTTCGCAATCTTTCAAATCTTTCATGGTCAAATTAATTGGTTAGCTCAATCCATTTCCTGTTATACAGGCTGCAGGTGCATGTTGGTATTTGCTAGGAATTCAAAGGGCCTCCAAGTGCCTCAGCATGCAATGCAGAGAGGCTAAGGGTTGTGGAGTAAGGGCATTAGGTTGTGAACAGGCAATTTACTATGGAACAGCCATGGTTAAAGATATAGGAAGGTTGGCTTGGTGTGACAACAATGAAGCGAAGGTCAATTGTATAAGCAGCAGTGATCATTTCGACTATGGAGCATTTAAATGGACAGTTGCTCTTGTAACTAACACAAGCCGCTTGGAGAAGATACTCTTCCCTCTTTTCTGGGGTCTGATGACACTTAGGTGAGCATTTCTGTTTCTTTTGCTTTTAGTAACTAACTCTATGGGTCTTTCTTTTCTATGTTAAATGGTTCATAGTACCTCTAGGTTATACAAGAATCTAAGCTCATGGGTCTAAGACTACCTTGCATGAATGAGCAGTTTGTGAGGCACTAATTAGGGGTAAATCATGTGCCATCCCACCTATGTTACACTGACCGTTAATGGTATGATCTTTTGGGCCAAGTAATAGCTTTTGATATCAGGATGATTTTTGGACCATTCTTTTATTTTTTGATTTTGCAACATTGGGAGTTCGAACCAATGCCCTCTAACTCGCACACTCCTCCCTAACCAGCAGAACTTCACCCTTAGATTTTGCCCCACATGGTTCAATGAAACTTGTTCATATGAGAACCATTATGATGCGGAGATCAGCAAAAAGGACCATCTCTATATGGCTGTAGAGCTGGGTATTTGAGGTCCCAGATTATAATGAAACTCATGGACCAAAACCCAGACTTGAATTTCATTCAGGCCCAGTTAGCTGACAGAATCCAGACCCAAAATGGAAATGAGTCTAAATATTGGGCACATACCTGATTTTTTAATTTGGGTCCTTCTGGTATTTGGGTGCCTTAAGACCAGTGTTCATTTTCTGATTGCATCATCACTTTTTTTGGGTTGATAGAGAGACATATCACATGTCTTACAATAGTGTTTTGTTGTCAGTACTTTCGGCAACCTTGAGAGTACAACTGAATGGCTGGAAATGATTTTCAACATCATTGTTCTAACAAGCGGGCTCCTTTTAGTCACAATGCTGATTGGAAATATAAAGGTATGAATCATGATAAGATAAGAAGAATAGGTGACAAATCCATAAGATGATAAAAACCATTTAGCTTGTCCTCCCCAAGAAGTTGTTATGAATGATGGTGCATGATAAATAGGTGTTCCTGCATGCAACGACATCCAAGAAACAGGCATTGCATATGAAGGTGAGGAATGTGGAGTGGTGGATGAAAAGAAGGCACTTGCCACAGGGCTTCAGGCAAAGGGTTCGACAATACGAGCGCCAGAGATGGGCTGCTATGCGAGGCGTGGACGAGTGCGAGATAGTTCGTAACCTCCCTGAGGGCCTCAGGAGGGACATCAAGTATCATCTGTGTCTTGACCTTGTGCGCCAGGTAAATAACACATCATCCCAAACACTCATCTCACCATCTTAGGATCTTGTAGTGGGCCCATCTGAGCATGAGTGCAAACTGTCCTTGGACTTGGATCAGTCCCAATTAGTAAGAGTTCAAGGAGCAAGACAAACCTGTTTGGCTGCAAGTGTTTTTGACGGGAATTCCTCACATCAATGCAAGTGTCTTAGTGGAATTCCGAATTCTATGCTTGAATCAGCATCATCCACAAAGCAGGTGTGAAATTCCAAATTCTAAAGTTGAATCAGGATAATCCACAAAGCAGGTATTCCAAACGCTACTTCTGTCACGCAAAATTCCTTAAAATCCATACAGCATTTCAAATGCTAGACGCCCTTGAGCATTTGAAAAGTCTTCTTGGAGTACCTCTTTAATTTGAAGAGAATTCCAAAATGTTCGAGATAAGAGATCTTCAAAAGCTTGTAACCAAACCGGTCCAAAAAAAATGTAGATCGAGATAAGAAATCTTTAAAAGCTTGCAACCAAATAGGCCAAAAGAAAATGTGGATTGATCACCCCCCCCCCCCCCCCCCCCCCCCCAATCTCTCTCTCTCTCTCTCTCTCTCTCTCTCACACACACACACACACACACTCATTTTCCTCAAGTGAGACAAAATTGGTGAACGCCTTGCCAGAACACTACAAGTAAACAGAATTATAAAGTCTATCTAAATGATAATTTGTCTATGAATTATTTTTTATAAAGAAGCCCATCTTAAATAGGAGGGATAAAGCTATGATGGTGATGTTTATACATCACTGGCTATGTAAGTTATTTGAAATTGGTTCATGCATGTCGAGAAGGCTGAGTTTATTTTATCATGATGCTTCTAATTACAGGTACCTTTGTTTCAACACATGGATGATTTGGTCCTAGAAAATATATGTGACCGTGTGAAGTCCCTCATATTCCCCAAGGGTGAAACGGTGAGTTTCAATACCTTATTTAACTAAAAGCTTATATTCAGGTGTATTTGTGCAATGAGAAAATTTTATGAGGAAAATTGTATGACTTACAATATAGCTTAATTTTTTATTATTTAATGCAACACGTTTTTCTCGTGTAAAAGATAAAAAAAATGAATTGATTTTTCTTGACCGAGAGGATTTTGATTTCTTATAGGAGGGGTAGGGATGTAGCATTCTTCTAGGAATGTATGATTCTTCTTTCCTATGAAAATAGAAATCCATAGATCATGGAATCCTCTTGTTGCACAAACACACCCTTTGTGCAGTATCGGGATTTCCTGATTCTCTTGGAAAGCTTCCGTTTCTCCACATCAAAACTATTTGCTGGTTTAGTGCAGTCCTTTTTCTCACAAAAATTTTGTTACTAATGTTTTTGATTGTGTGGAAAAGCCTTTCTTGTGGAGTTGGGAGGGGTCGGAACTTTTTCACTCTCAGAGTAAGAACAAACTTTTTGCATAGCATATAATGATTCCAGCATTACACAAACAAGCAAGCAGCACTTCGGCCCCATTTGTATGTGGGGAAAAAAATGCTGGAGACTACTGCCTATCGTTCTTTTCACTTCATTCAAGCAGACCCTGAACGCCTTTTGTTTTCTCTACTTTTAGGCCACGTTTGGAAGCGGCTAAGGCCCTTGTTATACAGACCCTAAACACCCTTTGTTTTCTCTACGTTTAGGCCACGTTTGGAAGCGGGTAAAGCCCTTGTTTTCTCCACATCCAGATTGCAATCGCTGGGATGGCATTCTGCCACCTTTGTTTTCTCTACGTTTAGGCCACGTTTGGAAGCGGGTAAAGCCCTTGTTTTCTCCACATCCAGATTGAAATCGCTGGGATGGCAATCTGCCTGGCTAGCCTCTTGTTGATGCTTACCATTTGTTTCACTATGGCCATGTTTTGGACTAAAGGACCGAGTTTTGGCCTATATTTGACTCTTCAACTAAATGGGGCAAGGGTTGTTTAGCTGGTTGGCAACCCCGCATGTCACCCGGCCCACTTTCACCCACCTATGTGGGCTCTCCTCCCAACTTTGTTGGCTTCCTCTTCCCACTTATGTGAACTCTCCTTTTTATGGTCTGAGCTTCCTCTTTCCACTTGTGTGGGGTTTTTTGGTCCTGAGTCTCCTAAGCTGGGGCAGAAAGAAAGAAAGAAAGAAAAAAACACTAAATGGGTAATGGCGGGGTGTGATTTTTAGATCCAACTATGGCTATACAAAAATGATCTTGTGCTACTGTAAATGTGGTGTTGATGATAGCCCAGAACCTTATTTGGCTCATGTGGGTCCTGCTTTTGCTTGTTTAAATCTGCCCTTGTCAAACACGTACACTCTGTATATGCATTGGCCCAAATATATATACTCCATATGGAACGATGCTTGTGGTTGCATTGATCAATTGGGGAAAAGAAAACACAAAGTACATATTTTTAGAGATGTTAAATTCAATGGTTCATATTATTACTCCTATCAAAAGAAGACATGGGTCATCACCTAAACATAAAAAGACATGATATGATGTTGGACACAAAATTACACCCCATGCACACAAATTAAATCAATGATTAGCTACCATCAACTCCATATCTATAACAACAATATATGATAAATTCCTATGGCTGGAAAATGGTTGGCACCTACCTGATGCAGTGGCCAAAACCCATTCAATATATAATCCTTCTAACCATTAAACACTTGATGTAGATAACAAAGGAGGGTGACCCGGTTCAGAGAATGTTGTTTGTTGTAAGAGGTCATCTACAGAGCAGCCAAGTACTTAGAGATGGTGTCAATAGCTATTGCATGCTAGGACCAGGAAACTTCAGTGGTGATGAGCTCCTTTCATGGTGCCTTAGACGCCCATTTGTGGAACGCCTGCCTCCATCTTCTTCTACATTGGTGACCCTTGAGACCTCTGAGGTGTTTGGGCTTGAAGCAGAAGACTTGAAGTATGTGACCCAGCATTTTCGCTATACATTTATCAAGGACAGGGTGAAAAGGAGTGCAAGGTATTATTCTCCAGGATGGAGAACTTGGGCAGCTGTGGCTATTCAGTTGGCATGGAGGAGGTACAAGCACAGGCTCACCCTCACATCTCTATCATTCATAAGGCCTAGAAGACCTCTTTCTCGTGGTTCCTCATTTGGGGAGGACAGGCTTCGACTCTACACTGCCTTGTTGACTTCACCTAAGCCCAATCAAGATGATTTTTCATTCTAGAGAGATGAAATTCTATAAGATTTATGTGTTCATTGGAAGTCTGCATGTACCTTTTTTTTTTTTTTTTTTTTTTTATCATAGATACATCTTTCAGGAATAAGTTTTTTTATACTTAAATAATGAATATTTTATTTTCTTTAACTAGAAATTTTGACCAAGTCGGGCTTAATGGTACTTAGTGAGGGTTGGTTTGTATAAAGAGAGTGTTGCATAAACAGAATTTCTTCCCCTGTTGAAGAGGTTGGAAATGCTTGGCAAATAATGGAAGAAGATTATATTTCTGTGGATTCATTTCATATAAATTATTTGGGTGTAAATAAACACCTAAAGGTGTACATAAGAATACGTGTTTCTAAATTGGGACTTTTACGAAGAAATTAAGCTTAAACCTTGATTAAACAAATTTATGAAGAAAAAAAAATAGTGGCTGAGTTGTTTGTACATTTTTTATTTTTTATTTTTTGTTCAAAACTGACCTTCCTATTGATGATATTTCGACCTCCGTTTCAAAAAAAAAAATAAGGCCCAAAATCCCCCATTTTGAAACCCTTTGAAATGATTTCTTCCCATTCCAAGGATTTTTGCATAAAACTTGTGTACATTTAGTATAAAAACCATACATTATAATATTTGTAATCATCCATACAAATTAAATTCAAATCACCGTTTCTTGCACACTTCATCTTTTTGAAATTGAAAAAAACTTGCTTTAATATATAAAAAAAGAAGATTTTATTAAGAAAATCAAAGAAAAAATATTTGAAATTTCTATTTGATACAATTACAACTGACCCATCAATCTCGATGGTCATACAACTTGATTGATTTGACGTTGAACTTCATAGCGGAGCCCACCTAATGAAGATCCGAACTCAAAGATGATTTTTCATTCTAGCAAGATGAAATTCCATAAGATTTATGTGTTCATTGGGGCAAATGAGGTTGAACTTCATAGCGGAGCCCACCTAATGAAGATCCGAACTACTCCAAATAAATATATACCTTATATTAGTGCGTCTTGAAATTTTACTCCAAAGCTAGTTAGTCCCATCATAAGATTTAGCAATCATTAATCATAAGCCCCATCTTATAGTGGGACCAACTGCTGTTAGTGTGAAATTTTGAGGTAGCTCACTGAAGGGTAGGGTTCGTATTGTGAGAGCATTGGATTTTTCATAGCATTGTAATTTCCAGTCAGCTCACTCATCGGAAGAGACTAACTATATACTCAATCTTATTATGGGATCAATTGTTGGGGGACAACCCACTCAAGTGGGCTGTTCATTTTGAGCGCCTTGGATTTTTTTATTATTGCAGCCCACAATGTGGAATTCTACTTTACTCACTCATGCGAAGTATGAGTGCGACACCGAAAGGCTCCAAACTCCTCAAACTAGGATTATCATATCATTTAATCTAAAAGCTACCTTTTACCCACAAACAAACAAAAAGAAAAAGGATCTTGGGTTAACCTTATCATGACTTGGTTAATGTCTTTTAATGCTACCTCTTAACCATTCATGCTTTATGGTAGGTATCAAACGATCACAACTAACCACCAATTAACAACTTTTCTTTAATTAATTGCGGATGGACCAGTTTACATGTAATAAATTAAATATTGGTCCTATTTTGATTAGAGTGAATTACAACTTTGAGTGCTAAACAAGGTCAAAGGATTATTTGAGTGGTTTGGATTCATTATGGTAAGTCCAATTATTTCCATAATTTAGTCCCTCGCAAAGCTTTGAAAAGCTATATCTCGCAAATTATTGGGATATTATCATATTTAGGGTTTTCTCTCGATATATTAAAAAAAAACTAAAAAAGTATTTTTAGTAATAATGAATAAATTAATTAATATAAAATATTATCAATCAACCATTACTTGCCTCTCCTATAAGAAAATCTTGGCTCTACCCTAGGTGAAAAAAAGGGGGCAAAAATCTATATAAAATACTCTTTGGTAAATTATTTACACTATATTTATAATTATTAATTATCAAAAGCTAATTCCTATTATGTGATGTTGTTCCTACTTTGTTTGGAAAAAAAACTGAGAGACGTTAAGAAACCATATTAGTTCCTTATATAATAGTAATTATCAATAAAAATGGAAGCTAGACATATAAAAATAAAAGGAGAAACAATTTAATGGATCCAGTGAGCTCTCTAATCCAGAGGCTTTATTCTTTTCTTTTCTTTTCTTTGTTTTTTTCCCTCAGACGAAGCTTTTCTCATTTTTATGGTATTTACTCAACTGTCGTTGGAGGAGAGCAAACCCAAGTCTTATGTCAACGTACCATCACCGTGGTGGGCCTAATAAAGAGGGCTTGAATTAGAAAATAAAAATAAAATCTCTGACTAACATTTATAAAAAATCTGATCATGACTTTAAATGGTAGCTGGCAAGATTGGGAAACTTTTGACTTTTCAACCTCTACATCCCATTTCTCTTGCATTCTATCATCTTTTACTATAATTAGCTATCAATTTTAGAAAGAAATTCAAGGCTGTAGATTTCAGAGCCTTCTATGCAAATTATAGAAGTTATCATGACAATTTCTGGATAAGGCTCTCAAAAATTGTGGTGTCACATATATGAGTCCTTTTAAGGACAAAACAGGCCAAAGGGATTTTCTAGGGTACGCATGCACATGCAATCCAAGAGTAGGGATACTTACATGCCATCTCATTAACAAACCTTCTCTCTCTAGACGCCGTCTCTAGGCAGGACATGCAAAAATAAAAGAGCTTTTGTTAACAATTTGATAATGAGGTTGAAACATAGGATATTTATGAGGATGTACAATGAAGCTCATGTATTAAGATTTGAAACAGCTCGAAATAAATGACACCTCTCTAATACAATTTTTTTTCATCATAAACAAAAGTTCTTAGACCATTTTCAATAAAAATAAAAAATAAAAAAAATCTAAAGGCTCAAGATAAATCCGCCCCAACCCAGAATCGTAATCTTTTCCACCCTAGACCCAGATCTCTCTTCATAGGTACCCATGTTCTTATCCATATCCAGATCCAGCATCTAACATAAATAAACAAATCTATTTCCATATCCTTAGATTGAAAATTGGACACATTAGTTGTGTACATTATTTCTATTTTTCCAAATGGATGGACCCATGCATACTACTAAAAGTAAGCAATGAGCTTCCATATAAGACCAGTAGAAGGATTTGGACATCCCTGTTTTTTCTGTCCTTATCTAAATGGGGTTATCTGGATTGGATTATATATCCAGCAAAGCACTTTCCCCTTATACCCTCCCTTTGTTCGGCCTCTAATAAATCCCTTGTAAATAAATACCCATCAATACCTTTCCATGGCACAGCTCTTTTACTTGCTCATACTTCACCTCTGTGTTTGCATTTCCTTCTGCTGCTTTCTCTTCAACTGAAAAAAAAAATTCCACCTTAGAAGTCTCTCTTTAATGGCGGGTGGCGCAGTTGTATCCACCGGTCCGGTGAAAGTATATCCGGGGAAGATGACCCCCTACGTGGTCTTCATCTGCATCGTCGCAGCCTCGGGCGGTCTGATCTTTGGATATGATATTGGAATCTCTGGTACTAATCTAAAATGATATCAATATCGATATCAATATCAATATAGAAATCTCATTAAGTTTCTTTCCTTGTTTCTTTCTTCTTTTTTTTTTTTTATTTATGGTGTGTTGTTGTGATGGCAGGTGGAGTAACCTCAATGCCTCCTTTTCTAAGGAAATTTTTTCCTTCGGTGTATCATAAGATGGAGGAAGATAAGAATCATACGAATCAGTATTGCACTTTTGATAGTCCAACGTTGACAATGTTTACATCATCCTTGTATCTGGCGGCTTTGGTGTCTTCCTTCTTTGCGTCGTGGACGACCAGGAGGTTTGGGAGGAAAATCACCATGTTCATGGGTGGACTGGTGTTTTTAGCTGGCGCCGCGGTCAATGGTACTGCTGTAGATGTTGCCATGCTCATCATTGGCCGGCTTTTGCTCGGAGTGGGTGTCGGCTTTGCAAATCAGGTATATTTTGGATTCATGAGAAGGATTTCCTCCATGATCTGTTTGTAATCTAGTGTTTTTGGATTAAATCATCCTGTTGCAAATGATCATAATAACAGATTTTTGTTTGGTATTATGTAAAGCAACAGTGTGAACAAGTAGTTTTCGTGTCTGCTCCATTGCCTCCGTTTTATGTTTGGTTTTTGTTTATCCAGATCATGTAGATAATTTGGTTTTCCAACTTGGATGATTGGGTTTGGGGTCAGTTTCTTTGTTTCCATTATCTGATGGGACTACTTGGATCTTCTTTTCCATACTTGTAGTAAAGCCAAAAAGTAGATCATCTTCATGGAAGTCTGGTGTTTTTAATTATATGATTTGGAGATGAGAGATTTTTTTAAATATCTTCTTCTGGTTCGGATTCTCTATTTCTGGTCCTGTGGTCGCATGGACTCCATGCACACCTGGCTGTGGAGCCCACCTGTGGACAACACCATCATTCGGGGCCATGAGCTCAATTCATTCGGATGTATGTACAATCGATTCAAACGTATAGTCCATTCGTATGAGTGCAAATCCAACAATATATGAAAATCACAAAGATATGCGTGTGATCCAGTTGGATGGGGCTCTACTATGGGTGCACACTTTGCACACTCCGTTGATAAAGGACCATTATCTACTAGTTTGTGGATGCACATGTCCCTACCAAAACACAGCTATTTTTTCATTGATGCACATGTCCCCATAGATCGACAGTTTTATCTTCTCTTATGTATGGAATCTAAGTTTTAGATTTGGAAAAGGTGATATTTTCATACTCCATGATCTACATGTGTTTCTAGGCCCATGATTTAATTGCCATAATCTTTTCATAATTGTCTCCCTTTCCCTAAAGTGGGCCAAGAAATCGTAGACATGATTCAAGGGCCTTAATATTATAATAAAAGATTTGGGATCTTTGAGGTTTCATTAATCAATGTATTAATCTTTTTAGAAACTTAACTTTCGGTTTTTGCTCTAGTCGTCATATAGCCCGATATTGTCATATATATACATGAGGAGAGCTATAAAATTTCCAGGGCACTATTAAAAATAAATAAACGCTCCTTTTCTAAGCCTATAAAACTATGACACGTGTCATCGTCAAGTTAAATGTGGATAAAAAATCAAAATTTCAAGAATCTCCTCTTTTTTTTCCTATGTGAGGTGGCAAAACCCCATTTGACAAGTCAAATGGAGCAAAACGTCTCATTTTTTACAATGGAAAGTTTTTGAGAATTCCTCGTATATATATATATATATATATATATCCCTCTTTCAGTCTTTACCAAAGTTTGGTGTTTTTCTACATATTAGATGAATGTGCCATTAATATCATCTGAGAAAGTCCAGTGGATTTTCATAAATCAATAAAAAAGTGTCCAATGGTGGTTGTTACTTGTAAAATAAAGGGGAAAAAAGAAGCAGGTGGGCTTATAATTTCCATGAAGTCTTTTCTACCTCATTCCAACTACTAGAGATAATTTTAACTCTATTTGCAATGTACACTAACTGCTCCATTGCATACATGAATTTCAGTACCAGTATTTTCAAATTTGCACACAAGGTGTGCCATTTTATAAATAATCTCCTCCGTCATTATTCATTGAAAATAATTCCTTCAAACTCAATTACACTGATTGAAAATATATTATTGAAAGGGATAATTCAAAGATGATATGGATGGAACTAGTAAGGATTTGACCTAATACGGTCAATTGGAATGGTAAAAAGGAATTTATATAGCAAATAAAATATGGATGGAAGAAAGATACGACGAAGAAAGATACGACGA
Organism: Camphora micrantha; assembly: GCA_003546025.1. Classification (NCBI taxonomy): domain Eukaryota; kingdom Viridiplantae; phylum Streptophyta; class Magnoliopsida; order Laurales; family Lauraceae; genus Camphora; species Camphora micrantha. Next base: position 8,713,044 of record QPKB01000005.1, on the reverse strand, counting down.
AGATGATGACGATGATGTTGTGTTTAATTAAAGTTTACTACAACTGAATAATATTTACTGTTTTAATGAATTTACACAGTCGGTGCCACTCTATCTCTCTGAGATGGCCCCTGCCAAACACCGTGGCTTCCTCAACATCGGCTTCCAGCTCATGATCACCCTCGGCATCCTTGCTGCCAATTTGATTAACTATGGCACAGACAAGATCAAAGGTGGGTGGGGTTGGCGTGTCAGTCTCGCCGGAGCTGCAGTCCCGGCATTGATCATCACCGTCGGTGCCATCTTCCTCGCCGACACCCCCAACTCCCTCATCGAGCGCAACCCAGACAACCCGGAGAAGGTCAAGTCCATGCTTCGCCGGATTCGTGGCACCAACGACATTGATGATGAGTACAACGACCTTGTAACAGCCAGCATTGAGTCGAGCAAGGTCGAACACCCATGGCGCAACATCCTCTCAAGGAAGTACAGGCCACAGCTTGTCATGGCCATCTTTATCCCCTTTTTTCAGCAGTTGTCAGGGATTAATGTCATCATGTTCTATGCACCGGTCCTCTTCAAGACGGTAGGTTTCAAAAACAATGCCTCTCTGGTGTCTTCTGTCATCATCGGCTGTGTCAATGTCTGTGCCACCTTGGTTTCAATCTTCACTGTGGACAAGTATGGTAGGAGGATTCTTTTCCTTGAAGGTGGCTCCCAGATGCTCATCTGTCAGGTATTCTAAATTTGATCTCTTCTTTGTGCTCCATTGTCTTCTTCAAATTTTAACACTTATGTCATTAAACACATGCCTTTTTTTTTTTTTTTTCCTTTTTTTATCTTTTAAGACAGCCACATTCACATGAACTTTACTCCTAAAAATAGATGCCCCTACCACCAGATTATGCTTGTGGGGACCCCTCAACTCCAACTTCACTTAATAATATCATGATAGCTGTATGGAGTGTTGGACCTGTCACATATATTGAACTACCTGTTTAGGGACTGTCGGTTGATTTGCATAGAATACAAAAGAATTCAACGCCAATTAAGCTCCACTGATGGATTATTAAATATGTGAGGGGGGTGAAGGATATAAGGTAGTGTTGTGAGCAATTGAGTTCATACGGTGATAATTTGGTATTCGTTTCCATTAAAAGGGATGTTATCTGATGTTCATTTTTGAATAATCACCTTTGATTCTTCATTTTTGACCTCCTGTAGAAATACATAGTCTTAGAATTCCTAAAACTCAATAATATAAAACAAACCAACCCTTAATGTTAGGTCCAAAGTGTAATATTTCTCTGTTACTTCCTTTATTAATCTTGAATTTATTGGAAAAAAAAAAAAAAGGATTAGAGAAATCTATATGATTGGAGCTGTTGCAGAGGCAGCAGCCTATATTTCAACAACTTTTCATTAACATGTCACTGCTTTCTTTGCTATGCAGATTGCCGTTGGCACACTGATAGCTATAAAGTTCGGCGTAACTGGTGTGGCCGATATATCTAGATCATATTCCATTCTGGTAGTGTTCTTCATCTGTGCCTATGTTGCTGGGTTCGCGTGGTCGTGGGGGCCGCTGGGATGGCTGGTGCCCAGCGAGATATTCCCACTTGAAATCAGATCCGCTGGGCAGAGCATCAACGTTTCAGTTAACATGTTGTTTACATTCCTTATAGCTCAGGTTTTCCTGACCATGCTCTGTCACATGAAGTTTGGGCTCTTCTACTTCTTTGGATACTGGGTCATTTGCATGACCGGGTTCGTCTACTGGTTCCTTCCGGAGACGAAGAATGTCCCCATTGAAGAGGTTGTCTTGGTCTGGAAGAAGCATTGGTTCTGGAGCAAGTTCATTTCAGACGACGACATTCCAAAAGGACTCGAGCTACACAGCACTGGTGGTGCCCCAAAGTCTACTGTGTGAATCAATAGAGATTTGTTTATTTGGATTTTTTTTTTTTTTTTTTTTACTGAAGTAGAGTTTGATCTTATATAATTCTGTTGTGATTCAAATCGCAAGTAATGACATTCTTGTTTCATGATTCTGATGTTGCTTTAATGGCAACTGAAGTTTTATGTTCAAAGACAGTTTTCAATAATTTTTATTGGAATCTGACGTATACCCCACCAATATGTCACCATACAGGCATATATTGCCTTGATCAATCAAGCATTTGTAGAAGTCTTTTTCAGAAGAAAGCTGTATCTTAGCTTTCAAATGTGGTGGTGTTTCCTGTCTATATCACTCTTCTTGCTTTCTTTGTATTAAAATAAAAGGCCAAAAGTATATGATGGAGAAAAAACAGAAGGTTTTAAGGCTGATTTAATTATTGTTTCCGACAAACTTCGTCCGACCGTATACATCTATTTGAATTAGTTTTAAGTCAAATAAAAAAAAAAAAAAAAAAGACTTCCAAAGAGTATCCATTTCAATTTCATTTTCAATTCCTCTTAAGACTCTCAGAAGATTCCACATATTGAGTAAAACTTGGAGATATCTTACTCATTTTAAGCCACTTGGATTTTGAATAAGCAAGGCTCATTGTACCAAACTTGCACCAAACACAGGTTTACATAGCTTTACTGCTTCCTCCCTGTGCGACCCACCGGGTCCATTGATTGATTTTAGACACTGTCATCATAGAGCGAGGCTTGAGGCTTGAGAGACTTGCACAGGGAGTTCATTGGTGACCACTTTCATATCATGATGTTGCATTTCAACTTGATTAAATCTAACCCATCAATCAGTTCTTACTGGCATGAAATGTATGATCCGCTAATCTCACTTTTATCAAAGTGATTATCACACGGGATAAGCCTAAGGACGAGATGCATTGAATCGCAAAAAAAGAACCATATATGTTTTTGCACACTAAGCCTGGGTTGTTTGTAGCTCTAAAAATAAGCTCTTATTTTATAATTTAGAACTTATTTACATATTAACTAGAGCGTTTGGAAAACCTCTAAATGTATTTTCTACTTTTAGAATTAACTTATTTACCAATGAGAGCTTTTGCCTATAAAAAAATAATAATAAGTTAATGAGAGTTGTATTTTTAGAGCATCTTTAACTAAAGTGGATGGACATGGACAATGTAAAATTTATAAATATGCTGGACAAATATAACCTCACAATTTTTTTAAAATGATACAAATAGTGGATTTTATATTGTGTTTTTTAAAGGCGGGCCTCAATTACTACAATTCCTAAGGTTGGATTCAATTACAAGAACTATTTAAAAAAAAAAAAAGAAAAGGTTGCCAAACAAACTAATTGTACATTAGAACTTGTTTCCAAACAGCCCTAGTCTAATTTGTTATTAGTGCTTAAAACAAGGTGAAATTCAAAAATTCATTTGTTTGATGTCATGGCCTTTTTACTTTCTTTATACATTTCAATAACCGAAAACATCAAAAGCTCGAAGGAATAATGTATATCAAAGGTTCGTGATAACTCCCTCAGGTGAGGGGCTCTGCACGTGGACAGATGCATGCCAAACAATCATTCTGGGAGAAAAACTTGCACCTAACCCCTTAGCTCTGTACCATGTTGATAATGAGAAACACCAAAAGCTGAGATCATTTGTCAATTGAATGGTACGGTGATTTATGTAATGAATTTATTTCTTCGAAACTCTTTATCTTTACTACAATCAATGGAGTAAAAATGAACATATCATTACATACTTCCTAGTCTTAAGACAAAGGAATCATTTTTTTTTGTGGGTTGGCTTCTCTTCCTCAACTTTATCAAAATGTGGTGTGAATACAATATCACATGTTGGGAGTGCTGGAATTTACAATGAACAGGATTTTCACATGAATGTGTGTGTGAGATAGAGAGAACGGTGTTGATGCATATGGCCATGAATTAAAAGTGGTGGTCACGGTTATAAGATGAACTACAGAAAGTCATGTGACAAACAGTAACTGAAATGTTACAACCAGGGCATGAAAAGCTTGGGCTGGGATTCGGATAATTAAGATGTATAAATAATAAGAGGTTGCTGGAATAAAGTCCACCTTTTGGAGAGCTTGATGACAAATCTTGAAAATTTTATTGCAAGATCAGATAAGAAAAGTATCTGCCTGAATCTGAAGGTTGAGAGTTTGAAACTAAACTACCACATTAGGGCCACAGGGGATTAATCCGGCTCCCCCTAGTAGGGACTATTCGGCCCAAAGGGCTGGGACACCCTCCGTTATAAAAAACAAAAAGCTAGATTACTCGACAATCGCTTTTTACCAATGTCACAAATAAAAATACATTGTGGTAATGAGTTGTTTTTTGTTTATAAAATGTAATAGGTTTCCAAAAGGGGAAAAAAAAAAAAAAGAACTTCACCGAAAGGAAAAAAAAAAAGGGAAAATGTCATCTACTGGCGATATTAATTAATTCATTATTGTGATTTTTTTGAATTATTTTGTTGAATTCTATATCTAATAAATCATTTTTAGCATTTTATGTGTATTTCAAATAACTGTTATCATTCTAATTATTATATCTTCTAATGACATTTCAGCATCATGGGGGAAATCAATTTTTGAAAATGTCCTTTTATGATTCTGACATTAATAACCTCTTTAATATATGGTTGTAATTATCATGGTTACATATGGGCATGACTAGGGGTGTGAACCAGCTGATTTTTAGCAATCTTGGTCAAGCACGAGGTCGAGATTAACTGTTGATCCATGGCTCAGGCTCTGCACAAGCTTTAGTTGAGATTGAGGATCTAACCTCAAGCTCAAGCTCTAATACAGACAAGAAGTCAAGTCCAGTCTTATTAGCTTGGGCTTAGCTTATATTCTGCATTTCAATGTTTTAGGGGAGTTTACACAAACTGGTTTAGTGATTCTGTCATCCGGGAAAGAAAAAAATTAAAACATGGAAAAAACATTATGTCTATTAGATGTATTGAGCTATCAAATCTAATGTCATTAATGGATGATCAATGGATAAGGGTAAAATTTCTTTTTTCAGCTATCTGTTTCATGACTTTAGATTGGATAAGTTGTAAGGTCTAATATACAGGGTTTTTACTGCAATGTCAAAGCCATCTTATATTGGGTGATACTTATTGGTACCGCAAACTCTGTCATGTTAGTGCTTTAGAAGAGCTTAGCTGCGACAAGTTCAAGCTTCGCTAGAGCTAGCTTGAATTTTAGTTTGAAAATCTAAGCTCGAGCTCGAGCTCAAACAAGCTTAAGGAATGAAGCTCAATTTCAGTTGATCACTCTGTAACAAGCGCAAGCGAGTCAAGCTCTCAATTGACCTATCTATCTTATTGCAATATAGATTCCACCTAAACCTAAACCTAACTTAGTTATATATTAATGACTTATGAGAGTCAACACAAACTCAATTCATTAGTTAATTTATAGGTCAGGTACCTGTTAAATAATGGGTCATAGCGCAATTAGTTGGTTTGGGTCAGGCTGACAGTTCAAATGCCAATATGGACTCAACCTAACCCTAGGATGGATATAGTCTGACCTATTACGAAAGTGAGATGGGCCAGTTCATGAGATTTTAGCTCCATTGCTCCATGCACTGGACCTGGGCCTAAGTTACCTAAATGACCAACTGATTATCCATCGAAACATGTTTATGCTGCCTCTACTAGCCACTGGGGAGGGAATGTTGAGAAGTGGGTTCCATTCGATGGGGAGTATTGAAAAGTAGTTTATGCTGCCACTACTAATGCCTTGAGGTTTTGGTAAGAATGGTTAGTAAAGGAAATTTAATATTATCCAGTACAGCCTATGCCAACCCAGATTACGAGCAACCAGAATGGGCATAAGAGCAGCCTGTAATAGAATGAAGTTTGGCTTAGGTTGGGGCCATAAACTGGGAATGAGTCTAAAGACTAACCTAGTTATGGAATGGGCTCGGACCGGCTCAACACTCTCGAAAAAACCGGTAAGATCCCGACCCCAGCCACCAAATCAACAGAAGTGCGCCGGGCTTGACCAAGTCTTGAATGCAGGCCCGTGGGCTGGGTTTAGGTCTAGATATTACTCCCTATGAGCAAATGGGCTGTGTTTAGTCTAGAGCTTTGGTTCAGCCTGACATATCTAACACAAGCAGTGTTGCCTATTACGCAAGACTCTCTCTGGGCCTATGATCCCCTTGGTCCATGGACTGCACTTTAATCTAATATCAGACTGGCCAGAAAGGTAAATGGGCTGAACTTAGACAACCTTTGGCTTGGTTCAGCCCAACCTGACTGCTATGAAAAGTGGGACAATGCATCCCATGTGCCCCACTATCTTATAAAATTTTCAATTAATACTGTTGTCTTTGAATAAAATCACAGAATACATGGAGCTTACTGTTTACACATACATGTGATTTAAAAATATTTCTCAAAGTTACTGTTAAATGCTTTTCTCAAATCATCAGATGGGTGATGGATCAGGGTCCTGGTAAACTGGATTGGGTTCTTGGGGATTCAGATGCAGTCCAATAATAATAGATTCAGATCTGGAGATCCAATTCATAACCTGATTGTTATGTAATTTTCAGGAAAGCATTGGGCATTCCACTTACTCGTGATGATTCTACTGGGAATTGTGTTTGTTTATTTTCCAGAATGTCATGGTTTAATGAGAAAGTGACTTCAAATTTTCATCTTATCATGACATTTGAAATTCAGAAAGTGATGGTCCAACCGAAGGATATTAATTTAGTGTTGTCGAATAAAAAATGGTACAAAGATATTAGCGGGCCCACCTATAAAAGGTGTAGACTATCCCATAATAATCAAAATCATTTAAATTCTTTGTACTAATTCGAACCATTTAAAATTGCTATGAATTAACATCAAGCCAAGTTTTACTTCAATAAAAATTAAACCCGCTAATTAGTTTTTAGTAGTTTGGATTTTTTTTAAGAACCCCTGTAATGATCAAATTATCAGAATTTGGAAATAAACCACTTATATATATATATATAGAGAGAGAGAGAGAGAGGAGAGCTTTCCAAAGCTACAGCTTATGTTATCCTAAGTTGAAGTAGTGTTGGTCCCACAAATCAAAATGTAATATTTCTATTTTTGACACGATGGAACTGAAAATCCAGTTTTAATTGGATTTATCTTGACTTTGGAATATCCATCATGCAAAAAAATAAATATATTACACTTTAATTTGTGGGATCAACCATGTTTCAGTTTAGGATAAGATAAGTTGTAGTTTAGGATAAGGTAAGCTCAAGTGTGTATTAGAGCCCACCTAGGGATCCACATGGGGTGGGGATGAGAGGGATTTCAAAGACTCCCTAAGACCCTCCTCTTTGCAATAAATCAGACACAACCATCGTTTCTATCATCTCCATCTGGGCCCCAAAAGTCTAATAGTCAACAGTCCTTTCAGATTGGTATACAGTCGATCCAATAGTGCAATAAATTTGGATCTGACCAAAAGTTGGTGGGCATGTGCAATTTAGAAGCGTCGTGTATTTGGCCCATCTAAATGGACCAAGCGTGGGCCCCACAAGTGTGAGCTTATAAAATTTTATCTTCAGCTTTAGCTTAGGGCCATATAAATATATATATATATATATATATATATATATGTATGTATGTATCCCTTGTGCTAAATATTTTATAAGATACCCTTGAAGTCAAGAACTAAAGAAGTGCATACATTGTATATTACCACTTGTGCTACATGGGAATTTTAAAAATTCACAAAGTAATATATAAGTTAAATGCAAACTGGGCAGGGTGAGTAAGTAAACCTAATTAATACTCAAACCTAGCCTAGTTCAACATCTAAAAACTCATATCTATTCTAAACTCGACCAACTCATTATCAAACCCATCCCTAATAGAAATATCATATTTTTAAACTTCTTATAAACTCTTTAGATTTTTATATATTTTTTATATTATGAATTATATTGCATGTGATTAACAGGGGCATATTTTGCTAGTATTATTAAATGAAAGTTTGGTCTACTTATATTCACAATTAGATTCAACAAACATTATTTAGTTAGATTTTTCACATATGTAAAATCCAATAGTCAACTTTACTTTCAATGGATTGATGCACAAACCAGAGGGCTTTTTTGATGGTTTGGATCCATCTTCCTTGTTATGTGGATTCTGTTGACTTTGGAAGTGAATCACGGACCTACAGAAGTGAGAACAGGTGGTCACATTTTACTAACTGGTTTGGACCTTGACAAGTAATAGATTTCTGCAAGTGATATAATTTGATTGGATCTTGACCACACGTGATGTGCTCGATACAATTTCACGACATGTACATTTATGTCAACGATCACACGTCACTTGGGATTGAACGTGAGAACGACTCCTTATTCAAGTGGTATGGAATTGCAGTTCTCACCGACTATCTAGAATTCGAATTTTGGATGTACCGCTTCTTTATGTGGGAAGGCTTTTTTCTAAGGTGTGGGCTCCCACCCCATTGCCTGCGGTAAAAGGAAAAAAAAACACACTCGGATTGAATTTGCTGTGGAGACCTAACCGCATTTTTTTTTAGAAATCTTATATGTGTGTCGGTTGGTGAGGGTGTTATTGAGCTTTAGAGAAAAAAAAAAAAAAAGTTAAAAGTTTTTTGTATATACCCTCCTAAGGTTTCAATGATTTGTAAATAGGCCCATATAGTTCTAGTATTTGTAAATAGGCCCCTACTTCTTCATTTGAATACCTTTCATGTCCCTAAATGGGTAATCAACATGAGATTTGTGCTGAACTTTTATAAAAATGACAGTTTTGCCCTTACATCCATTAAACAAAAATGAGTATATTATTATTTACGAAATACCATTATTTCTTCCCGACTCCCAACGGTCTCTACCAATAACTTTTTAATGTACATGAAGCCTAGTTATGTTTTTTGAAACTTTCATCAATCCAACGGTGGGTTGTGTATGGATTGAGTCAATTATAAGCACAGGAGTTGATTGTCATTATGATCAATATGGATTTAATGAAATAGGCCATGTATTGGTAAAAATAGATTTACATACAATTATTCTCTCCCATTAAATGTAATTATTAATGTTACAAGCTGTAGAGAAAAAACAAGTCCAACCTTTTGAATTTAAGCATATATATATATATATATATGGATAAAGAGATGGGCAAAAGTGTCACTCCACTCTAAAAGCTTTTGGTGGTTAGAAAGGCTACTGATTTTGGGACGTGAAAGGTATTAAAATTAAAAAAAAAAGGGGCTTATTTACAATATTAAAATCATAGGGGCCTATTTACAAAATTCTAAAAATCTTAGCGGGGTATATGCAAAAAGCTCAAAAGTTAATAAATAAAAAAATTTCAAACCAAATAATGACTTCTAAAGTGGATTATGGACCTAAATTAATGAAAAAAGTTGGCACATGTTTTAATTGGTCTGGATCTTGAGATAATAGACCACAAACATATACTAATTTGATTTGATCTTTACTACAGGGTGTGGCAAACAGGGTCAGTCTTCTATGGGAGTTCCGCAAGGCTTGAGTGTGAGAACCTTAATTCATGGGGGTCTATCTTTGCTTTGGATCATTTCTCTTAAAATAGAATTACAGAGAGATCTAATTTATATGATTGATGCCCTGGAAGGGATTACACAATTGATTCCCTGATTGAGATACATGAATTTAGCTCTGATTACTTGCTAGATCAGGAATGATGACCCACAGGGCCTATCACCCCACATATTAGACCATTACAAATAGAGAGCACCATCATGAACATTTCACATTTTGACTTTTGCACACACTCATTGACCCCAACAACGTGGGTCCGCCCCTACATGTGCTCACGCAATAGCAAGGTTCATGGTTATCCAAAAAAACAGAGAACTCTAGCCAAAAGTAATTTTTCAGGAGAGTGGTTCTAAGAAAAGATTTTGACTGATTAATACCGGACCCGGGCTGTACATTTACATTTATTCCCTTATATATGGTATGATGTTTCAACATATATTCCTCTTATCTTTACGTTGAGCTTATTCTTTCCAATAATACCACAAGGAAAACCCTAAATTTAAATATACTATTATTTTAATAAATTTAAGTATTTTTTAAAAAAATGTATAAATATATTTATTTATTTTGAAAAGTCAGGATTAGCACGGGTCCTTTCTGCTAGTCGGAGTAAAGTTTCCTCCTATATTATTGAATGAAAGTTTGGTCTACTTGGATTAATTACATTCAAAATCAGACCATAACTAAACTAATTTCATTTGATCTTTGATCACACAAGGGGTTAGCTGAGTGGTCAGGACCACGATTTCTTCTTCTTCCGAAGCTAGAGGTATTGGTATCAACTCTCGGACCACTTTAGGACCACAGGGGTGTTTATCCGGCTTCCCTATGAGTCTGAAAGGATTAATCCAACCCTAAGGATTGGAAACCCTCCGATACCAAAAATAAAAAATAAAAAATCATACCGTGTTGAAGGCAATTTCAAGATTCGTATATTTGATCACACCATTCCCACCTACTAGAAAAATCGTGCGTCCGTGTCGGTTGGGGAGTTGTAACAAGAATTTTTTATGGGAAAAAAAAAAGGAACATTCCATACCAAAATGAAGACTTCTACAGTGAACTGTGGACCTTAGATTATTGATAACAGGTGGGCAAATGTTTTATATTGTTTGGATCTTGAGAAATTTAGACTACAAATATACTAATTTGATTTTATCAACTCACTACATAGTCTGACCAATAGGATTTAGATTTGTGGGATAGTAGGAATTAAAAATCCTGCTCCTTTCTTGTACAAGACTTGCATTTAGGAGTCCGCGGCACTATGTACCTACCCTCAAAGCTTATTAACCTTTAAGACATTGTTATTTTGGATTCTCCATCCAACAATGTGAAACAGAATTGGGGTGGGTGTCACTTCAACCGAGATTGTGGGGGTCGGTGGACAGGTAAGAGTGTCTGTGTAGGGTTGATGAATCATAGGTAGGCCAACTGAATAAAAATGAAGGTTCACACCTAAGTTAAGGTGCAAATTAGTCATACCATATCTTAACATTTGTCTCTCTCAATAACTGCTACTTATTCTTACCTGAGTGGCACGTCAGTTTACCTGAGTTGCACGTCAGTTCTTATCTGGTTATCCGGAGTTTAAATTTTGTTCCGTCACCTTTTCTTATTTGTGCATGCTCATTTTCTACTTGTGCGGCCTTTCTTCTCGCTTGTGCGGTGGCCTTCATTTCCACCTGAGTGTGCTATCTTTCTATGTGTTTGCGACCTCCTTTACTGGGTTACCCAAAAAACACACATACACTCTATCTCTCTCTCCCCTTCACACACACACACACACAAAAAAACACTCTCTCTCCCAAGTTGGCATGGTAAATTGCAAGAATGGAGTCAAGCCAAGCCCATTTATTAACTAGGCTATAATGTCAACTAAACTTGGATTTCTGATTTTTGGCTGGGATTTAGGGAATTCTTGTTTGGAGAAATTCTGAATTTCCAGAAATAATGAAATTCTTTGACGCTCCTAGTACTTGAGGATTTAGAAATTCCACCAAAATATTAAAGGGCTGGAATTTCAAAATTATGGCAAGGCATTGTAACCTTTTAGGCGGTTGGGATTTTGAAATTCTTGTAAAGAAATGAGGAATTTACAAATGTCAAAGGAAAAGAATTCATATCATGTCCAAAACACCCCAATCACATATTTTTGGAAAGAAACATGCCCGGTCCAATCTTAGGAATTATTTGAAACTAATCTTCTCCATATTGGATCCTATCATTCCTCAGCTATTTGAAACATTGGGTCATTATCCCCACACCACTAATGGAAGTTTGCTCTCACTCTCACCTAACTATGATGACAAATGAGAGAACGAGGGAGACCAAGAGGTAGAGAGACCAAAGACAATTAAAATGCGTTGAAAATGTTGCAGAAACCTTGTAATCAAATAACCTCACCTTTCCCAGTGTTCAAACGGGCACTTTCAAGGCAAGGACTCTTAACACGGAGAAGGGATATGGGATATCTAATATTATTATAAAAGAGGGAAAAAGAGGGAAAGTTGCAAGCTTTTTTCACTAAACTATTGTGGGGCCCACCCTCAAATATTATAATATAATATAATAATATATTATTATGAAAAATTACAAACCTTTTCACTATACTATTGTGGGCCCCACCCCCAAATAGTATAATAAAATATAATAATATATTATTATGAGAAATAATAAACTTTTTCACTACACCATTGTGGGCCCAGTGCCCACCCCCAAATATTATAATATAATATAATAATATATTATATTTATAAATTACAAACGTTTTCACTACACCTTTTGTGGGGCTCACCCTAAAATATTATAATACAAACATTTTCACTATACCATTGTTGGGCTCACATCTAAATATCTACTATCTACTGTCCACTATCCGCAACTATTATAAAAGAGGGAAAGTTGCAAACTCTTTTTCACTACACCATTGTGGGGCCCACCTCCAAATATTATAATATAATATAATAATATATTATTATGAGAAATTGCAAACTTTTTCACTACATCATTGTGGGGCCCACCCCCAAATAGTATAATATAATATAATAATACATTATTATGAGAAATTACAAACTTTTTCACTACACCTTTGTGGGGCCCAACCCCAAATATTATAATACAAACTTTTTCACTACATCATTGTGGGGCCCACCCCCAAATAGTATAATATAATATAATAATACATTATTATGAGAAATTACAAACTTTTTCACTACACCTTTGTGGGACCTACCCCCAAATATTATAATCTATCTACAATTTTATCTTATCTTATATCTTATATATATATATATATATATCACTATTATAAAAGAGGAGAAATTGCATACTTTTTCACTCCACCTTTGCGGGGCCGCCTCCCCCAAATATTATAATATAATATAATATAATAATATATTCTTATTATATTATAATAATAATCATATAATATCTATGCCCTTATTATAAAAGAGAAAAAAGTGTCATGCTTCTTCTCTACACATCTGTGGGCCTCACTTAATATTATGATATTATATATATACAATTTCTCCTCTTTTATAATAGTAATAGATATATATATATATAATAAAATAGAACTACACATATGTGGGCCCCAATAAAAAAGAAGAACTTGTCATGTTTTTTCTCTACACATCTGTGGGCCTCACTTAGTATTATTATATTATATTTTATATATATATATAAAATAAAAGAGAACTTCACGTCTGTGGGCCCACTTAATAGAAGAACTTGTCATACTTTTTCTCTACATCTAGACAGATGTGGGCCCCACTTAGTATTATTAAATCATTTATATATAATACAAGAGAAGTACACATCTGTGGGCCCCACTTCGTATTGTTATATTATATATATATGTATAAAATAAAATAGAACTACACATCTATGGGCCCCACTTCGTAGAAGAACATGTCAAAGTTTTTCTCTACATCTACACATTTGTGGGCCCCACTTAGTATTATTATATTATACCACTTAGTAGAAGAATTTATAATGCTTTTTCTCTACACAACATCTGTGGGCTCAACTTAGTATTATGATAATATCTGTATGCCCTACTTAGTATTATTATATTAGATATATACATATATAATAAAAAGAGAACTACACATCTATAAGCCCCACTTAGTAAAAGAACTTATCATGCTTTTACTCTACATCTACACATCTGTAGGCCCCAATTAGTATTATTATATTATATATATAAAATAAAAGAGAACTACATATTTGTGGGCCGCACTTAGTAGTAGAACTTGTCATGTTTTTTCTCTACACATCTGTGGGCCCCACTTAGTATTATTATATTTCGATGAAATGCTTAGCTCAAATGGTTGTGTTTGCAAATTTTGTTCATTCGCTGCAAGAAATCAAATGAGAAATTTCAGTTGAGATTTTCATGTGTAGAAAATTTCAACTTCGATCCCAATGCCTGTAAAGACACGATTTGCTTGTCAAAGGAAGATATGAGAATGTCAAAGATTGCTTGGAATCCTTGTGATTTGTTGTTGATTCGTTTAAAGCTATGAGTTGGGTACTGTTTTGGTTGGTTAGTATTTTGTTTCATTGAATTTGGTATGTATTTGGCGCTAGGTTTTAGACAAATTTTAATGGGAAATAGGCCGGACTATCGATCTATATTGAAATTGGTGAGTGTTTTGCCTAATCATGTATGGCAAGAAAATGTTGGTGTTCAACTTTTCTTTAATTAGTGTCCTTCCATATATCTTGTCATTCCATCGTCTTCTTACTTTTTTCTATTCAAGCTTTTACTAAATTTCATAAGAACAATAGGTGATTGTAAATTACTTAATTTGCCAAAAAAATGAGCTATATGTAAACAGGTCATTCGCCATTGGGATAATTAATATTGAGTTTTTAAATGACTTTATTTTTTCATCCACTAGTATATTAAAAACAAAGGACTCTTACTTAGTAGATTCAAACGATCCATCATATTATATCATATTCATACCCCATTGCATTCAAATCAACATTATTAAAACTAAAATCACGTTCATTGCTCAATTGTCAAGTAGATGAGCAGCTCAATTGTCAAGGTGTGGATCGGGCCTTCAAACAAGTGCAACTCCCTTCACACTCCCATCCCCCTAATCTAGATCACTCTCAATTTTATGCCCATCTAACATTTACTTACCCTCGAAATCGGTCTCAAAGAAATTTATGGTTAAAATGACCATTAAACTTTTAAAGCCGTCACATCAAGGTTAAGATAATCTGATGGAGTCTACGACTCTACAATCCTAAGTTAAAAAGAAGTGGAACTCCAAAGTGGGGCGCACTGGTTTAATCATAATACTCTATCACATTAAATTTATGCAATATGAAGTCCCAAAATTAGAGGATTTCAAATTAAAGGGTAGGATCATTTGACGAGACTCCTGATATTTCACTGACCCTGTCAAAATTTGTCCACCCCAAGCGTACTTTGGTTGTCATTCATCCAAGTTGGCCTCACAAGAGGTGAACATTTTATAAGGAATGAACACCCACTAGGGTGTTTTTTTTTTTTTTTTTTTTTTTTTTTAAATGCTGTGGTAGTTGACAGAAAACAGCACCAAATCAAGTCAGCTCTCTTGATGGCTTGCATTGCATGCCTTCTCAAACTATAAGTACCTGACACTTAACAAATATTACAGGGACATTAGAAAGCCATGAAACTACTACTCCTTGCTCTTTTTCTTCATCTCTCCCTACTAACTGAATTCCCTCTGTTACTACAGGGCTGCCATGAAAATGAGAGAGCTGCTCTCTTAAGCTTCAAATCCTCTCTCACAGATCCTACTGGTCGCCTTTCTTCATGGCAAGGTTCCGACTGCTGTAGCTGGCAAGGAATCCTCTGTTCCAACTCCTCCAATGTCATCTCCGTCGACCTCCACAATCCAAAACCACTAGTCTTCGCTCGCGCCACCAATTCGAGGCTGGTTTTGCTCTCCAACTCCAATTCTACTGCTATTAGTGGTACAATCTCTCCATCACTCTTTTCTCTTCGCCATCTCAGGTACCTAGACCTCAGCTTCAACAACTTTCACCTTTCTAGAATACCCCAACAAGTTGGAACTCTCAAAAGACTTGCATATCTAAACCTCTCCAATTCAAATATTTCGGATTCCATTACGACCCAGTTCTCCAATCTCACACTTTTGCAATCCCTTGATCTTTCATGTTCTGTTAGGATCATTGATTTGTCATCTCTTTCCTTCAACCTGTCGTCGTTAAAGCTATCGCTGACTTCTGTGAGTAGTTATAAGTACAATGGCCATGTCTCTTGTAAGAATTTAAGTTGGTTGCGAGGGTTGATTAATCTCAAGGAGCTTATTCTGGATAGTGTGGATTTGTCAGAAGCATCAGCGTCCAACTGGGCAGAATCCATATCAGTTCTTCACAAACTTAGGCAGCTTCATCTCTCCAATTGTGGAATTTCCGGTCCAATTCCAATAACCCAGTTTCTCAACCTCACCCATCTGTCCTCTCTTCATATGGATTTCAATTTTCTCAGCTCTGGGATTCCAGTTCAACTGGCTAATTTTTCTTCACTTTCCTCTCTAGATCTCTCCAGCTCCCATGTCCAAGGTTCCATTGCTTACCTTCCTCAATTGCAAGAATACAATGTTGACCAAAACTATGATCTGATTGTTGATCTCAATGGGATGTTCAATCTCCAATGGCCCCAGTTGAAGAAACTATCAGTTCGATTTACAAATGTCAATGGTTCAGTCCCACCTTCCATCTCAAATGTCTCTTCATTGGTTAGTCTCAAAGCATCAGGTTGTTCAATTTCAGGTACCATTCCAATTTCCCTTTCCAACCTCTCAAACCTGCAGTATCTAGACCTCTCTTTTAATGAAATAACAAGTGACCTTTATCCAATCTCTGGTCTAAGGAACCTGCAGGTTCTAATACTATTGGTGAACAAAATAGGAGGACCAATCCCAGAATCAATCTGTGATCTTTCATTTCTTGAAGTGCTTTATTTGAGAAACAATTGTCTTAAAGGAAGAATACCTGATTGCATTGGTCGGCTTGCGAAACTGAAAGCCTTTCTCATCAATGAAAATTCCTTCCAGAGCACCATTGATTCATTTTTTTCATTGTTTCACAACTCCAGTCCTCTTGCCATTAGTCTAAGCTTAAGTGGATTAACAGTAAAAATAGATCAACACCCATCTCCGTCTAGGTTTCAGCCAAAGCTTTTGGGTCTTAGATCATGTAATTTGAATGGAAAAATTCCAGATTTTATTTCAAGCATGACCCAACTTGCTTACTTAGATTTGGGCAAGAATAGCCTAACTGGAGCAATCCCTTCTTGGCTATTCAAACTCCCTAAACTCTCTTACTTGGACCTCTCTGATAACCACCTTGAAGGACACCTCCCTCCTGTTCTGCTTCATCAATATCTCTCATCCACATCACTTGATGTAGCTAATAATAAACTTCAAGGCCCCATTCCTCTTCTCCCCGACACCCTTGAAGTTCTTGATCTGTCTCGAAACAATTTCACCGGAGAAATCCCAGCCCAAATAGGAGAAATGATACCAAATGCTAGATACATTTCATTATCTGAGAACCAACTAACTGGTCCAATTCCAAGCTCTCTTTGCCCCCAAAATAATGTTCTTTTAAAGAACGTTGATTTTTCAAACAACTGGTTATCAGGTACAATCCCTTCAAGTTTGGGGAACTGCAAGTCTCTCATTTCTCTGAACCTTGTAGCAAACTACATAATTGGAAACCTCCCAGATGAACTTGGATACGCAACTAATCTTCGTTCTCTCCAGTTGAACGACAACCATTTGGATGGACCTTTACCAAATGTCATCCATCACCTAAAGCAATTGGAGATCTTGACCCTGGGAAACAACAACTTTGGAGGAAGAATTCCCACTTTTATCAGTGAGCTTCAAGATCTTAGAATTCTTGTGCTGAGATCAAATTCATTCAATGGGTCAATCCCACAAGAGATTGCAAGTTTGCGTAAGCTCCAATTTATGGATTTCTCAAACAACAAACTCTCCGGTCCAATCCCCAATACGTTGGGTGGTTTAAGCTCTCTAATTGTGCAATCCAGAAGCACGTTCGTGCTCGGTTACATAATCGAGCTCACATTCGCAGGTGTGGAATTGGAAATGGTGACTAAAGGGATTGTGTCTGTGCTTACCGTGGTCCACTCATACAACACCGGCATGGATCTCTCAAACAATCTCTTGGAAGGAAAGATCCCGAAGGAAATTGGTCTTTTACAAGCTCTTTACATGCTTAATCTATCACATAACAGCCTTTCTGGAGTGATTCCAGCGAGTTTAGGCAGCATGAGAAGCATGGAGTCCTTAGACCTCAGTTTCAACCACTTGACAGGAGTAATTCCAGAGACTCTAACTTCATTGGACTTCCTTGGCAATTTGAACCTCTCCTACAACAACTTGAGTGGGAGAATTCCAATGGGACCGCACTTTGACACACTTAGTGGGGATGGATCAGCTTATGTGGGAAATACCTTGTTGTGTGGGACTTCTATTCAGAAGACATGTGAGAGTGAAACTGGCATTGGTTCAGAAACTGAGAAGGTTGAGGAGGAAGAGGATGAAAGCGACAAGGGGCTCCTTTATGGGCTTGTGGCCTTGGGTTATGGAGTTGGGTTCTTGGCATCATTCATCGGGACTTTAGTTGTGATGGGAATGAATACATGAATACAGAAGATTGGTATCAACAGTCGTGTTTGCTTGGTCGAAGAATAAGCAGTCTTATAGAACAGAAGCCTCAATACTACCTACTTTCTTTGTAATTCCCTTGTATACATGTCCATTTGGATTCATAATTATGATAAAGCCAAGCTAGAATGTGTGAAATTTAGGATATATGATCATGATGACAAAGCTTTCTCCTAATTATATTGAACCTTTTCATACAACCCCAGATTAATTATATGACTAAGAAGATGATGATTGTGATTATATAATGATGTGATTTGAACATGCGCATTCTTAAGTTGCTGTAACATGATTTTAGTTCTAGCTGGTGTGAATGTTTTGGTTTCTAAAGTTGATATTTGAGTTCATGCTTGTTGTCTTAATTACTAAACTGGGGCATTTTACTTAGGGAGAGACATGACAACAAGGCCTAGCTACAACCGAACCCCCAAATTAAACCACTGCAAATGGAGAGTGTCAGCAATATTTCACAATTTGACTGTTGCACACACTCATTAAGGTAACAGAAGATAGTTCATACTCCCAACTCTATTAAGAGATATGCACGTGTGCTCACGCAAGGGCAAGCTTCATGGATATACCCAAGAAAACAGAGGACTCTATCCAAAAGTTTGCGTTAGTAGTTCAAAATACCCAAGTACTAAAAGTAGTAAAATAAATTAGAATTTAAGATATAAATTAATCTTGTGAAAATGTGGTTATATATATTAAGTTCTTTTAGATCACCATTCCTATCAAAACTTTGGCTAAATACTTTTCAATGCTTCTCATGGGTGGAAACCGGTTAGTGCGCATTGCACGGCACGTATATTTTTCTAACGTCTAGATGTTCCACATGGGATTGATCTTGCAACCGATTGATTTTAATACCATATTAAGTTACTTTAGCTAACCATTTCTAACAAAACCTCGAGACGCTAATAAAAGCAACATAAATGCTTTTAAAAAATATAAGTTTTATAAGTACAAGCATTGCTGAGAAATATTTTAAAACATCTTTCTTTAATATGAGCTTTTGAATTCCATGTTCCCGCTTAGTCACATCTTGGCCTAAAAAACTATTGGCTTCACTACTGGATATTGATTTCACAAAGAAATATATACTCACAAATAGAAAGGCCAAGGATACGTCAAGAGACTTAAAATAAAGAGATTTGCGATGCCGCATCCCAAACTTCTCTTAGTACATCTCTTTCTTTTAAGACCAATATACCCATATGTGAAATTACTAAAATGGACATCATTCATAGTTTTATACCTCACCCAATTTCTCTCTACACTCACCCACCCCCACTCCAACCATCGCCCCTGTAAGGTCCCCGACCTTAATAGTGTGCTTAGTTTTTTTATTTTTATTTTTCAGTTAGCTTAATTAATTTTCATATTAGTTAATTACGTAGATTTAGTGCTTGAACGAGTTTTTTTTATCATTAGAAAGGTGTCTGTGAAGTTTCTTGTGATTCCAAGCGCATTTGAGCATAGCACGGGGGTAGGTTGTAATTGATGGAAATTTGAGTGATTTTCCGCAAAATTCTGTTTTCATCTAGTTTGAGTTCGTTGGAAAGGTCTCGTTGTGCTCGTCGTCCAAACAAGAATCAGGGGGCGACATGCACGGCGGCGGGCCTCCACCGCCTTACGTGGCGACCCTTGATTGATCCAAATAGGGCTCCACTGTTTGGACGAAACAAGGGATTCAGATCCCTTAGATTTGGTAAAGAAGCAACCATCAATTGGTAGAGATGGGGCAACGTCAGCTGTCGGCATAGTTATTTATTTTGGTCCGGTTATAGGTGGTGTGGTTTGAAACTATTATTTGTTATTTTCCTTTCTTCATATTTAAGCACAACTATATTTTTTTTATTTTTTTAATTGACCATCGCCAGGCCCCCTAAAATGAAAATCTCGGATCTGACACATGTTTCTAATTGATTTGGACCTTGAGAAAGATAACCACACAAGTCTACTAATTTGTTTCCATCTTGACCACACAAAGCAACTTGATAAAGTGAGCCCCGCTTGCTCCATCTCTTTCGTATGGGTCTTTGATCAAGTGGGTCCCCCGTTCCTGGATGGTTTTAGAACAAGATTCCTCTCAAATTAACTTTATCTTAGATGGATCATACCAGTTATTTTATTTTCATTTTTCTTGGCTAGGACATAGGAGAGAGCCGGCATACACATGGTAAGGTAATCCATTCAAGTGTGAAGGAGATCCACACAAGCAGGAAGAAAGCCCGCATAAGTGGAAAAGGAGCCCGTATAAGTGGAAAGATGTGACATATCTCAGGCTGCCAAGTAAGAACTGACGCTCATTACCACTCAGGTAAGGAAGAACTGACGCTCATTACTACTCAGGTAAGAAATCGTACCAATTAAAATGTTCAATTCTCTCATTTCTTCTTTTTTTTTTTTACTTGTAATACTTTTGTTGTTAGAAACTTGGTTTTGTTCAATTGATAAAACCGTTGTATGTTTCACTCTCCTGTATGATATATTTATAGCAGAGATGAAACTGGAATAGCTATTGTTGATGACAATGCCATCAATATAAACAAACATGAAGGTGCATTTTCTGCCATTGATATAGGAGGAGCAAGTAATCTGCCTTGGACTGTCAGTAACCACCTTCATGTAGAACTGTGGGGAACTTAGGAAACCGGTTGGAAGATGCTTGCTTTGAACCCCACATAATATATACCTCTTTCTTTTTCTGCAGCCGTGGAGAAAAAGAAGAAAAGAAAAGAAAAAACCACAAGGCAGGGGTCTTATTCAGAGGGTTTTATATAGGAACTAGGAAATCTCAAGTGGAAAAGGACATGGATCTGTGTATCATCCCTCTCTGACCATATGAGCCTAGTGTGGCCAAGAAAGGAAAAACGAAGAGCAGCATATTGCATGTGAAGTCAAAGTCCCTGGGAGCCACTTGCCTCTTTTGACCCGTGCAACTCCTTTCAAACTCCTGTCCCCTTGATGTGGATCATGTTCAATTTTATGTTCATCGAACCTTTAACTCACCCTTTAATGGAATCACTCAAGAGAATTTATAGTTTAAAATACCATTAAACTTTTAGGTTGTTGTGATCAAGGGCGTACGAGAAGAGATCAATCATGCACAAAAAGACAAGAGATTTACGTGGTTCGGCTTTTGGCCTACATCCACGGGAAGACGGGAGAATCACTATGCAATCAGAATAGGTTGTACATCCTAGAGACCCTGAGTCTCTATTTATAATATCAGTACCAAACCCTATCACACCCAAACCCTACTGCTAATCACAGTACAACTTGGGCAATCTAGGGGCCCTGTTAACCAAGACTTACTAATTTCTATTGAGCCATATTAATTAACAAATCTCTACCTTGGTGAACATTTAAGCTGATCCTCATGCACAAAACACGTCTCACCGTTTCCACCTGCCCTTGAGGACACTCAAGTACTGATCACATTGATCATGTTCAAGCAATGTTTGAACTTGACTGCTGGAATAGTCTTGGTCATCATGTCTGCTGGATTTCCCGCCGTAGCAATCTTAGCTATTGCAATAGCACCATCGGCGATGACATCTCAAATGAAGTATGCCCTAACATCAATGTGTTTGGTCTTTTCATGATACTTAGGATTGTGTGTCAGATCGATTGCACTCTGACTGTCACAAAAAACAGTAGTTAGCTTCTGTTCCAATCCCAGATCTCCAACCAAGTCTATCAGCCAAATAGCTTCATTCACTGCCTCTGTAGCTGCCATATATTCTGCTTCAGTGGTAGACAAGACAGCTTTGGTTTGCAATGCTGCCTTCCAACTAATGGCACCGCTAGCAAAAGTGAAGATATAACCTGTCAAGGACCTTCTTTTGTCTAAATCTCCAGCAAAATTTGAATCAACATATATCCAATAACACTTCCAGAAGTGATGTTACTTCTATCATACACTATCCCAACATCAGTAGTACCTCTCAAGTAACGGAGTATCCATTTCACTGCCTGCCAATGGGCCTTCCCGGGGTTATCCATGTATCTGCTAACTACAATAACCGCGTGAGAAATATCTGGCCTCGTGCAAACCATGGCATACATGATACTCCCAACTGCACTAGCATAAGGAACACGAGACATGTGCTCCACCTCTTTCTCAGTTTGGGGTGATAAAGCAGCGAAAAGTTTGAAATGGGCTGCCAATGGAGTGTTCACAGGTTTTAAGCTTTGCATACCAAAGCACTCCAGAACCTTCTCAAGGTACCCCTTTTGTGACAAAGACAATTTGCCTGCTTTCCGATCCCTTCGAATCTTCATTCCAAGAATTTTCTTTGCAGCGCCTAAGTCCTTCATCTCAAATTCACCATTTAACTGAGCCTTTAATCCGTTGATCTCAGACATGTCCTTTGCAGCAATCAACATGTCATCAACATATAACAGCAAATAGACATATGAGCCATTTGAGTGCTTCTTGTGATAGACACAACTGTCATATGCACTCTTGCAATAACCGTTTCCAACCATAAAGGTGTCAAAACGCTTGTACTACTGCCTAGGAGACTTCTTTAGGCCATACAATGATTTCTTCAACAAACATACGTGGTCTTCCTTTCCATGAATTTCAAACCCCTCTGGTTGATGCATAAATCTGTTCATCTAACTCGCCATGTAAAACTACAGTTTTGACATCAAGCTGCACACTTCATTGAAGTCAACACCCTCCCTCTGAGTATAGCCTTTTGCAACTAGTCGTGCTTTGAACCTAGCATCTTCCACCCTTAGAGTTCCTTCCTTTTTCTTAAAAACCCATTTGCAACCAATAATCTTCTGGCCTTTCGGAGGTTTCACCAGCTCCCAAGTTTGATTCTTGTGAAGAGATTCAATCTCCTCACCCATGGCTACAGCCCATCTTGCTGATTCTTTGCTAGTGACGGCATTCCGATATGTAACCGGCTCTGACTCAATACTCTCAGATGTATTAAGAGCGTAGGCAACAATATCTTCATACTCGTATCTTTGAGCTTGCTTAATCTGTCACCTTTCTCTGTCCCTAGTAAGCATGTAATCATTTGGAACTACAGTTTTCTCGTTTGAGCTTTGCATCTCCTCTACATCCTGTTAAGCTGGGACATCTGCTTGCACCTTATCCTGCAAGTTTTCTAAAGCTTCCTTCTCATAACTCCATATCTAGTTTTGTAGGTACAACCGTTGGAGTCAAGCGTACCCAAGGAAATCGGATTTTTCTTCAACTCTGGAACATGCCTAACATCTGACAAAGTTCTCACAATACCGTCATACATCTTAATTTTGATTGCACCTATCACAACAACCTTACACGCTACATTATATCCCATAAGCACTTTACCACCATCAATAGATTGATAATTGGTAAACCAATCTTTGTAAGGACACATCTGATAGGAACACCCTGAATCAAGAATCCACTCAGTAGTTAAGCTACTAACAGTAACCGAAAGAACTTCTGCACTATCAGAATTACTCTCTGCAACTTCGGCAAGTTCTCCAGAATCAGTTCTCTTATTCTCTTTACGCTCTGGACAATCTTTTCTAAAGTGCCCTTTCTTGTGACATATGAAGCACTTTAATTTTCTTGTTATTGATTTGGACCTAGATCGGCCTCTTCTATTCTACTCTTTCTTCTCTGTTCTGCCACACGCTACCAAACCTTCACCAGAACTGTGAGTGTTTTCAGTGGCAACATTTTTCTTCAACTTCTTAGAGTTCAAGGTTGACTCAACATCTTTTTTAGAAAGAGTTTCTCTACCATACATCATGGTATCAACAAAGTTCTCATACGAGGGTGGTAAAGAGCATAGCAACATGATGGCTTAGTCCTCATCATCAATTTGAACATCGATGTTTTCAAGATCCATAACAGCTCTCGTAAAAGAATCAAGGTGGGTTTGAACAGACGTACCTTCCTGCATTTGTAAGGTGAATAATTATTTTTTCATGTACAAGCGATTCGTGAAAGACTTCGTAATGTATAAATTCTCCAACTTCTGCCATATGCTAGCAGCAATTTTCTTTTGGGCAACCTTTCACAGTACATCGTCACTCAGAAACAACAGGATCTGATCGTACGCCTTTTCTAATAACTCATCCTTCTCATCATCTGACAGTTTGTCAGACAAAGCATTCTTTCCTTTCAAACCTTTCTGCAACCCATTCTGAACCAGCAAAACGTGCATCTTCAAACGCCATAGACCAAAGTCATTGTTTCCGTCGAATTTTTCCACCTCAAATTTAGCAGCCATTAGGCGAATCTTTCACTACACCTACGTAGATCTCCTCGAGACGAGGCCGCAAGTTCAAACGGATCTCAGATCGGACTTCGGATCATCAAGATATCACAAAAACAATCTTCAACTGTCAATCCGGTCAAATCAGGCTTGACCGTACGGATCAGACATGTCAGCCTGACGTCAGCGCTTTCCTGCTACTGGGCTTTGTTGCAAGCGGGTTGAGCGGACCTGGACTGGGCCCAACCTGGACTGGCTGGCTACTAGGCTTCTACTGTAAATGGGTCGGGCTTGACCCTGACTGGCCCACACTAGAACCGACCCAAACAGAAGTCTTCTTCCTCTTTGTTCTGTTTCAGAACCCGGACTTGACGGAACCTACACACTTCAGTCTTCTTCCTCACTTCGGCTACGGCAGGGGGCTGCGAAACCAGAGGTGGCAGCTTTTTTCTCCGGCCGGCGACACGCAACAGCGGTGGTGACGATTTCGACTGTCTTCTTCCTCAACAGATTCCGACGATTCCTCAACAGATCGCCCCTCTTCTTCGGTTTCTTTCTTCTTCCACACAGTCCTCTGGCGACGAAAAACGGCGGGGAGAAACTAACCAAACCCACAGATTGATTCGATCTACAATTTCCATAGAGGCCGAAACCCAGGCTATTCTCTGATCTGATCTTAGACCGAAACCAGCGAGTGGCCCACTAGTTCTCTTCTTCGATCAACCCTTTCAAATCCGATTCGTTGGATTTCTTCCAATCACGCCAAAAAGCTCTGATACCAGCTTGTTGTGATCAAAGGCCTACGAAAAGAGATCAATCACGCACAAGAAGACAAGAGATTTACGTGGTCGGCTTTTGGCCTACGTCCACGAGAAGACGGGAGAATCACTATGCAATTAGAATAGGTTGTAGTTCCTAGAGACCCTGAGTCTCTATTTATAATATCAGCACCAAACCCTATTATACCCAACTTCTGATACCAATTTGTTGTGATCAAGGGCCTACGAGAAGAGATCAATCACGCACAAGAAGACAAGAGATTTACGTGGTTCGGCTTTTGGCCTACGTCCACGGAAAGACGGTAGAATCACTATGCAATCAGAAGAGGTTGTACATCCTAAAGACCTTGAGTCTCTATTTATAATATTAGCACCAAACCCTATTACACCAAAACCCTACTTCTAATCACAGTACAACTTGGGCAATCTTGGGGGTCCGGTTAACCAAGACTTATTAATTTCTATTGAGCCATATTAATTAATATAGGTTGTTAAATCAAGAGTTAGATAATCTTTTGAAAACTTGGATTCTGTGAGTCTTAAGACTTAGAGAGTGAAACTTTACAGTGGTGCCCACAAGTTGAAAATCCGAGCCGCTCAAAATAAACGCAAACACATGCATGCAGCGGATGGTTGGTTTATTCTGAGTTGATCCCACTAAAGGTTAACCGGTTGATGTTAAAAGGGATTAATGAATATGCAAGAACTGTATTAATCTGTTTATAACCAAACAGTCAATCTTATTATGCTTGCATAGCTACCAATTTTGGAACATGGAAGGTATTTAAATGAAAATTTCAGGATGTATCATTACACACCAAAACAAGATACGTTAGGCACAAATACTTGAAACCTAAGTCCATATAAGAAAAAAATGAAAAAGAATAAACCTGCTTTATTTACACTTTTCAGGGGTAGTGAGTAGGGCTGTCAAAGGGTCTGGCCAAGCTTGTAGTTGACCTTAACCCTAGGCTTGTTTGGCAATTCTATTATTAGAATCAAGTAAAGCCACAATTCTCAAAAATAAAAATAAAAATAAATCTCACCATAAGCACTTTAATTCAAATTTCCCACCATATTTCTCAAAAAAAAAAAAAAAAAAGTCAAAAAATAACCATATTTTTTTACTAAAAGATAAAAAAAAACTCCACTTTTCAATAAAAGAAATTTAAAAAAATTCTATCACAAACAACTAAAAATAAAATAACATCATAACTTATTTATATTTTATTATTTTTTTAAAATAACATTTACTCCACCCAATTCAATCAATTGATTGAATTGATTTTTTATATTGAAAATAATTGCAATTAGTAATTGCAATTAGTAAAATAGTAGATGAGAAAATGCTAAGGCGGACAACAGTGCAGCAGTCTTAATCATAATAACGTGCCTCGGTAGCTACGGTACCCAAGTCACTAATAAGAAATGTGTGGACAATGTTTCAAGGAGCAGACACAAGTCATTGTGGATGACTTTGACTTGTTGACTCGGGAAAAGGACAAAGATATTGAATCATGGGAGCAGCTTAAGTAAATTTGGATGGCAGAGTTGTCACTTGTCAGTGCACAAAGGAAAATGCTGTCATAACATGTAAAAAATTCGGAGGGCAGAGTTGTCATTCTACAAAGAAAAATGCTATGGTAACAAGAGAATAGCAAGATTCACATTGAATTTTGCTCCATGCGCACTTAAAATTTCATTGAACATTATATTTGCAACGGGGGTATTTATGTTGGCCTAAAACCATGATTTAGGTCCGAAAATTGTAGGTTAGAAAGTTTATTTCCACGGTGCGGCCAAAAGAATCCCTCATTTTAAAGGTTTTTTTTTTAGAGGCAGCTTAGGTGCCCTCATTTCTCACGCGGGACGGTGATGCCTTGTGTGACTTTAGGCGTGTTTGACACTTAACTAATTAAAATGAAGTAAAGTAAATAAAGATAAAAAAATAATAAAGGGTGATATTATAAGTATATAATTTCAAAATTTTTTCTGAAATTTTAAAAAAAAGTCAAAAAAATAACTTTTTTTCTCCATTAAAAACAAAAAAAAAAATCAATTTTTTCATATAAAAAGTCCAAAATATTCCATACCAGACAACTAAAAACAAAACATCATCATATTACTTTATATTTTATTTTCTCTTCACCTCACCCTATTTCAATTTATTTTACCGTACATCCAAACATGCCGTTATAAGTAGGTGACAATTCAACGTTACATAGACGCAGAAAGAAAGCCATGCAACTCCCCATCTTTCCTCACCTCCTCCTATTCCTGCTACCAACTCAATTCCCTCTTTCACTACAGGGATGCCATGAAAATGAGAGGGCTGCTCTCTTAAGCTTCAAAGCCTCTCTCACTGACCCCACTGGTCGCCTTTCTTCATGGCAAGGTACCAACTGCTGTAGTTGGCAAGGAATCCACTGTTCCAACTCCTCCAATGTCATATCCATTGACCTTCGCAATCCAAAACCACAAGTCTTCGCTCGCTCCACCACTTCAGGCTGGTCTCGCTCTCCAACTCCAATTCTACTGCTCTCAGTGGTACGGTCTCTCCATCTCTCTTTAGCCTTCGCCATATCAGGTACCTAGACCTCAGCTTCAACAACTTTCTCCTTTCCAGAATACCCCAACAAGTTGGAAACCTCAAAAGCCTTACATATCTCAACCTCTCCAATTCAAAGATTTCGGATTCCATCACGACGCAGTTCTCCAACCTCTCACTTTTGGAGTCCCTTGATCTTTCATGTTCTGTTAGGATCCTTGATTACTCATCTATTTCCTTTGATTTGAAGGAATCACCGACTGTGGGTAGTACTGTAAGTTATATGTACAATGGCCATGTCTCCTCTAGGAATTTGAGTTGGTTGCGAGGGTTGGTTAATCTCAAGGAGCTTAGTCTGGATGGTGTGGATCTATCAGAAGCATCTGTGACAAATTGGGCAGAACCCATATCAGTTCTTCACAATCTAAGACAGCTTCATCTCTCCAATTGTGGAATTTCTGGCCCAATTCCAATAACCCAGTTTCTCAACCTCACCCATCTATCCTCTCTTCATATGGATTTCAATTTTATCAATTCTGGGCTTCCAGCTCAACTGGCTAATTTCTCTTCTCTTTCCTCTCTTGATCTCTCTAGCTCCCATGTCCAAGGTTTCATTGCTTACCTTCCTCGACTGCAAGAATACTATGTTGACAATAACTATGATCTGATTGTGGATCTGGATTGGATGTTCCATCTCCAATGGCCCCAATTGAAGAAACTATCAGTTCGGTTTACCAATGTCAATGGATCAATCCCACCTTCCATCTCAAATGTTTCTTCATTGGCAAGTCTTTCTGCATCAGGTTGTTCAATTTCAGGTACCATTCCAGGTTCCTTTACCAATCTCTCGAACTTGGAGTATCTGGACCTCTCTTTTAATGCGATAACAGGCGACCTTTATCCTATCTCTGGTCTAAGGAACCTGCAGGTCCTAATGCTAACCGCGAACGAACTAAGAGGACCAATCCCAAAATCAATCTGCAAACTTTCATCTCTTAAAGGGCTTTATATGAGAAACAATGGTCTTGAAGGAAGAATACCTGACTGCATTGGTGGGCTTGCGAAACTAGAAACCTTTCTTATCAATTTGAACTCCTTTGATGATACTGTCTATTCATTTTTTTCCTTGTTTCAGAACTCTAGTCCTCTTTCCATTAGTCTAAGTGAAATAACATTAAAAATAGATCAGCACCCATCTCCGACTAAGTTGCAACTGAAAGATCTGTCTCTTAGATCGTGTAATTTGAATGGAAAAATTCCAGATTTCATTTCTAACCTGACCAAACTTGCTTACTTAAATTTGGCCAATAATAGCCTAAGTGGAATAATCCCTTCTTGGTTGTTCAAACTCCCAGAACTCTCTCGCTTAGACCTCTCTGATAACAACCTTGAAGGACGCCTACCTCCTGTTCTTCTTCATCAATATATCATACCCACATTACTTGATGTATCAGGTAACAAACTTCATGGCCCTATTCCTCTTCTGCCTGACACTCTTGAAGTTCTTGATCTGTCTGGAAATAAATTTACAGGAGAAATCCCAACACAGATAGGACAAATGTTACCAAATGCTAGATACATTTCCTTCTCCCGAAACCAATTCTCTGGTCCTATTCCCAGCTCTCTTTGTCAGCAGAACAATGTTCTTTTAAAGAATCTCAATTTTTCATACAACCACATGTCAGGTACAATCCCTTCTAATTTGGGAAACTGCAAATCTCTCATGTTTCTGAATCTTGGAGCAAACTACATCATTGGAAACGTCCCAGATGAACTTGGATACCTAACAAATCTTAGTTCTCTCCAGGTGAACAACAACTATTTGGATGGCTCTTTCCCAAATGCCATCAGTCGCCTAAAGCAATTGGAGTTCTTGAACCTGGGGCATAACAACTTTGAAGGAAATATTCCCTCCTTTATCAGTGAGCTCCAGAATCTTAAAATTCTTGTGCTGAAATCAAATTCATTCAATGGTTCCATCCCACAAGAGATCAAATATTTGCGTCAGCTCCAATTCATTGATTTCTCAAACAACAAACTCTCCGGTCCAATCCCCAATACATTAGGCAGTTTCAGCTCTCTCATTGCGCAACCTAGAAGCGGGGTCTTGCTTGGTTACATGATCGAGCTCACATACGCAGGTGTGGAATTGGAAATGGTGACTAAAGGGATTGGGTATGTGCTTGGCGTGGTCCACTCATACAACACCGGCATGGATCTCTCAAACAATCTATTGGAAGGAAAGATTCCCAAGGAAATTGGTCTTTTGCAAGCTCTTTACATGCTTAATCTATCACATAACAGGCTTTCTGGAGTGATTCCTCCGAGTTTAGGCAGCATGAGAAGCATGGAGTCTTTAGACCTCAGTTTCAACCACTTGACAGGAGCAATTCCAGAGACTCTAACTTCATTGGACTTCCTTGGCCATTTGAACCTCTCCTACAACAACTTGAGTGGGAGAATTCCAATGGGAGCACACTTTGACACACTTAGTGGGGATGGATCAGCTTATATGGGAAATACCTTGTTATGTGGGACTTCTGAACAGAAGAGATGTGTAAGTGATACAGATCACGTTGGTTCGGGAAATGAGAAGGTCGAGGCGGAAGAGGATGATAGAGACATGGGGCCTCTTTATGGGCTTGTGGCCTTGGGTTATGGGGTTGGGTTCTTCACATCATTTGTTTGGACTATGGCCGTGAGGGGAAAACAAACATGTACGTAAATGAGTGCAGTAGTTGGAATCAACAGTTGGTCGAAGAATAAGCTATCTTAGAGAACAGAGGCCTGCCTGGCAGGTCGTGCGGGCGTGTGTATATTTGTATATATCCATTTGGATTCATGTGGGCGTGTGTATATGTGTATATATCCATTTGGATTCATGTTAATAATAAAGCCTGTTAGAATTTGCTTCCGAATAAATTCAAATTCATTCCACACCCACCCACATACACCTATACACAAATAGAGAGACTACTATGTTGAATCTTACTGGTATAAAATTAGGAAAATTTGGATATGAGATGACAAAGCTTTCTCTTAGTTATAGTAAACTCTTTCATCCAACCCAGATTAATGGTATATGGCTATGATGATGATGATATAATATGAACGCATGCTATTCTTAAGTTGCATCAACATTTTAGTTCTATTGAGTGTTAATGTTTTTTTTCTTTTTATCCTTCTTTTTTAAAGTTAAAACTTGAGTACATGTTCGTTATCTTCATTATTAGACTGGGCCATTAAACAGGCAGAGACAGGAGGAGGCCGGCCTCGCTAGACCGGACCCAGCAGATTAGGCCATTGCAAATGGAGAACGCCATGAACATTTCACATTTTGACTCTGGCGTACACATGTAGATTACTGCATAATTCCTACTCCAGCCTTGTTAAGCAACATATGCATGTGCCTGCGCAATGACAAGATTCATGGAGCAGCCAAGAAATCAGGACTTTGTCCAAAAGTTTGTGTTAGTAGTTCAAAATACACAAATACTAACAATAGAAAAATAAATTAGAATTTCAGATATAGATTAGTCTCATCAAAATATGGTTATACAAGCATTATAACTTATAAGTACAATCATTGTGGAAAAATGTTTTGAAACAACTTTCTTTCATTTGATCAAGCTTCCTTCATATTACACGGCCGGCATCGTCGTCGCCTTCTATGTAAGGAACTTTATTTTCATTGATTACATGTTCTTCTCCGGCCGGCGACACGCAACAGCGGTGGTGACGATTCCGACTGTCTTCTTCCTCAACAGATCGCCCCGCTTCTCCGGTTTCTTTCTTCTTCCACACAGTCCTCTGGCGACGAAAAACAGCGAGGAGAAACTAACCAAACCCACAAATTGATTCGATCTGCAATTTCCACAGAGGCCGAAAGCTAGGTTGTTCTCTGATCTGATCTTAGACCAAAACCAACGAGTGGCCCACTAGTTCTCTTCTCCGATCAACCCTCTCAAATCCGATTCGTTGGATTTCTTCCAATCACGCCAAAAAGCTGTTATACCAGTTTGTTGTGATCAAGGGCCTACGAAAAGAGATCAATCACGCACAAGAAGACAAGAGATATACGTGGTTCGGCTTTTGGCCTACATCCACGGGAAGACGGGAGAATCACTATGCAATTAGAAGAGGTTGTACATCCTAAAGACCCTGAGTCTCTATTTATAATATCAGCACCAAACCCTATTACACCCAACCTCTGATACCAGTTTGTTGTGATCAAGGGCCTATGAGAAGAGATCAATCACGCACAAGAAGACAAGAGATTTACGTGGTTCGGCTTTTGGCCTACGTACGTCCACCGGAAGACGGGAGAATCACTATGCAATCAAAAGAGGTTGTACATCCTAGAGGCCTTGAGTCTCTATTTATAATATTAGCACCAAACCCTATTACACCCAAACCCTACTTCTAATCACAATACAACTTGGGCAATCTAGGGTTCCGGTTAACCAAGACTTACTAATTTCTATTGAGCCATATTAATTAACATAGGTTGTTAAATCAAGAGTTAGGATAAGCTTTTGAAAATTTGGATTCTGTGAGTCTTAAGACTTAGAGAGTGAAACTTTACAATGGTGCCCACAAGTTGAAAATCCGAGCCGCTCAAAATAAACGCAAACACATGCATGTAGCGGATGGTTGGTTTATTCTGAGTTGATCCCACTAAAGGTTAACTAGTTGATGTTAAAAGGGATTAATGAATATGCAAGAATTGTATTAATCATGTTTATAACCAAACAGTCAATCTTATTATGCTTGCATGGCTACCAATTTTGGAACATGGAAGGTATTTAAATGAAAAATTCAGGATGTATCATTACACACCAAAACAAGATACGTTAGGCACAAATACTAGAAACCTAAGTCCATATAAGAAAAAAATAAAAAAGAATAAACCTGTTTTATTTACACTTTTCAGGGGAAGTAAGTAGGGTTGCCAAAGGGTCTGGCCGAGCTTGTAGTTGACCTTAACCCTAGGCTTGTTTGACAATTCTATTATTAGAGTCAAGTAAGGTAAAGCCACAATTCTCAAAAAAAAAAAAAAAAAAAAAAAAAAAAAAAAAAAATCTCACCATAAGCACTTTAATTCAAATTTCCCACCATATTTCTTAAAAAAATGTCAAAAAATAACCATATTTTTTCACTAAAAGACAAAAAAAAAAAAAAAAACCTCCACTTTTCAATAAAAAAAATAAAAAAAATTTCTATCACAAACAACTAAAAATAAAATACCATCATAACTCACTTATATTTTATTATTTTCTTAAAATAACATTTACTCCGCCCAACTCAATCAATTAGTAAAATACTCAAACAAAGCAAATGAGAAAATGCGAAGGCAGAATAACTTGATTATTTTTTATTACTTTTTTAAAATAACATTTAGTCAACTCAACTGAATAAGGAAAACACTCAAACGGAGTAGATGAGAAAGCAAAAAGTCTACTTGGACATCTGCAATGGCTTGTGTCTACTCCTTGACACATTGTCCACGCATTTCTTATCAGTGACTTGGGTACCGTAGCTACCGAGGCACGTTATTATGACTAAGACTACTGCATTGTTGTCCGCCTTAGCATTTTCTCATGAGTAATGTTGCTGGACAAATTTCTTGGACAGAATTTTAGACAAATCCTATGGTATGACTTGAATATCCCCACGTTATTATGACTAAGGAATATTCAAATCATATTATAAGATTCGTCTAAAATTATATCCAAAAAATTTGTCCACCAACATTACTCATGAGAAAATGCTAAGGGGGACAACAGTACAGTAGTCTTCGTCGTAATAACGTGCCTCGGTAGCTACGGTACCCAAGTCACCGATAAGAAATGCGTGGACAATGTTTCAAGGAGCAGACACAAGCCATTGCAGATGACTTTGACTTGTTGACTCGGGAAAAGGACAAAGATATTGAATTATGGGAGAAGCTTAGGTAAATTCGGAGGGCAGAGTTGTCACTTGTCAGTGCACAAAGGAAAATGCTATCGTAACATGTGAAAAATTCGGAGGGCAGAGTTATCATTCTACAAAGAAAAATGCTATGGTAACAAGAGAATAGCTAGATTCACATTGATTTTTGCTCCATGCGCACTTAAAATTTCATTGACCATTATATTTACAACGGGGGTATTTATGTTGGCTTACAAGTACAATTTAGGTCCAAAGGTTGTAGGTTAGAAAGTATATTTCCACTGTAGGGCTCAAAGAATCCCTCATTTTAAAAGGTTTTTTTTTTTTTTAAAGGCAGCTTAGGTGCCCCAACCGGGATGGTGATGCCTTGTGCGACTTTAGGCGTGTTTGACACTTAACTAGTTAAAGTGAAATTAAGTAAATTAAGATAAAAAATAATAAAGGGTCATATCATAAGTATATAATTTCAAAATTTCTTCTAAAATTTTAAAAAGAAGTCAAAAAAGAAACTTTTTTTCTCCATTAAAAGATAAAAAAAAACTCAATTTTTTCATATAAAAAGTCAAAAATATTTCATACCAAACAACTAAAAACAAAATATCATCAAAATATTTTATATTTTATTTTCTCATGATACGTTACTTCACCGCACCTCACCCTACTACAACTCACTTTACCGTACATCCAAACATCCCGTTATAAGTAGGTGACAATTCAACGTTACATAGGCACAGAAAGAAAGCCATGGAACTTCCCATCTTTCCTCACCTCCTCCTACTCCTGCTACTCACTCAATTCCCACTTTCACTTCAGGGATGCCATGAAAATGAGAGGGCTGCTCTCTTAAGCTTCAAAGCCTCTCTCACTGATCCCACTGGTCGCCTTTCTTCATGGCAAGGTACCAACTGCTGTAGTTGGCAAGGAATCCACTGTTCCAACTCCTCCAATGTCATATCCATTGACCTTCGCAATCCAAAACCACAAGTCTTCGCTCGCTCCACCATTTCAAGGCTGGTCTCGCTCTCCAACTCCAATTCTACTGCTCTCAGTGGTACGGTCTCTCCATCTCTCTTTAGCCTTCGCCATATCAGGTACCTAGACCTCAGCTTCAACAACTTTCTCCTTTCCAGAATACCCCAACAAGTTGGAAACCTCAAAAGCCTTACATATCTCAACCTCTCCAATTCAAAGATTTCGGATTCCATCACGACGCAGTTCTCCAACCTCTCACTTTTGGAGTCCCTTGATCTTTCATGTTCTGTTAGGATCCTTGATTACTCATCTATTTCCTTTGATTTGAAGGAATCACCGACTGTGGGTAGTACTGTAAGTTATATGTACAATGGCCATGTCTCCTCTAGGAATTTGAGTTGGTTGCGAGGGTTGGTTAATCTCAAGGAGCTTAGTCTGGATGGTGTGGATCTATCAGAAGCATCTGTGACAAATTGGGCAGAACCCATATCAGTTCTTCACAATCTAAGACAGCTTCATCTCTCCAATTGTGGAATTTCTGGCCCAATTCCAATAACCCAGTTTCTCAACCTCACCCATCTATCCTCTCTTCATATGGATTTCAATTTTATCAATTCTGGGCTTCCAGCTCAACTGGCTAATTTCTCTTCTCTTTCCTCTCTTGATCTCTCTAGCTCCCATGTCCAAGGTTCCATTGCTTACCTTCCTCGACTGCAAGAATACTATGTTGACAATAACTATGATCTGATTGTGGATCTCGATTGGATGTTCCATCTCCAGTGGCCCCAATTGAAGAAACTATCAGTTCAGTCTACCAATGTCAATGGATCAATCCCACCTTCCATCTCAAATGTTTCTTCATTGGCAAGTCTTGAAGCATCAGGTTGTTCAATTTCAGGTACCATTCCAGGTTCCTTTACCAATCTCTCAAACTTGGAGTATCTGGACCTCTCTTTTAATGCGATAACAGGCGACCTTTATCCAATCTCTGGTCTAAGGAACCTGCAGGTCCTAATGCTAGTGGCGAACGAACTAAGAGGACCAATCCCAAAATCAATCTGCAAACTTTCATCTCTTAAAGCGATTTCTATGAGAAACAATGGTCTTGAAGGAAGAATACCTGACTGCATTGGTGGGCTTGCGAAACTAGAAGCCTTTCGCATCAATTATAACTCCTTTGATGATACTGTCTTCATTTTTTTCATTGTTTCAGAACTCTAGTCCTCTTTCCATTAGTCTAAGTGAAATAACATTAAAAATAGATCAGCACCCATCTCCGACTAAGTTGCAACTGATAGATCTGTCTCTTAGATCGTGTAGTTTGAATGGAAAAATTCCAGATTTCATTTCTAACCTGACCAAACTTGCCTACTTAAATTTGGCCAATAATAGCCTAAGTGGAAAATCCCTTCTTGGTTGTTCAAACTCCCAGAACTCTCTCGCTTAGACCTCTCTGATAACAACCTTGAAGGACGCCTACCTCCTGTTCTTCTTCATCAATATATCGTATCCACATTACTTGATGTATCAGGTAACAAACTTCATGGCCCTATCCCTCTTCTGCCTGACACTCTTGAAGTTATTGATCTGTCTGGAAATAAATTTACAGGAGAAATCCCAACACAGATAGGAAAAATGTTACCAATTGCTAGATACATTTCCTTCTCCCGAAACCAATTCTCTGGTCCTATTCCCAGCTCTCTTTGTCAGCAGAACAATGTTCTTTTAAAGATTCTCGATTTTTCATACAACCAAATGTCAGGTACAATCCCTTCTAATTTGGGAAACTGCAAATCTCTCATGTTTCTGAATCTTGGAGCAAACTACATCATTGGAAACCTCCCAGATGAACTTGGATACCTAACAAATCTTAGTTCTCTTCAGGTGAACAACAACTATTTGGATGGCTCTTTCCCAAATGCCATCAGTCGCCTAAAGCAATTGGAGTTCTTGATCCTGGGGCATAACAACTTTGAAGGAAATATTCCCTCATTTATCAGTGAGCTCCAGAATCTTAAAATTCTTGTTTTGAAATCAAATTCATTCAATGGTTCCATCCCACAAGAGATCAAATATTTGCGTCAGCTCCAATTCATTGATTTCTCAAACAACAAACTCTCCGGTCCAATACCCAATAAATTAGGCAGTTTCAGCTCTCTCATTGCGCAACCTAGAAGCGAGGTCTTGCTTGGTTACATGATCGAGCTCACATACGCAGGTGTGGCAATGGAAATGGTGACTAAAGGGAAGTTGCATGAACTTGAAGTTGTCTATTCATACAACACCGGCATTGATCTCTCAAACAATCTATTGGAAGGAAAGATTCCCAAGGAAATTGGTCTTTTGCAAGCTCTTTACATGCTTAATCTATCACATAACAGGCTTTCTGGAGTGATTCCTCCGAGTTTAGGCAGCATGAGAAGCATGGAGTCTTTAGACCTCAGTTTCAACCACTTGACAGGAGCAATTCCAGAGACTCTAACTTCATTGGACTTCCTTGGCCTTTTGAACCTCTCCTACAACAACTTGAGCGGGAGAATTCCAATGGGAGCACACTTTGACACACTTAGTGGGGATGGATCAGCTTATATGGGAAATACCTTGTTATGTGGGACTTCTATACAGAAGAGATGTGTAAGTGATACTGATCACGTTGGTTCCGGAAATGAGAAGGTCGAGGAGGAAGAGGATGAAAGAGACATGGGGCCTCTTTATGGGCTTGTGGCCTTGGGTTATGGGGTTGGGTTCTTCACATCATTTGTTTGGACTATGGCCGCGAGGGGAAAACAAACATGTAAATGAGTGCAGTAGTTGGAATCAACAGTTGGTCCAAGAATAAGCTATCTTAGAGAACAGAGGCCTGCCTGGCAGGTCATGCGGGCGTGTGTATATATGTGTATCTATCCATTTGGATTCATGTTAATGATAAAGCCTGTTAGAATTTGCTTCCAAATATATTCAAATTCATTCCACACCCACACACATACACCTATACACACATAGAGAGACTAATATGTTGCATCTTATTAGTATAAAATTAGGAAAATTTGGATATGAGATGACAAAGCTTTCTCTTAGTTATAGTAAACTCTTTCATCCAACCCAGATTAATGATACATGGCTACGATGATGATGATATAATATGAACGCATGCTATTCTTAAGTTGCATCAACATTTTAGTTCTATTGAGTGTTAATGTTTTTTATTTTTTTTATCCTTCTTTTTTAAAGTTAAAACTTGAGTACATGTTCGTTATCTTCATTATTAGACTGGGCCATTAAACAGGCAGAGACAGGAGGAGGCCGGCCTCGCTAGACCGGACCCAGCAGATTAGGCCATTGCAAATGGAGAACGCCATGAACATTTCACATTTTGACTGTGGCGTACACATGTAGATTACTGCATAATTCCTACTCCAGCCTTGTTAAGCAACATATGCATGTGCCTGCGCAATGACAAGATTCATGGAGCAGCCAAGAAATCAGAGGACTTTGTCCAAAGGTTTGTGTTAATAATTCAAAATACACAAATACTAACAATAGAAAAATAAATTAGAATTTCAGAGATGGATTAGTCTCATCAAAATATGATTATACAAGCATTATAAGTACAATCATTGTGGAGAAATGTTTTGAAACAACTATCTTTCATTTGAAATTTCGACTTACATGTCTGGATGCAATATATGTTTTGTTGATCTTTTGTACAGCAATCTAAATTTTCTGATAGAAATTGATGTATTGTGTGTGGAGGGTGCAGTAGAAAATGAAAGGGAAAGAAAGAAAGAAGAGTGGAATTCCAGGTTGCGTGGTAGAATATCCCTTTTGTCATTGGTTGAGTCTAGACTGACATCAGCTGTCGGACAAAGAGTCTTGGACGACATCTGTTGGGCAAGCACT
This sequence comes from Camphora micrantha, assembly GCA_003546025.1. Classification (NCBI taxonomy): domain Eukaryota; kingdom Viridiplantae; phylum Streptophyta; class Magnoliopsida; order Laurales; family Lauraceae; genus Camphora; species Camphora micrantha. The sequence goes on along the minus strand of QPKB01000005.1, from coordinate 8,674,438 downwards.
GCCCATACGAGTCTTCCTTTCTTGTCCAGAAAAGTCCACAGGCACGACCCATGTGATCTTCTCGTTCACATGCAATGTCTACAAGGTTCATCCAAAGAAGCTACTCTCTAAAGACTGTCTCGTGCACCAACCCACATCCCCGATCGACCTTGATGTGTTAAAGATGGATGGGCCATGTGTACAATTTGTAAGCCACATGCCTCCACTGACCTTAGTTTCAAAGCACTATAAATCAAAGTGCTCTCTCTTTGTGTACAAGGAATGCAAGTGATGGTGCAGTGAATGAGAAGCAAGGTGTGTAAGTGGTGAGTGAGAGAGTATTGTAGAGGGTCCCTAGTGTAATGTTTGTATAAAGTGCTGTGAATTTTGTAGTGTTGAGTCTGGGTCCACTGTAGGTTTCCTGCTACATCTACCTTCAGCTTAGTCTCCCCTCGGTGTAGATAAACTATTGGCTATTTGGCTTCGTTGCTACTAGTATTGAGTTCACTGGGAAATATATATACACAAATACAAAGACTGAGGATATGTCAAAGACACTTTAATCTTCCATGGTACCACATAGAAGTGACCAAAGGTTGATGGAGAGTTAAAAACATGGAGAGTAGCGGCTTTAGGATTGTGGGCCTAGTACCTATTAAATTTCTTTTGACGACCATTCCAGCCAAAATCTCAAAAATAGTGTTAGTGGATGCAACATAAATACTTATCAACATTCTTCTTTGGATGCACCCACTCTTCAATAAATACTGCAAGCTCGAGAGGTTGGCTAACCATTCGAAATCATGGCTGGTTGGCTCTGATATTATATTAGGTATTTTCTTACTAACCATTTCTGCCAAAACTTGGAGGTGTTAGTAGGAATGGTTAGCCAAAAAAACTTAATATGATATTAGAGCCGACCAGCAGTGATTTCGAATGGTTAGCCAAAGAAATTTAATATGATATTAGAGTCAACGGTCATAAGATCGAATCCCAGGAAGAATGACTCAACAGTAAAAATAAATACACGTTGCCAAGAGTGCACCAACCGAATTCCACCTGAGGGGAGTGTTGAGAAGTGGGCTCTTTCCATAGAGGAGTATTGAAAAGTACTTATGCTGTATCTACTAATACCTCGGAATAATTAGCCAAAGAAACTTAATAGCACCAAGGTCACAATGTAGAGAGTACACAAGTTTTTCATTTATACTATATTTGTACCTTGTACTGTAGTATTTTTTATTTATATTCTTTTCCTTATACTACAACCTTGATCTTTAAACAAGGCAAATTAGAGATAATTATAAAAGATATTATATTGTCACATGCGGAGATACAAATTCTTCTCATTTAGTATGCGCGTCATGGTTATTGACCATTGCCACTTTCTCAATTTTCTTCCAACTGCCAGCCTTCTATAATTTTATTCAAAGGCTTGTCAAAACCCAACCTAAATTCCAAGCCGGTTTTAATTTCAGGTCTAAGCTTCACCCAAACCAGGGAAAGCCTAGGGGCGGACCCAAGTACAAGGGTTTGAAGGCTTCCCCCCATTCAAACTTGAAAAAAATTCAAATTAAAGACCCCTACAGATATTGAAAATTAATAGTTTTTTTACATTTACCCTTTCTCCTAAGATTGTTTTTACATTGAGCCCCCGATCCCCCAAAAATTTCTGGTTCCACCCCTGAGCAACGCCATCCGAATTTCACTTTGGCCAGGTCAGGCCATGTTGATTGTGTTTTGTTTTTGCAACGAAAGAAAAGGAAAAAAAAAAGAAAAAACATAGGGTTATTAATTCTCCAAATTTTATCTCCAATTGGTTACCAAAATACTAAAGCATAAATATCCAATATTGAGGAAGGTGATATTATGAGAATTCAAAAGGCCCAAAGTCACTTTCCAAGAAATTGATTTTGAGAATTCTAGAATTCAAATTGAGAATTTTAAATGCTTTATGTTAGAAAACTCTAGCGGTTATTTAGCAGAATTCGAAATTCACCAAATGTTGTCCCTTAAGAGGAATTTCAAATGCTCAAGTATATTTTAGTGTTAAAAAAATTAAATTCAAAAAAGCTAAGAAGCTATAATAATGACTTTTATGTAAGAATACATAAACTAATCCTTTTTTTTTTTTTTTTTTTTTCAAATGTAACATTTATGTAGGTTGAATTCCAGTGCTGTAACAACCAAGCTGGATGTAAATGGGTCGATTCTCATCTGAAGCCATGGTGGATCTGGAACCAAAACCATTAACGAGAAGATGGATCCATAATTGTTAATAAGAAGATGGAATCAGAACCAGAAGCGGCTCCGTATATGGTACTGGTCTGAATAGAGAATGATAAAAAAAAGAAAAAAAAACCCTTAGTTTTTAGGAAAAATTCTAAAAAATTGAGGTAATATGTCAGGTCCCAAATCTATAGATCGAAACCAAGGTAGTGTTAGACCCAGATCCATTTACATCACAGGTCCGAAAAAGGGCCCGGACCCGGACCGAACCTATTTTCTTATTAGGGCCTCAATAAAGACCCAAATTCAATTTTTAATAATTTTGAAACTATGAATAATCGAAAATTCAGAAACCATTTACATCCCTACATACTGGCCATACAGGACATTTGAAATGCTAAGAGTTGGAAGTTGGAACATGGGTGTGTAAATGAGAGTGCGTGGTGCGTGGGCTTGAGTCAATAAAATGTATCCCAAGAACGAGGAAACAAAAAAAGAAAAAGGCTAGTGTTCTTCTCGGATATAGCTCAAAACAAACGGGCCCTAAAATGAAGTGAAATCATCACACAGCCGCTTAAAAACCATATAACTCCCGCCAAATCGCGTTTCTGTGGGTCATGTAATCTCTCACAGTCACAGACAGAGTCCTATGGGGTTTTGTCATTCCAAACGCTATAGGCATCAGATATGGAGAAAGGTCTGATTTCTGTGGATAGGTGGGATGAACAGAGCCAGGCCTATTTCCTCACTCATCTCCACGCCGATCACACCCAGGGTTTGTCCCACAGATGGAAGAGAGGCCCTCTCTTCTGCTCTCCCATCACCTCTCGGCTCTTCCCTGCAAAGTTCCCAGGTTTCAATCTGTCGTTGATTCGGGTTTTGGAGATTGGGTCGCCCCATTTGATTTCTTTGGTTTCTCCCTCTTCTGGGACAGAGATTGCCGTTCGAGTTACTGCAATTGATGCGCTCCATTGCCCTGGTAATGATTTGTTTGGATTATGCATTTCTGTGAAATATTGTAGAGAATGGAGTTGTTGGTTATTTGTTTTTGAATTACTATTTTGGTAGATAACTGGGTGTTTTCTGAGTTGGGAGTTTGATTTAAGTGGGACCCACTTGATTATGATTGCCCTCTTCTTTCTTGTGGTCCCTGATCAAGTCTCCCCAAATGAAGTTTATCTGTGATCTCCCATTTCAATTCACTCATTTTTTCTATGTAGAAACAGGGTTTCAACCAATTTTTTTTCTTTTTTATTGTGGGTTTTTTTTTTTAGGATTTGTAGCTTGATCAAGTGAGACCCACTTGCTTCATCTCTTTCGTATGGGTCTTTGATCAAGTGGGTCCCACGTTCCCTGATGGTTTTAGAACAAGATTCTTCTCAAATGAACTTTATCTTGGATGAATCATACCAGTTAAAATGTTCAATTCTCTAATTCTTCTTTTTTTTTACTTTTGATACTTTGGTTGTTAGAAATTTGGTTTTGTTAAATTGATAAAACCATTGTATGTTTCACACTCTTGTATGATATATTTATAGTGCAATATGGCCTCAATCAAAACCTTGGTTGAAAGGGTTGGAAGTACATGATTTTGAGCCACAATCAAATCCCTTTATTTGAAGGGATTACATTCATATGATTTTAGGAAATTTGATGGAGCAATTTAAACAACCCCCAAGAGAACTGAATTGTGATAAACTGATAATACTCCACCTGCCTATTAAAAGGTGGAATTGTTTATGTCCAAGAGTTTAGGGATGTCCAGATAATACTCTGCTGGATTATTTCTCATACCAAGTGTCATAGGCTGCTGATGTGAAACTATAGCATCATTTAGAAGATGGCCTTAACCAAGTTTGCTCGCAGCTGGCGGCAGTCATAGCCTTCATCAAGGGACTTGACACTGTGGTTTGTTCCTTGTTTTTCCAAGAGATGGGGCTGTCTAGAAGAATGTCATATTAGCCAGTGACTGAACCACTCATCATTTGGCTACTGCGACTGGCCCAATCAAATCACAATAATCAGAGGGGTGGACCATGGATGTCACTGGTGGGGGACATGAGAATTCTCTGTGCTGGGGTACCTTGGAGAGACTGTTGAACTTGAAGTGCTGAAAGCTGGTGCATAAATTGGATGCAGATATGAATGAAATACATAGTTGTGAGGTAAATCGAGCAGCCTACCAACCTTCAATAAATGGTTGCATCCTGTAAGAGCGCATCTAATTAGTAGTAACTAGTAAGCTTAATAGTTTGCTTCATTGGAAATGTTTAGTGGTTTTTGCCCCAAAAAGACCCATGTCATTTAAAATCTCAGGTGTGTTCTTCAGTTGGGTCCAGAAGATCCATATCTGAGATATCACTTCTATGCTAAGAAAAAACGATAATGTCACTACTTTTTTTTTTCTTTTGAAATTTGATTTGTAGAAATCTTTTTAAAGCAGAGATGAAACTGGGATCACTACTGTTCACGACAATGTTATCAATGTAAACAAACATGAAGGTGCATCTGCTGCCTTTAATATAGGAGAAGAGCGAGTAATCTGCCTTGGATTGGCAGGAACCAGCTTCCTGTTGAACTGTGGGGAACTTAGGAGACCAGCTGGAAGATGCTTGCTTAAATCCACATAATCATTTTTTTAACCCGCAACTATTATCTTTTATCAGTAAAATCCTGGGGGTATGTGCTTATATAAACCACTTTGCTGAGGTCCCCACTGAAGGAAAGCATTGTTGAGGTCGAGTTGGTGAAGTGGCCAATTGTGAAGGCAAGGCGTTCTTGCTGTGTGAAATCTTTAGGTACCAAATGGGCCTCGTTAGTTATACTGCTTGATTAAGCTATCTGCATGGTGCTTGCTCGTGTAGTTCCATTTATGGCCTTGCAGTGCCTTTGGCGAAAGCTTTTGGCTCTGAGGTTGTGGTTATGGTTGTAACAAAAGCTTTGCAAGAATGCAAGGGGTGGAAAGCTTATCTGAGACAGATAATGTTGGCTGGGAAAGGTAGTACTTGAGGACCAGTCACGAAAGATGATTTAGGTAGAATAAGGAATCACACAAGCAGAGCATTCATAGTCTTCATTCACTAGATTTGATAGGTTGCTATCATCAGCCATGGTTCACGTTAACTATGGTTCTCATTTCATATAAGTTGTTGATGTTCAATGGATGATCCAATATGAAAATACCTATAGCAATTTTTTTCTATAGGTTACTCTCATTACTGTCATGCAAAAATTGGATGGTCATGGGAAGCCATTCTGATGCCATCGCTTCCTAAACTGTGGAAGTATCTGAGGCTTGGTTCCTATAGTGAATCATGATTAGTCAGTGATGTTCTCTCATGCTTAAGTTTCACTCTGTTCCATGTTAGATCCTAGATTTGTTGGGTTGCCATTATCAGCCATTGTTCATGGTTGGTTGCTGTGCAGGTGCTGTCATGTATTTATTCTGTGGCGAATTTGGATCCATGCTATATACAGGAGATTTTCGCTGGGAAGCAGACAGTGACAAAGCACTAATTGGGAAGAGCCAGATCCTCAGTGTTCTTCAGGGGAATGAACTTGACTTTCTTTATTTAGACAACACTTACTGCAACCCCTTGTTCTCCTTTCCTCCCCGTGATGTTGTGGCTCAACAGGTCCACTTCTTTTACCATTTTTTTATTTTATTTTTATTTATTTTTCTGAAATTGATGCTGTGTGATACTTGTAGGTTGTGATGATTCAGTTAGTATCAGGTGGATGCTGCAATGCATTCATTTAACTATGCTACGCTTCAAAAGACTCTTTCATTGCTTACTTGATAGTTCTTTTGATGTAAAGATGGTCACAGTGCAATGGTTTTGTCTGAGAAGGATCTTATGTTCTGGATGGAATTGCTTGAGACCCTAAGATTCCATTAGAACTCTACTCAACATCTGTTGTGTTTTCTTGTCCTTTTATTTTCTTAGAAAACAGCTTCAGAGGCTACTTTCATGCCTAAACACCCAAAAAATCCACTAAATTGATACTATCTTTGATATTTGAAGCTGTTCCTTACATAGCTTCTCTCCGCTTGAGGCCCTAAAGAAATATATTGTCTTCAGGCAGTACAGCTGAATAATCAGTTATGATAACAGTTTGGCAGCCAATATTACAGCCAAAAATATGAGTGAAATAAAATGTTCATGTGTTGTTCTGAATGAAGCAGTGACAACAATTTTCTTTCCCCAAAATGACAACTACTGGTGGAACCAATCTGGTGGTTACTCCTTGAGATGATATATGGCCTTTTTTAGCCAACAAACCTTGCTATACTTACCCTGATTTACAAAACCAGGAATCTACTTGTAAATTTCCTCCTAAAGATACCATAAAGGCATTTTTAACATCCAAATCTTGAAGTGGTTACTCTTCATATGAGACAGAAAGATCTATCCTTGTCTGTTGGAAGTTACAGGCCTTTAGCAAGAAGGGATGCCTTGTATCTCTCAATTGAAACATCTGGTCTGTGCTCAATGCTGCTTTCCACTGAGATGGTAAGAGACTCTTAGACATTTGAAGGAGTTGTAATTGTTGAGAAGGCATAAAGAAATTGATGATAATCAGGAGACTCATTGAGTAGACAGATTTTTTAATCAAACTCTTGGCACACTGTTGCTTACCTTTTTGAGATGCGACTGGTAAGTGGTAAGTCAGAATTAGATTAAGAAAATACATTAGGAAGGACCACCACTATCCTGCTCAGGAATAACTTCAGGCCAATCTTCGTTCTTATGTTTCACACATCTTCAATGACTCAGAACATGTTCACCCTCAGGATTCTCGACAGGGACATAACTTCCAACAGTTGGTGCTGTATGAAATTCTCAATCATCAGGCCAGATTGAGACACAAAATTCATCAGTGACTTTTGGCTAACTTTGTCGAAGTGGATGAGCATGAATCTTCAATATTCCACCGCATATCACCTGCAGTCTGCAGATGGTTGGTCAGACTGAAGTGGTAACTTGAAGCATAGAAACATGTTGAGCACTGTGGGGCAACATTTTATAGTGAGACTTAGTTTTCCGGCAAGCTAAATTCACTTATTGTAGTTCAATTAATTGTTCAACATGTAATTAACCTTTTCAGATCGTGAAGGGCACCGACCTTAATACACACTTGTCTATTGCTGAAACCTTAATCAAGCTGATGCATTCGCCTTACATATATCAAAACTTCAAAAGTAGATGAGATAGAATAGGAGTAATACTAAATGTCTAGACCCCTTCATGAATGAGCTATAGTCACTAATCAAAAGAAAACTGAAAGAGATCTTGTCATGGTATCCTTATAGGACAGATCCCGAAAATAACCTACACAAGCTAAGCCATGAAAGATAGTTCCTTGCAGAATGGTTAAAAGATTTTTGGTTACGTATGTGGTTAAATTTCCTGATTTGGATCACTCTTATATACTCAATGCGGTTGATGTTGGGATTAATTTTCTGTCAATTTATTAAAGCACTATAGCAGTCCCTGAACCTGAATCTTAATTGCAAAACCCATAAGCAATATCATACATGAATTTCAAATCTAAAGGTGGGCTGCTTGCAACAGCAGTTCGCAGATCTGAATTTCCTTGGCAAAACTCTCTTACCATCAATAGGACTTTGCAATCACACTCATCTCATATCCTGACTGCAGATTTAGTGATGAAAACAGTAAAACCGCAATCTGAACTGCTTGTATAAACTATTGAACTTGTTAAAGTTTCTATACTCCAAACTTTTCCGGTATCAATAGTTTCCTTGCAAGTGTGCGCAGTTTATCTTGTGGATGAATATTTGGAGGGTAGTATTGTTCATACTCAATTTTTCTCTAGCATTTATGATTATGCTAAATTAAAGAATAAAATGCAAGTACTGTCTGTGTTTTTGTTTGGTGCACGGTGCACCTTTGACATTTGTAGAAAACAATCCAGCAAAGATCTTTATGTGGATCTGCTTATAATGTGATATTGAATCTATATCCAATCTTTGGCATCACTGGCCTTCTTTTGCATATTGAATTACCTTTAATTTTGTTAATGTTGTGTTTGGCTCCTTGTTGAGATTCAAGCAAATTATCCTCTGCCCCTGATTTATTGGGAAATCGTTCTTATTAGAAGTAGCAAAAATGTCAGAAATCAGAAAAAATGCTATTTCAGGCATTAGGCTTTGTTGTGTCGTAAGTGCACACGAAAAATGCAGTGCTTAGACTTGGTATTCCTACCAAGACTACAGTTCCTAAAATGAGGATGACATTTTTTCAGGTCCCAAACTAGCTTGGAGCCAAACATAGCCTAGGTGGAAAGAAAATTGCACACATGATTTCTCTTCATTCATGACTGTTTAACAGGTTGTTGATATCATTGCTTCCCATCCTGACTATGACATCATCATTGGCCTTGATACTCTTGGGAAAGAAGAGCTTTTGCTTCACATTTCACGTGCTTTGAAAACAAAGGTTTCTTTCTTCCAGTGCATTTGATTCTTTCTTGTTTTCTTCTAGATTCTTTCTTCTCCTAGATAGTTGAAATCCTTAGTATCTTATTCTTCTTCTTTGCTTAATGATGCAACTTAGGGGCCCTTGAGTCTACCCAGGCCCATTAAAACCAAGTGAGGGCCAGGTCCATGAGGTGCAGATGGCCTAGGCATGCACAGGCCCAGATGGGCAGAACCAGGTCCACTCAGAAAAAGGCCTTCAGTCCGGCTGAGTGCAGTCAAGGCCTGCCGGGTGTAGACAAAGCCCTTCCACATCTGCCAGACCCAGCCAAACACAATTATGAGTCTTACTGGTCCACCTGGAAGGCCCAGTCAAGACTCATTACTTGCTTTGAGATGGGCACAAATTGTAAAATAAGAGGGCCTTGGACCTCATGTAGGCAAATTCCCCAGTTGGACCAAGGGCCCCTTGTGGATTTGGGACAAACCTTGGCTGGATTCGCCTCCATCATCTTTAGAAATCCACCAGCTATAATTATCAATATTCTTTCTATTTTATTTTTATCTAGACCTGAGCATTTGCTATACTACTACTGTACTACTGCAGTTGGCTTGAATGTAATATCAGAATGGATGGTAATTTATTCTGCTGAAATCTGAGATAACAGTTAGGAAAGATATTGATTACTAATAGTGATTTCAAGTGACAGTGAGCAAAAGAAAGGTGAAAACAGTATCTTATGTAATTGAATTGAAATTTTAGTTTGTGCCATCCAAATGGAGCAGAAAGGCGGCCATCCATTTTGCTAAAATATTTGAAACAGCTGCTAGTTTGAGTTTTATCTAAATTCCTTTTCATATTCATACTAAAAATCAGAAATAGCTTTTACTTTCCCATGTTTTTATGTTTCAATTCCTCATTTTTTGTGCTATTAGTTATTCTAAATTGAGTTTGCATATCTGTTCCTTAACTTCTGTTCTAAATTGAGTTTGCATATTTGTTCCTTAACTTCTATCTAATGACTATTAAAGATCTGGGTATGGCCGGAACGTCTGCAAACCATGCACCTGCTTGAGCTCAGTGATGTCTTCACAACAAACACAGCCCTTACAAGAGTGAGAGCTGTTCCCCGTTACTGTCTTACCATTAAAAACCTGAAGGGACTAAACTCAGTACACCCAACTATTGGAATTGTGCCTTCTGGTCTTCCATGGGTGAGACCTGTGGAGGGAAAAGACTCTTCTGTTGGTTCTGATCTCTCTGTTTGTTGTACGAGTAAAAGGAGTCGAAAGAATAGAGTAGTTGTTGATGTAAGTCAGGTGGTTGCTTCAAAGTTCCCCAAATTGCTCCATGAACGTCTCTATTCAGTTCCATACTCGGATCATTCATGCTTCAGTGAACTACAGGAGTTCATCAAGTTTATCAAGCCTGCAAAGATGAGAGGCATTGTATCTTCATCAATTTGTTATGTCAATCCCTCTTACTACTTCTGTGACCTTTGTGAAGACAGTCAAGACCATCAGCAGGTTGATCAGTCATCGGAGAGTGTTGAAGTCATCCAATCTGAATCTGTTAGTGGGTGTAATAAGTCCAATATAGCAAGAGGGAGGAAAAGCAGTGACAAGGTTAGTGGTTTAGGTGTGCGTAAGAGGAGGGTTAGCATTTCACGGAGAGAGAGAATTGGTGCAAGGATTGCTGAGATGGATAGCACTTCTTGATTTGATTTGGGTGCTTGGATTTTATTAAGTTCAAAAGATGAAGATGATAATTGAGGTGGTGTGGTGTTTGGACATTATTGCATGAGTATTTACCAAATTATTACACAAATTATTTTAAATTCAAAGTATCTGCAGTAATTGTGGCACTTGATACTTATAGTTGTATGGTTATACTTTGGGAGTTGAGTTTGATGGATCTTCAGCATCCTAGAATGGGCTAGGAGGCATAGATTGTCATATTCATGGGAAAAATGCATTATAAAGAAAACAGAGGTTCTAACTTTGTATTATCTGCCCATGCTATCATTTTCTGTTTTGTTCCCTATTTCTGAAAATATTTCTTTCGAGATATAGAGGATGAAAGATTGGAATGTTGAAGAGTGGGCTCCACCCAAAGGAGAATATTAAAAAGTATTTCCGCTGTCTCTACTAACGCCTAGAGGTTTTGGTACGAGAAGATTTTGACTTTTAGTATCTTTTTTTTTTTTTTTTGGGTTACATGGAGGACTTGAAGTAGTAGAGCCAAGGGACCTTTTTGTGATGAATCATCATCATCATTAGAGCCTTACCCGTCAATATGAGGTTGGCTTGCCTATTTGTTTCTTCAACAATATTACAAATACTTGCTTAGAAGGGAGATAGATGGAAACAAACAGTCCCTAGCCTTTTACTTCATATATTTGTGTTATCATTGAACAAGATAGGTCTCTCTAATCATTTCTCTATGATGTATCCCACGTATCCTATTATAAAAGCAGGAGATAAGTTAGTCACAAGATCCTTTGAGGTGGGCCTACTTCTTTATTGGAATTCATAGAATTCTTATTTAGAGAATTTTGAAATTTTCAGACGAGGTGGAGTTTCTGAATGCTCTATCTTATTTGTACATCTAGAAATTCTACAAAAAAAAAAATAAAATAATAATAATAATAAATAAAAAAAATTAAAAAATCTAAAGGGGTTGGAATTCCTGAATTCTCAAAAGTCATTTGGGACCTTTCAGGTGGCAGAAATTTTAAATGCTAGTGAAGAAACATGACATTTGCAAATGGCAGGAGACAAGATGTCACATCATATAAAAAAAAACACAACATAGCAAAGTCAAGTCAAAAAATCCTAAAAAATAGGCCTGGGCATGTTTGGTTAGAAGAATTGTGAGAATTCTTGTCTAGGGGAATTATGAGAATTCCAAATGCTGTCTCCTAAAGTCATCAGTCATGTGATTTGTCTTACTGTGGGAACAACTCACATTGAAGTAAAATTTGAGAGTATACCATTGGTTGGGATGACATTCATTTAAAACTTGTTCATATTATCAATATGTAGGCCTAATTGTGGAGTTCCACAATTAACACTCATAGTGGGGAGACTCAAGGAAACCTGGACTCATTTAAGGGAGATTTAGTATGTGAGTTGATAGTATGGCTCCCCTTATTATATCTCACACGCTTCTTATGAGTGGGATGTGTGGAACTCTATCGTAGGACCACCTATTGATAATTCGGACCATTCAAAATGAATGTAATGTACTCCATAAACAAATCCAAAAATTTTACTTTATTAGAAGTTGGTCCCACCATAAAATTGGGCGCATAACTACTAATACAATCAGCAGTTATAATTAATTGGGCCCCAATATCAAAACATTATAATGAAGAATGGGACCCATTAGAGGAACCCACGTTGGATGTCCAAGTGGGACGACCATCCCTTTGGATTGTTTTCATGTTAGAATCCTTCCTCTCCAAAAGTTTAAAGATTTTAATGAACTACAGGACTTTATTAAGCTCATCAAGCGTTGAAGATGAGGGGCATTGCTTAATCTTATGGTGGGATCATGAACTCAACTAAAGTAAAATTTGAGAGCATATCATTGGAGGGGATCGCATTTATTTTAAAAACAATTCAAACTATCAATAAATGTGCCAAAAGATGGGACTTCCACATGTCACACTCACGCAAAAAGCATACGGGAGACTTGGAGATTTGCACTTAAGTTAAGTGATTTAGTATGTTAACTGTGGATACGTCGAGTGAGTGGGATGTGTCGAACTCCTAAGTAACCGGTACCTATTGATAATCCGGACCATTCAAACTAAAAGTCATACCCTCTCTTAACAAATTTAAAATCCTATCAAAATAGAAGTTGGACCCTCTATAAGAATAAGCACACAACAAACAACATAATTAGCACTTATTACTAATTGGGCCCCCAATATCAAAATATTGTAATAAAAATAGAACCCATTAGCCATTAGGGGTTCCTTGTTGGACGGCCAAAGGGCAAGATAGTTAAGGTCTTAGGCTTGTTTTCATGTTATAATCCTTCCCAACAAAAGTTCAGACAGCTTCCTATTTATAGTCAATGTGCACTCGAATTACAAGATAATAATAGCAGGTATAGTTTAAGTAGGAGCCCAAAACCAGAAACTTTTTGAACCAGCAATCGTTCCGGATCCAACAAGGAAACTCAAAAAACACCAAAAAAGCAGTTCGTGTCGGCACCGAAACGCAGACTCCTCCCCCAATCCGGACTCACCACGTGTACGTCTATAAACAGCCCAAACCAAAATATATATATATATACAAGCATTCAACGCCGTTAATCCGTCTCTCTCTCCACCACCAACTGAAAGCACCTCCTCTCCCTCCCCCCCCCCCCTACCACTTACTTCTTCTCTTTTGTTTCTCTCTCTCTCTCTTTCTTCTCTCATCGCCATTCTCTCTCTAGATCTTACTCTTTCTCTCTCTAGATCTCATAATTTCTCCCCTCCTCCGACTGAGCATCAATGGCGCCAGGTGTCATGTGCTGCTTTGGCCTCCGGGGATTGTCGAGCTCCGTTAGAGATCCATCGCCGGAGGATGTGACGGAGGATCATGCATCGGAGGAGCAGCAGATGGGCGGGGCAGTGCTGGTGGAGCTGTTTGCTTCGCAGGGCTGCGCCACCTCGCCCGAGGCGGAGCTGCTACTGTCGATGCTCGGGAGGGAAGATTTCTTGTTGGAAGTTCCGATTGTAGTGCTGGCGTACCACGTGGACTATTGGGATCATCTCGGGTGGAAGGATCCGTTCGGATCTAGCATGGGGACAGTAAGGCAGAAGGCTTACGTGGAGGCACTGAAGTTGGACACGCTGTACACGCCGATGGTCGTGGTTCATGGTAGGGCCCAGTGCATGGGCACGGAAAAGAATCAGATCATCTCAGCCGTCCAATCTGCGTATCGGTTCGTGGCTCCCGCTTTTGAGGTTGGTGATTTGATATTATTTCTAGGACTTTACAAAAAAATTAAAAAAAAAAAGAATTTTCCAGATTTAGTGAAAATATGAAAGGCCCCAAATTTTAATGTCATGATTGTGAATTTGAAATCAAAAGTCATATTCATAGGTCTAATTAGAGTTTCCAAGGATTTCCATCGTGCCCCCACGTTAGGGATAATTTAGACTGTCCAGGATGAATCTCATGCCCGGACCCACTTATAGAATTTACTATATGATTGAAACATCACTTGGCGCTAATGTGGCATTAATCATGTTTTTGGACGGTGGAGAGTTTTGACCATATCCGGAAGGAGTCAGGATCCTCATAGTATTTCCCACACGGTGATTATGAGTGGTGCCACGTCGCCGCGGACAGCCCGTGCCGACCAGTCAAGGTCTGCTACGTCGTCGCGAGTAGCCTGTCCTGCCTTCGGGCAGGGACTGCCCACAATGATGTGATGAGCCGTGATTGATCCACTTACGATCACCATGAGTGAAATACTCATATGACCCTGATTCATCTAGAAGGGGATGGGATTCAACCTCGACTGTCCATATTATCTCCATCTGGAGCCTTTCAATCTGTGTTCAATTAATTTTACAGCAAAGACCAATCCTATTAAAGTGAAATCTAAGATATGTCAAGGGAAGGGATGGAATTTATCTTGGAACAGTGCGAATTTTCTAATCAAATAAAGCGTGGGTTTTGTTTTTAGAGATGCCTCATCTCTAAACTTCCGTCCGAAGTCTGATGGGCCCCACTAGTGCTCCACTTGTCCCACCATCAGGTGGTCACAATGTGGTCATATTTGATGAGATTGTCAAATCATCAATCTGAAACGTGTATCGATGCTGTGTCGGTTCTGTTTGATTCATTCAATCAGAGAAACACACCTTTTTTGGCACTTTGTGGTGTGAAAAAACTAATAATAAAACACTGCTTGCATCATAATCTTAATGCAAGTGCAGCCTGGCACAAGAAGATTTGCTTCAATTACTTTTGGACTGGTCTGTGTAAGTTGGTATAAGCGCGTCACAACATATTTTAATGTCTCACCCCCCTCAACTCTCTAAATCATAAGTGGGGCCCATCTTTGATAATTCCAAAAAATTTATTGTCATTATGAATTTCTCAGCGTTTGTCTTCTCTCCAATGTGTTGGTTTTGGGTGGCACACTCCTGTCGCTTGGTTGGATCTTACCTGCAAGTCATTGACTAACAACCTAACTTCAAAATTTCATAGAATGACATCATCATCGAACTTATTAGAATCCGGATCTCTCTTTGGATCAAATAGGGAAATCTTGTTTGAACCAATTAGCGATTTATTAATGGTCCCTCTCATGGTTAGGTAATAATTCGGATGTGAGTGGGTTACCTACAATTAAAGATTAGAACACATTTTCAACAATGAGAAACCATCACCAACTCTGGATTCTAGGAAATTGTTTTCCTGTACTTGTATTTGCATGTAACTCTACTGACCTATTAGTGTGGGCTTGACTCGAGTTAGCCAGATCTATGTGGCTCTAGCCCATGGTCATGCCCCCACATGTCTAAGAATAATACATTGAATTTTGTACTAAAAGAACAATGAAGTGTAAAAGACATCCACCATTATCAACCTGTTGGAATTGTTGCTTTGTTTTGTGCTCTTTCTTCTGGGTGGACTTTGTTTTCCCTTTTCTTTTCTTTTTGGCTTTTCCGTGTCGCCCATTATCTTCCCTTCACTGCATCTAGATCCCTTGAGCATTTCTATATTTTTTGCTTAGCTGATTAACACAGCTAACCCACTTTACTGAAAGGCAACATGCAGGTTGGTAAAACCCAACTAGACCCCATGTTCTTTTTTGAATCCATAAGCCCGCCCTGACCATCTATATATCTTGTGTATCTTTCCTTTGTGTGGGAAGCAGGTGTCTTTCCTACGTCTCTCACCAGACTCACTTCGGGTGGGCCTAAAAGGAACCCTGCGTACAAAGGTGGACAGCAAGGGATTGGACATCATGGTCGCCCTCTATGAGACCGGGCTCGTGACGGACTGCACCAAGGGAGAGAACAGAGGCCGTGTTCTCTCCAATGACTTCGTTGTGAGGAGGCTCGAGAAGCTCTGCACTGTCAAAGACTTCTCTGCTAAGAAAGCTGTCACAGGAGGTATCAACTTTTCCCTGTGGGACGATTTCAACAGCAGCAAGTGTGGGGTCGTAGTCTTCCTTCAGAACAGCTCCCTTCATGTGTTCGGCTTGCAGCGTTTCGAGTTGCCAGACAACCTAATTTGAAATGAAAAGCTCTTGTTGTGTACAGTGATTCTTCTTCTTTATGAGATGACTTTTGGGAGAGGGGGAGATGGACATCTAGAGTTATGGGTTTTTTAATTTTTTTTCTTCTAGAGTTTGGATTTTGATTGTTTTGTGGTGAGTTGGGATTGTATTATATTTGGAGATAAGCACCCCAGTAGCTCTATCATGCTAATGAGGATTTATTGTTTAGTAGTGGTATTCTGAATGATTGATTAACCGAATGATTTTGCACTTGGACCTGTAATTCACCCTCAGCAGTCAAAGTTTGAGTATTTTCCTCGTAGCTATTCGTGCAATTTTCTAGGGCTATCGGAAATGTTCACCAAGTTGCTCCTTGCTAGGCCTGTCAATGGGTCAGACCGGGCTTGGGCTTGGACCGTGCAATCCCTTCCCGAATATTGGGCGGGCTTGCCGGGGGTTGTCCAATCTCAGCACTAAATTGAATGAGCCTGTGTTAAATCTCGTCTCGTGCAAGCTAGAGCTTAGTATGATTTGGAATATAAACTAAACATTCTTTGATTTTTACTCTATTTTGTTACAATGCTAGTGCACAACTAAATTGTATTTTTTTTCCTCAATGCTAGTGCACAACTAAATTGTTGCGCTGGCGGAATAAAAAACTCCGTAGATATGAAGAATGTGTTTTATATTTCTGACAGAATAATCTTGGGCAGAGCTTAAAAATGAGCATGTATACAAAATTAGATAGTTGGAAAAAAACACTACTATCTAACAATTTAAAAGGTACATATCATCCATAATCAACTGAATGAAAATGAACCAATGAATAGAAGGCAGAAAAGCACAATGCAATAAATTGTCCATGTACCTGAACTTTGTCCATAATAATTAAACTCTGAAATACACTAGATCTTCACATCAGTGAACTAGCTTGTTGGGTTTGGATATAGTCGAGATGTTCAAACCTCAATGATCAATTGGATGGTAGAACCCACAATTTGATCTAGCTTCATTTTCCTTACTGGCGGGTCAGGCTAGGCTTGGACGGGTTGGGTTTTTTCTACTCACTCCAAGTCCCATTTTGATCAAGCTTTTAAATCATTATCCAAGCCGAGCCGGCTGAGCTCAAATTTTTTTTAAAAACCCTGTATTTTTGGGCTTGGATAGGGCAGGGTACCCATTTCAACGGGCTCAATTGACAGGCCTACTCCTTGCTACTGCAAAACTTTAAAACAGACTCTTTTTTAATATTCATATATATCTGTTCATTCTTTTTATAATATATACAAAACTTATCTTCCAAAGTAAACAAACAAAACTCTACCAGGCTTCATCATGATAATGGTCATCTTCAGGGAAAATAAAATACATAACTGTAATTTGGATGATTAGTTAAAGGCCTGTGGTTTTGTGCAATTGTGGCTTCTGTTTTCTAAGACTACTAATTCTTCAACCAAACAAACACAAAAATGCTTACTCCAACCCAGGGGTGTATATGGGTCTCCAATTCTTAGATTAACCGAAGGTTTTGACTCATTAAAAACAGGGTCTGAATCCTTATTTAGGCTCCGATAAGTAAATGGGTCCAGGTCCGATTTCACCTTGGTTCGGACCCGTGGACCCGAGACTCGACATATTACCTTAATTTTAGAAAATCTCTCCTAAAAACCATAATTTTTTTAATATCATTCTCTACCTAGACTCGGGCCTAGATCCAGACCCGTCCCATATATGGTTCTGGTTCCTGTTCTGGAGCTAAGAAACCGGTTCCCAGTCTGAATCCGGTTCCCCTCTCTTCTTAAAGAATCCAGCTCCGGATCCACCACGGTCCTAGACAGAAACCGACCCGCTGTAAACCCAACTCCAACCCTCTGCACTTAGTTACTCATTCCATTTTCATGTTTTTTTCCTGATGGCTAGAGTCCCGATAAATGATGTCAAGAATCTGTAAAGCAACACTGGGCCCCACTATCTATCTCCGTCTCCATTACTTTCTAGAAGCATCATGATGTTTCTTAATTCTCTTATCCTTCTCTACTTTCCTCTTCATTTCTCTACATGCTTCTAGAAAAATCCATCCCAAACAACTCATGGAAAGGATCCAGAAGCCTCATCCACATTATTCTAGAAGCTTGGTTACTAGAAGTTTCTCACCTCCTCTTTGTATGGTGTACAAAGTGCCAAGTGGAACACATTACCTCCATTCAATTAATCTCTCCACTCATGCCTATAAATAGATGGTGCTGCTTCATAAGCATAAACAACACAAGAGTAGTGAGTGATACAGTACAACAAGAGAAGAGTGCAAGAGAAGTGTGGTGAGTACTTGGGTCCATCGGGTGCAAATAGTAAGTGTTTTGGTGGTAGTGTATTGTGCTTGTGTTTGTTAGAATTGTGCTTGTGTTTGTTGTGCTTGAGAATTGTGCTTTTGTTTATTAGAGTAGTGCAGTAAAGTATAAAACGTGCTTATACATGTACCCATTTATATAATTTGTATTAATTAATAGTCAAGAGTATATTTTGTATAAGTGTGTTGTCTTGAGTCTTGGGTCCATCATAGTCAAAGTTGGGCTTCCCTACAGAATCCAGCCCCATTACCCAACATCACAAGCCCATAAAGAAGCCACTTGTCTCTTCCTTCCTCCTCCTCTTCTTCTTCTTCTTCTTAATTTCATTTTCATTTTTTACTACAATGCTTGTCTCAGTATCACATGTCCTAATTGAAGGCCCACACAATAGGGTATTTCCCAGGTAAGCTGATCCATCCCCACTCAAGTGTCAGAGTGCTCCCCCATTGGAATTGTTGTAGGAGAGGTTCAAATAGCTAAGGAAGTCCAATGAAGTTAGAACATGTGGGATTGCTCCAGTCAAATGGTTGAGACTGAGGTCCAAAGACATAGTGGAATTTCAGGAATTCCTAATAAGGGTGCGTTTGTGCGGAGTGAGGAATCCGGCCTCGACGGAATGCTTCGTGCCCCATTTTCCTTGGTGTCAGAAAGCCATGGCAATACTAATCCATGGTATCATTTTCTAAGCGTTTGGTGCAGCAAAGAAAACAGGCCCGAATTCCGCATATGTGTTGTTTGGTGCAACAACAAATTCCTCGATAATTCCTATCTATTGGTGTTTGGTGCAACATTTTGCTGGATTGGAAAATAACTTCATGCTTACAAAAATGATTTAAATTTTATATAAAAGATTTTGTTATCTCCACACATGACAAATCAAAAGAAAAATGAGAGAGATCTTGGCATGGTGCCCTTATAGGACAGATCCCCATAATAACCTACACAAGCTAAGCCATGAAAGATAGTTCCTTGCAGAATGGTTAAAAAATTTTTGGTTACATATGTGGTTAATTTCCTGATCTGGATCGCTCTTTTATACTCAATGTGGTTGATGTTGGGATTAATTTTCTGTCAATTTATTAAAGCACTATAGTAGTCCCTGAACCTGAATCTTAATCGCAAAACCCATAAGCAAGATCGTACATGAATTTCAAATCTAAAGGTGGGCTGCTTGCAACAGCAGTTTGCAGATCTGAATTTCCTGGGCAGAACTCTCTTACCATCTGTAGTTCTTTGCAATCGCACTTATCTCATAGCCTGACTGCAGATTTAGAGATGAAATCATCTAAAACCAAAATCTGAACTGCTTGTATAAACCATTGAACTAGTTAAAGTTTCTATACTCCATACTTTTTACGGTATCAATATTTTCCTTGCAAGTGTGCGCAGTTTATCTTGTGGATAAATATTTGGAGGATAGTATTGTTTGCTCCAAGTTTTCTCCAGCATTATATATATTAAAGCAATATAATTTTTTTTGCCACGTCATCACTTATCGATCTCTCCTTTCAAGAAAATACCAAAGAAAAAAAATATAGAGACCTTGGCTTTGATGTGGGCCACTGCACTCTCCAGATTAATCTCCTCCAGATTAATCTCCATATTTAAATTCAAACTATTTTTTCCATCTTTATCCTTTCTTAAACCCCACTCCATGTATAGTTTCCTAACTTTTATCTTTATCCAATCCTTGATCATCTATATCCCTAAAATCTCTATTTTCTCTTTCGGTCTTCCCTAAAGTTTCTCTAAACAAGACGAGAGAGGGCCCTCTTTAAAGATCTCTAGCCATAATAAATTACTAATCTCATCTTCATTTACCATTTTCTTCTTTTTGATCCGTCATCACGGGCCCTCAATATCCGATTGCTTCTTATAGTTCCTTAAAATGAAGTTTACACCTTTTTTTTTGTTATTGAGTAGGGTTTAGGATTTTTTTTTTTATTTTTTATTTTTATAATTTTGTAGGTGCAAACACATGTGATTTTGGATTACTGATACGCTGTCATTAGGTGGATTTCATGCATGGGGCTCTCCGATAGCCTAATCACCACTCTTTCATGAATATAGTATGTGTACTTCTATGTTGTCTGTGTGCATGCTAACAATTTTAACATTATGCAGGGTTGATCTTTGTATGGGAAGCTTATTTTGCGCAATTTAATGGCCTACACAATTTTCTTGGATATTACAACAGTACAGGTGTTCAAAATATAATTGCCCATCAAAAAGTCTACTTGGTTTGGACAGAAATTTGGACAAACCCTATGGTATGGCTTGAATATCCCCTATGATATTCAAGCCATACCATAGGATTTGTCCAAAATTCTGTCCAAAAAATTTGTCGAAATAGCATTACTCATTGCCCATTGCCTTATCTTGATTTGAACTTATGTGTGACACTTATGGTGCCTGGTGGCAAATGGGGAGTACTTATTGGGTTAGTAGAGGAAAAATATATCATAACTAACAAATGAGTTTATATCATGTATTAACTGTGGAATGAACGTGAATTGGATATGGAATATGAATCTGGTGCGAGTGATGGCTGTCAATTCACTCTACACAATGGCTTGAGCGAAGATTCCCATGCGACATTTGGGCCCATTCTATATCCACTACAGATTCGGAGCTTCCTCTTTTTTCTTTCCTATACATTTAGAGTTCCATCTCTCCATTTTTTGAAATGTGCGAGAGAGCAACCCACGTTTCTCTTTTAAGATTTGGATTTTATTTTAGGATTTGATTTAGTTGAATTTAAGTTTGAACAACCTACCTAATTTTTTTTCATTGTAGTCTTTCACATGTGTAAGTTTACTTCTTTTGTTCACCTTTATATCTTGATATATAGGATTTTAAGAATAATAAATAATAGCCTTTTATTTTAGATTTATTTTTTCTACTAATATGTATCCAAACTATAATATAAATATTTGTTTGAGCCCGGGCTTAGTACAGGGGTTTGTTGCTAGTTTATGATTATGCTGAATTAAAGAATAAAACACGAAACTCTCATGCAATAATTGATCAGAATAATATGACAAATGTATGAAATCCTAGGTTGGGTCCTAACAAAACTAACCAAAAAGAGTGGGGTCCGCTTATGATAGATCCTACGGTCAAAATCAATCTTATTTAGGTTTTCTGGATCGGGTCCTTACAAAAAAAAAAAAAAAAAAAAACATCCACTTGCAATTATGTTGCATGATCACAACATAAAGGGCCTTGAGATATAATGGAATCTTCCATCATTTTTAAGAATTCAATATTTCTACCATGTTTAATCATTTTTTATAGCAAATATTCCAATTATTAATATGGGGTTTGATTAAAGAGGGGATTCTTATGAGAAAAGAAAGGCCTCAAATATCCCTATATCTCAAAATCAGTCCTCAATTACACATATTGTCCAAATCAATCATTTCTCTCATTGCCTTTTTTTTCTGAGGCCAAATTGCCCTTGTTTTTTTTTTTTTTTTTTGCGAGTTTGCGAGTAATGTTTCAAGCTCGCTAGTGTCAATGAAATTGCTCCACTTGTTTACTTGCAAGTTCCTGAGTAATATCTGGAGTTCGCAATTAGGTCTATGCAACAATTAGAATTGTACTTGCAATCTCTGAGCATGTTTTTCCCTTCACTTCTTTCGAGGTCTATACTAGTCTTCCGTTTTTTTCTATTTTTGAACTTGTAGGCTGGAGAGTATATTTGCAAGTTCAAGAGTTAAGCTTTCACCAAGTAGGATGGTCTAAGTTGCATCATGTCAGATATTTTTTTTTCAAAATTATGCTACGTTATAAATCATGATATTGGTTGAAGATCTAAAATTTTTTTAGCTAGCCATTTCTACCAAAAACCTCGAGGTATTAGTAGAGGCTGCATAAATACTTTTCAATACTCCCCCTTGGTGGGAGTCCACTCCTCAACACTCAGGTGGAAACCGGTCGGCGTACTTTTGGCGGCGCATAATTTTTTTTTTTCATGCGAAGTCATTCCTATTGGGATTCGAACTCACCACCGGTTGGCACTGATACCATCTTAAATCTTTTTACCTAGCCATTTCTACCAAAATCTCGAGGCGTTAGTAGAAGTAGCATAAATATTTTTCAATCCCCCCCCCCCCCCCCCCCCCACACACACACACACACACACTAGGATTAGGGATATAAATGGGCCCTCGATTCTCTGATAACCCAGAGGTTTTGACCCATTAAAAACTGGATTTGGGTGTTTATTTAGGCCCCAATAAGTAAACTGGTCTAGGTCCCACTTTAATTCCGACCCATGGACTTGGGACCCGACGTATTACCTCAATTTTTAAGAATCCCTTATAAAAATTAGTTTTTTTCCCATATCATTTTCTACCTAGAGCCGCACCCATCCCATATGCGGAACTGGTTCCGCACCAGCACCTGCTCATTTCACACAGACAACTTTGTATGGGAAATAAAATTTCACTTCAAATATAGGGACATTGCTGTTAGATTGATCACGAGTATAAGATATAACTATATTTCTTGTGTGATCATTTTAATAGTCTCTCACTCTGATCGGGCTCAAATTTGAAATGAAATTTCATAGGGCGTGCTCGTGCCGCACAGCGGCTGCATTCCCTCTTCTGCGGCACTTGCTTACCAATGGGGGAGTTAGGCCGGATGTCATGCTGGAGAGGAAAATATCAGCAAAACAAAGCGCCGAAAATCATGGAAGGTTGAAATTGTTTCTGCACCAAACAGGTACAGGATGGTGCCAGAAAATCCGGCGCCTTATCTCCCTTTTCTATGGCAACTTACCATTGCACAAACGCACCCTTAATCTCTAGGATGGGAATATGATTATCTTTGATTTCTTGAAAGAGGCTTTGTACATATGTAAGATAAATAAAATACAGAAATGGCAATATGGATGATTAGGCTAAGGCTTGAGGTTATGTACAATGGGGGCTTCTGTTTTCTAAGACTACTCATTCTTCAACCAACCAAGCACAAAACTGTTGACTCCAACCTTCTGTACTCAGTAACTGATTCCCTTCATGCCTTTTTCTTTATGGCTAAAGTCCCAATAAACGATGCGAAGAACCCAACCCCATAGCCCAATGCCACAACACCATAAAGAAGCCACTTGTCTCTTCCATCCACTTCTTCTTCCTTTACATTTTCAGCACCAATGCTACTATCAGTCTCACATCTCTTCGTAACAGAAGGCCCACACAATAGGGTATTTCCCAAGTAAGCTGACCCATCACCACTCAAAGTGTCAAAGTGCTCTCCCATTGGAATTTTCCCACTCAAATTGTTGTAGGAGAGGTTCAAATAGCTGAGGAAGTCCAATGAAGTTAGACTCTGTGGGATTAACCCAGTCAAATGGTTGAAACTGAGGTCTAAGGACTCCATGCTTCTCATTCTGCCCAAACTCACTGGAATCTCTCCAAAAAAGCTGTTGTGTGATAGATTAAGCATGTAAAGCCCTAGCAAGAGGCCAATTTCCGTCGGAATTATTCCCCCCAGATGATTGTTTGACAGATCAATGCCGGTGTTATATGAGAAGACAGCTTCAAGCTCGTGCAATGTCCCTTTGCTCACCATTTCCAAACCCACGCCTGCATATGTGAGCTGGATAATGTAACCGAGCAAGAACCCGCTTTTGGGTTGTGCAGTTAGAGAGCTGAAATTGCCTAATTGGTTGGGTATAGAACCAGAGAGTTTGTTATTTGAGAAATCAATGAATTGGAGCTGTTGTAAATTTGTTATCTTTTGTGGGATGGACCCATTGAATGAATTTGACTTCAGCACAAGAATTCTAAGCTTGTAGAGGTCACTGATAAAGGTAGGAATGTTTCCGTCAAAGTTGTTGTTTCCCAGGTTCATGAACTCCAAATTCTTTAGGTGGCTAATCAGATTTGGGAAGGGCCCATCCAAATGGTTGTCATTTAGCTGGAGAGAACTGAGATTAGTTGCATATTCAAGTTCATCTGGGAGATTTCCAGTGAAGTTATTTTCTCCAAGGTTCAGAAAAATGAGAGATTTGCAGTTCCCTAAACTTGAAGGGATTATACCTGATAAGTGGTTGGATGAAAAATCCATATTCTTTAAAAGAACATTGTTCTGTCGACAAAGAGAGCTCGGAATTGGGCCAGAAAGTTGGTTTTTAGATAAGGAAATGAATATAGCATTTGGTATCATTTCTCCTAAATGGGCTGGTATTTCTCCTGTAAAATTGTTTCCACACAGATTAAGAACTTCAAGGGTCTCTGACAGAAGTGGAATGGGGCCTTGAAGTTTGTTATCTGCTACGTTAAGTGTTGTAGGTAGGAGATACTGCTGAAGTAGAATAGGAGGGAGGTGTCCTTCAAGGTTGTTATAGGAGAGGTCTAGGTAAGCAAGTTTGGGGAGTTGGAATAGCCAAGAAGGAATTGTTCCAGTTAGGCTATTGTTGGCCAGGTCTAAGTACGCAAGTCGGCTCAGATTAGAAATGAAATCTGGAATTTCACCAATCAAATTGCATGATCGCATTCCTAAATATTGTGGCTGAAACTTGGACAGAGATTGATGTTGATCTATTTTCAATGTTATTCCACTTGAGCTTAGACTAACAGAATCAAGAGTGGAGCTCTGAAACAAAGAGAACAAGGAAGAGACAGCACCCTCCATGGGATTGTTATCGATGAAAAAGGTATTTAGATTTGTAAGCCGATCGAAGCAATCAGGTATTCCTCCTTCAAGACCATTCCTTGACAAATAAAAGACTTCAAGAGATGAAAGTTCACAGATTGATTCTGGGATTGGTCCTCTTAGTTTGTTCTCCAATATCCTTAGGACTTGTAAGTTCCTCAGACGAGAGATTGGATAAAGATTACCTGTTATTGCATTAAAAGAGAGGTCTAGAGACTGCAAGTTTGAGAGATTAGAAAAAGAGGCTGGAATGGTTCCTGAAATTGAACAACCTGATGCAGAAAGACTTACCAATGAAGAGACGTTTGAGATACTAGGTGGCATTGATCCGCTGACATTGGTAAACTGAACTGATAGTGTCTCTAACCGGGGCCATGGGAGTTTGAACATCCAATCGAAATCGACAATCAGATCATTGTTATTGTCGACCACGTATTCTTGCAGTTGAGGAAGGTAAGCAATGGAACCTTGGACATTGGAGTTGGAGAGGTCAAGAGAGGAGAGAGAAGACAAATTAGCCAGTTGAGCTGGAATCCCAGAACTCATAAAATTGAAATCCATATGAAGATATGAGAGATGGGTGAGGTTGAGAAACTGGGTTATTGGAAGTGGGCCTGAAATTCCACAATTGGAGAGATGAAGCTGCTTAAGATTGTGAAGAACTGATAAGGGTTCTGCCCAATTCGACGCAGTTGCTTCTGATAGATCCACACCATCCAGACTAAGCTCCTTGAGATTAACCAACCCGTGCAACCAATTCAAATTCCTACTAGAGATATGGCCATTGTACATATAAGTACTCTCAGAAGTCATGGACGCCTTTGATGACGACAGGTTGTAGGAAACAGATGAGAAGTCAAAAATACTAACAGAACATGAAAGATCTAGGGACTCCAAAGATGATAGATTGGTGAACTGGGTCGTGATGGAATCCAAAAACATTGAATTTGAAAGGTTGAGATAAGTGAGGCTTTTGAGATTTGTGACTTGTGGTGGGATTCTGGAAAGCTGAAAGTTGTTGTAGCTGAGATCAAGATACCTGAGATGGCGAAGGGAGAAGAGAGATGGAGAGAGTGTTCCATTGATGGCGGAGGAATTGGAGTCGTAGAGCAATACAATCCTTGAATTGGTGCTGCGAGCAAAGACTTCTGGTGCTGGATTCCTGAGGTTGATGGAGATGACATTGGAGGTGTTGGAACAACTGATTCCTTGCCATTTGCAGCAGTTTGGGCCCTGCCACGAAGAAAGGCGACCTGTGGGGTCAGTAAGAGAGGATTTGAAGCTAAGGAGAGCAGCTCTCTCGTCGTCATGGCAGGCCTGTGTTAGGAGATGGAATTGAATTAGGAGGAGGAGGAGAAGAAGAGGAAAGAGAGGGAGTTTCATGGCTTTGTAATTGTGGTATCTCTGTACTGTATGAATGTGTCTTTATATATGGTTTGAGAAGGCAAGGCCATGAAGAGAGTTGACTTTTGATCTCTTTTCTACCGTTTGTGTACTTAAAAAAGGTTTTGTTGTGTTTGAACTTTGAAATATAGTTAGGTAGCATCTGGGTGTTCATACTGTGTTCAGCTCCACTGGGGCCCACCTAGATGAACAACAATGAAAGGAGGGCTTAAGGATGGAGAGATTTGGACTTGGATTAGAGGTGGCCATGATATCACACCAGTCCGCTGAAATAATCCTACCCCTAGTTTTAAGCTGTCAAAATTCAATGACTCGAAATTGTGAATTTGTTGTGAGATTAGGACCAGTGACATTTTAGATGAGTATGCATACATGAAGGCATTGGAGTGGACTAATCATTTATGGGCCCTATATATAAATGAGCATGAAGGCATTTGAAAATTGCCCATTGTGGAATTCAAAAACTCTTAACTCATCTTACATTGAAATGAACTCTAATTAAAGTGAAATTTGTAGAAATTTCATTTTGAGCGGTTTAAATTTTTATAAAGTGAGAAAGCCCAAACAAAAATATCTCCCCTGCTCGGACACGCATGTGGTTAGTTAGAACATAACATCATAGGATCCAAACCCCTTATTATGCGACTTGTGTTAGCGCGAAAGATTGTTGATAATTTAAACAATGGTTACTGATGTAATGTTGATAATTTAAACAATGGTTACTGATGTAACACTGCATTCTTCCCTCCATATAGTCAAAGTTTTAAGAAATAGGTGATGGTGTTTCATCTTTAAAAAAAATAGCTGATGAAGTTTCATGTCGCTGCCTTGTGTTGACTGTTTCCTGTCTTTTGCCTGGGTTTTTTCATGCATAGAACCCCAAGAGAGGCCTGGTGTTCACACACACATAGGCAGAGTCTTTGGACTGCATTATGTAATATGTATGGCCGTGGCTTAAATGAAGCTTACACCACATTGTGATGGAGGGTTTGGATTTGCCAGCATATTCTCTCCATGCCCAGATGGAGTTTCTTATAGTGGAAGAGAACTAATATGATTGTTTTATCCCAAAAACAAAACTTGGAACAATGAGAAAAATATCCCAGACTATTGACTTTTTCTAGGCTGACTTCATTGCGGCTCATTAGGGTTTCATGCAATTGAACTCCTAAATATTCTAGGACTTTATATTTTTGTAAGTAGTTAGAAATGGAAAAATAAAGTCGAATCTTAAAAAATAAACATTAAATAACCTCCCACTTAATTAATATTGAACAAGGAAAGATGAAAAATAATTTATCGCTTTAGTAATTCAAGTCTTAGGAAAGTCAAGGTCTCATCGTATATTGATGCTTTACATCCTTCACCCTTCGCCTCTCACCCCTTTAATAATCTTCTATAGAGCTCATTTTGCTATGAGTCAGTTGTACTCTTTACAATTTAAAATGGGTCTCCTAGGAATTCTAAAAAAAATGTATTTATAAGAAAAAGGGCTAAAATTGGATAATAGAGGTAAAGAGCCTTTAGCTGTCATTAAATGGTCTTCCATTTAATGGAAATGAATCGAGGGAAGAAGAAAAATGAATAAACAGCCATCATTCTAGTTATTCAAATCCCATTAAATGTCAACCTTATATACCCTTCACCTCATACCTCTAATTTAGTCATCCTTTCCTTGAACCCATTTTACCATGAATTTCTAGGAAGTCAATTCCATGCAAACAAACTAGCCATAAGATTTCAACTTTTGGGGGATGTTTCAAATTGAGAGAAAAAAAAAAAACATTCAGCGGAGTGAAGTGAAATAATTTGTGCAGTTTTTTCTCAGAAATTTTTTCCAAATGACTCTTAGGGCCCATTTGGTAATTTACTTTTAAAATAAAGTGGAGTGAAGTGAAATAATTTATATGAATAAAATATAAATGAGTTATGATGATATTTTGTTTTTAGTTATTTGAGATGGAATATTTTTGACTTTTTGTATGGGGAAATAGAGTTTTTTTTTTTTTTTTTTTTTTGTCTTTTAATGAGTAAATGTAGTTGTTTTTTTACTTTCTTTGGAAAAGATGAAGGAAATTTTGGTAAAAAGTGCTTTTGATGGGATGTTTAAGGGTTGGAACAAACTGGCATCATAGTTTTAGCCACAACATACAGTTTTGATCCATCCATTTTACAAGTAAATGTACAATTTTTTTTTTTTTTAGTTTGTTTTTGTTTTTATAAAATAAAAATACCTGATTTATAAAAAAAAAAAAAAAAAAAGGATAGAATTAGGACCTGACCAGGGCTACTATATTTTTTTGGTTCTGGTTATTAGTTGAACTGTATGTACCAACTGTGGGGTTCAACAGTTGAACTCTTCAAGCCAGTTGACTTTTTAAGAACCAGCCAATGAGACAAGAGAAAAACTATATTTCAAATCAAATCTATTACTTTTAGTTGTTACTTAAAAAAAAAAAAAAAAAAAAAACCTTTAAAATATACATTTTTTAACATTTATTTTTTAAAAGTGATGATTATTCGATTTTTTTTTCATTTTTTTTTTTTTTTTTTTTTTTTGTCTCAACTTTTCCATGTAGTTTAAACTTTTTAATTTTTAATTTTACCTTATTAAATTATGGTATCATGCTGATCTCACTGTTTTTAATATATTGGTCAAACTTGGTATGAATAAATAAGAAAACAGAAACTGGATAGAGAGAGATGATTTCATGCTGCCGTCACAGTGATGCAGAGTCTTTATGTCCCAATGTGAGGCCCATTGCAGCATGATCAAACCAGCTCATTTCACCAGGCAACTTTTACACAGGATTCGTATGAACAACTCTCTTCACCTGTAAAATACCCTCTGAAGAAATAAAAAAAGAGCTTGTTTTCTTTATGATTTTCAAGAAATTTTGTTCAAGTAGATGAAGGGCCAAAACAATTGATATTTCACTGCAGTACCAATATATCAGCCAATATGAACAGGTCCAGACCAATTCAGCATCTAAAACCATGATAACAACAGGAATGCATGAAAGATTTTTGAGAGTTCAGTAGCTAAACTACAAAGAACTCTAATCCCTTCATAATTAACTCAGTTCCCCATTCTTTCTGATTGTTCATTTCCAACCATCTTGTAGAAACATGTGTGAAAGTCAGTGTTGGAGTCCCAACGCACCATCTGCTCTTGTGTGTATATTTGAACTTCAGTTGGGTCCCCAGCAGCTCAAGTAAACTACCATCCTCAGTGACTCCTCTGCTGCATTGCACCTCTCATCAGAATTCTTGTTCTCCTTTGTTGTTGCTCCAAGACCACTCGGGAGAAATCTTACATGAGTCAATGATCCAATCATCGCCGTTGAATTCCCCGCAAAAGCCCATGATTTGGGCTTGATCACTTGATCTCTGAGTCCAAGAGCGAGCCCAATGGTCAAAGCTAACCAAGCCTTGTTAGTGAACTCCATCTTCCCAAGACAAATAAGCACTGCAGCTTACAAAGCTTATGCACTGAGTAAATTTGTGAATCATTTGAACTGCAGATGATGTGCATAAGATGAGTATGGGCAATGGATAAAGAAGGTGGTTTCCACAAAACCAATGGCAAAAACTAGAGATCCCTCAACTGGGAATTGGATGGGAGTATGTTTTTTTCTGCCTCCAGTAGTACCCACTTGGGTTGGTAATTGGAGATGGGGCTCTGTCCAAATTTGGGTAATCATTTGTTTTTGGCGTTTTGTGGTGTACATTGGAGATGGGGCTCTGTATCCAGTCCCCATTCATCTCCTTTGGTTGTTGTGTGCTTTGCAGTCATTGTCTTCATTGCTTCTGCTGGGTTTGCCCTACTCTACCCCACCACCAATCAGAAAGCAACAGCTTTAACATAACTTGGCAGTGAATGGTGGAAGTAGCCATGGATAAATGCACTGCACATTTGGTATAAATGTGCTCGATCAATCCATATAGCTAGAGGACTGAGCCAACTAAGAGACTCAGCTGAGTCTGACTGAGTAGAATGTTGGAACTGAGTCTTCATAATGGCCTTTCAGATGCGTATATGCTCATCTAAACAATTTTCAGTCAATTAATCAGAAGGTGGAGATCAAAAGCTCTGGATGTGACACGCTTGTGTGAAAATTCTCGAGTCCAACATATCATTTTAACCTTACAATCTATAGCTCTCGAGTTTAACAGTTTTGAAAAACATCAATTTTTTTTTATTTTTTTTCAATCCAACAGTCACATCCTACATGGGATCAGTGACTTTAGGAGGGGTGGTTATCTGCGTTCCATTTGGATTGATCATGTGAGATTGGCTCACAAGGGTTGTGCGCATCTAAGCTATTTACGATTGATCTCACCTGAAAATTCATATAAATATAGAAACGGCAACAGCAGTAAAAATGAGGGATTGACTTGAAATTTGACATGAGGGTTGGTCCCCATTTGGATTAATTTGATGGTGCAATGAAATCACCTGGGCCCACCTGGGGGCGATGATAGTCATGGTGAAGGTGGGGTATGAAAAGGTCTCATAGAGACCTATCGTTGTACAAAATATCAACTCCATTAGATCTTCCAAACCCCTTGCTCTATGACCCTCATGTTTCATTGTTTTAAAAAATATCACTACTTTGGATTTTCAATCCAACGATGAGTAGAGTAAAAGATGGATTAGTGCCAAATTTGGGTTTGTGTGAATTCATAGGGGTAGTGTTCGTGAGAGGGGTAACTTAATTAAAGATGGGCCCAAGTGTGTTCACCCCATCTATTTAACAGTCATCCAATTGTTATTCATGGTTACATTGAAATCCTAAAACAATGGTGCCATCTAAAACCATTAGGAAGATTTTAATAGAGTTGAGATCTTGCTAAAAAAATGAGAATTTTGAAGAAAGTATAAAACTTTTGGCTCATTGTTAAAAAAGTACAAAAGGATTTGAATATTTCAAGAAAGCATAAAAGCTTTTCATATTTCTTTCAATCAAGTTCTCTCCATAAAAATTTTAAAAAATGATAAAAATACCCATATGAAAATTTTTTTTTTCTATCATTTGGAATGGGGGTGTTCATGGGACGGGCTAAGGCATATTCAAGCTTGGCCTGGCTTTAGAAATATTGGCCCAGGCCCGACACGGGCCATAAAAGTTAGGCCCGAGCCCGCCCATTTAATCAAACGGGACGGGCCGAGTCGGGCTTTTCATCATTTTTGTGGGAATTAGAGCAGTAATTAAATTAAATTACATGCATTTCTTACATAAGTCGGGCCTGGATATGGGCTTTCTATCACTTAATCCAAGCCCTAGCCCAAAGTGGGCTAGTTCTTGATCAGGCTCGGGCTGGCCCAGCCCATGAGCACCCCTAATTTGGAATCCATATAAATCCTTTTTTTTTTTAACCATCTATGCGTAATAGCTGAAGTGGGCCCCACTAGGTAGTTTGAGTTGGACTATATCATTTCTCTTTAAGTGTTTTATCGAAAGAAAATTATGAAGAATGATATAAGTGTGTTTTTGTCATTTTTCGAAACTTTTTATGGAAAGGAATTGATTGAAAGAAAAATGGAATGCTTGTATACTTTTTTGAAATATCCAAATCCTCATGTACTTTTTTTGAAAATGAGCCAAAGATTTTATACTTTATTGAACTTTTCCCCAAAAAAAAAAAGGATGTACCTGAATAATATAACTATGAAACTGACCCAAACAAACTTTTTGTAATTTATACTTCATTAAATTATGTGCTATTGGAGTCTTGATCATGAATCTACGACTCAGACCCAAATACAATTGGGTCTGGTATGGGTCATAGGACCCAAACCTCAACTCAAGACAGGGTTGGGTCTGGGTCTGGACCCTTGTACTGCCATGGTCCCAATTCAAATAAACTTAAAATGAAAAATTCTCAACAATGAAGAACCAACAGCAATGTCCTTTGGAACATTTACAAGAGCATATGATCAATTTGTGATCACTGCGTCATATCTGATGCAGCCATCAAGATTGATAATCCGGCATAGAGGATGTGTAGACTGGTATTGTGCTACATGAAAGTGACAAGATAACACCACCTACTATATGCATTATTGGGGTTTAAAGGAATATTGTAATGGCTCCAACTGTCCAACAAACCCAGAGAAAGAATAATTCCCCCATGTATTTTATTGGGTGGATTCATAAGCTAAGCTTCTGGTTCTCCTTTTCTCCTCCAGTGGGAGAAAGGACCCTTGCTATTCCCATCACAGGGGAATAAACTAATAAAATAGTAGAGGAACCTGAGTAGGTTTACCTGTTTATTTTAGACCAATGGTGCATGCCTCTCTTTAGTAGATTTCAACTTTTTGGCTAAAGCAATGGATTTAAGAAGGTTAATGGGTTTCAGGAGGAGGTCATGGGAACCTTCCTAGACATATTGTATGGCTATGATGGAGACATGGAGACAAGATCCTAGGCTTTAGCATCCCAAATATTTCTCTTAGATCTTTGTTCTCTGTAGTTGGCAAGAGTGTAGCCATCCAACTCAATATGCACAAGAAACTAAAGACAAGAAGATTTATTTACTGTTGTGGACCACAATATCATGTATTGATCTGGATTGACATTCCATTAACTTAAATTAATAACAAAATAAACATGTCTCTGGTCTCCTAGAACCTGAGTCACCAAAAAAGTGGTTAGAAGAAAGCAGTTTTTCTTTCTTTCTCTCTCTCTTTCTTTCTTTCTTTCTTTCTTTCACACAATGGGGGACGAATGCACACACTCTTGACGCACAAGGAAAGCAAATTATTGTCTTAATATTCTAGTATGGTTGTAAACAGTGTAGAGTGGACGAGTTGAACTTACACAACCAAACCCCAAGGAGATAGGATAAAGCTTGAGGACTATGATGATAATTGGTTACAGCAGGCAGCTTGGTGGTAAAGAATGCAATAAAGTATAGATTTTCTAATAGGTGGAAGAAAAAGCAAGACAACTTCTGAGTCACCTCCAAAACAATATAGGCAAGACTATGGATTCAGCCTTTTCCGAAACCATGGATTATTATTGTATTAGCATAATACAGTTACCTGTTGTAAGTTTAATAATGTTAAAGGACACAAATCAATCTGACAAGTATAGAATAATATGCAGGAGTACAATAAAACAATGTTAAATAAACGATGTTGCTGACTGCCAGCGTGTAGTGCAATGGCAAGCTCCATGCTTGCATCTATGTGATCGCATAATAGCGACTTGCTAGGATTTTGGGAGAGTTTAGGGGGGTGAATATGGGCATAAGGCCAACATTTTATTGACACGTTCTATGAAAGAATTCCAATCATACTAATGAAACTAGACAATGGTATGGGGTACCGTTGTTTTAAATCACGCAGGTCTCACTTGGATCACACTAATGAAAACTAGACAATCATGGAAGGCGGAGTTAGTATTTTTATAAATCAGGCATGTAAGTATTAAGATAGGTCATCTAAATAAATTTTAAGAAGTAAATCAAAAGGATGGGTTTCTTTATCTTTTCTTTTCTTTTCTTTTTTTTTTTTTTTCCTCAATAAGTCTTGTCATGGTGCAATCTAATTTTCAATCTAGGATAGGTAGGTTGTTTCATAATTAATATGTTTCTCTTAAAGTTGAGCCAAGCTAGTGGAGTGTTGCATAATCCAATTCAAGATATTTTGACAAGAGAGAATTTGGACTCGTCAATGCACATATCAAAAGCTTGTAAGGTACAGAGAGTGGCACCACAATTCACCATAGAATATCCTATAATTGTCAAACATGTTAATAGACTTGTGCCTACTGGGAAGGAAGACCTTCAACAGTTAAACAAACCAGAGAGGACCTTGGCCACAATTATCTGTTGATGAATTGCTTTAGTCGAATATGTGAGATATTCTTTGTTAGACATCGAAGTTTGTTAAGAGACGATTATATTTTGGAAGATCCCCAGTTGTTATCTAAGGAATCCATGCTATGTAAGTTGCATAAATTAGGTTTTATTTGTGATTTTATCTTTAGAAATTCAAGAGGGAATGATGTACCCAAGTATAAATTTAAGACTCCAAATCATAGGGTCCTTAAATATTGTATGCTCAACCATGAAATAAGAATAATGCAGATTTTGTGCTGACTGAGTATTTTCGCCCTTTCTACAACGTGTTTCGTGTCATCAATCTACCACTGAATCCCAATGTATAATTCAGAAGGATTCAGACTACATCACATTCTATAGGGACCTGAAAGCTAAGCAATGACAAAATAAAAGGAACAGTAAGACAGATGCATTGAGTAACAGGAAAAAAATAGTAGTATACCAGAGAAATTCTGAATGGCAGAAGAGAACAGAATAATTGAAAACATTGATTGAGGAGCTTTGAAAATTTATGCAGAAAATTAGAAACAACCCTTGTTATGCTGAATTTGAATGTCACAAATATAAAGGAACGAGGAGCAGAGGGAGAACAATATAGACGTGAACTGACGCAGACAAAACTGATATGTTCATTGCGAATAGGAAGAGAATATACCATGAATGAGGATGATTTGACTAGCAGGTTCACAATGCTAGGTCCATATAAATGGGATAACTGGATGAGGCTTCAACAGTGACGAGAGATAAATAAATGTACAAAATAAGTAGTAACAATACATCATACACGCTAACACACTAATGGGTGAGTGGTGTTGGCACCTCACTATCACACATCCCTGGATCTTCAGGTTGATAGTATCACTCCAGGCCAGAAGGCCACCAACCAAACAAAAAAAAAAAACACCATACACGATGAAGACTCCATCGATCATCTTTTGCTAAACTGTGATGTGACCTAAGGGTTGCAGAGGTCAGTTTTGGGTGGTTTGGTGTAGTTGGGTCATCACTCACAACTTGCACCAGTTGTTCAAAAGACATGGATATAGGCAGTTGGGTCATCCTGGGGCAGAGTTATGTGGCAGGTGTCTTTTCTGGCTATCATGTATTCATGTGGCTCTTATGGAAAGAGAGGAACCCACGTTTTCACGATAAATTTTCTTCTGTAGGTTTGTCGTTGGAGAAGGTTAAATTCTTCCTGGCTTCTTGGATCTCCATACTCTCTTATTCGGGATTTTCTCTAAAGCTGATATCATTAGAATTTGGAATGAGGTAGCTTCTTCTTCAGGCCTTGTTCACAATGAACATATCAGTTTTGTCCTCCAGGCCTTGTTACCTTAAATTTCGATGGGAATGCCATTAGCAACCCTGGTCTCGCTGGTCTGGGAAGGCTCATTTGAGATAGTGAGGACTATCATTCACTTTTTATCAGGCCTGACTGGCTTCTGTTATGTTAATAAAGTGGAAATGGAAGCAATGACAGTGGGCCTGTTTGAAGCTCATCATTGGAATCTTTGGCGCATTTTGGTGGAGGGTGATTCTCTCTGTGCTATAAGGTGGGCTTCTAATTTGTGTAGAGCTCCTTCTAGTATTGCGGATGCAGATGCGGACAAGGAGCTGATGGATTTAGCTAAGGTGTTGGAAGTCTCCTTTGCGCATGTTAAGAGGACTGCTAAATCGGCAGCAGACCTTTTGGCTAAGGAATAGGAAGGGGTTTCTAGTCAGACTTTATGCACTAATCAGAATAGCTCTCTGTGCATTTAGTTCTATTCATTTATGTTTCCTTTCTTTGTCCGCCATTGTTATTTGGAGGTAGTTTTCTTTGAAGCCATGCAATATATCCCTCTTGTACTGAAGTACTACTTCTAATAAAATTATGTTATTATTCCCCCTCAACCAAAAAAAAAAAAAAAAAAGGAACAGAAACTGCCATTCAGCTATTATGAAAAATCCTTACACTATCTAATAATCTACTAAATTGGAGGCATTCATATATAATCTACATGGTGCAAGTTTGATTCAGTGATGGGAAAAGACCTATAATCTTATGCATTTACAAACTAAAACTCTATCCCTTCCAATGTCATCTATTGCACCAGACTCAAACTCTAAGGATTTTTTGGCTCTGCCATAACTAGCACCTTTTTCTTTTAAGAATCTGACACCTCATCACCAACAGGGTCCATATGAGAGTTACATGAAAGCACAAATAAATTTTTATACTAGAGAGAGAGATAAAACTTAAAAACATCTAGGATCTCTTTCCCATACAAAAATAAAAGAAATTTATAATTTTTTGGAGCCTTCAAAAGTTAAAAACAATTTTATTCCAACAGAGAATTCCAACTATCTACAAGGTCAAAAGCCTGAATAAGAAGCCTCAAACTCATACCGTTCGTGTCATATTTTATGACATCAAAAACACACCAATCGATAAACAAAAAACATCAAAACACCTTATTGTTCCTAAACAATGCTTCAAATAAACCCATTACAAAGATTAAGCCACAAGAAGGATAGACAATGATACATTTTTTTTTTTTTTTCTCCCTGCTACATAAGAAAATTACCATTCTAGTAAAATGAAGTCTTACAACAACAGCAAACTGTACTTTACACTGAATCCACAACCCCTTCAACCTGTTGCCGAGCAAGGTACCTTTCCCTCCGTTCTTTCTAGAATAAGAAACAAACACAAACACATACCAAAGAACATAACTTAATTAGAGCAAGAAACAACAAAGGAAACATCAAGGGAAATTGGTTTGCCCAGAAAAATTTAGAAGTTAATAGGTTTACCCATTCATCTATAACAAGTCCTTCACCAACAATCCGAGGACCAGTGTCTTCAGGAGGTTTCTTGCGTGATTCAAGTGCAGCCTCCGCCTCAGCTAACTGACGTTTCAGCTTTTCCATTGCCTAATAAGGACATCATGCAATGCATGTCAAAAATGCACATAAAAGATATTAATACTTTAATCACTTTAAAAAGAGAACCCCTTACTGGGCATGGGCGCTCCGCATCCAAGAATATAACCCGTAGAATTTGCTCAATTGCTACCTGATCTCTTTGCTCATCAAACTGTGAAAATGAAGTCATAGAAAAGGTTTGGTGAAGAAGGAAAAACTTCTTACAAAAACTGTCTCTGGAATACATTTTTACTTGAATAATTAGAGTCAAATGTGTCACTGTGCATATAAAAATAAGATAAAAAAACAAAAAACAAGAGTTTCTCCTGCAACTAAATCTGATAACAAAGAACAAATCTATCTAATATATGCTATCAGATGGAATCATGGAATACATTAATAAGGGGAAAACCGGAGGAAAATAAAATAATTCCAAGAATATTCATCATGGAATACATTAAAAAGGGGAAAATCAAAGGAAAATAAAATAATATCAAGAATATTCACATAGATAAGAAAATTGGCTATGGTTGTTTGACTAATCATGCAGATTGTAAAGCCATGTGAGAAATGGCATTAGACTCATAGCATGATTTTTCCAAACCCAAAACCAATCAGCGTACCGGATTACATTTCTTTGAATAGAAGTAAACATCATTTTGTAAAGCAGAAGTTTCAATTCAAGTGATATTATGAACCACCACAGACCACAGGGCAAACAATGAACTTATCAGGAAGTAGAGTGACCATTAAGTTGGTAAAAGACTCACCAGCTCAGGTACATAATCCATTCCTTCTTTCACCTTTAGACTCATAATCTTAAACTTCACCTTGCTCTTCTGATCTGAATGCTTCTCATTGTTCTCTGGATGCTCTACAAACTTGAACACTAGTGACCAAAAGACACGAGTGATGAAGATGCCATAAATAAGGGCTACCATGGCGTCTCATTTTATTGATGACAAGAAATGGAAATTCCAAACGCAAAAATAAAAAAAAAAAAAAAAAAAATGAATATGAGAAGAGGAACATCGTTGTTATACCAGTTGCTATAAGACTTTCACCAGGAGCAAGTATACCTCCTGGAGGACGCATAAAACAGCTCTTGGGTGCAGTTGTTTGAAACTGAAGAAACACAAGAAAAATATATTTCAGCTCATTCCAGAAACAGTTATGACATGACTTGTTCTGGCGATGATGACCATTCGATCTGTTTAGATGTGGAGAAAATGATGGAGAAAACAAGTGAAGAAAACTACGCAATGCACAAAATTCAAACTTTTTTTTCCATCATATCTCCTCATCTAAACTTAATACTAGGAATTTTGAGAATCAACATGTAATACTGTTCTACCAGATATTAGGAATTAATCAGCGTTAGCTACTCAAAAGAATAAAATGGATAGAAGAAGAGTTCATACAAAGCTGTCTCCTTTACCTTAAATGCAACATGAGATTTGCTTGTGTTCTTAATCCTGATAGCACTTCTAACTTGTTTACCAGGTTCATCTTCAATGGGAAAAAAAGAACAAAATAATTAAAGTTCATGGGAGAAAAAAGCAGATTCTCTGAACCAAATCTAACCATAACCAGTATGTTTATACAAAAGTTTCAAAACTAATGACAGCGAGTCAAGTCATCTATTTATCTGAACTAAAATATCCATACACAACAGATTGATTTATTTTATATATATTTTTTTTAAATAACATGTTTGCCGTGAGGAGAAACAAAGCATTAAGTACCAATTCAAGAAAGAACAACAGACCAACTTAAAAATAAAACAGAGAATAAATATATTGACCAAAATTAAAAAAGTCAGCAATACCTAAATTGATCAAAGTCCTTAAACTGACCAAATTCAAAGTCAAAACTCACAAAATGAAAGAGCAGGTCGCAGTGTGTGTCTTACACGAGATCCTGGACCCTCATGAAATGAGACAAAGACATGGATACAAAAGGTTGGGAATTAACAAAATAGCCAAAGTGAACTCAACTGAACAACAATTGCTACAGTTCTAATGAGAATGCCAGTTAAAACCAAACCTAATTCCCCAAATCAGTCAACACATCCAAAATTATGGAACTCGTCCACAAAACCAAAACAAAAGATAAAGGTCACATTTGTATAGTCCAAATGAAAAACCGAAGGCACTCAGCTCAGATAAAAAAACAGTAAAAGAATAATCCCAAATCCTCGAATCGATCATGACTCTAGTAAAATCATCAACAGAGCCCCCCAAAGAACAGAAGAAAACAGATTTCTATTGTCAATTGAAGATCAATAAATCCAAATGAAAGTTTTAAGAGACAGAAACCCAGATCAAAATTTAGATAAAATGATACTCCAAATCCATCAGCACCCTCAAAACCTATCAAAATCATCAGAAAGAACGAAAGCAGACATATTTACACTGTAAACTGAAAAGCAATCCATCCAAATTAAAGTTTTAAGATAACCAAGATCAAATTTTGTTCATAAAAGTGGAGAAAACAATTCTCCGAATCAATCAAAAAGTAAAAAAAAAAAAAAACCAAAATATACATGCATTTCTACAGCTCCCAGGCAGTAGATTTATCCAAAGTAAACATAAAAAAAAAAGGACCCAACAACAGGAAATCCTAACTATTATACATATATGAAAACCCAAGTAAGGAACAAAGAGCTCACATGGAAAATAGAGCTTGGAGCCCGGATCGAGACGCAGCCTCCGTCTTGTGGGCAGAATCGCTTTCGCCACCGAAGAAACAGAGGTCGAATGCTGCGGATTCGACCCCTCTACGGTCTGCTGCTGGCCCTGCCCATGCGTGGGATGCAGACGCTGCGAAGAAGAAGATGACCCATTTCCCGTCTGCCAAAACGGCATCCTACACAGATTCCACACCTTCCCATTTGCATCAGACCCAGATTTCTCCTCCAAAATCGCCATTTCTCACTACCCCTTTTCACCAAAAAAACACCCAAACCCCACTAATCAACTCTTCTTCCCCCCACCCTTTTCAGCCCATCCACAATTCAACAACAACAAGAAGTAAAAAAAAAAAAAAAAAAGAAAGCTCTCTCCTTTATTGTTTTTTTGTTGGGTATGTATGAAAAGCTGTGTCTTTTATGGTTCTTTGTGATTGGATTTTTGATGGGTCGCTTTAGATTGGGACTTTGGGATATGGGAGAGAAAGACTGGAGATGAAAAAGAAACTACAGTTGTTGGGGAAGAAGAAGGTGGAGAGCTGGAAAAGACCGGTCGGATTTTACAAGTGGATTGAATTGAATTGAATTGATTTGCACCGTGTGGGGTTCATGTCCGTTGATTTGATTTGGTTGCCTGCTTTTTTTAAACCTTTCCATGACCTGCAAATGCAATGCAAACATGGGGTGGGTGGAGGTGGGCCATCTGAGTTTGGTGATCAGAACCGTTGGAAGGTGGGACCCACTTGTAGTTGGAGCTTAGTTGTAATAGACTGAGTCGCGTTGACTCGGGTTGTCCTAATAGTTCTGTTCTCCAACTCATTCTTCACTCACCCTAGGGGCGAGTCGACTCTATCTCATGAGTCGTCGAGTGAGACGAGTCAATCGAGCTCGAGACAGTACAAGCTAATTAATCGACTCAGTGAGTTCTGAAATGAGTCAAGTTTTCAGTTTTGTAAGAATAGGTTTTAAAGACTAGAGTCAGTCCATCTATGTTGGGTTTGGGTTAAACGGGTGACTCTGACCGAGCTTTTGGAAGCACGGCAGTTGACTGGTTGACTCTGGTTGACTTGTATATGGGGAGCCAAAAAAAAAAAAAAAATCAGCCCCACCGAAGTATGTTAATTTTGATTTAGTAGTCTTTAAAGTTCAATGGGATCTTAACGGTATATCTTTTTTTAGATTCAATTGAGCAGTGAGTAAAGGTCCAATGAGCTTAAAAATAGGCGTGATGTAAGATTAAGAGATGATAAGATTATCAAGGGAAAAGCTACACGGACTTGCAATTGCTCTTAGAAAAACATTTCTCCCTGGATAATTAATGACGCAATTATATATTGCGTGGATGTTCTTCTACATGACGTCCACATTTGAATGTTAAAAAAGGCAAGGGGGCATCCAAAAACCAAGAAACCCCCCTTAATTTGACTATATCATATGGACTTTTCATATGGAATCAAATTCTTAAAAATTGATTGAGAATAGAGTTCTTGAAATCATTAAAGAGGCAAAGCATGAAAATATAAATTAGAGATGCAAATACACCTCACTTTCTTAGGATTTCATTTTAAGTGGGTAATGGATGGATATTTGTTTTGCCATCTTCCTTATTTCAATTTTATGAAAGGACAAATTATTTGATG
Organism: Camphora micrantha; assembly: GCA_003546025.1. Classification (NCBI taxonomy): domain Eukaryota; kingdom Viridiplantae; phylum Streptophyta; class Magnoliopsida; order Laurales; family Lauraceae; genus Camphora; species Camphora micrantha. The sequence goes on along the minus strand of QPKB01000005.1, from coordinate 8,633,046 downwards.
GATATTTATTGATCTTCAATTTTAGCCATTCATAAACAAGTAAGCCCTTAGCTAATTTTTAAATAAATAGGTGCACCACAGCCCAAGTAAAGTGTGGGAGTAAATATGAAAGGGAAAGCTCAAATGGTTTTCTAATCTTGCTTAAGCAACTTTCGGTGATTGCAATTGTGGTGGGGCCCATGTGTATTGACACATGGTTGGACCTAACCACAATATTTATCCCGTGGAAAATCGCTCCATTTCTTGGCTCTCTGGACTTTTCCGAGTAGGGATGTTTCGTCCAAGTTACCAAACTTCTGATAAAATGTCCACCAAGCACAGATGGGACATGCAACCTCACATGAGGAGTTGTCACTTGTCCCTTTTTTTTTTTTTTTTATTTATCGTCGGAGGGTTCAGTTTTTAGGGCTGGACTAATCCCTCCAGGTTCGGAGAAAAGCCGGATAAAACTTCTCTATAGCCCTAGTGTTGTAGTGTAATTTCGAACCTACAACTACCGGGTGCAAACCGTAATCCTAGGCCAACTGAGCTACCCGTTAAGGTTTACGTGAGAAATTGTAGTTGAACGAGCAAAATTGAAAGAGAGAGAGAGAGAGGATCTCTTCTATTCACCATCAAGTTGTTCTCTTTTTAGAATAGTCTACATGGAGAGGAATTGGGAGAACTTCAGTTAAGAAATTCAAATAATGGCATGGCACTGCCATTAGGATTTCATCCATGAACATAAATTTTGTTCAAAACAAAGTGTATAAAAAATGACAATAGGATTTTATGAATTTATGAGATCTTTTATTTATCAAACAAGATATTAAGGAAAATGGAATCTTCATGTACTCATCTTCTCGGAAAATGTTTGGGGCTTTACCTTAGACATAGTGCTAGTAGGTGGTGTTGTATATCCGAAGTTTTACCAATGATCAACTATAAGCAGGTCACTACTGGGTTCCTCATCATAAATAAATAAGTATATATATATATATATACTGCAAGCAAATTGCACGTTGCTAATATGTAGTCCAACTCATGGACCCACAAACATGCATGTCTATCAAATATCAATGAGATGAGGGTAGATGGAACTTGTGCTTGTTTGAGAACTTCACTAGTAGAGTGAGTGAAATAAAGCCTGCATTTTTCAGAAGATGATCATGTCAAAAGTATACATTTTCAAAATTTCCTTATTTTTTCAAAAAAAAAAAGGTGAAAAAACAACATCATTTCTCCACCAAAAGACAAAATAATACTCACTTTTTACACAAAAACTCAAAAAGATTCCCTACCAAACAATTAAAGATAAAATATCATCATAACTCACTTGTATTTTATTCTTTCACGATTTGAGGCTTTACTTCACTCCACTCTACATGTAAAGTTTCCAAAAAGACCAAAGGAAAAGCTAAAAAAAATCAGCCCAAGCAAATTATCCTACGCCTTGATTTAGCGGCCTTAAAGTTTAATGGCATTTTAACCGTAGATTTTTTAAAAAATTTAATTCAACAGTGAGGGAACGTTCAATGAGATTAAAATTGAGATTGATGCCAAATTATGGGATGATAAAACTATCAAGGTGGAATGTTCAAGGTGGGCCCACGAGTCAGGCTACACAAGCAGTCCGCTCATAAGAGAACATTTTCCCATCTTGTCCTTTTGGAATTTAAAATTGTCACATAAGACTTTCCCTCCCTGATTTCTTCATTAAATGACATCTTAGTTGGGCAGAAGGAAATAAGCAAGGTTTGGAATGAGTTGGAGAAAATTTACTTGATCAGACTATGTATAAAAACTTATATAAAGAAATCTAGTGTACTCCAAAACAAGGGAACTTCTGATATAATGGTGACACATATCCAATTTAGAGGTTACTCAATAGGTGCTTCGAAGGTACTCGTCCTCTAATTTTTTGGGGCATTTTTCATGAACATTTCCAAGGCATTCTCATTAACATCATTATCATGATAAACTGCTATCCTATGCTTGGTTGAGGTTGCAGAAGTCGATGCAGACTCTCACACATCTTCTTTCTTCTTTGAACCAAACTTTCTTACTTTGAATCTAGATCCTCTTGAGGCTGAAATTCAGCAGATGAGTAATAGATTCAAGTAGAACTCCACAGGAATAGTAGAGCGCGACATTAGAGTATATTTTTTAAAAATTCCAAACCATTCAAAATAAATACACTCCTCTTACAATGGATATGGCCGAATTTCACTATGATAAGTGTTTCGCAGCTTGCCCCTTGTAAGATTCAATTTATTGTTGATTATGTCAAAAACACTTGTATTTTTTTATATCACATCCTTGTAACTTTCTTGGCCTTTTGGCTGAGATCAAGTGTTGTAAGGTAGTTTCTCTTAAATGTATAGTCTGGAGGATGTTGACCAGTAGTGTGACCTGGCAGTGTGACTTAGTAGTGTTGACTATAATAACTATAGCTTCAGACATGTAATGGTTGCTGCCAGCCAAGCCGATGAAGCTAATGACAGCTAATTCAATGAGGTTGGTCACCCAGTTGAATGTCTCCATCTCCCATGCACACCTGTTTTCAACGGTTGATTAAAGAGATCTGTTCCAGATGCCCCACTTCAGTGGAATATCTACTCAGAGACTTGTACTAAAATATGGAAAGGAATTAATTATACCCCACCGACACCCCAAGTGGGAGGCAATCTGGATAGAGCTTGATGCCACAGAATTTTCAAGTTGTGGCATATTGGGGGTACCCCAAGTGGTATACAATGTGGACAGAGCTTAATGTCACAGAACTTTCAAGTAGAGGTGGCAAAAAATGATCCAACCCGACCCATATATTACCCGCTTAACCCGACCCATTTAATTGGCGGGTCAGTCACAGGTCAAGTATTCAAGATCAGCAATTAAGCGGGTCGGATTAGGGTTGACCCGCTTGACCCGCAAAACCCGCTTATTTAAGATAAAATTGAATTTGATTGTTTTAATGCATAGGCTAAAAAAGAATGAATGGACCTTAACCAATTCAACCCCACCTTTTTTATTAATGAAAAGCAAGGTAATACGCATCAAATGATTGTTGAAATGAGATTAGACCAAATTTGAGCTTAAAAGTCAGTTTTGGTCAGGCAAGGAACCATGATTGAGTCAACTGATTCACTAGATGGATGTGGGTAATGCGGGTCAACCTGACATGTATAACCCACAATGGTTATGCGGGTTTAAGTGGGTCGGGTCGGGTTGACCCGTGGTGGGTGCGGGTTAGGGGTGATGCGGGTTAGACTTGTATAACCCATTTAATAAACGGGTCCGACCAGTTTAGCACCACCCGACCCGATTTCCACACCTCTACTTTCAAGTTGGGTGTCCAGGGCTTTTAATGGGCTAAGTTATGGAAACTGTCATATGGGTCCAGTAAGTATTACTGGGTCTGAATTGGTGTCTTGTCTGGAATGGACCCTGAAACCTGGATCTACTCCTGGTCAATACTGGCTGTGGGAGGTTTAAGACAGCCCACCAAACAGTGAGACTCAACAAGGGTAAGTAAAGTCAGTTTGATACCCAAGTCAACCAGTTATGTGCTTTGAGTCGCAGGGGTCACAATGAGAGGGTGGTTTGCTAGTAAGGGGTGTAAGTTTCTCCTTTCTGAAGTTAAATTTGTGGGGTGTGTGTGGATGTAATCTTGATGTAATATAATTACGTTGTATTGTTGAGAATTAGGTGGATTCTGTTCATCTGCATCTGTGAGGGGCGTGCAATCAGTGGATAATGTTTTCTGCTATGGGTTTGTTAGATATATGTTGGAGGGAGATGGTTGGCAGAAGGGGTCTTAGTTGGATGGCTCTTCTAACCAAAAAAACCAAAAGTGGAAGTTGAGATAGATCAGTGAACTACCTCATTGTACATGTCTTGGGATTTAATCCAAGGCAATCGAGTCATCAATAACAGCAACCAAAACCCATCCCTAAACATCATTAACCATCAACATAATAAATTGAAAAAAAGAATGGTGACAGAGAATAAGCCTACACCTAGATGATGTCCACATTTGCCCAATTCTATAGGGAATGCAACATTGCAACTCCGTCCAGACTAAAAATTCATACAGTTAGAAGCACTACTAGTTCCCACTAGTAGTACTCCATAGTAGAAAATAAAAAAGGCACCATTTCTGTAAGCTTGAATCCACAGAGCTATAGAATATCTATTTAGAAGAACATCCAATCAACGAAGACAAACTCCGATCACTCAAATTACAAAAAGCTGAATAACTCAGACTTGTCAACTTGATTGGGAGGAGAAAATTCTTCTTCCTTTTACTTTAAGAATTCAATTCACTTGAACTTGCCATGAGTCCAGATCCTTTGTCATGCCAATTACTTTCTTACTAGGTAACAGATGTCTAAAACTGCACCATCGGGCCTCTATATATAATCCGAACCGTTAGAGATGAATATCAACTCCTTAAGTTTGATATCCTCAATTTCACTTCAATTAGGCGGATTCTACTTTCAGATTGAGCACATAACTGATAACGACATCATCTTTTATGGGATGCAACACTTACATATAGAGAATAAGGGATTGCTCAGTTGGTTGGTAGCCCCACATCTGACCCCTCTTCCCAACTGTCGGTCCGTGGGCCTACTACTCTTCCCATGTGTCTCGTTTCTCTTTCCACGTGTGGGGCTCTCCTTTTCATGGTGTGGTCCCACTTTCCAATCCCAACCACATTGGTGGGTTTAAAAATAAATAAATAAATAAATAATTTTGCACACGTATGGATTGAACAAATATGGCCCAAGGGCAATCTCCGTTTTTCCATCTCTTCAAAGGAAAATCACCTAAATTTTTAGATGACGTGGCGGACTGACATTTATCCACTTTCGATTAAAGTATAACAACTGCCTAAGGCCCACGGATTCTCGCTCAAAGAAAACAAAAGCCGCAGGTATATGGCAAAACCACTCTTTCGCCTCATGTTTTTGCATTCACTCCATTTAGTAATTCTACTTCCTCTACGACTCATATATATTCTCCCTCTCACTTAACTCCACATTCATCCCAATTCCAGATCATTGAACCCAGACATCCAATCATCATCTCATACTCAGTTTAACTAGGGGTACATCTAAACACAGATGGGTTTTTGCTACATGCAAATGTACGGTTGTAGATGCACATTTTCCAAAGGCCAACTCACTTCAAACAATGCAATGAAGTGACAACTTAACTCTAGTATAGAGGAAGGGAGGATGAAAATGAATAGAAAATTTGAAATATTTACGATTTTGCCATTAAAGGAAAGAGAGTGGAATGTGACATGGGAGCTCAAAACGTGGAGAGATGATAATTTTAAAGAAGGAGAAGATAATTTGAAGAAGGAGATGATAATTTTTTTAATTTTATTTTGTTTAATTTTTTTATTCTATTTACTTTATGATGTGATTGAAAATTTTTTTTTTATTTTTTTGTATACTTTATATTTTTTGGTTTTTTTGTTTAAATCTGTTTTTTCAATTTTTTTGTTTTATTATTATTACTTATAATTTTTGATATTTTTTTATCTAAATCGTTATTTTTTTATTTTTTTGGTTTTATTATTATTACTTTTATTTTTTTGTCTAAATCATATTTTTTTTCTTTTTTTTCTTTTTATTATTATTACTTGTTTTAGGATTATATCTTATAATTTGTGGTTATCTTTTGATTAAGAAAGATTTAAAAAATTATTAAATAGATAATGTTAAGATAATAAATGATAACGAAAAATAAAAAATTATTAAATCAAACACAGTCAAAATTACTAAGTGAAAAAAAAAAACAGAAAATAGAAAAACATAGAATGGATGGTTTAGATTGGCTTCGAACAATATTAATTTGAATCAACAATTGTTTTGCAAATGTCAGGAATATAGTAATTATTATTAACTTGAAAATGGTCTTATATGTGCCAGGAATATACAGATTATTATTCATATGTCAGAGAACTGACGTTCTCCGATTTAAAGGTCAGGAATCTCTTAATTATTTATATAAAAAACTGTCTTGCAAATGTTAGGAATATAATAATTATTATTAACTTGAAAATGATCTTACACGTGTCAGAAATATACAAATTATTATTCACATGTCAGAGAACTGACGTTCTCCGAAATTTTCGCAAATCCTCTAATTTGATTGAAAACGTCGAAATAAATTTAACTCATCGCATCGCACGGTGTTTTTAGCCAAATTCTATTGTTTAGGGATCAAAATAAGCATTTTATCATTAATTTCATTTTTTAGGTATTTATTTTAATTTCTTTTTAAGGGATATTTTTCTTTTTTTCATTATTAATTATAATTTATCTAAAATAATAATTGATTAAATTTTTTAGTCAATAGATAATTATAATTTAGGAAATATAAGTGTCATTCCAAGTAACAATAATCAAATAAAATAAAGTAAAAATAAAATTTTAAATGAGTCAAAAATTAATAATAAAAAAATATCGGACCCCTGCTTTTCACTCTCTTCCCTCCAATGGCAAAACCGTAAATATCCTCAATTCTCTATCCATTCTCAATCTCTACCCACAATGGCAAAATCGTAAATATCCTCAATTCTTTATCCATTCTCACTCCCTTCTCTCAATGGCAAAACCGTAAATATCCTCAATTTTATGTCCATTCTCACCATTCCTTCCTAAGTTGTCATGTCAAATGTGAAATTGTACTTTTTTTCGAAGGATGTGCATCTACAAGAAGCAATTTTACATCTGCATTTAGAATCCGCCTTTAACTAGACATCCAAAACGTTATCTCATACTTTCTTTCATAGACAAGAGATTTGACAGGATCAGATATGACAAGCAAAGCGTGGATTGTTGCTGCTAGTGTTGGAGCGGTTGAAGCCTTGAAAGATCAAGGGTTCTGCAGATGGAATTCCACTCTCAGGTCCTTGCATCAACAGGCCAAGAAGAACTTGGGGTCTTACATACAGGCCAACAGACTTTATTCATCTCTCGATTCATCATCTGCTGCTGCTTCTGATATGCAATTGAAGAGAAGAGATGGAAAAGATAATTCAAGACAATCTGAGGAATCTCTGAGGAAAGTAATGTATTTGAGCTGCTGGGGTCCCAATTATATCGATTTAGAGGAGACCCACATGGAATTTTTTTTGCATGTATAATTGTAATCTTGGTAGATATATTGACAAGAAGAGACCTTTTCTTATCCAAAATTCTGTGGAGTTCAGTTGTCTCATTTGTGTGGAGATGGAAAATGATTACATTTTTGTCACCCAAATTTATCTCTCATCTGGCCTTCTGTAGGCCCTCAAATTAATCGTAACACCCATCTGATTTTTTTTCCAATTGTTGGGGTTCAAACTTTCAACAACTATTTTAGATCTCAAACAACTTTCAACAACTTTTTTAGACCTCAAACCAGTATTTTATAAATACTATTGGGGAAGAGCTTTTAACTCCATAACCCCTTTACGATTATTCATGTTAAGAAACGGCTGGCGATTTCTCAAGTCACTCGTACATTATGACGAAAGTAGAGATGGAAGCTCCTGTAAAGCCCCACGTCGCTCAAGGAGGGGGGGGGGCGGGGCGGGGCGGTTTGGGGTTTTGGACTGGGCTATATATATGGGCTTTCCTTATTTAGTATAATGTGTTTTGGGTTATTAGTATAGGTCCAGAAATAAAGCTGTGCGGGTATACTCAATTGATAGGGCAAAAGTAGATAATATTATACTGGATAAATTGGGTTGTGAGAGCTACTATTTCATGACAACGGGTTTATATTAGATAGTGGCTTACAAAAGATGTAATGCAGTAGTTTATACAGTAGTTCTTAAAAAGGAGGTTTTGTAAAACTGCTAGTGTGAGCAAATGGAGTTTCTATTGCTTATGGCTGCCGACTTTGTCACTTTCAGCTCTGCTGTTGTGACGCCCACTGCCCACGTCCTCTCAGTGGTGAAAACACGCTTCTCACCAACTGGACGTGTACTCGTGTAGTGTGAGGTTTTTTCATCTTTAATAAAAAAAATTATCTAAATTTTTGGATAACGTGACGGACTGATATTGATTTACTTTGAGTAAAAGTATAACAACTACCCAACGCCCACGGATTATCACTCAAAGAAAACAAAAGCCGCAGGTATATGGGAAGACCACTTTTTTTTGCCTCATGTTTTTGCTTTCACTCCATTTAGTAATTCTACTTCCTCTTACAACTAATATATATTCTCCCTCACTTAACTCCACATTCATCCCAATTCCAGATAATTGAACCTAGACATCCAATCATCATCTCATACTCAGTTTAAGAGAAAATAATTAAGAAGTATTTTTCACACTTCATCTGCATTCTGGAGGCCTCTTATTGGAGTCTCCAAAAAATCAGATGCATGACTTTCTCTGTCCTCTCTTGTCTCTAGCTTGCTTTTCTCAAAAGCTTGCTTTTCCATAAAGCAAGAAAAGCTCTTGCTTAAGCCCACAAGAAATAAGGCCCCAAAAATAGCAATTGTCATCCTTTTTCCAAAAGAAAATAAGGCCTGTATTGACAGCTTTTCAAAGTCCAGACTTTGTGAGCATTGAGATACGAAAATAATAGGGCTGACTATAATGAATTTAAGCCTTTTAATATTTATAGTTGTTTCTCTCTACAATCAAAGCAATCCTTATATTGAATTGATCTCATATAAACTAATCCATCACAATTAATAAATGAAAACTCTTTGACTATTTACTTGTAATTTTTTGAAGGGTCACGATGATGGTGTGGTAGGCATGGATTGTTGAGAGGGTGACAGCAATGACCAAGTCATTATAAGGTGAACAGTGCGAGTGTAGTTCCTTGAGTGTCCCACTCACACTTCTGGTGAAGGATGTGAATATTCAGTGGGGCCACCTATTAAATATCTCAGTCGTTCTAAAAAAGTGCCCACACTTACAATACGTTCATCATGATTTTTCCTTCCATGAGTTAGTCTCACTCCCACTTTATGATTAAGCATGTGATTAAAAGTATTATATGCTCATTTTTATAACTGGACCAATTCCTATTAAAATAAAATTTGATGACACCCAAGTAAAATGGAGATCATCTACTTCGAATAATTGGATTTTTAATACGTAACCCCTACATTGGGTTCCACACTCCGCAGTGCAACTTATTACTTTTGGGAAATTACTCACTGCAACTTATGTTGCACTCCCAACTCCACTTGGCTCCACTCCCGAGAAACCTATTAAAATCTTATCAGCTTTGAAATAAAATGCTGGGTTTTAATAGAGAGGCCCCACAAAAGAGCATCACCAGATTTTTCCTAGATTTAACTGGACTCAACTCACATGAGTGATGATGAGAACTAAAACAGTGGTTTTAAAGCCCCTGGAAAGAAGGAAAGAAGTATCCCTGTTTTCATCAAACAAGCACCTTGGAATAAAACAGCCTATAGTTTTGGCTTTTAGGTACTTCTGCATCTCTACAAGACTGCCACTATATAAATTCAAGTGCTCTCTCTTTTGCTTCTCATCATAATCCAAAATCCCAACCCAACAAAATCTACTCCACAAAACCCAATTCATTCATTCCATCACCAGAAAGTCCTAAGGTGAAGCAGATGAGTTCAACGAGCAGAGCATGGATCGTGGCTGCCAGTGTTGGAGCAGTAGAGGCCTTGAAAGATCAAGGAGTCTGCAGATGGAATTATGTTCTCAGATCTCTGCATCAACAGGCAAAGAAGAACATGGGTTCTTCTCTACAAGCTATAAGAATCTCAACAGCTCTTGATTCTTTATCCTCCTCTTCCAAGCAATCTGAAGAATCGTTGAGGAAAGTGATGTTTTTGAGCTGCTGGGGACCTAACTGACAGACTATAAGAGATGGAATCGTTTGTCTAATGATAATTCAACTTGTATAGTTGTAATTTTTCTTATGACAAGTTTATAACGAATTTTGTGATGGCAAATATGCAAGATTTCTATTTGATGAGTCAAGTATGTTTCGTGATTGGGCATGGAGATGAGAAACATCAGATGTAACGAAAGGCCTCTTTGGTATCTGATGTTACTAACAGTGAATTCTGTCATTCCGTTGATTGGAGAAATTTAGAAGGGTTCCTTTCAAGCTGATTTTATAATGGTTTCTTGGCAATTATCATTGAGGGATTCTTAACAGGAGAAGATTAGGAGTTTCAGATTTTCATTACTCCAAAATACTGACCGAATGAATTTCATCAAAAGGAGAACTTACACACTGGTTAGAATACCAACAAATTTGTGCAGCTAGCAAGCACTATAAGTGGGCCCTTTACTTATCATCAAGGCTAGTATTGGGTGAGGTCCGAAATTGGTATGGTTTTATGAATTAATAAAAAAGATGCACATGGAGGATGAGTTTTTCTCCAATTTTGGTAGATATGGAGGATGAGTTGGAGATTTGCAGTATAATTCTTCCAAACTTAATCCGTATCAGTACTAGTATGTGAAATTAGTAGCTGCCAAAGATATTAAAAACTTTCACACGAATCAACTTAGATATTAGATTTTTCTCAAAAGGTCCAACTGGGTGTTTTTGGGTGGCTTTTTTTTTATTTTCCCTCAGTTTGTTCGGTAAATGTAAGGTCTGTGACCTTACTTGGTCAGTTTGGGCCCAATATCCGACCTGACCCATTTAAATGCATATTTATTTTAATTAATTGTATTTTAGATATTTAAGTGGGTTTAGATTTTGAGCGAGTTTCTTTTAGTATTAGAATAGTATCTGCGAAGTTTCGTGCGATTCGGAGTTCGTTTGATCATAGTAGGGGGGTAGATTGCAATTTAGGGAAAATTGAGTGTTTTCCGAAATATTCCAAACGCCGTGATTTTTGGGTTCGTTGGAAAGATCTCGTCGAATAGATCAGTTTTGCCTCTTGACTCGTCGCGATCCGATGATCAGAAGACCTTCAAGTGGCCCATTCTTTACTGGGTCCACTTAAGGGATAATTAAGTCTTTTTCCCCTCCCTCTTCTTCTTAATCGATGCTAAACCCTAATCTTTTATTCTATTCTCTGCAACGAAGAATAGACAGCAGCCCAGTTTCTTCTTCTTTCTTCCTCAAGGCAGAACTCCACCCAAGAAAGCTCCTTTCGAAGATCTGATCCGGTAGATCTCAATCTCTTTCTCCCCTCTTTCTTCCGGTACAACTTCCGGTAAGCTTCCTCTCTTTCATATTTTCTTTAATCTTTCTTTTGGTTAGATTTAGGTTAGATCTGAATTATTTTCTTTCCTTTGTTATTCCTGGTATGTTAAGTTTCGTTCTGTCGGGTTAGATTTGTGATTTGGGGGTAGAAAGGCTTCTCCTCGAAAGTCACCCATTTCTGATATTTCTTCATGTTGAGGCAAGTAGATTCGCAATTACATATTAAACATGCTTGTTGTTATATTTGATTGTTGTACACATTCTGTAGATTAACCCTTTTAATTCCAAGCATGTTCCTGTTTAATTTGAGAAATGTATATTAGGTTAGAATCTGGTAATTGAATGGAATTGGTAAAAATTGGGGGTAATAGAATGTATTTGTGGAATGAGGTTGGAATGGAATTTTGGAGAGAGCAGGAGGCTCTTCTGATGTAGAAATGGCCTCTGGAAAGGTCTAAAAAGAGAAGGAGAAAGATTGGGTTCGGAACAATTCAGAAAAAACCTCTGAACTCGCGTTTCCCATGCAGGCCGGTCGACCGCGGCTTTGGCCGGTCGACCGCGCTAACTGGCCGGTCGACCGAGCCCCTTCAGCAGGTCGACCGCGCCTGTGCTTTTGTAGGTCGACCGGGCCCACCTGGCCGGTCGACCGCGTCTGTGCAGCAGGTCGACCGAGGACACCTTGTTGGTCAACTGCGGGCTACCCTAATGGAACTAAACATGCCTTGTTTCTTTTGGATGGAAACTAAAACTCAGATTTGGGCCTTAGATGTTGGAAATCATGAACCTAATATCACTTGACCATAAATGGGAATTAATTCGAATCACGTTGCTTGGTGTGGATTCGATGGTTGTCTAGGTATTCGGGTATTACGTGTATTGTAACCGATTGCATATGGAAACTAAAACGACCAATGCCTTACATTATTGTACACCAAGGGATTTCCCTCGTAGCATTGTCGATCCGAATTCCATATGTACTCTGTTAGGATATGTTGGATACAGGGATGACAACACATTTTTACCTAAGAATGGATTGTAACTTCTCTTTGATTCATGAATCGTATCCGTTGTAAATTTACCTTGTACACTCTTGACATAAAATACCTAATTAAAGGTGAAACATAGATTCTTATAGAATTAGGACTTGGACCTGACTTAGAATGTATCGTAGGAACCTTGTCTTCTATGATAAACTTGACTGGCTAGAAATGAAAGGGGGTTATCACGTGTTGGAAATCTTGTATTGTTTTGATGAGATAACCCCAGGATCTTGTCTTGTACTTGGAACTGGCCAGACTTGCTTGTCTTGTTTGTCCTCGTATAAGAACCACTTTAGGATTTGTTTGCATATCATGGCCATCTGCAGTATGGGGTTTAAAACGACGAACCGGTTACTCGGTTGTCGGGGATGGGCAGTCGGCGTAGGACGGCGTCCATGGCGTAGAATAGCTGGGAGCGGGCATTGGACCGTGCTGCTATTCCCAGGACCGGGAGCTAGGATCCTACTGGAGCCGGACTTTGGTATCAGTAGTCTTGTACTTGTACGGACTTGTATGGATTGTTACTGGTACCCCGGGAGGTGGCATAGGACATCCTCGGAGTCTCCCTCTTGTCTTGTTCTTGTTTTGCATTGCATGGATAGTGGTTATTGTTAGATGATTGTTAGGAATTCTTATTATTGACTCCATTTATACACATTCTCGCTTTGTGCCTAGACTTGCTATCATTGTATTCTCATGATGATTACCTGTTATTATTCTGTATTTGATACATGTCATATTTAATATGCTTTGCTTATCTATTGCTCAACATGTTGTTGACTTTGTTTCCTTGGTGTGCAGACACATCAGGTGATGCCTACCTCTACGAGGAGCAGGCCGATGAGGAGATCCCAGAGGATCTCCAACCAGTCGAGGAGGCACGAGAGTGGTGTGCCGATGACGTAGAGTAGCGTCATCATTGCCCGGCACAGGAGAGAGTCACGGGGAATTAATTATAGATTCTTTATTCTTTATTTTTCCTCGTTGGAACTTTTTAGACTCATTGACTTGATTCCTTTTATTGGCCTTAGTTATTTGGGATGGCCAATGTAATAATTAACTTGATTTTAGATGTTTTATCTCTTTATGTCAACTTTAATTATATATTGATGAGATATTATCCCCTGTTCAGATTACCATGTGTATAGAGTTTTATGAACTCAGTATTTAATGAATTGAAAAGAGGCATGAAATGTATAATCCTCACCGCGGACTACGATCCGTGGGCCCAAAGGACAAAATTTTTAATTAGTCCTAAAAATTCACTCTCCGGATCCGATTATTTCTTTAATCGGGTTCGGGGGACGTGACAGTAAAGAAAGCAAGCATGGAGAACACAATCTTGTATGGGAAAAGGTTGTCGGAGCAAGATTGAAATACGTGGAGAAGATAATACTCTAGTAAGTATTAAGAGAGTTTGGAATTCTTGTCCAATTTTTTTATAGTGAAATCGAGCAGAACGCTTAAACCTTTGTGGACGTAAGCAAGTTTGTAGAACCACATAAATTTGTGTGACGTGTGATCACTTGTGGTTGTGATTAATTGTGCGTGATTGTTCTAATTATTCTCCGAAAATGGAATCAGAGCCAGCTTTCCCTAGGATAGGGTGGGGCAGTGTGCGATCAAAGGCAGAGATCAAGGTTTGACGGTTTACATTGTTGGATTTGCGATCAACTGTCCTTCGCGAAGATTCTCACAGATTGGAGAGAAGACGTGGTTCTTCAGTTTTGCCTTTGATAGCCTAACTACAGCAGTGGGCCACACCCTTGATTGATCAAAGTAGATCGAACAAGCCCTAGGTTTGCAAGATTGGTGTAGAGCAATGCAGGATTCATAACATCTTTGGTGGCAGAGCATGGAGCACCTCGAACGAAGCACTATGGTGAAGCAGAGCACATAACTGATAACGGCATCATCTTTTTTAGATGCAACACTTGCATGTAAAGAACAAGGGATTGCTCACTTACTTGGTAACCTCATATCTCACTCCTCTGTCTAAGGATCGATCCGTGGGCCTACTACTCTTCCCATGTATCTCATTTCTCTTTCCACGTGTGGAACTCTCCTTTTCATAGTGTGGTCTTTCTCTTTCCGATCCCAACTGTCATTACTGGGTTTAAAAATAAATAAATAAATAAATATTTTTTATGGAAGTGTAAATAAGTTAGTATATTTAAGTGTAAATAGTTTATACAGTAGTTCTTAAAAAGGAGGTTTTGTAAAACTGCTAGCTAGTGTGAGCAAATGGATTTTCAATTACTTATGGCTGCCGACTTTCGTCACTTTCAGCTCTCCTGTTTTGTGAAAACACGCTTCTCACCAACTGGATGCGTACTCGTGTAGTGTGAGGTTTGGGTGTATTAAATAACATATAAATTATTTTTCTTATGTTTACTATGCTTGTGTGGGGATATTTTATCGGCTCGGGACCTGACGCAGCTCGGCTAAATCCATCCCGATCTCGACTCCTGGAGAGGTTCCACTTCAGCTGAAAACTATCCACCCGAGAAACTTGGTAAACAAGGAGATGCATTCCCGTTGTGAGATTGGCGCCGAGGTCCACCTCGGCAGTGTTTAGCCGGGTTCGGCACCTTGTTAATCAGCAATTAATAAGGGCATGTCCTGGTTCAGACGGACAAGATGGGCGCCGAATACGGAAGAAGCGTAGACTTCATTCCGCCGTCACATCAGCAATCATCTGAAAAATCAAGGTATGGTCTGACATGACATAACCTCTACCAACCCCCATTTATGGGAAAAGTATGGTCCGATGAGACTGTACATCTACCAACCTCCACCCAGGAAGGATCTAAGGACACCAACATCTATAAATAGGCACAGCACAGAACGACAGGAGGTAAGCAAGACGAAGCCCACTCTTCCTCTTCATACACTCTCCCTTTGTTCAGTAACAAGACTAACTTAGGCGTCGGAGTGCCTTTGGCTCTTCACAGCCAAGGCCTCTAACCCATTCCTCTTTCTCAGGTCAAGAGAGCACTCCCCTCTATCAGAGGCTCTTTAGCAGCCCCATTAAAGCAAGTCCGTGTTATTTTAGGCACTTACAATGCTAAATGAATGTATTTTAATTCAATAGGTTAGTAGGGACTAGGGACCACGTTAGGTCTTGACTGGGTGAGTTGGAAACTTGTTGGATAGGTGACTTGACCCGAAACTAATTCAGGCCTAGCCCAATGGGTGTAGTCATATTCAAACTAAAACTCTCTTTTTATTAGAATCCAAACTCTCTTATTAGTAGAATTTTATTTCTACTCAAACTTTCTCTCTCCTCTCTACAAATACAACTAGGGTACATCTTTTCTTCTCCCACAACCTCTCTCTCTCCTAGCTATTGCAACCTAGGAAACTAACATCCGGATCTCCCATCGGACACGACTATCGTTTTCTGTGTGAAACCCTACTCGCAAGGGTACTCGTTTTGGGCTTTGACAATAGGCAGTCTTTTTTAGCACATGGGACTGCATGATCAAAAATAATCCGGTCACTTTCACCCCGAATTTGATATTTATTCAACTGTTATTATAAGGATCCGATCACGAAAACCCATATGATATTGATTTGCGAACGTAACACGTATCACGAGTGCACCCCACTCTTGTAGTCACTTTTCACTCACTAATTTTATATATTAATTGTGACTTGTTTGTTGTATTTATGTTATTATATTTATTTGTTAATCATGTATGCTAGTTCATTATTGTGGACTCAACCTTCAACCCATGGGCCCAATCTGTGGCTCGACCAATGCCAAAAAAGACGGAAAAAAGGAAATAAATGACGGTGGGAAAGCTAAATTTGCTGCTTTTCCTCCGATATCATCAGCAGTAAACCTACAATTCAGTCTTTCCCTATCTCTCATGTTATTTTCTCCTTTCCTTTTTCATGGATGAGGTCATATTGAGGGTAATCTCTCATGATAATGTATGAGAATGTGATTAGCAGATAAATATAATAATATCAACAGTAAACAATTCACAATTAATTTACACAATTTGTGAATGAAATGTCATCACAACGGTGGGGTCCGCTCATTATAGGTCGCACATCAGGGTGACCCATTACATGAAAAGTAAGTTTTATTATGGAAAAGGTACGGGTGAAATGGGCTTTCCTAAACCAAGTACAAGATGGACTCAACACGAAACTTCTTTTCCCAATAGGTGCATGCGTACCTCAATTTAGGCTAAGTATAGGTTAACCTCATGGGTTTGGTCCTTGCTCAACCACATTCCGTCTCTAGGACTGGCATATCTCACTTAGTAAAAAGGTTACGCATGGTCCAATCCAACTCGAACTTGCATCGGACTACATCGGGCTCTATTTTAGGCTCATGGCATCATGTGCAGAGGCCCTTGGCCGCTTCAAATCAATCAACAATAAAAATCCTCTTTACTAGTAGAACTTTTTTAGCCCATCACATGATCAAGATGATGGGATGATGCAGCCAGAACAACAAAGTAAAACACGAGCTGGTGAGTTCTAATGCATTTTACATTTTGAACTAAATTAGAAATCTAGTATAGGATGGAATAACGAGGGTAGCTGGGTGGAGTAAGGGTGAGAATGAGGAAATGGGGGTCAATTTTATGTGGAAATGGACTTTCCATATACTTCATAAGAAGTCTATTTCCAGACATAGGAAGACAAAAGTTGATGTAGCCAAAAAGCAATTCTGCGAAACAACTGTCATACCAAACACATGAAAATAGAGCTTTACGCAAAAAACTGCATCATTTCATGTGGAAATAAGCTACACAAACGTGCCTTAAGTTATTACCCATACATGGGAGAGATGATTGTGAAGAGTTTGGGATTTAGAAATTTGGTCATTTTAGATTTTGGTCCCTCTTCTTGTACATTTATGTTGCACTTACGGAGCCTCGAGCTTCCATGCGAGGTAGCTGGATGGGGCCCACCTAAGGGCCCAATGGTGATTGGACTAAGGGGTTGTTAATACCCTTAACGGGTAGGGTCCATCCGAAAATCAAATTTAGAGTTAATCTCATATTTTTACCCCGTTGGTCCATGATCCACAAATTCAACAGTTATAAAAAATAATAATAATAATAACCTTTCAACATCAACATCTAGTCAATTCATATAAGTACAAACCCAACAAATCTGGTGCAAATAGTTGTGGGGGTGGGTGGGTTTTGATGGTCCATTCATATCAGTGCGAGGTAGACCCCATATGCTATCTCACATGGATTACTCCATGCTAGGTGATTATACTGGAAAATTGGCCATAAGCTTGGTTTTATGGCTTCTAATTCATAAATTATTCTTTTGACCAGCTTTATTTATCATCATAATTCATTAAAACAGTATGGTTCAGGAGAGATTTGTGCAACAACCAGGTCAAGTTTATTAAATTATGAACTGCGCGCTTTTGTTAAATTGTTCCATGTTTTTTTTATAGATAGCCCCCACAAGAAGAGCATCACCAGTAGGGTTGTAAATGGGTAGGTTCCGGTCCGGGTCCATGTTGGACTCGGAACTATTAAGGAGAAGGTGGAACCGGATCTAGACCCATAATCATTTCAGAACTGATTTCTTGGTTCCGGAATTGAAACCATATATGGGATAGGCCTGGATCTAAGTCCGAGTTTAAATAGAGAATGATATTAAAAGAAATTTAATTTTTATGAGAGATTATTGAAAATTGAAGTAACATGTCGGGTCTCAGGTCCATGGATTTAAACCAACGTAGAATCAGACTCAGACCTATTCACTCCTTGAGATCTAAATAGAAACATAGATCCAAATTTTAACAGATCGAAACATCCGTTAACCAAAGAAGATTCAGATACCCATTTACCTCCCCAATAATCAGATTCCTTAAAATCACTCATCTCACACTAGTGACAACTAAACGATGGTTTTAGTGGCGCTGGAATGTTGGGAGACGGAAAGAAGTATCCCTGGTTTCAGTAAAACAAGCACCTTGGAATAAAACCGCCTGTTGATTCTGTGTACTTCTGCATCACTACCACCATATAAAAACAAGTACTCTATCATTTGCCTTTTTTCATCATCTCCCAAAGTTCCATACCCCACCAAAAATCTACTCTACAATATCCGATTCACTCCATCACCAGAAAGTTCAGAGGGCAAGAATATGAGTTCGACGAGCAGAGCCTGGGTTGTGGCTGTCACTGTAGGAGCAGTAGAGGCCTTGAAAGATCAAGGACTCTGCAGATGGAATTATGTTCTCAGGTCTCTACATCAACAGGCAAAGAGGAACATGGGTTCTACCCTACAGGCTATGAGAATTTCAACATCTCTTGATTCTTCATCCTCCACTTCCAATCAATCTGAAGAATCGTTGAGGAAAGTCATGTTTTTGAGCTGCTGGGGACCCAACTGAGAACCATGAAAGACTTCTCTCATTTTATATTGTATAGTTTGTATTGCTGTAAATAGAAAACTTTTGTGATGACAAGTGAGTGAGATTTCCATGAAAAATGTGAATTTTGACAATTAGAACTTGCTGAAATTGAACTTCAGATGCATTACAGACTATGTAAAGGGGCTGATTGGTTTCTGGGGTAACTGACAGAAATTCAATCCATTGATCATTCCAATGTACTCTTTTTAGATCTTTTTTTTTCTCTTGATGGAAGCCATTTCCAATTTTTTTTTATGGTTCTTTTGGGGTTGAATTGCAATCTACTTTCTCAATTTCTTTAAACTCTAATTCCTCTATCCTCTCCCTTACTCTTATTTCTCTGTAAATCTCTCTCTAGATCCCTCTATTTTTTTTTTATTCCTATCATTTTTATTTTTTTTTGTCCTATCATTCTTATTCTCTTACTTTCTCACTAAATCTCTCTGTTCTCTCATTCCACCTACCACAATTTCATGAAGATACAAAGCGTCTAATTATATTAGGTAGAAGTTAATATTAATGTCTATAAAATTATAAATTAAAAGTAACAGTTACCATTCAAAATTAGAGTAGTGGGGGAGAAGATATGTTCCTTCTTTTCCCATATAAGATGGAGAGAGTTTTTTTTTTTTTTAACCCTTCAATACTAAAAGCAAGATGCCCTCTTCTTCTTAAATTTGTTATTATTTTCTCACTCTCTCCTGGACTGAGGTGAAAGCCCAAGGGAGAGCAATTGCATCCCCTTCACCTTGTGACCTGTGAGTGTGAATCCTATGTTGTTGTGGCTAGGCTAACTTATCAAATGGTTTAAGAAATGAGGGTGAGTTCAAAATTAAGAAGCTATATATTTTGAGATTTGATTGGAGAGGGTTTTGAGTTTAGCCTGACCTGTACCAAGTTATAGACCAATGGCTCCAATGTCTGTCAAATTTTTGCAGGCTCTTTATAAAGTCAAAATCAACAGGGGCGATTGGAATTGAAATTGAAATTGAAAATCAAGTTTGAGGAGGAGGTGGATATGGTAGTGTATGAAATGAAACTGCAACTTTTGCTAATAATCTTATAATCCATCGCTCCTGGCTTTTTGTGTCCTTTCCTAGAATATTATCAGAAAGAGAGAGGCCAAAACCAAATCATTTTTCTTAGCATTAAATTATTTACTCCTTTGTTTTTAGACGAAGGCATTCTTTAGGTTTTTGAACAAAAAGGACTAATCTCTTGAATGGTGTCTGTTAAATCCACACAAATGCACATACGGTAAATTTGGAGCAGATTGAATGGAGTCTTATGCCATTAAATCCACTCCAACAAGATTCTAACATACGGTATAAAATTTGGAAAGAAGCCAACATTTCCAAACTTTTGGGATTACATACTATAATCCAATCTCATTCATCTAATTCTCTGTAAAATCCAAACTGGTTTCATTTAAAAGAAAATCAAGAAAATAGAAAATTAAAAAAAAATAATGCTTTTCAGGCTTCATCTTCAGGCTTCTCACTTGGGTCCCCACAAAATCAGATGCATGACTTTCTCAGCTCTCTCTTTCTCTTGCTTGCTTTTCTCATCATCCATCTTCCCCTTTCTCATATCCAAACCATTTGAAAACAGCTTTGCTTGATTAGGATTGCTGGAATCTGCCACCACTCTACTCTTCATGGTGTTGAAGGTTGATTCCCACCTACAAACAACTCCACTGCTACACATTCTCTCTTTCACTATTAGATGGCAAACAAAGGCAGCAATGTGCCTTTGTATATGATGAACTGACAATGGGTGTGGAAGTTAGATGGTCCCCCCCTCCTGCAATGGTTACATATAAATAGATGGAATATGAGAGTGTGGTATTTGTAAAACAGGGGCAGTACAATCTATGGATTCTGGTCCCTGATACACGTTTCACATCGAGTAGGCCGATAGTGTACACCGCAGGAGCAAGAATTCATTTTTGGCTCCCGGCGGCTGGCACTGGCCCCTTTTTTCTATATACATTTCAGTAGTGCATAGATAAAGTTTTTGACCAGAATTTTTGATAAATCCTTAGATATTCCTTGAATATCTTATATTCTTTATATTCAAGGAATATCTAGGGGTTTGTCTAAAATTCTGGCATCCGGATCCTCTTAAATATCTACGGTGATATCAAGATGCCATTCACAGAGAGCCTACCATGCACGCGGGCAGCTTGGCATACATCCGGGCAGTTGACGTGGCTACCATGATTTGTCCACTCACGGTCATCGTGGGAGAAATCTTTAGATGATCCAGATTCCCCAAAAGTTTGTCCATGTAGACTTTTTATATACATTTATGCCTTCTGTTTTTCATTGGCCTCAGGCTAAGAATTTTTTATTTATTTATTTATTTTTTTGCTAACAGGATTTCCTAATTCTTTGGACTGGACTATTCCCTCCGGGCTAAGAGAGAAGCCGGGTAAAACCTCTGTGGCCCTAGGTGGTAGCACAAGTAGATTCAACCTTTGGTTCCTAAAGAGGATAAGACTGAGGGTCGATACTAAGACCTCTAACTCTTGAAGAGGAAGGAACTGTGGTCCTGACCACTCGGACAACCCCTTAGATAGTGGTTCCAAGGCAAATTCCCTTATTTTCCACCACTGCTTGTGGCCCAGTGATCTAAAAAGGATTAGAATTATGGTGTCTTGTGTATTATTGGGGGGCTAAATTTCCATTAGGCAACACAGAAACAGTCTAATGTGGGCTTGACTAAAATTTCTTGCCATCATAAACTTAGGTGCCCAGTCTTTCTTTCTTTTTTGGGTACCACCGATGGGGAGAGAGAGCATGCTCTTGCAGAAAGGAGGGGTCTACTTGGCATTGTTCTAGGAATGTTTCATTCCGAGAATGAAAGAAGAAAAATTTATTTGCGGATATTTTGTGAGAGAGAAAATTTAAAGATCGAGACAAGAGAGACAAGGGAGATACAGAGGGAGAGACTGCATGGATGTATAGAAAGGGAGAGAAAATGCATATAAAATAAGTTTCTCTTCATTCATTTTTAGAATGAAACATTTCCACAATGATGCCAACACAAGCCCAAGGCTTTTTTGCTAACATAAGAAGGCGAGGTCAAGAATCAAACCTTAGACAATTAGATGAGAAATGTGGTATCCAACTAATCTTATTTAATGTCATTAAAAGAGCGTATTCAATGAGAGAGACAAACTTAGTGGCGGAGCCAAGAAATTATTTGGGGTGGGGGAGTGGTGCAAGCGATGCTCGGCCATAATCTTTTATACTTGTTTATTTATTACTAATTATTTAAAAAATAAGTTACTATATTGTAAACATTTTCAATGATATCCAAAGAAAATACTTAAATTTGAATATATATACTCCAATCATTTTTAAAGATATGAATTTCCAAACTTTGTGAGCATTGAGATACGAAAATAATAGGGCTCACTATAATGAATTTAAACCTTTTAATATTTAGAATTGTTTCTCTTAACAATCAAAGCAAGCCTTATACTAAATTGATCACATATAAACTAATCCACCACAATTAATAAATGAAAATTCTTTGACTATTTACTTGAAATCATTTGGTGGGTCACAATGATGGTGTAGTAGGCATGGATTGTTGAAAGGGTGACATTAATCACCAAGTCATTATAAGATGAACAGTGCAAGTGTAGATCCTTGAGTGTCTCACTCACACTTCTTGTGAAGGGTGTGAATCTTTAGTGGGGTTACCTATTAAATATCTGAGTCGTTCTAAAAGAATGCCCTCACTTTCAATACGTTCTTCGTGATTATTCATTCGATAACAGTTACTCTCACTCCCACCTTATAAAGGAGCATGAGAATATCATATGTTCAATCTTATAACCGGACCGACTCTTATTAGAGTGAAACTTTATGGCACCACATTAAAATGAAAATCATCAATTTTAAATGATTGGATTTTTAATATATGGCCCCACATCGACTTCCACACTCCACATTGCAACTTATGTTGCTTTTGGCAAATTACTCATTGCAACTTATGTTACACACTCAACTCTACTTGGCTCCACCCCTGAGAAAATTATTAAAATCTTAACAGCTTTGAAATAAAATGATGGGTTGAAAAGACAGGCGCCACAAAAAAGCACCTCCAGAATTATTTTTTTTTTTTCCCAGATTTAGCTGGACTCAGCTCACATGAGTGATGAGAACTAAAAAGTGGTTTTAAAGCCCCCGGAAAGAAG
Source organism: Camphora micrantha (assembly GCA_003546025.1). Taxonomy (NCBI): domain Eukaryota; kingdom Viridiplantae; phylum Streptophyta; class Magnoliopsida; order Laurales; family Lauraceae; genus Camphora; species Camphora micrantha. The sequence goes on along the minus strand of QPKB01000005.1, from coordinate 8,610,239 downwards.
GAAAGAAGTATCCCTGTTTTCATAAAACAAGCACCTTGGAATAAAACAGCCTATAGTTTTGGCTTTTAGGTACTTCTGCATCTCTACCAGACTACCACCATATAAATCCAAGTGCTCTCTCTTTTGCTTCTCATCATATTCCAAAATCCCAACCCAACAAAATCTACTCCACAAAACCCACTTCATTCATTCCATCGCCAGAAAGTCCTAAGGTGAAGAAGATGAGTTCAACGAGCAGAGCATGGATCGTGGCTGCCAGTGTTGGAGCAGTAGAGGCCTTGAAAGATCAAGGAGTCTGCAGATGGAATTATGTTCTCAGATCTCTGCATCAACAGGCAAAGAAGAACATGGGTTCTTCTCTACAAGCTATAAGAATCTCAACACCTTTTGATTCTTTATCCTCCTCTTCCAAGCAATCTGAAGAATCGTTGAGGAAAGTGATGTTTTTGAGCTGCTGGGGACCCAATTAACATCTATAAGAGATGGAGTAGTTTGTCTAATGATACTTTCAACTTGTATAGTTGTAACATTTTTATCACTACTTTATCACAGATTTTGTGATGACGGATGTGCAAGATTTCTTGTTTGGTGAAAGAAGTATATTTCACTATTGGGCCCATGAGTAAATGAAAGATCAGATGTTTACAAGAACCTCTTTGGTATCTGATATTACCAATAGTGAATTCGTTCATTCTGTGTAAAATTTGCTGAAATGGATGTCAAAATATTTTAGAGTTGTTCTTTTCAAGCTGATTCTGGAATGGTTCTTTTGGCAATTATCTTAGAAAAGTTTAGAAGATTAGGAATTTCAGATTTTCAGAACATTATTTGGAATTCTTCAAAAAGGCCCCTTGTTGTCCCCCCAAAAAAATCTCTCCATTTAATATCAGAAAAGTATATACTTAAGTTCATTTTCACATTGAAATGACCAAAGAAAAAAGAAATAAGGTCCCACCAAGTCTGAAAAAATCATCCTTACTACAAAAAATTTCAGAAGTTTGACAATAAGTTTGTGCTTGTCAACAACACTTAACTATGCCATCACAGAAGCTGATAGCTCTAAATTTGATCAAAATTCATTTCTGTCCCAATAAACTACTATGGAAAGCAGAATGTAGAAAGGGGGTCTCTTCTAGTTTTATAAGGGGCCTGTTGAAACTCAGTTTTATTTATATCAGGTGGATTGTGGATTTCTCTATGGAATTGTAATTGGATTTCCTTTGAGGGTGAGCGTTTAAAACCTATGTCTAATTCGGACTTGGAGTGAACAATCTCATGAACCCTAATCGAAAATTAAACATGGGAAAATTTAGAGAGGTGTTTAAAAACAGCCAGTTCGTAGAAATATCCTTTGAAATCTATATTTCCCAACAGTTAGTGGAGATAGGAGGGAGTGGACGCCCACTACAGTTGGCAGGTTTCTCATGTCCTTTAAATGGAAGTCATTTTTGGTAGTTGCCTCTTCCTCAGATAATTTTCTTAGTTGGATTGAAATGCCTTGTAAAAAAAAAAAAAAAAAGGTTACTCTATCAAATGCCTATTAATTCTTAGATACCATTACCAGATGTAAATGCTTTATGTCCTATTTGTGAGTTTTTGGAAGAAATAGTAGTACACTTTGTAAGTTAATAATGGTGGAATGAGTAGTGATTCCTCTTGACATCCTATCCTTTTATGTTAGTAACCTTAATTTAAGTCAAGATTTTGGCATTATGGGGGGGCTATATGGAGGGGTGCAAGATGATTTTTTTTTTTTTTTTTTCTAAAGTAGGAATCTTAATCCAAATTCGATGGAAACCAAAATCTCCAAACTTTTGGTATTACATACTATGCGAAGTTTTCTCCTACTAGATGTGGATGTTGGCACGCGGAGGCGTGGCTCCCATCTAACAACCAGACTGTCCGTGAGTCATCACATTCAGTCAATTCCCTTCAAAAGGGCATCCCAGCTCACTTTAGAGTGTCAAGGATCGCCCCCTAACACCAGTAGAGCTCACTAGTATCATATCCGGTGGCAGAGCATAGAGCACTCAAGCGAAGCACTATGGTGAAGCGAAGCGAAGCGAATGAATGGAGCACTCCAGTTATGACTACAGGGAGGGCTTATGCTAGGGTAGTTTCGGACTAGGATTGTTCACAATTCCTACCATGTAAATAAAATAAAAAAGATTTATTTAAAAGAAAATCAAGAAAAGAGAGGAGAAAAAAAGGAATGTTTTTCACACTTCATCTGCAGGCCTCTATTTGGGTCCCCTGAAACTTAGATGCATGAGTTTCTCAGCTTCTCATCACCCATCCTCCTCTTTTTTATATCCAAATTATTGGAAAACTGCTTTTTCTTGATTAGATTTGCTGGAATCTACCACTATTCTATTATTTCATGGTGTTGAAGGTTCTGTTGGGGATGTGCAACCAAAGTCCCACATCGGCTAGAAATGAAAAAGATCATGGGCATATAAGTTGGACTAAGTACTCTATTGATATGAGGCCTTAGGCCCAAAGTGGACAATATCATACCAATGTGCTAATAGAGTGGTATCAGAGCGCTAGACTTAACCAGAAGAATCCTCGGATTGCTGAACAAAGGTAGTGGGCCCCACATCGGCTAGAAATGAAAAAGATCAAATGATGAGCATGCGCATATAAGTTGAACTAAGTAAATCCATGATATTAACAGGTTCATTCTCACCTTCAAGCAAGGCCACTGCTGCACATTCTCTCTTTTCCCATTACATGACAAAACAAGCAGATGGGTAATGAGAATGTTGTTTTTTGTAAAACAGTGGGAGAAAAACCAATGGATTATGGTCCATGAAACACGACACGTTTCTCATCGAGTAGGCCGATACTCTGTACCGCAGGAGCAAGAATTCATTTTGTGCTCTTGCAATTGGCTCTGTTTGCATAAATCTATGCCTTCAGTTTTACTTTGGCCTCTCCCTAATATTTTGCGGACGTAACAAGCAATCTATCCAAACCTAATAATTTATAAGGAACTCTTGATAGTCACTAATCCTAAGAATTAACACACATTCAAATCGACTGAACCGTTAGATTAATGGTTGAATATTTTTTTTGAATATGAAACTATTAAACTTGTGGGCCACGGATGAAGAGTTAGGGGCATGGGTTTGGGGTCAAACTTCATACTTGGAGTGGTCTCACATAGATCTTTCCATTCCCCCAGGTCCAATCTCCAAATGGGGCCCACAATTAGACCCCACAAAAAAATTCTTATATAATATGTGAGAATTAGTTCTCACCTGAAATAGTACCCTATATATATATATTTATTTTTTTCTATTTTTTTTTACATGATGGCTCATCCAAGCCATTTCCTAATTCCACTGTTGTATTGATTGTGTCCCATGTGTTGATCATAGTGTGCCATGTATTGATGGTGGGACAAGCTAATGTAGGCTCAACTCAAACTTCTTGCTAATACATGAGAGAAGTGATTGGCAGCTGTTTGAATCTTAAAAGTATGACTACTATAGACTTATGAGCTGGGTGGGTCTCTTGTTTTTTTACGAGAGATGGGGTCTATAGCCTCCTCTGTGGAAAGAAGGAAAAAAAAAAAAAAAAAAAAAAACGGTGCCCAAGGAGGAAGAGGGGTCTGCTTACACACGAACATAAAGTCATGGTTGAAACCCTAGACAATTAGGTATGAAACATGCTATCCAACCTATTGGGGTACCCCTACTTCTCTACGTAACTGTATACAATGTCATTAAAAGCATATTTCAAGAGATCCTTATGCAACAACAGAGACAAACTTATTTAAATAGCAAACGACTTAAAAGTGGAGTGATAGATTTTAATAGGTATGCCCCCACAAAAGAGCATCACCAGATTTTCCCCACATTTAAAAGGGATCTGGACTCACCTCACACGAGTGACAACTAAACAGTGGTTTTATACGCCACTGGAATGTTGGAAAGAAGTATCCCTGTTTTCATAAAACAAGCACCTTGGAATAAAACCGCCTCTTGTTTTTTGTACTACTGCATCACAACCACCCTATAAAAAATAAGTACTCTCTCATATTTGCTTTCCATCGTCTTCCAAAATCCAAACCCAACAAAAGCTACTCTACAAAACCCAATTCATTCATTCATTCCATCACCAGAAAGTTGTAAGGTTGAGAAGATGAGTTCGACAAGCAGAGCATGGATCGTGGCCGCCAGTGTTGGAGCAGTAGAGGCTTTGAAAGATCAAGGAGTCTGCAGATGGAATTATGTTCTCAGATCTCTGCATCAACAGGCAAAGAAGAACATGGGTTCTTCTCTACAAGCTATGAGAGTTTCAACACCTCTTGATTCTTTATCCTCCTCTTCTAGTTCCAAGCAATCTGAAGAATCATTGAGGAAAGTGATGTTTTTGAGCTGCTGGGGACCCAATTGACATCTATAAGAGATGGAATCGTTTGTCTAATGATACTTGAACTTGTATAGTTGTAATTTTTCTTATCACAAGTTTAAAGAAATTTTGTGATGGCAAATATGCAAGATTTCTATTTGATGAGTCAAGTATGTTTCGTGATTGGGCATGGAGATGAGAAACATCAGATGTAACAAAAGGCCTCTTTGGTATCTGATGTTACTAACAGTGAATTCTGTCATTCTGTTGATTGGAGAAATTTAGAAGGGTTCCTTTCAAGCTGATTTTATAATGGTTTCTTGGCAATTATCATTGAGGGATTCTTAACAGGAGAAGATTAGGATTTTCAGATTTTCGTAACTCCAAAATAGTGTCCGAATGAATTTCAATACTCATCAAAAGGAGAACCTGCACACTGGTTAGAATACCAACAAATTTGTGCAGCTAGCAGGCACTATAAGTGGGCCCTTTACTTATCATCAAGGCTGGTATTGGGTGAGGTCTTGTCGGAGTGGGGGAGGCTACTTGTCCTTATTATTGGGACCGATCATTGTACGGGTCTCAAATATTGGACCATTATCATGAATCCTATAAAAAAGATTGCCATATGGCAGATGATGGTCCTAATGTTTTTATGGTAGAAATGGTCCCAATGTTTTATGTCCAAGCGTAGGAGACTTTTTCTGTCGCAGACAGTACTTCGCATGAAACTTAAAAAGATCCTCATCAATACTAGTATGAGAAATTAGTAGTACTCTTATCCTTATCAATATAGTATATGAAGAAATTAGTAGCTGCGACGGTACCCCAAACTTAATCCTTATCAATACTATTACTAGAATGAGAAATTAGTACCTGCCAAAGATATTAAAATCTCTCACACAAATCAGTCCAACTCACTTTGTTAGGTAAAGAAAGCAAGGAGAACACAGAAAAGAGCTTGCAAGGAGAGCAAGATTGAAATATGTGGAGATAATACTCTACTAAATGTAAGAGGGTTTGGAATCATTTTCCAATTTTTTTTTAGTGAAATCGAAAAGAATTCTCACAGTCTTGGTCTTGTTGATGCAGGCAAGTTTGTGGAACCATATGAATCTGTATGTCGTGTGATTGCCTTAATTATTCTCCAGTATCAAAGCTAGCTTTTCCTAGGGTAGGGTGGGGCAGTGTGCGATCAAAGGCGAAGATCGAGGTTTGACGGTTCACATTGTTGGGTTTGCGATCAACTGTCCTTCGTGAGGATTATCACAGATTGGAGAGAAGTCTTGGCTCTTCGATTTTGCCTCTAGTAGCTTGATCACAGCAGTGGGTCACACCTTTGATTGATCAAAGTAGATCGAACAAGCACTACACTTGTAAGGTTGGTGCAGAGCAATGCAGGATTTGGAACATGTTTGGTGGCAGAGTATAGAGCACTCAGGAATATGTATAGTGGCAGAGCATAGAGCACCCAAACAGAGCACGATGGTGAAGCAAAGGGCAACAACGAAGGAATGAGGCACCCCATGGATGCCCCTATGCCTATAATAAGCTAGTTTCATAGACTAGAATAGTTTACAATTTCTCTCGTGTGAATAAAAAAATAATTTCATTTAAAAGAAAAGTAAGAAAAGAAATAGAAATAAGGAGTATTTTACACACTTCATCTGCATTCTGGAGGCCGCTTACTAGGGTCTCCAAAAAATTAGATGTGTGACTTTCTCAGCTCTATCTTATCCCTAGCTTGCTTTTCTCGAGGGCCGGCTTTATCATAAAGCAAGAAAAGCCCTTGCTGTAGGCTCCCAAAAAATAAAGTCCCAAAAATAGCAATTGCCATCCTTTTTTCAAAAGAAAATAAGGCCCATATTGGCTGCTTTTCAAAGTCCGAATTTTATGAGCATTGAGATACGAAAATAACGAGGCTCACTATAATGAATTTAAACCTTTTAATATTTATAGTGGTTTCTCTCTACAATCAAAGTAAGGCTTATATTGAATTGATCTCATGTTAACTAATCCACCACAATTAATAAATGAAAACTCTTTGACTATTTACTTGTAGTCTTTTGAAGGGTCACGATGATGGTGTGGTAGGGTATGGATTGTTGAGAGGTTGACATTAATCGCCAAGTCATTATAAGGCATACAGTGTAAGTGTAGATCGTTGAGTATCATACTCACACTTCTTATGAAGGGTGTGAATATCCAGTGAAACCCACCTATTAAATATCTTAGTTGTTTTAAAAAATTGCCCTTACAATACGTTTTTCCTGATTTTTCCTATAATAAGAGTTAGTTCCACTCCTACCTTATGACCGAGCATGTGATTAAAAAAATATCATTTGCTCAGTCTTATAACTGGACAAACTCCTATTAAAATAAAACTTGATGTCAGTACGATTGAAATAGAGATAATCTATTTTGAATGATTGGATTTTTAAAATATGATCACGACATTGAGTTCCACGCTCCGCATTGCAACTTGTTACTTTTGGTAAATTACTCATTGCAACTTATGTTGCACTCCCAACTCCACTTGGCTCCACTCCCGAGAAACCTATCAAAATCTTATCAGCTTTGAAATAAAATGCTGGGTTTTAATTGATAGGCCCCACAAAACAGCATCGCCAGATTTTTCCCAGGTTTAACCGGACTCAACTCGCATGAGTGATGAGAACTAAAACAGTGGTTTAAAAGCCCCAGGAAAGAAGGAAAGAAGTATCCCTGTTTTCATAAAACAAGCACCTTGGAATAAAACAGCCTATAGTTTTGGCTTTTGGGTACTTCTGCATCTCTACCAGACTACCACCATATAAATCCAAGTGCTCTCTCTTTTGCTTCTCATCATATTCCAAAATCCCAACCCAACAAAATCTACTCCACAATACCAATTCATTCATTCTATCACCAGAAAGTCCTAAGGTGAAGAAGATGAGTTCAACGAGCAGAGCATGGATCGTGGCTGCCAGTGTTGGAGCAGTAGAGGCCTTGAAAGATCAAGGAGTCTGCAGATGGAATTATGTTCTCAGATCTCTGCATCAACGGGCAAAGAAGAACATGGGTTCTTCTCTACAAGCTATGAGAGTTTCAACACCTCTTGATTCTTTATCCTCCTCTTCTAGTTCCAAGCAATCTGAAGAATCGCTGAGGAAAGTGATGTTTTTGAGCTGCTGGGGACCCAATTGACATCTATAAGAGATGGAGTAGTTTGTCTAATGATACTTTCAACTTGTATAGTTGTAACATTTTTATCACCACTTTATCACAAATTTTGTGATGACGGATGTGCAAGATTTCTTGTTTGGTGGGTGAAAGAAGTATATTTCACTATTGGGCCCATGAGTAAATGAAAGATCAGATGTTTTCAAGAACCTCTTTGGTATATGATATTGCCAATACTGAATTCGTTCATTCTGTGTAAAAATTTCTGAAATGGATGTCAAGATATTTTAGAGTTGTTCTTTTCAAGCTGATTCTAGAATGGTTCTTTTGGCAATTATCTTTGAAAAGTTCAGAAGATTAGGATTTTCAGATTTTCAGAACTTAAGATTAGGAATTCTTCAAAAAGGCACCTTGTCGTCCCCCCAAAAATATCTCTCCATGTAATCTCAGAAAGGTATAAACTTGAGTTCTTTTTCACATTCAGATGACCAAAGAAAAAGAAATAATGTCCTAACAAGTCTGAACAATTATCTTTGCTACAAAAAAAAATAATAATAATAAAAAATAAAAAAAATCAGAAGTTTAACGGTAAGTTTGTGCTTGTTAACAGCACTAAACTATGCCATCACAGATGCTGATAGCTCTAAATTTGATCAAAATTCATTTCTGTCCCAATAAACTACTATGGAAAGCAGAATGTAGAAAGGGGGACTCTTTTAGTTTTACAAGGGGCCTGTAGAGACTTGAGACCCAGTTTTATTTAAATCAGGTGGATTGTGGATTTCTCTATGGAATTGTAATTGGATTTCCTTTTGAGGGTGAGCGTTGAAAACCTATGTCTAATTCGGACTTGGAGTGAACAATCTCACGAACCCTAATCGAAAATTAAACGTGGGAAAATTTAGAGAGGTGTTTAAAAACAGCTAGCTCGTAGAAATATCCTTTTAAATCTATATTTTCCAAATGTTAGTGAAGATAGGAGGGAGTGGACGCCCACTACAGTGGGCAGGTTTCTCATGTCCTGTAAATGAAAGTCATTTTTGGTAGTTGCCTCTTCCTCAGATAATTTTCTTAGTTGGATTGAAATGCCTTAAAAAAAAAAAAATGAAAGGTTATTCTATCAAATGCCTACTAATTCTTAGATACCATTACCAGGTGTAAATGCTTTATGTCCTATTTGTGAGTTTTTGGAAGAAATAGTAGAACACTTTGTAAGTTAATAATGGTGGAATGAATAGTGATTCCTCTTGACATCCTATCCTTATCTTAGTAACCTTAATTTAAGTTAAGATTTTGGCATTATGGGGGGCTATATGGAGGGGTGCAAAATGATTTTTATTTTTTTTTCGAAAGTAGGAATCTTAATCTAAATTCGATGGAAACCGAAGTCTCCAAACTTTTGGTGTAACATACTATGCGAAGTTTTCTCCTACTAGATGTGGATGTTGGCACGCGGAGGCGTGGCTCCCATCTAACAACCAGACTGTCCGTGAGTCATCACATTCAGTCAATTCCCTTCAAAAGGGCATCCCAGCTCACTTTAGAGTGTCACGGATCGCCCCCTAACACCAGTAGAGCACACTGGTAACATGTCCGGTGGCAGAGCATAGAGCACTGGAGCGAAGCACTATGGTGAAGCAAAGCGAAGCGAAGGAATGGAGCACTCCAGTTATGAGTACAGGGAGGGCTTATACTAGGGTAGTTTCGGACTAGGATTGTTCACAATTCCTACCATGTAAATAAATTAAAAAAGATTTATTTAAAAGAAAATCAAGAAAAGAGAGGAGAAAAAAGGAATGTTTTTCACACTTCATCTGCAGGCCTCTATTTGGGTCCCCAGAAAATTAGATGCATGAGTTTTTCAGCTTCTCAACCATGGATCAAAATCTCGGCCGATACCGAGCCGATATCTCGTTGAGATATCGGTCTCGGTTAAAAATCCCCAAAATCTTGGCATATCTTGGCCGAGATGGAATTCATCTCGGTCTAAATATCGGCCGATATTTTATAAAAAGGGTAAAAACCCTAATTTTTGCAACTTTTTCCCCATCTTCTTCTTTTTCTCCACTCTTCTCATCTCCTTACTACCCATAACAGCAGTCATACTCCCTCTTTATATTTTCAAATTCCATATCTATTTTTTTGAAGAAAATATTAACTTAGGTAAGAGAATATCAACTTAAAGCATTTTATTATGTGTTTTTTTTTTTTTAATTTTTAGATGAAGCATAGAAATTATTGGGTTTGTCACCTTGTGTTATGTTCTTCATTTAGAAGTTAGATCTACATACTTTCATGCTAGATCTACTCATACACATGATTTTGAACTTTTTTTTTCCAATTTTTTTATTTTTTGATTTTTCAATATTTGAATTACAATATATCATTTTTTTAGGATTTTATCAAGATAGTTCATCATCTTATCAAGAACAATCTGAATATGGTCATGGGTATGGTAGTGCTGTGCAACAGTATAGAGCATATCTTTTTAGCCAATACCGAAGAAATGATAATGATGATGATATCGAGCCAAGGCGACACTCTACTTGGAATTAGGCTGTCAATCTGTAATACACTGATACTCACCAATCTCTCTCCAGTCTCTACTCTCTACTAGACTACTAGTCCCCTCTAATTTCAGGTAAACCATAAATCTTTTTATGCGTAAGTGCTTTATGATTTATCGATCTCACTATCATGTTTCTGATTTTAATATGTCATCTTCATGGTCTTGAATTTCACAACTTATTTGATGATTGAGTTAGTATTAAATGATGATTGATATGTTATATTTGTTTTCTTATATTTTACACTAATAAATTGATTATGAGCATCAATAATGGCTGCATTATATGAAATACCGGAGAAGACAGCGAACTGCAACACAAACATGACTTATAATTTAAGATGGCCGAGATTTTGATTTATTGTTGTTATTAATGGAAAAAAAATATTGTTTTCCAGCATTTTCTAATATTCTGGATTTTTAGGGTATTTTTGCGGATTTTTTTTATTAATAAAAAATTCACACCGCGACTACCGCGACAGACCGATATCCGCGACCGATATCAATATCATATCGGTTTTTCAGCCCGGCCGATACCGCAACCGAGACTGAAATTTTAAATCATGTTCTCATCACCCATCCTCCTCTTTCTTATATCCAAATTATTGGAAAACTGCTTTTCTTGATTAGATTTGCTGGAATCTACCACTATTCTATTTTTTCATGGTGTTGAAGGTTCTGTTGGGAATGTGCAACCAAAATCCCACATCGGCTAGAAATGAAAAAGATCATGGGCATATAAGTTGGACTAAGTACTCTATTGATATGAGGCCTTAGGTCCAAAATGGACAACATCATACCAATGTGCTAACAGAGTAGTATCAGAGCGCTAGACTTAACCAGAAGAATCCTCAAATTGCTGAACAAAGGTGGTGGGCCCCACAGGCCCCACATCGGCTAAAAATGAAGAAGATCAGATGACGTGCATGGACATATAAGTTGAACTAAGTAAATCCATGATATTAACAGGTTCATTCTCACCTTTAAGCAAGGCCACTGCTGCACATTCTCTCTTTTCCCATTACATGACAAAACAGGCAGATGGGTAATGAGAATGTTGTTTTTGTAAAACAGTGGGAGAAAAACCAATGGATTATGGTCCATGAAACACGACACGTTTCTCATCGAGTAGGCCGGTACTCTGTACCGCAGGAGCAAGAATTCATTTTGTGCTCTTGCAATTGGCTCTGTTTGCATAAATCTATGCCTTCAGTTTTACTTTGGCCTCTCCCCAATATTATGCGGGCCTAATTAGCAATTTATTCAAATCTAATAATTAATGAGGTACTCTTGATAGTCACTAATCTTAAGAATTAGCACACATTCAAATCGACTGACTGAACCATTAGATTAACGGTTGAATATTTTTTTTGAATATGAAACTATTAAACTTGTGGGCCATGGATGAAGGTTAGGGGCATGTGTTTGGGGTCAAACTTCATACTTGGAGTGGTCTCATATAGATCTTTCCATTCCCCCAAGTCCAATCTCCAAATGGGGCCCACAATTGGACCCCACAAAAATTTTTTTATATAATATGTGAGAATTAGTTCTCACCTGAATAATACCCTATATATATTTATTTATTTTTTTCTATTTTTTTTAACATGATGGCTCATCCAAGCCAAATTTCCTAATTCCACCATTGTATTGATTGTGTCCCATGTGTTGATCATCGTGTGCCATGTATTGATGGTGGGACAAGCTAATGTAGGCTCAACTCAAACTCCTTGCTAATACATGAGAGAAGTGATTGGCAGCTGTTTGAATCTTAAAAGTATGACCACTATAGACTTATGAGCTGGGTGGGTCTCTTGGTTTTTTTACGAGCGATGGGGTCTATAGCCTCCTCTGTGGAAAGAAAAACAAAAAAAAAAAAACCCGTGCCCAAGGAGGAAGAGGGGTCTGCTTACACACGAACATAAAGTCATGGTTGAAACCCTGGACTATTAGGTATAAAACATGCTATCAAACCTATTGGGGTACCCCCACTTCTCTACGTAACTGTATACAATGTCATTAAAAGCATATTTCAAGAGATCCTTATGCAACAACAGAGAGAAACTTATTTAAATAGCAAAGGACTTAACAGTGGAGTGATAGATTTTAGAGATAATTAGCGAAAGGTCCCTAGAATTGAATCTATCCAGCCTCCAGTACAGGGAAATTCTTTTTAAGGGCTCTAGTTCAAGCAGCTGGACTATTTGTAGCCAGAGGTCCCTATAGCCACATGCTTTCATTTTTCAGGACTAATTTACCTTTTCAACCGTTTTAGGCATAAATTTTGAAATTTAAAATTTCAAATCTTCCCTCCTTCATCCTTCCGAAATCCTTGTTGCCATTTCATTAAACAGATTTCTATCTATCTATTACGAGATTAATCAATCATCATCAAACAAACATTGATCGAGAAGAACTGATCTTTTCCCAAGCTTTTTTTCTTCATCTTGTCAGTTCCAACTTTCAACATTTTCAGCTATCATCGTTTCAGGTGTAGGATTAGCGACTGCAATGTCGTCGAATGGGAATGGGAGCCTTAAAGCAAATGGAGTTGCTGAAGCTGCCGATCCAGTCATCGAAACCACCACCAGATCTGTTGCTGCTGCAGAAGAGGCAAATCTGAGCAATGGAAACGCGGCCAAGTCCTTCAAGTTGAAGATCTTCGTGGGATACGATCCTCGCGAAGATCTTGCTTATGAGGTCTGCCGCTACTCGGTCTTGCAGCGCTCTTCGATCCCAGTCGAAGTTCATCCGATCAAGCAGTCGGATCTGAGGAGCAAAGGCCTCTACTGGCACGAGAGGGGCCCGACCGAGAGCACAGAGTTCTCCTTCAGCCGCTTCTTGACTCCTGTTGCCGGAGAAGGAAGACGGAATTACCGCGACGCCCTCGCTGCCCAGTCGCCATTGAAAAAGAAGCCATCAAAGTTTTGGCAACGTTCGTTGCAGAAGGTGGGCCACGCAGATCGTCGACGATCTTGTGGGCAGTACGTCGGCAAGTCGCAAGTCGTCGGAAACGGTCCGGCGCAATCGCAGATCTCCAGCCGTTCACTAACGCTGACGGAGAAGAAGGCAGTTGCAGAACGTTGGTTCTGTTGCAGAACGCTGGTTCTGTTGCAGAACCCAACGAAGAAGAAGAAAATTGTTGTTGGGTTTATTTTCCAGGCCAGGTCAAGTTCGGGTCAGGTCTGACCCGACCCAGTTTGCGCGGCAGAAGCCCAGCATAGCAGAAATTCAGCAGACGCCAGCAGGGGCTGAGTTTTAGTGAAATTTATCTGAGTTTTGGCAAATTTATCTGACTTTTGAGCAAATTTATCTGAGTTTTTTTAAAATTTATCTGAGTTTTTGAAAAATCTATAAATTTATCTAAGTTTTTGTCAAATTTATTTGAGTTTTAGTGAAATTTATTTGAGTTTTGGCAAATTTATCTGTCTTTTGAGCAAGTTTATCTGAGTTTTTTTTTTTAATTTATCTGAGTTCTTGAAAAATTTATCTGAGTTTTTTGTTTTATTTTTGTCTTTTCAAATTTATTTGCGTTTTTTAAAATAAATTTAACTGAGTTTTGGCAAAAATACATGAGTTTTCGGTAAATTTTTCAGAAATTTGAAAAATTGATTTATCTTAGTTTTTGGCAAATGTGTTTGGGTTTTTTAATTTTATTTGCGTCTTTTGAAATTAATTTACAGCTTTTTAAATTTATTTACATTTTTTGCGTCTTTTGAAATTAATTTACAGCTTTTTAAATTTATTTACATTTTTTTGAAATTTATTTGGATCTTTTAAGATTTATTTGAGTCGTTTGAAATTTATTTACACTTTCTGAAATTTATTTTGATCATTTTGAAACTTATTTGCATCTTTTTAAATTTATCTGCATTCTTTTGAAATTTATTACTTTTTTAAAAAAAAATATTGCTTTTTTTGAAATTATTGCATTTTTTTTTAAATTTATTTGCGTTATTTTGAAATTTACTTGTGTGTTTTTATAATTTATTTGAAAATCTCATTAATGGGATTCCATTAATCGTGAGCAATTAAATGGTAGTTGGCCATTATTAATGGGATATCCCACTAATCATGGGATATGATTTAAAGAAAGGGCAAATTGGACATTTTAGGTATGGGAAAGTGTGTGAGGGACCTTTGGCTGCATGTCTTTTACTTTGTGGACTGTTTGCAACAAAGTCATACTTTGAGAGACCTCTCGCCGAGTTCCCCTAAATTTTAATAGGTATGCCCCCACATAATAGCATCACCAGATTTTCCCCCACATTTAAAAGGGATCTGGACTCACCTCACACGAGTGACAACTAAACAGTGGTTTTATACGCCACTGGAATGTTGGAAAGAAGTATCCCGGTTTTCATAAAACAAGCACCTTGGAAAAAAACGGCCTCTTGTTTTTTGCACTACTGCATCACAACCACCCTATAAAAATAAGTACTTTCTCATATATGCTTTCATCGTCTTCCAAAATCCAAACCCAACAAAAGCAACTCTACAAAACCCAATTCATTCATTCATTCATTCCATCACAAGAAATTTGTAAGGTTGAGAAGATGAGTTCGACAAGCAGAGCATGGATCGTGGCCGCCAGTGTTGGAGCAGTTGAGGCTTTGAAAGATCAAGGAGTCTGCAGATGGAATTATGTTCTCAGATCTCTGCATCAACAGGCAAAGAAGAACATGGGTTCTTCTCTACAAGCTATGAGAATCTCATCACCTCTTGATTCTTTATCCTCCTCTTCTAGTTCCAAGCAATCTGAAGAATCGTTGAGGAAAGTGATGTATTTGAGCTGCTGGGGACCCAATTGACATTTATAAAAGATGGAATCGTTTGTCTAATGATACTTGAACTTGTATAGTTGTAATTTTTCTTATCACAAGTTTAAAGAAAATTTTGTGATGGCAAATATGCAAGATTTCTATTTGACGAGTCAAGTATGTTTCGTGATTGGGCATGGAGATGAGAAACATCAGATGTAACAAAAGGCCTCTTTGGTATCTGATGTTCCTAACAGTGAATTCTGTCATTCTGTTGAATGGAGGAATTTAGAAGGGTTCCTTTCAAGCTGATTTTATAATGGTTTCTTCGCAATTATCATTAGGGGATTCTTAACAGGAGAAGATTAGGATTTTCAGATTTTCATAACTTCAAAATAGTGTCCGAATGAATTTCAGTACTCATCAAAAGGAGAACTTGCACACTGGTTAGAATACCAACAAATTTGTGCAGCTAGCAGGCACTACAGGTGGGCTCTTTACTTATCAAGGCTGGTATTGGGTGAGGTCTTGTCGAAATTGGTATGGTTATATGAATTAGAAAAAAGATGCGCATGGAAGATGAGTTTTTGGTAGAAATGGAGGATGAGTTGGAGATTCGCAGGACAAAACTTCCAAACTTAATCCTCATCAATACTAGTATGAGAAATTAGTAGCTGCCAAAGATATTAAAAACTTTTGCACGAATCAACTTGGTGTTTGATTTGGCTCAAAAGGTCCAACTCACTTTCTTAGGTAAAGAAAGTAAGCAAGGAGAACACAGAAAACAGTTTATAAGGAAAGAGACTGATTGAAAAACGTAGGAAGATAATATTCTATTAGGTGTTAGAGGGTTTGAAATCATTTTCCAATTTTTTACAGTGAAATCGAAAATAACGCTCCCGGTTCTGTTGACGCAAGCAAGTTTGTGGAACCACATAAATCTATATGTCGTGTGATTGTCTTAATTATTCTTCAATAAATGGTATCAAAGCCAGCTTTTCCTAGGGTATGGTGGGGCAGTGTGCGATCAAAGGCGGAGATCGAGGTTTGACGGTTCACATTGTTGGGTATGCAATTGTAGGGGAGCGAACCCGAGCCGCGCGCCGCGGCTGCCAGTGGGAGTGCCACCTGCCGGGGGCGTGGGGCCCGACCCCTTCAGGTAGCCCCTACCCCGCCCGATCCGGTATCGGTGTGGCCTACTAGGGCCAATTGTTTATTTGTTCCCCCCATCCGCATGGGGGGAGGCATCCTCATGAGTCGAACCCGAGACCTCTCACTTTAAGAGATAATCTGGGAGACTCCTGGTACTATTGAGCCAACGGCCTTTTTGTAGGGGAGCGAACCCAAGCCGTGCGCCGCAGCTGCCAGTGGGAGCGGCACCTGCCTGGGGCATGGGGCCCGACCCCTTCGGGTAGCCCCTACCCCGCCCGATCCGGTATCGGTGGGGCCTACTAGGGCCAATTGTTTATTTATTCCCCCATTCGCATGGGGGAGTTGGCCCAGTGGTACCAGGAGTCTCCCAGATTATCTCTTAAAGTGAGAGGTCTCGGGTTCGACTCCTGGGGAGGCCCCTCCCCTTGCGGAAGGGGGGAATAAATCCATAATAGGCCGTAGTAGGCCCCACCGATACCGGATCGGGCAGGGTAGGGGCCACCCGAAGGGGTCGGGCCCCATGCCCCCGGCAGGTGGCGCTCCCACTGGCAGCCGGGCGCGCGGCCCGGGTTCGCTCCCCTACAGCGATCAACTATCCTTTGCGAGGATTATCACATAGTGGAGAGAAGACTTGGTTCTTCAGTTTTGCCTCTGATAGCCTAATCACAGGCCACACCCTTAATTGATCAAAGTAAATCGAAATTTGCAAGGTTGGTGCAGAGCAACGCAGTATTCAGAACATGTTTGGTGGCAGAGCACATAGCACTCAAACAGAGCACTATGGTGAAGCAAAGCACAACAGCGATTGAATGCAGCACCCTATGGATGCCCTTGTGCCCTATGGATGCCCTTGTGCCTATTTTAGGCTAGTTTCAGAGACTATAATAGTTTACAATTTCTCTCTTACAATTTCTCTCGTGTGAATAAAAAAATGATTTCATTTAAAAGAAAAGTAAAAAAAGAAATAAAAATAAGGAGTATTCTTCACACTTCATCTGCATTTCTGGAGGCCTCTTACTGGGGTCCCCAAAAAAAATCAGATGCATGACTTTCTCAGCTCTCTCTTCTCTCTATCTTGCTTTTCTCAATGACCGACTTATTCAAAAAGCAAGAAAAGCCCTTGCTTTAGGCTCTAAAGAAATAAGGCCCCAAAAATAGCAATTGTCATCCTTTTTCCAAAAGAATATAAGGCCCATATTGACTGCTTTTCGAAGTCTGAACTTTATGAGCATTGAGATACGAAAATAATAAGTCTCATTATAATGAATTTAAACCTTTTAATATTTATAGTTGTTTCTCTCTACAATCAAAGCAAGGCTTATATTGAATTGATCTCATGTAAACTAATCCACCACAATTAATAAATGAAAACTCTTTGACTATTTACTTGTAGTCTTTTGAAGGGTCACGATGATGGTGTGGTAGGGCATGGATTGTTGAGAGGTTGACATTAATCACCAAGTCATTATAAGGCATACAGTGCAAGTGTAGATCCTTGAGTATCTTACTCACACTTCTTGTGAGGGGTGTGAATATCCAGTGAGACTCACCTATTAAATATCTTAATCGTTCTAAAAAAATGCCCTTATAATACGATCTTCATGATTTTTCCTTCAATGAGAATTAGTCTCACTCCCACTTTATGATTGAGCATGTAATTAAAAAATATCATTTATTCAATTTTATGATCAGATCAACTCCTATTAAAGTAAAATTTTACGCCAATTCTATTAAAATTAAGATAATCTATTTTGAATGATTGGATTTTTAATATATGGCCCTACATTGAGTTCCACACTCCACACTGCAACTAATTACTTTTGGTAAATTACTCATTGCAACTTATGTTGCACTTCCAACTCCACTTGGCTCCACTCCTGAGGAACCTATTAAAATCTTATCAGCTTTGAAATAAAATGCTGGGTTTTAATAGATAGGGCCCACAAAAGAGCATCACCAGAATTTTCCCAGATTTAACTGGACTCAACTCACATGAGTGATGAGAACTAAAACAGCGGTTTTAAAGCCCCTGGAAAGAAGGAAAGAAGCATCCCTGTTTTCATAAAACAAGCACCTTGGAATAAAACAGCCTGTAGTTTTGGCTTTTGGGTACTTCTGCATCTCTACCAGACTACACAATATAAATCTAAGTGCTCTCTCTTTTGCTTTTCATCATATTCCAAAATCCCAACCCAACAAAATCTACTCTACAAAACCCAATTCGTTCATTCCATCACCAGAAAGTTCTAAGGTGAAGAAGATGAGTTCAACGAGCAGAGCATGGATCGTGGCTGCCAGTGTCGGAGCAGTAGAGGCCTTGAAAGATCAAGGATTCTGCAGATGGAATTATGTTCTCAGGTCTCTGCATCAACAGGCAAAGAAGAACATGGGTTCTTCTCTACAAGCTATAAAAATTTCAACACCTCTTGATTCTTTATCCTCCTCTTCTAGTTCCAAGCAATCTGAAGAATCGTTGAGGAAAGTGATGTTTTTGAGCTGCTGGGGACCCAATTGACGTCTAGAAGAGATGGAATAGTTTGTCTAATGATACTTTCAACTTGTATAGTTGTAACATTTTTATCACTAGTTTATCACAAATTTTGTGATGACGGACGGATGTGCAAGATTTCTTGTTTGGTGAAGGATTATATTTCACTATTGGGCCCATGAGTAAATGAAAGATCAGATGTTTACAAGAGCCTCTGTTGTATCTGATATTACCAATAGTGAATTCGTTCATTCTGTGTAAAATTTGCTGAAATGGATGTCAAAATATTTTAGAGTTGTTCTTTTCAAGCTGATTCTAGAATGGTTCTTCTGGCAATTATCTTTGAAAAGTTCAGAAGATTAGGATTTTCAGATTTTCAGAACTTAAGATTAGGAATTCTTCAAAAAGTCACCTTCTTGTCCCCCCAAAAAAATTCTCTCCATTTAATCTCAGAAAAGTATAAACTTAAGTTCATTTTCACATTGAAATGACCAAAGAAAAAGAAATAAGGTCCCACCAAGTCTGAAAAAATAATGGGAAATTTTATATACATCCTCCCTTGTGCTGATCACACCCACATCTCATTGTGAACAGTGATTTTAAAATCACTGTTTATAATGGGATGTGGGTGTGCGCGGTACATATAGAATTTCCCAAAAATCATCCTTCCTACAAGAAATTTCAGAAGTTTGACAATAAGTTTGTGCTTGTCGACAACACTTTAACTATGCCATCACAGAAGCTGATAGCTCTAAATTTGATCAAAATTCATTGATGTCCCAATAAACTACTATGGAAAGCAGAATGTTGAAACGGGGACTCTTCTTGTTTTATAAGGGGCCTGTTGAGACTCAGTTTTAATTTATATCAGGTGGATTGTGGATTTCTCTATGGAATTGTAATTGGATTTCCTTTGAGGGTGAGCGTTGAAAACCAATGTCTAATTCGGACCTGGGGTGAACAATCTCATGAACCCTAATCGAAAATTAAACATGAGAAAGTTTAGAGAGGTGTTTAAAAACAGCTAGTTCGTAGAAATATCCTTGAAATCTATATTTCCCAGAAGTTAGTGAAGATAGGAGGGCGTCGACGCCCACTACAGTGGGCAGGTTTCTCATGTCCTTTAATTGAAAGTCATTTTGGTAGTTGTCTCTTCCTCAAAAAATCTTCTTAGTTGGATTGAAATACCTTAAAAAAAATGAAGGTTACTCTGTCAAATGCCTGGTAGATACCATTACCAGGTGTAAATGCTTTATGTCCTATTTGTGAGTTTTTGGAAGAAACGGAAGTAGAACACTTAATGTTACTTTGTAAGTTTGATGGAGTTGTTTGTTAATAATGGTGGAATGAGTAGTGATTCCTCTTGACATCCTATCCTTACCTTAGTAACCTTAATTTAAGTTAAAATTTTGGCATTATGGGGGGCTATATGGAGGGGTGCAAAATGATTTTTTTTTTTTTTTTAAGTAGGAATCTTAATCCAAATTCAATGAAAACCAAAATTTCCAAACTTTTGGTGTTACATACTATGCGAAGTTTTCTCCTACTCGATGTGGGCGTTGGCATGTGGAGGCGTGGCTCCCATCTAACAACTAGACTGCCCATGAGTCATCACATTCAGGGCATCCCAGCTCACCTTAGAGTGCATCCAGCTCACTTTAGAGTGTCACGGATTGACTCCTAACAGCAGTAGAGCACGTTGTAACATGTCTGGTGGTAGAGCATAGAGCACTCAAGCGGAGTACTATGATGGTGAAGTAAAGCAAAGTGAAGGAATGGAGCACTCCAGTTCTGACCGCAGGGCTTATGTCAGGCTAGTTTCCGACTAGGATAGTTCACGATTCCTATCAAGTAAATTAAAAAACAAAGATTCATTCAAAAGAAAAGAGAGAAAAGAGAAGAAAGAAAAAAAAAAAGTATGTTTTTCATACTTCATCTGCAGGCCTCTACTTGGGTCCCCAAAAAAACTCAGATGCATGACTTTCTCAGCTTCTCATCACCCATCTTCCTCTTTCTTATACCCAAACTATTGGAAAACCGCTTTTCTTGATTAGATTTGCTGGAATCTACGACTGTTCTATTTTTTCATGGTGTTGAAGGTTGATTCCAACCTTCTAGCAAGGCCACTGCTGCACATTCTCTCTATTACTATTACACGACAAAACAAGGCAGCAATATCTCTTTGTAAGTGATGAACAAACAATGGTTTTAGAAGTTAGCTGGTCTCCTTGTACAGAAATTGTGTGGGAATATCTACATGATATTAAGATTGTCAGCACCATCTCAGCTAGATCAGCACCACCTCGGTCAGCACCCGAGCTCGGTACCTCAGCACCTGAGCTCGGTCCTGGCCTCAGTATCTGAGCTAGGTATCTCAGCATCTGAGCTCGGTCCTGTCCTCAGCACCCGAGCTCGGTACCTCAGCACCTGAGCTCGGTCTTGTCCTCAGCACCCGAGCTCGATACCTCAGCACCTGAACTCGGTCCTGTCCTCAGCACTTGAGCTCGGTCTTGAACTCAGCACCTGAGCTAGGTACCTCAGTACTTGAGTTCGGTATCTCAGCACCCGAGCTAGGTATCTCAGCACCCGAGCTAGGTACCTCAGCACCTGAGCTCGGTCTTGGACTCAGCACCTGATCTAGGTACCTCAGTACCTGAACTCAGTATCTCAGCACCCGAACTAGGTATCTCAGCACCTGAGCTAGGTACTTCAGCACCTGAACTCGGTCCTGTCCTCAGCATTCGAGCTCAGTACCTCAGCACCTGAGCTCGGTAACAGTACCAGCTCAGCTAGGCATCTCATCTCAGCAATAGTGACAGACACCTCCACCTCGGCCAGGTACTCCCACCTAGGCAGCAGTGCCAGAATGCTTATCGAGACGAGTACGGCCCGCCATACCTCTATGGAGACTCAACCACGTTACAAAACGTGTCGAGTAATGATGATAGGCATTGGGCAGAGAGCTGTGGTTGTGTCTATGTCAAGCCACCAGCGTCAGAACCTCCCATACCACTGATGGGACTCCCCATCACCAAGAGTCAACTCTCCCCACTACAAATACAAAGAGCAAGCTCCATGACCCGGTAAGCAAGAAAAAATACACAGGCACTCTGCCTCTCTTCCTCTTCTCCACCCTTTGTCTAGTAACGGCACTAACTTAGGCATCGGAGGTTCTTGCGCTGACAGCAGTCAGGGTCTTCTGACCTTCTCTTCTCTCCTCCTTGCAGGTTATCCGGCGTGTAGGCGTGTAGTCTTTCCCAAAAGAAGTTCATCACCTATATGAGTGGGTGTGAGATTTTTTGCACTTATCCTTCCAAAATTTTCCATTCAACAGAATGACAGAATTCCCTGTTAGTAACATCAGATACCAAAGAGGCCTTTTGTTACATCTGATGTTTCTCAACTCCATGCCCAATCACGAAACATACTTGACTCATCAAATAGAAATCTTGCATATTTGCCATCACAAAATTTTCTTTAAACTCGTGATAAGAAAAATTACAGCTACACAAGTTGAATTATCATTAGACAAACGATTCCATCTCTTATAGATGTCAATTGGGTCCCCAGCAGCTCAAAAACATCACTTTCCTCAACGATTCTTCAGATTGCTTGGAACTAGAAGAGGAGGATAAAGAACCAAGAGGTGTTGAGATTCTCATAGCTTGTAGAGAAGAACCCATGTTCTTCTTTGCCTGTTGATGCAGAGATCTGAGAACATAATTCCATCTGCAGACTCCTTGATCTTTCAAAGCCTCTACAGCTCCAACACTGGCGGCCACGATCCATGCTCTGCTTGTCGAACTCATCTTCTCAACCTTACAGCTTTCTGGTGATGGAATGAATGAATAGGGCTTTGTAGAGTAGTTTTTGTTGGGTTTGGATTTTGGAAGACGATGGATGGCAAATGAGAGAGTACTTATTTTTATAGGGTGGTTGTGATGCAGTAGTGCAAAAAACAAGAGGCGGTTTTATTCCAAGGTGCTTGTTTTATGAAAACAGGGATACTTCTTTCCAACATTCCAGTGGTGTATAAAACCACTGTTTAGTCCTCACTTGTGTGAGGTGAGTCCAGATTCCTTTTAAATGTGGGGAAAATCTGGTGTTGCTCTTTTGTGGGGGCATACCTATTAAAATCTCTCACTCCACTTTGAATCAGTTCGCTATTTAAATAAGTTGTCTCTGTTGTTGCATAGGATGAGTATTACTTGAAATATGCTTTTATTTTAGTGTCATTATATAAAGTCATGTAGAGAACCAGGTGCACCCCAGTTGGTTGGATGGCACGTTTTTTTATCTAATTGTCTAGGGTTTAATTCTTGATTACCTTCATGTGCAAGTAGGCTTCTCTTTCTATTTGCGTAGGTGTTCGTTATATAGAGCAGGTTTTAAAAGACACAGCCTATAAGTCTATAGTGGTCATGGTCAAATTTCTAAAATCCAAACCACTCCCAATCACTTCTCCCGTCTATTAGCATGAAATTTAGGTTGAGCCTACATTAGATTGTCTTTGTGTTGCATCAGTGAAATTTATCTCACCATCAAATACATGGGAGTACACCATGCTAAGACAAGGGACTCCATCAATAAAATGGTGGAATCAGGAAATTTGGCTTGGGTAGCCGTCATGTAAAAAAAATTTATCTTGGAGAGGCCAAAGTAAAACAAAAGGCATAAATTTATGCAAACAGAGCCAACTGCAAGAGCACAAAATGAGTTCTTGCTCCTGCGGTGTAGAATATCGGCCTACTCAATGAGAAACGTGTCGTGTTTCATGGACCACAATCCATAGATTTTACTCCACCTGTTTTACAAAAACAACATTCTCATTTCCCATCAACTTAAATGTAACCATTTCTGCAGGGGAGCGAACCGCCGAGCACCCGCCGGGCTCTGATAGCGCCAGAGGTGTGGGGCCCGACCCCTATGGGGTTGGTAGCCCTTAGCCGCGCCCGATCTGGTATCGGTGGGGGCCTATTAGAGCCTATTATTTATTTATCCCTCCTTTCCGCAAGGGGAGGGGCCTCTCCAGGAGTCGAACCCGAGACCTCTTCTATAAGAGACTCTTTGGGAGACTCCTGGTACCACTGCCTAGGGAGGCCCCTTCCCTTACGGAAGGGGGGGATAAATAAACAATAGGCCCTAGTAGGCCCCACCGATACCGGATCCGGCGGGTGTAAGGGCTACCAACCCCATAGGGGTCGGGCCCCACACCTCTGGCGCTATTAGGGCCAGGCGGGTGCTCGGCGGTTCGCTCCCCTACATGTTCCTTCCAAGCTGATTTTATAATGGTTTCTTGGCAATTATCATTGGGGGATTCTTAACAGGACAAGATTAGGATTTTCAGATTTTCATAACTCCAAAATAGTGTCCGAATGAATTTCAATACTCATCAAAAGGAGAACTTGCACCTAGTTAGAATACCAACAAATTTGTGCAGCTAGCAGGCACTATAGGTGGGCCCTTTACTTATCTTCAAGGCTGGTATTGGGTGAGGTCTTGTCGAAATTGGTATGGTTATATGAATTAGAAAAAACATGCACATGGAAGATGAGTTTTTGTTAGAAATGGAGGATGAGTTGGAGATTCACAGGACAAAACTTCCGAACTTAATCCTTATCAACACTAGTATGAGAAATTAGTAGCCCCCAAAGATATTAAAAACTTTCACACGAATCACCTTTTGGTGTTTGATTTGGCTCAAAAGGTCTAACTCACTTCTTTAGTAGGTAAAGAAAGTAAGTAAGGAGAACACAGAGAACAGCTTATAGGGAAAGAGGCTGGGAGAGCAAGATTGAAATACGTGGGGAGATAATACTCTATTTAGTGTTAGAGGGCTTGGAATCATTTTTCAATTTTTTATAGTGAAATCAAAAATAACGCTCACAGTCTAATTGACGCAAGCAAGTTTGTAGAACCACATAAATCTATATGTCGTGTGATTGCCTTAATTATTCTCCAACAAATGGTATCAAAGCCAGCTTTTCCTAGGATAGGGTGGGGCAGCGTGCTATCAAAGGTGGAGATCGAGGTTTGACGGTTCATATTGTTGGGTTTGCGATCAACTGTCCTTCGCGAGGATTATCACAGATTGCAGAGAAGTCTTGGTTCTTCGGTTTTGCCTCTAATAGCTTGATCACAGCAGTGGGCCACACCTTTGATTGATCAAAGTAGATCGAACAAGCCCTACGTTTGTAAGGTTGGTGCAGAGCAACGTAGGATTTGAAACATATTTGGTTGCAGAGCACAGAGCACTCAAACAGAGCACTATGGTGAAGCAAAGCACAACAGCGAAGGAATGAAGTGCCCCATGGATGCCCCTAAGCCTATATTAGGCAAGTTTCGAAGACTAGAATAGTTTACAATTTCTCTTGTGTGAATAAAAAAATGATTTCATTTAAAAGAAAAGTAAGAAAAGAAATAGAAATAAGGAGTATTTTACACACTTCATCTGCATTTCTCGAGAGCTCTATCTTGTCTCTAGCTTGCTTTTCTCAAGGGCCGACTTTATCATAAAACAAGAAAAGCCCTTGCTTTAGGCTCCCAAGAAATAAGACCCCAAAAATAGCAATTGTCATCATTTTTCCAAAAGAAAATAAGGCCCATATTGGCAGCTTTCAAAGTCCACATTTTATGAGCATTGAGATACGAAAATAATAGGGCTCACTATAATGAATTTAAACCTTTTAATATTTGTAGTTATTCCTCTCTACAATCAAAGGAAGGCTTATATTGAATTGATCTCATGTAAACTAATCCACCACAATTAATAAATGAAAAACTCTTTTACTATTTACTGATAATCTTTTGAAGGGTCACGATGATGGTGTGGTAGGGCATGGATTGTTGAGAGGGTGACATTAATCACCAAGTCATTGTAAGGCATACGGTGCAAAGTGTAGATCCTTGAGTATCTCACTCACACTTCTTGTGAAGGGTGTGAATATCCAGTGGCGCCCAACTATTAAATATCTTAGTCGTTCTAAAAAAATGCCCTTACAATACGTTCTTCGTGATTTTTATTTTAATAAGAGTTAGTCCTACTCCCACCTTATGATTGAGCATGTGACTAAAAAATACCATCTGCTCAATCTTATAATCGGACCAACTCCTATTAAAATAAAACTTTACGACACTCCCATTGAAATGGAGATAATCTATTTTGAATGATTTGATTTTTAATATATGGCCCCTACATTGAGTTCCGCACTCCACATTGCAACTTATTGCTTTTGGTAAATTACTCATTGTAACTTATGTTGCACTCCCAACTACACTTGGCTCCACCCCTGAGAAACCTATTAAAATCTTAACAGCTTTGAAATAAAATGCTGGGTTTTAATAGATAGGCCCCACAAAACAGCATCACCAGATTTTTCCCAGATTTAACTGGACCCAACTCACATGAGTGATGAGAACTAAAACAGTGGTTTTAAAGCCCCAGGAAAGAAGGAAAGAAGTATCCCTGTTTTCATAAAACAAGCACCTTGGAATAAAACAGCCTGTAGTTTTGGCTTTTGGGTACTTCTGCATCTCTACCAGACTACACCATATAAATCCAAGTTCTCTCTCTTTTGCTTTTCATCATATTCCAAAATCCCAACCCAACAAAGTCTACTCTACAAAACCCAATTCATTCATTCCATCACCAGAAAGTTCGAAGATTAAGAAGATGAGTTCGACAAGCAGAGCATGGATCGTGGCCGCCGGTGTTGGAGCTGTAGAGGCTTTGAAAGATCAAGGAGTCTGCAGATGGAATTATGTTCTCAGATCTCTGCATCAACAGGCAAAGAAGAACATGGGTTCTTCTCTACAAGCTATGAGAGTTTCATCACCTCTTGATTCTTTATCCTCCTCTTCTAGTTCCAAGCAATCTGAAGAATCGTTGAGGAAAGTGATGTTTTTGAGCTGCTGGGGACCCAATTGACATCTATAAGAGATGGAATCGTTTGTCTAATGATACTTTCAACTTGTATAGTTGTAATTTTTCTTATCACGAGTTTAAAGAAAATTTTTGTGATGGCAAATATGCAAGATTTCTATTTGGTGAGTCAAGTATGTTTCGTGATTGGGCATGGAGATGAGAAACATCAGATGTAACAAAAGGCCTCTTTGGTATCTGATGTTACTAACAGTGAATTCTGTCATTCTGTTGAATGGAAAAATTTAGAAAGGTTCCTTTCAAGCTGATTTTATAATGGTTTCCTGGCAATTATCATCGAGGGATTCTTAACAGGAGAAGATTAGGATTTTCAGATTTTCATAACTCCAAAATATTGTCCGAATGAATTTCAATACTCATCAAAAAGTTCTACCCAGAAAAAAAAAATACTCATCAAAAAGAGAACTTGCACCCTGTGGTTAGAATACCAACAAATTTGTGCAGCTAACAAGCAATAAAGGTGGGCCCTTTACTTATCATCAGGGCTGGTTGGGTGAGGTCTTGTCGAAATTGGTATGGTTTTATGAATTAAAAATAAAAGATGCACATGGAGGAGGAGTTTATGGTAGAAATGGAGGATGAGCAGGAGATTTGCAGGACAATACTTCCAAACTTAATCCTTATCAATACTATGATGAGAAATTAGTAGCTGCCAAATATATTAAAAACTTTCACACGAATCAACTCGGTGTTGGATTTGGCTCAAGTCCAACAGGGTGTTATTGGGTGGTTTGTTTTGGCTCACTTTGTTAGGTAAAGAAAGCAAGCAAGCAAGCAAGGAGAACTGAAAGAGAGAGCGCTTGGAAGGGAAGAGGCTATGAGAGCAAGATTGAATTATTATGTGGAGAGATAAAACTCTAATTAAGTGTTCAGGATTTGGAATCCTTTTCTAATTTTTTATAGTGAAATCGAGTAGAACGCTCATAGCCATATGGACGTAGACAAGTTTATGGAACCATATAAATATGTATATCGTGTGATTGCTTATGGTTGTGATTGATTGTTCGTGGTTGTCCTAATTATTTTCCGACAAATGGTATCAGAACCAGCTTTTCCTAGGGTAGGGTGGGGCAATCTGTGATCGAAAGCGGAGATTGAGGTTTGACGGTTCACATTGTTGGGTTTGCAATCAATTGTCTTTCGCTAAGATTATCACAGATTGGAGATAAGTCATGGTTCTTCGGTTTTGCCTCTGATAGCTTGATCACAGCAGTTGGCCACACCCTTGATTGATCAAAGTAGATCGAACAAGCCTTAGGTGTTACACTATTTTATTATGTCGATCCAAATACTATTGGAATGGAAATCTACCGCAATGTAAAAGTCTCTAAATCTGTTGAGAAGAATAAATCTTCTGAAAAGATTCAGTGCTATGAGTGTCAAGGTTATGGACACATTGCTAGTGATTGTGCTCATAGGAAATCAAAGAAAAGTGCTTCTTATTTGACTTGGAATAATAAGGAGAAAAAATCAAAGTTTGCAAAGCCTGACACTATCAAAGAGGAATTCATAGCATTCATGGCAACTTCTAGTTCTGCAACTTCACATGTTTCTTCTGATTATGAGACTGATCATAATGATAATGAGGAAGAACTAAATTTGAAAACAGAATATGAGACAGTTTTCAAGAAGACCATGAAGATGGTTAAGGTGAATAAAAAAGTGGCTATTGAATGGAAACGTCCGAAGAGAAGAATTCCTACTTGAAAATTGAACTTGCATAAGCACTTGCAAAGTACAAGAATTGAAAGATAAAAATAACAGAATGGCTAGCAAGCTGACTGCAAAATCACAAAAGTGTGGGTTACTTGATTCTAATATGAAGACTTTGAAAGAAGAAGATTTTGATTTGAGTGGAAGAGTCAAGATGGTTCTATCTAAGTTGGATATTGTTAAAGCTTCATTGAACAGAATAAACACCGGATCGAAAAAGCTTGATGATATTTTGTGTAGTCAAAAGGCACACACTGACGAGCATGGCATTGGCGATGCTGATGAAGTATCCACATCTACTGCGAAAGGTACAAACTGTTTTGTTAAAAATTTAGTTGTTATTAATTATATTGTTAGTGTTGCACATAAAGCTTTAAAGAAGAAGAACGTGTCACGTCCTGAACGAATTCTCGCTTATCATCATTATGGAGTTGAAAGACACATTCGACCCCATTGCAAAAAGATGCGAAGTTTACCTACTCAAGCGCAATGGAAAAAGCATAAGACTGAGCTTAAAAAGAAAACCAAAACCGTTTGGGTAAAGAAATAATACCTAGCTTCTATATTGGTATACACTTTGCTGAAATGCTTAAATATGCACATGTGCGTACCAAAGCTTCATCACCCCTGATCTGTAAAATCAAGCCCCCACCCTAGTATTGATACGAAGATAATGTTGAGGGGGAGTTACTAGATCCAAATTGACAAAAGTTGTTTGCTAATTTTTGTTTATCAATTATAAACAAAAGGGGGGAGAAGAATGAAGCTAGGTAGAGTTCTTATAGACAATGCAAGATCTAATCTTTCTAGATAGTGCAAGATCTACGAGTGCTGAGCTAGAGAAAAAAATTATGCTGAAAATTCAATGTATTTTGGATTTTTCTCTTGGGAGTTTTGCCCATTAATTGCCAAATGGGGGTTTGTTAGGAATTTTATTGTGGTTAGCTAATTCATGGGTTGGACAAAACTCTGAGTCCATTCGAATTGTAATTTTCTATTTTTTTAGAACTGACTGCAATTGAGCCGCCATAAGAACTAAAGTGAAGATTGAAGTGAAGACTGAGATTTCTGTAGCGCGTAACCCAAAATCTAGTAAGACAATTCGCTATAGTGAACATGTTCTTCGCTAGAGCGAAGGTGCGGCTAGGCCAAGGGCCAGAGACAGGGCTCGCTATAGTGAGCGAGGCACACATCGCCTAGTCGGATCTAGACTCTTGATTAGAGTTTGAAAAGACTTCCTATTCTGCTTATATTTTTACTAAGAGTCTTCTACAAGGATTTTGTGCTATATATTAGGTGTTTCTCTCAACCCAAAACATGAATTACCTCTTTCATTATTCAGAGCAAGAGAGATTTTAGAGAGAGAGAGAGAGAGAGAGAGAGAATTTCCTTCCAGAGCAATCAATTGAGAGGTTAGGCTGAAGCTTTTTGCTCTAGAAGGTCAAGTACATCTGTTTCTTTGTATAAGGTGTGTGCATCTTAGTCTCAAGGTGCTGAAGGAGGATCAAGTACGAGGAGCAGTACGCGGCGATTAGTCGTGGCAGCGAGGAATTGTAAAAGAACAACTACAGTCCTTAGGTCGACGTACTGACTAGAATAAAGGAGATGTGAGTATATCTTGTAACCGTTCAATAGTAATTGATTTTTCAGATCGTGGTTTTTCTCCCAAAAAGGATTTTCTCGTTAAATTTGTGTATGCTTTCTTGTGGTAATTGCTTGGTATATATATTTGTTAGTTCTATCTTATTTGATTGATTACTTCCATTGTACATTGGTTATTAAAATTGCAACCATTCTAGTAAATTTGCGAACTTTCACTAGGTCTGTGAAATTGTTAGATTTTAATAGGTATACCCCCACAAAACAGCATCATCAGAATTTCCACACAATAGGGAACTGGACTCAATCACACGAGTGAGAACTAGACAGTGGTTTTGACGCCACTGGAATGTTGGGAAGAAGTATCCTTGTTTTCATAAACAAGAACCTTGGAATAAAAGCGCCTGTTGTTTTGTGAACTACTGCATCACAACCACCCTATAAAATTAAGTACTCTCTCATCTGCCTTCCATCGTCTTCCAGAATCCAAACCCAACAAAATCTATTCTACATAACCCAATTCATTCATTCCACCACCAGAAAGCTCTAAGATTAAGAAGATGAGTTCGACAAGCAGAGCATGGATCGTGGCCGCCAGTGTTGGAGCAGTAGAGGCTTTGAAAGATCAAGGAGTATGCAGATGGAATTATGTTCTCAGATCTCTGCATCAACAGGCAAAGAAGAACATGGGTTCTTCTCTACAAGCTATGAGAATCTCAGCACCTCTTGATTCTTTATCCTCCTCTTCCAAGCAATCTGAAGAATCGTTGAGGAAAGTGATGTTTTTGAGCTGCTGGGGACCCAATTGACATCTATAAGAGATTGAATCGTTTGTCTAATGATACTTGTATAGTTGTAATTTTTCTTATCACAAGTTTAAAGCAAATTTTGTGATGGCAAATATGCAAGATTTCTATTTGATGAGTCAAGTATGTTTCGTGATTGGGCATGGAGATGAGAAACATCAGATGTAACAAAAGGCCTCTTTGGCATCTGATGTTCGTAACAATGAATTCTGTCATTCTGTTGAGTGGAGAAATTTAGAAGGGTTCTTTTCAAGCTGATTTTATAATGGTTTCTTGGCAATAATCATTGGGGGATTCTTAACAGGAGAAGATTTAGGATTTTTCAGATTTTCATGACTCCAAAATAGTGTCCGAATGAATTTCAATACTCATCAAAAGGAGCACTTGCACCTGGTTAGAATACCAACAAATTTGTGCAGCTAGCAGCCACTCTAGGTGGGCCCTTTACTTATCTTCAAGGCTGGTATTGGGTGAGGTCTTGTCGAAATTGGTATGGTTATATGAATTAGAAAAAACATGCACATGGAAGATGAGTTTTTGTTAGAAATGGAGGATGAGTTGGAGATTCACAGGACAAAACTTCCGAACTTAATCCTTATCAATACTAGTATGAGAAATTAGTAGCCCCCAAAGATATTAAAAACTTTCACACGAATCACCTTTTGGTGTTTGATTTGGCTCAAAAGGTCCAACTCACTTTGTGTTTGATTTGGCTCAAAAGGTCCAACTCACTTTGTTAGGTAAACTCACTTTGTGTTTAATTTGGCTCAAAATGTCCAAACAGCTTATATAAACAGAGTAAGTGAAGAGCAAGAATGAAATACATGGGGAGATACAGGGGGGCTTGGCTATTTTTCCAATTTTTTATAGTGAAATCAATAAAATTAAGTGTCACAGTCTAATTGACGCAAGCAAGTTTGTGGAACCACATAAATCTATGTGTGTGATTGCCTTAATTATTCTCTAACAAATGGTATCAAAGCCAGCTTTTCGTAGGGTGGGGTGGGGCAGCGTGCGATCAAAGGTGGAGATCGAGGTTTCTTCACAAATGGTTCATAGCCAGCTTTTCTTAGGTTTACGATCAACTGTCCTTCGCGAGGATTGTCACAGATTGGAGAGAAGTCTTGGTTCTTCGGTTTTGCCTCTGATAGCTTGATCACAGCAGTGGGCCACACCTTTGATTGATCAAAGTAGATCGAACAAGCCCTACATTTGTAAGGTTGGTGCAGAGCAACGTAGGATTTGGAACATGTTTAGTTGCAGAGCACAGAGAACAGAGCACTCAAACAGAGCACTATGGTGAAGCAAAGCACAACAGCAAAGGAATGAGGCACCCCATGGATGCCCCTAAGCCTATATTAGGCTAGTTTCAGAGACTATAATAGTTTACAATTTCTCTCGTGTGAATAAAAAAATGATTTAATTTAAAAGAAAAGTAAGAAAAGAATTAGAAATAAGGAGTGACACACTTCATCTGCATTTCTCGAGAGCTCTATTTTTCTCTAGCTTGCTTTTCTTGAGGGCCGACTTTATTATAAAACAAGAAAAGCCATTGCTTTAAGCTCCCAAGAAATAAGACCCCAAAAATAGCAATTGTCATCCTTTTTCCAAAAGAAAATAAGGCCCATATTGGCGGCTTTTCAAAGTCCAAATTTTATGAGCATTGAGATACAAAAATAATAGGGCTCACTATAATGAATTTAAACCATTTTAA
This sequence comes from Camphora micrantha, assembly GCA_003546025.1. NCBI lineage: Eukaryota > Viridiplantae > Streptophyta > Magnoliopsida > Laurales > Lauraceae > Camphora > Camphora micrantha. The sequence continues at coordinate 8,577,978 of QPKB01000005.1, read as the reverse complement.
TATTTGTAGTTGTTCCTCTCTACAATCAAAGGAAGGCTTATATTGAATTGATCTCATGTAAACTAATCCACCGCAATTAATAAATGAAAACTCTTTTACTATTTACTGATAATCTTTTGAAGGGTCACGATGATGGTGTGGTAGGGCATGGATTGTTGAGAGGGTCACATTAATCAGCAAATCATTGTAAGGCATACAGTGCAAGTGTAGATCCTTGAGAACTCACTCACACTTCTTGTGAAATGTGTGAATATCCGGTGGCGCACACCTATTAAATATCTTAGACGTTCTAAAAAAAATGCCCTTACAATACGTTCTTCGTGTTTTTTACTTTAATAAGAGTTAGTCCTACTCCCACCTTATTGATTGAACATGTGATTAAAAAATATCATTTACTCAATCTTATAATTGGACCAACTCTTATTAAAATAGAACTTTACGACACTCCCATTAAAATGGAGATAATCTATTTTGAATGATTTGATTTTTAATATATGGCCCCTACATTGAGTTCCACACTCCACATTGCAACTTATTGCTTTTGGTAAATAATAACTCATTGTAACTTACGTTGCACTCCCAACTCCACTTGGCTCGATCCCTGATAAACCTATTAAAATCTTAACAGCTTCGAAATAAAATGCTCGGTTTTATTAGATAGGCCCCACAAAAGAGCCTCACTAGATTTTTCCCTGATTTAACTGGACTCAACTCACATGAGTGATGAGAACTAAAACAGTGGTTTTGAAGCCCCTGGAAAGAAGGAAAGAAGTATCCCTGTTTTCATAAAGGGTGTTGTTATTTGCACCCACCTTAGTGGCTATGCTATGTAATATGGTGGGTGTAAAAGTACAAGTCCATCTAAAAACCAATGTACAATTAATAAAGTGCTGCTAAAATCCAATGTACAATTAATAAAGTAGCAATGATACTTTTTTTACTGTTGCCCATCCATTCACACCAATGAGTGAAATGAAATCTACTCTTCCATGATGTGCCAATGGGCCCCATAAAGCATGAGACATTATTCCAATCACAGACTCCCATGTAAAAGAAGCCTCCACATGTGAATGTGAGGGGCAAAACAACAGTTTTAACCGAATTCAGGGTCTTCTTCAAAGGATGCTCCATTTTTTCAACTTCATATGCAATTTGAACCTTTTCTTCCAAGGCACAAATAAACTCTTCCCACACTCTCTCTCTCTCTGGAAGACGAAGACGACCATCACCATAAGCTTGTGCTCAAAACAGACTAATAATCTACTGACACGAAGAGGAGGAGGAGGAGGAGGGATCCAGTCAGTCAATCCAAACAAAAGGGTAAAATCATGATTGCTGCTTTTGAGGATACTGACATCCAGCCGGTCAATCGATCTCAAACAAAATGACGTCCACCATTAAGTCAGTCAATCTCAACCGTCCAAGACTTGCATTAACCATCCAAGACTGTGTTATGGGTCAAAATGACGTCTCACTAGATGGAGATTAAGTCTTAATCTTCCTTAATCAACAGTGATTGTGCTATATATTATTGCATTTCTTTGACTCCTCACTGATGAAGTGATAATCTTTTCAAAATTATCAGAGGCTCTTGTGGATCAAAAGTAGGCCCCGCTGCTAACATCTCTACTCTACTGTCATTTTCTTTAGAGAATATATTCCTTGAAAACAGAGAACATATTCTCTGAACTAAATGATCAGAAAGAAATGATAGTAGAGTAGAGATTTTATTACAATAAGTAAGGCAGAAAGAAATGATCTGGAATCCCATACGATCTCTCTTCCCCTCTAGTTCTCTTCCCCAAGATTTTCCTGCAAAAAGTTCTCTTCCAGGTAACTCCTCACCAAACTAACACATATACCAGTAGAAGATATGAATTTGGATCAACTAAGGATTTGAGCCAATGATCTGCGATTGTCAAGTGGTTCAAGTGACCAGGTAAATATACAATTCTTTAATTATTTCAGGAAATATTTTTATTAATTGCAAATGCTCAAATGAATGGATATTGTTATCAGGATGATATTCTCATAAACGAAATAAAATAAGAAGATGAAAATGTGGATGAGGATGTTACAAACGAATTTTCCACCGACATGGTATAATTTAACTCAATTCCAATTATGTTTTATTTTGTCAATTTAAAAAAAAAGGTTTTTAATTTCTAACAGAATTAATATATTTTCAAGTATTCAATTCGTGTCATTCTCTAATTAATTGGATTCAAAATACTGGACACAATTTAGGACATATTATTGTCATTAAAAGGTCAAAAACTAGTATAATCGGGAAGAGTCCTAGAATGTTGTTTTAATGTGATTGCGGTGGCACATATAGAAGCCAAAAAACTTCCACGAAGGCTACAAGTACAAGAAGAGTTGCACACATTCAGGACAGAGTATGTTGGAATGTTTGGTAGTGAGGACCAGTGGACTCGTGTTTACAACTCACTGAACTTTTTTGCATTAGATAAATGAGCATCGATTGAGCATTGGATGATCATGCCGGATATGGGTCTCTTAATTGCTTCAAAGTTCAATTTGATATTACACGTTTTAAGTGCTGCACAGATCTTTACGTATTTGTCACTTCGATCTTTTCCACCACCGTCATATCAACATGCTGCTATCGCTATCGGGTACATAAATAATAATCACTACGTTCAAGTTGCATTGACAGATGGTTACCCGATGTCTCCCATTATGCCTCAATGGGTTCACTTCCGGCATGATTGTGCAGCTGCATGGGCTACCCCATATGCAGAGCGAATTAATGCGTTTATGCAGTATATGCGTTCTAGGTTTCCTTCTGAAACCATTGTATTGGAAGATTAGGAATGTAACATGTGTTAATATGTTTGACTAAATTTCTTTGAAATATCCAAGACTTTTGAGATTATCTAGATTTTCGTGTTATTAGTATTTAGTAGCCCTAAGGGTGGCCCTAATCTTCACATCCATCACACCATTCAAAAAACGTCACTGAACTCTTCCAGTTCCTCATGTCAGATTAGGTCATTCATAGCCATAGGGTAGAGTGGGTGTATATAAAAATTCCCTAACTGAAATAAGCATATGCTTTTCAAGGAGGGGTTTTTCAGAATATAAAAAAATCAACCCCAAATTAAGAGAATCTGAGAGCGATATTCATGTGCATCCTTCCCTCACTATATGGTGAGGGACAAACTTGAAGGGATCCATTTCCGGACCAATTGATCATGGGACTTGTAGAGGATGGAAAGAGACATCTTGGATGTGACCATAGATCAAGTTTGGGGTCAATTCCGTGTCTCTAACCCCTTCATTCACGGCCCACTAATTTAACGACTTAATAGTAAAGAAAATAATTTGCCCTTGATCCAACCCATTCAAATAGGTGAAAACCTAATGGGTCTAGTGTACCTAAAGGGATCCCGGAGATTGAGGTTTGACGGTTCACATTGTTGGGTTTGCGATCAATTGTCCTTCGCCAAGATTATCACAGATTGGAGATAAGACGTGGTTTTTCAGTTTTGCCTCTAATAGCTTGATCACAGCAGCTGGCCACACCCTTGATTGATCAAAGTAGATCGAACAAGCCTTAGGTGTTAACACTATTTTCTTATATTGATCCAAATGCTATTGGAATGGAAATCTTCCGCAATGTAAAAGTTGCTAAATCTGTTGAGAAGAATAAATCTTCTGAAAAGATTCAATACTATGAGTGTCAAGGTTATGGACACATTGCTAGTGATTGTGTTCGTAGGAAATCAAAGAAAAGTGCTTCATATTTGACTTGGAATAATAAGGAGAAAAAAATCAAAGTCTGCAAAGCTTGATACTATCAAAGAGGAATTCATAGCATTCATGGCAACTTCTGGTTCTGCAACTTCACATGTTTCTTCTGATTATGAGACCGATCATGATGATAATGAGGAATAACTAGATTTGAAAACAAAATATGAGACAGTTTTCAAGAAGACCATGAAGATGGTTAAGGTGAATAAAAAAGTGGTTATTAAATGGAAACGTCCGAAGAGAAGAATTCCTCCTTGAAAATTGAACTTGCATAAGCACTTGCAAAAGTACAAGAATTGAAAGACAAAAATAACAGAATGGCTAGCAAGCTGACTGCAAAATCACAAAAGTGTGAGTTACTTGATTCTAATATGAAGACTTTAAAAGAAAAAGATTTTGATTTGAGTGGAAGAGTCAAGATGGTTCTATCTGAGTTGGATATTGTTAAAGCTTCATTGAACAGAATAAACATCGGATCAAAAAAGCTTGATGACATTTTGCGCAGTCAAAAGGCACACACTGACAAGCATGGCATTGACAATGCTGACGGAGCATCCACATCTACTCCGAAAGGTACAAACTGTTTTGTTAAAAATTTAGTTGTTATTAATTATGTTGTTAGTGTTGCACATAGAGCTTTAAAGAAGAAGAACGTGTCATGTCCTAAACGAATTCTCGCTTATCATCATTATGGAGTTGAATGACATATTTGACCCCATTGCAAGAAGATGCGAAGTTTACCTACTCAAGCGCAATGGAAAAAGCATTAGACTGAGTTTAAAAAGAAAACCAAAGCTGTTTGGGTAAAGAAATAATACCTAACTTCTGTATTGGTACACACTTTGCTAAAATGCCTGAATATGCAAGTGTGCGTACCAAAGCTTCATCACCCCTGATCTGTAAAATCAAGCCCCCACCCCAGTGCAGATACAAAGATCATGTTGAGGGCGAGTTACTAGATCCAGATTGACAAAAGTTATTTGTTGATTTTTGTTTATCAATTATAAACAAAAGGGGGGAGTAGAATGAAGCTAGGTGGAGCTTTTCTAGACAATGCAAGATCTAGTCTTTCTAGATAGTGCAAGATCTACGAGTGCTGAGCTAGTGAAAAAAATTGTGCTGAAAATTCAATGTATTTTGGGTTTTTCTCTTGGGAGTTTTGCCCATTAATTGCCAAATGGGGGTTTGTTAGGAATTTTATTGTGGTTAGCTAATTCATGAGTTGGATAAAACTCTGAGTCCATTCGAGTTGTAATTTTCTATTTTTTTATAATTGACTGCAGTTGAGCCGCCATAAGAACTGAAGTGAAGATTGAAGTGAAGACTGAGATTTCTGTAGCGTGTAACCCAAAATCTAGTAAGACAGTTCGCTATAGCGAACATGTTCTTCGCTAGAGCGAAGGTGCAGCTAGACCAAGGGCCAGAGAGAGGCTCGCTATAGCGAGCAAGGCAGACATCGCCTAGTTGGATCCAGACTCTTGATTAGAGTTTGAAAAGACTTCCTATTCTGTTTATATTTTTACTAAGAGTCTTCTGCAAGGATTTTGTGCTATATATTAGGTGTTTCTCTCAACCCAAAACATGAATTTTCTCTCTCATTATTCAGAGCAAGAGAGATCTTAGAGAGAGAGAGAGAGAATTTCCCTCTAGAGCAATCAATTGAGAGGTTAGGCTGAAGCTTTTGCTCTAGAAGGTTAAGTACTTCTGCTTCTTTGTATAAGGTGTGTGCATCTTGGTCTCAAGGTGCTGAAGGAGGATCAAGTACGAAGAGCGGCGATTAGTTGTGGCAGTGAGGAATTGTAAATGAACAACTACAGTCCTTACGTCAACGTACTTACTAGAATAAAGGAAATGTGAGTATATCTTGTAACCGTTCAATAGTAATTGATTTTTCAGATCGTGGTTTTTCTTCCAAAAAGGATTTCCACGTTAAATTTATATATGCCTTCTTGTGGTGATTGCTTGGTATATATATTTGTTAGTTTCATCTTATTTGGTTGATTACTTCCTGTACATTGGTTATTTAAATAGCATCCATTCTAGTAAATTTGCGAACTTTCACTGGGTCTGTGAAATTGTTAGATTTTAATAGGTATACCCCCACAAAACTGCATCATCAGAATTTCCACACAATAAGGAACTGGACTCAATCACACGAGTGAGAACTAGACAGTGGTTTTATACGCCACTGGAATGATGGAAAGAAGTGTCCCGGTTTTCATTAACAAGCACCTTGGAATAAAAGTGCCTCTTGTTTCGTGCACTACTGCATCACAACCACCCTATAAAAATAAGTACTCTCTCATTTGCTTTCCATCGTCTTCCAAAATCCAAACCCAACAAAAGCTACTCTACAAATCCCAATTCATTCATTCATTCCATCACCAGAAAGTTGTAAGGTTGAGAAGATGAGTTCGACAAGCAGAGCATGGATCGTGGCCGCCAGTGTTGGAGCTGTAGAGGCTTTGAAAGATCAAGGAGTCTGCAGATGGAATTATGTTCTCAGATCTCTGCATCAACAGGCAAAGAAGAACATGGGTTCTTCTCTACAAGCTATGAGAATCTCATCACCTCTTGATTCTTTATTCTCCGCTTCTAGTTCCAAGCAATCTGAAGAATCGTTGAGGAAAGTGATGTTTTTGAGCTGCTGGGGACCCAACTGACAAGCTATAAGAGATGAAATCATTTGTCTAATGATAATTCAACTTGTATAGTTGTAATTTTTATTATCACAAGTTTATAAGAAATTTTGTGATGGCAAATATGCAAGATTTCTATTTGATGAGTCAAGTATGTTTCGTGATTGGGCACGGAGACGAGAAACATCAGATGTAACAAAAGGCCTCTTTGGTATCTGATGTTCCTAACAGTGAATTCTGTCAATTCTGTTTGATGATGCCAAAAAGTGATTTCGGGCACCACCGGTCAAGAATAGAGTGATTAATGTGAAAAATAGAGAGAGAGAGAAAGAGAGAGTGGGTTTATAGTGGTTCGGTCAGTGTGACCTACGGCCACTTTAAGGTGAAGATTTTATTTCTCAAATGTGTAGCGATTGCAGAGAATACAGGAAGATGATGATAAAGGTTGATTGCGATAGCTTCCTTGCTTGCCTTTCAATGCTGGAGGGGCTCTGTATTTTATAGTCGTCCCCTAACAGATGGGGAGACTCTTCAACAGCGGACGCTACCTTTTGGCGAAGTCTCCGAACCGCTCTCAAGTGACGAGGCAGATAAGATATCCTTCGCAAGACTTGGTAAAAGCAGGTTAGAGGTAACGACACTCTGACTTCGTACTTCGTGGATTCGGACTCGGACCTACCCATGACGAGTGGATCTGGACCTGGGCTCGACACGGACCCGGGTCATTCAGACCTGACCCAACATCGTGAACTGAATCTCTTGGATTTGACCCGTCATCATGGTTTGGGCCTGACCCGTCGTTGTGGACTGAGTCATTTGGGTCTGACCCATCATTTGCCCCTCAATGTCTCGCGCCAAAGGAAGTTTTGAAAGTGAGACATTTTCAGATATCAAGTTTTTTTTTTTTTTTTTTTTAGAGGAGTCATGGCTATGGAGAGGACATTATTACCTGCAGGTTAGTATCTCATTCAACTCACAAAAACATGCTGCCAACAAAAACATGCTGCCACTTCGAAATAATATGCTCTTCGCAGAGGGGGTCCGGGGGTGTCCCCCGGCGGTGGTCGAGCTGACCGGTCAGCTCGCGGGGGTCCAGGGGGCAGCTCCCCCGACCAAAATTTTGACCTAAGGTTTTGTAAGGATCAGATTTGATTTTTGTTTACCTTCTGTATCTGTCCTTTTTTTGATCTGAAAGAGTCCTCCTAGCTTTGGACATATCTTGCCCTCAGATTCCGGGTTGCAGCAGGTGATAGAATTCAAGGTGGTCCGCAGGAGGCAGCAGAGACAGCGGGCGCATTGGCGTGGGCGCCCATGGGCAGTGGCATGGGCGCCCTGGGCAATGGGCGCCCATGGGTAGTGGAGGCCAGCATTGGGCGCCTGGCATGGGCGCCCTGGGCAATGGGCGCCCATGGGTAGTGGAGGCCAGCAGCGGCGTGCAGTGGGTGCCGCACTGGGCGTGGAGAAGACATCAGCCGAGTTGGGCGCCAGGGAGAGGCAGCAGCCAAACTTGGCGCTCTGCGTGGAGAAGGCAGCGGCCGAGCTGGGCGCCTTCGAGAGGCAGCAAAGGTCGAGGCCGAGATGGGTGAAGCACCGGCCGAGCTAGAGACTGCAGAAGCAGCCGAGACCGAGATGCCGAGATGAGTGAAGCTACAGCCGAGATGAAACAGTAGCGACCTAGCTGAGGCGCTTGCGCGTGGAGAAGCAGTAGCGACCGAGCTGAGGCGCTTGCGCGTGGAGAAGCAGTAGCGACCGAGCTGGACGTGGAGAGACAGCATTGACCGAGCTGAGCGCCCCTGGCTCCAGGCCTAAGGAGATAGCAGCAGGGACTGCAAGGGCGACCTGGAAGTGACCTGGACGAGCTGGGGCTGTCTTAGGAACTTTGGGCGTTATGGAGGAGGCTGGCCTTGGCGTGCGGGCATCGAGAGGCGCCACTTTGGGCGAGCTAAAGAGGGTCTGGTTGCCCTGTGGATGATAAGTAGACTCATTTGAGCGGCCAGACAGTTGGGTACGCTAATTTAATGTAGTCCCTCGGGTTGCAGATGACCTGAGTTTCAAGATCCTTTTGAAACTGTGCTTTTCGGCCGTTAAGCTGGAGATAGGTTGCCTGTTTGAGAACAGTACAGAGGTAGGCCAAGCTTTTTGGCGACCCGCGAGAGAGCCGCTAAGCTGGAGATAGGCTGCCTGTTTGACAACAGTGCAGAGGTAGGCCAAGTTTTTTTTTTTTTTTGGCAACCCGCGAGAGAGCCGCTAAGTTGGAGATAGACTGCCTGTTTGAGAACAATGCAGAGGTAGGCCAAGCTTTTTGGCGACCCGCGAGAGAGCCGCTAAGCTGGAGATAGGCTGCCTGTTTGAGAACAGTGCAGAGGTAGGCCAAGCTTTTTTTTTTTTTTTTTTGCAACCCGCGAGAGAGCCGCTAAGCTGGAGATAGGCTGCCTGTTTGAGAACAGTGCGAAGGTAGGCCAAGCTTTTTGGCGACCCGCGAGAGAGTCGCTAAGCTGGAGATAGGCTGCCTGTTTGAGAACAGTGCAGAGGTAGGCCAAGCTTTTTTACGACTCGCGAGAGAGCCGCTAAGCTGGAGATAGGCTGCCTGTTTGAGAACAATGCAGAGGTAGGCCAAGCTTTTTGGCGACCCGCGAGAGAGCCGCTAAGCTGGAGGTAGATTACATGTTTAAAGACAGTGCAGAGAGGCAGGTTTAGCTTCTGAAAGAGAAAAGCCAATGTATATTCTTTTGTCCTGATGTTTTTCAATTAATACAAGAGGGGTGAGTCATCCTTTCGGATCCAAGATTTCAATTTACAACGCTTCCTGCGTCTTCTTGACCCTCATCGAGGAGACATAGCATTCCCTTGCTGCTACCTGGTCCCCTCTTACTTCCCCGATTCCATTCGGGGTTGGAAAGCGGAGGATGAGATAATAGGTGGAGAGGATGGCTCCGAAGGCATTAAGAGCTGGTCGCCCTAAAATGATATTATAGGCTGATGGGCAGTCTATCACCAAAAAGTTAACTATTGTAGTGGAATTTCGGGGTGCTGCCCCGGCAATGACTGGTAGCGTGATTGCTCCTAGGGGATATACCTTCTCCCCTGAAAACCCGATGAGGGGGGATTCAACAGGCTGCAGTCTCTCCCGGCCTAGCTTCAGCTTGTCATAAGCTTCTATAAATAGGATATCTGCAGAGCTTCCACTGTCCACTAAGATTCTTCGCACCTTGAAATTGGCGACAGTCATGGAGAGCACCAGAGGGTCATCATGGGGGTGTTGGATCCCTTCCAAATCTTTATCCGAGGAGGATATGATTTCGTTAGCTTCATGCCTGGGCGCCTTAGACGGGTGTGCTTCATCAGGATGTCTTGCCTTTCTGGCATGAGCCTTCAGGGCGGAGAGTGACTCTGCTAGTCCTCCTGGGATAGTTCGGATTTCCCCAATAGGCTGCGGGTCCTCGATATTTCGAGGTGGTGGCGGTGGTGGGGCTTGCCCTCTTCCAGCAACATATTGGCGCAGGTAACCATGCTGAATGAGATCTTCAATCTGCTTCTTGAGTTCAAAGCAGTCGTTAGTGTTATGGCCATGGTCGCGATGAAAGCGACAGTATTTAGTCAGGTTCCTGCGATTTGGAGGGGACTTCATTTTCCCAGGCCATTTTACGGCGGGGTCATCTTGTATTTGGAACAAGATGTGTCCAATAGTGGTGTTGAGAGGAGTGAATACTTGTCTGTCTCTGTGCGGAGCAGGACCAAGTCGGTCTCTAACAGGTACCCTCTCTGTCCTGCCTCGCTTGTCGCTAATGTCCTCATTTTCATCTCTGTCTCGCTCCTCCTTTCTCTTATCCCCTGTTCTGGAGGACTCTCCCCGCCTGGCTCTGGTTATGTCTTCAGCATTCATATACTTCTGAGCCTTTGCTAGTAGCTCTGGCATATTCTTTGGCGGACGTTTCATCACCGAGAAGAGGAAGCTCGATGAGCAAAGGCCTCCTAGAAAGGCTGTCATTGACACTTTGTCGTCAGGCTCTTCGACCTGAAGTACCTCCTCGTTAAAACGAGTGAGGTAGCTCCTGAGGCTCTCATTTTTATCCTGCTTTATGCTGAGCAGGTGTGTGGCTGGCTTTTGGTGGCGGCGCCCTCCGATGAAGTGCGAGACGAATGACTTGCTCAACTCTCCAAAAGTGGCGATGGAGGCTGGGGCGAGGTTGGCAAACCATTGCCGAGCAGAGCCCTTTAATGTGGTTGGGAACGCCCTGCACATTATCTCGTCAGGGATATTATGCAGTTGTATTTTGCTTTTGTACGTCTCTAAGTGGTCCAACGGATCCTTCCTTCCATCGAAGGTCTCTACAGATGGCATCTTGAATTTTTGAGGGAGTGGGTAGTTCACCACGTCAGGCTTGAACGGTGTATCCGTTCGCCCGATTAGATAATCTACCGTCTCTGGTGCCCGAGCTCTTATGGCGTTGAAGACATCGCCCAGTTGATTCTGCATTTCTTTGATTTTTTCTTCCCAGTGATTGGGGGCTTCTCTGGACTGATCGTAGAAGTGACTCCCCACTTCTATGCTTTGATTTTCATCTTCCTCCTCTTGGAAATGAGGTTCCTCCCCATTAGAAACAGAGGGAGGAGGTGGAAGACCGCCATGATTCGCTCCACCTGGAGGTGGGGGTCCTCCAACATGAGCTCCACCTTGGGGTAGAGGGACTCTGTGATGGGCGCGACCTTGAGGATCGACCAACAGCACTCCGAGAGAGGGGTTACGAGGAGCTCCTTGGGCGCCGGTGCCCGGTGGATGGGCGCCCAAGCCAGGGCCCGGTGGATGGGCGCCCAGGCCTTGGGCGACATGATGATGGGCGCCCAGGCCTTGGGCGCCAGGGGGGTGGGCGCCCAGGCCCTGGGCGCCATGCTGATGGTCACCCGGGCGAGGTGCTCCCCTGCGAGGAGCTCCCTGGCGAGGCCCTCCTTGCGTTGCTCCTCCTTGCCCCGCGAGCATGAGCTGCAGGATCTGCTGGCTTTGGGCTACCAACTGCTGCATTGTTGCCAACATCTGTTGATGAGTGGGATCTGGAGCGGTAGTATTTGGAAGAGGATTATTTGGTGGAGGATTGTCCTCTTCCTCTCGCCTGAAATTCTTGTCGCCTCATCGATCTGGTGGTGGTCACCATAGCTTTCAAAAATGAAGTGTTATGAAGTGAGAGTTTTGACGTTTCCCACAGACGGCGCCAAACTGATAATGCCAAAAAGTGATTTCGGGCACCACCGGTCAAGAATAGAGTGATTAATGTGAAAAATAGAGAGAGAGAAAGAGAGAGTGGGTTTATAGTGGTTCGGTCAGTGTAACCTACGTCCACTTTAAGGTGAAGATTTTATTTCTCAAATGTGTAGCGATTGCAGAGAATACAGGAAGATGATGATAAAGGTTGATTGCGATGGCTTCCTTGCTTGCCTTTCAATGCTAGAGGGGCTTTGTATTTTATAGTCGTCCCCTAACAGATGGGGAGACTCTTCAGCAGCGGACGCTACCTTTTGGCGAAGTCTTCGAACCGCCCTCAAGTGACGAGGCAGATAAGATATCCTCCGCAAGACTTGGTAAAAGCAGGTTAGAGGTAACGACACTCTGACTTCGTACTTCGTGGATTCGGACCCGGACCTACCCATGACGAGTGGATCTGGACCTGGGCTCGACACGAACCCGGGTCATTCAGACCTGACCCAACATCGTGAACTGAATCTCTTGGATTTGACCCGTCATCGTGGTTTGGGCCTGACCCGTCGTTGTGGACTGAGTCATTTGGGTCTGACCCATCACTGTTGATTGGAGAAATTTAGAAAGGTTCCTTTCAAGCTGATTTTATAATGGTTTTTTTGGCAATTATCATTGAGGGATTCTTAACAGGAGAAGACTAGGATTTTCAGATTTTCATTACTCCAAAATAGTGTCCGAATGACATTCAATTAGTACTCATCAAAAGGAGAACTTAGCACGCTGGTTAGAATACCAACAAATTTGTGCAGCTAGCAGGCACTATAGGTGGGCCCTTTACTTATCATCAAGGCTGGTATTGGGTGAGGTCTTGTCGAAATTGGTATGCTTTTATGAATTAAAGAAAAGATGTACATGGAAGATGAGTTTTTTGGTAGGAATGGAGGATGAGTTGGAGATTCGCAGGATAATACTTCCAAACTTAATCCTTATCAATACTAGTAAGAGAAATTAGTAGCTGCCAAAGATAATAAATACTTTCACACGAATCAACTTGGTGTTAGATTTGGCACAAAAGGTCCGACTGGGTGTTATTGGGTGGCTTTATTTTTGGCTCACTTTGTTAGGTAAAGAAAGCAAGTAAGGAGAACACTGAGAGCTTGTAAAGGAAGAGGCTGAAATATATGTGGGGGAGATAGTACTCTAATATGTGTTAGAGGGCTTGGATTCATTGCCCAATTTTTTATAGTGAAGTCGAGCAAAACGTTCATAGCTTATGGACGTAGGCAAGTTTGTGGAACCACATAAATCAGTGTGACGTGTGATTGCTTGTGGTTGTGATTGATTGTGCATGATTGTCCTAATTATTCTCCAACATTTGGTATCAAAGCCAGCTTTCCCTAGGGTAGGGTGGAGTAGTGAGTGATTGAATGTGAAGATCAAAGTTTGATGGTTCACATTGTTGGGTTTGCAATCCATTGTCCTTCACGAAGATTACCACGGATTGGAGAGAAGACATCGTTCTTCGATTTTGCCACTGATAGCTTGATCACGGCAATGGGTGACACCCTTGATTGATTAAAGTAGATCGAACAAGTCCTTGGTTTGCAAGGTTGGTGCAGAACAATACAGGATTCGAAACATGTTTGGTGCAGAGTACAGAGCACTCGAACAGAGTATTATGGTGAAGCAAAGCACAACAGAGAAGGAATGAAGCACCCCATAGATGCCCCTAGGCCTATATTAAGCTAGTTTCATAGACTAGAATAGTTTACAATTTCTCTCGTGTCAATAAAAGAAAATTAAGAAAAGAAAAAAAAATAATGAGTTCTTTTCACACTCCGTCTGGATTCTGGAGGCCGTTTACTGGGGTTCCAAAAATTCAGATGCATGACTTTCTCAGCTCTCTTGTCTCTAGCATGCATTTCTCCAGAGCCGACTTTACCATAAAGCAAGAAAAGCCCTTGCTTTAGGCCCCCCACAAAATAAGGCCTCCAAAATAGCGACCGTCATCCTTTTTCCAAAAGAAAATAAGGCCCGTATTGATAGCTTTTCAAATTCCAAAAGAAGCATTCTCCCCAGAAACATCTTTTCACATTTCAAAAAAAATTCAACTGCTATGTTTTCACATTCCAAAACATTAAAGCCACTTTGCACCATTGAGAAGCTGTTGCCATTAAAAGAAAAAATAAAAACCATAAAATTACAGCAAGCAAGAAATCCCTTTTTCTGTTATGAAAATCCTCCAGTTTACACCATTTTTCCCCTACGTCTATTCTGCTTGGAATCCTAAGAAAACAATCTCCTCTATATTCTTCTTCGATTGCTTCAATCCAAGGGATTTTTTCTAGACTCTAGCCCCGCCTTCCTATTGCTTGAGGCGCTATCGCTGAAGCCAAAAGCCATATACGCATTATTTTATATATTTGTCAAGTTTTTGGAGTTTTCTCAGGACAGATATGATTAAAAGATAGTAGATGATAAATAAATAGATAATGAATAGAAAGTACAGTAAAAACAACTTCATACTTTTACTAAATATTTTGGCTTTTTTTACGAGTTTTTATCATTTTTATTCTTTTATATATATATATATATATATTTGCTTGAACATTTTCATTCTTATTGTGTTGCCATGCTTGACTCTTGCAATATTTTCAACTTTTAATGATATTTTTATGATATTGTGACATTATTAAGATGATACAATTTCAAATATATTTTACAATACAAAGAGTGTGGCAAGTCTTGCCTTATCCATCTGTCTTACAGTAACTCTGGATTGGAAAGACTGATGGCTTGGATGGATCAATGGTGGGAAATCACTTGGAGATGATTGGAGAGTCCCCATCCCCAAGAGTCTCAGACCAATTGCATGCCCTTTCTCAGTTCTCACTCATCTCCTTTGTACATTTCATTCCCAACCGTTCAAATCATGGGCCCCACCATAGATGGGACATAATCAAATAATCACTCATCATCATACGATGTGCCTCTCTTGAAATAGATGCCAAGGGGTAGTTCAGTTGGCCTAGGACCACGGTTTATACCCGGATGTTGTACGTTCGAAACTGCACTAGCACATTGGAGTTACAGGGGAGTTTAACCGGCTTCTCTCTGCGCCCCAGAGGGATTAGTTCAGTCCAAATGGTTGGGAAGCCTTTGATAGCAAAAAAAAAAAAAAAAAAAACCGAAAGAAATAGATGTCATGTAATGTAACATGTTAAATTTGACTTCTGGTTTCTATCTTCTTATCGCTGATGGATGAAATCATTTGATTCCTGATTTCTATCTTCTTGGCCTGTAACTTCTACAAACGAATTAACATTCATTTTTCAAAAATTGGGATAACTGATAACTATTTACCACGTGGATAAACTTGATTAGTTGATGACTTGTTGGGATTATTGACCAGCTTGATACATGTTAAATTTATTCAGTAGTGGGCCCCTGATGGATGAAGTTATGAGTTATCCCAACTATTTGACTTATTCAGTCGTGGCCCCCCGATGGATGAATACTATCAATTGAAAAAGAGATGTTAGCAAAATTTGAATATAAAAATTTAATTAGTAATTTCGTATTATAAAAAGTGAGAAAATAGATTTTAAATAAAAAATTTATAATGATATTAAAAATAAAAAAAACTTCATTTAAGATTATCGCTTTAGGCCTCCAATCATCTCGATCCCATGCTTTTCTCATCACCCATCTTCCTCTTTATTATATCCAAACTATTGGAAAACCGCTTTTATTGATTAGATTTGCTAGAATCTGTCACTATTTTCTATTCTTCATGGTGTGGAAGGTTAGATTCCCACATGCAAGCAAGACCACTGCTGCACATTCTCTCTTCGACTGTTACATTACAAAACAAGGCAGCAATATCTCTTGGTAAGTGATAGGGGTGTATTTGGGCGGTTCGGATCGGTTAGAGGGAAAACCATCAACCAAACTGAACCCATCAATTTTTTATTTTTCCAAACCGAATCGAATCGAACCGAACCGAAAAGATTTTGTTGGGTTCGGTTACGGGTTTTTTTTTTACTTTTTTTCATAAAAAATTAGCAGTTTAATTAGTGAGAGACGTTGGACTTCAAGTAACAGAGTGAGGATTTGAATCTTCTTCAAGTAAATTTTAATATTTCTTTAAATATTAAAATAAAAATATATATTTATATAATTGGTTCGGTTCTATTCAGTTTGAACGGTTTAGCCGCACCTTCAAACCAAAAATTGAATCAAGCCGAACCAAATGATTTAAAGAAAATCCAAACCGTAACGGAACCGATCTACCACAAAATCAATTCGGATCAGTTTAGCCGTTTTTATTTTCACCCCTAATAAGTGATTAACAAACAAGGGTTTTGGAAATTAGATGGCGGCCTCCTTGTACAGAAATGGATACATATCAACAGATGGAATATGAGAATGTTGTTTTTGTATACAGGGGAAGTAAATCAATGGATTGTGGTGCATGAAACACGACACGGTTCTCATCGAGTAGGCGGATACTGTATACCGCAGGAGCAAGATGTCGTTTTGTGCTCTTACAATTGGCTCTGTTTGCATAAATTTATGCCTTTTGTTTTACTTTGGCCTCTGCAAGAATTTTTTTTTTTTTTTTTTTTACATGACGGCTCCTCTAAGTCATATTTTCTAATTCCACCATTGTGTTAATGGTGTCCCATGTGTTGATCGTGGTGACTCCCATGTATTGATGGTGGGCTAAATTTCACTATTGCAACACACAGACAATCTAATGGAGGCTAACCTCAAATTTCTTGCTAATGCATGGAAGAAGTGATTGGGAGCAGTTTGAATTTTAAAAACGCAACCACTATAGACTTATATGCTGGATTCTTTTTTGGTACTAGCCATGAAGTTTAAAGCCTGCTCTGCAGAAAAAACACATATCCAAATAGAAAGAGAAGCCTACTTATACGTGAAAGTAAAGTCAAAAATCAAACATTGGACAATTAGATAATAAACACTCTATCCAACTAACTGAAATGTCAATAAAAGCATATTTCAAGAGATCCTCACCCTATGCAACAGTAGAGACAAGCTTATTTAAATCTCAAACAACTTAAAATAAAATGTGTTAGATTTTAATAGGTAAGCCCTACATAAGAGCATCAATTTTACCCACATTAATTTTAATAGGTAAGCCCTGGACTCACCTCACATGAGTGGGAACTAAACAGTGTCTTTAACGCCACTGGAATGTTGGAAAGAAGTATCCCTGTTTTCATAAAACAAGCACCTTGGAATAAAACCGCCTCTTGTTTTTTGCACTACTGCATCACAACCACCCTATAAAAATAAGTACTCTCTCATTTGCCTTCCATCGTCTTCCAAAATCCAAACCCAACAAAAGCTACTCTACAATACCCAATTCATTCATTCCACCACCAGAAAGTTGTAAGGTTAAGAAGATGAGTTCGACAAGCAGAGCATGGATCGTAGCCGCCAGTGTTGGTGCAGTAGAGGCTTTGAAAGATCAAGGAGTCTGCAGATGGAATTATGTTCTCAGATCTCTGCATCAGCAGGCAAAGAAGAACATGGGTTCTTCTCTACAAGCTATGAGAGTTTCAACACCTCTTGATTCTTTATCCTCCTCTTCTAGTTCCAAGCAATCTGAAGAATCGTTGAGGAAAGTGATGTTTTTGAGCTGCTGGGGACCCAATTGACATCTATAAGAGCTGGAATCGTTTGTCTAATGATACTTGAACTTGTATAGTTGTAATTTTTCTTATCACAAGTTTAAAGAAAATTTTGTGATGGCAAATATGCAAGATTTTTATTTGATGAGTCAAGTATGTTTCGTGATTGGGCATGGAGATGAGAAACATCAGATGTAACAAAAGGCCTCTTTGGTATCTGATGTTACTAACAGTGAATTCTGTCATTCTGTTGAATGGAGAAATTTAGAAGGGTTCCTTTCAAGCTTATTTTATAATGGTTTCTTGGCAATAATCATTGGGGGATTCATAACAGGAGAAGATTGGGATTTTCAGATTTTCATAACTCCAAAATAGTGTCCGAATGAAATTCAATACTCATCAAAATTCAAAAGGAGAACTTGCACGCTGGTTAGAATACCAACAAATTTGTGCAGCTAGCAGGCACTATAAGTGGGCCCTTTACTTATCATCAAGGATGGTATTGGGTGAGGTCTTGTCGGAATTGGTATGGTTTTATGAATTATATAAAAGATGCACATGGAAGATGAGTTTTTGGTAGAAATGGAGGATGCGTAGGAGATTCGCAGGACAGTACTCCAAACTTAATCCTTATCAATACTAGTATGAGAAATTAGTAGCTGCCAAAGATATTAAAAACTTTCGCACGAATCGACATGGTGTTAGATTTGGCTCTGAAGGTCCAACTAACAAGTAGGTAAAGAAAGCAAGGAGGAGATAGAAAAGAGCTTGTGAGGAAAAAGACTGCGAGAGCAAGATTGAAATATGTGGATAGATAGTACTCTAGTATAAGGAAAGAGACTATGAGAGCAAGATTGAAATATGTCGGGGAGATAATGCTCTATTAAGCGTAGGAGGGTTTGGAATCATTTTCCAATTTTTTATAGTGAAATCGAAAAGTACGCTCCAAGTCCTGTTGACGCAAGCAAGTTTGTGGAACCGCGTAAATCTGTATCTTGTGTGATTGCCTTAATTATTCTCCAATAAATGGTATCAAAGCCAGCTTTTTTTAGGATAGGGTGGGGCAGTGTGTGATCAAAGGCGGAGATCGAGGTTTGACGGTTCACATTGTTGGGTTTGCAATCAATTGTCCTTCGTGAGGACTGTCACAGATTGGAGAGAAGTCTTGGTCCTTCGGTTTTGCCTCTGATTGCTTGATCACAGCAGTGGACCACACCTTTGATTGATCAAAGTAAATCAAACAAACCCTACATTTGTAAGGTTGGTGCAGGAACATGTTTGGTGGCAGAGCACAGATCATTCAAACAGAGCACTATGGTGAAGCAAAGCACAACAACGAAGGAATGAGGCACCCCATGGATGCCCCTGAGCCTATTTTAGGCTAGTTTCAGAGACTATAATAGTTTACAATTTTTCTCGTGTGAATAAAAAAATGATTTCATTTAAAAGAAAAGCAAGAAAATAAATAGAAATAAAGAGTATTTTACACACTTCATCTGCATTTTTTAAGAGCTCTATCTTGTCTCTAGCTTGCTTTTCTCGAGGCCGGCTTTATCATAAAGCGAGAAAATCCCTTGCTTTAGGCTCCTAAAAAATGAAACCCCAAAAATAGCAATTGTCATTCTTTTTCCAAAAAGAAAATAAGGCCCATATTGGCAGCTTTTCAAAGTCCAAATTTTATGAGCATTGAGATACGAAAATAATAGGGCTCACTATAGTTGTTTCTCTCTACAATCAAAGCAAGGCTTATATTGAATTGATCTCACGTAAACTAATCCACTACAATTAATAAATGAAAACTCTTTGACTATTTACTGATAATCTTTTGAAGGGTCACGATGATGGTGTGGTAGGGCATGGATTGTTGAGCGGGTGACATTAATCACCAAGTCATTATAAGGCATAAAGTGCAAGTGTAGATCCTTGAGTGTCTCACTCACACTTCTTGTAAAGGGTGTGAATATTCAGTGGAGCTCACCTATTAAATATCTTAGTTGTTCTAGAAAATTGCCCTTACAATATGTTATTCGTGAGTTTTCTTTCAATAAGAGTTAGTCCCACTCCCACCTTATGATTGAGCATGTGATTAAAATATATTATTTGTTCAATCTTATAACCGGACCAACTTCTATTAAAATAAAATTTTATGACACCCCCATTGAAATGGAAATCATCTATTTGGAATGATTGGATTTTTTAATATATCGCCCCCACATTGAGTTTCACAATCCACATTTTAACTTATGTTGCTTTTGGTAAATTACTCATTTTAACTTATGTTGCACACTCAACTCCACTTGGCTCCATCCCTGAGAAACCTATTAAAATCTTAACAGCTTTGAAATAAAATGCTGGGTTTTAATAGATAGGCCCCACAAAAGAACATCACCGGACTTTTCCCAGATTTAACCGGACTCAACTCACATGAGTGATGAGAACTAAAACAGTGGTTTTAAAGCCGAAGGAAAGAAGTATCCCTGTTTTCATAAAACAAGCACCTTGGAATAAAACAGCCTGTAGTTTTGGCTTTTGGGTACTTCTGCATCTCTACCAGACTACACCATATAAATCCAAGTTCTCTCTCATTTGCCTTCCATCGTCTTCCAAAATCCAAACCCAACAAAAGCTACTCTACAAAACCCAATTCATTCATTCCACCACCAGAAAGTTGTAAGGTTCAGAAGATGAGTTCGACAAGCAGAGCATGGATCGTAGCCGCCAGTGTTGGTGCAGTAGAGGCTTTGAAAGATCAAGGAGTCTGCAGATGGAATTATGTTCTCAGATCTCTGCATCAGCAGGCAAAGAAGAACATGGGTTCTTCTCTACAAGCTATGAGAGTTTCAACACCTCTTGATTCTTTATCCTCCTCTTCTAGTTCCAAGCAATCTGAAGAATCGTTGAGGAAAGTGATGTTTTTGAGCTGCTGGGGACCCAACTGACAAGCTATAAGAGATGAAATCGTTTGTCTAATGATAATTCAACTTGTATAGTTGTAATTTTTCTTATCACAAGTTTATAAGAAATTTTGTGATGGCAAATATGCAAGATTTCTATTTGATGAGTCAATTATGTTTCGTGATTGGGCATGTAGATGAGAAACATCAGATGTAACAAAAGGCCTCTTTGGTATCTGATGTTCCTAACAGTGAATTCTGTCATTCCGTTGATTGGAGAAATTTAGAAGGGTTCCTTTCAAGCTGATTTTATAATGGTTTCTTGGCAATTATCATTGAGGGATTCTTAACAGGAGAAGATTAGGATTTCAAGATTTTCATTAACTCCAAAATAGTGTCCGAATGACTTTCAATTGGTACTCACCAAAAGGAGAACTTGCACACTGGTTAGAATACCAACAAATTTGTGCAGCTAGCAGACACTATAGGTGGGCGCTTCACTTATCATCAAGGCTGGTATTGGGTGAGGTCTTGTCAAAATTGG
Source organism: Camphora micrantha (assembly GCA_003546025.1). Classification (NCBI taxonomy): domain Eukaryota; kingdom Viridiplantae; phylum Streptophyta; class Magnoliopsida; order Laurales; family Lauraceae; genus Camphora; species Camphora micrantha. The sequence goes on along the minus strand of QPKB01000005.1, from coordinate 8,557,270 downwards.
TATGGTTTTATGAATTAAAGAAAAGATGCACATGGAAGATGAGTTTTTGGTAGAAATGGAGGATGAGTTGGAGATTCGCAGGATAATACTTCCAAACTTAATCCTTATCAATACTAGTCTGAGAAATTAGTAGCTGCTGCCAAAGATAATAAAAACTTTCACACGAATCAACTTGGTGTTAGATTTGGCACAAAAGGTCCGACTGGGTGTTATTGGGTGGTTTTATTTTTGGCTCACTTTGTTAGGTAAAGAAAGCAAGTAAGGAGAACACACAGAGCTTGTAAAGGAAGCGGCTGAAATATATGTGGGGTAGATAGTACTCTAATAAGTGTTAAGAGGGCTTGGATTCATTGTCCAATTTTTTATAGTGGTAGTGAAATCAAGCAGAACACTCACAGTTCTATGGATGTAAATAAGTTTGTGGAACTACATAAATATGTGTGATGTGTGATCACTTGTGGTTGTGATTGATTGTACGTAATTACCTTAATTATTCTCCAACAAACGGTAGGAGAGCCAACTTTCCCTAGGGTAGGGTGGGGCAGTGTGCGATCAAAGGTGAAGATCAAGGTTTGATGGTTCACATTGTTGGGTTTGCGATCAACTGTCCTTCACGAAGATTACCACGGATTGGAGAGAAGACATCGTTCTTCTATTTTGCCTCTGATAGCTTGATCACAGCAATGGGCGACACCCTTAATTGATTAAAGTAGATCAAACAAGCCCTTAGTTTGCAAGGTTGGTGCAGAACAATACAAGATTCGGAACATGTTTGGTGGCAGAGCAGAGAGCACTTGAACGGAGCACTATGGTAAAGCAAAGCACAATAGCGAAGGATTGAAGCACCCCATGGATGCACCTAGGCCTATATTAGGCTAGTTTTAGAGACTAGAATAGTTTATAATTTCTCATGTGTCAATAAAAGAAAATTAAGAAAAGAAAAAATAATAATGAGTGCTTTTCACACTTCATCTGGATACTATAGGCCTTTTACAGGGGTCCCAAAAATTTAGATGCATGACTTTTTCAGCTTTCTCTTGTCTCTAGCTTGCATTTCTCTTGGGCCGACTTTACCATAAAGCAAAAAAAGCCCTTGCTTTAGGCCCTCAAAATAGCGACCGTCATCCTTTTAAAAAAAAAAATAAATAAGGCCCATATTGGTAGCTTGTCAAATTCCAAAAGAAGCATTCTCCCCAAAAACATCTTTTCACATTTCAAAAAAAAAAATCAAGTGCTATGTTTTCACATTCCAAAATATTAAAGCCACTTTTTCACCATTGAGAAGTTGTTGCCATTAAAAGGAAAAATGAAAACCACAAAATTACAACAAGCAAGAAATCCCTTTTTCTGTTATGAAAATCTTCCAGTTTGCACCATTTTTCCCCTAAGTCTGTCCTGCTTGGAATCCTAAGAAAACAATCTCCTCTATATTCTTCTTCGATCGCTTCAATCCAAAGGTTTTTTCTAGACTCTAGTCCCGCCTTCCTATTGCTTGAGGTTCTATCGCTGAAGCCAGAAGCCATATACGCATTATTTTATATATTTGTCAAGTTTTTGGAGTTTTCACAGGATAGATATGATTAAAAGATAGTAGATGATAAATAAATAGATAATGAATAGAAAGTACAGTAAAAACAACTTCATACTTTTACTAAATATTTTGGCTTTTTTTACGAGCTTTTATCATTTTTATTCTTTTATATATATATATATATATATTTTTGCACGAACATTTTCATTCTTATTGTGTTGCCATGCTTGACTATTGCAATATTTTCAACTTTTAATGATATTTTTATAATATTGTGACATTATTAAGATGATACAATTTCAAATATATTTTACAATACAATGAGTGTGGCAAGTCTTGCCTTATCTATCTGTCTTACAGTAACTCTGGATTGGAAAGACTGATGGCTCGGATGGATCAATGGTGGGAAATCACTTGGAGATGATTGGAGAGTCCCCATCCCCAAGAGTCTCAGACCAATTGCATGCCCTTTCTCAGTACTCACTCATCTCCCTTGTACACTTCATTCCCAACCGTTCAAATCATGGGCCCCACCATAGATGGGACATAATCAAATAATCACTCATCATCATACGATGTGCCCCTGTTGAAATAGATGCCAAGAGGTAGCTCAGTTGGCCTAGGACCATGGTTTATACCCGAATGTTGTACGTTCGAAACTGCACTACCACATTGAAGTTATAGGGGAGTTTAACCGACTTCCCTCTGCGCTCGAAGGGATTAGTCCAGCTCAGCCCAAAGGGTTGGGAACCCTCTCATAGAGAGAAGAAAAAAAAAGAAAAAAAAGAAATAGATGCCATGTGATGTGACATGTTAAATTTGATTTCTGGTTTCTATCTTCTTATCGCTGATGGATGAAATCATTTGATTCCTGATTTCTATCTTCTTGGTCTGTAACTTCTACAAACGAATTAACATTCATTTTTCAAAAATTGGGATAACTGATAACTATTTACCACATGGATAAACCTGATTAGTTGATGACTTGTTGGGATTATTGACCAGCTTGATACATGTTAAATTTATTCAGTAGTGGGCCCCTGATGGATGAAGTTATGAGTTATCCCAACTATTTGACTTATTCAGTCGTGGCCCCCCGATGGATGAATACTATCAATTGAAAAAGATATGTTAGCAAAATTTGAATATAAAAATTTAATTAGTAATTTCATATTATAAAAAGTGAGAAAATAGATTTTAAATAAAATATTTATAATAATATTAAAAATAGAAAAAGCCTCATTTAAAATTGTTGCTTCAGGCCTCCAATCATCTCGAGCCAGCCATGCTTTTCTCATCACCCATCTTCCCCTTTCTTATATCCAAACTATTGGAAGACCGCTTTTATTGATTAGATTTGCTGGAATCTGTCACTATTTTCTATTCTTCATGGTGTTGAAGGTTTGATTCCCACTTGCAAGCAAGACTTCTGCTGCACATTCTCTCTTCTACTATTACATTACAAAACAAGGCAGCAATATCTCTTGATAAGTGATAGGGGTGCATTTGGGTGGTTCGGATCAATTTAGAGGGGAAAATATCAATCAAATCCGAACCCATCAATTTTCTATTTTTCCAAACTGAACCAAAAAGATTCGGTTGTGTTCGGTTACGGGTTTTTTTTTTACTTTTTTTTTCACAAAAAAATGACAGTTTAATTGGTGAAAGACGTTGGACTTCAAGTAACAGAGAGAGGGTCGAGTCTTCTTCAAATAAATTTTAATATTTCTTTATATATTTATATAATTGGTTCAGTTTGGTTCAATTTGAGCGGTTTAGCCATACCTTCAAACTGAAAACTAAACCGAACCGAATCGAACGATTTAAAGGAAATCCAAATCGTGACTGAACCGATCTACCAGAAAACCAATTCGAATCGGTTTAGCCTTTTTTTTTTTTCACCCCTAGTAAGTGATTAACAAACAAGGGTTTTGGAAATTAGATGGCCTCCTTGTACAGAAATGGATACATATCAGCAGATGGAATATGAGAATGTTGTTTTTGTAAAACAGGGGAAGTAAATCAATGGATTGTGGTGCATGAAACACGACACGGTTCTCATTGAGTAGGCGGATACTGTATACCGCAGGAGCAAGAAGTCGTTTTGTGCTCTTACAATTTGGCTCTGTTTGCATATATTTATGCCTTTTGTTTGACTTTGGCGTCTCCAAGAATTTTTTTGTTTTTTTACATGACGGCTCCTCTTAAGTCAAATTTTCTAATTCCACCATTGTATTGATGGTATCCAATGTGTTGATCATGTTGACTCCCATGTACTGATGGTGGGCTAAATTTCACTTTTGCAACACACATACAATCTAATGGAGGCTAACCTCAAATTTCTTGCTAATGCATGGAAGAAGTGATTTGGAGTGGTTTGAATTTTAAAAACGCAACCACTATAGACTTATATGCTGGATCCTTTTCTGATATTAGCCATGAAGTTTAAAGCCTGCTTTGCAGAAAAAACACCTATCCAAATGGAAAGAGAAGCCTACTTATACGTGAACATAAAGTCAAGAACAAACCTTGGACAATTAGATGATAAACACTCTATCCAACTAACTGAAATGTCAATGAAAGCATATTTCAAGAGATCCTCACCCTATGCAACAGTAGAGACAAGCTTATTTAAATCTCAAACAACTTAAAAGTAAAATGTGTTAGATTTGAATAGGCCCTACAGAAGAGCATCAATTTTACCCACATTTATGGGACCCGGACTCACCTCACATGAGTGAGGACTAAACAGTGGTTTTATACACCACTGGAACGTTGGAAAGAAGTATCCCTGTTTTCATAAAACAAGCACCTTGGAATAAAACCGCCTCTTGTTTTTTGCACTACTGCATCACAACCACCCTATAAAAATAGATACTTTCTCATTTGCTTTTCATTGTCTTCCAAAATCCAAACCCAACAAAATCTACTCTACAAAACCCAATTCATTCATTCCACCACCAGAATCTTGAAAGGTTGAGAAGATGAGTTCGACAAGCAGAGCATGGATCGTGGCCGCCAGTGTTGGAGCTGTAGAGGCTTTGAAAGATCAAGGAGTATGCAGATGGAATTATGTTCTCAGATCTCTGCATCAGCAGGCAAAGAAGAACATGGGTTCTTCTCTACAAGCTATGAGAGTTTCAACACCTTTTGATTCTTTATCCTCCTCTTCTAGTTCCAAGCAATCTGAAGAATCGTTGAGGAAAGTGATGTTTTTGAGCTGCTGGGGACCCAATTGACATCTATAAGAGATGGAATCGATTGTTTGTCTAATGATACTTTCAACTTGTATAGTTTGTAATTCTTCTTATCACAAGTTTATAAAAAAAAATTGTGATGGCAAATATGCAAGATTTCTATTTGATGAATGGAAGTATATTTCGCGAATATTGGGCATGGATATGAAAGATCTGATGTCACTAAAAGTCATGAATTCTGTGATTCTGTGTTTGATTTGGCGAAAATGGATTCCAAAATATTTTAGAGTTGTTCTTTTCATTCTGATTCTAGAATGGTTCTTTTGGCAATTATCTTTGATAAGTTCTGAAGAGTAGAAAAGTGGGAGTTTCATATATTGAGAGCTACAAAAGGTGTTTAAATTAGATTTCACTACGTATCTGAAAGAGTACTTCCACTCTAGGGAATTTCAGGTCCAAATTTCAATTTTCTCAAATTTAGTGTTAGGAAATTGGTGTGGCCTGCCATTTGGCACACACAAGATTGAGCCCGACGGTGTATAGCAGATGAACTCTCAACAAGTTTTGATTTGGTTGAGTTAGATAAGGATCAAACTCTTGGTAGTAGAGTTTGAATCAAGTTCAGACTCTCAGTTGGCAGAATTCTCATACTAGTAAGGAGATGCGGGATTTCAGGAGGAGTAGAGTCCAGATAAAGTATCCAGAAGATCTGAGCATTCGCAGCAAGTTTACAGGTTTACCGTACATCGGAATGCATAAGGTTATCGACGAGTTCAGTTTCAACACCCATATGGAACCATCGGTTCCGACACCCATCAAGGACCAACAAATTCTTTCATTTAGAATACCTACAAATTTGTGCAAGAACCCTGGTATTGATTGAGGTAGTACTATGGAAATTGGTATGTTAATTGACTTAGAAAAGGCTGAAAAAACACTTAAATTCAACGCTAATAAAGTGCATAAGTTCGAATCCCTCACTATGATGAGTTCACAAAAGATATAATTTCATAGCATTATTTTATGAGTTTTCATAGATAAAAGAACTCAAAATACCATTTTTAGCATAAAAAATCATAAAGTTCCTCCCCATCATGCTTTGCTCATATCTTTTCATTATAGATGGCCATTTGTATGCATTTATATGAGTTCCAATGGCTTTCATACAAAATATGTTAAAAAAAATACTCTAAATTATGTTAATTTCTCTTTGTAGGTGTTAATTGAAGACTAATTTGAAGATTAAAGTTGAGATTCAAGAGTTAAAGAGAGTATTGATTAGTTTGGAAGACAATTGGATGAAGAAATGACAAAGATAGGCCAACAATAGAAGAAAAATGAAAGACCTGGGTTTGTATTTTGACCATATCTTTTTACTCGGATGTCCGATTTAGGTGATCTTAGAAGCATTGGAAAGCTTATTCTAAGAGCTACAAATCATATTTCACAACATTTCTCCCAATTCGGACGTTTCGAGGGTCAAAATCACACATCAGTGTGGGGACTGTTTTCTAATACGGGAATTACATTCATATGTTTATATTTCCATTCTTGTAAAGTCCCACATCGGAAAGAAACCAAAAGAGAGCAAGCAAATGTTTCTATATAAGGAAGGGAACTCTAGGCATTTAGACACAAAAAAACAAGGAGAGCCTCCCCCTCTTTACTTAAGCTATTCATGTAATTGAGAGCAATTGTAGAGAGAAAGTGAGGAAAGCTTTGTAAAAATTGAAGATTTATAATGAAAGCTTTGTCTTCTCCAACAATGGGTGGCTAATCACTTTGATTGGATCTTCTAGATGAAGCTAAGTTAATACTTATTCCTTTTGCTTATGCTCTTAATTCTCTTTGTTTATGTGCTTAACATGCTAGAATAGATTTTTCTTCATTGCAATATGCTATCTTCCATGCTTAGTTTTTATTTTAGCATTCTTTTTACTATCTATGCTTAGGTTTGATAAATCATGCTTAGGAGTTAATATCTTTTTATGATTTATGCTTACTTTTGATAGATAGTCATTAGGAATCTTTTCTTTTATGAAGGGAAGAAAATCTTAGCTATTAGATTGTTAATTTTTTAGAGCTTTAAAGTTATATTTTCCAAATCTATACATTGATTTGTAATTAGATTTGAGTTTTTTGGAAAAGAGAAGAGCATTAGTGTTGGATTAGTGTTACTTAGTGGATTCTAGATGGTCCAATCTATCCATTAGTATTAATTGTTGCTTTACTTACTTTAGTTTGATTATATTCACATTCTCACATACTTATACACTTGTTTTAATTCTCACACTACATTTCTCTATTCACACCATCTTCCACCATGCACCTTTGATTTCACACTTTTAACACATTTCTTATTTTTCTATTTTGTTCTCTTTATTAGTTAGCTTTCATGTATGTTTTTAGTTTCTTTCTATATTGATCTTTCACTTATTTTCACACACTTACTCATTTGATATATCTAACATTGTTCATTTGTTCTTGTTTTTTTTTTCTTTTGTCATTAACTTTGTTACTAACTTGTTACTAACCTTGTTTTCACTTTAGTTCTATTTCTATTAACAATCTCTTTGTTATCTAGTTTCTTGTTTTCTTTTAGTTTGCATTTTTTTTTATTTTCCTAGTTGTTATTTTGTTTCTTGTTTTCATTATTTTTGTTATTTCCATTTGCATTTGTTAGCTATATTTGAGTTGATACTCTTTTTCATTAATAATTATTATTTTCCTTGTAACGATCCTCGTGGGAACGATATTCGGACTTCCATAGTCTATATTACTTGAGACAACCGTATACTTGCGGGAAAATCGCCATCACACTACGAAAGAGACTTGCGGGCAAAAGAGATTATCAGTTTCACAAATTTTTAGAAATTCAATTACATGAGAGAAATAAACTTATACTGTTAGGCTAAAGGAGGTGTGAATCATTAAAACAAAGTGTGAGGAAAAGAAACTAGAAAGCTATATTGAATTTTTAGAGCTTTATCCGGCATAAAATGAATACCATCATCCATGGTTTCCAGTGAAAACAATGAAATTCTTCCTAAAAGAGATCACTAATAAACATGCCATAGATTCATATGACAATTGTTTGTGCAGTTTTTATCTCTCTAGTTACACAAACAAACAAATCCAAGCATGGTTAGCCCAGTGGAAAGGGGTACGACTTTCACCATAGTGCCAGAGATTGACCCATGTACTGCCGAACACAGTGGGAACTGTATATGGGTGATTCTAAATGTAAGATACCCCCTGATCATGGGGTGCATTTAGAATCACCCACTGTATATTGATCATGGGCTATAACTTATTCATGCTATTTACACGTGTATCAAGGCATCACCCACGTGTGGATCACAGAACAGTCATGCAGGCGACTTGTCATTTTAAATTGATAAGATCAATAAGAAATCATCCCAAACCAGAGCACATGGATTCCAATTTCAGCCGCTTGTATCTAGCCCTCAGGTTTCTGCTTCTTCAAATTCCAGTCTGTATATAAACTTTCCCACTCATCTCTTCTAAGTTCTAACACACAACAAAAATCAAAATCATACAAAACAGACAACCGAACATACTCTTTACACTTTACAATGCAGAAAGAGAGGTTTCAATTCTTTCCAATTCAGAAACTATCAGACCCAAGATGAGTTACACTAGAAACTAAACTGATTTTTAGAAGAACTTGGAGCGCGACTCCTATTGGGAACTCGCAAAATACATATGTTGTGATTCGAACACCAAATCTATCAGGTTCTGATACCACTTATAGGATATTACATTCCATTACTAGGCTCTAATACCATTTATAGAATGTTACACCTTATCAAGCTACTACTTATCCCAAAATCAATTGGTGATAGGACGGCATAACAATAGTTTTATAGTGATGGGGAGGATTCGACCACAATTATGACCGTTCAGGAGTGAGGGTAGACGTTGAACTAAATAAACCTCACATGGGATTCTTTTGGGGTAGTGGTGGTTTGGCTTAATAGTTCGGGTCCCAGGTCCCAACTAAACTGTATCCTTTTCTCATTTTTTTTCCTAAGAACTGTATCATTTCACTTCACTAAAGTGAAGCACTTTTTTCTCCCCACTTGCAAAGGAATGTTTTTTTTTTCAAAAAAAAAAAAAAAAAAAAAACTTGCACAGGAGTTATGAGACACCTACTTAGAATCAAAATTAAAGTAGCAATCATGGCCCTCATTTTTGTAATCTCTCCCTCTTCTGTGTACTCCTTGTGTTCCTGATTTCAAAGCAAATAGTAAATCTGATCTTTCAGAGGTTAGAAGGTCATGTGCTCTGTTGGATTTACTATATGAGGCATGTCTACATGATCCCATTTCATGAAATGAATAGTAGTATCCAATCAATGGTTTGTAACTGGATGGCTTCATTTAAAAGATCATATATGGGAATTATTTTCTTATAGTAATACATGCTCGTTCTACAGTGGGCCCAAAAAGTTAGCAGGGTGGAATAGATGCTCTGTTTTCTTGAATTCCAACGTGGAGATTTTATTCAATGCACACCCCTTTTCCATGTGCACCCTTGCCCACTTCACAGTGTCCATCAACCATATAGGCCCCTCCAAACTGAACCTTAGAACCCTGGGTGCAAACCCATTCATATGGACTGGGCCGGACCCTTGGATTGACTGTGGAGCCTTTGATCAAGGTCAAAATGATACACAAGTAGTGGCCACTCAGAAATTGTCATCCCCACGGCACCATCTCTAGGTGGGCCCCAAAGGGAGGTGCCATGGAAATGTGTATGCGCACTGAACTGGATTGGTACTGTTTAGAAAATGGATTGAAGTGTTTAGGATATCTGATGGTCTAAACACAAGAGGTGGTAATACTTTGAAAGTACATTTGGCCCTGAGAAGTAGATAACCAGTCTAAACACAAGAGGTGGTGATACTTTTCACTGCAGGAAATGTTTTGCCACACATAGCCATAGCAACTGAAATTATAGAGAATGAAGTCTTCAATTTCTATTTTCTGCAGAAAAAGAATATGGAAATATAACGCCACTAAAAGTTGTGGTACAAAAACATTCCTCAAGGGCTAAAAGGTTGGCATCATTCCTCTGTTAACATGATGCCCCATTATTCTTCCTCTTTTTCTCCTTGATAGGCCTCAGTATTCATATGCTTTGCAGCAAGAACTGACAGCTTTATATTGAATTCCTTGGAATTCATAGTAATGTAGCTTGTAAATTGTAACTGAAAAGTAAAAGATACAAGGTGGAGATATAGATGGTTCCTCACTTTTCAAGGATTTAAGTTACTAAAGTGATGGCTGGGTATTCATTTCGTACCAAACGGGAGACAATTTGATGGGTATTTTGTAGATCTCCACCTTCACTCTTTCAATTTTAGTATCCCATAATAGGAAGGCATGTACTAAAATTCCTGGGAATATAATACTGAAAAAACAACATACCCAAAGAAAGGAAATAAGGTCTTGGGAGTCTGTTGTTTTGAATTCAATAAGGTCTTGGGAGTCTGTTGTTTTGAATTCCTCAGATGGAATTAGTTCATACTTTCTTTTGTGCTATTCGCTTAGAGTAGGATTTGGTATTACCTTGGGTGTTCACTAACTTCACCTTAAAAAGTTGATTATGTTTGGATTATTTTAGTGTAGTTGATGTAGAGCTTTTTTTTTTTTTTTTTTTTTTTTTGTTTTAGATGAAAAAGGTGAAGTGATGTGGTATGATACTACAATATCCCATTAATGGAATTTCTCTTGCTTGATATAGCCCAGATTTTGAGAGGAATTGGGTTGAGAACTCATTTGATGGCAGCAGTATATGCTGGTTAAAATACTTGTATCTTTTATTGCGTACCCTCAAACAAACTGTTCAATATAGAAATGAGACATGAAAGAGTTACAATCATGCAAGTATAAGAAATAGCAAAATAACTGCATTTCCTTTCTCTTTTTCCTTTGGATTGTTGCTGCATGACTTTCTTAACAATCTGCGTGTTTGATATAGGATAGCAACTATAACTTTGAACCAGCTGCATTGTCAAGCCCATGGGTTTGCTCAAGTATAGATTATTTAGCCTGATTAGCTATCATAAGCCCATAGGCCCTCCTAGGCCCAACTTCGTTAGGTTTATACAGATTACAACTTGGTTATATCCAAATTTACAACTAGCATATACAAACACACATGGAACTCATTTGGATGAATGGAGTATGGGTGTCCATGGAATTTTAGAATTCCTGAGTCATGCAGTCCATGGGAATTTGAAATGCAGAATAATATGATTGTGTGGAGCATTTTCTGTGAGAAATAAAAATGGCTTCCAAGGGAGAATGATTTTCTGTTATTCTGTGTCAACAGATTCCTCAAGTTCTCATTGTTTTTCCACAACTAAACCCAGAGGAAGAGAACCATTTGCTACAATCTTTTACAGTTCTTGGGAATCAATACTGAGCAAAGAGGTCAAAAGTGGAGAATTTTGAAAAATATTTATAGGTAGGATTGCTAAGCACATTGCTAATTAGATGAACAATTAATTACACTGGTTTTTTTGGATCGCAAGGTGATCCTCCAAAATTTTATAAATTTGGTCATTGCTGGTGAGCGGGCTTCTGAAAATTATCATTCAGAAACTTTTAGTTGTTCTACGTATAAATTAACCTGTAAAAATGATGCATTAGTAAAGTGAGAGTACTTTTAGAGAGATTTGAAACAAGCAGAAAATTGGCAAGTATTATGCACTTTTCTACCCTTTAACTTGGTTCAAATTGATCTTTTCTTCTTTGTTGTCAAGTGTTTTAGAATGATAGAAATGCGTGAATGGTTAAGATGGACTCCAGAAGTCATATCTGAAAAGAAGATTTTAATTAGCAAAATAAGATTATAGACATGGAGAAGATGCACCTAAATCTTTGTACATATTGCACCAATTTGCCTAAACAACAATACAATGCATTAACTTAGATGATATGGTACCCTTCATCAGTCACAGATGTCTTCACTACCAGTTGAACTTTTAAAAATATTAGGGATTCTTATTTGTTTATCCATAATCATGGAGTTTTGGGATTTTACTTAAAGTGGTTTCACACATTAAAGAGGGAACAAATTAAGTTACTGTTGTACACGTAGACTGAAATTTGAGTTGCTAATATCTATTCTGTTAATGTTGTTTACAAAGTAAGAAATGTAGCAAAGAAGCAGAAGAAGATACTAAATCTTTCTGCTTTCTTAATACAATTAAGGGTCCACCTAAGGGCCTAAACTTAAGTAATTTACCAGAACCTCAAAAAATATATCTTAATTAAAGAAGATATAAGCTGGTGGTATCAACTGTGAAGGAACAGGACTAAACTCAATAGACCAAAGACCACAGAATCTCATGTCCTCGATGCCACCAGCCTTGAGAAGACAAAATGAAAACGCAGACATGGTTGAACAAAAGATGCAGTAGAATGATTTGGTAGTCAGACTACATAACACTATAATATTGTACTTGGTAGTTGAGATATTGTAAACTTTTTTTTTTCCCTGAGCATTTGGATTGGAGCATAAAAGTAAGTGAGAGTTGTCAAGGAACATTAATTCTCTGTGTAGGGACTTCTAAAGAATAATATAATATTAATATGTGTGCTTGTTCATCTCCTCCAAACCAGTTCCAGCTTTATTCATGAGAGAGGACTAATACTAAATTTTGAGTTAGGTAAGTTTCCTAATCATCTGAGATATGTTCATTTTATCAGCAGTAGTCAGTGAAATCCGTTAAGAATTATCTTGTTGATACTAGGTTGAGAATGAAGTGTGGAAAAAGAATAATGAAATGCAAAGGTGAAACGTGAGAGAAAAAAAATTGCAAGAGTACATTGAAAAATTCACCATTAGTCAAAATAACTTCATAGAATTTAAGAGTTCCACCATCCTCTCATCAGACGAATCCTCTTCACTCTTTAACATTCAAATTCCAACATCTAAATTTAAAGAGAGATTCTTCAGGCTAACTATTTATTTACTATTAGCTTGGCTCTGGCATGGCCAGACTCTATGCGGTATTGCTCTCCTAATCCAAGGTGAGCCATCAGAAACCAGATGAATGTGAGAAGCTCCCCACCTTTGCTCAGTTGCTGTGCATGGGCGTTGCCTCTACAGTGACTTGCAGCATAAGCTAGCATCTCTGCCCACACCTCACTTATGATTTCCCACCTCCTCGCCTTTTCGAGTTTGTTAAGACGCTTAGCTAGAATACAAGCATCAAACAACACAGATTTGCTTCGATCTCCCTTCACGGCTTTTGGCTCAGCAGCTTCTGTATTAACATCATGCAAATACGTACAGGCTTTGGTTTGGCGATCTATGTTTATTGGATCCCTTTTCTTTATCATTGGCCATACGCACTCATTGGAAATGAGTTTGGTTTTTTGGTTTTGATTTTCTCTCTGAATAAAGAAATTAATAGCCTCGGCACAGGTGTCAAGGTACCTGATTTGCCCAATTCCTGCCATGTATGACATCATGGTAGGCCTCATGACCAGAAGATACAACAAATAATCAGATATGAACTTGCTCCAATCGTGAGGTTTTTCCGAGTCAGTTTTGGGACCTTTGCCATCGAGGACATGAGATTCTTTGTCCATGTAATAGCAGATATCAGTAGCAATGTGCCACATTAAAAGGCTTTCATCAAACTCGACCTTGATGCTGTAACCAAACTCGCGAAGATAGCCCCTTTGCTCAAGAGCCCAATCACCTCTACACAAGCACAAGCGTTCTGTTTCCTTCGAATCCTTTGCAATTTGAGACTTCTTCTTGAGCTCTTTGTGGAGGAATTCCTTTAATTTTTCACAGACTGGTGGGCATGTAGCGTATCGCCACTCATCCAACATTTCTTTGACACAGAAAAATCTGAAGACTTTTTCGAAGATGGTTTCATGATCATATAGGCAATATGCGATCAAATTGAACTGGGGCATTGTAGCAGACCACCTAGGTGTACGGATCGTTTCAACAAGATTTGAGATGATCTTAATATTATTGAAGATGGAAGTCATGCAAGAGGAGAACCTAGAATTCTTGATAAAAACAGTAGTCCATTCAGAGAAAATGAGCATGCCAAGTGCTATAACATCCAAGGTCATGGCCACGATAAGCAAAGCATATGTAATGGCAATGTCGGTCTCATGAAAACCCTTCTTTTTGAGGAACAGAAAGAATAAGAGGGCGCCAAGAATTGAATAAGAGCATACAGCACGAAAGAAGTAGCCCCAGTGAGTGTGCACAACGGTGGCCTTTGTGAAGAGCACATGATACAGAAAGCTGAGCTCAATCTCTATCACCTCGAATGCGTACTTGTAGCCTCTTGACTCTTTAAGGAAGAACTTCCGGCTCTCATTTCTCTCATGGAAGCTGAAGATAAGGTCGACAATCATCCGCTTGAAAGTCCCAAAGAATCGGTGGGCAGCATGAACTGCCTCAAGATTTTCATCCATCCCACTGCCATAGTAAAATTCTTCTTCTGCCTTATCTGGATTTTCAGGTTCTTTTATCATTTCAATTTTGGCAGGAATACCTGCCTCAAGCTTTGATGTGTATTCATCCATGAGCTTTGGCATAGTTGGGCCCAGGATCAGGGGGTGTAAGCATTGAATTACGAAAACCTGCCATGCTTGCAAGATAAAGAGAACAAGTCCGCTCGACATACTTTATTAGTCCGGCTATAAACATGAGGATTGTCGGAACTAGGAGTCTGTTATTGGGAAGTGTTCGTGCAAAGACATAAAACGCAGCACCAAACTCAAATAATAAAGCAATAAGGTGCCTTGGCCAGAGCTCATTGTCCTCAAGAGCGAATGCAGTAATGGTATCTGGACCTCCAAGGTGTAACAAAAGAATAGGTGCCCAAAGTGCATAGATGTCTCTGTTGGAAGTGTTTGTGGTCTTGCCATTGGGATGGCCACCAGAGTCATCTTTTAGGTCAGAGAGGAGACCAAGGGCGAAAGCAGCTACCCAATCAGCCAGCAAGTAGGCTGACCAAACAAGAGAGGTGAACAATTTGGAAGATGTCCGTTTTCGATGGGGTGCAGAGAATATAAGAAAAATTTGCAAGCACATACTGCAGAGAACAAAAGCACGGATATCCCAGTCATTCCAAAGTTTCCTGTATGTCTCTGGGAAGTCCACCATGCTCTTACACCTTCTCTTCTTTCACCAAAGATATGTTTTAATTGCTGTTACATACAATACATCTCAGTCATTTTATGATCCCTGGTCAATTTTAAGGGTGTCTTGTTCTCATGCATGAAATGTAGGAAGATTTTGTTGGTATTTTGCTGATTGTCATGATCTCTAGGATCTGAAAGCCAGTATGAAAGAGAGAGGTACACAAATGAAAGTCTCAAGACAATTCCCCCTGTTTTCCATGTCATCTCAAATGTTGTGGAGACAGAACCTCCTCCAGTCCTCCTTTACCTTCAATGGCCAAGCACTTGCCCACTAGTTGGGTTTAAGTTAAGCCAGTCCAAGCCCATGCCCAACATATTTATTGAGCAGGCCTTGAAATTGAGACCCCAATAACTACTGCCTGGCCCCCATCCCAAACAATGCCACAAATGCTGTTCTTGACAATTTCTGATATCAGGAAAGTCTAATGAAGGTATTGCAATAACATATAGGGACTGTCTAGATTTATAAGTCTCAGGTGAAAATTATCTTGTTAATTAGAGAAACTAATATTCATTAGTGTTTTGGATCATCTAAACATGCACCATGTGAGCCTGATGTGTTAGACTACCATCACACTAAAGCCCTGTTTTGATCCTCGAAACTCGATTGCCCTGAATTCAGTTTACATGTAAAACTGTTTTTGGATCATGGAACTCATTTGCTCTGTAACCAAGTTATCCTTAACTTTAGTAACCCGCAACTCCAATTATCAGTAATAGGTCATTGCAAAGAAAACATGGGTTACTTAAAGGGCAAGAAGTTTTTTTCCGCGGCATTTTATTTCCATGGTGATTTTAACTTCTGCAGAGAGTAGAAACTCAAGAAATCATTTTTTACAGTTTCAGTTTATAATGTTTGATGCCACTAGATATATGAGAATGGTTTCCTAAGAAAAATGATTTTCTGCCATTACCTATGAACATTTTCC
This sequence comes from Camphora micrantha, assembly GCA_003546025.1. Taxonomy (NCBI): domain Eukaryota; kingdom Viridiplantae; phylum Streptophyta; class Magnoliopsida; order Laurales; family Lauraceae; genus Camphora; species Camphora micrantha. Next base: position 8,541,399 of record QPKB01000005.1, on the reverse strand, counting down.
ATTGTTCTTCATTTTCTAAGGTGAAAGTGTTTTTCACCATTTTTTTCAAGCAATTTCAGAAAGAAAAGGATGAAACTTGAAAATCATTTTCTGCATTCTTCCAGCATTACACAACATACAGTAAGTTTGAGTCTTAAGTTATCCAAAAAAAAAAAAGCATACAGGAACCATAGTTTACAGGTAAAGGGAGTTATACCTGCGATACAAACTGGCACTTTTGACAATCCTATTAAAACTCATCCAACTTTAATTTGAGCTGAAACCCAAATTGCAAAATGTCCTGTGAAATCATAGAGAAAGTATATCTGAATTCACAATGAATATCCTCCAACCAAGTTGTGATATGGGGTACATCCAAACATGACACTGCAAATGTAAATAGATCTCACCTTAGTTTCTTCTAGGAAGATTTTCATGGGTAGCCCAGCCAAAAATTCCCATCCATGTATACCATGACAAATTGCAGGCAGCTGATTTTACTTGGAGAGACGACTCAGAAAGACCACAGGTCAATGATAAAACAAACGAAGAATTTCATAAAAAGCCTTAAGTTTTTGAATTATTTTAAACAAATACACAAGTTTCAAAACTTTTCAGATTAGTCCTTAAATCTTTTATAAAGTTTTCAATAAACTGACATCCGACAAATTTTTTTCCCAAAGCTTTTTTAAAACACTTAAATTATCTTTCATTGAAATAAAACTATATTTCACTTCCTCTATTTTCTACACATTTCCTTCATCGGCATTTTCACAATGATCCTGGACAACTAATATTCCCACAACCATCAGCTGCATGTAGTAGTTGTTAAAATCAAGTTATTGCTTTAAATGAAAGTTAACTTGGGTATTTTTAAAATATTAAGAAAAAAAGTTGTTAGAAAATATATTTAAATAGTCGAATGTACTCAATTGAGAACTTATTGGAAAGCTTAAGAATTAGTTGAAGAAGTCCTTGAAACTTTGTCCCTTTTTAAAATAAGATAAAAACTTAAGGTGTTATTTAAAATTTTTCCTTGAAAAAGATTCAGACAAGCACAGGCAAGTCATTGTTTACTTTTCCAGTACCTGTCGGAACTTTCTTTCAGCATTATCTGCCGTTCAAATTGCGGGCCCCATTTTGATGATGACAATGACGCAGTCATCCTAGAATCATTTTCAGGGAGATCTAGACCGCTCGTGTAGAACGGTCCAGACCGTGGGCCCACCTGAAAGCATAATGGTCATAAAAGGTAAGGAGGTTTGAAGAGTATCCTCAGAAATTCACCTATGAGCAGATACCATCCTATCCCTAGACGTGTATGGTAATAGCTTATGGGACCCACTTGGAGGAGGCCTGGCCAGGTCAGGTTGGAAAAAATCAGCCCTACAGCCCTATCAAATTATCATTGTCCTTGATTTAACACTATTAAAGCCTAATGCTATTCTAACTATAGATTTCTATGAGATTCAATCAACAATGAGTAAGGTTTTGATGAGTATAAAACTGGGCATGGTGTTGGGCAGAGGTGTGCGACAATGCTCCTCCCTACGACTGCTCTAAAATTAAACCTGCGGGCGCGACATCGAATGTCATATAAAATATTGAGTTGGCATTTTCCATCACCCATTGATTTTGGAAGGAATTACAGCTCAGTGGGTACGTGAGATCCTATAAGTGGTATCAGAACTCCAGGTCATGGGTTCAAATCGTGGGAGCGCCATCGTGCGACCGCTCTAATCATCGAAAGATTGCAATGTACAAGGGGTTGAACTCCCCAAGGGGTTGCACATACCAAAGGTAGGCCCAAGTGCTCTTAATAGAACTTGTAGGAGAAAATTCTTTGATTCTTTGAATTTCTCATATATATACTATAATGCAGAACACCAAGCTGCATTTTAATGGTTGGATCATATTGGACAAATGAGCTGATTTTAATCATCTTCATCAACACATTTTATTTTGTTATCTGCACATTGTAACACTGTACAGCTACTTTGGAAATATACACACTAACCTTTCCCACAAAAATATATATATATATAATCAGGAATCAGTCTGATCCATTGTTTGCTATGATACTAGTTACATTGCTTGCAGGTTCAAAAGCCCTTGAATCAGATTATCCTAACCATTTCAATATACACATCAGGAATTGGACGGCTAGATGCAAATGGACTGATATCTCAGTTTATTAGATCTAATTGATACAAATGTTTGATAGAAGCCAGAAGGAGCCAACCTTTTAGGTAGTTTAATGCAACTAATTGAATTTAGATTGGAGTACAACTCAGTACATTACTATTATATCACAGGCCTGACAACTATTAAGTCACGTTTGGCAACCAAACTTTTTAGGAAAAAGATTTTCGATTTCTATAAAGTTGTGGTAAATCCATGTTTGGCAATTGTAAATTCATAAGGATTTGGACGAATGAAAATCATCATTTGTTAAGATTCGGAGCTCCATTTTTAAGAACCATCTTATTAAACATTGGTTTAAATCACACTTTTGACAAATGAAGTTAATCTCACCCCAATATATATTTCAATGAAAAGAGAATTCGTATTTTACAAGTGGTTAGATATATGAAACAAAGGGGAATATTCAACAATGGCAACACAATTTTAGTCTAAAAGGTGTCTTGTTGGCTTGATGGGTATGTAGACAGACAGAGCATGAAACATGAATCCAAGGAATTAAAAAAAGAATCTAGACAGACAGAGCATGAAACATGAATCCCTTGGATCTTGAAATAGAAGCTAGAGAATGTTGGGTCTATGGGAATACCTCCAAATGCAGAGAGCAGCTTGATAGTCATGAGAACAGAAAATCAACAGATCCACTTAATGATCACTGATGGTGAACCAAGAGTGAAAATAGAGAATCAAAATTAAATTAGGACAAAGTGTCAAATTCAAAGGTTGTTGAATAAGTGTGGACGGATCGGATTCTATGGCATCATAGTGGTGGGTCCAATATACAATGAACAAGCAACGTAGCCAAAAAGAGGATGTTAAGAGCTTCACATACTTCTCATCTCACCCGTTGATTCCTGGCAGTAGCAGAACGCGAATGGCATACACCAATTCAAAACATTTTGTTAATTTCATTGGAATGGTTCAATTCACTTGGATCGATGCAAAACTTATGAAATCCATATCACACACTCATACACCCACACACTCATACACCCCCACGTTCCTGACCAGCTGAACTCTAGTTGAGGACTTCACAATCATCTATAAACTATGAGGTAATAGCAACTCAAATATGCAATGAGAGGGGAGGTCAAGATCGAAGCAAGCCCGTCCTTTTGTCTTTTGGTTATAAACCCACCTAACCCTTTTAATCTTTCAACGACCCCATTCTGCAGGATCCATCGACTCACTTGGCTTCACCACTAACATCAATTTCTCATCTATATAGACAGCTCACTAATTGGGAGTCCCGTTGCCTCCCAATTACGTACATTCGACCCTTAAATCTTCTCTATTGCATGTGCAAGTAGTCATTTCCAACATATATAATATAGTTCACTCTCATGCCAGTTATGATTAACTAGTTAAAGTAAAGAAAAGTGAATTCAGACAAGAAATGACAAGGGGTCATATCTAAAGTACACAATTTTAAAATTTTCTGCGAAATAAAAAAAAGAGAAAAAAAAAAAAAAAACAAACAAAAAAAAAAAAAAACTAAAAAAAAAAACACAACTTTTCTATACAAAAAGTCAAAAACATTCCATACCAAACAATTAAAAACAAAACACCATCATAACACCTTTTATTTTATTCTCTCTTAGTTTGATGCTTCACCTCACCATATTTCAATTCACCGTACATCCAAATAGGCCGAGGGTCGAGCTCCCTACTGGTTAAAATGAGAAGGAAGGAAAAAAAAAGCAGAGAGGAATTTCTCATAACACCTCAGAAGATCCGGACTCAAAGTTATATGATGTAGCAATAGAAAGCAAGCCACGTTGATAGCCCTCTGGCCGCACCATCTATCTACCGACTTTCCTTGCATCCTGGAAGTTGGAATCACCACCAATCGTCCCACACGGGCCAAAATGTGACACCATCTGCTAGGAAAGTGACCTCAAGGCTCAAGCACCCCAAGTGTTATATCTAAGAAGTTATTAACAAATACATCCAACTCCTCACATCTTTCAAAAAGAACAATGAGTTAATAAATAGAGAAATTTTGTTTTTTTAAATCAAACAATAAACAAATTAGACACATGTACAAATAACATATTTATTATACAGTTATTTTGTGAAAATTTTTTTTTAAGACTTTTATGAAATTGCATTTGATATGCTTAATTTTAAAAATTGACTCCAAAATAAGATAAGTATTTTCACAATATAAACTTCAAATACTGCCTCATGTAAACTACTGGATTTTTTTTATTGGTACATATAATAATAGATTATATATGCTGAATTTAGAATCTTGTATTTAAAAATAGAAAATATATACTTTTTAGGGAATTACTCCAAATATAAATTTGAGAGCACACATATACACACATACAGATTCCCAAGCTATGGCCTCAAACATTTTAAAAATATATATTTGTTATTATATGGGGAATGCATTTGTATTGGGCTTTTTGGTAACTTCTGAGTGTTATGGCCAAAATTTTAACCATCCTTTTTAATCTGATCCAAATAATAATTAAAAATACTCAAACATATATCATGCTATTATTACTATATTATGTTTATAGTTGAACATGTTGGAATTGAATATATAAGATTTATACCATGAGTAATTAGAAATGAAGAATAGAGTTTTTTTCTTGGCGGCATATGAAATCCCTACCTCTCTCATGTTCTGGGTTAGTCAGGCTTTTTCCTGAACAAGTGGCCCCAAGTAGAGAGCGCAAGTTTGAAGTCGCAACCTCAGATTCGTGAGGCGTGGTTCTAGCCGACTGCGCTATCACTTGAGTAAAATATCAAAAAATGAGCATAAAATAAAAATGGGATCAAGATAATCTGAAATTGAATACGCACTCATCCTATTTAACCTTCCACCTTATTTCCTTCAGCTTTCACCTCTCACCTTTTTTTTAAATCTTATGGAAGAGAATGTAGGATGATGCTAGGCCTAAAAGTTCAATCCAATATATTATGATTGGGCCCAAATTTGGTTACGCGCTTTGGCTTGAGTTGTTAGGATGTCAGCGATGACCTCATCGAGGCAGGCAGATCCCCTTTGCATCTGATTAGTGGATGTGAGCAACATTGGCCCACATGACGGAATTGGACTAAGCTCTAAAATTTTATGAAGACATTCTAAAACCTTTTATCAAAACAATCTAAGATGGAGATATAGCTCTCCAAAGTCAACATTCAAACCACACAACAATAACAGCCTTCATGAGGAGTCATTATCTTCATCAACTATATTAGGATTGACAATTGACAACCTCAACTGTATTTAACCATTTCAATACATCCCAAATACATCCCGAGCTAAGTCTTTAGATAGTTGCACTTCTTAACATCCTCACGTAGAAAGAATCAACCAAATGTTTTAACAATAATTTCAAATGAATTTATCTTATTTTATTATCTATGGATGACGTTAATATCTAATTTTATCCTTCTTAATTTGATCACACATCCACACAATATTTTTATTCGGTGCGTGTGCATTTGTGATGCTTCTTAATCGGGCAAAAATTTTGATCTGCTTCATAGGTCACAGTAGCTCTAATTATTGTTTTGTAAACTTTTTCTTTTCATTCTTGGCTAACTTATCATAAATCTGGTGGCCATTTGAAGTGTGGCCGCGATGATGATGGTGGGCCCCACATGCTTCTCCGGGCCTGGCCGCATGTGGGGCCCACTCACGTTTTTCCACATCAGAGAAGAGAAGGCAAGGCAAGGCATTTTTTTCCAACTCCACGCCTCTCTCCTCTCCAAGACGTCGGCGAGGTGTCTATATATATATATTCACACGCATGCGTTTTTCTGGTTCTTCTTCTTCTTCTTCTTCTCTCAAGGGTTGGTTGAATCTCCCTCGCAAAGCTGCGATCTTGCGGGGGATTTCTCTGCGATTCGTAACGGTTTTATGATCGGAACGCTCCTCTGGAAAGGACCGATACAAGGAGAAGAAGAAGAACACGGATCGCCTTCCTCAAACGATGTTTCTCTGCAACTTGGAGAAGAAAAGAGCATGCGAGCTGGAACTGATCGGCGCATTTTAGCAGCACAGCTCGAGGATCGATTGCGATGTCAAGGTTAGCTGGAATCTCCTCTCTCTCTTCATTCCTCCTTTCAATCGATTGCCATTTTTAGGTTTTCCGATTTCCTTTTCAGTTTGTAATTGAAAAGATCTGTTTTTTTTTTAGTGTCTTGATCTGTTCTTGCCTTTTTTTTTACACAGAGAATCGTGGATCGGATTTCTCTATGTGATGCAGTTTTCCAGTTTTGCTTAGGTTATGTTTGTGAGGGGTATTATCTGCGGAAATGGGAAATGGTTCATGTGGGAGAATGATTTTCACTGTGGAAAGTGTTTTGCGGTACCAAACTATGGAAACCATGATTGTAGGAAATGGAATCTTCCGTTTTTTTTATTGAAAGTTTTCATGCAAAAACATGTACTATGAGCGTTTTCCATGGGAGATTGAGATTATGAAAATGGTTTACTTAGGGAGAGTGATTTTGGTTGCTCCTCATCGAGTTTTTCTGTGGTTTTCTTCTTCTGAGGTAAAAAGGATTTTGTGGAATTTTTGCCGAAAGTAGATATAAACCCAAGAGTTAGAAAACCATTTTTTCTGCAGTCACTCACTCTAATGTGAGGTAGAAACCACGTTTCATTGCGGAAAATGTCCGAAAGAGAGAAACTGGAACTGCAGAAAATTGTGTTGTTGCGGAGATAGAATGCCACGGAAATTGTCAGGCACAAACATATCCGAGCATTCCCCATTGTGCAGTTTCTTGAATTACATAGCATATTTATCATATTTTGACTTTTTAGATGGTCTAGTTTTAAGAGCAATTAAAGCTAATGCTGCTGCCTTGGAGATTCTATACTTGGCACCACTGGACAATTATAGTCCTCAACTTAAGCTTCAGTGCTTATATGATGGCCTTATACACACTAAATGAAAAAAAAAAAAAAAAAGGCCCTATACACTGTGTACTAAAATTAGATACGAGATGGGCGAAACATCTATATTCGTATGACTCTCCATCTGTACATCTAGAGGCTCAAAACATGAAAATGCACTTTGGTCTGATTCGTGCCATTGGTTTCTTGTACAAGATATAAATCATTATCTTGAATATTATTTCAATTTATGATACAAATTTAATGTGATGAAATTGATTTGGCTCTTACGCTCGAATCATGTTCTTCCCTTCCATCAAGCCCAATTGAGCTGAGTAGCTTCTTAGCCTGCGTGACTTGTTTACATCTTCAACCAAAGCCATTGATTCAGAGGCTAACATTGTCAAGTGGGGCTTATTTTTTTGCTAGATGCCTCTTTTAGTTTTCTGGAGCCAGTGAACCCCACCTTCATCCCACATATCTGACATGACATGCTTGTCTGGACATCATCCATAGAGTCATCACAACATCTTTTTTCTTCTTGAGATATTGAATTTCTTTTCCCCCTGCTTGAAGAATAGTGTCATTTTTAAATCACCACGTGCATATACATGATCAAGAAGTAGGTCATTCTGAAAGGAAAATGTCAACATTTGCTGTGGTGCAGGTTTTTAGCATTTGGAAACATCAGGAGAGTTAGAAATTGCTTATTAGAAAGCAAGGCAATCAGCAATTCAGCAAGGAACCATGTGACACTAGTTAAAACTGGACATCCTCCTTCCCTATGCAGATTCTATTCACAATATAAGCTTCCTAGTAGAGGATATCTTCCATTTACAGTATACAGACTTACGGAAAATCTCTGCAGGAGTGGCAAGGCCAAGAACTTCTCAGTTGCTGCGGCGGGCAATTCTATGGTGGCACAACATGCCCAAGTTGCTTGGAAAAAGCTTTTTCTAAAATGTTCTTGCAGTGGCCCAACTTTTCCTCCATTAAGTAGGATTGCTTTTGCAGTGAGCTGGGCCTTCAATAGATCACACCTAATGCCGAGTCTTTTTGCATTCATACTTGGAGAGGTAGCATGGACTCAAAGGACGTGGGCAGATGCAGAACACTTCGCAACAAGGAATACTTTGTACACCCGGGCACAAGATGGGCAAATTTATTTTACTTTGTTAATATCTTTATTTTTAGAGAGTTTTATTTTGTTATTCAGAGCGGTCTTTTTGGCAATTTTGTTCTCCCCCACCATAGCAATGGCTCCATTTGCCGACTGTTTTGGTGTTGAGTTCAGGAAAACATGGATTCGTCTGGTCCACCAATCTCTAGAAATGGCTGGTCCAGCATTCATAAAATGGGGTCAGTGGGCAGCCACTCGCCCGGATCTCTTCCCCAGAGATCTTTGCACCGAGCTGGCAAAGCTTCACACCAAAGCACCGGTTCATAACTTTGCCTACACTAAGAAGATGATTGAGAAAGCATTTGGACGCAAACTTTCTGAAATTTTTGAGGAATTTGAAGAGGTGCCTGTAGCATCTGGAAGTGTCGCACAAGTGCATAGAGCTTCTTTGAGATTTGGATACCCAGGTCAAAAGGTCAAGCCCATGGTGGTTGCAGTGAAGGTTAGACACCCTGGTGTGGGAGAATCAATTAGGAGGGACTTTGCAATTATTAATTTGGCAGCCAAAATTTCAAAAATCATCCCAGCATTGAATTGGTTAAGACTCGACGAAAGTGTGAAACAGTTTGCTGTTTTTATGATGTCTCAAGTTGATCTTGCAAGGGAGGCTGCCCATTTGAGCCGTTTCAGTTATAATTTTCGCAGATGGAAGGATGTTTCTTTCCCAAAGCCTTTATATCCATTTGTGCACCCTGCTGTTTTGGTGGAGACTTATGAGCAAGGAGAAAGTGTTTCATACTATGTTGATGAGCTTGAAGGAAATGCTCGAATTAAAAGTGCTCTTGCTCACATTGGGACTCACGCCCTACTACAGATGCTTTTGGTATGGTTCCTACAATGTTTGTTTCATTCTGATTGCCAGCTTTTGACTAGCAACTTTATGTTCTCACAATTTGAAACTTTGCAGATAACTATGATATGATACATAGCCTTGCTTGTTAGTAATCGGTATAAAAGCATTTTTTTTCTGGTTTGGACTCTGTATGCACCATCCTGGCCTATAACCGATATGCATGCGGATCAGCTATATAGTGCAAATTAACAAATAGAAAGAAACTAAAGGAAGTACGTAAATATGAAAATAGAGAAAGTTCATGGAATAAATGAAAAATCCTTTGGGTGCATATGGGTAAAGAGAAATGTGAATTGCAACATGTAATTGTTCTTTAAATCATCACACTTGGCTAACAAATGGGATGAAAAGAAGCAGCATGTTAGGTTGTAGGGCGACAGACAACTTAGCCCTTAGAGGGATGACTGTAGGGGTGGAGCTAACAAAGCCAAGCCCCAGGTCGATGGGTTAAGGCTTTGATGATGACGAAGAAAGTGGAAAAGAGTTGAAATAGAACAAAAGTGCTGTGATTTGTTAAATTAAGAGTGATGATTGCATCAAAACATATGCTTTTGTTCTTCAAAAATAATATGCATAAGCTATAATGGAAGAGATTGAGGAAATGAAAAGGATGTTAAATGAGTAAACATGGGTCCAAGATCATTGAATGTATTTTATGTAAACAAAAAAGTGCACTGGAACATGCATTTGCTCTTTTAAAACATCATGTAAAGATAAAGAAGAGAAAAGATATGTATATATATATATATATATATATATATATATATATATTAATGCTCCAAGGCTAAAGACATGTTATTGTACCAAATGCCAATCGTCTCTTAGGCTTAAGGGGCTTTTGTCATGGTTAAGCCCATTGTCAAATTCCATACGATAAAGTGAAGATTTATTTTGTAAAAACTGTATACCGTATTTGCATCTGTTATATACTCTTCTCAAAACCATATGCTGTTATATATGGGGATATTAGGTGTAAGCTCTTGTTCTGGATTTCCATTATGGTTGTAACTTTACTGTCTTTGAGCTCTTTTTATCTGCTCATGTAGCATAATGATTTTAATTTAAGGTGTTAGTATTCTCTAAGAATCTGACATGTCATTTTCTTTTCAGGTGGACAATTTTATTCATGCAGATATGCATCCTGGGAATATTCTTGTCCGAGTATCTCAGAACAAGCCTACTCGCAAAAAGCTTTTTAAATCTCGGCCTCATGTTGTTTTCCTTGATGTTGGCATGACTGCTGAGCTATCTAAAAGTGATCGTGAGAATTTGCTGGAGTTCTTTAAGGCTGTTGCTAGTAGAGATGGTCACACAGCAGCAGAGTGCACTCTGAGATTATCAAAACAACAGAGCTGTCCAAACCCGAATGCCTTCATTGAGGTGATATCTTAATTCTATTAATCTTATTTTAATAGATATTGTCTTTGAACTTTTTCGTGTCCACGACTATGAGATTGGTGTTTTTTGTTCTTACATTTGCATCTTGATGGCTTGTGAACCTTTTGCGGTTTGTTTGTATGCTTTTATGTCAATTTCATTTTCTGTATGTTAATGGAATCCGTATTTGTGGTTTTTTTTTTTTTTTTTCTTGTTGCAGAATTCCCCTTAAAATGAGTATGTTACATTTTTTAAGTGAGTTAATTTGCTTAATTTTTCCCTTTTTGTTTGGGAGGAGGGAGAGTCTCATCCCTTTCTTTTTTCTTTCCTTTTCTTTTGGATTTCCGTCTAAATGGAAATTTGTTGCTTGTTTGTTCGATGGAAATGGTGAGGGAATACTTAAATCCAAGTACTCCACATCCTGTTGGATACTCAAAGGTTGAGTGGCCCATTAGATGTGTGTCAAGTGGCATCACCATAATTTGGTTGTGAAAGGTGATGTAAGGGTGAAGAAGTAGCATTTCAAAACTCGAACCCGGACATGTCTGGGTCGCTCCATAAGGGGACTCGGCCGAATCAGGACTGCATTTGCTATGTTGCCCCTCCAGTGGCTGCTGTTTTCTCTGCAATCTCGCCATTCTCTTTTCCTTAAATTCCCATAAGAAAATCATCTCTACGGCACTCTACCAACCCAAAAAGAAAAAACCTACTACCATCTTCATCTCCACTGATCCAACAAGCAAAATCAGCCTACCATTTCATCTCCACCAACCTATCTCACCAATCTCCTTCACCTCAGGGACTTCTTCGATTCCACCATTCTCCGTTTTGCAAGTAATGAGAGACTGATACCATAAAGCAAGATGCGGTAAGAGATGGAAAGAAGAGGGAAAAGATCTGACAGACTGATACTCGAAATCCAGTTGTAGTGGCAGAAATGGGAAAGGGAGAGAGGTGAAGAAGAAGAACCGAAACCTTAAATCTAGAGACAGTGGAAGAGATGGGAAATGAAGAAGGAAGAAAGACTGAGCTGTTTTATCACTTTATGTGCTATCACAGATTAGAAAACTGAAGGAAAAAAATTACGAAAAGGAGACTTCACCCTGACTCAACTCGACCTGATCCTGCTGAAGCTGAGGCTGAGTTTTAAATCACTGTGAAGAAGGGAGGGGTGATTTTCATGCTAATTTGTGTAAATGAATGTGAATAGGAGTCCCATCCTAAGTGGCGTGTCTACAGAGAAGAAAAGAAAAGAAAAGAAAATGTTTTAACATGGTTCCTTTCTTCCCTCTTCTTTCTTTTCCAACCAGGCTTGACCCGAATAACCAGGTATAGTTTAGTGTGATATAGTGATGCATAGGTGAGCTTGAGTGGACAAGACGGTGATCATGATTGATCAGTGGCCAACACTTGTTCAACCAATGCAATGGGTTTTACCTTGCAAAGGTACTTGTTTGGTAAAGTTCTTCGCTATCTTTTGTGTGTGTTTCTTTTTTTCTTTTTCTTTTTTTTCTTTTAACGTTGTTGTTGTTGTTAAGTTGGGTTACTGGAAAGGAGTGAAATTTAAAATCTTTTTTGAGAAAACTGGATCATCAATATGATCAAGCCATTTGCCTTTTATTACATTGTTATGAATTTTGGAGATCTCTTGAGACCCTTGTCCTTTTGTTACTTCTATTTGGTTTTATCCATCTATTGTTAATTTGCTAGGTTTTGTCAATTACCCAAGCCATAGCTTATCTAGAAATCTCCCGTTTTATCTAATTTTTGGCTTGATTATTTTATTGTCCTAACAGGAAGTAGGTCGGTCATTTGACTTTTGGGCTACCCCAGAAGGCGATGTTGTCCATCCTGCTGAGTGCATACAGCAGCTGCTTGAGAAAGTTCGGCAACATAAGGTCAACATTGATGGCAATGTTTGCACCGTGATGGTTACTACTTTGGTTCTTGAGGTAATCTCGTGCTCTATTTGTTTTGATCTACATATACTTTGCGCTGTTCCTGGATAGATGTGATAAGGCTTTGATAGTGATGATAATACATTAGAATCTGTGTTCTGAACTGCCTGTACTACCTAACAGATACCTATATACATTACTAGTTCATGTTAGCTTTAGTGTGCTTGCTTGTGTTTGTGTGGGTCATGGGTTGTGGCTAGGTGGTGACTTTGTAGGTCAGAGAGGGTGGATAGGTTAGGATGCACTAAGCATTTCCATTCTCCAATTCTAAAGCATGGACATCAGATGCTGATTATTGCACAACGCACTTCCAAGAGTATGACTTAGAGGTCATGAGGAAAGTTACTGATTCACCAACACAAAATGCCCAAAAAGTAGCTACTTAGAAGATTTCATTGAGAGAAGAAACAGATCATTGAGATAATTTTTCCATCCAAATGATTGCCTGTTCTATTTGGAAAATAACAATCCCATCATCATCAAAGCCTTGTCCCAACTATGTTGGGGTCGGCTACACCTACACGAATTCTGTTTCTCCATTCCGATCAATCTTGAGCCAAATTCTCAGATAAGCTACACTTCCTCATATCCATTTTTACCACCTCCATCCACTTCCTCTTTGGCTTGCCACTTCCCCTTGGTGGGCCATCAACCTTCATGGCCAAACTTTTCCTTATCTGCGCCGTTACCGGCCTATGTTGGACATGCCCAAACCATTTCAAACGGGTTTCTTTAATTGTATCCCCTATTGTTGCTACCCCTAAACGCTCTCGAAAGCGCTCATTTCTAATTTTTTCCTTCTTATTTTTACCACACATTCACCTCAACATTCTCATCTCTGCTACATCCATTTTGTACATATTCAACTTCTTTATTGGCCAATATTTTGCTCCATAGGTCATAGCTGGTCTAATCGCTGTCTTGTAAAATTTTTTTTCCTTAAATCTTGTTGGCATTTGTCAGTCAAAAAGAACTCCAAAAGTAAGTCTCCACTTAAACCATCTCGCTTTTATCCAATATTCGACATCTTCATCAATCTCCCTATCATTACTAATCATAGAGCCAAGGTATCAGAAAGAATCACTTTGTAGTATCTCATGGTCTTCAATTCTCACAGTAGTTTCGGCTCTTTCTATATGCCCACTGAAGTTACAAACCATATATTCCGTCTTTTTCTACGGCTTATTTTAAAGCTTTTGGATTCTAATGCCTTCCGCCATCTCGCGAGTTTTGCATTTACTTCATCTCTTAATTCATCTACCAACACAATATCATCTGCAAATAACATGTACCAAGGTACCTCTTCTTGAATATGGGCAGTTAACTCATTCATAATCAGTGCAAAAAGATAAGGGCTTAGGGCTGACCCCTGATGCAAACCTCTGGTCACTGAAAATTCTCATGTCTCTCAACAAGTAGTTTTCACACTTGTTACTGCTCCTTCATACATGTCTTTAATAATTTCAATATAACCTCTTGGAACATTCCTTTTATTTAAAACCCTCCAAATTAAATGTCTAGGTATCCTGTCGTAGTCTTTTTCTAGATCGATGAAGACCATATGCAGGTTTTTCCTCTTTGCACAATATTTTTCTATTAATTGCCTAAGTGAGAAGATAGCTTCCATTGTTGACCTCCTTGGCATAAAATCTTTATTTTTACTTATCTTGGTCTTCTGTTTAAGTATTTGCTACATTACTCTCTCCCATAGTTTCATAGTACGACTCATAAGTTTAATCCCACGATAGTTGGTACAGTTTTGTATATCTCCCTTGTTCTTATATGTAGGTACAACACTTCTTCTCCATTCATCCTATATTTTTTACTTTGTCATTAATATCTTATTGAAAAGTCGAATTAGCCAATCTCCCCAACTTCTCCTAAGCATTTTCAAGCTTCAATCGAGATGTCATCTGGGCCCATAGCCTTTCCTGTCTAAATTTGTTTTTATGCATTCTTCACTTCTGCCACCCTAATCCTACAAAAAAAAAGTATGCTTTGCTATTGAAATATCCTCTTTTGTTCTTATGTCTCCTAGATAGTCTTCATTTAAAATTATGCTAAAATATTACCTCCACCTTTCTTTGATATCATTGTTCTTCACTAGAACCTTTTGGTCATTGCTCTTAATACATTTGACATGATCTAAGTCCCTACTTTTCCTTTCTCTGATTTTTGCAAGCTTAGAAATATCTTTCTCTCATTTTCTTGTTCTCAACCTATTATATAGGTCATTATATGCTATGCACTTTGCATCACTTACTATTTTCTTAGCTTCTTTCTTTGCCTTCTTGTACACTTATAGTTTTTCATATTCCTAATACCCTACCAAACTTTGTAACGTCGTCTTTTCTCCCGAACAGCTTCCTAAACCTCTACACTCCACCACCATGTTTATTTATTATCATGTCTCTTTCCTTTCGACTCTCCAAGCACCTCTTTAGCAACCTTCCTAATACAATTAGCCATTTGATTCCACGTCGCTGTAGTTTCTCCTTCAAAGTTTCGTTCTCCCTCATCTATCACTTAGTCATTAAATATTGTTGCTCTTTGTCCTGTCAAATCCCTCCACCTTGTTTTAGGGCATATTTTATTTACTACCGCTCTCTTTTTTACTTTTAATGCGAATATCTAAAACGACTAGCCTATGTTGCGTGGTCAAACTCTCTCGTGGGATAACCTTACAATCTTTACAATCCAATCGGTCATGTTTTCTAACTAGAAAAAAGTATATCTGGCTCCTACTAGTTCCACTTTTATAAGTAATTAAATGCTCCTCTCTCATTTTAAAGCAAGTGTTTTCTATTACAAGGTCAAATGCTAATGCAAAGTCCAAGATAGTGTCTCCCAACTCATTCTTTTCTCCAAATCCTTGTCCTCCATACATCTCTCATAACCTCTGTTATCCTTTCCTACATGCCCATTTAAGTCCCCTCCTAGGAAAATCTTTCCACTAGTTGGAATTTTTCGTAGTAAACCATCCATCTCCTCCCAAAATTGGCTCTTGACACTTTCATCTAATCCTGCTTGGGGAGCATATGCACTAATGATATGAATTATGTCTAGATGCCCATTTAAGTCCCCTCCTAGGAAAATCTTTTCACTAGTTGGAATTTTTCGTAGTAAACCATCCATCTCCCAAAATTGGCTCTTGACATTTTCATCTAATCCTGTTTGGAAAGTATATGCACTAATGATATGAATTATGTCTTCTTCTAATACTAGTTTAATTGCTATAATTCTATCTCCCAATCTCTTTACCCCTACAATTTTCTCTTTCAAATCCTTACCTACAACTATACCCACTCAATATCTTGTGTTATTCTTTCCTACATAAAAAAGTTTATAGCCATTAGTGAGCTCCTTAGCTGTATCCCCCTTCCACTTTGTCTCCTGTAGACAGACTACACTCTTCTTCTTTTCATTATTTCGACTAACTCCATGCTCTTGCATGTCAAGGTTCTTATATTTCAAGTAGCAAGTCGAATCTTCATCTTCTTCTGCTGCTGGACTAACTTCTTTAGCTGCACTCATCCAGACTCCAGAATGATACGGTAGCCCTTGCCCACTTTCCACTGCAACCGCGCGACACTACAATGCGTCGCTTTAAGCGGGGAACGCCCTAGCGTGATCTCAGAATGTTATGATCTCAAAATGCATGTTTGGGTTGGGACAAATTTTTACGCTAGCTGTCAACCTACCTAACGCAACACTCCTTTACCTAGGCTTTAGACCGGCAGTGAAAAAAACTGGCGGAGTTATATGGAAAATAACAATATCGTTCAATTAAATGTTCGGACTCTGGGTGATCATAAGAAACAGTACATTTACTATTATAGCTGAATGCTTTGGGCCTTTGATGGAGAAAGGAATCTCACGTGGGAAAGCTGGTGCATGGGTTCAACATAGGTACAGGATTGGAAATTACATATTTATAGTTTGTTGATTACACTTTGTTGTTCTTTGAAGGATCAACTTTGAATTGAGTCTGGGAATTTGAAAGGTTTACTAAGGTGTTTCAAATTGATATATGGGTTGAGGATAAAATATTGGTAAGTGCACGTTAATAGGAATTGGTGTACCTTCAGAGAAGATTGAAGTGTTAGCACCAAGGTATGAAAAACTGGACTGAGCCACCTACTCTGATGACGAAAGAATTGGAGAAGATGATAATGTGGATATGGATGTGGGCGATTTTAGGGATGAGGATTGAAGATATTTCAACTTCTTTTTTTTTTTTTGGTAGAATTTGGTGGTCTTTATTTTTGTGTTAGATTTTTTTTTTTTTCTTTTAAACAATAAGGCATTTGATGCTATAGCCTACATGCATATTTAGTGCTAGTCATTGATTGTTAACATATATATTTTTAATTTTGATATAATAGTTGTATTACCTTTTTAATAGCTTAATCATATTCAATGATACATGCATTAGTATATTACGATGCTAATATTTGTCATGTATTGCAATGGAAAATAGATGGATTATGGACATTTACATTTTTTTCCCTTTTTTTTAAATATTTTCTCATTTATATTTCAAAACACAGGAAATATCCAATAATTCACGATCCGATTTGATTCAAACCCTTTTAACTATTTACGATTTGACAACCATGGCTATACCTATAGTTGCAGATGGGCAAAATTGGGGTTGATTGGTTAATTAGATTGTCCAACAAAACTTTGATTATTATAATTAAAATCTCCAATGAAATGAGAAAGAGAGCCATGGTTCCATTTTATTAGAACAAAGGAGATATTCAAAACTTATGCATCACATGAAGCTTTGGGAGAATAATAAAGCAAACGCCTGCAACAGGAATTTGGTATTTCTGGAAACTAGTTTGGGTTTATGTCAAGTAGGTCCAGGCTGTGAGCCATTTCCTTAGAAGAATACTGACGCAGTCAAGTGGAAGCTGAATCCGGTCGATAGTGAATCCAAAACCCTAAACCTAAAAATCAATAGTAAATCTTTCTGATCACAAGGAGAAATAGTGGATTTCACTTACCAATCAGCACTCGAATCCATTGTCTATCTTCAATTCGTTGGGAGAATGGAGATAATCAAATCAAGGAGGAAGGAAGAGAAAAGTGCATACCCATCAACTATTATTGATAATATATGAAAGATAACAAAAGTTGAATTGAAAATTCCCTTACATGCCTTTAAATAATGTCCCAGCACACTTGAACCCTAAAATCTGTGATTAAATCAGATCCGTCCATTTAATCTTAATAATGGTAAAAAGAGAATATTTTAAACAACCCGAAGGAATCCCAAGAAAATCCTTCTCTGCCTAGAGATGACTTGGACCAAAGATTTACTAGGATTCTTACTTGATTTCCTATTTGACCACTTGTAGATCTTTTTTATTTCAAATTCTTCCTCATGGAGGAGTCCTTATCCAGCTTTTATTATTAAGAAACTAAGCAGGAAAGAATCAAAATTTGAAACTACTTGCTTCATAAAAAAACTGGTTGCCCACTTAATTATGACAATGGACCCCCTATATGTAGACTTAATGGACCAGACACACGATTGTTCTGATGGACCAGGTTGACCAGCTTAGGCCTGGTTTGGGCCCAGTTCAAGTGGGTTTTGGCCTGGTTTAAGTGGATCTAAGATAGATGGGCTGTTTGGCACACTTGGATCCTTGTAGGCTGAGTAGATGTCCAATCAGACCTAGTTTAGGACTGATTTGTATCCCTATAAAATTCAGCATATTTAATTTCAAATTTAAGACCCCATCTGGAGTCCATCTTGACGATTTAAAGTTGGATTTAAGACCCTTTTCTTGATTGGATCCCAAATGAGACGGATTAATAGACCCTTTGATCGATCAAAGCGATCCAAATAATCAAGGGCCTGATCAATCATAGGATCAGGCCATCTGCGTCTATGTCAAATACTCATTGAAGAGGAGTATTGATATACATGGTTTTATTTATCTAGAGAAATCATATGACAAGGTGCCAAGGCACTTAATTTTGGTGAGCATCGAGGCAAAAAGGCATTCTTAAACATGTATAAGGGGGCAGTTACACATCCAAGTTTCCTGTTTAAGTTGGTTCACACCAAGGGTCCACTTTAAGCTCCTATTTATTCATCATAATTATGAATGAGTTAGCAACACATCTAAGATGGAGCCCCTGCTGTTATGTTGAATTGTTGATTGCAAACAACATGGTGCTAATCAACCAAACAAGAAAGCAAGTGAATAATGAGTTGGAATTTTGGATGAAGACGTTTGAATCAAGTGGTTAAAACTTGAAAGTTGTAGATATGACACTGAACATATGGGTGCAACTCTAGTGGGTCAAAAGTGTGGAGAATTGAGATAGTCAAAATTGAATGCAACCTAGTTTAAAAAGAAAAAAGCAAAAAAAAAATCACTCTGAATATGCATAAAACTTTTGGACTGACCTGTGTTGAGACCACAAATTGCAAGTAAGCAATTACCATCCTCTGGTAGAGAGAATTGTAAAGGTGTGTATATCAATCCAACCACAGGAATAGGATGCCATCAAAACTCCTAGGAACAAGAGCTTTGCATTGGGGAAAAAAATGGCTCCCCAATGAAATTCACTCACTGCTTCACATTCAGGTTAAACAACTATAGTTAGGATGTGTGAACCTTGGTTTGGGTCTCTCTCCTATAGCAAAGAGGCGATGGGATTCATGTCAGTTGGATTTTATTTTCCTTTCTTTTGTCCAAAAGGGTATTTCGTATTACTATTAGGTTTTGATTGAATCTCGATCCTCAGAGGGTTGTCTGGATTGGCAGTTTTATTTGAGATCCTAGTTAAGTATTGATTTTCACTATCGAGCTGCATCAAAGCTGCAAAAGTTCAAAACCAATCTCCAATAGATGGGATAAGGTTTTGATACTGATGGATAAGGTGGGCCCTCCTAATGGGTTTCTAAAGATGGATTTGGATGAAAGCTTTCCTTGGAAATCCTAAAATGTCCCGATTGACTGGTATTGTGTGCTGGAGTAGAGCATTGAATGTCTTCTATTACATGGAGGCTTGGTTGGGTGGAGATTTGAGGAGTGAAAGTTCTTCCAGGAGGAACTGAAGTTGGATCCTGTTTCTCTAATCCCATTATTGTGGAGTTGGAAAATGTCATGTGCTGAAGAGTCGAAGTCTATGGTGCCCTGGGGATTTCATGGTGACTTTCTGGAAATGAAAGATCTATTCCAAGATCTTTTACTTATTAAAATCATGTGTTTAGAGAAGCCAACTGAAGGGCTGATTCCCTACCCATAGTGGGAAGTGGGAATCGTGGGAGTCCGTCTTTATCCAGAGTTAAATGCATCCTCTAGTTTTATGTATTGGTTCTCTCTCTCTGCTTTGACCTTAATTGTAAATTTTTTATACAAGTAGTTACTATTACTTCTCAAAATAGAATAAAATGCAGAAGAAAGAAAAATGCATCTGAAGGATTTGTGGGAGTCTGTCATCTATATGGTTGCATATATTTTCCCTGGGTTTTTGGGGCATTTGAGAGATGAAATGGGGGTTCAGATCTATTCAAAGTTTCCAACCATGCTGTGACTTTTCTGCAGGGTTGGCAGCGCAAACTAGATCCGGATTACGATGTGATGCAGACATTACAGACATTGCTGTTCAAAGCTGACTGGGCTGAATCTCTTTTCTATACATTTGAAGGGCTCATGGCTCCATAAGAGTTCCTCGAAAAAAAATAATTCCTCAAACAATTTTGACATCAGAGAAAGATATGTATTTATTCTGTATGAGCGAAGCGAACCTCTCCATTTTCAGAAATAGTATTCGGTATATTCTTTATCTTTTAAGATAAAACCTATGTTGGCTCAAAAAAACCATGGCCATCTGCATTATTTGTTGTTGTTTCTTGCAATATGTATAATTTACGTAGCATTCACAATTCCATCAATAAAAGTAGTGAGACATAAACCAGAGTAAAGAAAATGGGGAAGTTTTCCCTACCTATTTGGTTTTTACTATTGGTTTTTTTCTGTATATCATTTATCTACTAGTTTTCTTGGGTGATCTAAGGGGTTGTTTGCCTTTTACTTGTGTAAATATTACATGTGCAAATGATATCTATGTTATATGTTTCTTACTCTGTACATTTTAGTTTTTTCTTTTTTTTAATTAAGATACCACAATGGTTTTACTGTTAGATTTAACCTAATCATAAAATCATCTTTAATAAATCAGATCTTTATAACATAACACGATATCTAAACACACATGCATACATGACTCCATTGTAGGGTTGAGCGTGTGACAGGATATCAATATTGTTTATTTTATTATTTTGCCACAATGGCAATGCCAATGCCCATACAAAAAGTATGAACGCAATCTACTATAGATTGATTAGCTTCCATCCAGGGCCTCCACCCTACAATGGAGTCATGTATGCATGGAGATGCCTACCACTGTCCCAAATTGCCAAATGACACTTTATTTTAAAATCTTGTTAAGTTTATAAGATAGCTTATCCTTTAAGCTGGCTCCCCTTGAAAGACAAGAAGTGGGCCACTCTCCTCTCTCTCTCTCTCTCTCTCTCTCTCTATTAAATGGTATGGTAGGTGCTTTTGTTGCATTGACTAGAGATGGTGTCTCTATACACAGAGCGCATCATCAAAAAAGTTTTATTTCCATCTTGAAGTGTTATGTGATGGGAGGTCCTACACATTCCCAACGTGCTATATTTTTTGTGTGCTCATATCTGCTCCAAGGAAAGAATCCATGTATTTCACTTTCCATGACTCCATGGCTGATGCATTCTTTCTCCATTTTATTTCCTTCACAAATTTCCTTTTGTCTTTTTTTCCTTTTTCATCTAGAGAAGAGTTGGACGCACCCTCACACACACGGAGAGGTTGGCTGCAACAGGATTTTGGACCAATATTTCAGTTTGTTTGGACCCTTTACTCATAAAAGAAAAGTAAATAAAAACTTAGTTTGGTAATGTTCATCTTAAATTATTTTGAAAGTGTTGTTTGATGTAAATAAGATAATGAGTAAAAGGTGGTTAGGATGGAGTTCCAATATATTTTAGGCTTTTGGACTAAATCCTTAAAAATTGGTCTGAGCCATGGGCCAAACTCTAATTCTATGCTAATCAATTTCGGCTGAATTCTTCTATCATGGACTCAATTTTTAATTGGATCTGAATCCATGGATACAGAGCCTGGTCCCTTTTCATTTTTTTTCCTTCAGATCCGTTGAATAGTCAGGTGAGTGGGTCTATTGTTACTAACAGACCCAGAACCCAACCCGATAATAAAGGAAGCATTTCTGTTCCCATTGATTAAATGGTCAGGCTCGCATTGAGCCCATTCTTGTTATTTAACCTTCAAAACCAACTCAACCAACTAGATTGCACCTTCAACTGAAGGTCTCAGACGTGAAAGAAACCAACACACAACTGGAAATCTATGTACGTTCTGGCGATAATTTCACCCGCTTACCCAACCTGAATGGAACTTGTTAATTGAGTATTTGGGTTAACTATTTTAACTTCCTGGCTAGATTCGGCAAACATTGTCAATACAATTTTACAGGTTACTCATGGTATTCAACACAATCTCATGTACCTAACCGATGGCCACCCCTAGTTGCCACCCCAAGGATGTAATAGGGGCCATTGTTTATTCATGTCTCCCTTTGTTATTATTATTTTTTTGTTGAGAGGGGCTTCTTTGCCTAACTTTTTGGCCGGTTGACTTTTAAACACTAGCCAAAACCTTGTCATTCCCTTCTTTCCTTCTTCCACATCCCAGCAGTTTTCAAGGCAAAAGAATTTCCCACTTGCATCTCATATTTATATAGGGTTCTTCTTTCATTTTTTTTTCAAAGTCACAATCAAACTCCTTCCAATTTCAAACACATTCATAGAGCTTGTTTAATGGAATATCTTCTAATTTTCTACTAAAAGACCTTATTTTTATTTGGTTCTCTTCCAATCAGGTATTATTGGGTCATATGGCTCTAGCCATTTTGCAGCTATGGATAAAAGAAGAAGAAGAAGAAAAACTCGTTGCTCCTTTAGGCAAGGGCTTAATTGCTAGATGTGCTATCACTATTTTTTCTGCTAGCCTACTGTGTTTTCTATTGATTACGATGTAAATATTATTTTCATGTGTTAAAAAGGCCAATTATATGTCTAATTGTGTCTTAAAAGGCTAATAAAGTAACTAAAGTTGTTTGCCATGAATGGGTACTTTTTTCAGACAATGGAGAAAAACTTTAACATGAGTGGGTTCTAGTTACTAGAGAGTTCCACAATGTAGTTTTATAAATGAGATAATATGAAGCAGCATTATGATATAAATATTAAGTTTCTGTTTAATCTATGGGTAGCTGCCGGTTCATTGGTAGTTTGGTTGGTGAGGCATCTCCCTTTAATAAAAACAATCGGATATCAATTTCTAGCCGTAGAACTGAGGGTGAGAAGTGTGATTGAGTGGGTGTGTTGGTATACATTGAAAAACAAAAAAAAAAAAAAAAAAATTCCGTTAGGTTCAAAACTGCACTACCACACGGGGCTATAGGGGAGTTTACCCGGCTTCCCTTTGGACTTGAAAGGATTAGTCCAGCCCAAAGGATTAGGAACAGTCCGATAGCAAAAAAAAAAAAAAAAAAACTTTGTTTTATCCCTCTTTATTAAAATTTCAAGAGTTGTCTTGACTGTTCTCTCACTGTTACACATTATAACTTGACCCAAATGGTTGGATAAGAAGTGTTTTTGCTAAAATCTGATTTTATTCAACTCACACAAGTATCTCATAGGGCCTTTGAGATAATAAAAGGCAGAACAAGTAGCCACAAAATTACATTTTAATTTGATAGAAATGCTAAATTATGCATACACAATTTTTAAATTTTTAGA
The DNA here is from genome assembly GCA_003546025.1 of Camphora micrantha. NCBI lineage: Eukaryota > Viridiplantae > Streptophyta > Magnoliopsida > Laurales > Lauraceae > Camphora > Camphora micrantha. The sequence goes on along the minus strand of QPKB01000005.1, from coordinate 8,518,098 downwards.
TTATTTAAACTTACACACACATAATATTTTATTGATAATGATTAAATAGCTCATGAACAGAGGAAATATGGTTGATAATTGAAGGGACACATACATAGAAATGTATATAATATTTTATTAATGATATATTACTAGTTCATGAACCGATGGCAGTGGGTTGGGACTTATTTAGTCAGCAATGACTTAGGAGAATTACATCCATATGATGAAAGTATATAGCGGTTTTAAAGGCCTAAATAGCTTGAGTTATATTTATATTTTTTAGAGTCTAATTAGCTTTAATCATATATCATTTAAAAAAGATAAAATAATAAAAAACTTTTGAAATTCTTTTAGTTTCGTCCAATTAAACTTATACACACTACATTTTATTTTAGATTAGGATCTGTTTTTCTAAGTTGGTACAAGAACTGAATGCAACACATAGATTCCGCTTCGGATCCACCCCAAACCCAACCTGTTTGCATTCCTAATTCAGAGTTTTAGGTCCAACCCAAATCTCAGTCTTGGTTGAGCCAGGCTATGCTAATTCGAGCTTGGCCTCTTCCAAAGTTGCATCTCTGTACAAGAGAATATAACTCTATTAAATTCAACAAGTCAGAGTACACTCAACAAAAAACAGAAGAAGAAAAAGAAAAACAGCAACAACAACAACTACTACAGCTAGAGCAAGAGCATCAACTAACAAACAGGTGGAGTTGGGGAGACTGGAGAGGGTGCGCACTGCGCTTCGCTTACCTCATAAAAAACAATGGGCTAGCCACGTCTGATGACTGTATATAAATAAGCAACAAGGCCCACATTTCAGCATCACCCGGCCGTCCATCTAATGCCATCCTCTCTTCTAAAAAGGAAAGCAAAACATCTCTTTCAACCCAAAATTCTCTATAAATCAATCTCTCTCTCTCTCTCTCTCTCTCTCTCTCTCTCTCTCTCTCTCTCTCTCTCTGGTTTCTCCGTTGTCTCCTTCCAAAGCATCGATTGTAGCTAGCCGGGGGGCTCTTCTATCTCTTTGATTTTACAAGTAAGTGAGATTCTCATATATGTACTTTTCCATTACTCCTTCATAGAATTATACTTCAGGAATGATGGTCATCATGTCTTTCTCTCACCAAAAAATCTAAAGACTTTTTTTTTGGGGGGGGGGGTTTTGAACTGCTGTTTCTTGCATAAATGGGTCTTCCAATTCTCATGGTTGGGAAAAATATATAGATACGTGATTGATGGGTGTTATGGTATTCTTTCTTGTTCTTTAGTTTTTCTTTCTTTTCAACAGACCGTTATTCTTCCGAATAAAGTTTTGTGTACCTACTCTACCAAACCAATTTGGTAGATACATAAATGTAGAGTTTTCTAAAAATAGCCATACCATGAAGCGCATCTCGGTTCATGTGGTCCACTTGAATGCATGACAATCATCAGAAGCGGCATGGATAGATTTGGACGTGGGTGTGTGCGATATCGGTCTAATGGAAAGATTTCGGCTTTTATTTTTTAGGTCTTCAAAGTGTAGATCGATCTATTGAGCAAATTTGTTATGAGAAAATTTTAATGGTGGCTATTGTGCAAATTAGTGTCGAACTAGAACTAGAGCCAAAAAGGTATTGAATTGATTATAATAAAGAGGCTCCAGTAAAAGGGAACAAGCCAATTGCTAATAAAATCTGGTCAGGATTGTAAAAGTCCACTTGATCGCCCACTTATGATTATATTACTCCCTGTCATTCTAGCTCTAAAAATCCTTTTACGAACTGACACTCATTTCAACTTGACACTCGTTAAACACATATCTATTATTGAATTGATTGTGTTAACAGAAATAGAACAAACTAAAGCGCAAGTTATATTTTACTCTACAAATAGAAGAGGGCTGCCGCTAAATTGATCTAAAGCTTGCTTTGCTTTCTATCGTTGCTGCATTTTCGTCTGTTTTACACATGATCAATATTCGCGAAGAAGGTAATATAGGATAAGAGCTTTTTTTTTTTAAGTGATTTAGACTTGAAGTGGATTGCAACTTCTTTTTTTTTTTATCCTTTTTATAAATGGTCGGTGGCTGAGAATGCTCTCAGCCATGCTTCCACAGGGATTGGTTGAGCTAGTTCAGGATAAAGTAATACTAGTATAATCTTCTTGGGTTTTTTAATTTAATCTTATGTCTGTGGGTGTCTTTGGCCGACTCTGTATTTGCTACCCATGGATATTATTCTATTCCTTTCAACCATTGTTTTAATATTTTTGCTACTAAACATTACTTGGGGATTAGAATTAGATCCCTCCATTATTTTTAAAAAAGAAAGGAAAAAATGATCACACTATCATGTAAGCCTAGTTGAGTTGTCTGTGAACTATATCTGAATATAATACATTAATGAGACCCAACCCAAAAATACTTGAATTTGGGTTGGGGTTGATTGGCAAGCTGAATATAATACATTAAGTATCAAAATGATGCTTGTCCCACGGTAACACGCGTCCCATGAATTTCTAAATCTCCAACTTCGATACTATCTTAATAAGAATAACATCAAAAGATTAACCTGTTAGTGAACGACATAAGAATTAATTACATCAACAGTCCCTGGATGAATTGTCTTCAATTTGCTCTTTCAGAGTTGTCCACCCAAATTATTCATTCAAGGGCTTTGATAGAAGAGATAAAAAATATATCACAATTGAATTTAAAATATTTAAAAAAAATATGCATTTTAAAAGATTTAAATAAAATTTTAATTATTTATTTATCAGTGAAACATAACAAAGCATTGATAGTTGCAAAACTAGAAAATCAATTAAAAAAAAAAAAAGAAACAACCCTAGCTGTTTTTAGCATTATTATGTTTCTCTTGAGTAACCACTTCATTATCTGTATTTTTTCTTTTTATTTGAATTGTATTTAATATATTATATAACCATGCTGATGTCATGGCTTCACCAAAATGTCAAAGGTAGACTAGGTTCCAATCAACCCCAGCATTTACCAGACAGGTTTGATATTTTTTAAGACATTGGTCCATTGCCATTTAAAAATAGAGTAGATTCCCATAAGAATAATATGCAAAGTGGTTGATGTCCCTTTCCTTATTTTAGTTTGTATCCTATGAAGCAGCCCTGATAGGATTTCTAATGCAATGGAACTGTCAATAAATAGGGACCATCTTCCTGAATCAAAACTGCTCAGATTAAGCTTCTTCTCTTGTTCTAGTTGTGACCCAAACTTCACTCCAATCAAAATAATGCTCATTGTTAGATGGGCTACATGTGATTGAAGTAGAAAGAATAATAAAAGCAAGTGTATATTATTATGAATATTACAAGTGATTAATCTGATGTTTGGTCCTAGATGGATTAGAGTGAAATCTGATTTTAGTACTGAAACAGGGGTAGATGTTTAATTGGAGTAGGTCTCCACTGAAGGTGGTTCCCAATCCCATGAGTGTGTTTTATGCTTCATTAAAGTTTGAATGACAGAGGAATTCAAGGAACATTGAGAATCGATGAAAGACTCTAGTGAGTAAAGATCTCGTACTTCTCAAATTCCAGTTCTATGAAAAAAAAAATTAAGAACAAGTCAGTGGAATGTGGAATCTCTTTTTAATTTAGATAAGTTTAAGAAATTCTACTCAACACTCAACACTAAATTGAATTTAGGAGATATTCACTTCTTTTGTACAGTTTGTCTGTCAATCAATCAAGGGGATTTCACTAGAAACATAAAATAGAGAGGCCTTTTTAAGGTTTTATAAAAATATAGGGCCCATTCTGTTATTATTATTATTTTTTGGTAAGAAGGTCGCTCGAGGGTTAGAGCGATAGCTCTTTTTTTTTTTATTATTATTATTCAAGCTAAGGGGTTGGGTCCCTGAGAGACTTGCACACATGCGAGGTAGTAGGAACCTCACACATGCAAGGAGGAATGCGAGGTAATAGGGACTCGCACATGCAAGAGACCACCCATGAGAACGGTCGCGTCTTACCATTAGAGACATGGCTATGCGTGTGTGAATATGAAGCCTAGATAGTTATTTTCTTTTCTTCCTAGTTCACCTCTTATCTTGATGCTATTTACACAGGTACCTTCTACATTTCTTTTTATGCTTTGATAAATACTCAAACACCACACATACCCCCTACCCTCTAATCCCCTCACCATCATGGCTACAAAATCAGGGATCGATCATTGGTTGTTTTTTAGTAGGATCGGTGCATCACACCACTGCGATGCCAAAGGATCCCCATGTTTAATTTGACATTTTTTTTTAAGAAAAGCTATTTAAAGAGTCATTGTCAGTAATTTTTATTTTTATTCTTTATTTTTTGCTATGGTGAATAGACTCACACACTCACAAAAGTCCCTCACCTCAGCACTACAGTTAGGATTGATCCCGGTTGGAGGCTTCTCATCATTCGACAACCAACTAATTGGCATAATTTTGAGGCTAGATGTTGACTTTTTCTTCTAATATCTCTTTCTTTTTTTTTTCGTTTGGGGGGGGGGGGGGGGGGGGTGTTGTTTAATCTCTTTGTTTGTTTGATAAAATGAAATCCTCCATAAATTCCACAAATCTTGCCTCAAGGGAAAGTAAAATCATTGGACTGGTCTTCAAAATAGGCCAGTTTGAATGGGTCAAAGGCTCTTATTTTCTCTGCTTGTCACTTTTGTAAGATGCTTTTAGTGGAGAAAATCTGAACTACTTCTATTCAATTTCATGGAAATTATTTCCTACAGAGGGTGCTGAAACCACTTTCCTGCAAGGAAAAGAAAAATAGGAGAGCCCAGAATTCCAGCACAAACATGTCCAAAGTCCCACATGGTGTAGTATATTGTCTGGGAGATCAGAGCCAACCATCTAATGGACCCCACCTCAATGATATAGAAAATCAGGCTGGTCCAGCCATCACAAAGGCCACACGTGGATGGCTTTTCAAACAGTTGTTAAAAAAATTGCCAATTGTCCCTTACACGCTTTCCGAACTCCATAGAGGGGCCAACATAATGATAATCTGGATTGTTCAAGATGCATGTCGTCCCCACCCATTGCAATTCAGATTTCATTTCCATAGTATTTCGTCTATCATGAGAATGAGCACATAACTGATAACATAATTAGCACAATCTTATATATTATTAATGATATATGGGTGAAGGATATAAGATAGAGATGTAGATAGGACCTTCACTTTTCTAGGATTTGAATTACAAAGTGATGACTGTGTATTCATTTCCATCTTCCCTCGGCTTAATTTCTATTAAAGTAGAGGTTAGGTGATGGTCATTTTTTTATATATCAGCTTTTATTATTCATTTTTAACCACTAATAAGAATATAAAGTCTTCAAATTCTATGGAATACTATTACATGAAACAAAAATGGCCTTAAGCCTATTTCTTTCCTAGAATTTCTACCAGGAATTCCACATGTTGGGGTTTTTTAAACATGATACGACATCATGTCCTTTAATATTTGCAAATTTCATATTTCTTCACTAGCACTTCCAAATTTCAACAACATGGAAGGTCTCAAATGACCTTTGAGAATTTAGGATTCCACTCTTTTTGTTTTTTGGTGGAATTCCTGGATGCTCAAGTACAAGGGAACATACAAGAATTTCACTGTCTGGAAATTCAGGAATTCCGCAAAGAGGAATTCAAGAAATTCCCCAGGAAAGAAACAAGCCCTAGGGCCTATTTCAAGTTCTTGTCGAGAGAATTTTGAATTCTTTAAAAAGTTATCCCCTGAAGTGGAATTCCTAAATCCTCCTCTTGGACAAACATTTAAAATTACAGAGAAATGCAAAGAGATTTTGCAATTCCAAAAGGTCACTTGAGACTCTTTAGGTAGCTGAAATTTAAAATTCCGATAAAAATTATATATAGCATTTCAAATGTCAGAAAAGCAATTCGGCACATCATATCCAAAGAACCCTAACCTTAACATCCCAAAGAAACATGCCCGGAGATATGATGTGGTAAAATGATTTTAGCAACTGTTGATAAGTTAGTTGAATATTACTCATCAATGCAATCACATTCCCAATATTTAAAGTTAGTTGAAGGAGATGAGGTGGTACAACTCAAAGGACAAGTTACAAAATTCTAAAAAAATCCCACATCATGCTCCCTTTTGCACTATGTAGGATTTATGTTATCATATTCATGAAAAATGACCACCAAAATTTCCTTTTTGGAGTTACTTTTGATTAGCCATTCACATCATAAACCACCCTCCTTTACAGAGTAATTGGCCCAAAAATTTTCCAACCTGATTGATGATTCCATTGTTGGATCCATCAGAAGGGTACTGCTATACTTTCTTCACCAGCAAAATTTAAAAATATTATCACATGATAGATGTTTGAAAGTTGGCCCCACACATTTTAAAATCCAACCATGAGATCATTTCTCATCACTCTTTAATAGGAGATGGGCCTGCCACTTAAAGGGTCCAGCTCAACATATGCCCTATGTCCTTATAAACAATTATTAATTGAAGATTTACCCTTATTAGAAGGGAATAAAAGAAGAAGGAATCCGGATCTGATCCATGTCTCTTGGTCCACTTTGTCTATTAGAGCATGACATCCCACTACCCCTCCGAACCCGAATCCACCACCTCCACCCCTCGATCCGACCACCAGCCCCACCCACAAGAGCCGCCGGTCCGGCTAATGTGCAGCTTTGGGGGCCGGATTCTCCCCCGCCCCCATGACAACCAGCTCCGTTACGTAGGTGGCGACACTCGCATCATCGCCATCCAACGGTCGACCCCCTTTGCCGCCCTCCAATCCAAGCTCTCCAAGCTTTCCAACTCCTCCTCCTCCGACGTCTCCCTCAAGTACCAGCTCCCTAATGAAGATCTTGACGCGCTCATCTCCGTCACCACTGATGAGGATGTCGAGAACATGATGGAAGAGTATGATCGCATCGCCCACCAAAGGTTAACTTTCTTTCTTTCGCGCTTCATTATTTAAAATTTTTCTTCAATTCATTTTGATTAGTTTGGACCTTAATAATTTTGTATATTCAGCACGAATTCCAAGACCGCAAGGCTTCGCTTATTTCTCTTTCCTACAGAGAATAGTGAGGGTGAGGCGCTTGGGTCGCTCCTAGGCGGATCCTCCAAGCGCGAAAGCTGGTTCCTTGATGCCCTCAATGGTCGTGGCCTTGAACGGGGCCGATCCGAGGCCTCTTCCATCATCTCTGAAGTACCCGACTATCTATTTGGCTTGGATAACTCGGATGACTCCAAGCCGGCCAAGAACCGGCCGGTTCTCTCTGAAAATGTGTCGGTCATGTCGGACCCGGGCTCGCCCGCCCCACCCGTCACCTCGCCCTACTGCTCTACCTCCTCTCCTTTGCCCGACTTGCCACCCGTCAGGATCCGGGTTGAGAACCAGGTTGAAACCAAGCCCACCCAGATGGGTGGAGACCCGGTTCAACTCGCTCGGCAGCCATCCGGGTTTGCACCAAACCCGGTTTGGCATTATATCCAAGACCCGAACATGCATGGGCCGGGCATGCAGCAGATGCCAGTTTATTACGTCCCAGCCGGGCATGTTCCGGCCCGGCCAGTCACAATGCATGTGCCTTATGGACATCAGGTTGGGCCTGCAGTGTCCGCACCGGCTCAGATCCCGGTCGGGCTTCCACATCCAGTTCCAGGTCAGGCGTACGGGCCGGGATATGAGTATTCTGTGACTGTGGGCCATGATGGCGTGGCCCAGCAGCAGCAGATGTATTACACAGCGGCTAGAAATGCTGGGCCCTATCCGACGGCTGCGATTGCAGGGGAGATGCAGGGAGGAGGGAGCACGGATATGCAGATGGGCAGGGTTGAAAGGGTTTAATGTCCATTTGCTGTAAGTGTTATATATACTGTAATTTTGTGATAGTGATTCATGGTTGATGCTGTAAGTTTTATATATACCTTTTTTCTCTTTTTTTCTTTTTTTTCCTTTTAGCTATGTTATAGGTTGGATTGGTTGTTGTCAGATTTTCAATGTTTAATACACATACAAGATTGTAATGGTTTTTGAATTAGTTCTATCTTGGCTATGATAAGACTTATGGATTAACTACATCAACAATTTCTTGCTCATTGTTTTTTAAAGCTCTTAAAGTCCTTGTGTTATTCTGTCATCAACATGTTGCCTTTTCAACCCAAACTGGGTCAGGTTAATTGGGCCATATTGGTTTGTTTTTGTTGGGCTTAGCAGTGTGGCATGGGTTGAGGGCCAACCGACACAGAGACTGAGACTGAGGTTGAAGAAGTTTAGGCAAAGACAGACCTGAGACCAACCAGTCCTATACAATATATCTAGTGCATGTGCATCATCCATGGGCCTGAGTTGGTTGGTGGTTTTGGGGGTATAAAGGAAAGGCAGTACCAGAAGAGTAGTTTTGGACATAGCTGAGATGGTTCCCCATGAAGAAAAACAACCGTTCTCATGGGAGAGAATTGTTGACTTTAAAATCTAAATTTCTGGCTGTTGGGCCTAAGATTACTCCAGATTCAGGGTGTGTAGTTCCATTTGTGAAAACACCAGACTGGGTTAACCTGATTACAAATTTGGAGGTGATTTTGGTGTTGCTGAGCATATGTGAGTTGCTATTGCCTCAAATATGTGGGTTGTCTTGAGAACATTCATCTCCTAAGAAAAAGAAAAGGACTACATTCATCTCTTACCTTGATTCCTTACATAAAAGGTGAAGGACTTCGTTCTGAACTGGAGATTAAATAGTTATACTCTGACCCATTTAGGGCCAGATCTATGCATTAGCCACCCCAAAATGGAGCTAACTTGGACCCAAGAATTATGTAACTGGATCTGGGTATTGGAGTGTTTCCTAAGATTGACACGGGGGTGCAGACACAGACCCTGACCCATTTAAAATGTAATGAGGGCCATTAGAGACCTCTTGAGGTACGGCCCTTTACACTCTTATGATAGTTATCAATCTCATTTCGTTTCGGCCAAAATGGCCGAAAAATATTATTTCGGTCGGTCGGCTGAAACGAAATGTTTCTTTAAACTTTTCGTTTAGGATATCGTTGTGTATCGGCCGAAATGAAAGATCTCGGCCGAAACTTATGAATTTCAAACTGAAATCGCCGAAATCCAAAATTTCTTTATTTTTTCCCATTTTTTTCTAGAAAAGCAAATCCTAACATGAGCCTCTTCTCAGTTATCATTTCGGTAGGGCTTGCATGAAAATAAAGAAAAAGGAGCAACTATTGTAGAGAGAGATATATAGAGAGAGAAAGAGTGGCACTACCCGAAAGCCAGTGCCGTTGCCGTTGCCTCTACTGCAAGTGGTCATTGCTGCCTCTGCTACCACAGTTCGCTATTGCTCCTACCCCCCCCCCGTTCTTCTTCTTCTCCTCATGCTTCTTCTTCTCCTTCTTTTTTACTGTTTTGCTTTTTGTTGATAGACATGAGACAAGCGGCAGGCCTACTTACTAGGCCCCAATCCTTTTTACTGTCACTAGGCACGTGATTTCACCGCTCTCCTCTCCACTCCTTACTCAAAACATAAAACAAGAGTGGCCCCACTCCCCACTCTCTCATGTTAGATTGACATTTAAGCTTAACACAATCCCCTTTAGCCTTTTATAAATACTAGTAGAGCCCTGCACGTGTAATGCACGTGCAAGGAACATACTCTTTCAATATAATAATCTGAAAAAATAAAGTCATTGAAAAACTCAATATTAACTATCCCAATGGAGAATGACCATATAACAAATTAAGTCATTTACAATCACTCATTGTTCTTATAAAATTTAGTAAAAGCTTCAATTGAAAAAAGTAAGAAGAAGATTGAATAACAAGATATATAGAAGGAAACTAATTTAAAAAAAAAAAAAAAGTTGAAAACCAACCTTTTATGGCCATACATGATTAGGCAAAATACTCACCAATTTCAATATAAATAGATAGTCCGACCTATTTCCCATTAAAATTTGTCTAAAACCTAGCGCCAAATACATACCAAATTCAATGAAACAAAATACTAACCAACCAAAACAATACCCAACTCATAGCTTTAAACGAATCAACAACAAATCACAAGGATTCCAATCAATCGTATCTTTACAAGCATTGCGATCGAAGTTGAAATTTTCTACACATGAAAATCTTAACTGAAATTTCTCATTTGAGTTCTTGCAGCGAATGAACAAATTCTTCAAATACAACCATTTTCATGATCATTTGAGCTAAGCATTTCATTGAAATATAATAATACTAAGTGGGGCTCACAGATGTCTAGTTCTCTTTGATTATATATAATATAATAATACTAAGTGGGGCTCACAGATGTATAGACAAAAGGCATGACAAGTTCTTCTACTAAGTGGGGCCCATAAATGTGTAATTCTCTTTTATTTTATATATATAATATAATAATACTAAGTGAGGCCCACAGATGTCTAAATGTAGAGAAAAAGCATGACAAGTTCTTCTACTAAGTGGGGCCCACAGACATCTAGTTCTCTTTTATTTCATATATATATATAATATATATAATATAATATAATATAATAATACCAAGTGAGGCCCACATATGTGTAGTTCTCTTTTAATTTATATATATATTTAATATCATAATACTAAGTGGGGCCCACAGATGTGTAGAAAAAAAGCATAACACTTTTTTCTCTTTTGTAATAAGGGCATAGATATTATATGATTATTATTATAATATAATAATAATATATTATTATATTATATTATAATATTTTTGGGGGGGCCCACAAATGTATAGTGAAAAAATATGCAACTTCTCTTCTCTTTTATAATAAGGGTATAGATATAGATCTTATATTATTATTATAGTATCATAATAATATATTATTATATTATATTATAGTATTTGGGAGTGGGCCCCAAAATGGTGTAGTGAAAAAGTTTGCATTATAATATTTGAGGTTGGCCCCCACAAAGGTGTAGCGAAAGATTTTGCAATTTCTCATAATAATATATTATTGTATTATATTATAATATTTGGGGGCGGGCCCCACAATGGTGTAGTGAAAAGGTTTGCAATTTCTCAAAATAATATATTATTATATTATATTATACTATTTGGGGGTAGGCCCCACAATGGTGTAGTGAAAAAGTTTGCATTATAATATTTGGAGTTGGGCCCCACAAAGGTGTAGTGAAGAAGTTTGCAATTTCTCATAATTATATATTATTATATTATATTATAAATTTTGGGGTTGGGCCCCACAATGGTGTAGTAAAAAAAGTTTGCAACTTTTCCTCTTTTATAATAGTAAATAGAAATAAACAATGTGAATGTGGGTCATACGGCCACATCCTTCTCCTCTTTTTAGTTTTTTAAAGTTTTATGTTTTGGCAGCTAGTATACTCCCCTTCCCACCAATAAGGTCTCACATATGCATGGTAATATAGCCCAAACTATTTAAATTTTAATATTTTTATAGTTTTTAATATATATATATATATTTTGAAATATAACTCCGAAATATTTGTTCGAAATTCCGAATTGACGTGAACATTTCAGTTTGAGGACCCGACCGAAATAGGGTCCAAAACGAAATTGACAACTATGCTCTTATCCCAAAGGGTGGCGGCAATGGGTTGGGTTGGGTTGGGTTGGGTTGGATTCAGGTTGAGTACAGCCTGTAATAACAAATATTAATTACATTGAAAACTTCATCTAATCAAGCTAGGAATTTAGAAGGATCAAGCCTGAACATTTAATTAATATGTTGGTCTGTGATAAGTTGGTGGGTCAAATAACAAGTACGGATGACTCATTCAAATTCAACCCATTTATCACTTGGGTCCCAAATGTCAACCTGAACAAAACCCAAGAATATAGGGTTCAACCCAAAAACAGATTCACATAGGTGGGGCCACTTCAGAATTACCATCAAATAAAGACTAGTAGAAAAAGACAGTAAAATAAACTAAATATATTTACACATTTTAGAAATTATCAAAAGATGACTAAAACAATGAAATATAGTAATAAAATGCAGTGATTAATTGATGGTGTAATAACAGTAAAAATGATATATAGACCCCCCCTTTTTTTTTATATAGTCGTAAGAAGCATTTGACAGTTTATAACCTGTGGTGAAAAGTGAAAACATATTTACTACTATCACTCCAAAAACTTTCCCTCCCTGAGAAGGTTTAGTGGCAATGATGAGAGAAGAAAGCTGGCAGATATCCTCCAGGCCACCAACCACCATAAATCTAAGTCTGCATTCACTTGGCCAGCTGCCAAACGGATTTGACCCGGCCCGTTTGCTGCTCCTCTCCGAATCTGAATAGAGGAACCGATTTCAGTTCTGGAGTGGAAGAAAGGCCCTGTAAATGGGCCCAAATCAATGCTCTAATACTTTGTTTTTAATTTTTTTTTTTTATACACTTTTTTACACACAAGATTGAAAGTTGGGATCTTATCAGGCCAGGGATCATAGAAGTCCTGTATGTAGTAGGGCCACTAATTAAAATCAAAACCTCAATAATATAATTTTTGAGGCCACTATCAAAATGATCAAACAGGACAGTTGATTTCAATCCTGCTTTTTTTTTTTTGGTTCTATTTTGAGTTGATTGTCTTAAAGGGCCAAGTTTTTAAAATCCAAAGCTGTAAATATTAGAAGGCCAGTGGCGGACCCAGGATTTTCATTTGGGTGAGGTAAATAATGGTCAATTGAAAATGTCAACTATTTTTTTTTTTTTGTTTTTTTGTTTTTTGCTAGACATATTTCACCTAAATAATAGCAGAAGAGAAAATATATTACATTTAAACATATAGACACAAAATACTTAAGTGCTTCTGCTGTCATTGATTTCTCTTATAAAAAATCAACTCAAACTTACATTATCCAGTTTCACTCAAAATTTATGTCAAAATCAATAGCTATGGAAGATCACTGCAAATTCAAGGTGAATAGGTATGGAAAAAAACTGAATACAAGAACATTTCTCAAAGCCAACAAGGCATTTGCATACGTGGGACGGTTGTTTAAACACATGTAGGCCTTGATGTAGGGCCCATTGTACTTTTGGGAAGTTTCAAGATCCGACTTGGGGTGACCGCCCAAGGTCATGAAAGCATAGGCCCGCCCTTGGCCTCATGCATTTCCGTGACTAAATTTTCTTCAGTGAAATTGGGCCCACCATGTGACAAAAAGAATAAGTGATATCACCACTTGATTTTGTCATTTTCTAGTTAATTGTTCTAAACTTGTTTGTTGTCCAAATCCATACGGTGACAGTGATGTGATTACTGCATATGATCAATATGCAACAAACTTTCTTATTTTTTAATAATGATCTAATTATCCGAGTTCAACTTTTATTAAAGTAAAATTTGAGGATATACCACTAGAGGAAACTGCATTCATTTTAGCAGGAATTCAAGCTCGTAATCAGCCCAAGCCGCGTTCCACACTTCCTACTCTCGGTATTCCATGAGTACAGTGTGTAGAGGTGTTCATGACACGGGTCGGGACTAGGTTGATGCATAACTAGCCTCCGCGTTGGACTTTAGAAATTCAAGCTCGTAATCAGCCCAAGCCCAAGCCCGACATGATCCATACAAGGTCAGGAGATCAATCCCACCTATTTGGTTAGTCGGGCAAAGCTAAACTAGGCGCGGATTTTATTAGTTGCTTGGGCTTTCTAGCAATTGTTTGGAGTTTGGACAAATTCAAACTAAATTACAAAGACTCCTTATTTAAGACAGGTTGGGCAGATCATTTTATATATATATATATATATATATATATTTTGAAGCCTGGCCAAAAAAGGGCCCGGTCTGGGCCGGCCCATGACCACATCTAAGTAGAGTTGTAGCGTGTAGAGATGAGTGAATGCAGGAAGAAGAAACCGAAGTAAAAACCCTTCTCATATCTCAATTTATTGCAGTGTGTGGAGAGCAATATTCAGTGTGCAGATAGCAACACTCTTATTACAAAAAAACAAAAAAAGCCCCACAAAACAACCCTTAATTACTTATTAAGTAACAACTCTGCCCTTCTTTTGTAACGTTGCAGTCCCTACGTCTATTTAAACCACCACCACCTCACCCTCTCCTTCAACCACCACCACCATCACACCTCTCTCTCTCTCTCTCTCTCTCTCTCTCTCAAACTTGAAATGGGTAGCCTTGACACTCCTTTTCCCGAATCCTCCCAGTCCAACTTCAAGCCGTTGGATCCAGAAGAGTTCCGAAAACAGGCCCATCAGACCGTCGACTTCATTGCAGACTACTACAAAAACATTGAGAACTACCCGGTTCTCAGCCGAGTTGAACCGGGTCACCTCCTAAACCGCCTCCCAACCACTTTCCCACAAGACTCAGAACCCCTCGAAGAGATCCTCAAAGACATACAAAACACTATCATCCCCAGCATGACCAACTGGCTCAGCCCAAACTTCTTCGCCTACTTCCCCGCCACCGTCAGCACTGCCGGCTTCCTCGGCGAAATGCTCTGCACCTCCTTCAACTCAGTTGGGTTCAATTGGCTCGCCTCTCCGGCCGCCACCGAGCTCGAGAGCATTGTCATGGACTGGCTCGCCAACCTCCTCAATCTGCCGAAGTCATTCAAGTTCTCCGGCACCGGCGGCGGCGTCATACAGGGGACGACGAGCGAGGCTATTCTCTGCACTCTCGTCGCCGCCCGCGATCGAGCCCTCGAGAAGGTGGGCCGGGAGAACATTGCCAAGCTCGTCGTCTACGGCTCTGACCAAACCCACTCCACTTTCGGCAAGGCTTGCCGGATTGCCGGCATCCTCCCTTCCAACATCCGCTCAATAGAAACAAGCTTCGATACTGAGTTTTCGCTCGACCCGGTCCGAGTCATGCAGGCCATGAAGGCCGATATCGTATCCGGGTTGGTGCCGCTTTATCTGTGTGCTACAGTGGGGACCACATCTTCGACTGCTGTTGACCCAGTCAACGATCTTGCTGACGTGGCAGAGAGATTCGGGGTGTGGGTCCATGTCGACGCGGCGTACGCGGGCAGCGCGTGCATCTGCCCGGAGTTCAGGCAGTACTTGCATGGGGTGGAACGGGCAGACTCGGTCAGCATGAGTCCACATAAGTGGCTTTTGACCTTTTTGGACTGTTGTTGCTTGTGGGTCAAGAACCCGGTTTTGTTGGTAAGAGGACTCAGTATCGATCCTGAGTACCTCAAGAACAAACCCAGTGAGTCGAAATCGGTGGTGGATTACAAGGACTGGCAGGTTGGGGTGGGCCGCCGGTTCCGATCTCTCCGGCTTTGGCTTGTGCTGAGGAGCTACGGTGCCGGAAAACTCCAGGCCCACATCCGATCCGATGTTCAGATGGCGAAGGCCTTCGAAGCGCTTGTGGTCGCGGATCCCCGGTTCGAGATCGTCGTGCCGAGGCGGTTCGCATTGGTGTGCTTCCGGTTGAACCGGGCTGGACGAGTCGACTCGGTGGATGATTTGAACCGGAAGTTGCTTGATTCGGTTAACTCGACCGGTCGACTGTACATGACCCACACAGTGGTTGGTGGAGTCTACTTGTTGAGATTTGCTGTGGGGTCCACGCTCACGGAAATGCGACACGTGGATGCTGCGTGGGGGTTGATAAAAGAGAAGGCGGACGTCTTGCTTGGTGGTGTATATGAGAATTGAAATGTTGATTAGAAATTTTACAAATAACTCCCTGTAATCTTGACAGAGAAATAACAAACTACCTTCTATTTTCTTAAATTTTGTTCAGTTCAACCCATGTTATTAATGAAGAATTCATTAAACCTAAGTCAACTTAGTCATGATTAATGTAGAGTATGACTTGCTGCATTGCATTTGGATGCTTTAGACTTTTCTATAGAATCAAATTTTGTGTCCTAGTCATTAATGAAGAATTCATTAGACCTAACTCATATGAGTTGCTGCATTTGGATGCTTCAGACTTTCCTAGAATAGAATTTTTTGTCCACCAAAACTAGGACTTATTTTTCATATAATAAACCACATAAGAAATGTTGATCGATGATTTATGGTGCACGTTATTTAGGCCCTTTTTGTTTTCAATATATTTCTCTTATACTGTTAATCTTTCTGAGTTTTGAATATAGCCACCATTTAAAAAAGAAAAAAAAAATTTAGGGGGGACTCAGGAAGATGCTCTAGTGCACCCTAATGTCCAACGGATCGATGCGGGTCATTGCAGGTGTGACAGTGCAATTCAGGGGGTTCACACCTTTGGAATGGTCTAGATGGGCGCTTCTGTGTTGCGTTGCGCAATTCTATAAAAGGAAGCAATTCTATAAAAGGAAGAAATGTTATGTCCAAAGACATTGAGCATCCATAGATGCTTAACTGTGAATAGAACATGTTTGAAACACAGGTCAATCATCAACACACTTGTTTGATTCATAGGTTCGCGATGTTTCTTTGCATAGAAATAGGTACATAGAAGTTCATGGTCAAATGGGCTGGAGCAAGTATAAATGCATAGATGTTGATGGGATTTGGACTTTCGAATTTAAATTACTAGAGTGATGGCTGATTATTCATTTTTCCATCTCACCTTAATTCATTTTCACATGCATAAGAGCGGGTTCTAGAAAAAGAAGAAGTATAAATAAATGCTGTGTGATATTTTCAAATTTATAAAGTTGATTCTTCTGTAAAATACAAGGAAAGCTAAATTATTTTTAGATGGGGTCTGGCGAGAAAGACACTTTTAATTGGACTTTTGGATCTCATCTTATCTTCTGTGTGCATCTTTTTGTAAGAAGAAGTAGAAACGTGCTGTTAGAGCTAGCAGTGCCTCTCATGATTGCGTTGCTGAATTTGCAATTGTGATAGACATAGGAGAGTTCCTCACGGGCCCCTTTATATCTATCTAGCTATGTAAAATATTTGAAGGAAAGTCATCTGGATTGCACAATTTGTTTTCTTTCTTTCTTGATTTCGGAGACGAGTCCACCTTTGCTTTTCATCCTGACCTGACCATTAGTTTTTTGTAGTAGGAGATGATATTTGAGGGCTTAATTTGGTTTTATTTAGGGTATTGGATTTTGGATTTTGGATTTTGGATTTTGGCATAAGAAAACTCTGCAAAATCCATACAAATCCAACTTGAAACCCATGCTACCTGATATTGATCCAGGCCAAATTCTTTTAAATCAACAATAAAATAGCATAAAAATCTATAATTGTTTATACAGGTTACGTTGTAACGCGTTTTCTTTTTTTTTTTTTTTTTTGTTGGCATTACATTGTAACACATCTTATGTCATGGTGCTGCATTGGTGTGTGAAGGTGTGATTTTCAATTTGTTTGAGAGATGGTGTCCGGTAGTGTGTGATGATGGAATGATGGAGATGTTGTATAATGGTGCTTGATGTTGTAATTTTTAAATTGTTTATAAGTTACCTGCCATACATTGATAGAAATTGTTGTATTTTTCAAATGACGAGATTATGATGTGATGGTATGTGTGTAGATAATTGATGTATTTTTTAATGAATCTATGTTGAATGTGCACTTAAGGACCCATGTTGCATGTGTTTTTAAATAATATATGAAGGTTGAAAATGTGCATAAGTTTTTTTTTAACATAATGACATAAACTACTCTTAAAAGAGTCAAACCCTCTAAAAAAAGGCAAATAGATGGTATACCAAACAATCTATTTAAAATAGATTTGTTCATTACCAAATACGTTTTTTTATTCTAACCTCTTTTTTTAATGACTCTATTTTAATTAGTCTATCAAGAAAAGAGTAGAGATGCCAAACAAGACCTTGCAGTAGAGATGATATTTGGGGGTTCAATTTGGTTTTGTTTAGGGTATTGAATTTTGGGCTTTGGCATAAGAAAATTTTGCAAAATCCACACAAATCCAACCTAAAACCCATTCTACCTGGCATTGATCTAGGCCAAATTCTTTTAAAGCAACAATGAAATAGCAAAATAATCTATAATTGTTTATACGGGCTACGTCCATTATTTTTATTGGCATTACATTGTAACACATCTTATGTCATGGTGCTGGTTTCTATTGAATGGGTTGTGATGATGAATGCATTGGTGTGTGAAGGTGTGATTTTCAATTTGTTCGAGACATGGTGTCGGGTAGTGTGTGATGATGGAATGATGGAGTGTTGTATAATGGTGTTTGATGTTGTAATTTTAAAATTGTTTACAAGTTACCTACCATACTTTGATGGAAATGGTTGTATTTCTCAAATGACGAGATTATGATGTGTGTAGATAATTGATGTGTTTTTTAATGAGTCTATGTTGAATGTAAACTTGAGGGGCCCATGTTGTATGTGTCTTTGAATAATATATGAAGGTTGAAAATGTGCATGAGTTCTTTTTTTACATAATAACATAAACTATTCTTTTTAAAAGAGGCAAACCCTCTAAAAATAGGCAAATAGAGGGCATACCAGGCAGTTTATTTAAAGTAGACTTGTTCATTACCAAACACGTTTTTTTATTCTATCCTCTTTTTTTTATGGCTCTTTTTTTAGTGATTCTATTTTGAATGGTCTGTCAAGAAAAGAGTAGAGATGCCAAACAAGGCTTGAGTGTACAAAGTTTTGAAGCTAAAGATGTTGTATAAACGTAGAAGCTAACATTTAATGCGACTAATGTCTAGAATCATGTGAGCTTATGATTAGGGCAAATTCAATAAGAGTTTTGTACTATGATGTCCAGATACGACGGGTATATGCTAGGTATTAAGTCAGGACATGGATTTTATACATAAAAAGAATATGATAGATACCACACGATTCATTACTCATTTTAAAGCATCTGTACATCATTCGGGGTGTGTATGACGTGGATTATTCAAAGCGGTCTCTCGTATAAAAATCTATAGAGGAGCAAGGGAAGTAGAGTTATAGGGGACACGGACCCTGTCAAACAACATAGAGATCCCCCTAAATTTCATGATACTGACGGTGACAATGTACATGTCTGTATGAGAGCACATATGTAAGAAAATTACCCATATATAGTAGAGGTAAATCGAGAGTGATATTTTAAGTTCTAAATTTGTTTTGTTCAATTTTGTAAGTGCCTGGCATTTGAAAAGACCATATAATTTGAATTATTTTAATAGTTCGATGGCTGGACGACACTATTTAGAGTCTTTTCCTTCTTTTTCTTCTTTTGTTACTAGTCGAGGGGGTTGGAAAGAGAGAGAGAGAGAGAGAGAGAGAGGGGAGTAGGGGAGAGGATCCAGGATTAAACTTATGTGAGAATGGGACTCCCAACCACAAGGCTATCCTTCACACTCTCATTTGACTTTTCTATGATTTGAAATAGAAGAGTGATTGGTGGGCAAGCATTTTCCATCTTTGTTGGTTCACTTTCCAATTTCTATCAATAGAAAGTCATTTGATTTTCATTTTTGTATATATACCTTGGATCTTCATTTTTTAACTACTCATGACATGAATTACTATGTACGTAATCAACTCATGTGTATTCTATTCAAATAAATAGGCCCTTAAAGTACGCTTAGATTTTTATATGCTAGCTAGAAGATGCATATTAGTTACACAAATAGGAGAAACAATAAGAATACTAAGTGGATTAAGGGTTGGCCAAATATCAATCAAATCATTTTAACTCTAAGATTTAGGACCTAAAAGTTTAATAAATTTATTTGAATCAATCCAACAATAAACAATTAGTTGATAAATATCAAACTGGGAGAATGCCAATTTATCGATAAAGTAAAATAAAGTAGGTTTTACATTAGAGAAAGAGATAATGGTTAAGTAAAGGTATAGTATCATTTTTGCTAAAGTAAAATTTGTGTTTACTTTTGTAAGAGAAAAAGTAAAGTAAGAGAGAGTGGTAAAGTAACCACTTCACATGTATTTTATGAGGTAAAATATTTTTTCTGCTGGTAAAGTAAAATTAAAATTTTTGACGGTTGATTTTACTTTATCACATGAAAAACAAATATGCCCTAATCATAGGTGAGCCCAGACCAAATGTTGAAATGTATAAGAAGGTGCTAGTTGTTGTTTTTGCATGATAGTCCCGTGCTACATGCGACCTCTTTTGCTTGTCAACTTCCAATTACATGAATGCTGTCTTCCTTTGAGCTGGCACAAAAATCATCTTCCACTGATACTTTTCTCATTAATTATATACGCACTAAGCATTAAATAGTATACTTTTTTTGACTTTTCATCTATCCAAATCAGTTCAATTCCAATCAAAGTTTTGTCCTTGTCCTCTAAGAGTCCTACTCCTGCAAGGGCACGTTAGAATTATGTGGTTTTTCCCTTCACTGTTCGCTCACCTTCCATCCGTGCAAATATTTAATTTAGGGCATGTTGTTTTGTGCTCGCTGTATAGGAATTTATGGTGAAATGAGCTTTACTCAAGAATTTTTAAAAAGGAGAGAGGACACGATGGGATCAAAAAATTTGCCTTGGGGTCCACTACATAAAAAATAATTCTTGGGAATCTCCGTAAAAAAAAATAAGCTTAAATTTCCACTAGTTTGAGGATGGTTTTCCAGGATTCTAGGGAAGCTATGATTGCCACAACTCCCTCTACTCTTTTCCCCAAGAAAGAAGATAAAGACTTCTTTTTTATTTGAAAAACCTCTTATGAATCTTCTTTTCGACTATAAATGATGTAATCGTCCATTGAGATATATATATATATATATATATATATATAAAAGAATTCTTTCTAAATGTTGTAAGAAATGAAATGTCACAGGGACAGGGTGAAGGATTCATTTTTCTTCTTCGACTAATTTGATTTTCCGTTAACGCAGAGGTCTTCTATGGTCTTTTTTTCATTCTATATTTTTAACTACTTACATAAATACAGAGTCATGAGACTTTTAGGAATTCAATCATATGAAGCAAGGAAATCCTTAATGAAAGTATTCACCCTGTTTAATTAAAATACAAGATTAAATGTGAAAACAAACTATGTCTAATTACATGTTACATATGATCAAAACAAATTTGAGCATAACTCTAATTAGAGTGAAATTTGTGCTAGTATAGCAGTATAACAAGGATATGATTTCAATGAACAATTAAATTTTATAAATAGCTTTACTGAAGAATTTATAGAGATGGGTTAGGAGAATCTGTAAGCCCAGCTCTGAAAGCAAGCCGAGTTGGTCCTCGCATGGCTCTTTTAAAGTAATAAAGTGCCACCACTAGACCCCAATGGCAAAATAGTCATAGTCCAAATCCTTTGCACACATCTTAGTTAGTTGTGTCCTGTCATGTGAAATTGAAAAATTTGTGCCGCTTATCCACTATAGGGGATTTTCACTTTCACCTACCACATGTGAAGTGGCTCTATGGGCTCCCTTTGGGCATTTTTATCCATCATGACCTCGCACTATGCCAATTTTATACTCAACTAATCTTTATTCATTTTTGGATTGAATGTAAAATAAATAAATAAATTATTATTAACAAGGCCGTTAAGTTTGAAGTTGTTAAAACAAGGACAAAGATAATTTGATTGGGCTAGTTTTTTTAGTAACCCTAATTCATAAAATGACGTTCCATATATCCTACCCATGATGATAGAAATGTATCCAAATGTGCCCCATGTAAGCACTGTTTGCAGTCTACTCGTAGGTGAAGATCTTCTTCTCCCTGCTGCTAGCTCAGTTGGTAAAGATTTGGGAAGAAAGCATATGTGAGTGTGAGTATTTAGTTTACCATATAAGAGCAAAGACCCATAAAGCTGCTCCCATTCTTTGATCAATCTAAGCCCTTTACCCACATCATCCTCCTATCAATTGACCACTTGACTCATTTGAGCTATACAAACTTTATGCTCTCGAAGCAGAAAACCTTTCTTGATTGGATAGTCGATTGATCTCCGTAAGTACGCCATAAAGAAACATGATTGCCATGCTTCTGAGTGAACCTCATACTTGAATTCCAAGTTGATGTGCTATTCTTATATTTGACTTGTATGTAGGGATGAACATCAATCATGTTAAACTTGAAGACACGCCTAGACCCCCTTTGGTAAGTGCAGGTTTATTAGTAGTTTTCTTGGCTTGGGACCTTTTGGGCGCATATAAGTTTATAAATTTTGACCCAAGTTGAGATCCAATCACAAATTTGAAGCGACCAGTTATAGGTCCTAACTTCCAATCCTCAGTGGATCCATACCCACAGGTCCCTGTCCAGCAAAACTGAAAAAAAAAAAAAAAAAAAATCGAAAACGTTATTGCGTATATACCATGATACAGACTCCTTGTCACAAAGTGGACCCATTATCTTTTGACTGGTCCCTTTGGTGGTGGGACCACCCCACCAATCAATCATGGTCATCTTCTTCCTTCCCCATTTGCAAATTTAAAGACTAGCAACCCCCACAATTTCATGTCATGACATGACAAATCATTCTATGGAAGGTCCCATCAAACAATTCATCTGCTAAAGCCATCAAAATCTTATCTTGAATTACCAAGATGTTACCCAAACGCAAAGCTTGCAAACTTCAAATTCCTTACCTCTGGCTCCATCTTCAGAAAAAGAACAGATATGACAAAATGGCAATGCCCATGACTATTGCTTTGTCGGGTAGAATTGATTCTTTTAGGATAATGATATTTGCCAAATCTTAGTTAGGTGTAGGTGGGTCATTTGCTGCGTTAAAAAAGTGAGGCACATGACACGTGTGTCAATAGATACCTAACAAATTGTGGGCCTCATTTGTAGGTGGAATATTACCAAAAAGTTGGACCAATCACTACAATCTAATTGATGAAGGTAAGCTTACTGAATTCCAATTGTCTGCTCATTCTTTTTAAGAGACGACTTCTTTAGCATCTACAATGTATAGCATGCGCACTATCCATGTCATGAATTTTTATGGTGTCATATACAGTGTCAAAATCGAAAGAAATCAAATTGGGAGGCTTGATTCACAACCAAACTTCTAGGAAGTTTACCAACAAACAAAAAAAAAAAGAAACCTTCTGAGGAGTGAAACATTTTATTCCAATGTTAGATTTGTCAATATTGCACAGTGTTGAAAACCCCGCAGACTCAAGGAAATTCTAGCTTGGACAAATTCCATTGTTTTGAGGGATCAAATTCAATTTGCCTTTTTCCCTACTTGTTGTTTACAGTGAGTTTTAAATTTTCTTAATTTTGGTCAAATTAAAGTTTGTTAGTTATATGGGTCATTAGGAGGGAAGATGTTCTCCAATGAGTAAATGCAATTGCAATACAGTACGGTAGGGCCCACTTGGGCTCACCTTTTATCAGTGTAGCCCCCTTTAATAGTTTTTTCTTTGCATGATCTAGCATCCAAATCGATTTTAATACTCATTGGGCCTTTACTCACCATTGAATTAAATCTCAAGGAAATCTATAGTTGAGATGCCAAAAAATTCTAAGGCAAAAAAACTAAATGTTGGGATAATGTGGGGGGGATTTTTTTTTTTTTTTATTCCCCCTGTCTATGAGGTGACCTTTCACTCTGCCCTCCTCCCATTAGTAAACTTACATCTAAGTGAGACCCATGGGCTGGACCGCATATAAACTATATGCAATCTACTTGTAGGAGATCATTTCTCTATTAGGAGATGCTAATTATGCATTTGTTGTGGATTGGAGTAAGGTTACCTTGATAATAAAAAAGACTTGGCACGCAGCTTAGGGGGTTAGACCGACGCCCTTTGGTGAGGGAGTAGACCTTAGGTGAGGTGAGGGAAGAAGACCTCAAGTGAGGTAGCACGGCCATCTGGTGAGGGAAAGTGCCTGGCCAAATTACCTTGATCATTAGATCACAATTTGAGTTTATAGTTTGTGGGCCGAAGTTCGCTTGACGCTGGTAAACCCGGTTTACTAGGGCTGGGATGAGATATATATTTATGGATTATTATCACATGAATACCAATGACTTGTTTTAATTTATGAGTGGGGCCAGCTTTTATATAGACCTAAGATTTAATGCAATTGAATGGTTTGCCCATGTTTCCATTCTTTATCGGTTTGTAATCTAGAGACTACAATAACACCGAGAGGTAGCTCAGTTGGCCTAGGACCACATTTGCACACGGAGGTTGTGAGTTCGAAACTGTACTACCATACTGGGGTCACAGGGAGATTTTATCAGGCTTTCTCTCTGAGCCCGTAGGAATTATTCTGACCCAAAGGACCGGGAACCCTACGTTATTAAAAAAAAATCCCAAAGACTACAATTATGAAAATTTGGGTCACAATTTAAGAAAAACCTTTCGAAAGTTATGAAGTAAGATAATGGAGATCTTTGCATATTGTTACCAACAGTAAATGGACCCATGACTTTGATTCACTCTGACCTAAATCTCAGAAAATAGGGTAGGTAATCTGCTATTTTAGTAAACTTGCTACTTTTAGAAAGTCACATTCAAGTTACTTATGAGTCTTTATAGTCTTTATTTTCATGTTTTTCATATTTTTTTTTTTACTGAGTTGTTCTACTGATGAGAAGTGATATACTTTAAACTTGAAAAATCTATGAATCAATCACTGGACATGTATGTAATATTAAAGTGCCAACACCACTCAGCTGTGATTGTGTGGCTTTTCTTATTCCATGTCATCGTGTAATGCAGCTTTTGTCATATTCATTGGTAGGTTGGCCTTTGGTAGCACAATTAGTGGTGGAACTAGCAAATTTTCCTTTGGGGTTGTCTTGTGATTTTTTTTTTAGTAGGGGAGAAGGGGACACAAAGTATAAATTGCCATGGCTGCCCCCTAATTCCGCCCTTGTGCAGAATGTTATCTAGTGATGTTCTTGTGGATATGCAAAGCTTCAAAACGGTAAAGGATGCTCTCCTCTAAAGAAGATGAACCTGGCCGATCCTGTTGGAAAATGGCCTATGTTGAGTTCATAAATTTACACATTTACGTATCATTTTAGGATGAATTAGGGGTTTAATTAGGTGAATTACATTATTATTCATATAATTTCATCATTTTATGTATTTTCACCTACGAACCTGAATTTTCATACTTTTCATACATTTTCCGTATTAACTTAGAATGTTTTACAAATTTTCTCCGAAGAGTCCCAGTTGGAGTAGAACTCTGTCCGGATGGGTCCCGCTTCAATATGGGCTCTTCAGTATTTGATGTGTTGAATTGGAATGTACAGAAAATGAGAATTGCAGGCCTCTGTCACGGAACCCACTTTCAAGCACACATTGTCAACCTGGGCCCTGCATTGCTGAATTGAAATAAATTGAAGAATTCACCATGTGGACCCCACACACAAGTCATATGCAAATTAATCAAAGGAGGGGTCCACTCATCATGCCAGTTGAAAAGTCTTAACTACAGTAGAAGACTTCTCATAGGGCCCACTATTCAAGCAGATGAAATGTCCCACATGGCAGGGTCCACAGTAGTTGCAAATTTGAAATTATTGATGGATAATTCAAAGAATACAATTCTAATTGGAACAAAAGAAGAAGAATTTGAATCATCCACATCTGATGTCCTTTTGAAAATGAAAGTTGTGCAGAGATAGAATCCAATGCAAATCAAATTTTAGAAGTTAATCCCGTTTTTCTTAGGATAACTCATCTTCAAATGGCCATAACTTTCAATCCGACCGTCGGATCAATGAAATTTACCTACCATTGGAACGCTTATTCAAAGTAGATATCCGTGGAGCCCAAGAACGTTCAAATCAGAGCTATATTGACAACGTTATGGGCCCAGAGATTTTCATGTTCATTTTTAGACGGGATTGTAATTAAATCCACACCGTTGATAATCAATTGCTGCACATCCTTTGTGGGACCCCATCTGAAGATTAGCCAAGCCACCCAGAGGTTTTCAGAAGCTTCCACCTCATTCAAATTCAAAAAGGATAAGAGATGTACCTTATCCATAAAGATAAATCAAATTTGAAGATAAGGTGTCCAGATTCAATGTATCTGATAGATAACCGGAGAAATAAAAAAACCAAAAAGTAGCTACGAGAGACAAACTCCCTCTCCTTGGACGTCCATAACTCTCTCTCTCTCCTCTTTCTCTTCTTTCAATAATTAATAGAATTTAATAGTTATTTTTGGGTATTCTGAAGCCCTGTTCCAGAAATTAGGAATTTTAGAGGAGAGATTTTTGAGAGACAATTGTACAAGGAGATGCTATCAATAAAATTACTTATGGAGTTCTTCTCAATGGCTGTCTAGATTTCTGGATTGGAGCATACAGATGAAGCTAAGTAGATTTTTAATTTAATCTATGTGATTTTTCTATTACTTTCTTGTCTCTTTCAAAATGCATGCTTTATTAGAATAATAGATCTGTCTTCATGCCTTAGGCAGCCTCTGTTTTGATTTCTAATGAAAATAGTTTGATGATTTATACTTATTTTGATAGATTATGCTTAGGGCTGAGATCCTTTGATAATTTATGCTTAATTTGATGAGTCATGCTTATAATTTTTTATTCTTTTATAAGGTGAAGGAGGTCTTGGGTTGTGACCTTATTCTTAAAAATTGATTTTTGCAAAAGACAAATCTTCCGGATCCAAAACATTGATTTGTTTAAGATCTGAGTTATTTTTGGGACAAATAGTAGAATAATTACATGGATGAATTAATTATCTTGCTTAGTGGATTTTGGATGCTCTGATCTGTCTTATATTTTTGATTAGTTTGTGTTTCTGAATTTTTTTTCTAATTTCTTTTCTTGGATCTCAATTACTTATTAATCTTTGATAAAAAAAATCAGATTTTGAATTTTAACTTAGTAGTGCTCCTTGTGGGATTCGACCTGTACTTGCTACTGTCTCAAAAAGATAACTGTGCACTTGCAGTATTAAAAGATTGAATTTAAATTCACATCAGCCTAGAGAACCACTAATTTTTGTAAACTTTGAGCCAAAAAACTAAGTGGGACCCACTTATCTTTTTAGGTGGGAATACATGGATATGTAATCTACTCCATGAGTAGATTAGAGACATGTATTGGGTTGCTCTAATCCATTAAGGAGTGAATGAGAAATTGCCTCCTAAACACCACTACTTGAATATGTTAAACATGGAAACAAAAAGAAGTAGTGAACTTGCTTCCCACATTGCTTGGGAGCAAAACATTCATTGGGTATAAATACACTTACCTTGGCAGTATAAGGTGAGCCCCAAGGGACATCCCACTTTTGTGAAGGAGGGAGGACCTAGACCAAAGTGGGGTCACGACCACACGCGCGCGCGCGCCGCCCCGCCCCGCACCGAACCGGGCCAGGCTTGGGCTTCACTCGCTAGTTTTTTTTGGAGAAATTTTATTTTATAAAATTTCTTTTTTCAAATGGGATGTGTCCTCAGTGGTGTGTCCTTTCGCAGTTGAAAGGGTGTGTCCAAACCCCAAGAGGTGTGCCCAAAGAAGAGGTGCATCTGTTCATCTGAACAGTCACTGTTCTGAACAGATGCAACCCCCCATGAAAGGACTTGATGCAAGCTATAAATATGCATCTTGTCCATACGTTTTTGCTCATCCAATCCACTGCTGCTGCATTGCATGTCGAGTCATTTGAGTCCAGAGAGAGAGAGTCCTGTTGCACTGTTGGTTCGCCAGTCACAGAGTTTGTAGTGTTGCAACTGTTGTGAGACCGATCATTGTATCCTGGAAGACAGACGCTGCTGAAGCTCGTTAGCACCATAGCGAGGGCGAAATTTGTCTTTAAGACATAGTGTTTTAACACTAGCCTTGATCAACATTCTTCTGCAATCTCTTAAGTTTACTGTTTTCCTGCCTTCAAACAGTAAGTGTATTTCAATTTAAATTTTAGAATTCTGTTCTTGTGTTTTACTTCACTGTTGTGAAGAACTGTTTCCTAATACTGAACTATTACTGTATGTACTCGGACTAACAGATCCTTCATGCGTTAAAATTTGCGAAGGAAAATGGTGTTTGTAAGATCAGCATCTTGAACACTAATGGTGTCAGGGATTAAACTATTGAAGTTCTAATTTTAGACATTTGAACTGTTTTCAAGAAAGACGGCACAAGTGAAAAGAGGAAATCCACACAAATGAAAAGAGTGGCGTCCTACCTAAGAATCAATCATTGAACAGGTGAAATGTGGGTTGCAAACCAACTGAACAATCCCTTGTTGTCAACATTCTAGCGGTTGCTAATGCTTTTGAGAGGATAGTTATGTGTTAATGTTATCTTTCTAGCGACTTAAATGGGTCTCTCATTGTTAGCAAAAGCTGGTACCGCATGCTCCCTTTTGTTGTGTTTGATGTTTGGGTGTGTTCTCTTGCTTTGTTGTTGTTTTCTTCTTTCTCCTAATGGAGTTCTCTTTATGCCAAGAAGAAAATCCAAAGTTTCTATTGTCACGGGAAATTTCGAGGTTCACTAGCTTCGAGAGAGATCATGATATCTTTCCTTCATTTACATTGTACACAGAAATAGTTTGTTGGCCTCTGTTTGGTAACACCTCATGCTCGTACCATTCATTCTTTTAAAGTTGTCACCTTTAGATTTGTAAGCACGTTTGAGCTGTGATACATGCCATTCATTTTCTTTTTCCAAGGTCAAAGGAGTACGACCAACAAGAGATTTTTATTATTTATTCAGATATTTTATATTTTTAATTATGCTTTTTTTCACCCCAGTAAAGTGATTGGGACATAGAAAGATAAACTCACACAAATGAGAAGAGCAGCAAACCCAAGGAAATATCATTGGATAGTCAGGTCAGGTGACAAACGAGGTCGCCATCCAATTAAGCAACCCCTAGTTATCTTACCATTTCATTTTATAAATAAAATGACTCAAACCCATGACCTCAATGTTGCAAAAGCGAGCTCCTCCACTGTACTATAGGCTCTTTGGCACAACCATCTTACCATTTGATTGTCCCCTTTATATTTTGGTCATCTTACCATTTTTATTGGCTTGAATTTATTGGGTATCTTTTAACTTCACTTACAAGATCTATTTGTTGCACATATAAGAGTGCTTTTAGCCTAACTCCACATTGGAAACATTTGTTAGCATGGAATTGAATTGCAGGAACTCATCATGTATAATGTGTTTGACAAACAAAATAACGTTAAAAGGTGAGGGCTGAGTCCTATATTGGAGCTTAGCTACTTAGGGACATCAAAAGTCCATCAATAGAGCATGATGGGGGGGAGAGAGAGAGAGAGAGAGAGAGAGAGAGAGAGAGAGTTCTAGTCTCATTTCCAACAAAAAATTAGAAAAATGAAAGAAAAGGAGGTGAGGAATGAAAGATACAAGGTGGAGATATAGAACAGGCCCTGAATTTTCTTGGTTAATATCATTGAAAAGGATTTCAACAACATTATCATTATCTTCCATGACTTCTGATAGAGATCTAAGATTGTAGGGCACCAATGCAAATTATTTCAAATATAAAAAAAAAGAAAAAACTGAAAAACATTTCTTAGATGACTTTCAAATTCATTTACATATTATCAGGAAACACAGACATTTTGGGCTGAACTTTCTAATCTTCACACCAACACATGTGGACCCAGTTTTATGTGGTGTTGTCAAATGGACTCCTTGTTTGAATATATCTAGACTCTTATAACCTGTAGGGGCTTTTTCATCAACATTTTGAGTGCTTAGGACATTAAAATCCTTTTTTAAGAAACAAAGTGCTCTTGTTTTAGTGGGCCACATTCATGAGGCCATGTGTGCAGCTGTGTGTGGTTGAGCTGACAACTTTTCCTGTCCCACTATAAAAGTAGATGGGCCAAAATGACATCAACGACCCAAAATCAAAATTTGATGCAGTTACAATTTCTGCACATTGTTCATGAACTGTACCAATAAATAGTTGGTTTATATTAGCTGAGATACTGATAATCACTTTTTTTTCTTGAGCCAAAAAAAAGTGGCCGTTGAGAATCAGTGTAACTATCTTGATACTCAACCCAGTAATTGAAAGAAGCCCAGTCCAAATATGGTTTGGGTCCTCAAATGTTTTGGGCCCAGTAACAAAGCTCAGAATCTTTAGTTCAAGCTTAAGTTTGAACTGGGCAGTGGAAAGTTCTATTAGTAACAAATTATCCCAAATTAACTAGTAATGATCTTAGATTAGATCTGTTTGACCCAAATTGTCCCAACAGGCCCTTGAGTGATGGCTTGTCTGCGTAAAGTCATGAAGCATTTACATGTTTTGTCTCTGGTAATCCTCTGGTTTAGTAGAATAATTAACTCTATAGTGTTACCAATTACATGGAAACTATCTTCAATTGAAAAGAAAACTTCTTAAAAGCACATGCCAATGCATCTTAGAATTTCTATTTTTCTTGATATATCGGTTTTTTTAATTCTTTTTACCATTTTTTAAAATTGCAATAGACGGGCATGCTGATACAGATCACTGATAAAGCTAATTACATACTGATATTTAACCCACAAAATCAAGCTAATAGTTTCTATACTCAGAAGAAACATATCCACTCCTTTTGTTTAACATTAAGCATTTGATCCTCCTTTTATATAGCATAAAGCCCTTCAGTTCCTGACAGGCTTTCATGTCTATTAATCTGCAAAAAGAGCCTGCCTCTCTCTCTCTCTCTCTTTCTCTCTCTCCAACATTCTAAGCCAAATAAGACCACATGTTTTCTGGGGTAGCTAGCCTAGATACCAAAGTTCTTATACATGGGTACACCATTTGGTTTTCTTTCTTGGAATCAACCAAAGGCTTGTGACCCTCAGTGTGTCTTTTTTCTTTTGGACCTGTCTTTCAACATGAGGACATCACTCATAGCTGTCATCTGCCATTTGACAAGGGAAGGAATTAAAATGTCTTGCTTTTTCCATCAGCTGCTCTCCGCATGGAGAAGCAGAGTGGTGGCTTTTAGAGCTCCATCTGAGGAATGGTGTGGAGATGGGAACATGAAATCACATCTACACAAATTAATTGGCTCTATCTTGGTGAATGGTGATAAAATTCATGCATGTGGCACTTGAACTATAAAGCCCACAAATAGTTTCTTTTGATAGAATTCCTGCGGCCTTCTGAGTTAAAAGAAGACAATGTTCAGTAAATCTGCATGTCACTCTCACCTGAATTCTGATTTAACCACTGGAAGTGCATTTCCATTGTAACTTTACTTGTGATGAGAAATTATTTAAGCTTTCTTGCATTCAAAAGATGCAGTAGACAGGGGTTTGATCACCTGAGGCTGGCCAGTGTGGGCCAGTATGGTGCATTGTAATCACCTATCTGGTGAGAACCAGCCTCAGGTGATCAGAATTTAGTAGACTGGGTTCTTATGGGGAGTGATTTAATTAACACATGTAATACTTCATTGGTTGCCTGGATTTCGCACTAATGTGCAGAAAACCAATGGAGAAAACAGATCTCTGAATAGCCCAACAATCCAAAGTTCGAACTGAAAAATCTGGGTAGGATTTGGTAATTGGATCCATTATATAATTAGGGTCAGACAGAATTTCGAGTCCAAGTTCACGGTCCATGGACTTCATAACCACCCAGTTCCAAAGCCATTCATCATATGCATATTTATGTCTACTAAATATGTTCATTGATACTGTACAAGTGACAGGACCTTGATTTGGAACGAAGTCCACGCCCTTTAAATTTGGACTTGCTGTCTAGGTTCTTTTAGTTTGAATTGGGGTAAGGCACATGGGTCTTGTGAGCAGACCAGAGTTGAGTACAGGCCTGATATTAATATGGATCCAACCCAAATCTGACCCTTTAATCAGGCTTCCTTTTGGAGAGAAACCCGGGCATAAGAATCATGACTTGAGTCAAAAGGTCAGGATGGGACCTACATGTATTTCAAACCTTCAAATTTGTTGGACGATTCCCTTTCATCTATGGCCCTCAAGTATCATGGTTTTAGGAGCCCTCAAGTGAGTAACAGTCGGATGAGCATCAAATCTGGGCTTGTGCCAATTTATAGGGCTGTAGTGAATATGAGGGGGTTGAATTGATTATAGAGCCACCACAATGTCTCTCACGAGAGACGTCCTCGCCAGAGATTCACCCATAAATAATTAGTCATATTCAAAGCCTAGTTATTGGTCCTTATTCAATTTACCAATCATCTCTCTCTTTATCTTTCAATTTATCAATCATCTCTCTCTCTCTCTCTCTCTCTCTCTCTCTCTCTCTCTCTCTCTCTTTCTCTCTCTCTGCAACTTTTAGATTAATTATATAGTATTAGAGTTTCACTCAATTCATCCATTACTGAGACACCCTAACTTAGATCAGTCAGACACAAGACATGGACTAACATTTGGAACAGTTTCAAAATAAGATCAGAGCAAGCAGTGTGTAAAGAGATTGAATTGATCACCAGTGGGTGTTTTATATAAAAACTTTAAAAAAAAAAAAAAATTCTTAGAAAAGTGGGTGTTCTGCAGATTTTTCATATTTAATTTTCCTCCATACATATATAACATACAGTCATCATATATCAAATATTCAACCATATAAATTGACCCAATTTGCACCCAACTTAGGGGCTGGACTTTAGAGGCCTTGGGAGGTTGCCATTTTTAAAAACAAACAAGTGTCCTTTTTCCTAGACCAATCAATAAGAAGAAACCATGGGCTCCCACCAACTAGCACGTCTGATGCAGAAAGTTGTTCATTGTGAGACTTTATTAAACACTGCCATAAACTCACCTTCCTATGCCCTCTTTCTCTTTTTATTTTAGCTGCACAGCAGGCGAGAAGGGAGAGGATGCCCCTTCATTGCATCCATTTCATCGAAGAGAGCAAGGTGGACGACCTACTCCTTGTTTGTTTAGATGGCGTGATACTATACAGTATTATATAAGCAGAATCGAATCTACGCAACTGTCATTGTATGTGTTTTAAAATGGAGAGGAATGATGCTCTGCTGAGAGTATAAATACGCACGAGCTTATTTTCCTTGCTTTTTTTTATGCTTATTTGAAAGTTACATACATTGTTGAATTGATTAACATTTAATATATCCCACCTTTTATCCGTCAATTGTTAATGGCGTACCTCTTGTGAATACAAGAATTCTTGGGCCAATTAATATTGTAATTGAATTTCTGCTAAGTTTAAGATTTGTATTTCTAAAAATGGTCAGAATTAAAGAAGAAATGTGAATATCTGAAAATTACCATCAGATTATCTTCCCTTTTAATGGAAAATAAAAACTCATCCATCACCTCTAATATATCCTTTACAGCTCAACTCTTCAATCATCTTTTGATTGGAGAGCTCATTTGATCACAATTACTATGTATTCAATCTCATGCAAACAAATATGCCCTCAACAATCTTAGATTGGGTTAATGGCGTGTAAGTGAAATTTGGAATTATGATTAGTCAGTCATTAGAGAATGCTGTCACTCAATAACCATCTGAGTTACTTCAGTGGTAGCCGACTCACCCAACTGACTCAAATGGATATAGAGTCGAGCAACTCAGGCCTCAAGAGACTCGGACGAGTTTCAGTATAATGTGGAAAAATTCTATTCTTTCGTCCACCCCACATCTTTGAAGATCCCCACGGTTGATTGATCAATGTGATGTACTGCGGCCTCCTAATTCAATTTTGTAGTGTTTTGATTGACTGGTTTAGAATCAGTAGTGTTTGAATAGTCATTTGTTTGACTTTTAGACTATGGCCCATTTAGATGATTGGCTCAGACATCACTTTTAGAATGGAAGAAAGCTGGATGTCTTCGAGCCATTTTGGAAGACTAGATTTTCCCTTCTTTATTATATTCTTACAAAAGAGGTGCAAAGGTCTGAATCATCCACCATTCTCATTGGTGGTATCTCTGCACAAAGGAGGACAAATGTGCATTAAATGTTTAGTGACGTTAAAAGAATTCACCAAGTCAGATAAACTATTCGATTAAATATAAAAAAATAGTCTAATCAGACCTTAAAAGTAGAGAGTTAAGGGCCTTATTTTTTGTTTTTTGTTTTTTGTTTTTTTCAAAAGTGTTTTTTTTTTTTTTGGGTGGTGGTGGTGGTGGGTGGTGGTGGTGGGGGGGGGGGGGAATGGTTGATTATTATTTCTTCCTATTGAATATGGGGAATTTGTTTTTATGGATTCTCACAAAAAAATTAAGCTTAGATTTTAATTGAATTGACTTTATAAAAAAGAAAAACTCATAAAACGACAAAAAAGTTGGTCGTTAATTATTATTATTTTATTTTATTTTTGTGAAACTACATTTATTTTGGATTTTCAATCTAAGATTCCAAAATGGCTTCAAGGAAGTGATTGGGTTGAAAGGCTTTATAGATTGGCAAAAGACCATGTTTGGAAACCTGAGCCATGGAAACTACTTGCTTGGTCATGGCATTCTCTTTAATGCCCATTTGTATTTAACTCTAGCAAAAAAAATTTATTGGCTACTTTTTTGTACTGATCTCATCATTTCAGTCATCTATTAAGTTGAATTAGTTTTTAGCCTTCTTAGTTGCTCGAATCTTAATATTCATTGATATGATGGTAAGACCCTTGGAAGAAAGTTGGAAGTTTTACATAAGTGAAGGTGATTATTTCATATATATATATATATATATATATATAAGATGCTCCTATGAGAGATTGGTGGGGCCCTCACATCAATATCCAATGCCAACAATTTAAATGTGGAGGCTCTCACTCCTATCACTCATATATGTTAAGAGATATCTCTCATAGGAGTATCTCCATATATATATATATATATATATAACTTCATATTCAAGCTCTAATCTTCCCGCTTTGTAAAAACTATTTGCTTTTATTTACCTAGCTTGTGGGGTTGGACCTTATCCTAGCGGACCTCGCCCCATGGTGATGGAAGTAAACTTCGGGTGATATAAGGAGCCTCTTGTGAGAAATGTGGACTTTCAATTGAAGCAGGACATCTCTCAGGCGAGGGATGGTGAGCAGGTGACTGTGAAGGTTTAAACCCTTGATAGCTGGGTAAGAACTGGCTCCTTATACCATTGGAGTAAGAGGCCGCTCTTATGAAATTGTGGGATTTGGAAATAAAGTTTGACTCTAGGCATAGAGTATTTAAGAGGTAATGAGTATAAAAGGTGGAAGAAAATTGGATAAAACCCTCACATTTTGTACCACTGATAATTTTACACTAAAGTGAATCTTCAACTTCATCAAATTTACCACCTTGGAGATAAAAGACATATTTTAGAATAGATTCTTACACATACATTACCAAACAAACAAATAAGCCCAATAGAAGACTCACCAAATGATTTATCATCATAGCAGTTGATCATACAACTAGCAACATCTCATGTGACTATTTGTGAATGCTTCTAAACCATCAAACCCTCTTATTAGTAAAAAAAAAATCCAACAGAAGCAAAATCCAACCCACCATCATTTAACTTGATTTTCAACGGTGCAGATTTCAAAGATGGCCCCCCACTTATAATAATATCTCCTAAACTCAACTAATTGAATTCAAATTAATTTCTCCAAGGGAATTTCTCGTGCCACCTTGCGTTTGACAATGACGTCTGCAGCCTTCCCCACACATCGAGGGCATTCTCGCCGTTTCAACATTTTCCAAAGCCAGAGACGAACAACAAACAACATATACAAAGATAAGACTACAACTGACACCATTGAGAGAGAGAGAGAGAGAGAGAGAGATTCGTCTAGTCCTGCAAGTCTTCTTCTCCTTCTCCTTCCACTCACAAATCCAAAAACGTCATTTCTCTCTCCCAAATCCAATCTAAAACCATCGACAAGAAGAATCAAAATCAAAACAAACGAAAGAATGGAAGATCTCGATCTTGAGAATCCACTCACCATCTCTCAATCGCAAGAACACGAGCCATCGGATGCGATTCCGATCCTTTTCGCTGCTGAATCGGACCACATGCCATCCCTAACCAAATACTCCGATATCTCCGTCCGACACGAAGCAATGTCGCTGATCGTCAAGGTAAAGAAACAACGAAAGAGATCGAATCGGTAGAAATCTAAGTCTAGATTGTTAAAAATCGCTCTTTTTTTTTTTGGGTGTTCGGATTGAAATGTGCTTTCTTTTTTCCTTGAACAGGAGCGGTTTTTCTCCAACTTGGATCCGTTTGTAGGTTATCTGGCTGTGAATTATCTCGATCGATTCATCTCCAGACAAGGAATGCCGGTAAAGATCTTTGAAAGTTTCAGAAGAAAGAGAGGCGTTTTTGTGTTTTCTTACTGTTCGATTTGACTGATTTGGTGTTGCAGAAAGGAAAGTCATGGATCTTGAAGCTCCTCTCGATCTCTTGCCTTTCTCTCGCTGCTAAGATGATGAAGACTTCATTCTCTTTATCTGATTTCCATGTGAGTTTCATGGCAGAAAAGATTGCTCTTTTTTGTACATTAGATCGATTGTTTGCTTATTGTGATTCGGTTTTGTTGAAACTTGAAACAGAGCGAAGAAGGAATCATCTTCGATTCGGATAGCATTACTCGTATGGAGTTTCTGATTCTCGGAGGATTGAAATGGCGGATGCGGTCGATAACTCCCTTCGCTTTCCTTGATTTCTTCCTCTCTCTCTTCGAACGCAACGATCCGCCATTGAAACAGGCGCTCAAAGCTCGAGCTACTGAGATCGTTTTCAAATCTCAAAACGGTAAATCTCCTCTTCAAATTCTCCCATCTCATTATCAAGATCCGACCGTTGATCAGCAGCGATTCTCGTTGCAGAGTTCAAGATCGTGGATTTGAAGCCGTCGATCGTGGCCGCCTCGGCATTGCTCTCTGCTTCTCACGAGCTTTCCCCCTTGCGATTTCTATGCTTTCGGAATGCCATTTCCTCATGTGAATATGTAAATAAAGTAAGTTCCAAACAAAACTAAAACCAAACAAGTCATTTTTTTGTGATTTTCCGTGGAAAATGAAAATAGCTTCTCAGATAACGATTTCCATGGCGAAAAAAAGCCTTCTTTAATTGTTTTACTGGGAAACAAACAGTGGAAACTGAAATCCTTAGAAAATAGCATTCTCATGGTTTTTCAATTTTCCATGGAAAACAAAATGCTGGGAAACTGTGGGGCGGAAAAATTGTCTTTTAGTGGAGAAAACTCTCTGTTATATCTACTTCATATATATATTTTAATCTAATAGGCCTAGACCCTAGATTTTCTGTCTTCTTTTTTTAATCTTTCTGACTTAGTTTTGGGACACGTGGAGCAGAAGGAGCTGTTGGAATGCTACGATCTGATACATGAGGTTGTGATGGACGGCTACGAATCAATCATATTCGATAATGAATCCAGCTCAGACACACCAGTCAATGTCCTTGACCGCCATTTCCTCAGTTTGGAAAGCGAAAAGACTCACAGCAGCAGAAATCCTATTTTAAGACCAGAGTCAGAAATCAAGAGGCGAAAGTTGAACGAGTTGTGCTGCAATGGCTCCAGCGATACGTTTCATCAGCTTTCGCAACAGATGCAGAGGTGCTGAGAAAGGGTAAAACATAAATAAAAAACAAAACAAATGGAAAGAGATAGAGAAATCAGAGAGCTTCTCTGCAGCTGTGCCCGCAGAGGAAATCGTACGTAGGATTGTTGAGAGAGAGAGAGAGAGGGAAAAAAAATTAAATTTCTGATTTTTGATGTTTTGGGTTTTGGGAAGGGATTGGGAGGAGGAGACAAAAGAGGGCTTTGAAGAGGGAAAGGAAGGGTGGGTTGAATTTCTATTCCGTTTGGTGGGTGTTTGGTTGGTGTCAGGAATAAAGAAAAGTTGGGAAAAAAAGATCATATCGGGAAAGCAGGAAAGGAAAGGAAGGGCTTCTTTTTTTTTTTTCTCTTTTTCTTTCTACGTATGCTTTGTTTTATAATTATTATAGTATTGTGGTTCTTTCTTCACGCTTGGGGGAGTAAAGTATCCTCGGTCAAAACACACCAAACAAACAAAAGTGAGGAATCCTGCTGGTAGCCACTGTCATATACACCACAAAATATTATAGAATGTGCCATTTGCGTTAAGATCGCAAGAAACTGAGTTGGGTAATATTTATGTGGGTACTTTTCTCACATATTATATATGAGAACTTTTTTTATGGGGTCCGTCATTTGGGGATGGAAAGATCTACTTGAGTTCGTCTTAAGTATCTAAGTTTAACTCCATACTCGTAACCCCTAACTCCTTTATCAGTATTTCATGAGTTTAATGGCTTCATATTTGTAAAAAAAAAAAAAAAAAAAATTTAATAATCGATCCAATGGTTAAGTTCATTTTGGGATTTGTTACTATCAGGGGTTTTTTTTATTGATTGCTAAATTTGGATGGGTTGCTAGTTGAGCTCCGTAAAAAAGTTCTCATATAATGTGAGAATTAATTATCGCTTAAATGTTTTTTAATTGAATATATCTTAAAATCTATATGTATTATAAAAAAAGTAGGAAATTAATATGTAAAATTGCTTTGCCATTCCATGATCACCTATCTATCTTTCTTTGTTAGCCACCTCTTGTAGT
This sequence comes from Camphora micrantha, assembly GCA_003546025.1. NCBI lineage: Eukaryota > Viridiplantae > Streptophyta > Magnoliopsida > Laurales > Lauraceae > Camphora > Camphora micrantha. The sequence continues at coordinate 8,479,656 of QPKB01000005.1, read as the reverse complement.
TTTATCTGATTTGCATGTGCTTTTAGAAATGAATTTCCGTAAGGGAGGACCTAAGTATTAGTACATGAGTGCTTAATTCAAGACACTCCTTAATAATACTTTTAAAAGAAAATTATTTTCTTATTTGCCATTTCAACTTGATCATTGCCGGCACCACCTAAATAAAAGTCTTGCTTCCATCATTGAGTTCTCGACTTATTAAAATCGAGACTCTTGGAATGACTTGATGTTATAGAAAAGAAATTGACAATCAGTTCGACAGTCAAGTCTGTTTGAATACGTACATTTGGATCTTATATTAATAATAAGAGGATCTCATGTGTGTGAATAATTTAAATAGATGATCAAGGTCTCTCTTAAGTTCCCACCCTAATTATGCACAGGATCATTTCCTTAATAAAAATTAGTGATTTTTTCTCCAATGGCACGTTAACAATGCTTTACGTATCAGGATTCGTACGTAGTCAAATGGACGAGAGGGTTGTTAAGCCTGGGCCTGGCTGCCACGTACCAAGAAACATGTTCCTATACGCATGTGAATTGTAGAAGGTGGCCGTACATGATGGTCTTTGTAATCACGTAAATCAGCAGATCCTAGTCGTCTAATCTGAGTGATTTTGTCTAACTAGGCTGCGTAGGTGGGACCCATGACATGGACATTGTTGTCCTATTGGTCCAGACTTCCAGGTGAACCGATGCGACTCTCCTACAGATAGGGTCGCATCACCACGTACCCTATTAATGCAGTCACATGGTGGTAACGTACCTTTCTTTGAGATTTCATTATCTTTAATGGGAAGGGAGTAAAATGAAGTGTGTTTCATGTGAGGAGTGAAGTAAGTTGAAGTAGGTTAAAGTTAAAACTTAAAATAAAGTACATTACTTCACTCCCCAATATTTGTAGGGCTTTTACTGTGAAGTTAAAAAATTTTGAAGTATAAATGTATAATTCACTTGTAACGCGTTTGGTAATTTTACTAATATAGTCAAGTGAAGTCAAGTCAAGTTAAACATCCCATCAAAAATACTTTTCCACAAAATTTTCTCCATCTTTTTCTAAAAAAGTCAAAAAGCAACTACATTTATTTACTAAAAGACAAAAAAATTTCATTTCCCAAAATAAAAAGTTAAAAATATTCTATCACAAACAACTAAAAACAAAATACCATCATAACTCACTTATATTTTATTCATTCTTTTTATTTCACTTTACTCCACTTTTTTGTAAAAGTAAATTACCAAACGGACCCTAAAGGAAATAAAAGTATTTTTATAGCTTAAATGAAATGAAGTTTATGTTCTATTCCATCTATCAGATTAGGATGATTCAAATAAAATGTAGTTGACATTTTAGACTGTTGGGATAGGTGGAAGAGACGTTGCTTGTGGTAGAGGCACATGAATGGTGCAATCATGGATCTATGCCTACAAGTACAATCATTGGCATGGTCCCAATCTTTAGTGGGCCACATGGCCTCAAAACTCACTGCAATGATGATCTTACCTTGCTTTTGATAGCCTGCAAAATGGACGGCCGTAAGGAGTAGTCCAGTCGAATATGGATCTAGCCACTTGGCTTTGGATCTGTAGCATCATCAATCACCATTCTGGACCGTTAATCTCCATCCTTGAGAGTTCCTAGTAGATTATTAATGGGGGATCGTAGTTTACTATGAGCAAGTACAAGTGTACTCCTGTGTCTTGGGGCCTACTTAGACCCACCTTTCAGAAAAAGGATCAACGGATCCCCAGTTTGGACCAATCAGGAGGTGTCACATGGGGAAGATGAATTTTTTTTTATTCACTAGAGGAGATGGGATTTGACATCTCTTCACATGTGTCACCCCCTGATTGGTCCAAACAGGATTTCAAAACATGATTTCTTTGTTTTGACTAAATAGCGGATCCAGTTCCCACCTTTCATCAGTGCAGCTGCTTTGGTGTCCTCTATTTTCATAATATGGCATGCGGCCAAATTTAATACTCATCGTAGCTTCACTCACCTTGGACCGAACCTTAAGAAAATCTATGATTAATACACCAATAAATTTAAGATTGTTAAATCAAGGGCTGAATAATTGTGGGGCTCAATTTTTGGATCTCTCTTGTTGATGAGGAGACCTTTCAGTGGTGTCGTCAAATCCATATAGCCGACTCCATCTAGTGAAAAAAGGCTTGGTTTAGTTTTGTTGGTGAGGAGACCTTTCAGTGGCGAACCCAGGATTTTCATTTGGATGGAGAGTACGATGGTCAATAAAAAATCAAAAAGGTCAAAATCAACGTCAATTACCAATAATTTCAACTTATCGTATGGTTTAAAGACATTATTTTTATTTTTATTTATTTATTGTTTTAACAAATTAAGTATAAAGAACTCATATCTCGCTACTAATCAACATATTGCTTCCCCACATATTGTGTAAAGGTATGGTGAAAGAGCAGACATTTATGCTATGCTATTGTGTAGAAGTCGAAATTGGTTGACCAGAAGAAAAAGGACGATTGAGTAAAGGGTACCAACGTTTTTCATTCGAGAGATCTTTACGACCAAAAGCGAATTTTTAGAGGCCTAAGGTGAGGGTGATCACTTTACTAAAATGGGGCATGGGCCAACTTTTAGCATTTTTTGGGTCACCCCAGGTCCGATTAATTTAGGTCTGCCACTGAGACCTTTCATCTACCCTCCTCCCATGGATGTAATGACTTGTCTACATTAAGCTATATACAATTTACTCAGACTCTCTATTTAATTGGGGAAAACTCTCCAAAACAATATATTTTTCTAGCTTTTTTGTGGCGCACCCATCATCCATCTTACATAAGCCTAAGACCTTTGAATTAGCATTGATACTAACTTAGCACCATTGAATACTATAACAACAAAATATATTAGCCACTGAACTTTGAGGATCTAAAACAAATGACTAAAATGATTTATTTGCTTAAACATGATTCAAAGTTGGAAAGTGTACCTCTATAAGTGGGTTCAACTTGAATGAAACATCATTCAAGGAAATATGGGGATGGTAGTACATTGGCATGGACCAGTGGCTAGTGGCCGCAGCTCAACCCCACCCACCCTATGATGATGCCTACATATCTACAATCTCAAACTTCAATATTTTAGAAATCATTCTACTAATCAATTAATGAGAACTTGAAGTTCCTTCAGCTTCATTGAAGAATGTGTGTGTGTGCTTGGTTTAAGGTGACAATTACTGATCTGAGCATCAGACACACCATCTCTGGATGATTAATGCACAGATGGGTCCAGCAATTGGGACAGATGGTTCCAGCAATTGGGACTGTAGGATTGTGCACATAAATGCCATAAGTGGACTGCGAGTGTGCAGAACTATATAGTCTCGCTTGCTATCATCAAATGACAAAATTAAAATCTGATATGTTGGCCAAGAAAGACATGGAAGGGCCGCTGCCATGACAATGACATCTCCACTTTTTTAGAATATAACATATACATAGCAATTGGTTGGTTGAACTTAGGAATGCCAACACTTACTAAACAATGACAATGTATATTCCATTTTTTTGTTTCTAGGTCAAATTGCATTTGTTAAACTGGTAATATAAAATAAACATTCAAACAAAGTGCAACATGGGGTGGGCCACCATGTCCCAACCCACAAGAAATCCCAATTTAGTGTGGCACATTTGGGATTGTGTTGGGGTCAACGTCTACCGTTACTTCTGAGCGGTTATAATTGTGGTTGAGCCATCGCCCTCACCATAAAATAATTGTGTCGTTTTCCATCACCAAATGGTTTTGGGATAAATGATAGTTCAATGGGGTGTAAGATCCTACAAGTCGTATCAGAGTTTTGTAGGTCAAGTGTTCGAGTCACTGGATACACGTTTTGAGAGTTGTGTAACAAGAGTCGTGGCGGGTGTGCTGTTGAGGGAGGAGTTGTTGAGGTCAACGTCCAGGGGCGGACCTAGGAGGGCGGACAGGGGCCATGAACAAACCCCCCCGCCCCACGGAAATTGTTTATGGCTCTTTTAACATGATTTGACTCTTAGAAAAATGGAAATAAAAAAATTACTGAATTTAAGAAAAACTTGAAATGAAAATGAAAATGAAAAGAAAGGAATTGAAATGAAGAAAAGAATAACAAATAAACAAGGCTTAATGGAGTTGGGGAAGAGATTTTTTTAATATTCATTCTAACCATCTACACTTGCCGCAAGTCTTATGATCCAAGAGAGGAAGAGGAGAAAGCACATCTTGCAGAGACTTTAAATTTTGTTTGTGTAAGCGATGTTTCAACGGTTAAAAGGGTTGAAATCTAAAGCTTTCCTCTTCTTATTTGGTGCAGTGGCGAAAATGCAGAGAATTTTGTGATTTTACATCATCTTTCCTTACTAGAGAGGTTCCGAAAATCCCAACTACCCCCGTCGTAAACCAAAGCTGCAGAACAGAAAACTTGTGGCTTTGCACAGAGAAGTTTGTTGTGGAAAGAGGAGGAGAGAAGGCGCAAGTATGCATTTGGTGCAGCGATGAAATATTCTGATTTTCCCCTCCGTTTGTGCTTCAATTCCACGATGGCTTGGATCCGCGCTTCCCACCTTAGGGTGGTAGGAAATCGATTATGCAGACAGTTTCCTCTTCCATAGCGTTTACCCAACAAATCTTAAGGCATGAATAAAGAAAAAGAATGATAAATTCACTTTCTCTTTATAAATTATTTTACATTGTAATTTTGTTTATAGTTTTTTTTTTTTTTTTTTTTTTTTTTTGTTTTTGAAACCCCCCCCCCCCCCCCCCCCCCCCAAAAAAAAAATAAATAAATAAATACAATAAATAAAATCCTGGTTCCGCCCCCGTCAACATCTACCCTCGCTCTTAGGTCTCTCTAGGGTATTATCGTGTGTGTGGGTGTGAGAGCATGTATATTAGATTAAAAAAAAAGAAAAGAAACAAAAAAAATTTACTCCCACTGTCAACCTGATGCAATAATATAGATATAAAGTATTAATGTCATATACTTTGAACCATATCATGGAAGTTGGTGCTTGAACTTGGGCTAAGACTGAGGCTAAGATTGGGGGGGGGGTGGTTGGTCAATAATCATTCCCTGCCCAAGTTGGAACATAGCAAAATTCTCCCACACATCACAAGCATATTTTATTTGCAATCCAGCTTTATATTTCATTAATCCCTTGGATGTTTAAATAGTCAACAGCATTTTGACTGAAAGATATTCGAATTGACAAATATACCCCCAAAAAGGTTAACGGACCAAAAAGTTCGGTTACAGATTTCCAAGGGACAGTGATCGTTTTCAGTTCCGTTAAACGGCAGTCTTAACGAAAACATTAACGAGAGCCCGTACTTCCTCTGCGGGTGGAACTCAGAGAATTCTCTAGGCCCAACGCTTCAAAAATCCCACTCATGCATCCCACAGTCCAGCTAGTGGTGTGGATGGGGGCACTTAGATACATGTAAGCCACTGGGCGGAGGGCAGACTCAAAGGTCTCCTCACATACCAAATTATCTTACCCTTGATTTTAACGCTATCATATTTTATCGGGACATATTAATCGTAGATTTTCTTGAGATTCAATCCAATAGTAAATGAAGGTTCAATGAGTGTGAAATAGGTCGTGGTGTCCGATCATAAGATGAAAAGGGTATTCAAGGGGTTGCATGATCTAAGATGGGCCCAAGTAGGCCCTATAGAGCTAGGAAAAAGGCCACATGCACATGCAAGTAAGAGTACTTTCCAGAGATTGCATGGTAGAGATTTGAAGATGGTGCGAATCCAAGTTCTTTTCAGAGGTTGTGTAGGAAGACAAAGATAGACTTGCAACAAATATATTGAAAGAAACCGAGAAAGTAGATAGTACTGCTGAAGCATTAGAAATAGTTCTGCATTGAATGGTCTCCTATGAAGCATCACCATCTGGACAGCTAGCTGCCTCTACATTTCATTTAAAGGAGGCAGCAGTGCACAACCATTTGTTAGACATTCTTTCTTTTCAATATCTTGGGCCGGGATTAGTACTATTTTTATTCTCCTTGAATGGAGGAGATATCATGATCATCCCATCATTTGGGGATATCAGGTATCAGGATAAACCTAGCATAATCAAGAAACCCTAATTTGCTTTTCCTATTGAAAAAAAAAAGTGAATTATGTTTGGTTTTATCGCAAGTTTATTGTGATATTAATGTGATTTGACGTGATAATATCGAGATAAAATCATTTCAAGAGATAAGTTGAATTTATCGTGATTATCTCATTACAAGATTTTGAAGTGGTTTTGCTCTCCACG